>OY728141.1:1750366442-1751859416 GCA_963277665.1 Viscum album | reverse complement strand
AGGGTTGTCCACGAGGGTGGAAGGGTTGTCCAGGGGGTGGGGGTGTCCAGGGGGGTGGGGGCTGTCCAAGGGGGTGGGGGCTGTCCAAGGGGGTGGGGGTGTCCACCCCCAAACTAGGGTTGTAAAATACAATCTTTATCTAATTGTAGCATGATTTAAATCCTATTATAGATGACTAAGAATACTATTGGTGTAAACCATGAATATCATATATATAAATCACAACACACCTAATTGTAAACACACCATGAAATACCATACGTGGATCAGATTTTATGAGCCATGTTTTGATGGGACACTACTCATAGGAGTATGAGCCTTGTTATATCATTAGGTGATATGGATTTTTATGAATTTTAAATTTATATGAGATCAATATGGATAGTGGATATAAACCTGAGTGAGATTTCTTTGCAGAGATCACTTCTTCTTGGAAGGGTAAGAGTGAGTGTTGGTATGGAACTTCAAGAAAAGTCTTAACGTGTGAAAGAAACTATACATTGGTTATATTTTATTCCTATTTTTTTGTAGAGTATCGGAGTGGACAACCCACCCCCTCCCTAGACATCCCCCCCCCCACACCCCTGCAGCCCCCTACCCCCTGCACCCCCCACCCGGATAGTCCCCCCCACCTAGAAACCCCCCCCCCCCCCCACCACCACCACACCTAGACAGCCCCCCCCCCTCCTCCCTGAACAACCAACACCCCCTCCCCCACCTAGACAGCCCACCCCCACCCCCCTTGGACATCCCACCCCCCCCTTGACAGCCCACGCCCCCCTCCCCCACCTGGATAGCCCACCCACCACCACCCCTGGACAACCCACTCCCTCCCTGGATAGCCCACACCCCCTACCCTATAGCCCCCCTACCCCCCCCCCCCCCAACAGACCCCCCTGGACATCCCAACCCCCCCCCCACTGGACACCCTCCCCCCTCCTTGGACAGCCCATAACCCCCCTCCCCCACCTGGATATCCCCCCCCCCCCAGACAGCCCACCCCCTCCCTGGACAACCCACACCCCCTCCCCTACAGACCCCCTACCCCCTGGACAACCCCCCCCCCCACCTAGACACCCCCCCCCACCTGGACAGTCCCCCACTACCCCCCACCTGGACACCCCGCCCCCACCTGGACATCCCCCACCCCCACCTGGACAGCCCCCCCCCCCCACCTAGACAGCCCACCCCCCTCCCTGGACACCCCACACCCCCTCCCCCACTTGGACACCCCACCCTGACCCCCCTAGACAGCCCACACCCCTCTTTGGGAATCCCATACCCCCCCTCCCCCACACCCCTATAGACCCCCCCCCCCACACACACACCTCCTACAGCCCCCCTACCCCCCTGGACAACCCACCCCCCACTTGGACAGCCCCCCACACCTGGACATCCCCATACCCCTCCTGCAGCCCCCCTTAGGGTAATTTTATTTAAAATCATTTTATTCATTAAGAAAGGCAAACCATCATGCATTAGGAATTTCATTCCAAACAACCCATTCAATTTATCAAAACATGACAAATTCAATTTATCAAAACACGATAAATTCAATTTATCAAAACATGACAAATTCAATTTATCAAAACATGATAAATTCAATTTATAAGGCTCTATGGGTCACTTAGAAAATGTCGTTGGGGAAAGGGGAAATCAACTACATTGTTAATTCCAATTTAAAAATTGGTCCAAGCACTTAGGAAGTGCGGTGGTGTCTAGGAAGTGTGGTGGTGTCCTAGGGGGCTGTCTAGGGGGGCTGTCCAAGGGGGTGGAGGGTGTCTAGGGGGGTGGGGGTGTTTAGGGGTGGTGGAGGTGGTGGGGGTGTCCAAGGGGATGGGGGGTTTTCCTTGGGGGGTGAGGGGTGTCCAGGGAGGGTGGGGTGGGGGTGTCCAGGGGGTGGGGGTGGGGGCTGTCCAAAGGGTGGGGGTGTCCAAGGGGGTGGGGGTGTCCTAGAAGGTGGGGGAGGGGGCTGTCCAAAGGGTGGGGGTGTCCAAGGGTGTGGGGGTGTCCAGGGGTGTGGTCTATCCATGGGAGGTGAGGGGTGTCCATGGAGGGTGGGGTGGGGGTGTCCAGGGGGTGGGAGGTGTCCGGGGTGGTGGGGGTGGGGGTTTTCACAATTCCAATCCATCACCCAACCAACGCCAATTCATCCTCAATATCAATACCCTTCCCATTATTCCTTGAACAAAAATATAAATACAAAATACAAATCCAATTTTCAACTAAACTAAAGTCCACAGAAACTACCATATCACCCCACTAAACAAACCCTTTACCATGTTTGAAGTGTAGAACAAAAAACAAAAAAAATCAAAGGGTTTGGTACTCCACAGACAGCAGGAACTCTAATTTAGTAGAAATAAAAACAGAAAATAGAAAAAAATAGAGGGAGAACATTAAAACTAAGGTAACACTTACTAATTTGAAGTTCATAAATAAAAATTTGTTTGATTGAAGATAGATCTATGGCTGGAAGGAGTTTCTTGGCCAAGAAAACTTCGGGAGGAGCTCTAGATTAGGGTCTGCAATTGGGATGAGTGGGAGCTGGGGTGTTGGGTATTTGGGGGAAAACTTTCCCAACAATTTCTAAAAACCATTGGGAAATCCTCTCTTTACCAACAGTTTATTAAAACCATTGGTACATCTTAGAGAAACTAAATATTTCCCAACGGTTTTGTCAAACCGTTGGGAAATATTAAGTATATTTACACATTGCCAACAGTTTGAACAAACCGTTGGAAAATATTTCCTTTTTTACAGTATAGTAATGGTTTGAAGAAATTGTTGGTATATATCTGTTGGGAAAACATCAGATTCCAGTAGTGTTGTAAATTGTGTCACCTATAATTAGAAATTATTAGTAAAAATTAGTTTTAATTAATAATAATTAGTTGTAATTAGTATAAATTATTATAATTTAGTGTAAATTAGTATAAAAGTTTAAAAAAATACTATAAATAAGCATGAAATAATAGAAATTATTATTATTTGATAGAAAAAGTAATTTAATTGTCTTCTATTTTTTGGATAGTGTTTTTATTATATCAAATTATTTAAAAAAACTAATTATTTTATATTTTTTAGAGAAATATAGAATAATAAATTCGACAACAATCATTATTAGATGACCACACTTGGATAAATTAGTGAAATAATCTAAACGGTTCTGGTTTAAATCGTATATATTTTGAGGGTGTTGAAACTTTATTATCATTTGCATCATCAAAACCAACATTTTTTTAGAAGGGAAAATTAAGTGCCCTTATAAAAAATGTGCTCTAAGGATGTTTGACATATTTGACAATGTTGGGGGTCATTTATTATGTTTTGGTTTTCAACTAGATTATGTTTTTTGGTATCAATATGGTGAACGCAGTTCTAGAGAAGATACTAATAATTTGGTTACGGATCTAGCACGGTTTCAAAATTTAGTACATGATGTGGAAGGTCTGTCTTTTCAATAAGATGAAACTTAGGATGATATTAATTTTACTCCTGATTTAGAACCATATCATTTTTATGAGTTGTTGAGGTCTACTGGGGATATCTTATATCCTGGTTGCAAGATAATCAAATTTTAAGCAGTTACTAAATTTGTGGCTATTAAATAAAATAATGGAATTACAAATAGCTATTTTGATCAGATATTATCTTTGATAAAAACACTACTACCTGAAGGAAATGCGTTGCCTATAAATTTCTATGAGAGAAATAGGTTGGTTCGTAATCTAGGTCTTGGTTATTAGAAGATTCATGCAAGTTCAAATGATTATATCTTATATTATAGTAAAAATGGTTCATTGCATAGTTGCCCCACATGTGGAAAATTGAGGTATAAAGAGGCTCAATAAGGGAAGTATGGATTGATTCCTATAAAAAAATTGAGATATTTCCTGATTAAACCTAGATTGCATTGTTTATTTATGACTCGGAACACAACAGCATTGATGTCAGGACACAAAACCAATATTCCAACTGGTAAAATATTAAATCATCCCTCTAATGGTGATTCATGGAAACATTTTGACCAAGTGCATTTTTTTTATTTAGAATCCCTAAACATGCAATTAGGTCTTTCTAATGATAGTTTCTGTCTATTTAGTTCTTATGGTAGTCAGTATTCATGTTGTTCTGTCTTTATAACTCTGTACAATTTACCTCCTTGGATGTTGATGAAGGAACCATATATATCTTTTTGACCTTATTAATTCCAGTACATCCAAAAAAGAATATTGATGTTTATTTGAAACCATTGATTGATGAGTTAAATTCATTATGAAGTAATGGTGTTAGTATATTTTATGTTGTTGTGAAACAAAATTTCTTGCTGAAAGCTGCATTAATGTGGAAAATTAGTGACTTATCAGCATATGAAATGTTATCTGGCTGGATTACACATGGTCCAAAATCATTTTCATATTGTATGAGAGACAACAAAGCATTTATGCTCATCAATGGAAAAAACCTTGTTTTTTCGATTGTCGTCACAGATTCCTTCCAACTGATCATACTTTTCAGAGGAACAAATATCATTCCAGAAAAGGAACAATTGAAAGATATGAACCTCCAACAATGATCACATTTACATAGTTAAAATCAATTGTCTCTTTATTACCAACTATCATATTTGGACTAATAATAAACCAATAGAAAATTGATGGATTTGGGAAAGAACACAATTGGATAAAACATAGCGTTTTTTGGGAACTGCCATATTGGTCTGATTTGTTGGTCCATCACATGATGGATGTCATGAATATTAAGAAGAAATATTTTGATAATTTATTTCATATAGTTTTGGATACACCAGGTAAGACCAAAGATAATGTAAAGGCACAATTAGATCTTACCCAAATTTGCAGGTGACCAAAAATTGAACTATTTGAAAATGTCAGATCACAAAAGTTAATGAATCCAAAAGTAGCTTATACAATCTCTAAAGAAAATAAATTATTATTTTATCATTGGATTGTAGATTTGATACTTCTAGATGGTTAGGCTTTTAATTTGGGTAGATGTGTTAGAAATGGTCATATTACCGGATTAAAAAGTCATGACTTTCATGTTATAATGGAAACACTTATGCTGATTGGATTAAGAGGTTTGTTGAATCCTATTATTTGGGATGCTCTAACAGATATATCATATTTTTTTCAAGACATTTTTGTGGAGACAAGTGACTACGATGCATTCAGCATACTACAATAAGTTGTTTTAATTTTATGTAAACTGGAAAAAAACTTCTCGCCGACTTTGTTTGACTCAATGGAACATTTTATATTACATTTGACGCATGAAGAAAAATTTGGAGGTTTGGTACAGTTCTGATGGATATACCCATTCAAGAGATGCATGCAAAAATTGAAGAAAAAAGTACGTAACAAAACATCAGTTGAAGGTTCAATTGTAGAATCTTATTTGCATGGGGAAAATTATTTTTTATGCTATCATTAATTTCAATATGAATATCCCTAAAAAACCATATGGGATGTAATGAGGTTAATGTTGATGATGAAATGGACAATAAATTATCATTTTTCAATCAGCCCGAACTTGTCTTTAGTGGAGTTCATGAACAATGGATTTCAGATGAGGAACATCACAAAGCTCATACATATGTTCTTCTCAACTATGAAGAAATGAAACCATTTGTACAATGAGTGATCCTATAACCTATTCTATAATTTTTGTTACAGTAAATTAATATTATTTTATTTGTAGGTTATATGAAAATCATATCAAGAAACAACTTCCACAAATTACAGCAGCTTCTCTTGAAGAACGTCAACAAAAAAACTTTTCCTACTGGTTTCAAAAACTGGTAACATAAATTATTTTTGGTTTAACATATAAAATAAATTTATTATATGTTATATTGATAATTGTTTTATAAATTTTCAGGTATCTCAACATGCTGATAAAATTGATAATTGATTGCGTGTATTGAGTAACCCACCATCAAAAATGGTTAAATCTTATAATGTATATGCAGTGAATGATTTTCAATTTCATACACATGGATACGGGGAATAAAAAAACAATGAATAGTGGTGTGTTCTTGAGAGGATCTCATCATAGAGAAACTGAAGTTGACTTTTATGTCATACTAGAAGAAATTATTGAACTGTGTTATCTGATACAACATTACATAATGATGTTTAAATTCCAATGGTTGGATACTGAGAGAGGATTACGTGTTCATATGACCCATGGAATTGTTGATATTAAATATAAAAATCTTTTTGCAGTAAATGAATTATTTTTATTGGATCACCAGACACATCAAATTTATTATTCAAAATATTGTGCTACTTCAAGAGAGTTGAGTGATTGGTGGAGCATAATAAAAATTTAATCTCAGGAAAACCAGTTTACTGAAAGTGAATGTAGTTCTGCTGAAGTAGAAAGAATTGAAATTTTTCAAGAGACTACTCCAAATCCATCTTTTTCATGAAGAGGCACAAATATCAATGATGACACCCCACAGTTAAGTTTTGATGGTGACGAAGGTTTTAATGATGTTGCAAATTAATTTGAAATGAAAAGAGATGGTGAAATTGAAAATCATATGGAAATTGATTATTCTGAGGAGGAATATGAATACATTGACATCATCATATATGAAGATGAGGATGAAGATAAACATTTACATAGTTAAATGCTAGTTATAATCATATATAATATATATCTATATATAATAGTTGTTTTCAACTATTTTCTAATAACAATCATTTTGTGTTTCAGATGGATAAGGATCTATTTTGTATGTTGGAGGAAGCTGATATACCTTTGGACAAGAAGGATGTTGTTTCATCTGACCTTTAGACTACTAGAGGTTTAGGGGGGGGCTCGGAGGGGGTATGGTCTTGCGCGATTGATGATTCCTGACATGAACCCTGAGAAACGTCCACATCTTGACTTTGATCCACACGTTCAGAGGTATGTTTACCTCTGTATTTTAGTAAGTTTCCAATAATTTATTTATATACTAATTGTTTGATTATTTGTTCTTTTTTTCATAGTTTTAAGAATATAGCTACTGGATAGAGGATCGCTATATTGTGCAAATATATTTCTGAAGCATGGGTCTCATGGGATGAGATTCTCATTGATGTGCAACACCGCATGTTCGATCATTGTCTGGTATATAAATAAATAATATTTATTTTGAAATTAATTTAATTAATAACTTGATATTATAAATTATTTGTAGAGTTTATGGTATCCCATCGATGAGAGCATGCATGGGGCTATCTGGAAGGCATGGAAGGGGACTATGCATCAGTTTTGTAGTTAGTTTTTGCACAATTTAAGAAGGAAAACAATGGAGAAAGCAAGAGTGACAGAGTTTGATGAGTCTTTTTGTGCCCACCAACTTGATTACATTTCATATCAAGTTTGATATGGATTATGTTTGTATTGGTTGGGTGGTCATTTTCAGATGAGATCATCGATAGGTTGACAAAACCAAGGGAGACCCGAGGTGACACATCAAGCTGGTAGTTGTACATTCAGTATGTATAGAGAGCATATGGTAAGTAATTTTTTTAAAAAATATTTTATATAACTTTAAATGTAAATGGTTTATTTTATATTCATATAGGTAGTTGAACAACCTGATATTTCATATTTCGACGTTTATAGGAGGATGTATAGTGATCCAACCACTGTAGAGATTAAAGGTGCTCACCAACGTCAAATTGTGATCATTATATTTTCTTTTTGAGTTTAAAATTTAACTGCAAATAATATTTTAACTATTTTACTTTTAAATTGCATTTGAAGGAGTCATATGAGGTCACGACATCTCAAGAACAGACTAAGAGTCAGGCTGAGACTGATACTCAGACTAGTGCCCACTGATTTGATGAGACCACATGGATGTAGGTGACCCATTACTCCTTCAGGAAAGGCCTAGTTGTTGGTATCAGCTCTCAATTGACGCATGTGGATTATTATGTCCCCACTGCGATGCCAAAATCCAGCTCGAGAGGAGCTCGTGGAGAGTCATCATCATCTACTGCATAGTATTAGGAGCGGTTATGTGCTCAGAGTGAGCTTATAGAGTATGTGTAGGGAGCAGGAGTAAATGCATCAATAGTAGCAGCAACAATATGAAAAGTTCCTATGATAGCAGCAGTAGCAGCAGCAGGATATGCAGGAGGAGATGCATCGATAGCGGCAGTAGCAGGAGCATGAGCAGTTGGATTACATGAAACGTCTCACTTGTGGTTTAGGGATAGAGTTTCCTCCACCGTATCCTCAAGCTCCTCTAGACAACTTTCCCCCTCAGTGATCTATTTATTTTTTATGATAAAACATTTGAATGTAAATTTTGTTTGTAATATTAATTATTTACATTTCTGTATAGTGTGTCTTTATATTGTTGCGAATATTATATTTTTTATTATTTATTTAATTTTTTATTATTTTATTACTTTATTTAATTTTTTTATTATTTTATTAATAATTATTTTTTATTATTTTATTTTTATTATTTTTCACAAATATTGAGGTTTTTATTATTTTATAATTTTTTATTATAATAGTAATATTAATATTAATATTTAATTAATATTAATATTATTATTATTATTATATTATCAATATTATTTTTATTATTATTATATGAATATTATTTTATTATTTTATTATTTATTTTATTTTACTAATATTAATATTATTATTTAATTAATATTAATATTATTTTATTATTTTTATTACTATTTTTTATTTTTTTATTTTTTAACCTTTTTGCGATGGGCCCCGTCGCAAATAGTATTTGTGACAGTCTGCCGCAAAAAATGTTTCAAAAACTCAACAAGGTTTTTTGCGACGGGCCCATCGCAATAAGGTATTCAAAAAACACAAGAAAGCCATTTGCGACATCCTTTTCTGCAACGGGATATTTGCGAAGGAGCCCCGTCGAAAAAGGGTATTTACGACGGGATCCCGTCGCAAATGTCCCATTTTCCAGTAGTGAAATGTCCCTTGGAAAACTATAAAACACCATTAAATTCTTTTATGCCTAGCATGATTCCACTTTGAACAATTTTAGAACACACTAAAACTACCATATAAAATTATAATTTAACAAGTGAATCATATGAAATCCTAATGTACATAATGACATGCCCAATTAAAAGAATGAATTAAAAACACCCACCTTGAATGAGAAGAAATCAGGTCACAATAATCTAGAATGTGTCTCCCTTGATATGAAACACTCAAAGGAGCATAATGAAGACTCCTGCAATCCCTAACAACCAAAAACTCCACATTAAAACCACCCTTAAACCTTAATCTTGGCCTGATATCCCTATAGGGTTTTGGGAGGTAATGGAAACGAGATAAAATGGGAGGATGGGGGAAGATGAAGGAAAAGGAATAGGAATGAAGGGAACAATAAGAACAAAATTTTTATGATTCAACTTCTACTGTTGTTCCATGATAACCTAGAATAAATTTGGAAAAGAAGAAAAAAGAAGTGAAAAGAATAAGAAGTTGAGAGCAGTTGAAAGGAAATTATCTATTTGAATTTTTAATTTGAAATTAAAATTTTTAAGAGGTAAAAAATGTTGTTGGTGGTTAAGATAATATTTGTAGTTTTGTGCTAATATTTCATCTATAGATATTTACTGAATAAAGATATACATATATCATTAAAGAAAAATAAGGAAGAGGAATAAGAAGTTACTTGTTTATATACAAGTAGAAGAAGAAGAAGAAAACACGGTGAAAAAACAATGGAAGTCTTATTATGTGGAAGAATATAATGTTATTAAAACCTTTTATATCATTGTACCTATACAAGTTGCACATTTTTCATGGTCAAGAGACTTTGATGTAACACAAGTTCAAAGATAAACCCTACTTGTTATAATCTAAATGTTGGTACTAGTGGACTGTATGATCACTGGTGAATCGAGATAATTCTAAAGATTAGTCTTCTTGTTTTAAGAGGTGAACTTTTTAAAAAAAATCATTGTCCCAACTATGAATATGTATCAATGTGTGTAGAAACAATTAATCTATCACTTTAACATACAAAGAAGGATTTTTTAAGAAGAAACTTAAAAGGAACTGTAATCATTGATTCACCCCCAGTTATTTCCCACTGATCTTGAGGATCCTTTTAGACTAGCCTCGAGAATGGGGAGTGTGGGTATGATTCACTATATGTTGTATAGAAGGTCATAATCATAAAAATGTCCTAACATTGTATTAAAGAGCTTCAGTTCACATCATTTTTTACTATTTTTATGTATTTTATAAATTTTTTGTAGATTTTTTGTTATATTATAGATTGTTTTATCTTTAATTATTAATTACAACCATTTACCTCATTTTTTTACTTATTTTAATAAAAAAAATTATAAAATGCATTACATTAACTATAAATAGTAACAATTATATCATATATAGATATGGCATGCATTTCTTTTTTTCTTTCTAGGATAGTCATGTTTACCATGGTACCACTTATTGATTTTCATATGGTTGAGTATCACCATGTATAATACATATCTAAAGGCCCTCTAGAAAATGCCCTGGGAACCTTGTTTAATTTTTGTGTGTCGAGCTCTCAGATATTTGCAAGAAAACAAGTAATAAGGTATATGGGTATTGGAAATGAATAATAACAGAGAGTTGGTCAAGGTAGAACCCAAAGAGAACTTGTCTCTAAGAACTCTAACCAAAAGATACCAAAAAGGATGAATAATCCTTTTATAAGTCAGAGAATTGAGAAAGAGCATAAGGTTGTAAGATAAAGTCACAAGATTAATAATACTTGTATTCATTCATGTCTCAATGGTACAAGGGGTGGCTATTTATAACCAATGAGGAGGTACAATAGTCTAATGTCTATTTTTACATTGTCAATAATCATATTATAAATTTTTTGATGATGTTTCAATTAACCAATAAATTAGGAGACAACCAGAACACCCCCTTTTGAAAATAATACACTTGAAAAATATTTTAAGACAACTAGCCCACAACTTTTGAAATTTAATACTCTAACTTTGACTTTGAAGATTCCATGAGAGAGTGGATTGAAATTTGTAACATACCATGGGTTAGAAATTTAATTGCATGTTTGGGACTTAATTAGTGTAATTAAAGGCCTAGATTCTTCCCCTAATAAAGGGTGTTGGGCCTTGAATTGGATATCTATGATTAATCTATGATTAATCTATGTAATTACCCATCCATTATTTTAATATACTCTCTTGTCATTGGTCCTATGATTCCTTACAATGGGTCTTTTGCAATTATGTTCCTTCCAACCTCTGTTCCATGTTCACATTTATTCCTTGTTGCACATGTGTACCATTATTCTCATCAATTTTGATTGATTTATAAGGTGTTTTGGCTTCCTTAATCCCATTCCCACACCACTCAGTCAGTTGTCTTCACTTCATTCCTTTAAGATGTACGGAAATTGAGACTTTTACTAGAGGTGATATCATGTGTAATATATTGAGATGTGGGATATACTTCATGAGTCTTGATTATATGGGGTAGGCATGGTGCACATGCATCTATCACAGTATCTAGATTATGAGCTCTAGTACCACATGAGCTTGTTGTTAGATCTTACGCATCACATGAAAGTTTATATGGACTTGGTAATAACTCTTTCCCCTTTTTAATATCACTTTTATTAACCGTAATTAACTATAAAATTTATTTTGTAAGATTATTTTATCACAAACCTCCTACACATCTTTGATATTGTAAAGGGATTCAAATTTAACCAGAGTTATTTTCAAAAATTATTGGTAGAGTTGTATCATCCCATGGATGAGATTTATCATAGGATTTTCATTGATATGTCAGGTGATGCTAAACTCTGGGTTAATGTGTCATAAGGTGACGAGCATCATATGAATATATCACATGATGATGTGATACATGAGGAGGATATTTAACATGATCATACAAATGATCTTCTAGTTATTGCTGTAAATGATCTAGACACGCAGGCTATGCTTACAAAGATCCATGAGGCTCCTTCTAGTGATTCTATTACACACTCCCTTACTATATCATATTATACTACAGTGGCAGTATTGGGTAAACAACCACCTTTTGGTAAATCCTCCATAATATACTCCACTGAGATTTCACATGCGGAAGAAAAAACTCTAGAATGAACCCCATGCTACGACATCTGAAACTTAGAAGAAGATCACACCCAAGTTACCACACCACCATGTAAAATCACTAGATGATGCAGATAAGAACCAACAGATGAAATAATCTAGAAAGAAGATAATTCATATGAATAATAAAGATTACATGGTTCAATATTGTTCCCTAATCCATAGGGGAATGCTTCTTTATTATATTTAAGAAAATAAAGATGATTACAGTGCTTAAGTATCTCAATCAATCTATGAATCACATTATGATTACACTCTACTTAAATAGGGTAATCCAATCAGTGATTTGAATATCTATTGTCAACTAGTCTTCTCAAGTAACCATCCACAACAATTGACCTTCACAAACAATCCTCCATGTAGTCAAGGACTCCTAACACCTTAACTGGCTATATCGGGGCACTATTCCCTTTCTAATGATATTACTATATATAAAGTTCAGTGCATCCTCTAGTGATCTATATTTATAGTGATCTAAGATGTTGTACCCTTCGGCTACACCAGTATGAACATCTAGTGAACTTACGCCAGTTATTGTCACTCCATCACCCATACAGTCACCAGAAATAAGTCCACTAGATTTCCACTCCTTCCCATGGTATTAATTTTCCTCTTCTGAAAAATAAAGCTTGCATCCCCAACAATTTCCCACTCCTATAATATTTCACACATCCTTCAACTTCATTGTTCTTCCATTTCATGTCTAGATTGAAACATTTCCTTTCCCCAATATCTCAAGAGAATTTTCATCTGCAAGATGAACCATATCATACCCATTGTAGGGAACATTCTTCATTCCTCCTATCTCATATGCAGTGTGGAATGAAGCTTTGAAGTATATCACCCAAAACCCTAACATACTAGCGGTACTTAGAAGTAGATTGCTCCTATATTTCGTTTCAAGATTCAAAAATCTACTACCAGAGGTATATCTTCTGGATTTCTCCCTCTGTTCACTGTAATATTTCTTGAGGTATCCTTTACTCTCACAATGTCATAATAGGGGATCACTATCCAACAAGCTACTCTTTCTCCAGATTCTCTTTCCTTTACCCTTATAATGATTTTTCCATCCAATGATACATCCTCTTCCCATCACATTATATGTGTTTTAGGAAGATTCTTAATCTCCTTCTAATAAATATATTCATTCACGATTGTATTGTGAACATCTATTAACTTAAAATATACCTTTTTTATAGAGTTACTCATAGTGGTTACCATCATGTCTTATGCTTTTGGGAGTGAAGAGAGTAACAATAGTTCCCAAACTAGGTCTTTGAAATTTACCTTCATTGAATCTAATTATCTTTGAATGATGTTTAAGTTGTTTATATGATTAGTGGAAGATATTAATTATAAAATTTATATGTTGGATAATTTGTATACCAAAAACACTTTGTTCATTGGTGTTGACTTCTCATATATATCAGTTAAGGTTTTCATGATTCCCGATGCTTTCTTTTCTTCCCAAATGTTTTATTTCACATTCCAAACAAGTGACATTCGCATCAACTTGAGTGATTTCCTATCTATCTTCTCCCATTATTATACTTTAATCGCTTTTAGATTGGATCCAATTAATAAAAGGTCAAGGTCCTTTTACAAAATGTAATCCTCCATTTGTATCTTTCAGAACCCAAAATCGATTTCGTTGAACTTCTTCACTCAGAACTTATTCTTATCAGATGTCATCCCTTTGTAACTCATGAACTACCACTATTTTTGATAAATGTAAGATGAGAGATTGTGAAATATAAACAATTATTCTCCTACAAGGTGTCATGACCCACCTTCACCGAAGAGAGGGAAGGGACAGCAGATTTCTAAGCCCTTCCTTCTTTAAGTTGAAGGAGAGATAATGACCCATGATTCCCGCCTCCAGTAGGCCCCGAAGTGGTGACTAGAACCAAGGGTATAACATTTTCACAATATGGGAGGCATTACCATTTTTAGTTAACCAAGATTGGGAGAAAGAATGAGTCAACACCAAACACCACCAAGTATATAAAACTCAAGGTAAAAACCAAACTACATCCATGTTTTAATAAAAAAAAGAAAACTGAACAAAGTAGAAGAACTCCAAAGTACAAACCAATAGGAAAAGAAAAGGTGAAGTAGAAAACAACAGAGACCAATAGAACCTCCAATGTCCAGACTAGTAAGGTCCCGCACGGCCTCCGAAGTCCTCCTGACAACCTGAAAGTAAACGTAGGGTGAGCATACAAATTATACTCAGTAGAAAAAACCTATAACTCTTGTGCACAAGTGGGGAGACGTACTAAAGTCCCGTGAGAAGAAGAAAAAAAACAACATCTATCAAGGAATCTATCCATCCCACCTCATTGGCCACGCTCACCAAAAAAAACACAAGCAGTAAGGTGATAGTAAAGAACAAAACATTTGGGTACCCCGCACCACCATTTCCCCCACTAGCTAGCTGCTCATCCCTAACAGCAAATGTCCTGATGCTACCACGCTCTTCCTACATGCACACACCTGGTCCTCACAACCATCTACATCCCTACCCGCACACACCTGGGCCTCACAACCACACATCCATGCCCGCACACACCTGGGCCTCACAACCATCCACCCTTGCCCGAAAACACCTAGGCCTCATCCCAAAGACACCTGGGAAAACAAACCATAACCAAAACCCCTACCCAAAAACACTTGGGCCTCATCCCAAAGATTCTTGGGAAAACCACCTTCCCTAAGAGTCCTAGGCTAACAACACACTAAATGAAACCTACCCGAAGAATCTTGGGTGTAAGGTCGCCTCCATCCATCACAGCCGAGAGAAAAGGGAGCAGGAAGGAGAGTAACTAGGGGGAAACACCCTTCCCCATGAAATGGGGTGTCCGAAACTAAGTTCCCAATGCGGGTGGGGTGCGACTAAACACAAAACATACAGTTACACATATATATACCAACACACAGCCCAACCTATGGCTCCTCAAACAGATACAAACAGGTGCACAAGCACTGCTGCCTCAGAAAATAGGCACACAACAAATAGTTCCCAGTTTCCCTGTTCAAGTTATCATTTCATAATAGTTCAGTATGATTTAATCCCTTCACTACTGAGCAACTAACAGGCACATTCACAGATGAAACAACTATAAGGTAGAAAAAAACCATCAGGTAATTTAAGCATTCACACCCGGTTCTCTTGTGAAGTCACAACAACTAGGGATTAAGTGAGATCCCTCGAAGTACTGAAAATAAAACAAACCCTGAGACACAGCCTCATGTCCCCAAAATCCAGGAGCCAACGGTTTCTCAACAATAGAGGATTCCACCCCAATTCGTGATATAAGAAGAGTAACCACACAGCCTCAGATTCACAACCAGTGAAAGTATAACAATAGGGGATCCTATCCCCACCCATATCACCCTAGAAAACTAAGCCCCCATCTAAGAAAACCATAAAGTCACCCGCAATCGGCCCGTGAAGGAAAAACAACCAAACCACTACCACCAACACAAGGTAGGCCCATGTAGGTATTTTCAGATTTAAAAGATTTAACACACTCCATGGTTTCAATTCCACTGTGCTTTAACCAGGGTTATCACAGAAAAGGGTTAATCCTGGTGATTTCAATTTATTTAACCAAGTATACGTAATTAGACAATTCCATGTTACGGTTATTTAAACATTCAGGAGAACCAAGGTTCATTAGTGCGTAGAGAAAGACCACCAACGACCATGATTTTCAGTGAGCATAGGCCTGTACAATTCACAACACATATCAACATAAAAGAGTACATCAGAACATCGATCACACCCCCTTTTTTTCTTTAAAGGTCCGTTCATTATCTTCATTAAGTTTGGTTTCATCAATTTCCACAGATACAAAAGCATGCCCACCCCGCATGATACACTGAAAGGAGAGACGAAGGAGAAAAATCCCTACTTGATTGATCAAAGATCGTTGTTAAGTCCTCGTGTGGAAACTGGAAAACAGGAGTAGCAGGAGCTCCACGGAACGCGAGGAAAACTTCGCGAGGGTACAACTCATCCGGAGGAAGGGTATTCCGAACCCAGAGGTTAATAAGCTGAGATACAGCATCCCCGGGATGGTTAAGATATGGAGAAAAAAACTTGAAACCACGGAAGAAGTGGGATCGTGGGTTGACCACATGGCTGGGCCACCCCACACATCCAATTTAAAAGGTCCCCGCCCTTCGGGGCAGTTAAAACTGACACACGCCTCCTTAACCAATGACTCTGGTAGAGGCGTTTATAAAAATACGGTTAAAGTCATGACCCAAAACACATGGTTTTCCATTAAGGAGGGTACCTCACCAAACATTTAATTAAAAAACCATTAATGGGATTTAAAATAGGCTAAAAGGGGTCAAAACACAGTTTAAAACCAATTCGCGCAAAAAGAAGGCGCTATTGGAAAAACCCGTGGAGGTCAACGATAGGCTAGGTCTACCGGTAGACCAAGCTACCGGTTGGCCGAGGCTATTGGTAGGCTGGGGCTACCGGTAGGCCGAGCGACCGGTAGGCCGAGCGACCGGTAGGCCAAGGCCACCGGTAGGCTGCGGCCACCGTTAGGCAGCGGCTACTGGTAGACCGAGCTAATAGTAGGTTGGGCTACCGGTAGGCCGAGCTACCGGTCGGCCGAGGCCCTCGGTAGGTCGCGGCTACCGGTAGGCCGCAGCTACTGGTAGGCCGAGCTACCTGTCAGTCGAGGCCCTCAGTAGGCCATGGCTACCGGTAGGCCGAGCCACCGGTAGGCCGAGCCACCGGTAGGCCGAGCCACCGGTAGGCCGAGCCACCGGTAGGCCGAGCCCCCGGTAGGCCGAGCCCCCGGTAGGCCGAGCCCCCGGTAGGCCGAGCCACCGGTAGGCCGAGCCACCGGTAGGCCGAGCCACCGGTAGGCCGAGCCACCGGTAGGCCGAGGCACTGGTAGGTCGTGGCACCGGTAGGCTGAGGCTACCGGTAGGCCGAGGCTACCGCTAGGCCGAGGCTACCACTAGGCTGAGGCCACCGGTAGGCCGAGCTACCGGTAGGTCAAGGCTACCGGTAGGCCGAGGCCACCGTTAGGAGTCTTAAGCTTCACCGAGAAGCTGGGATGGCTTTCCAGACTACCCAGAACACCCCAAAAATCATATTTTCACCATGTAATAGACCCCAAAACCCTGGGCCATTACATCAGATACTTCTCAAACTATTCTCATCCCTGAGAATATAAGAACAAACCAGAAAGGAGAAAAGTGGGATCCAAACAACCACACTCTAAAGATACTTCTCAGGGGAAAACCCCTGAGTTGTTCTAAAGCTGGGACAGAACCCCCCTACATCCAGGAATACTCCCCCAAGAGTTATCAACCACAAACATTCACAAAAAGCACAAGGATCACACTATCCAACACCTGAGTCAGGGAGTCCCTTCCTATATGTCAGGATATTATCCGCTTTGGGCGGCCCTGACTCGCCCGTACGGGTTTAATTGCATCCACATTAATGCGCCTTGATTAGAAGTCAGGTTTTCCCATCATCACACATTTGGTGTTAAAACAAGCAGAACAAGCATTTCATATATTAAAACACAAGGTGAAACATCTCAAAAAAACTCAGAACAACAACAACAACAAGGAAGTCAAAACAACTCTGGGTACTAAATGCGTAACTGGGCCTCCCACTCCCAAGTGCTCTCTTCCAGGCCACTATGCCTCCACAACACACAAACCAAGGGGATGGTTCGTCCAAGAAGCACTTTCTCTTTACGATCCTCGATCTTAATTGGTCGTTCTATGAAGGTCGCATCATCTTCCACATCTAATTCTCACTAATCGATGATGTGGGATTCGTTGTGTAGATATCGATGAAGCTGGGAGACGTGAAAGATGTTGTGAACTTTCTCCAACTGAGGTGGAAACGCCAGCTGATACACCACCTCACCAACTCGTCCCAACACATCGAAAGGTCCGATGAACCTAGGGGAGAGCTTACTCCCCTTCCCAAACCTTCGCTACCCAAATTGAGGCAAAACCTTCAAGAACACATGATTCCCAACCTCGAACTCCAAGGGCCTCCTCCTACGATCGGCATAAGACTTCTGCTAGTCCTGGGCGGCCTTCATCCTCTCACACACGAGTTGAACCTTCTCAGTGGTGCCCTGCATCACTTCTGGCCCAAGAACAGCTGCTTCCCCAATCTCTGTCCAGCAAACGGGTGAATGACACGGCCTTCTATACAAGGCCTCAAATGGTGTCATACCAATAGTGGAGTGGAAGATATTGTTATAGGAAAACTCCACTAGAGGCAAGTGTCGTACCCATGATCCCCCAAAATCCAGAACACATGCCTGCAACATGTCTTCCAACGTTTGGAGTGTTTGTTCTGTTTGCCCATCTGTCTGAGGGTGGAAAGCAGTGCTAAGGCATAGCTGGGTGCCAAAGGCATGCTGTAATCCCCTCCAGACTCATGAGGTAAACCGCGTGTCTCGATCAGAGACAATAGATCTCGGAATCCCATGCAACTGCACCACCTCATCGACGTACCACTGGGCTAAGGTGCTCATCGGGCTCGACTCCTTAATCTCCAAGAAGTGTGCTGATTTCGTCAATAGATCCACCACTACCCAGATGTCATCATAGCCTCCCTGAGCCCTGGGTAGCCCTGTGACGAAGTCCATCGAGATTTCATCCCACTTCCACTCAGGAACATCCAACGGCTGTAAAAACCCTCTAGGAAAACAGTGTTCAGCCTTCACTTGCTGACACACCAGGAACTTAGCCACAAACTCTGCCACCGCCCGCTTTACCCTGGGCCACCAAAACTGTCCCCTCAGGCCTTGGTACATCTTTGAGACCCCAGGATGTACTGCTAAAGCCGAGCCATGGAACTCACGGAGAACACCTTTACGCATCATCTCCGGAACAAAAAGCCTTCCATGGAAAAGCACCTAATGCTGACCATCCTCCGACCATCCCTCGGGATCATTTCCATGATAAAAACGATCTCGCATCACTTCTACCTCCGAGTCCCCCCATTGAGACTCTTCCACATCCACCACTAAAGATAAAACTACAGTCATCTGAAACAGAAAACCTCTTCCACCTTCCACGCTTGCATCCAAATGCAAGGTCGCTAACTCTTCCATCACTTTCCAAGAATCTGCAAATTCCCAAACTACTTACTTCTGTGATTTACTGCTTAGGGAATCAGCCACAACATTTCCCTTTCCCTCAGTATAAGAGATCTTGAAGTCGTAATCTTGGAGGAACTCAACCCATCTTCATTGTCGCAAGTTCAAATCTCGCTGGGAAAAGACATAACGCAATCTCTTGTGATCTGAGAAGACCACAAAGCGCTCTCCGATGAGATAATGCCACCAAAACTTCAATGCGAACACCACAACTGCAAGATCCAAATCGTGGGTGGCATAGTTAAGTTCATGAGGATGTAACTGCCTAGACCCATAAGAGATCACTCCTTGTTGCTGCATCAGCACACATCCCAACCGAAGGCCAGAAGCATCACAGAACACTTCAAACAACACCCCTTCCTCTAGTAATCTGACCACTAGAGCACTAATCAGCTTCTCCTTTAGGTAGCCAAAAGCTTTCTGGCACTGGTCGCTCCACACGAAGGCCTGGTCCTTCCTAGTCAAAGCTATCAATGGAGCTACAACTCGAGAGAAGTCAGGCACCAACCTCCAGTAATAGCCTGCCAAACCCAGGAAACTACGAACTTCCGCCACATTCTTGGGTGCTGCCCATGAAACGACTGCCTCGACCTTCGACAGGTCTACTACTATTCCCTTCTGAGACACTACGTGTCCAAGGAAATGTACCTCTCACGTTAAGAACTTTCACTTAGACAGTTTCCCATAAATATGGTGGTGTCGAAGGACTCCCAAAACTGCCCTAAGATGCTCAACATGCTCTTCCTCTGATCTTGAGTAGATAAGGATGTCGTTGATGGACACCACAACGAACTGGTCCAGAAACTCTCAGAAGACAGAGTTCATGAGGTTCATGAACGTAGCTGGTGCGTTTGTAATGCCAAACGGCATGACCACAAACTCAAAGTGGCCATATCTAAACTTGAAAGTCGTCTTCAAGATATCACTTTCCTTCACTCTCAACTGGGGGTATCCAGACCGAAGATCGATCTTAGAGAACCAACATGCTCCCCTAAGATGGTCGAAAAGATCGTCTATCCTTGGGAGGGGGTAACGATTTTTGATCTTCACCTGATTCAACCTCCGTTAGTCTATGCACAGTCGTAGACTACCATCCGCCTTCTTTACGAACAAAACTGGATCACCCCACGGTGACATGCTGGGTCGAACAAAGCCCTTCTCCATCAGATCGTCAATCTCAATCCGCAACTCTCGCAACTCAGAAGGTGTCATCCGATAAGGATCCATCGAGATCGGGTGGGCACCAGGCTATAAGTCTATCCCAAACTCAACGTCACGTTGAGGGGGTAGAGCCACAACCTCATCAGGAAAGACATTAGGGAATTCTCTTACAATCTATGGGACATCCATCATTCCTACATCCGCCGACTCCACTGACATTCCATCCAGCATAGAAAGGAGTGGCTCCACGTGTCGACTCCCCTCCTGATAACTCCTCTCCCCAACAAAAGCCACACACCGTCCATCCTCGTTGGAGAATTCAATCCTTCTCTGATAGTAGTCAATAATGGAATGCACAGAGAATAACCAGTCGATGCCTATAATGACATCATATTGCTGCATCTGCAATGAAAGAAGGTCTCCACTGGACTGATGCGGTCCCAACATCAGTCTACATTCCTGGGAAAAGTAAGATACACTGGTCTGACCCCCAACTGGTGTTCTCAACACTAGGGTCACAAAAAGTCTCTCGGCATCTAGACCCAGAGCATGGGCTAATTCGGGTGTAATGAATGAGTGTGAATCTCCTGAATCAAACAAGGCAGAAACAAGAGTGCTGAACAAACTGATCGTACCTCGAACAACCTATGGTCCCGTCAGAGCTACTATCTTTGCAGCATGCAACTATCCATGCCTAGCTCCTCTGCCTCACTATTGTCGACCACCTCCCCGACCACGCCCTGGTCGATGTCCCTAAGGAGCACCTTGGTGTCGGTATCCTCCCACAAGGTCGTCCCTCGGAGGGCCAGGGGCCTGCTGTTACTGCTGGAAAGGTCTTGCCGACAACGGATACTGCTGAAGTGGGTGTTGAAACTGCCCACCTCCACCATGTGGAGCTCGAGTCGGACACCTGCTCTGGATGTGCCCGAAAACTCCACAAGAGAAACACTTCGGTCTTGGCCCTATGGAAAAGGGGCGAGGGCCAGAAGCTCGGGACTGGAACTAATGAGGCCTAAACCCTACTTGTTGAAACCTGGAAGGCCCTATCGCTGGAGACCTACTGCTGACCGCCTTCCCCTTTGATAAACTCATCTGGTTCCCTTCTCGTGGTGTGCCTCCCTTCGATTTCATACTCTCTACTATCTCATCCTTCTTCTGTACTGCTAGGTACGTCAGAAGAGTGAAGGGAGTGACAGTGTACTGAAGAGAAGGACGGAGTGACTCCTCTAACCGTCTTGCCCGAGACTCCTCATCCGGAAAGAGATCTGGGGAAAAGCGCAAGAGATCTTTGAACTTGATCCCCAGCTCCCTCACTAACATGCTTTCCTATTGAAGGGAGAGAAACTCCTGTCTCTTCTCAGCCTTTGCCGTAGAGGAGAGGAACTCCTCACGAAATTCCTTCTCGAAACTGGCCCATGAAACCTCTGCCTCTGTCTTCTCTCCCAGGAAAAGCATCCACTACTGAAGCGTTTCTCCTCTCAGCTGACTGAAGGCCAACGGAACCCAGTACTCCCTCAGAGCACGGATTAAAGAGAAGGTGATGGCTAGCTCCTCGAGCCATCCCTCCGTTACTGAGTTAGAAACGCTGCCCTTGTACTTCTCAAGGGTTTGTCGCTGGAAGGAGCACAGAGTCCTATGCCACAAGTCATCCTCCTCATCTCGGTCAAACCTCTACTGGTCAACTGCCTCAATCTGCTGGGCCTCAACCACCCGGGTCACTCATGGATAACGTCTGGGTGCCATAGCTGTAAGGTAAACAAAGAATGCCTAAGCCCGGGTAGCAAGGGAATTATTATTATTATTATTAAATTTTTCTCCCCAAGGTGCCCCAAATCAAATAAAAACACAATCAGTATGATGCATGTACCTTCCCTAAGGTATCTACCCTACAATAAATGTAGTCTCACTTGGTCGTTTGATAGGCTCAGAGTCCTTGCATCGGATCACGGGGGGCCCTAAAATCCTGTGTCCTAGCCGGTCCTCCCTGACCTATTTCATGAACTAAGATCACTTAACATCGTTTCCCTACCATCCCATGCAATACTCACTGTGCCTAACTCCAGACTCCATCCTATCCCTCAACCTCTGCCTCTGATACCATTCTGTCACGACCCGCCTTCACCGAAGAGAGGGAAGGGACAACAGATTGTCAGGCCCTTCCTTCTTTAAGTTGAAGGAGAGATAATGAACCCCGAGTCCCGCCTCCAGTAGGCCCCAGACTAGCGACTATCACCAAGGGTATAACATTTTCACAATATGGGAGGCATTACCCTTTTTAGTTAACCAAGATTGGGAGAAAGAATGAGCCAACACCAAACACCACCAAGTATATAAAACTCAAGATAAAAACCAAACTACATGCATATTTTAATAAAAAAAGAAAATTGAACAAAATACAAGAACTCCAAAGTACAAACCAATAGGAAAAGAAAAGGTGAAGCAGAAAAAAACAGTGGCCAACAGCAACTCCAACGTCCAAACTAGTAAGGTCCCGCACTGCCTCCAAAGTCCTCCTGACAACCTGAAAGTAAACGTAGGGTGAGCGTACAAAGTATACTCAGTAGGAAAAACCTATAACTCTCATGCACAAGTGGGGAGACGTACAAAAGTCCCATGAGAAGCAGAAAAAAAACCAACATCTATCAAGGAATCTATCCATCCCACCTCACCGGCCACGCTCACCAAAAAAACACAAGCAGTAAGGTGATAGTAAAGAACAAAACATTTGGGTACCCTGCACCATAATTTCTTCCACTAGCTAGCTGCTCATCCCTAACGGAAAATGTCCTGACACTACCACACTCTTCCTGCCCGCACACACATGGGCCTCAAAACCATCCACATCCCTGCCCGCACACACCTGGGCCTCACAACCAAACATCCCTGGCTACACACACCTGGGCCTCACTACCATCCACCCTTGCCCGAAAACACCTGGGCCTCATCCTGAAGACACCTGGGAAAACAAACCAGAACCAGAACCCCTGCCCGAAAACACCTCGGCCTCATCCTGAAGATTCTTGGGAAAACCACCTGCCCGAAGATTCCTAGGCAAACAACACACCAAACTAAACCTACCCAAATAATCTTGGGTGTAAGGTCACATACAACCATCACAACCGAGGGAAGAGGGAGCAGGAAGTAGAGTAACTAGGGGGAAACACCCTTCCCCATGAAATGGGGTGTCCGACACTAAGTTCCCAACGCGGTTGGGGTGCGACTAAACACAAAAAATACAGTTACACATATATATACCAACACACAGCCCAACCTATGGCTCCTCAAATAGATACAAGCAGGTGCACAAGCACTGCTGCATCAAAAAACAGGCACACAACAAACAGTTCCCAGTTTCCCTGTTCAAGTTATCATTTCATAACAGTTCAGTGTGAGTTAATCCCTTCACTACTGGGCAACTAACAGACACATTCACAGATGAAACAACCATAAGGCAGAAAGGAAAACCATCGGGTAATTTAAGCATTCACACCCGGTTATCTTGTGAAGTCACAACAACTAGGGATTAAGTGAGATCCCTCAAAGTACTGGAAACAAAAAAAAACCCGAGAAACAGCCCCATGTCCCCAAAATCCAGGAGCCAACGGTTCCTCAACAATAGAGGATTCCACCCCAATTCGTGACATAAGTAGAGTAACCACACAGCCTCATATTCAAAACCAGTGAAAGTATAACAACATGGGATCTCATCCCCACCCATATCACCCCAGCAAACTAATACCCCATCCAAGAAAACCATAAAGTCACCCACAATCGGCCCATAAAGGAAAAACAACCAAACCACTACCACCAACACAAGGCAGGCCCATGCAGGTATTTTCAGATTTAAAATATTTAATACACTCCATGGTTTCAATTCCACGGTGCTTTAACTGGGGTTATCACAGAAAATGGTTAATCCTAGTGCTTTCAATTTATTTAACTGAGTATACGTAATTAAAAAATTCCATGTTACGGTTATTTAAACATTCAGGAGCACCGAGGTTCATTAGTACGTAGAGAAAGACCACCAACGGCCATGATTTTCAGTGAGCATAGGCCCGTAAAATTCACAACACATATCAACATAAAAGAGTACAGCAGAACATCGATCACACCCCCTTTTTTTCTTTAAAGGTCCGTTCATTATCTTCATTAAGTTCAGTTTCATCAATTTCCATAGAGACAAAAGCATGCCTGCCCTGCATGATACATAGAAAGGAGAGACGAAGGAGAAAAATCCCTACTTGATTGATCAAAGATCGTCATTAATTCCTCGCGTGGAAACTGGAAAACATGAGTAGCAGGAGCTCCATGGAACTCGGGGAAAACTTCATGGGGGTACAACTCATCCAGAGGAAGGGTATTCCGAACGCAGAGGTTAATAAGCTGAGATACAAAATCCCCGGGACGGTTAAGATATGGAGAAAAAAACTTGAAACCATGGAAGAAGCAGGATCGTGGGTTGACCACGCGGCTGGGCCACCCCACACGTCCAATTTAAAAGGTCCCCACCCTTCGGGGCGGTTAAAACCGACGCACACCTCCTTAACCAATGACTCTGGTAGAGGCGTTTCTGAAAACGTGGTTAAAGGAATGACCCAAAACACATGGTTTTCCATTAAGGAGGGTACCTCACCAAACATGTAATTAAAAAACCATTAGTGGGCTTTAAAACAGGCTAAAAGGGGTCAAAACATGGTTTAAAACCAATTCGCGCAAAAAGGAGGTGCTATTGGAAAAACCCATGGAGGTCACCGGTAGGCTAGGTCTACCGGTAGACCAAGCTACCAGTTGGTCGAGGCTACCGGTAGGCTGGGGCTACCGGTAGGCCGAGCTACCGGTAGGCTGCGGCTACCAGTAGGTCGAGCTACTGGTAGGTCGAGCTACCGGTGGCCGACCAGTAGGCCGAGCCACCGGTAGGCCGATCCACCGGTAGGCCGAGCAACCGGTAGGCCAATCCACCGGTAGTAGGCCGAGCCACCGGTAGGCCACGCAACCGGTAGGCCGCGCTACCGGTAGGTCGGGATACCGGTAGTCCGGGCCACTGGTAGGCCGGGTGACCGGTAGGCCGAGGCTACCGGTAGGCCGAGCCACTGGTAGGCTGAGCTACCGGTAGGCCGAGGTTACCGGTAGGCCGAGGCCACCGTTAGGAGTCTTAACCTTCACCAAGAAGCTGGGATGGCTTTCCAGACTACCCAGAACACCCCAAACATCATATTTTCACCATTTAATGGACCCCAAAACCCCGGGCCATTACACAAGGTAAGGTGCATAATGATTCTATTAACCTAATCACTAAAACACCTTCACCAAGGCCTGATTCTCTAAAATCACTCCAGCCTTGAGCTTTGATGCCACTTGTTGGGTACACTTCCACCTTCTAGTAAACTCGCCTAGAGATACTCCAACATAAATTCATGTACATAAGTAAAATCTCTAGAATGAAACCTAAGATGTGATATTCATAATTTTTAATATGATCACACCCAATTCACGAAACTACAATAAGAACCAATAGATACAATGATCAAAAAATAAAATAAGGCATAAGAACAAAAAGGATCACATGATTTCGGTGTATGCCCTAATCCATAGGGGAATGTTATTTTACTATATTAAAGTAAGTAAATATGATTATAATTCTTAATTTTAATACCCAATATATCCATAAAAATGTGATTACACTCTTATTGAATAATATATCTATTGCTTATAGTCACTATCACTAGCCAATCTTCCCAGGTAACTGTCCACCTCAGCCGACCTTCATGGAAAAAGCCTCTGCATAGCCAAGGAATCCCACCACCTTAACTAGTTGTGCCAATGTGTTGTACCTATCTATATATCATAATGTTTTAATGACCACAAACACTCTATTATGTGTTTAATATTTTCATTTTATTTGATGATGGTTATATTGTTAAGCATCAATGCATTGATCAAATGAATGGATTTTTTTTTTGAATCTTGTTAGATATTGATGGATCATGATGGAATCTTAAAAGAGATTTAAAGAACCTGTATTGAAGTCTTGATAGACGTGTTGATCTCATGAAGTGAAGTTCTTGAATATTTTTAAGGCATTGAATGAAGCATGAAGGGACATGGTGGTGTTTGGAGAGTTATAGGCTACACCGGCTATCCAGTTCCATATGGACAAAATTCCAGGGTTGTAGAAAGTCCACCATATAGCTAGTGGAAAGAATAAAGAAGCTCCATGGATACATAAACACCATCGGGTAACTGGTTCTTACCACTGTCCAACCAGCGGTATTTGGGCATAATCAGTGATATCCGGGAAATACCATCAGCCAATCGATGGAGGTTCACGAGTATCCAATATGCATCGAATAACAAGTCAAAAAATCACTCTTTGGTATGTAAGAGTTTGTGTCCTAGAACCAACTGGTTTTACTTTGATTACATGGATATTTAATGTATTATTTCATATTGTTCATTGCTCTGCATGACTATGATGTAATGATGTCCTAGAGTATTTGTTGAATTGATAAGGTCATGGAGGTTCCCCGCTATGATGAGAACCTTGAAATGCTATAAAAATATTCTTAAATATAGTTCTATAGTTGGATGACATGCTATTATGGGACACATAACATGTAGACCGTCATGTGTGAGTACTCATAAGCAGTTGAGACTTCCTCTCATGAAGTTCGCACTTGGTAATCTCCAAGATATGAGATTATGAGAACAAATCCGCTAGTAGGAATTCCACATGTTTTGGTGTCATCAGATATTTCTATCTGTGAGTGTGTGTAATGATCCTTAGACTTTAAGATTATCATTAATACGTGTCACGACTTACACACTTTGATTTACTGACAAAAACCACCACACAGACAGTTAGCGAGAAGTAGGGTATGTTGGGTGTGTCACGAGTGACATGTTATTAATGGATAAGTCGAGGAAGGATTTGTCCCTTCCATTTATGGAAGTAGATATCTCGACCCTTTGATTGAAATAGAATCGTCACGTGAAATTTCATGGCCATAGTGTAATGACGAGTTTATTTTAGGTAGTCAAAGAACAACGTATCAAGCATAAAAGTTGATGACACAATCGTGAAACCTACTTGATGAGATATTGTGACAAAGGGATTATATTACATAGTGAGCATTAGTATGTGGATGTCGTTGTTGCGAATTTACGTTTTTTCTCTTGGGTGCCTTGACCTGTTGCTAGACAGTACTCTTGGAATTTAGGCAAGCCCGCCTAATGCCAACAAGAAAGAATCCTAGAGGGTCACACACTAAGTGTTTTTGGTGGTCTTAATTAAATTATATTTGAATTTAATTAATGAAATAAATATTATTCTCAAGACCAAGGAATAATTTTATTCAATTTAAAATGATCTCATAAATTAAATAAAATTTATTTATTTATTTTATTTAACATTTAATAAATATTTATTTACTAGTTTGTAAATAAAATATTTATTTAAGAGAATAAATTATTTATTCATTTATTCGGGTGTTCAATAAATGGAAGTGGAGTTCGAGCGGACCAAGGTCAGTCCAGTAGTAAAATAATTATTTGCAATACGGTAAATAATTATTTAACTAGTTGGCACAAATTAAAATAATGCTGCTGTTATTTTATGACGCGGAATTTTATTTATAATTCTGTTTTGCACAAGTTGGCGCACTATAAATAATGACGCATTATTATTATTAAATGCATGGGTTTTCTCTAAGTTCATGAATGTATTTAATTGTTTTTATGCAATTAAATATTGTAACTCAAATTCCATGTATATAAATAGGCTTGTACCCCTATTGTGTCATACACCACACCTCACACCTGGTGAATTGAGAATTGTTGAGCCAAACAATTTCTCTCTCAAATCCTCTTCACTACCCTCTCAAGAACGAGAGACGTTCTTCAAGGACGAAGAACAAGCGATCAAGAACAGCCGACACAAGACACTCGCTTCACCGTGCTAACACCCAGAGAACGAGCGGTGTCGATCAGAGGTCATCGGAGCACGTGTGAATCACCACTAGAGGAATTATAGTTTATATCCTTATAAGCACAACAAGATAATCTGAAAGGGTCAATATGGACGATCAACATCATCAACGAAGAAAAATACCAAAGACACAGGTATTATTTTTCTTTATGAAATTAATTAAATTAATTATAAACATGATGTGAAAGATCCTCTCTAAAGGTTTTGGGCCTCTTTCTTATTTATCTAAATCTTTGATTATATTCCATGGAGACTGGCATTCATCATCGTATT
This sequence comes from Viscum album, assembly GCA_963277665.1. Taxonomy (NCBI): domain Eukaryota; kingdom Viridiplantae; phylum Streptophyta; class Magnoliopsida; order Santalales; family Viscaceae; genus Viscum; species Viscum album. The sequence continues at coordinate 1,751,830,653 of OY728141.1, read as the reverse complement.
GATCCCAGAATAATCATTGATCATGGTAAAAATCAAAATTGGGTATCATCCCAACCACGCTTCTGTTGTACCCGAAACCTTTAAGTGGTATCAGAGCGATTACATCATACTTTATAATTATTTAAATATTTCGTTGATGATTTACACATTTAATAATTTAGTTGTTTTAATTCAAGTTAATCGTTATGAAAATCTGAATCTCGATATCTATTCCTCCTCTTTAATTTCTCATTCACCTTACAGAAATGATCTTTTATTTTAATTTTGATTAAAATAAAATAGAGGATCTCATCCAGAGGTGATAAAGCTTCCTAACCATACAACACTAGAACACACGACGTGTATTCGACAGTACATGAAATGTAGTCAAGATTCAATGCATCGGACCAGTCCACCAAACCAAGTCGTGTGTTGGAGTCTTTCTAAGTCTTAAATGACTCTATTTATTGACCAAGAACATGTGGCACGTGGTTTCTGGATTACACATCGTGTGGCCCAATGGACACAACATGTAGTCCCTTCAGGTTAGGCTTGGACCGTGTACCCCGTACACGGCTTGCCCGGCTGGAGACCATGTAACGAGGAACTATACAGCGTGTAGCCCACTGGACACTCCGTGTACTCCGAAAATTTCCAAAGTACACTCACACGTCGTTTCCCTGGGCGTGTACTTCAGATAGACGGTGAAAAATAGTACACGCCATGTAGTTGGAACTACACATCGTGTACTCATCCAAATTATGCAGATTTATTAAAATTTATTATTATATTATACAAACCCTTGAGACGTGTACCATCGTATAGGTGTAAAGCTAAGGCACAACACGTGATAGGTGTTTCATATGTGTGTGTTTAATTTAACATCTGTGTAATTTTCATTTATACTCATTGGGTAGTTATGAATAGGAATTCACCGGGTTTCCTCCAAGGTACAAGTTACGTACAAAGATAATTTTAAATGAATTTATTTGTTTAAAATTATGATGTATGAGAATCTCAAGGAAATTCAGAAAAGGATTTAAGATAAAGGTATTGATTAATTAAAGATGATAATTAATTGATTCGAGTGTGATTTATCTTAAATGAGAACAATTAAAGAATTGAATGCTAGTTTTATTTATGCGTAAACATCATTGCATGTATGGATGATCATGAGCTAGACCAAGACCTTTGTATGTGGATGGTTTCTTTTAATTTATTTATTTAAATTAATTTTTTTGGCCTATGAGCCTTCTCCTCATTAATATGTAGGGCATGCGTGCCTAAGGGTTCTTTTATGTAAAACCCCTTTTTACCCCTCATCTACATGTGAGTTAAAAAAGGCATATGTAATGGATGGAACTCCCAAGCTAGTGGAGGCGGTTCAAGTTGGAGCTGAGACGAAGCCAATCCCAGGAGATACAGAGGTGGACAAGTAGAATCTGTAAACAAGAACCCAAAAGGTTCAAGTTGTTTCTCCCCTAGGAAAGGGTTATTTTATCAACCACTAGATAAACTAACCATTGGAAAAGCTCATGATCATGCCATTTACTTTATTTTATTTCTGTCAGTTGCATGGTTTATCATTATAGATGTGTTTTCACGATCACATAATTAATGAATTAAACAAGCAAGCAAGATGAAACTAAAATAAACCAGACTTATGCGTAAATATTATCAAGACATGGTTAATCACTTAAGTAAGTTTCAATTAATATTAACAAGCATGTGATAATGATAATAAGCAATTCACGCATAAGAGATAAAAATCCCTCAAATAAAATATTAAGTCAGAACAAGCCTTTTGTTACTTGATTAAAGGAAAAAACTCAATAAAACTATGTGTTTGAACAACCCTTTTTGGGACACATAATTTTATATAGGAATACCTTATGAAAGGTTTTGGGTTGACTTAACTATATTACATCAAGAGGAGTAGACCTTGATAGACTTGGTGTAATATTGGAGGCAAGAGTTAAGGAAATCCAAAGTCATGATTTCGGGATTGGGGAGTCCACTCAACATATCAAGGAGCTACAAAACCATAGTTAGCAAAGACCTGCCTACCTAAATACCTTCTAATAGCTGGACCAACCCTTTTGGGGTTATGTGAAGGGGAATATGGATCCTTGCCACTAGAATATCATGGCAACTGGACATTCTGAGTTCAATGGTGAGGGCCATTGGGACTTGATAAAATAGGACGAGACTTAATAAAATTTATTATTTCTCATAAAATGTAATCAAGAAAGTAATAATGATCTACTCTTTTAATTATAGAATAAAAATGAAAATCTCATCAGCCACACTATCCCTACGATCAATTTTGGATAAAGACAACACTCTCACCTGTAGTGACTTCCAAGAATGGTTTAGACGCCTTCAGGTTATCCTACGCTATGAACGGAAGTCTTACATGTTGGAGCCAACATTACCTGATCCACCTACCAAGGAGGCGAGTGATGAGGATTTCCTGGTCTATGATAAACATATGAACAATGTGGTCTACATTCAATGTTTGATGTTATCATCAATGTTTAGTGAGCTCATGAAGTCTCATTAAAACATGGATGCTTATAGCATGATCGAGAACCTCTGTGGTCTTTACCAAGAGAGAGTAATACAAGAAAGGTTTGAGATCTCTAAGGCACTCTTTCATTGTAATATTGGAGAAGGTGCCCCAGCTGGGCCTCATGTAGTCAATATCATTGGCTACATTAAGCTTCTGGAGGTTCTAGGGTTTAAACTCCCCGAAGAACTGGGCACTAATCTCATTCTCACATCACTCCCTTAGAGCTTCTCTAACTTTGTCATCAATTTCAATATGAACAACATTGAGAAGTCTCTATCTGATCTTCTTATCCTTATTCGCCAAGTGGACAAAGATGTGAAGTGTGAAAAGCCTTCTATCCTTATGGTGAATAAGAGGAAAGGAAAGGCAAAGAGCTTTTAGCCCAAATCTTCTTCACGGCCTTCCAAGAAAAGGAATATCAAAGGGGGGGAAAGGGAACAGGAGGTTGTTTGTTTCGCATGTGGCAAGAAGTTCCACTGGAAGAAGAACTACACCCAGCCTAAGAAGCAGAGGGAAGCTTCAGGTGCATTTTTTATTAAATGCAATCTATCTGTTTCTACAAATTGGGTATTAGATATAGCTTGTGGTGCTCACATATGTATCCAAATACAGGAACCAAGTATATTCAAGAAGATTGATCGAGGGGAGGTAGATCTATGAGCAGCCAATGGAGCCAGACTTTCTATTGTAGCTGTTGGGGACTACCACCTCACATTTCCAACTGGGATGATCTTGGTGGTAAAGGGTTGTTTTTATGTGCCTTCTATAACCAAAAACATAATTTCTATATCCAGACTAGATATAGATGGATTTTTTTCAGGTTTGGAAATGAATGTTTCTTCTTTTATAAAGATATCATTTGTTTTGGAATGGAACATTTATACAACGGTCTTTATGTGTTGGATTACATAAACCAAGTAATGGCAATAGATGAAAAAGATATTTCACATGACTCATACCACACCCAACTTTGGCATCACTGGCTAGGTCATGTAAATGAGAAACGCTTGACAAAGTTACATCAAGATGGATATTTAGATTATTTTTAACTAAAACTACTTAGCGTATGTCATGCATGTTTACAAGGAAAAATGACCAAATCCCCATTTGGTGGGAAAGGTGAAAGGGCTAAAGAGATTCTTGAATTGGTTCATACTGATGTGTGTGTACCATTTCCTGTTGAAGCAAGGGGTGGGTACTCATACTTCATAACTTTTACTGGTGATTTTAGTAGATGTGGATATATCTACTTAATGAGGTATAAGTCAGATTCCTTTGATAAGTTCAAGGAATACAAGAATGAAGTTGAAAACCAACTTGGTAAGAAGATTAAGAAACTCCGCTCAGACTGAGGTGGGGAATATCTTAATCAGGACTTCATTGATTACATATGAGAGTTTGAGATCTTATCCCAACTCACTCCTCCTTACACACCTCAATGGAATGGTGTAAGTGAAAGGAGGAACCGCACCTTGTTAGACATGGTGAGATCAATGATGAGTCATGCAAGTCTTCCATTATCCTTTTGGGGATATGAGTTACAAATAGCAGCACACATACTAAACCAAGTATCAACTAAATCGATAAATGGTATTCCATACGAGTTCTAGAGTGGAAGAAAATCCATGTCATCGAATTTACATGTGTGGGGTAGTGAAGCGTTTGTTAAGGCCTATTCAGGTAATAAACTCATACCCCAAGGCACAAAGTGTACCTTTATAGGATACCCCAAGGAAACAAGGGTATATTACCTATAAAACCCCTTATAAAAAATGGTTATAGTGGAAAGACATGACATATTCCTTGAGAGGGAGCACATCTCCAAAAGTGATAGTGGGAGCGAGATAGACTTCGATGAAGTCGAGGCTCAAGGTGCACAAGAGTTGGTACAGGAACAAATTCCACAAAGCCCCGTGGAAGAAGAATCTATTCCAGAGACACAAGTACTGCGTAGGAGTACAAGAGAGGTTAGAGAACTAGAACGGTGCAATTTTCTAGTTACCGAGGACGGTGACTCCTTATTAGTTGATAATAATGATCCTCTAAACTACAAGGAAGTAGTAAGTGGAACAGATGTTGCCAAGTGGAAAGAAGCCATGAATTCTGAAATGGATTCCATGTACCAAAACCAAGTCTGGATTTTGGTAAATCCTCCATTTGATGTAAATCCTGTTGGTTTCAAATGGGTATTCAAGAAGAAACTGTACATGGAAGGACAAGTCAGTACCTATAAGGCAAGACTGGTTGTAAAAGGTTTTAAACAGTGTCAAGGAATTGACTACGATGAAACCTTCTCACCAGTTGCAATGCTGAAATCCATCAGAATTATACTTGCTATTACAGCTTACCATGACTATGAGATTTGGAAAATGGATGCCAAAAAAACATTCCTTAATGGGAATCTTCATGAAGATGTCTACATGACACAACCTGAAGGGTTTGTGACTCCAAAGGATGCCAATAAGGTATGCAAGTTGCAAAAATCCATTTATGGATTAAAGAAAGCATCCAGGTCATGGAAAATTCGTTTTGATGAAGCCATAAAAGAATTTGGTTTTATCAAAAATTAATGTGAGCCTTATGTCTACAAACGGTTTAGTGGGAGTGCATTTGTTTTCATAATAGTATATGTTGATGACATATTACTCATTGGAAATGAGATACCGGTCTTGCAGTCTGTTAAGGCATGGTTGAATCAATGCTTCTCCATGAAAGACTTGGGTGAGGCATCATATATTCTTGGGATCAAGATACATCGTGATAGATCCAAGAGATTTTTGGGCCTAAGTCAAAGTACATACATTGATAAGATGCTGAAGAGATTCAGTATGGAACAATCCAAGGGGGGATTGTTTCCAGTGTCACATGACATTCATATTTTCAAGAAAATGTGTCCTCAGACACATGAGGAAATAAAGATAATGTCAAGAAATCCATACGCATCAGAGATTGGGTTAGTCATATATGTCATGCTATGTACTAGGATGGATGTCGCATACACATTGAGTGTGGTAGGCAAATATCAAGCTGACCCAGGTGACTGCCATTGGATGGAAGTCAAGACTATCCTAAAGTATCTGAGGCATACTAAGGATATGTTCCTGGTTTATGGAGGATATGAGGAACTAGTCATCAGAGGATATGCAGATTCTATTTTCCAAACTGATCAAGATGACATGAAGTCACAAACGAGATACATCTTCACTTTGAATGGAGGTGCAGTGAGCTGGAAGAGCTCAAAGTAGAGTGTGGTTGTAGATTCTACAACAGAGTCTGAGTATATCAAAGCTTCTAAGGCAACTAAATAAGTAGTTTGGATGCAAATATTTGTCCAGGAGATAGATGTGATACCTAATAGTAAAGATCCCATCACACTGTACTGTGATAATACTACAGCGGTGGCTCTCGCAAAAGAGTCAAGGTCACATCAGCGGATGAAGCACGTACTTCGAAAGTATCATCTCTTGAGGGATTTTTCTCAGAGAGGTGAAGTTGCAGTGAGCAGTATTTCAACGAAAGACAACATGGTGAACCCCTTGACTAATGCCTTGACTCAGCAGAAACATGATCATCATGTGAGGTATAGCGGACTGAAAGTCGTAGGCATTTGGCTCTAGTCTAAGTGGGAGTTTGTAAGAGTTGGTTTCCTAGAACCAACTAGTTTTACTTTGATTACATGGATATTTAATGTATTATTACATATTGTTTATTGTTCTACATGAATATGATGTAATAATTTCCTAGAGTATTTGTTGCATTGATAAGGTCATGGTAGTTCACCACTATGATGAGAACCTAAAAATGCTATAAAAATATTCTTAAATATAGTTCTATTGTTAGATGACATTCTATGACGGGATACATAGAATGCATATCGTTAGGTGCGAGTACTCATAAGTAGATGAGACTTCCTCTCATGAAGTTCTCACTTGGTAATCTCCAAGATAAGAGATTATGAGAACAGACCTGCTAGTAGAAATTCTACATGTTTTGGTGTCATTGGATATTTCTATCTGCGAGTGTGTTTAATGATCCTTAGACTTTAGGATTATCATTAATACGTGTCACAACTTACGCACTTTGATTTACTGACGAAAATCGTCACACAGACAGTTGGCGGGAAGTAGGGTATATTGGGTGCGTCACGAGTGGCATGTTATTAATGGATAAGTCAAGGAAGGATTTGTCCCTTCCATTTATGGAAGTTGATATATCAGCCTTTTGATTTAAATAGAACCGTCGCATGAAATTCCATGGCCATGGTGTAATGACAAGTTTATTTCAGGTAGTCAAAGAATGACGTATCAAGCATAAAAGTTTATGAAACAATCATGAAACCTGCTTGATGAGATATTGTGACAAAGGGATTATATTACATAGTGAGCGTTCGTATGTGGATGTCGTTGTTGCGACTTTACGTTGTTTCTCTTGGGATCCTTGACCCGTTTCTAGACAGTACTCTTGGACTTTAGGCAAGCCCGCCTAATGTCAATGAGAAAGAATCCTAGAGGGTCACACACTAAGTGTTTTTTGTGGTCTCGGTTAAATTCTATTTGAATTTAATTAATGAAATAAATATTATTCTCAAGACCGAGGAATAATTTTATTGAATTTAAAATGATCGCATAAATTAAATAAAATTTATTTATTTATTTTATTGAACATTTAATAAATATTTATTTACTAGTTTGTAAATAAAATATTTATTTAAGAGAATAAATTATTTATTCATTTATTCGGGTGTTCAATAAATGGAAGTGGAGTTCGAGCGGACCAAGGTCGGTCCGGTAGCAAAATAATTATTTGCAAGACGGTAAATAATTATTTAACTAGTTGGCACAAATTAAAATAACGCTGCTATTATTTTGTGACGCAGAATTTTATTTATAATTCTGTTTTGCACAATTTGGTGCACTATAAATAATGACGTGGTATTATTATTAAATGCATGAGTTTTCTCTAAGTTCGTGAATGTATTTAATTGTTTCTATGCAATTAAATATTGTAAGTGAAATTCCATGTATATAAATAGGCTTGTACCCCTATTGTTCCGTACACCACACCACACACTTGGTGAATTGAGAATTGTTGAGCCAAACAATTTCTCTCTTGAATCCTCTTCTCTCTCATCTCAAGAACGAGAGACGTTTTCAAGGTCAAAGAACAAGCGATCAAGAACGACCGACACAAGACACTCGCTTCACGGCGCTAGCACCCGGAGAATGAGCGGTGTCGATCGGAGGCCATCAGAACACATGTGGATCACCGCTAGAGGGATTCTAGTTTGGATCCTTATAAGCGCAATGAGATAATCTGGAAGGGTCAATTCGGACGATCAACATCATCAATGAAGAAAAATACCAAAGACACAGGTATTATTTTTCTTTATGAAATTAATTAAATTAATTATAAACAAGATGTGCAAGATCCTCTCTAAAGGTTTCAGGCCTCTTTTTTCTTTATCTAAATCTTTGATTATATTTCTTGGAGACTGGAATTCATCGTCATATTGATCCTGGAATAATCATTGATCATGGTAAAAATCAAAATTGGGTGTCGTCCCAACCATGCTTCTGCTGCGCCCGGAACCTTCATGGTAGACCTTACAGCTTTTAATATCCCATTAAAGGTGATTAATGGTGTTCAAAGACTCTAGAACATTCCTTGATGAATTAGAGGCTATAAATAGAGGACCTTGTAGGCTCTCTCAATATTAATGGATTGAACAATTCTTATGATCAAATTAATGATGCTCTCATGGAGAATCTCTAGTGATTACAATGCATCCTATCAAGAGCCAATTTCACTTCTCCACCTCTCAGGATTTTATCTACTTCCCTTTATATCTCTCCTTTATATTGTACTATCCATCTTGAGTGATAAGGGAGTGTATTTATAATATATTTACACCAATAAAATCTATTTTCTTATCATCTTCTTTTATAATGGGTTCCCTACTATAACCATTGAAAATCATGGGGGATGGGCACTCAAAACCACAAAGTAAGGGATCCTCATTAATGGGTGATTACTAATAATAAGGCAATTAAGACAAGTTTCTTTCCACAACTACTAAGGCAAGGGAGGAATTTGTTACTTGATCTCTGTTAAAATCAAGATAGAAATACAAAAACCTCTCAACTAGAGGGGGGAAATGTAGGATATCACATCAAGATATTGATGAAATCCTTTATCAAATCTCTCTCTCTCTCCTTTTACTTTTTTTATTACTTTTTTATATTTTAAATGCTTCAATCAAATTACATTGATACACCTTTATTATATCTTCATGCTTACATGATCTAAGTTATCGATTAATTTGATTAAGTCATTTTTTATTTTTTATTAACTTAATAAAATTGAGATAATCATAACTTTATTTCACTATTATTACTCAATCAAATCAAGATATTTCCTAATTCAATTAATTAATATTTCTTTATTTTAATCCTTCTTTAATACCTTATTTTCATTATGCGTTATCTTTACAGTATTTGATAGTTTTTTTTAATTTATGATTATCATCACACTTTTATTTTTTAATTTTTAAAGGTAATTCACCCCCTCCCACTATCTACATTGTTTCCATTCTAATGATATCATTGTTGTAATAGTGTATCCTGATCCGCTTGGATGAATTTGGGTTGACCACTAGCGGTCCATATTATACACCAGACCGCAACTATCATAGTTCTCCCTCTGTGGTGAGGTCTCTAGGGGTTGTAGGGGTTAATGTTCCCATGCTCAGGGGTCTAGGGGTCTATTTCCCCTGACCTAAATTCAAGGAACTATAAAAACTCTGACTAGACTATAGCAGAGTTGACCAGCAACACTAAAAAGTCACTATAGCATCTCAGACTTTAGAGACAGTAGTATTGTGGCTCCACGAAATTCTAGCCACTTGTCACTATAGCACAGTGGAATTACTGTGTGATTTGTGTCACTATTGAACCATATTTTTTATGAGATCATTTGAGCTAGGTTTTTTGGTTGTGTGAAACTCTAATATTGTAGTATGTAATTCTGCTCATGAATTTTTGTAAAGTGTTCCTCATCTCCATGGACATAGAGATTATTCTCAAACCATGTAAATCATTTTGTCTCATGTTCTTGTTCTTATTCTTTATTTTATCTTTTTATACCTTTTACTATCATTTCTAAGATCATTTATCTCTTATTTCTCCCAGTGTTTCCACAATAATCACCAGATATGAAGTTCATCACATCCTTAAGTGATCTTTATTTGTGATGTTCTAATCCATTAAACCCTTCAACTTCCCTGGTATGAACATCTAATGAACTGATGTTATCAATTATTTCTCCATATCCCATCTAGTCATTAAAAATAATTCCACCAGATTTTTACTCCTTTCAATGGTCTTAATTTTACCCCACTAGAAAATAAACCCCACACCCCCAACATTCTTCCACTTGAGATTCATTTAAAAGATTCATCATAACTAAGTCCTATACCTTCTTCTATATAATTAATTCCTTGAACTTTTTAAGTCAATTACATGGTTCCCTAACCACAATGACCAATCACCCAAGTCCAATTGAGGTGAAACATCACCCCGGTACTTCCTTGGCAACCACCATTATAAACATGTCTATTGGATTTCAAATGCCTTTGATTTTCCATAAGTCTAACACTTTGTCTTCCAATAAATTATAGATGAAGTCTTACTTAATTTGAATTTACTTGATCTAATAATGAAACATTTTATTTCAAACCAATTTAATTACACTATGAATCACAAAACAACATCCCAACTTCCAATTCTCTTCTGAGATCCTCTAACAATACTTTAAACCACACCAACTCCTTCCCTGCTTCCATAAAAGAGATGTAATCTGTTTTTCTATGAAGATTGAAACTAATGAATGGTGATTAAACATAAAACTCACTATAATTCAATGAAAAATAAACATATAACCATAGGTTCTATTCCATTTGTATGAATCTCCACCATAGTCCAAGTATGCAAAACCCTACAACGACTCATCTGTTCTAAAGCAAAGTGAAAAGCTTCTAAAACCCTTAAAATAATTGAGAATACACTTTATATCTTTCCAGTGATCTCTTCCAAGGTTTGACATAAACCCACTAACGACCTCCATCACCTGTGTAATGTTTAGATGAGTACATACCATGGAATGAATCAAACTTATAACAATTAATGCATATAGAGCCTTTTCTGTATACTAGACCTCAAATTTCATTCATGGTGACTTATCCTTTCTAATTTTAAAGTGTATAGATAGGTTTTTGTACATTGGATTTTCCTTCTACATCCTAAAGTGATTCAGAATCCTCCAAATGTAATCAGGCTGAGTCAGGTATAGTGTACTAGAACTTAGGTTCCTTGAGATTCTCATCCCCAAAATTTATTTCACTAAACCAAGTTTATTCATCTCAAAACTTCTAGACAATTCATACTTAGATCTTAAATCCTTTCCTTCACTAGACTTGTAATCAACATGTCATCAATGTAAAGAAGTTGGATCAAAAAATTGTGGTCACTAAACTCCTTTCGGTAACAGAAATGATCAACATTGCTCCACATGAACTTATGCACATTCATGAAGTCATTAAACTTCATGTTCCAACACATTAGTGATTTCTTAAAATAATAAAGGTTACATTTGATCTTACACATAAGTCCATGGTTCTGGTGAACTTCAAAACCAATCGGATGCTCTGTGAAAATTTCTTCATCTAAGTCCCTATAAAGAAATTATCTCTTCATATCCAACTACTCTAAATGAAATCCTTCATAAGAAACCATACTCAAAACCATTTTTATAGTTTTTTTCTTAACTACTAGTGAAAAAATTTATGATAAATCCACACATTTTATTTATTGGAAACCCTTCATAACCAGTTTGGCCTTGTACCTTCTTCCACCATCTACCTCTTCCTTCAGTTGATAAACCCCTTTTTAAGGACCTTTTTCTTAGCATGTCTTTGTGTTAGCTCACATGTTCTGGATACATGGAGGGAATAGAGTTCATACCCACAACCAACTCCCAATGTTCAGATATCTTTGAACTCATTACCTCTTTCAGACTCTTGAGATCTTCATCATCCATTAAAAGTGAAAAAATGAAAAATATCACCATACCTTTGCATCGGGTGTCTCTCCCAAGTAAATCTTATCAATTTTCCATACAGTTGAGATCCTTTCGATGTTGTATCTTCTAGAGTATGAACTTTAGATGCTTGAGTTTCATCAAAACTTGAACTCTCTATTACATATGGCTTGGGAAACACTATTGGAATTTGACTTATTTCTTCCAGTAACTCCACCAGATGCTATGGTGCTTCTGATCCTGGCATGATCACTAGATTCAACAGCACTTCTACAACTTTTAACCATTCATCCAATTGAACCTCGAATTTTGATGATACTTTTCTACAATAGGAACTTCTTTATTGGTTTTGATCCTTTTATAGGATCTCTTCATTAAAGATCATATTCAACTTTTGATGACTTTTCGAGAGTCATTATCCCATAGTCAAAATCAAAACTCTTCATTGTTGTAGCCAATAAAGTAACAAAGAAGAGTGATCCAAATATTTTGAGGTGGTTAGAATAAATATCCCTTCCAAAAAATAGATCTTTGGAATTTTATATCCAATAGGAGATGACAAACTTCTGTTGATTAAGTACGTGACACAATTCATAGCTTCCTCCCAAAACACCTTCGGGAACCCTACATGAATTCACATACTCCTTTCCTTCTCCACCAATGTTTGATTCATCCTCTCAAAAACTTAATTTCATTCCAGTGTTTATGGAATGATATTCTCATAATAAATCCCCTTCTTCCAGAAGAACCTTTGGAAATCCTTGCTTTCATCATTATTTGACTGTGGGAACTTCAACTTGCATCCAGTCTCCTTTTCCACCATATCCCTCCATCTGAAGAAAATCTCAAACACCTCAAAATTGTGCCTTACAAGGTATACCCACACTTTTCTAGTGAAATCATTGATGAATGTTGCATAGAAGAGTGACCCTCCATGAGAATGCACTGGTGTCAGTCCCCATACATCTGTGTGTACCATCTCCAACTTTAGATGATTTGTTATTTTCCCTTCTATTTGGAAAGAAACTTTTCATTGCTTTCCAAAGGCACAATCATTGCACAATCCATACTTTGTGATTTTGGACTTTAGAAATCCTTTAGAAGAAAGTATTTTCATCCCTTTATCAATGAGGTGACCAAGATAGTTATTCCATAACTTCTCTGAAGTTAAATCTTCAGCATGCATTTCTCTTTTCGGTGAACCCATAAAGCAAAGCATCTCGTATTTTACTACTCTTTCAATGACCATGGTTCCACATGAAATCTTTCATGCACCATTTGTGAATGTTGTATATAAACCCACATCATATTATTTCCTAACAGAAATTGGATTCCACTAGAGGCTTGGAATATATCGCACACCCTTTAACTCTAACATTCTTTTCTTCTTTGCCTGGATTGAAACATTATCTTTCCCTGCTATCATAAGAGAATTTTTGTCTATAAGCTAAAGATTTTCATACCCAATAGAGGTATAGTTATTTATGCTTCCTCTCTCAGATGTAGTGCGGAATGAAGCTTCAGAGTCTATCACCCAAGACCTCAACGTACTAGCGATACTTGGAAGCAATACGCTCCTATCTTCTATTGTAGGATTTGTAGATCCATTGTCGGAGGTATGAATTTTGGGGTTCTCCCTCTGTTCAGTACAATCTTTCTTAAGGTGGTATTTCCTCCCACAATGCAAACTCAGGGGAGCACCATTCGTTGAATTGCTCTTGCTTCGGCTTATCCTTCCTTTATCCTTCCAATGATTTTTTAATCCAACGATACATCCCCTTCCCTATGTATTATATGCATTTATAGAAGATCCCTGAATCTCCTTATGATGAATCTCATTATTCGAGATCAGGTCGTGAACATCTGTGAACTTCAAAATCTACCTTTTTGTTGGAGTTCCTCAGAGTGGTCACCATCACATCTCATGATTCTAGGAGTGAAGAGGATAACAACAGTGCCCAAACCAGGTCTCTGCAGACTACTTTCACTAAATCCAACTGACTCTAAATAATGTTGAAGTTCTTTATATGATTTTTGATAGATCATCCTTCCAACACTCACATGCCAAATAATATGCATATTAAGAACACTTTGTTCTTTTTCATCAGCTTCTCATGCATATCAACTAAGGTCTTCATGAGTTTTGATGTTTTATTCACTTTACAAAAATTGTACGTCGCATTCTAAGCAAGTGACATTTTCATCAACCCGAGTGCTTTCTTGTCTAGCCTCTCTCATTCTTTCTCTTTCATCACTTTCAACTTGGTTTCGGTTAACGGAAGGTCAGGGTCCTTGTGTAGAAGGCAATCCTCCATCTGCATCTTCGAGAACCCAAAATTCATCCTGTCGAACTTCTCCACTCAGACATTACTTTCATTGGAAGTCATCTATTTGGAACTCATGAACTCTAACTACTTTCGGTAAATGTAAGATGAGAGGTAGGGAACTGCAAACCATTATTCTCTTACAAGGTAAGGGATAAAAATGATGCTACTGAACCAATCTATGAAACACCATCATCAGGGCTTGATCCTTTGGAATCAATCCACCCTTGATCTTTGATACCACTTGTTGGGTCCACAACCACCTTCAAGTAAACCCACTGAAAGATACTCCACCAGAACTTCACGCACAAAAGTAAGAGATCTGGAATGAACCCCATGCGACGACGTCCGAAAGATGGAAGTCAACCACACTGCAACGTAAAACCACCCGATGATGTAGACAAGTACCAACAAATGCAACGTTCGGAAAAGAAAACAAGACACAAGAACAACAATGGTTATGTGGTTTAGGCTTGCATTCTAATCCGCGGGGGAATGCTGCTTTACTATATTCAAGTAAAGATGATTGCAATGCTTAAGTGTCTCCCTCAATCTATCTATCACAGTGTGGTTACACTCTGTTTAAATAAAGTAATCCAACTGGTGCTTCTGGTTTCCACCACCAACCGATATTCCCGAGTTATTGTCCACCTTAACTGACTTTCACGAACGAGCCTCTGTATAGTTAAAAACTCCCATCGCCTTATCTAGCTATTTCGGTGTACTGTTCCCCTTCCCATGAAATCGACCGATACGAAGCACAACACATCATCTGGTGATATGTATTTATGGTGTTTTGAGTTGTTGCACCCTCCAGCTACCCCGGTCCAAACATCTGGTGAACAGATGTTGGCCGTTGTCATTCCATCGCCCATCCAGTCAACAAAAATAAGTCTACCAGATTTTTCTTCCTTCTGGTGGTCTTAATTTTCCTCTGTCAGAAAATGAAGTTCACACTCTCAATAGGTAGTCGACTGCTTGAGCCTACTTGAGTCTACATTTCCCCTGGTTAGGAGATACACATCACACAACAACCATTTTTTCCCATGTGGGAGAGAGTACTGGCCAACAACCATTTCCTTCCAGCTAGGACATGTTACGAGCAAGAAGACTCTGGATCCACCACCTATCACGCATGATGATGTGGAAGCAGCTGCAGCAGATGCTATGCAATAGGAGCACACACCCAAGCATAAACATCGACGGACATAACATGAACACATTATCTATACACTAGATTGTGAACATAAAGGAGCATCTGCGATAGCGACATAGACTGGAGTGATACTTTTTTTTTTCTGTTGTGCATAGATTTTTAATTGAAACCTATGTTGTATGTTTGTTGCATTTTTTTGCCTTTTTCAGCTTCTGTGTAATGCCGCCCCCCCCCCCATTTTGGGGGGCGCATGAATTTCCCCTCGCGGGTGGCCAACAAGACGATAGTCTAGTGGCAACGCGACAAGGCTCAGATGGGTGACACAGGCGGTGGGGGTTCGACATAAAGGAAGAGCGAGTCACACAATGTAACCCCTTGTTACATGGGTTGAAGACAATTGTGTGCATTTTGTAATCCCCAATAAATATTAATACAATTACTAATTATATTAAATAATATAATAAATAATGGAATTAATTAAGCTCATTCTCCGGGGTTAAGGTTTGGGGTCGTAAGCGCAGTTTTATCCGAGTAACGCCGCGTTCGAAATTGCGGAAGTTGACGCGTAAACGTAACCGTAAAGAGAGAGCTAGGAAGGGAAAGAGGGATCGAGTAATATATTTATGGATTGTATCCATCGTATTTCTCTCGTCCTTTCCTTCTTGATCGAAAATTGGCAACCCTGCAAACCCTAATTACAGTAAAAACGATAAGGGAAACAGGTAATCTAACCCGCTTAATTTTCAATTCTGATGCATGGTTTTTTTCTGTTCGCCTGTCTGCTGTTCTGTCTCTTATTTTTAGCCTCTGGGCCATTCAGTTTTATTCGCTTTGTTGTTTTTTTCAGAACAATTGTTTTTCGGGTTTGTGTCGTACGATTCAAACTTTCTCATAATTCCGGGTTTTCCTTTACAAATAATTCCACGGCAGTACCTTGATGTTATTATTTCGAGCAAACTCGTTTTGAATTTTGGGCTAGATAATTTAATTTGTCGAACCCAATTGAAGGGCTATTGGGATCAGTTTGATTGAATTCTATTCGTTATTTTTTTTCCTTCCTGGTATTCCCCCGAGCGTAAACTACGTTTCCTCAATGGGTGATGAGTATTACGGCTATGGACACGCGGTAAGAAGTATTTTTGAAAGTATTTGATTTCCGCTTATTCGTTTTCGTCTTTCTCCCCTTTATATCTAAAAATTCCATCCGGTTATATATTATTTAGTTTCATGGGATTTCTTGATGCTTCTTATGAGGATGCATTTAATGATTTAAAATTCTCAATTGAGTTGATATACTCCTTTTTAGGTTCTCATGAGGATGCATTTTCAAAATTCTCAAATGAGTTGATATACTCGTTTTTAATTTAGGGTGTGATTTGAGGTTCTGAATTCTGATGTTGAGGGATGCCTCACATCATTTAGATTCACACCTGTAGATAGCATTTAAAATGAGCTAGCTTTCTTATTTGCTTTGGCATTGTTCAATTAGAGACACCTGCATTGGCATGCATATTTTTTCAGAAGAAATTTCTTGTGTTTTTTTTACGGCGAAATTTCCTGATATTGAAAATTTTACTTGTGACATTGATTGTTTTGTTATGTCATGGAGCTGTTAATGTAACACGTCACTGAATTGGTTGCCCACTAATCACCTTGTTCTTAAACAGGCAGATGCACCTTTTCCTGGCCACTTTGTACGACTTGAGAGGCCAGATCCAGAAAATGACACTTACATGAGAAGGAAACCCAGGATGCGGCGGTGGCTCTGTTGTTCATCGCATGTTGACAAGGCTTATCCATCAAATGAAAATGACTACCTAAGGAGCCCAAGAAACAATGCAGATGGTGCGATTAATGGTTGACCTTTAGATGCTTGCTCATGATATCATTGAAATGACTTTGAAGGGAAAACAAGGAGTATATTAAAAAGAAAAATGTGTTTTTAAAGAGCTGTTTTTAATGAATTTTTCTCTTCAACTTCCTATTCTAATGTTCAAGGATGCATAGGATACAATGCAGTTCACCACTATGGGTGCCATATGTTGTGTCCTCCCATCTTTTGAATCTATATTATCTTGCGAGCCTTTTCTTAGAATATTTTGTCAGAAAATTCATGGGTAGTGTTGTTTTTCTTTTGGTTTTGTAGTTAGATTTGTAATTATAAAAATGAAATCATTGATGTATTATGATCCTGTTTAACATGATTCACATGGAAGTGATTTAAACGTGGATAGGATGAGAGAATGTTGTCCAAGTTTTTTTTCATGTGCAGCAAAGACTGTCCAGCACATTCTGAGGTGATTTTTGGAAAGAGTATAGCATCTCTTGGTCCACAATTGAAGGAATGGTTTCTTGTTTAAGGATGAGAATTGGGCGGTGGGTGAGAATATTCATGGAGATCTAAATTAATAACCCGTGTAAATGTTTTCATGAATGATTATTGTAGGAGAATAAAATGAGAGAAACCGAACCCCGAAGGTGTACTCTTTAAAGGAGCCCTTGGGGTGCTTTTATAACAAATAGTAAAGACCACACCGGACCTTAAGTTCGATGTGGGATGCAGACTCCAACACTCCCCCTCAAGTTAGGTGTACCTAGCTTGGACACGTAATGAAAAGAAAGAAAAAATAAAGCAAGCAAAAGATGCTGCAAACACTTCCCCTCAAGCTGGACATACCCAGCTTGATGACAAAACAAGACGAAATAAAATATAAAGCTGCTACTGCTGCTCCCCCTCACGATCGAAGCTCCCTTTCAGAATGATGGATGGATGATGTTGCGGGTGCAGCAGAAGAAACCACTCAGACCGACCGGTTGACGGAACGCCAGGAATGCCGCACTAGTGGGGCCGGTCGATGAAACGCCGGGAAATCCAAACTAGCACCGGGAAAACCACACTTGCGGGGCCGGCGACAGGAGGCGGGGATTCCGCAGAATTGTTGCGGGATCTGGCGGCGCCAACGAGCCCAAATCCTAGGTGGTCGAGCTGCTGCGCCAGCGAATGGGCGTGCCGGCGGATAGAGATGCGGCTGCCGGGAGTCCTCGGGAGATGCCGACGAGGCGGGGATGCCGCAGGAGGTGTCGGAGAGCCGAAACTTGAAGCAGGGCAGCCGCTGGGAGAAACTGGAGCCGGCTGGCTGCCGGAAGAGAAGCGTAGGAGGAGGCCGGCGAGGGAGCAGGAGGCCGGGAGGCGGCGCTGGAAGCCGGAGGAGGCCGCCGGCGTGGAGGGGCCGGCAAGGGTGGAGGCCGATTGCTGGAGGCCGGCTGTTGGAGGCGCCGACAGGAATGGAGGCCGGCAGAATAGGGAGCCGTTGGGACCGGTTCTGCCTGGACCGGTTCGCTTGGAGGGATCCGCGGGAGGAGGGAAAAAATAATGGGATGTTACGCCGGGAGGGACCGTCGGGGAGAACTGCGGAGGGCCGACGACGGGAAGCCGCGGGAGAGGCCCGCGGAGGGGACCCGCGGCCGAAGGAGACGCCGAGATGTGGTCGGCCGCGCGGGAGGAGGAAGCCGCCGGGATACGCCGCGTCGGGAGGAGGCGCTGCGGGATCTGGCGGCGACGAGCGGGCCGGCGTCGGGACTGCGCAGGCGAGGCGGAAGCGCCGTTGGCGTCGCGCACAGGTGGGAGGAGGACGAGGCGGGCGCCGGCGTCGGGATGCTGCAGCAGGAGGCGGGGCCGTCGCGCAGGGAGGAAGATCCGTCGGGAGGGAGGGCCGCCGGGGCAGCCTGGGAATCGAGCCCGGAGGGGCGGCGACTGAAGGAAGAAAAAAAACGTAGCCCTACATGAGGGGCCGCCGCCCCCCACGGGGGAAAAATTCTGAGAAACCCTAAACGGGGGGAAATAAAATTGAGAGGGTTCGGGATTAGGTTCGCTCTGATACCATGTAGGAGAATAAAATGAGAGAAACCGAACCCCCAAGGTGTACTCTCTAAAGGAGCCCTTGGGGTGCTTTTATAACAAATAGTGAGAATGCTTAACTGCAAAGAAATTAATGTTTTTTAGCTTTTTTTAGTTTTCTGTTTTGGGTTGACAATTTACTGCATGGTTATATGATGGTCAATTTCTACGGTTTCCCTAGTGCTGAATCCTTAATTGTTTTGGGGTAAACCTTATATATATAGATAGTTATATAATGTTTTTTCACAAATGAAGTGACGTATTTTGTTGTTATAGGCAATTCAAAATTTCCGAAGGTCTCAGCACCTGTAAAATCTGTAGTGGAAAAGGCGGCCCCGGTAATCGAACTACCTGCATTATCTTTGGATGAACTAAAGGAAAAAACTGATAATTTTGGATCAAAGGCACTGATTGGTGAAGGGTCTTATGGCAGAGTGTATCAGGCAACCTTGAGTGGTGGAAACACCATGGCTGTTAAAAAGCTTGATCTTCCTCCGGAGCCTGGTTCAAATTTTGATTTTTTGATGCAGGTCTGTATGCAATCTATGTTTAACCGGCCTTTTTTACTGTTGCCAACTAATTTTTCTGGTAGGTCCATGGTTTTTTTTTCTTCAATTTCATCATTGTCATGTGTGTTTATATGATGTTTCAGGTTTCAATGGTTTCAAAATTAAAGCATGAAAATGTTGTTCAGTTGCTTGGTTATTGCGTTGAAGGAAATTTACGTGTGTTAGCACATGAATTTGCAACCATGGGATCTTTGCATGATATTCTGCATGGTATGCAACTGAAGGCAATTGTATCTCCATTGGCCCTTTAGAAAAATTTGAGACTGTCATTACTGGAGTGACTTTGTTGTTGCAGGAAAAAAGGGAGTCCAAGGTGCACAGCCTGGCCCTGCTCTTGATTGGATGCAGCGCGTGAGAATTGCTGTTGACGCGGCAAGGGGTCTTGAGTATTTGCATGAAAATGTTCAACCCTCTATAATACACAGAGATATCAGATCCAGCAATGTGCTTTTATTTGGAGATTTCAAAGCCAAGATTGCAGATTTTAACATTTCAAATCAGGCTCCTGACATGGCTGCTCGTCTTCATTCTACCAGAGTTTTAGGAACCTTTGGTTACCATGCACCAGAGTATCACCTCTAAAACCTGCATCTTATTACTGTTATTTTAGTACTGCATTTCCCAATTGGGAAGTGTGCAGTGAGCTTCTTGTGTTTTTGGTTATATAATCGTCATGCAACGTGTTCATGGTCACACACATGAAATATGGGTCTGCTGTTAATTTTAAGTAATGGTACCATACTCAAACTTAAATTGATTTAGTCAATTTCTTTTTGGTAGCACTGCTAATAATAATTATATAAAAAAGCTCGAAGACACCAGGGAATAGAGGTATTAAAATTAGAAATGAACTTCAATTGACAGCATGGGCAACGAGAAGTGGTTCATTTTTTGTTGGGTACCATTTCTTCTAGTCCACATCCATCTTTTAAATTCTGTGTATCGGGGTTTGCCTTGTGTTATTTTGAGTGCATCTGGGATACACAAGCATGATATACACATCAAATACAGTACGTATCAACTATGACGATTGTAATTTTTATAAAATATATTATCTGATACCACTTGCATATGTTTATAAAAATTTTAAGGCACTGGAAATATAATTATAATTTATAAATTAAAAAACATGTTTATAATTTTCTAATAACATCGAATACCAGAAAAAACATCATCAAGTGACATGGTTTCTACTTACAAAATTCCAACTGTATCAAAGTTATCTCTTGGGTCTCCGATAGTGTTTCACATCTTAGTATTTTGCTGTTTATATTTATCAGTTTTCTTAGCCCCGAGTTAGAAATTCTTATAAACATGTATTTTTTGCATGGTTCTTATAATCAAATAATATGGTTTTTAATTTTTTATGAAAAAAGAAATATAAAAGAATGAAAATATTTTTTTTTATCGATCAGTTCTTTTAGTATTGGTTAGAAGTGTCAATATTTATCATAGAAGTATTAGATATGTGTCTAAAATTATATCATTTTTAAAAAAATGATATTTAAGAAGTATGAGTACTATCAGTATCTGATATGATCCGATACAACGATTTGAAGTATCGGTTAAAATTGTCAACATGTTCTATGTAGAAGATTTTATTATTGTTCATACTGGAAAAAGATTCTTTAATTACACGTGTTCATAGGTTTTCAGTAGCAGATTACTCAATTAAAATGTCATGTTAGTGAGGGGAATTTTTGGTGGGTTCAAAACCTTTTATCTTTTTTGTACACAACATAGATAATATCTCTAAGGCATTCAGTGTTCAATCACGTGTCTATTAGTGACCTAACAAAGTGGTAGTTTCTGAGATAAATTTTGTCAGAGGAAAATTAACAAGGGTATTCAGAGAATGCCTTCAGAAAAAGGGCCACATGAATGTTAACCTGGTGATGCCGATACACCTGGGAACAATGTTTTAAGAGCTTAGGTTGCAAGGGTTATGTATTTCTTAATTGAAAATGCTATTGGTTGATTTTCTGTTTTTATTTTTCAAAAAATTATCTAGAAAATTTGTTGGATACTGAAAAAATGAAAATGTTGGAGGAAATGAACATGCTTTATTGTCTGTTCCTCACTTTTCAAAACATATTTCAACTTATTTTAAAAAATATTATGAAAAATGAATGGATTTTCATGATCCAAATGCAGCCTAGAAGTCTTGATTTTATAGTTGATGGGTACTGGAAACAGGGGAGAAATTTCACCTGTTAATCTGTTATATCCAGTGGCCAGTTACAATGTAGATCATGACTCTGTAGCATTGCTCCATCCTTTACCGCTCTGTTTAATAACTGAACTTTAAGAATTTATTCTCGAGTGGATGGAATTTAATTGTTTTCTTAATGGAATGCCCAAGCAGAAATATTAAACATTGTGTGTGTGGCAAAATGGGGTTTAGGTATGCAATGACGGGACAGCTTACACAGAAGAGCGATGTGTACAGCTTTGGGGTTGTGCTTTTGGAGCTTCTGACTGGCCGGAAACCGGTTGACCATACGATGCCTCGTGGACAGCAGAGCCTTGTCACTTGGGTGAGGCTTTATCTTTGCATCATTTTTAATTTTTTTTTAAATGATTCACATTGGCATGGAGTAGAATGGAATAGATTTGTTATGTTCCATGCTTCCAATGGTAGATTTATATTTCAACTGATATGGATGTTGATCTTTGTGAAGGCTACTCCAAGACTGAGCGAGGACAAAGTTAAGCAATGCGTGGATCCCAAACTGAAGAGTGAATATCCTCCAAAAGGAATTGCAAAGGTCTCCCACCCTACCACCCTGGCAGTGTTTGGAAATTTGCAATAATATATTATGAATGGTTGTGTACGTTTTGGATGATACAGATGGCTGCAGTGTCGGCACTATGCGTTCAGTACGAGCCTGAGTTCCGGCCCAGCATGAGTATTGTGGTGAAGGCACTCCAGCCCCTCCTCAAGTTTCCATCACCTGCTTCTATCCCCAATTCTTCATGATCAGTTTGTTTGGGTTTCTGCCTCAATTCATGCTTTGTTGCAGCAGTTGGATTTTGGTTCCCATCACTGTCTATTTTTTTGCAAGTGGCTGGGTGGTTAAGTTTATTTTTGATTTTGTTGCTTGAGGCTTTTCCTCTGTTGTGGTCTGTTTGGATCATGAAAATTCTGACAATTTCTTAGTGAAAAGTCGAGATTCTTTCAAGTATTTGGTATCGGTTATTTATTTTTTATATTTTTATTCCTTTTATGCCATGCACATACCACTATTATTTGTTTGAGAAATTTGGGATTATGCTTGATGGGTTCTGAAATGGAATGGGAACTAAACGGGATTGAATGAAATGAACAGGGTTAGTTGCACATTACATTTATTTCGTCTCAAATAATAACTAGTTAATTTTTAAATCAGCCCCCATTTGAGCTGGCATTGGTAATCAATATGATTTTTACCACGTTGCAGCCAAATGCTGTTTTGGTATTAAATTTGTGGTCAACTATTGGGAAGTTGATATGATTATATACTTGGAATGAGGTTTGATTTGATGGAGACTGGTTTGATACCTTGACTATGGGTTATGATCATCTAAAGATATATTATCGGATTATTAGGTGATTTGGATGGTAATTTGGATGGTAATTTGGATGAATGGAGAATGTGTGAAGATAATGGATTAAAGGAGTACATGCATATGAGAAGCCGATGTTGTTATACCAAGAGGTGAAGTTGATTTTGAAGTTGCACCAAATATGAATAGAAGAACAGAGTTGATTGATGGTTTTTGAGGAGGTTAAGAATGAATAGAAGCAGACCATGCAATAGTCATCATTATGGTGTGGCATAATGATGTGTATGATCATGTTGCATTATGCAATGGTCAAAGGTGCAGACATCATATTTGATGATGTGCATGGTAAAGTGGTTTTGAGAGGCTATTGGAAGAAGAGCTCAAATCCTGATATATGCCCGTTGTTTTGGGCATAGTCGTTTTATTGAAGGCATTCTAGGTTCCATGTCATTATGAATGAAAGCGGACTTTCATGAGTTTGAAAGGATTTATGGAGTTTATGTATGTAAAGGCTGGGATCTTCTTGGATCTTTTGCGTTTTTTGGGTGTTGGGTGTCAGGATTAAGTTTGGAGGCGAGTAGTGATGGAAGAGTGGTGCCTTGGTTGAAATTTCTAGAAGAGCTAGTTGCGCTATGAAGGGAGAGTGTTGCACTGTGATGTGGTTGGCTAGAAGAGTTATGAGAGAAGGTTGTTCAGGGTGCGCTGAGATCACACTGGTTGTGGTGCGAGGGTTTGTATTGCAGTGTGGAGGTTTGACCATGAGGTGCTGGTGTTGTTATGTCTGGCTAGGGGAATAGGTTGTGGTGTGGGGTGTCCTGTTGTGGTGTGAAGAGTTCTGGGTTAATCTCATACAAGGGTCATTGTGCCATGATTGTTGTATTGCGTCGTGAGGGTCTTGGCTATACAGTTGTGTGGTTCTATCATTTTTTGGGTTGTTGCACCGTGATGGATTGCATTGCATTGTGGCGTCTGTCTGAGGACTTATCGGGTTTGAGTTTGAGATCGAGGATTCCACCGCGAACCTTGAAGATTCAAGCATTGCGGTGTGAAGGTTACCGTTACATCTTGACCTTCCTTGGTTTCATTGAATTTGGGCGGTTTGACTACTCGATATTTGGGGAGGGGCGTGCTATGAATTCTGGATTGGGCCACATTGCGGCATGATCCTACCCGTTGCGATGTGATTATGCGTTTTATAGATTTAAGTATAAAATTAGCCCCCTTCTTGAATTCTCTTTTATTGTTTCATCTTCCTCTGAACCTTGAACATTCTTTGGCTTATCTTGAGTGCCCTCTGGTCGTTCCTTGGTGGATTTTGATCCCTAGCTTGGCATGGTTGAGATCTTTTGATCCGAGGTGCGATTCTTTGCCTCTTTCCTTGTCCTTCTTCTGTTTTTTCCTCTTAGAGAGGTTGTGACAACAGGGTTCCTTTGGTTTGGTGATGTCTTGGTCAAGTTTCTGATGAAAGATTGATGTGACTAGGTGTTGTGGTGGATCCCTTCGAGTTTGGTGGTGGTTGATCCTTGTTTCCTTCTCATTCATGTGTTGTGTTTGTTAAAGCATCGATTAAGGTAGGAGATTCAAGACTTCTCTTTTTATATTCTTGTGTGATCGTGGAATTATCATGTTCATGCTTTCTTCATTGGTGGATGGTTTGAATTAACCTAACAAGATAATGAACTGGATTGAAAGGAATTGAAAGGGGAAAGAGATTTGCATGTGCTTTATGTGCTTTCCTTGATATTGCTAGCATGTTGTTACTTTCGTAAGTTGATAAGTATGTAGTTGTGATCCTTACTTGTTGTTGATGTTGCAGGCTTGATTTATCACCATTTACAATTGGTTAATCATGTAAAAATGGTAATAAATTGGAAGAATGAAAATTTGGAAATTCATATTGACATGTTTATGCCTTAAGAATGAATATGGAAGTGTGTTTAAAGGGGTTTGTTTGGCATGAATCAATGCTGAAATTGCTTTTGTTTGCTACTACTTTTGTGTTTATCCTTATTGCGCTTAGTAGGGATCATTACAACGAATCTTGGTGGCTGGTTTGGGGTGATAGTGTGGTGTGGCTATTGTGGCAAGTTAGGGTTGATGATGTGTAGTTATTGGGGCTAGTTTCGTATGATTAATGTGGAAAGTGGTTGGTGTTGTAGTTGTGGCAGTTTTATTGTGATAGTTGTTGGCAAAGTTTGTGTAGCGGTGGATGTAGTTTTGAGGAGTGGTTGATGGGGTTGTGTCATAGTGGCCTAGAAATATGGTTTGATGCTAAATAGATTAAAAGAAAAACTGAGAAATTAATTGAAAGTGGAATGGGTTGATGAGATAGTGTTGTTGGGATTAATAATTGAAGTAATGAGTAAATGATGTGTGGTAAAGTGTGATGGTACCATCGAAATGGAAGTGCTTGTATGAACTAGTAATGGATGGAAATGAATGTGACATAATTAATATAATGTGGTTGGTAATGATAAATCTGGAATTTGGTAATGATGTGGTCAAATTGGAAGTTTTAGTTGTTGTGTTGCAGTTATAGGGTGCTTGCATGGTTGGCTTGTGTTGTGGTAGTTATGGCAACAATTGTTGATGTGAGGTGATTGGGTTGTTGTGGCTATAGTTGGTCATAGTAGTGAATGCAAAACTGTTTGTGAGGAAATCCTCTAGGTTGGGCCTGCATGGTCTATTATATATCCTTTTTATTTTTTTGTTGTTTCATATGCATCATCACCCGAGTCAAGTAACCTTATCGACGCTCATATGAGGTCTTGAGCTCCTGGTGTTTTCCCAAACATCTAGGATGAAGGTTACATGGATGACTGACTAATTACTTCAATTATTAAAGCACAAGTATTGAATAAGTTTCTTTTCTTGATATTCTAATAATTGTAATATACATTCCTCCAAAATTTTAGAGTGGAAGTAGTACACTCAGGCTTTTGTTTGGACGTCGAATAATTGGATTTGGTTCTGGAATGCTTTCATTTTTTGAATCAAACGACCTCATGTACAATAATGAATACAAAAATTAAGTATTCAAAAATAAAATTCTAGAATATACAAATGATTCCTATACAACGATGAACACAACAATTAAATCTATAAAAAATTAAAATTATCTAACAATCATTAACACATTTAATTTAGATAAAATACACGGAAAGAGAATAATACCTAGAAACCCATAACATAAGAAGATTCAACATGACGAATAAATTCAGTAAAATAGTAAATTCATACAATAACAAAAACAAGCCTTAAACTCAAATAAATGGTGTTGGCTACATGGATCAAGCATTTCAAAATAGCTCTATCGAAGACCATATTTTCATTGAAACCATTTAGAATAAGATCATCTTGAATGATTTATTTAAGGGTCATTTTAGGTCTACCTCTACCTCTTTTAGAAGATATATTAGCAAATTTAGAACATATAATACTAGAGTTGGAATATATAATATCAAATTTAATAAATATAAAATAAGATTTAGAAATGATTATATCATATACCTTTATAAAAAAATACAACCACTGTAATATAACAATTCACATCAGTTTTGAACTAATATATATTGATTTTATTATCCCAGAATCCAAAAAAAAATCTCATACATTTCTATATATTATCATTTATACAAAAACATGTTTTTTTGTAAAAAAATGTTAAATTAAATCCTCCAGAAAAGTGTAACGACTTGCGTTGTTGCAGGTTGGTAAAAATCAGGGGAAATTTGAATTTTGGTCATAGAGAGGGGGAAGTTTTGAGAATTGGGATTCATAAAGGTATTCCAATAGTTGGAACATCTCAAGGAGATGTTTTTTAGATGTGATTAGAGGCCTATGAGATGTCTTAGGTGATTAGGAGGATGCTGGAGGAGTTGGCTCCATTGAATGGTAGACAATTTGGTTGCAAGTGGCTCTCCATGTCGTGACAGGTGAGGGTCATGCCGTGATGAGGGTTGAGTGGGGGATGGTTGCACTGTGGAGGAGGGTATCACACCATATGGACTATGTGCAAGGGTAAACCCTTATACATGCCTTTTTGTTTTTTCACAGAAGAAGTGGGTCGCACCGTGACCAGGAGGTGTCATGACATGGAAGATTTTATATGGGTTTTGGCTAAGAGAAAATCCTCATGTATGGTTACTCCATATCCAAGGGCATCACAATGTGATAGTGCTTCTTACATATGGGGTTTGAAAATATTTATGGATGACCTTTGATTTTTCATGGAGGAAAGGTCGATCATGCTGTAACCTGAAGGGTCAAGCCATGATAACTTGTTGCGAGGTGCATCGTGGCATGGAGTGTAAAGGTTGCAACTGTGAAGGGGACATCATGTCAAGGTTTTGTGTCACGAGGGAAAAGACCATGCCGTGAAAGGTTTTACATGAGGATTTTGGTTCAACTTGGGTGAGACATGCCACATCGTGATGTGGGAGGTCACACCACGAGGGCTTATGCCACAAGTTTTTGGTTCTAGACGAGGGAATTGCATCACATAGTTCCCCAAGGGGCCACACCATGATGAATGACACTGAGAGGGCATCACACCGTGAACCATATAGCTTACGCTGTGATGGGGCCCTCTTACAGTTTTTAAAAATAGGGATAGACACATCATTTTAGGGTCACCCCCTTCAGATTTTGGTTGAACAGGGGTTCGAGGAGAGCAACTTCGACTGAATCTCCCCCTCTTTATTTCTCCCTTTGAACCCCTTAGCGAGGGATGGTTTTTGGATGATCCCACAATGGATTTAAGGTGAGTTATTTCCTCTAATTTCCTTTATTCTTCTTCCCTTTCATTACCTTCTGATTTGCGGTGATTTGGGCTAGGGTTCGATGCTGATTCCATTAGAGCATGGTGGAATCTTCTTGAATCATGGAGCTTTTTCATGCAATGGATAAAGGACGTCCTGAGAGAATGAATACATGTTGTCTATATTTTATTGGAGGCACATCACCTGGGGAATTTTTCTAGGGTTTCCACTATTTTGACATTGAATTGGTGAGTGATCGGGTGCTGCATGATGGGGATTTCATTTATAGGGGCACAAAGAGCATGCCATGGGATATTTGTATGTCATTTCATGAGGCTTCAACATCATTACACCATCAAGTGAGTTTTTGGAAATTATGCCTCTTTGAGTTAAATTAGATAACTAATTATAAATCATTATAATTAAGTATTTGTGTTTTTTGACTTGAGAAAAGATCTTGGTAGAATGGTTGGTCTTGGATAGTGCATGGATGAGTTTGGAAAGGTAATAACTTCAAATGAGGTAGGTGGTACCTGAACATCTCCCTATGGTTTATGTTTTATCCTATGAAGCATGTGATATGTGTTCTCACTACTTGTGTGCAATCAACCTTAAATTAAATGAATTTGTCATTAAAATGACAATGGATAGATCAGAAGTGTCAAGGGCCATGATGGATCCTTGAACACTAGCTTGGGGTCCCAATCATCGATGGTCATGGACTTAGCTTCAAATACGTGTAATGAGATATATGAACTCTAGAGGGGTATAAAATCAATGAATAAAACATAGTGGACCTGGAGATTGGTGCCCTTAGTTATCTTCATGTAAGAGAGAGTGATAGATTGAAATGGTTGGCCTAGGGGTAGGCCACATGGAATATTGAGTTGTCCTATATCATTTGGGATAGTTGACTGGAATGTATAAATATAATTGGGGATACTATGGAAAGGTGTAGGTTTAGGCTGGGTGTGAGAGGACCAACCTATCATGACCTTGGAAGTGAGATAAGCTTTATGCCATATCTCTAGTGTGATACTTTTATTGTATTCTTATGAGGATGATTAGTCCATGAAGTGATCATGGAGATGTTGAGGGATACTATGCCCTCTGATTGATGAGATTTGACCCTAGATTTAGTATTAAGATAATGGAACCCATGTGGGGTGTCTGAACCTTGATGTGACCTAGGGAACCATGGCGGGTGCCCCAATTTTGTGTCAACTCGAAGGAGAATTTATACTCATGGGCTAGAATAGTGGTATCCTAGTATGAATGTATAAGTTGGAAGAGGTTGTGTACTTGAGAGGAAAACCTAGGAAATTTATGTTGGGTTTAGGAGACTGGACAACCCATGTGTGTGATATGTGAGATGATATTTCCAGGTGGGGTGCTTCCCCCCTGATGATATATGATACAGCTCTAGGGTGGGGTTCTATTTCCCCCAGAGTGTATGATATGATATGATGGTATTATAGGGTTGGCGATCCCCCACCGATTATTATATATGAGGTATTACGAGGAGAAAACTATTCCCCCTGATATTACTATATGATGGTATTACGATGTGG
This sequence comes from Viscum album, assembly GCA_963277665.1. Lineage (NCBI taxonomy): Eukaryota > Viridiplantae > Streptophyta > Magnoliopsida > Santalales > Viscaceae > Viscum > Viscum album. The sequence goes on along the minus strand of OY728141.1, from coordinate 1,751,801,185 downwards.
TCACCATCCCTCTCAATGTGGTATGATAGTATTACGAGGTATACACTATTCCCTCTGATTCTGATATATGTAGATGTACTAGGTGGGATGCATATCCCTCCTATGATTTATGATATATGGAGATATACAAGGAGGTTCATGTATCCACCTGATAACTATGATATATTTATATATATGGGGTGAACTCTATTCCCCCGATTTTGTATGATGATGTGATATACAATGATATTATGGGTAGACACTTATCTGACCATTGATATAATTATGTGACTAGTTCAGAGACATTCAACATTGAAAAAAATAGGTATGGTCAACCTCGGGTGTCACCTATATGAGGATAAATAATGATTGATTTATCGTGCTTTTTTACTTTATTTGATTATTCCGAGCATGCCACATTGTGCATACGCTTCATTTACCGGTTATGTCAGGGATGCCATTGGCGGTGACCTACTGAGTTATACTCACATCCTTCCCAAACATCCCTAGCACATTGGTACCCAAGTAGACCTCATGATCAAAGGAACAGGTAGGTAAGAGGACCAGTAATGCATGGTTCATTTGGATAGCTTGGACAAAGTTAGATGATGGAACTGAGTTGGGACTCAGGACTAGGATGTAGTTATTTTTAGATTTTGTTTCCTTTTTGGGTGGAGTGGTATATGATATTCCCACGAGAGATATTATCGATCTCTACTTTATTAGGATTAAAAGGATTATAATAACGATTATTAGAACATACATAAGCGATCAAATCTCTTCCCTGAGGATCTCCATGCAAGAAAAATGAAAACTGCATATAGAAACTGAAATGAATAACACAATAAATATCATGTACCATTCACCAAAGAAGCTTTTGTTATAGCCTTGATCTTTGTTCAATGTGTTTTATGAAAATCACAAGAGTGGCAGAAAAAATTCTCCCACCTATGGAGGTATCCATGAATCAATCTGAATCTCTTGTTATATGAAAGGTATTCTCCTACACCCACGTGTGCTAGCACGTGTCACGACCCATCCCCCAGGACCCGTACCGCGACTACCCCAAGTCCGCCTCCCATAGGCTAGTGGATGGTGACTAGTGCCGAGTAGGAATATCCCAAACAAATGAGAGACATTTGCTTAAGTAGCTAACCCAAACCACAAAGGTATACCACAAAGCAATACACAAAGCAAACTACCAAAGAGGTGCATGAAGTGTAGCCTCTAAGAAGTACAGTCAAGAGAGTCACTAGAGTCATCTCATAGTATAAACTAAAGTACGAAAATCAAGACTATCAGTAATAAACACTGAACACCTTGTACTTCTGAGACACCCATCCCCGATGAGTCACTTAGGCCTGCTGGGTCACCTAGAACCGCTCATCACTTATGCATGCTGGGTCACCTAAACCCGCTCGTCACTTAGGCCTGCTGGGTTACCTAAACCAGCTTGTCACTTAGGCCTGTTAGGTCACCTAAACCCGTTCGTCACTTAGGCTGGTTGGGTCACCTAAACCCGCTTTTCATAGTCTTCTTGTCATATCCAACCACAAGATTCCCTCTTTTAGCGCGATTGATTATGGGAGAATCTTTTCCTCAAGACCTCAGTCATATCTTAAATTCCATGAAAACTCACTTAGAGTATATCAAAAGGAACAACTCGTCGTGAGGGTACCAACACCATAAAAAGATCATCAATCAGATGTGAAATTTGGAAGTTATGATCCTTTTAGTGAAAAAGGGTCGGTTGGGTCTAGGTCCAGTTCAACCTGGTCAGAGTGACCCGACCCGACCCGGGTCCACTGACCCGACCCGGGTCCGACCTATCCCACTGGTCTCTTCCCGGTCCACTATGCTGGCCTGGCCCGCTAGAGTGGCCTGACCCAAGGCCGACCCACTTGTATAACCCCGCCCGCTAGTGCAGGCCGGTCTATTCCACTCGAGACGCGGCAGGTTCCACGTCTCCGAACCAACATGCGGGTCGCTGTGGGGTCTGTTGCCATAGTCCAACTGGACCATGGCCCTCTAGCCGCGTGACGCAGTGCAACTTTCGCATTTTACCACACCGCCACCGGCCACCTTTGATCACCGCCCGTGACAGATGCCATGGGCCTCCTTTGTCACTGCTGGCGGGTGCTTCTTCAAGCCACCAAACTCACTCTAGTGGTCCGTTTTATGATCCAAAAGTCCCAATGAGATCCTCGGTTCGCCGCCTCTATTGTTGTGTTCTCCAGGTTGTCTTGTTGTTGATCCGAGGGTCCGAACACATTCGGAATCTCTCGGAAAGAATCCGACATGACCACGAGGGTCTGTCAGGGAAGAACTCGAGGAGGAAGAGAGATCACAATGAACCCCCAAGGCAACAAATGTTGGCCTTGTTCATTTGGTCTTCGTTCGTTGCATTAGAAAATAAAGGGGAGATGTTTAAATAATTTCCATGACATAATCCCCTCTTAAATCCTCACATGTCAAAATCTCGTTCTCGTAAGGACGATTGATTCACAGGTCAATTTTTTAGTGAATTGATTCGTGTTCGTTATTTATAAAGGAATAATGGGGGAAGGGAATCACTTAGAAATAAACCCCTAACTGGGTTTGGATCGATTGCTGATAAAGGGTGAATTCTGCATTCGTCATTCGTCAATCTGCCGATGTCTTATCCAAATCTGTTTATTGATCTTTCATCCTTCATCGTTCGTCACTGCTCGTCGTTCACCAATGAATTTCCTCCAAGGCTTCAGAGAAAACTCCATGATCCTCTACTGATCCTATATCTCTGTTAATCAACTTAATGGAGGAAACACGTTTCAGTGTTTCTGTTACGTTGAGTCACCATGTCATTACACTGTTTTATTTATGAAATGAAATAGATGGCTCGGAGTTGCGTTGTAGTGATTTTTTTTTGAATAAAATAAACTTTATTTATTTTATTTTATTTTTCTTTAAAACACCCAAAAAAACAACATTTACCCTTTACCTGCGCCAGTCGAGGTTAGACCCCACCTAAGGAAAACACCCCATTATGAACTCAATGGTGTTATCAGATTTTCAATCTGAGTCACCGTTCATGAGTTATAAGGATTTGAAAAATAAAATAATTTTATTTAATTATTTTATTTACGGTTATTCCATTTTTGTGTTTTCTCACCGGAGGCCTGCACCGACTAAAGTTAAGTCACGCCTAGATTAAACCCACCATCCTGAACGCAATGGTGCCCTCAGATTTCTAATATAGGCACCTTTTTAAGAGTTATTACACTTTTTCAGGAAAAATGCTCACACTCTCTATTTAAAAACTTAAGATTTTTTGACGGACCATTCTGGGCACACCGGGCCTCATAATTGCACGCTCTCTCAGCTCTTGGTCTCAAAATTTTCCCAAAAATTTTCTAAAAATAAAACTAGGAAAATCCAAGTCATTACAGTACCTCACCGCACTAAGGATTAAAAATGTGAGAGTTTCAGGTTACAAAGAGGTTTGACCTAGTATCCATAAAGCACACACACCCCACCACTGCATGGAAGTGGGATTTATAAATCCCTCAAGGATGATACTTGATAGTGCATGCATTAACTCACGTGTTTCAATGCATGAGTTAATTATTTAGCCAATTTAAAAATTCATCATATGAATGAAACTTCTCTCGCATGTTTCATCTTATGAAACATATCTTTTAATGATAAACAACATTTATGATTGATGATGAAGTTGTGGGCTGCATGAAATGATACACCCCATGCATGAAAATCATAATTTTCATGAAGTATAATATAGATTTTATATATCATATCCATATAAGTATTTTGAGAATATATCATTCAATATATCACGTACACTAAATCCTTAAAGACTTTGTGTCATTTCACCTTTTATGTTGTATCATATACAATTACTCATGAAATCATATCCAAAACTCCTTCTAGATATCTTCCAAAATATTTTTGGAAAGTTGTCATTAACTTCACCTTGTTTCACATCATATGTAATACCTTGTGAATAACCATCCAAAACACTATTAACTCTAAAACACTTTTAGAGTATCTCTCTAAGTCAAACTCAATCCTAATCTAATCAACCAAAAAGCATGATCCCATAGGCCTTTATATCATTGATAACAAATATGAATCTCTGGATCCTTAAGTGTAAGCAAAGAGAAGCCTATAACAAAACATCAATGCTACTCAATCTATAAAGGGATCTAATGTGATCTTTATCAAACACATGTATCTCTATACCTGTATCCACCAGTATACATCATATGAAAATGCGTATTCTCATATTTTCCCTTTTTCTAAGACATCAAGTGATCATGGGACATAGAGTATGTCAATCCCATATAGTATACTCAAATGTTCTCAATTCTCAAAGTATAGACTAAACTGGTCAATGAATACATCATGTGTCATTCACCCTTATGGATAAGCACATCACATGTCCCTTATGTGGATAGATATATAATATCTAAGTGTGGTCACACACTTCCACAATCTATCTTAATCGAGGGCCCAGATGTCATACTCATCATACAAGAGGAAAAATCTCATCTTGTTTGAGCTCTGACCAATGACATGATCAACAACATTCCCAACCAACCCATATTATCTTACTCAATACGTAGACTTTCATAACTTGAGTATCAAAGTATGAAGGCTCTCATTCTAGGTATCTATCCAAAATCCAGTAATGGGGACCCGTATATGATCTGTGAACCCCTAGTATACCAAATACACCATGTATGAAACTCCATGTGGTATATTCCATGGGTCATCTAGAACACACAATGAATCTTATTCTTTGTCTTGCAACTCATGAGAATATTATTCACCTCTATATGAGAATCCTACTCACAGTGGCCTTAACATTTCATCATAACCCATAATACTCTATGATGAACATCAGTTAAGGACAACTCAAAGTCACACTTTGAGGGGTCAATTATCACTACACTTCATGAAATGTATATCTATGTACACATTTATGTATCCAACATGAAAGAATGATAAAGTGGATATTTCCTTTTATACATGATACATTTTCATATTCTTAAACTCTTTTAAGAATACTTAACAAACCCAACATATGTTCCTATATATTATATCACATATGAAAACTACCAGATCAAATTTATTTATGATTCACTTTTAGGGGTTTTGTTAACTCATTAAATTATATATAATTCCTTTCATGTCTCTATGTGAACATATGATAAAACCCTCCCACAAACTCTTTAGTGAGAAATATCTATGAAGTATGACAGTCTGAATAATGATGAGATTTAGGAATCATATTACTAACATTCAAATCTTTGAACACATTCAAACTTCTTAAATTTATAACATCAAATGTCATGATGTCAACTTCTATTTTCTACTTAGAACTCTTTCTAAATGCATCATCATCATCCTTGGGATTCTTTACATCAAAATTTTCTTTGATTTTTTTTAAATAATGTAACTATTTTCATTATTACTTTACTAGTACATCCTAAACCCTTTTAGGATAAAGTGACATTTACTTTGTTGAAGTAATCAATGTTACTCTTTTCATTATTATTTATAGATCCCAGATAGATCATCTAGGGACACTGGGGGGGGGAGGGTGCATCTGTGTACACAACTTTTTACAAAAATTTACTTTCTTTTAGTTATCCTCACTTTATGTCGAACCTCTACCTAGGTTAATAGGAATAGATTTTTTGTGTTCTATCAGCAATCATAATGTATATAATAAAAGAGACAACAACACACAAGTATTTTTACATGATTCAATACTAATACATACTCATTTCCATGATCAACATGTGGTTGTTTCATGAATTTTCTTACCACTATAAATTGAAATGATGAAAAATTCCTATAATTGGCATATAATGTTAGATAGGTCAATACACACCCTATAAAGGATTGATGGAATTTTGTATACTGGTACCACCAGTCTTCAATGGCATTTTTTATACTATCACCACCAGTTCTTCAATGATATTGATGATTGATCCATAGTAGGATGATTATTTGATCTTCCTCTATAATATTGCTGGATCAAACTTTCTTGTTTACTTCCTCAAGAACTCTAGAAAAGATGGTCTTGATATTTATATTCAAATTCTCAGGTTTATGTGATCACCTTCTTGAATAATTACTTGGCTTTGGGTCCTTTTCTCTTTGATATAATAATTTGTATTAGAATCTCCAAAGGATATTTCAATGATGTTTATTTTTTTTAAACACTTGCATGCACATATTTATACAACAATATTTTGGTTTATGGGTCTCAATAATTGCATGATTTAAATTCTCCATTTAAATACTCATTTTAATGAGTTAATAAATAAACACATTAATTATATTTCTTCAAATAAAAATACCCAAATGATGCTTAGGTATTTATACTGTTCATTTAAATACCCCAATGACCATGGGTATTATCTTACTCATAATGAATACCCCATAAACTATGGGTATTCTTTTTTAATGAAACTCATATGAATACCCTTATTGGGTATTTTCATTCTCTTCATGTAGTGTATATTCAACCAGAGGGATATACTGTATCTCAAGATATGGAAGGGTTTAAGAAAATATTCTCACACGGAAATGGTGTAATCCATGAATGACCTTGCATGCATTCATGTATGTATATCAAATAAAAATCACAAAGACTTGGGCTTTTGTTTCTTCACATTGATTATTCTCCACATTTCATTGTCAGTGTGCATTGAACACACACATTTTAAAATATCTTACCAAATTTAAACCTTCCAAATATTGGGATAGATTTGATCTTCTCACCTAATAGAGACACCCATTTAGGAAGTATCACAAATACCCAAAGGACTTGGGTATTAACTCTTCTTCAAGCGGCTATAAAAAATACCCAAATCTCTACTGCTTCTTCACACAGTAAATTCCATAAGAATTGAGTGTATATCTATCCATCACGTGCAAGTGATAATAATGCACATTCCTACATTTTATAAGCTTAACTAAAAAAACGAGGATCTAATAATTGAACTGCCTCCTACAACTTTGTTTGCAGTCGATCAAGGCACATCTTCATTTATTCTCATGCATGCAAGACGGATATTGCATTCATGTCTTCAATTCATTTTGATTGAACAAACCTCATGCTACTAGAAAGATCTTTAAAGATGGATGAAGATTTATCATGGTGGTTAAACTTGAGCGTTGATGTATTGGAAATCCTCAAAAAGATGAAGGAAGAAGACAATCACCTAAAAATGGTTAGACGACTCAGATCTACTGCATCATGTGGCCTGTGTTCTATCTATCATTTTAATGACGAAGGAACAGTATACTGTGCCTTGTTTGTCCCACATCACTTATTTGTAGTGGGTCCCCTTCAGTTTATTAATCAATGCATGATTGATGGACCTTTGAGCCGATACTGGGGTTGACACTTGGATTCATTTCACCACACGCCCACATGAGCCATTCCACCCTGCACGGTCTACAAATTCTGGCTCAATAAGCCTTATACATGGTCTCGCCTGCCCCTCATGGGAACTATTCCCTTTGCCTCCCATGGGTTTTCTAGGGATTCTCCCTTGGGAGTGGTCGACTCTCACAGTCCCTTGTGAGTTGGCCTTACTTTTTATTAAACACCCCCATAAGAATTATATTTTCTAAGTGTATAAAATATAATATAAATCCAACTTATCTTCTTGATATGATGTAAACAATTTGAATTATCTTAGTGAAATTGGAACATGTATTTGAAATTTGAGATCACTTAAACAATAATCAATGTGACATGGATAATTTTCCAAGCATGAAATCCAATTCCATAATATAAATCCATAATAATTCTCCAAGAATCACCACTTCTTCCACCAAGAATCACCACTTCTTCCACCAACACATATTGAATTATTTACAACAAATTCAACCTAGGCTCAACAATCTCCCCATTTTTAAATTTTTTTCAATATCAAAATATATCATTCAAGTTAATATGTGACACAAATATTCTCCCTCTTATTGGAAATAAAAGTCAAAGGATAAGTGTGTGTTTGTGTGTGGGGGGTATTTTTCCCTTTAAGTAAATATGAAATTGATTCACCTTTTTAATGAAATAAGGTTAGTACCACATGATTCTCTCAACAAAGAGCATTTAGTTGGTAAACTCTAAGTCTACATGGTCTAACCCAGTGTAGAAAATAAGAGAGATACAACCAAGGTTGTCTATGCTGTCCATTAATAACCATGCATGTGATATCATTCTCATAACATATTTTTTTTATCAGGGGGGTGTATATATCAAATTTATCAAGTAATAAATTCTCCTTCACACTTCAACAAACACATCAAGAATTTCAAGTGAAAGAATATTTTAATCCCCCTTTCTATGAGCCTACTCACCAAAAAACACCCTCTATGATGCACTTATGTGATATAATCAAAATAAGGGAAAGATGTGTAATTGGGTTACCATTATTTTCAACTTATTTAGATATGACTTGATATTCTAGATATTCAAGGAAAAAGTTTTGACAGAATCTCATTCATGTTTGATTCCCCTCAAGGGATTCACTCCATTCCATTTGACCTGGTGAAAAATTTCATCAGATAGTCTTCTAGATATAACGATCCACCATTGTGGAACAATTTAATTTTTTATCAGATCTTGAATATTCATTCCAAATTATTGTCTTCCACTCTATTCACTCAATTTTTATTTTGAGAATGATATTCAACTTAAATTCACTATAATGTAAGTATACAAAAACTACACAAGAAATAAGGAAATAAGGTGGAACACTTATGAGCTTAATAAAAGCAATAGGGTTGAGAATCTATTCTCAATCCAGAGAATCCTTTTCTTATTGCTTGAAAGTTTCTTGTACTCTTTATGCTTGTGTATCCTTTAGATCTCACATTCTAAGATTTATTCAAAAACATGGAATCTTTTCTTTCATTCACCTTTATCTTGTGTGGATTCTTAATCTTTACATCTGCCAGTAATAAAATAGGTTCCCTTGGTGCTTGTTTTTTCATCTTTAACATCTCTCTTTGATCTTTTAGAATAGTAATAAAATTATTTACATTATTTACAGCCTGATTTCACCTTACACACAATTTTTTTGAGATAATTGAGTTTTCATTTGTTGAAAACCTATCATAAAATTTGAGATCTTCATGTGGAATAACCTTCTTTCCCTTTGCCTTTTCACTAGCTAGTGCTTCATCTTCATCTTTTTTTTCATTTCTCTAGCATCTTGCACTTGTTCAGGAAAAATGATTAAGAATTACCTCTTAAAATATTTTGTCTTGGAGCTTCCACATGGGTTCTTAAATGTTTTTGAGTTACCTTTATTAGGTAAGTTATCAAAATATTATTCAGGAATGTATTCAATCAATCCTATTTTCTTGTTTCTTTCCTGGATTGATTCTTTTCTTGATTTTAACACACTTTTATTCATTTCCATAGCCTGTTTGCAGCGGTACATGGTATGAACTCTTTTTCCATAGTAGAAGAATCTTTTCTTGGTTGGCAAAAAATTCTTTGAATCTATATTTTCATTCTTCTTGGGTGTAGCTTGATTCACAGATTTCTTGACTACCTTTTTTTTTGATTATTACCCAAGGAATACTTTTTAACTTTTTTATTAGCTTCTGGATTTGTTGTGGTATTTTATTAGAATAGGATTTGTACCTAATTAGTTCATTCCAATAATCTTCTTCTATGTGATCACACATGTTGTAGTACCCACGAGATTCTTAAAGGAATTTGAATTTGTTTTTAGTGTAAAAATTCATTATCTTATACGAAATATGCTTCTGTTTTTTATATTTATTTATTTGTTCACCTCTACTCCTACTAAATGTAGGTATTATTTAGTTTTCATACATTCTTATGTTATTATAACATTTATAAGCTTTATTTACAAACTTCCAGCAACATCAAAAATATCCAACAAATCTTTTTATTTTTCTTGTAGTACTAGTCTAGGTAGATTTAGTGCATTGTTGTTTCTGGATTTGTTTTTCTTTCTTTAGAGAATCATGTTGGGAGTTATTTTTATTGATCTTTGTATTATCCAACCATGGTGTTTTGGTGGATGTATTATCATTTTTATCAACCAACATCTTCCCATTTTTTTTGCTTTGATCCTTCCCATTCACTTGTCATTCTTTCAACATGATCTTCATGTTGTTTAATACCTTCAATCACAAAGTTATCAAGGTATTTGATTCTTATGGATTTAACATCCAATTGGGATTCCTTAACAACTATATTATCTTTATTTTATTCTTATAGAGCATGGATCTTTGAATATACCCTTATGGATCTTGGACTTTTCTTCCATCAACACATCAAGATCTTTAACCTTACATGTTTTTTATTTAAGCTGACTATCTCTTACATTCATGGGAACATTGAACAATTTTTCAATGGATTACTTCACAAAAAACATGTTTACTTACTATGCTCTCATAAACACACCATTTTAATTTTTTCTTCAATTAATGAAATATTTTCATTGTAAAGTGTCACAAATTTTTTACTTTTCTTCAACAAGGTCTGTGAGATCATTACAACCTTTTAATTTCTTAACAAGTGAATCCTCGTGTATATTAATTTCCTCTTCAAACTTTTCTCTGTTATCAAAAGTCTCCTTGAAGGATGGTCCACTGTGGGATGATTCTCAGATCTTCCTCTATAAGCTTGCTGGATCAAACTTACTTGAACAATTCCTCAAGAAATTTAGAAAATCCGGTCTTGAGAATTATCTTAAAATGCTTGGGTTCAAGTGATCACCTTCTTAAAGAATTACCCAAATTTGGATCCTTTTCTCTTCGATACAAGAATATGTATCAGAATCTCCAAAGGATATTGCAATGATGTGTCTTTTTTCTCAACATCTGCATGCACATATTTATAAAAGAATATCATGGTGCATGGGTTTCAATAATTTCTTGAATTAAATTATCCATTTAAACCCTATTTTTAACGTGTTTATAAATAAACCCATTAATTCCCTTTATTCAAATATAAATACCCAAATGATGATTAGGTATTTATATTACTCATTTATATACGTTAATAACCATTGGTATTATTTTACTCATAATTAATACCCCATAAACTGTGTGTATCATTTTTTCATTCAACTCATATGAATACCCCTGTTGGAAATTTTCATTCTCTTTATACAGTGCATATTCTACCCGAGGGGTGCATTGTATCTCAAAATCCTAAAGGGTTTAGGAAAAGATTCTCATGTGGAAATGGTGTAATATGTGGATTCCCTTTTATTCATTCATGCATGTAAATCAAATAAAAATCTCAAATACTTAGGCTTATGTTCCTTCACACTGATTATTCTCCACAAATCACTATCCACGTGCATTGAAAACATGTATTTTAAAATATTGTACCACATTTAATCCTTCCAAATATCGAGTTATATTTGATATTCTCATGAGACATAAACACCCATTAGGAAATATAATAAATACCAAAAGGACTCAGGTATTAAATCTTATTCACATGGATATGAAAAATACATGAAGCTCTCATGTTTCTTTATGCAATAAAATACCTAAGAATTGGGAATAACTCCATTCATCGCATGAAAGCAATAAAAATGAATGTTCCTCTATTTTAGAAGCTTGAATGAAAAAATATGGATCATATAACTAAAACACCTCCTGTAAATTTGTTTGTAGTCATCCGAGGCATATCTTTATTTATTATCATCCATGAAAGATTGAGATTACATTCATGGATTCAGTTTGGTTCGATTGAATGACTATCATGTTGCTGAAAATATCTTCAGAGATGGATGAAGATCAATCATGGTGGTTCAACCTGAGTTTCTGTGAACTGAAAATCATCAAAAAGATGAAGAAAGAAGGAAATAACCCGATATTGATCAGATGGATCAAATTAGTCACATTGTGTATCCTGTGTTTTGTACACCATTTTAATTATGGAGGAACAATATCCTATGCCTATTCTATCCCACATCACTTCTTTGTAGCAGCTCTCTTTCATTTTATTAATCAAGGTGTTCGCATTGGACCTTTGATCTGACATTGGGGTGACACTCAGATTCACTTCACCACATTCCCACATGGGCCGTTCCACACTGTACGGTCCATAGGAACCCCTGTAGGCTTCTGTCCCAATCCATGAATTCCTTTAGGCATGTGCTCTTTGAGCCTTATACATAGGACTTCCTGCCCCTTGTTGGAATTATTCCCTCTTCCACCCATGGGCTTGCTAGGGCTGCTCCCTTAGGCGCGGTTGACTCTCAGGGTTCCTTGTGATTTGACCTTATTTTTTATCAAACACCCCCATAAGAATTATATTTTCTAAGTGTAGAAAATATAATCTAAAGACAAATTATCTTATTTATATGATGTAAATAATGTAAAATTTCTTATTGTAATTGGAACATGTATTTGAAATTTGAGATCACTTCAACAATCATTTAAGTGACATGGATGATTCTCCAAGCATGAAATCCAATGCCATAATATTAATCCATAACAATTCTCAAGGAACCACCACTTCTTCCACTAACACATATTGACTTATTGAAAAAAATGGAACCTAGTCTCAACAACAAAAATACCCAAAATTCTTTTAAGATAAAATGTAATTCACTTTATAATATTTAATTAAATAAACCTTATGGAAATAGTGATATTCAATTTATCATGGTAACTAAATTTAACTCTTTAAATTTTTCTTTACCATCACATATCCTAAAACTATTTTAGGATATTAAGTGAAAAAACACATTAGTCTTTGAATGATGTAATCTTTTATAAAAAAAATTATGTTTACTTATTTATGATAACTAAATTTAACTCTTTAAATTTTTCTTTATCATCACATATCCTAAACTCTTTAGGATATCAGGTGAAAAATGATTTGATCTTTGACTTATATAATCCTTTATTTGTTAACTTTGAATTTCTATAAGTCCAAACATACTCCCAATCACTTCTTAGATACTATATTATTTCAAAATATCTTTCTAATATATAAAAATCCTTTTTCTTTAAGAAATAAAATTTATTTCCTCTTAGTATAAATATTTAAAAAATAAACTATTATCACCATACGGTATATAGTATTATATGTTTTCAAATATTTTTTATTGAAAATAAGATAATTCTTTAAAATATTCAATCGATGGGTGGTTGAATCACATCCCTTTATATTTTAACAAATAGTTAGATAAAAACTTTTATCCTTCTCTTATTTTCAAGTATTTTATAGAATCTGATAAATCCTGAACCAGGTATACAATCAACCATCTCAATTTTATTCACAATGACTATTTTTTATTAAACCACTTATGCTATCATATAAAAGAAATAATATAAATATACACACCCTTTAGTTAGATTCATATGAGTTTGATATATTCCTTTACATTCAAATTTGATGCAGTAACTCTTTGATTCATAACATGAATGAAAGATAAAATATCAATCAAATTTTCTTTGATTTTAAACTCCTATACATTTACAAAACTTGTAAAATATACATTTGGTATCTTATACCATTCAAAATTAAATAATTTATTTCTATAACACCTATAACTAACATTGAAATTCCATGGATTCTCCTAAAAATCCTTCAAGTATCTTGATAATACATCATATAGAATTATTACTCCTCCTTGACAACCCTATGTTTCAATGACCTTAACTAGCTTCTTGTATAAACACTATTGATCTTCTTTAACTAACTTTTCTTCTTTTGATTTTAAAGTTTACCCACTTTCACTATAAATATAGTGTTTGAATACAAACATCATATGCCCAGTTCATCTATCCTCAATAATTTAAGAATATTGGGTAAGAATTTTTTTAATTAATTCTTCTTGTTAGAACATTCCCATTAATGAAAATAGGATTAATTCCTTAACCAAAACCATTTTTAGTCTTCCTTAAAGCATGGTATAAAATTCAAAAAATCATAAAATATGTGTATTTAAAAACACCCATCTCATTTTATTAAAAAATATTTTTTTACTTGCTCTTCTTAAGAGAAAAACGAGATAAAATACATATCTAATGATAAGTTAGTCCAAGATTGAAGCATCCATGTTATTAATGCATCAAATCCCTTACTTCATAACTTGAAATAAAACTACAAGATCCAAACTTAAATTCTTTCACATCTTCTTACCTTTAATATATTTACAAATATTGTAAAACATAAAGTTGATATCATATATCTATCATAATAATCCTTAAGGAAACCTTTAGTATCACCAAATCATTAACATATTCAATTACACTAAATATCATTTGGAATACCCAATCATATTGATTATATATAACTAAAATTACTTATATAATTTAACATAAAATGCCTTTTGAAACCTTAAGTGAAACATTATATGCTTTCACAAGCATCTAGATTCAATTTTTGAATACTTTTAACACTTATCTTCTCAATAAGGAATTGTTTTGACACATAGGATATTTCTTTAGATGAATAAAGTTTCTTAAAACATGAGTCTTTTTTAATAAATTTTCTTAAGTTACCAGTCTTGATTAATAAATTTTCTTATGTTATCAATCTCAGGAGTATCTTACATTAATTTTATCCTTACAAGGATTAATCTCAAGGTCAAGATAGGTGATGATGATTTCATTTATCTACAACAGAATATTTTATCATATAAGTATCATTTTTTATAAATATTTAATAAGGAATTTTTTTAAATAGGTTCACACTAAAATGAAATCCCCTATTTAATTCATTATACCAATTAGTGGGATAAGATACATATTTCACTAAATAATGATTCCAGTAAGGATTTTCTCTTAAAAATTATTTATTTAGGTAGGAAATCATCCTAATCATACATATATGAATCTTTTGTAGTTGAGAAAACAACTATTTGTCCAATACATCATATGGATAAAATCAAATTTATTGCTTCAGTAACCTAATCCTATTAGGGTATCCTAAAAAGTGTAACCCAAATCAAACACCAAGAATAGGATAATAGAGGACAATCCAGGGGCACCCAACTATGGAATGACCTACCCAAGGATGTTCTAATTACACATATCCTTTCTTTCATTACATAAGATAATCCATGGGAACCTAGCTATGACATAACCTACCTATTGGATGATTGAGGTCTTAAAAAGTGCTACTTTTGAAGGAATCCAACACATAGTATTTAGAGGGGGTTTAATCTCACCATCTTATCTCATTATATTCCCTTTTATATATGAATGATTTAGTTTTGCAATCTTATTCCCACCACTAAATTAATATGTTCAATCCATATTGATATGTAACTCTTTAGAAAACACACAAGTTTGTGTTACTCACCCAAATATAGGATCCAAACATATTCATAAATATACAAATGTATCATATACATAAAATACATGAACAATTCATGTAAATATTTGGTGTTATATTATATTGAAAATCTATACACGAGTAAGCCCAAAATGATAGATAGCTAACCCATTCACCTTTCTAGAAAAGGCATAAGCCTCCATTTCGGTAGGTAGTCCAACCTCACATCCTTATAACCGGTGATAATTTTCTCAAGAGATAATTCAATTAATCATAACTCTAAAACCTAATAAGTATAAACTATTTTCAATAACTAAATTCAAGTTCATAAATTCAATTACAAACTGAGGTCAAGGTAGTTGAAAAACTAAATTCATTTTCATACCTAGAATGTAATACAAGGATTTATATTCTAGAATTAATTTAACATTTAAACTAAAGCATGAACCATTAATCATATAAATAGTTTATAAATAAGAATAAGATACATAATAACCTTTAACTAAATAAATAGTTCAAATATTTAAAAACAAGATAACCATTTATGAACAATTCATAAATAAAATCTAATTATAAATATTTTATAATTTTAGCATTAATATCATGGAAATTCCATAACTTTAAATGTAAAAATTTTATATTCATTACAATATGAACTCATTCATATTATTCATTATATACAATTTTATTTTAAATATATGTCATTTTAGTTTAAATATAAGATATTTTATTAATTATAAAAAATTTATAATCCAATTTCAATTATGTAAACCTTGTATATAATCTAAATATCATATAATTAAATTTTATTTAAACCAAAATCAACTATTTAATGTGATTCAAAGAATACCTGATAAGGCCTCTTTAATTTGAACTATTCAAAATAATTAATTTTGAACAATTCATAATTTTAACTATAAACATTTTATATTTTAGCCTTATTTTGTATTTTATAAACACTTCATAAATTAACCTTATGATTTAAAAATAAACAATTTATTTATATATCATAAGGTATTCCATATAATATATTAAAAGGTATTTCAAATATTAACATTTAATATTTAAGGAATATTTAATAACAAATGTTTCCTAAATATTTATTAATTAATTATAAACCCTTTATAATTAATTAATTAATTAAAATGTTATTAATTAATAAATATCCCAAAATACCTTTTTATTATAATTTATAAACAATTTATAAATTATAATAAAAATTAACAAAATATAAATTTTTGAAAATTTTATATTACCCTTACACAACATGGGTCAGCTGTGGAAGGGTAAATCCTACTACCCTTATACATCCCAACTACTTAATTCTAACTCAATGATTACCATTATGGAACCCATCTATATAAAGGTAATATTAATATTACCTTTACACATCCCAACTGCATAAAGGTAAGAAATTTTTTAGAAAACCCAAAAACGATGCTCTATTTTTCATTTTCTCATCATTTCATGTAAGTTTCCACAAATTTAACACATAGGATTGCTCTAAAAACCATTTTTGGGATTTAAACGAGTTTAATAATGACTATTTTAACATGTTAAAGTGATCAAATCCTTTACCTGAGGATCTCCATGCAATAAAATTGAAAACCACATATATAAACTAAAATTATGAACACTGTGTTCCATTCAGCAAAGAAGATTCTGATACATACTTGATTTTTGTTTAATGCATTTCATGAATATCAAAATAGTGGAATAAAAAATTATCCCACCTATGGAGGTATTCATGTATCGATCTGAATCTCTCATCATATGAGAGATATTCTATTACATCCACGGTGTGCAACCACCTCACTATGCAAAGTATGAAGAAGATGAGAGTTTTAAGTTATAGAGAGGTTTGACCTAGTATCTGGAAAGAACACACACCATACCATCACATTATGGTAGGAATTATAAATCCCTTGGGGACACTCCTTGATAGTCCATGCTTTAACTCATGCATTTCAACACATAATTTAATGCTTTAGATAGTTTAAACATTCACTGTATGAATGAAAATCCTTTCAGGCGTTTTATCTTATAAAACATATCATTTAATGGTAGACAATGTGGATGATTGATGATAAAATCATGGGATGTATGAAATGATAAACTCCATGCATGAAAATCGTAATTTTCCTAAAATATAATATATCTTATATATATCATATACATATATGGATTTAAAGAATATCTCCTTCATGATTAACTCATGTGAAATTTTATATAGTTCATTTTATTACAACAGATGGTATGATATTTATCTTGGTTGGGATTAGCCATGATGTTATTTTATTCATTTTATTATTGTGATGACTAGTTGTATATCATTTATGATTATTTTTATTTACTCTGATTTGAGGGTAGAGTCTCCCCCGGTAACACCTTATATCCTCCCTGCTAGTTGACAGTCTTTGGAATATGGGGAGGCACACTTGAGGTCACATAATAATCCAATACGCTTACTTTAGAGTGATCTGGTTCAGTGATGTCTCAAATTACTATCATAACATTTTATTTTATTTATTTTACTTTTTGGGATATGGTAAACAAGATATAAGATTGGTCAAAATTTGGATAAACACTATGTTGTGTGTCTCTCTAAAACCTTCATGAGCTAAAATCCAAGTTATAAGGGAGTTGAGATTGATATTCCTACTTTTCTATAGTACAATTTAATTTATTATCACTGAATGTGCTTCTTTTTTTATGGATTTATTGATATATTTATTTTTTCTCTTGGAATGGGGTGGGAAGAGAGTGTGTGTTCATGCATCATATTAGGCATGTAGGTTCACATGACATGTTCATGATTATGTGTTATTACAAAACAAGTTTTGGAAAAATAAAAAAAAGAGAAAGGAAAATAGGTTTGGTTACTTAAAGTTCCAAAAAAACCTAAATGGTGTTTCCCCTTCTCAGTGAAATTCTACTTAACCTAACCACATGGGTACTACTGGTTCTAGAAAGGGAAATAGATTATATTTATTTAATGTATCAAAATTTTTTCATTTTCCAAAATAACTTATTAGTGACATTTTACTTAACTAAACCTAATTACTATGAATTACTCTATGTAAATCATTGTATGGTGATGTTGTTTATATGAAAGTGTATATAACCTAGACCCTTGAGGGGGTAGTCTGGTTTATGAATGGCCAGTGAAGATTAGCACCCTATAGTGGATAGTTGATTGGATTATGAGATACCTGATATAGGTATGTATGATAACACAAGAGTGAGTGTATTGGCCTAAGAGTTACCTTATGGTATCGAATATGGGAGTGTGGATGTTTCTTCATGGGTTATGATCTATGTAGGGTATGATTATGGACTAAGTGGGATAGCCCAGTGAGTTTGAGATGTGACTCAAGATATTGGTGAGTTATGTGATGTAATTTAATAGGAGGTCAACTTATTATTATTGTTTTAGATAGCTATGATGTATAGGGGTAACCCAAGAGATGGATTATCCTAGACTTGTGAGTGAATTTATAGATGAGAATCACGGGTATATTCATGTGCTTGAGCTTTATGCATGATAGGTGTTATCAAAATCCTGATATATGTATAGATATGCCTTAGGTATTATGAATGTGAAAGCATGGATAATGCTATGTTGTGATGGGTCTAACATACATGGTAGGCATGGTCATCTAGTTAATTAGGCATAAAACCTTAGGAATGATATTATATGACTCAATATGGAATGATTTGAGTGGTATGATAGGGTAACACTAGGGTGTGTGCCTATTTGGTTGTTTTGATTGGTAACATGGGATGTTGAGAACTCTTGTGGGTTTGGTTACATGGATACTCTCTTTCTATGGGTCAAAAGAGTGAGTTTTGTTTAGCCTACATGGTATATGAATTATTATGGCTCGAACTTAGAATAAGGTAGGTAATATTGGTGTTTATTAAGAACGATTGGTCTCATATGACATGTAAGACATGTCTATGGGTGGATTTTGGGAAATCACCAAGTTAGGGAGATTGATTCGTGTAAGTTACATGAATCCTAGGGTGAGGTCATGATGATGGATGGAAATTCATAGTGGGTGAAAGTGGTGTCTTTTGAGAGTGTGTATTTTTCCAAAATAAACTAGTACATAGAGATATAGATGGTGTGTGAGATGAGGTCTCTATGAAGTGATGAAAGGATGGCCAAGGGTCATTAGATTTTTGATTCATCGAGGTGATCATCTCATGTCATGTATGATATATGATCTTTATGGAAGGTGAAAAGTGGCGGTATGACTATTAGGTTTTGAAAAATACTGAGGGGATGAGTGGATTGATGTGATAGATAAAGAATCTAGGAGTTCCCTAACTATGGTTATTTGGTCAATGATGTGACTGCGAAATTCTAGTGGGACTAGGTAAGGCCTATAATGGGATGAAATGTGAGAGTCATGTGATGGTGAGAAATGTAAAGGAACTTGAGTTGGATCTGTTAGGACTACGTGTATAGTGAAGGATTATCGGTAATGTTGTAATGTGGTTGTGTGGGGTGATATAATATTAGTGGAATCTTGAGTAGGTCTTCATATGTGTACTAATTTGAGAAAAATGAGTGGGGACCATGAGTTTCAGTGATTGAATGATAGTTGATATCAGATGGGATCATGCTTGTGGATATGTAATAAGTGAATTTCTACGGTGGGTATCACACCATGGATGATCTAAGAGTTTGGTGCTCATTTTGAATATTTTTTAGTATATTTCAAGAGTGACATGTAAATATACCCAACCAAGATGTGGTCTTGGGTTTGTGGTGATGCTTGGGTTATGTGTGGTAAATGGGAAACACTTATATATAGGTGTTAGTTGATGAGAATTGGGTTAATTCAGTATGTTTGATAATTGATAACTGATATAGGTAGGATAATGGTTGAGTGGAATGAATGGGTATGTGTTTCAGAAAATAGGATTCCAAAGTGACTAGGTTTGTAGAAATTTTTGTGCTCATGGGAATCATGAAAACATGTATAATGAGACGAGGTCATGTGGTATAAATATATTATCAAGAGTGAGACTACATATTCTGACGATAATGGTTGGGTAATGCTTGGGTATGATTCTAGGTGAGTGATGGTTTGGTATATACCAACAACATCAAATGATGGGGTGTGACATCAGTAAATTGATAATTCACAAATTCAACCAAATGTGAGACATTATCATAGAGTTGGTGGAAATAAACACAGTCTCAATGCATGTGCTGGTGAGGTTTTGAGTAGTGGAGCTAGTTTGGGTGTACTGTTGACATGACCATAACCAGCAGGAGAAATATAATTTGGGTCATGCATCGAATATCGGTGACTGGTATGGTTTATGTAGGATGAATGAGTAAACTTATAGAGCATAATAAGTTTTATAGGGAAAATTTGAATTTTAGACTCGGAGCGAGAGAGAGAAGTTCTGATAATTGTGATTACAAAAAGGGATTATGAGAGTTTTACCACCTCAAGGATATGTTTTTGGATGTTATTAGAGGATTTATATATTTCTTGGGTGATCAAGAGGATATTGGATGGGTTAGTCCCAGTTCAGGGTATAGAATTTGGCTATAGGTGGCTTGTCACACTATGATGGGTGAGGTTCACATCCTGATGAAGGGTGAACTGCGGGGGAAGGAGTCTCACCATGTGGTGAATGCATAAGGTTATGAACTTAATCATTCCTTTGTGATTTCACATGGAATAAGTGGGTCACACCATGACCAGGGGGTGTCATAGTGTGGAATATTTCATGTGGGTTTTGGTTTAAGTCAAAAACCTCATGCATGGTTACACCATATCCAAGGAGTTATTCCAAGATAATTCTTATTACATATAGGTATTGAAAATCCATATGTATTGCATTTGATTTTTTTACAGAGGAAAGGTTGATTTTAATGTGACAACTTTCTTTGAGGTGTGTTACGATGTTGAGTGAAAAGGCCATAACAATGAAGGGGGAATCAAGTTGAGGTGCTATGTCGTGAGGGATAAGGTTACGCCATGAAGGCCTGACCATGTGAATTTTGGTTTCTCCATGGTGAGGCGTGCCACATTGTGATATGAGAGGTCATGTCCTAAGGGTTTAGGCCTTAGTTTTTTGGTTTTGGATGAGGGAGACACATCATACCATGACCCAAGGGGCCACACCATGACAGGTGACCATAAGAGGGTGTCACAACTTGGTGGGGCCATTTTCCTATTTTTATAAATAGGGACATGCCTCTCATTTTAGGGTTTCCCCCCTTAAAATTAAAGTTAAATGGGGTTTTAGGGAGATCCATTTCTATTGGATCTCCCCCTATTTCTTTCCCCCTTCAATCCTCATTGTTGAGGTATAATTTTTAGATGATCCCATAATGGATTTAAGGAGATTTATTTCCTCCAATTTCCTTCATTCTTATTCCCTTTCACTGCCTTCTAATTTGTGGTCATTTGACCTAGGGTTCAATAATGATTCCACCAAAGCATGGTGAAATCATCCTAAAGCATGAATCTTTTCTTTACAATGGATAGAAGATGACCTAAAAGTATGAAAAAACTCCGTCTATTACCATTTCATTGGAGGAATGTCACCTAATAGATTATTTTAGGGTTTCTACCATTTTTTAATAGAATTGGTGAGTAATCGGGTGTTGTGTGATGAGGATTTTATTCACAGAGGTACTGGGAGAACGTCACAGGACATTGGCATGCTGTTTATTGAGGTTTTAGTATCATTATTCCATCCATTGAGTTTTTGACGATTATTACTCATTGATTTAAATTGAATAATTAAATATAAATTTTATATAATTAATTATTTGGATTTTGTGACTTGATATAGGATCTTGGGAGCATGTATGATATTGGGTGATGCATAGACAAGTTTGTCAAGAGAATAACATCAAATGAGGTAGATGGTACCTAAAAAAATATCTATGGTTTATGCTTTATGTTGTGTTACATGTGATATGTGGTCTCACCAATTGTATGCAATCGACCTTAAATTAAATGAATTGTTCTTTAAAACTTATATGGATATAAAAAAAGTGTCAAGGTCCATGTTTAACCCTTGAATTCTAGATTAGGGTCCTAGTCTCCAATGTTCGTGGAATTAACAATAAATATGAATCATGAGATATATGAACCCTAAAGGGGTGTAAAATCAATGAATAAAATATATTATACTTGGAGATTTGTTTCCTTAGTTCTCTCTATGTAAGGGAGAGTGATAGATTAAAACAGTTGGACTAAGGGAAGGTCACATAGAATATTGAGTTGTCCTATAACCTTTGGGTTAGTAATCCAACATGTTGGTTGGGGATTACTCCTCTATTGGTATGAGTATACATCTAAGTGGGGTCACCAGGGAAATGATATAGGTGTAGGTTGGGTGTGATAGGACCGAACTAGCTTGACCTTGTAAGTGATACGGGATTTATGTCATCTCTCTTGTGTGATGCTTGTGTCATATTTCCTATGAGTCTAATTAGGCCATGAAATGATCATTGAGATTTTGAGGGATTCCATGACCTTTGATTAATGGTATTTGACCCTAGAGTTGGGACTACGATATAGGAACCCATTTGGGGTTTTGAAACCTTGATGTGTCCTAGGGAACCATAGTGGGTGCTTGATTTTGTGATGAATTTGAGGAGAATTTATACTTGAGGGATAACATGGAGGCAACCCGATATGAATTCAGAAGTGGGAAGAGGTTATGTACATGAGAGGAAAACCTAGGAAATGTATGACGATTTTGGGTGAGTGTCCAACCCATGTGTGTGATATGTAAGATGGTATTTATAAGTGGGGTGCCTTTCCCCCTGATGATATATGACATGGTTCTAGGGTGGGGTGCTATTCCCCCTGGGTGTATGATATAATATGGTGGAATTATGCGGTGGGTGTTCCCCCCAATTATGATATATGAGGTATTATGGGGTATGAGATATTACCTCTATGATATTGATATACGATGGTGTCATAAGGTGGGATATATTCCTCTTGATGTGATATGATGGAATTATGGGGTGAATGTTATTCCCCCCAATTATGGTATATAGAGATGTACTGGGTGGGGTGTGTATACCCTAATGATGTATGATATATGGAGATGTATCGAGTAGGGAACATACCCCCCAATGATTTATGATATATAGATATATACCAGTCAGGGTGCGTATCCCCATAATAACTATGATATATATAGATATATGAGGTGGGTTATATTCCCCTTAATTATATATGATGGTGTGATATATGATAGTATTTTTGGTTAGTGATTATATGGACCTTTGTGTGGCTATGTGTATTTCTTAGAGACATATGACACTTGATGAAGCAGGTATGGTAGACCTTGGTTATTACCTCAGAACCCAAGGGTCGAAAATGATCATTTTATTTCACTTACTTTATTTGAATACCCTGATCATGTCACATTATGCATACATTTCATTTACTAGTTATGTTAGGGACACCATTAGTGGTGGAATATTGAGTTATACTCACACCCTACTTGGCTTAAAACATCGGTACTCAAGTAGACCTCATGATAACAGGTTTAGGTAGGGAAGATGCCCAATATTGCATGATTTAGATGGATAGCTTGGATGAAGTCAAGAGATAGAACCTGGCTGGGACTTGGGTCTGGGTTGTGGTTATTTATGGATTTTTTTTGGGTTGGTTTGTATATGATATACCCATGAGAGATCCTATTAATGTATGTTAGACTCATGTTACATTTTAGATAGTTTATTTTATTATATAATGTGGTATGTTATTTATCTTGGTTGGGATTGTCTATGATGTTCTTTTATTTAGTTGATTATTGTGATGATTGGTTGAATATTATTTCTTTTGATTTTCTTCACTCTGATACGAGGGTATAATATTTTCATGATAACACCTTATACCCTCACTATTAGTAGTTAGCCTCTGGCATGTGAGAATGAGAGATTGAGGTCAGGTAACAGTCCATCCCAGTTATTGTAGAATGAGATGGGCTAGGGAAGTCATAAAAATATTATTAAAATCTATTATAAAATTGTTAAAAAACATATTTTTAAATGTGTTTAACAAAAATTCATAATTACATAGTGATCCAAAGAATGTTATATAATATATTTAAAATATATTTAAAACCATAATGAATACATTTAAATATATACATGGTAGCATGATATATCCAAATTATAAAGTAGCTCATAGTAAATCCAGTTTATAAAAAAATTATATAAAAACACAAATTCCAGATAAATAACAGTCCAAAGAGAATTAAATGATGCATGATAGATAAAATTTCAAAACAAATCTAGCTAAACAACAGTTCAAAATATAATCATGCCCTTTTCCATCTTTATCACCATATTCTCTCCCAACACACCTTCCATTTTCAGATTCTTTATCACCATATTCTCTCCCAATATATATCTATCAATTTTCTTCATCCATTATAAACAATTTCAAAATTTTAAATATATAAGTTTGTGATTTTCTAAGAAGTGAAAAAAATATAAAGTCACAAATTATAGGGAAACAAGACATATCTCTAATCAATATAATCAATGTTCCAGATATTCTTCCATTTCTATCAAATTAAATTTCAAAAATTTTATTAAAGGTGCTGTATAGATATTATATTTTAATATTAAGACACCAAAAAGTTTAAAAACATGATATATTAAAATTTAAAAAATAAAAAATCAATTATCTTTAATAATTATGTTTTAGTAGAAAGAAAAATATAACACAAAATAAATAAATATGTAATAATTTTTCATCACTGAATAAATCCATGAAAATGTGAAATATTTTACCTAGATTTTTTATTCCTAACAGTTTTATCATTTCCAAATGACTTTAGGACTAGATTCAACTAAAATCAAGTAAAATATGAGTTAAAACAATAAATACAAGAAAATAATAACTGGAT
Source organism: Viscum album (assembly GCA_963277665.1). Taxonomy (NCBI): domain Eukaryota; kingdom Viridiplantae; phylum Streptophyta; class Magnoliopsida; order Santalales; family Viscaceae; genus Viscum; species Viscum album. The sequence goes on along the minus strand of OY728141.1, from coordinate 1,751,775,975 downwards.
GAACAAATAGAAGAGAGAAGGAGAGATAAATTGAAGATTAATATAAAAAAGAAATTAAATCTAGATCCCTTATATACTTCAAGATCTTGAAGTTCTATAGTCACCCTGATTTTCCCACATGTAATACTTGGAATATTTTGGAGCTTCATAGCCCCAAATAGATATGAAGGTTAGAATAGTAATTTACCATATAAAATGAACTCATAATTTTTTTTAATGGTTCTTTTGTTCTCAGGATGGGATGTTTACCCCTGGGATAGAATTTGGTGTGATTCTAACTCAGATATATTTTTCAGGACATTTAATATTTATTAAATAAATATTATTGATCACCACACATGCGAACATCGATATCTCCTCAATGAAGATAAAAATGTAAATTATGATTTTTTTGATTGATTCTGGAATAAGAAGTTTTACCCAGTTAGGGTGTAAACCATGTTTGGGTCCTCGGTCCTAGGTTGGGCCCTTATATGGGTATTTAATTTAATTTAATTTTGTTATTCCCATCCCCCTATTATCCCTATATTACACACAATATGAAGGGAAAAACTTCCCCTCATTAATGTCACTGATTTGAGATGAGAAGGAGGGTGAGGGAGGAGAATCTTTGTCCAAGATGGCCAATCGAATCTGGGTCAGGACGTAGTGGCCATGAAGCAAAAATTGTTGGCATGCGACCTTAATGCTTTAGTGAATTTCCATGAGGTAAGATCATTATTTTTATTTCAACATAATGATAATTTTTTAGTTATTTTCCATTTATATTTTTGGAATTTTGATTTATAATAGATATATTAAGGCCCACGGGGATGTGATTTGTAGTGAAATGGAATAATGGATTGTTCGTAGGAATTTTGTGCCTAGAAACCTGATCAAATGGCGTGTAATACTAGAACACATGTCGTGTAGTTTTTTAGCTAGTCTCAGGTTGAGGAAAAATTCCATACAGTGTATGGACCATATAGACACACTAAGTAGGACCTATGGGTGCATGACTCAGGGTGTAGGCTTGTACATGGACACACACCTCATCTGAGGAACATGATGTGTGATAGTACACATCATGTTGGGTTACATGACCTGACTTGATCCAAGTTACATGACTTGGGATCTCATGTGGCTTATATGCTATGTATTCCTTTGTGTCACATCATGTGTTTGGGAAGTACACATTGAGATAAGTATATCTACAGGCCTAGAGCATGGTGTTTTTTGTACACACGATGTACAACATGGTACATGCCACATAACTTCCTCTTAGAGGGGTTTTTCATGATTTCTCTTCCTGGATTTGGATTTGGACAAGTAAGTAATTCATTTCAAGTATATTTCCATATAGGACATGATGGTGGGGTTCTCATCACTATTAGCAGAAATTGGTGAGATGATTCAAGGATGGTTGTAGATATTATCCTTGTGGAATTAATAATGGTATCCAAGTGATGATTTAATGTAGTTATGGGGATGGTAAACCCCCTAGTAACATCTGAATTCCAAGGCATAGAAACAATTCATCTATTCAAAGAGTAGAACACTCCAGTAGTTTTTTATAGGTTATGGATCCTTGGTGGATGGAGAGTTAAGAATGCAGGATTTCAAGGTAGTCTTCAACAGTGCCCTATATACAGTAGGATAACCTGAGGGGTCTTATAAATAGATTTGGAGCTCGAAGATATTTCCTTCCTTCACATTTAACCTTGACATTGAGTCAATGAATTCAGTTTGGATTGGATGATGATGGAGTTGTTGATTCTATCCCTTTTCATATTGTAATTTTTGTCTAGTCTTTGTTATAGGTGGTAGATATCTTCTATCTTCCATGTTTCACCTCAGGTTATGATTACATGAGACAATGAGTAGTTATTGTGGAGTATTATCATTATACCCTCTCATCATATTAATTATTACGATATCTATGTTTCATGAGTGATATAGTTATGGGATTTAGGAAATTCCTCAAGATTGTATCATGAGATGAGGTGTGGGTCCTTCCTTACATTAATGGAGTCAGTACTCCCCTAGAGATATGGGATGCAAGTCCTCCATGCTAGGAGATAGTTTCTTAGAGCTTCCACATTTAGGCATGGAATGAATCTTACATGTAAAATTATATTTTTATCTTTGTTAGACCTTTTCCCTTAATGAGGTGCAAGGTCCTCTATAGGTTAAATATTCCCTCATATGGTTTATACAATATAGAGATGTGTAGGTCCCTTTATTCATTTTCAAGTGGTGATGTGATGGTTATAAAGGCTAAGTAGTGGGGATGGTTCAAATGATTAGAGTTGGTAACTCCATCAACCAATATACATACTCTGACGAGGCATGGGTCTTACGGTTATGGAATTGGTTCAGTGGTATGATGATGGTGGTATTCACACTACATAGATAGGTTTGGGTGTTTGGGGACCTGTGTTGTGTGGTACTCTCATGGATACACTTTGATGTGCCACTCTATAGGATTCAAGATGAGTGGGTGTGGATCAACCTTACAGTTGGGTTATCTTATCACTTATGAGTATAGATAGGTCACATGGCTCCCTTTTTAGATTTTATCATGGATGAGGAGGTGTTTTCCCTATGGCAGGATGAGGTAGGGAGCTACCCTATGGGATGGGGTGTGATTAACCCATTTGTGAGGATAGTAAAACCCTAAATCATTGTATGATTCTCAAGGTGAACCACATAACTTTGGTTAGATTGAGGATTATAGACCTAGTGAGAAAAATGCTCAATTAGGTCTCCTATGGCTATCAATTTTGTTCTAAGAAAAATGATTTTTCAGTGAGTTTGGACACTCTCCCTATGTGGTGAATGTGTAATTATGCAGGTGTATAAGGAGTGGTTCTTGGATGATGACCCCTTCAGTATAGTATCTTCCTAACTAGATCCTTGTGGTTTGATGTGGTGATTTCTACTATGCTCCCCTCATGCAGATCGATGTGTTTTGATCTTTCGTATCATGGAGAAGTAGGGGGGTTTTTACCCTTAAGGAGTGTAGTGTATCTATTATGGATGGACAAGGAGGTAATTTCCCCTGGGGTTTATTATTATGGAGGTGTTTCCACCCCGAGGCATGGGTTTTTTTCATAGAGTCATTATTCCATAGAAAAAGTTGACATTCTGGGTTATCCCTAGTATATTCTCATGAGATGGGGTCAAAGTCATATTGGGAAGTGAGGTTAGAGTTATTATTTGGTTGGTGTTTTCCCCCTTTATTGAGTTGGGTAGTTTTATAGTTTGGACCTTGGTGGTGTGCTGAACCATATTACTATTTCCATTTATGTATCAAAGGCACTTTACTAGATATTTTTATACTCTCCCTTGCATAGTATTAGATCCCACACATGTTGTGTCTGTGTATATAGTGTACAGGTTTATGGAAATATCATTGGGTGTGGATCTAGTGGAGTTATATCCTAGTTAAGCTAATGACATTCATAGCTATCAATACTCATATGTATTTGTCACAACATGGTGATCCCCTTCTTCCCAATTTCTAGAGTTCAGGTGATGTTTCATGATTTTAGGCCTTGTATTTTTTCCATCTTAATCTTACTTTTATATTATATTCCCATAGTATTTTTAATAGATGTATGAATTCATAGTTTAATTTCAGTTAGATATGTTATCTCATGTGGTTATGGATATTTTTTTATTGGTTGGAAATGTATATTTGTTAAATGTTATATAGGATAAGGCCTCCCATATGTATATTATGCCTTCTTTATGTTGGTCACCAACCTCTAGAAAATTGGAGGTGATCTTGGTGCAATGGACCAAGCCTTTTGACCCATTACTTTGCGTAGTTTCAGATAATGGTGGAATCGTGATTAGTTTCAAGGAAGGAGAGTGGGATTTAGAGATGAAATTTCAACTGTAGAAGAAAATTTCAGCATGGATCTAGGGAAATGAGGTGTAAGGGAGGCTCTTGTGTCATAGTCTAGGTCTTACGGTGTAAGGGAGGACCTTGTAGTGAATTATGGGTCTTATAGTGTGGAAGTTCAGGATGATGGTTTTGGTGGCTTTGTAAATTATGGCATGGTTAAGACATGGAGGAGAGCTGGTATGTGGTGATGAGTAGGAGTCTGGCTACAATTCAATGATGAGTTGTGGTATAGGGTTTTGGAGAGGCTTTTTTTGGTGTCTTTTCCTAATTAAGGGTGGTTGTGAAGTAGCACATTGGTTGTTCCATAGTATTACCTTGGATAAATAGTATCTGACTAAAATATACAATATGGGTTTTGAAGGAGGTTGAAATGAGGGTGAATGTGGAATGGCTCATTGTGTTGTGCAATAGTTTTGTGGGAAAACCTAGTTATTATAGCATGGATAGTGGTGTTGTGTTGTGGTCCCTTTGAAAACATGTTGGGTATAAATTATCAACACCCTTAAAAAAATTTCACACTTCCATTATTACTATTAACTCTTAGGTGATACTAGGTAAGTTTAAGAGATATTTTATCCCCTCTTCACCAACTTTGAACCTCATCCTTGAGATATTTATTTTTAGTGATCCATGGTGTGTTCCCTCTTACCCCTTCTTACTTACTCCATCAATATTAATATAGAGAGAGATATTTGGTTGTGAGATATAGCTGTATCATATGATTAGATCCATGTAATTGATGATGGGTGATGTGTTCTAGGTTTTCAACCTTTCCTAGATGTGTTTATGGTATTATAGGAATCTATTTTTCACACTATCTTCATGAAATGATTCAGAAAGATTCTTTCGAGGTAGGGGATCCAATATCTCTCCTTATTTTGTGAATATATGGGTTTTTCATGATCTTATTTTCCTTTGGGTGGATATTATGGATTTAATTAAACAATATAATCAACCTAATTAAATTAGCTAAAAGGGGTAGGGATGTTTTTTCACGTGTTTATTGATTTTTACTTCTTGTCTCTTAATTCCTCTTGAAACTTGTAAGTTGTTAAATTGTTTGTATTATAGTTTCTATGAGTTACGAATCCTTATTATTTTTTTCTTGAACTCACCATTAATTAAAGGCTAATCACTTATATATGGTTATGAACCAGTTGGGTGTAAGTTAGGAATTTTTATGAAAACACCCATTCAAGGGATGATTAAATGATATTAGAGCCCTCTTTAGATTGAAATTTTGGTAATCATGGGAGATGTAATTTTTTATTATGTGTGATAATGTTCTTGTTATGTTTAACTTGTAACATGGATCATGTGGGGATTGTACGATGATGGTGGTGACTGGTACAAATATGGAATGAGTTAAGGTGGTGCTGCAGTTGATTTGGAATGAGATGTGTTGAGGGTTGGTTATGGTGGTTGGTTGATGGCCTTCATTTTATGTTGATTAGGATTTTGTGTATAGGCCTTTTTATAGTAGTCTGGTAGCTATGTAATGTGAATTGATAATGATCAAATGATAATATCATGGCTTGGGATTAAATAAATGTGGTATAGAATTTAATATTTCACAATTAGTTAATAAATTGAGTGTTTGTAAACAAGTTAGAATTAAATTGGGAGTGGATAAAATTAAATATGGGTTATTCTTGGGAATGTTTTTCATTAAATATGGAGATTTAAAATTTATTTAATGAATTTTGGTTAGTGAATGGGTGATATAGAAACTGGTTGAATTATATACAATGAAGGGAAATTATAGGTTTTTGTGGTGTTTTGTGTAGTGATTTTCTTCTAGTGGTGGTAGTAGTTAGTGGAAAATTTTGTGGGGTTATGAGGTAGTATTGTGGACCATTCTAGAGATATAGATGTGGAACCTTAGTTGAGGTATTATTTGTGGCTAATATACTAATATTTTTATGGGATTTAATATGCACCCCACCTGAGTTAGGTAATCTTATCGATGCCCAAATGTTTTGGATTTTGGGTGTTTTTCCCAATATCCAAGATAGTGGGGATGAATGGATAGTTTCCCCCTATTCCCCACTCTCTCTTTGATAGTATGAATCATTTGATGGTGGTACATGATGGTGGTGTTACATGGTGGGGGTCATGAATGAGAGGAGTATGGCATAATGTTAATGTCCTTCATGTTCATGACACCATAATATTATGGATATGTGGTATTTTATTGATGATGGTGGGGATGTATTCCCATGATATGGTGGGTTTTATTGATGATATTAGTAGTTGGCACATACTGAGGGGATATGAGAACAAGACATTTGATGTTGGGGTGTGAGAGCAACAAACTAGAAGGGAAGTAGTTCTAGGGTACCTTATCTACATTATTTTTATACTATTTTAGTAAAATGGATTTTTTATTTGGTGAGTGAGACTTGTAAATGTTTAGATGGTTTAGTTTACCCATTTTAGGTTCTTGATTGTTCTATTGTTCATTCACTGGAGCATTAGTATTCTCTTCTCACATTTTCATGATACAATTTAGGTATGATCCTATTAAGTATACATGTTATGATCACCCCTACCATGTAAACTAATTTTTAGGTTTACAAGAGGGTTTTAGAGACTTATTTGTGCATTACTAGCTTGAAGGTTGGAACTATTATAGAGTAATTGTCTTGGGTCTTCTTTTGGTATTTTATTTTGGAGACTTATTCATATCACTTGACATGCATTATGGGATGATTTTTATTTTATATTTATAACATGGTGATTGATTAATGGTTTTTATATTACGTTCTTGGGATTATTGAGGGTAATGCCTCCTATTGTATGTTTCATACCCTCGATGCTAGTCTCCAACTTGGGCCCTATTGGAGGTGAGATTTGTGGATTACTCCCTTTGTTCATTTTCATCCCAAGAGGGGTACCAGTGGTGGTGGTGGTGGTGGGGGGGGGGGGGTTGTAATAGATTGGTATCAAATATTTTGGTTAAAATATATAATGGAGTTAGGGGATAGGCACGTGTGATTCTTACATGGGTTGGTTGTGCAAAAATGTCAGTTGAGATTAGTTTATGATGTAAGAAAATGAGAAAAACTAGGGTAGGGTATTTTAGGGCACCTATGATCCAATGTAAGGACCTTAATATTACTGAATGTTTAAAGAGAAGTGACGCTTCTTGTGGGGTAGAGACCTAGGATAAATACATGAATTATATTTGTTTTTTCTTATGTTTGAACAAGGTGATGTTAGGGGATTAAAAAATTAAATTAAATAAATTAATCTTAATGAATTCCATGATATCAGGATTAAGATTTTCCTTTTTTTTAGATATAGCTCTTGGATTTCATCTATGTGTATTTCAAGGAGATAGGTTTAGTAGGTTAACCCAATCAAATGTTGAAGGATAGATCTGATTGGGGAGGATGAGATGTGCTAGAATACATCATGTACCTTCTAGTGTTAGAATATGGTGAAGTGTGATGGGTGAATATACAATTTTGAGATAGAGAATTGGCTGGAGGAGCTTAATATCCCCTTTATTTTGATTCAAGTACAAGCTGAGTATTGAGTTCTGTTGGTGATCTTCTAGATGTGAGGTGCATCGTGTTAGTAGTGGATGATGTATCTTGGGTAGTGGGGGGAGGTTGATGTTTCTTGGATTGATTTTCAAAAGGAGTTTCATCTGGAGTTCTTGTTATTGATGATGAAGAAAATAAAGAGGTAGGAGATTCTATCCATTTAGTAAGGTATCCTGATCATGTGGGATATTTGGATCAGGTTTAAGGACCTCATATGCTTCTCCCTTGATCTTTTTATGGATGAGGAGTCTTGAACACAATGTCTCGAGGAGGTGCTACATCCAGCGACTATATATACAGTCACCCCATTTATGATTTATACATACTTATAAGTGAAGAAGAAGGAAGAAGTGACCAGGCATATGCATTTAGAAGGAGGAGTGACTCATAAAGGAATTCATTAGAGTTTCTCAAGGATCATAGATTTATATGAATGATTTAAAGTTTTAGGGTAGTTGAGGTTTGGACAAGCACATATCTAACCTTTTGTATTATATTTCACACTATTTTGGGACCTTCAGTTCCTAAGAATATAATGGGATATCCTTGGTGGTGTGTTGTTCCTATAGATTTCATGGTCACCATTAGTTTGAGTGATTGACTACTCAGGTTGGTCAGTATGACATGGGTAGACATACCCTTTTTTCGCCACAATAATAACAAATTCCCCCTAAGGTCGTATCAGTATTAGGGAATTCTAACATTTTTCAACATATGGATCAGTAGGTTTATGCCCCATCGAGAGGAGATAAGGCTGGTTGAGGCTAACCTCATGATGGTCCTTATCCTTAGGGACCAAGACCAGAGTGTGGTTGTAGAGGTCATCGATAGAAAGGAAGGGGAGTTGGATATAGAAAGATACATTCCATCTAGCACTAGAGGAGCCAGGGGTTGTATGAGGTACAATCAGTTATCATTTATATTAGTTTTTGTCTTGTTTTATTTTGGATATTCACCCACTTGGGTCCACACACTTGGATATGGTCCTAATGTGTGGACCCAAGTGGGTGAAACAAATGATTGTACCTTAATGCTTGTTGATGGTCAATCTATGTTGTTTAATGTGTTCTAAGGGTGTAGACAAATGATGGTGCATCTTTAGTTGATAGGGGTTTCATCTTATTATAGATACAATCATATGATGTAATATTTTTCATGGATTAGTTAAAATATATGTGTTTGGTTGTTTATTACTTATGGATAAGAGTCATATTTCCTGATGTGGAGGGACAGTGAGTGGTGTTTATTGTTGAGAAAAGTAATCAGATGGATGGAAGGCATGCAGATCCCCTTTTATCTCAATTCATGGAGTCATTAGTGGAATAACAGAAAATAGATGTCCCAAGGTTATTAATGAATTTCTAGACATCTTCCCTATTAGATTTGTTGTCCTAGGACCAACTATATGTACTTTTATTAAATTTATATTTTATATTTTGAATATTAATAAAAAATCTTATTACATAATGTTCATTGTTATGAATGACTCTGATGTAATAATATTCTAGAGTATATGTTGCATTGATAAGGTCACAACAGTTCTCCATTATGATGAGAACCCTAAAGTACTATAATGATATTCTTAAATAATGTTTTGTGATCAGATAACATACTATTATGGGACACATAGTACATAGAATTTCAGGTAAGAGTACTCAAAAACAGATGAGGCTCCTTCTCATGAAGTTCTCACTTGGTAATTTCCAAGATGGGAGATTATGATAATTGACCCACCATTAGGAATTATATATGTTTTGGTGTTATCGGATATTCCTATATTTGAGTGTGTATAATGGTCCCTAGATATTAATAGTATCATTAATTCATGTCATGACTTGTGCACTTAGATTTTCTAATGAAAACCATCATGTTATATGTTGGCGGGAAGTAGGGTACGTTGGGTGCATCATGAATAACATGTTATTAATGGATAAGTTGAGGAATGATTTGTACCTTACATAATTATAGAAGTTGATATCTCAGTACTTTTATTGTAATAGAACCGTCACCCTAAATTTCATGGACATGGTGTAATAAAACTTTTATTTCAGATAGTCAAAGAAAGAAATATCAAGCATATAGGTTGGTGACATGGATGTGCAACCTGTTTGATGAGATATTGTGATAAAGGGATTAAATTACATAGTGAGTATTTGTATGTGGTTTTCATTGTTTTTACATTAATTTATTTCTCTTGGGTTCCTTAACCCATTGATAGATAGTAATATTTGACTTTAGGCAAGAAAATCTAATGCCAATGAGAAATAATCCTATAGGATCACACACTAAGCGTTTCCATTGATCTCAATTAAATTTTATTTGAATTTAATTTATAGAATAAATATTATCCTCAAGACCTAGGAATGATTTTATTCATGTTTTACTGATCATAAATATTTATTGATGAATAAAATATTTAATATTTATTTTGATGTTCAATAAATTCTAGAGAAGTTTGAAAGGACCAAGATCATATTCAATGAAAAATGTTAATTTATAATCCAATTAAATAATATTTGTTATTTCATAAGTTGGAATGCACCAAATAATAATAATAATAATACAATTATTATTATGAGACATTAGGTTTATTAAAGATTATAATATTATTTGAGGGATGACATGCAATTAAATAATATTTTAACCCAAACCCTAGTTCTATAAATAGAATGTTATGTATATTGTGTTGTGTGTGAAATAAAAAAAATAGAATTTTTGCACAAAATAAATTTTCTCTCAACTCCTCACTCTCTCTCCCTATTAATAATGAGAAACACAATATATATTCCTTTAATATCGAAGGATAAGTGATCAACACAAATAATGCAAGACAATCGATTCACCATTCTAGCACTCAGAGATAGGTTGGTGTTTCTTGGAGATCAAAGGAGCACATGTAGATCACCGTTATAGGAATTATATCCTTTTATCCTCACAACATAATGAAGTCAATCCAAAAGGGACTTTTTGTATGATCAACATCCACATTGAAGAAATATCCTAAGACAAGGTATATTCTTTCTTTTGATATAAATAAATTGATTATAAATTTAACGTGTAATATCCTTTATCAAGGTTTTAGACATCAAAATATTAAAATAAATTTTAATATATTTCCCACCACCTCACACTTTTTCTACACCCAAAACATTCATTCCTTGGCGTGGTTGTGTCTCTACCTCCCTAATGTGATGTTGAGTTTGGGATAGATTCACAACGAGGTGCATATATAATTTCAATGGAACCCCATCATATGAAACCCCTGGATTTTCATGAGTTGACTATATAGAATAAAAATTTGTATTATAGTGGATTCATTCAACTTAGTGTGTCATCGTGAAGTGATCTAATGTTGTTCTCCAGGAAGGTGGATGGTATTCTGAGGCTTTGTGTGAACTACCAAAGGTTGAAACAGGTAATGGTCAAGAACTGTTATTCCCTTCCATGGATAGGTGATTTGGTCAACCAAATGAAGGTATCCCATAAGTTTTCAAAGATTTTTTTTATGGATATCATAAAATGAGATTGAAGGAGGAGGATATCCCAAATATTTCCTTTTGGTGTAGTAATGTATGCTTTGAGTTTATAGTCATATTGTTTAGTGTCAAAAACACACTAGATGTGTTCATGGGGATCATGAACTCTGTGGTCCATGAGTTCCTATAATTTTTCATAGTCATGTTTGTTGTCGACATTCTCATATACTAAAATTGGGAGGAGGATCATTCCATTCACCTTAGAGGTTTTTAGGTTCTTTAACACCATCATCTCCATGTAAATTTTTCTAGTGAATTTTTTTAACATGAGAGGTGAACTTCCTTATACATGTGGTGTTTCAAAAAGGCTTAGTTGTGAATACATCAAGTATTGAGACAATTATTTATTGGGTGGCACCCAATAACATGTATAAGGTTCATGAATTCCTTGGTCTTGCTGGTTATTATTGGAGGTTTGTGTCTGAATTATCTCAAACTGGAACCTTGTTAAGAACTTTTACCAAGAAGGATCAAGTCTTTATCTGGATTTATTAGTGTTAGGAAGACTTTTACTGCCTAAAGGATACAATGATCAGTTCCCTAGTGCTTCAATTACCCAGGGAGGGAGTGATGTTCGAGGTCTTTTTTGATGCTTTCCATCTGGGTTTGGGGTGCATCTTGATGCAACATAGGGTGATTATCTCCCATGAGTCTAGGAAGTTACATCCCCATGAGTGTAACTATTCCACCCATGAACTAGAGATGACAAAAGTAGAATTTTCGATGAAACTTTGGTGACATTACCTCATCATCTAGCGCTCTATAGTCTTCAAAAACCATAATAATTTAAGGTATGTTTTCACTTAGTGAGATCTAAATCTATGTCTGTATAGGTGGATGAAGTTTCTTCAGGATTATGATTTTGAGATCTTCTATACCCCTTGAAAGGAGTATGGATAACATCCTGAGTAAGAAGACACTAGGATATTCTGTTAGAGAGTTTGAGGATTCTTAGAGGGTGATGAAGGAGATAGAAGCTTTGCATATTGGAGTAGATAAGATTAGTGGCAGAGGATGCTTGTTTGAGATCGTAGTAGAATATTTATTACTATGATAGGTGGAAGAGTCTCAGTGGGGATACTCAAATATATAGGTGATGATGGGTTGTTTTAGTCATAGTGATGATCCAATGGGGTGGTCATAAGATGGTCAACTTCAAATTCTATTTTAGGGGAGGTTTCAGGTTCTATTGGACATGCATGAGGGAGTTATTTTTGAGTTTAATTTATTACCCTTATCGGTGTATTTGGGCATGTACAAGATGTATTTTAGCTTGAAGAGTTATCTTTGGTGACCTAGGATGAAGTGGTTAGTGGCATAGTTTTTAGTACAATGTTTGGTCTTCGAGTAGGTGAAACTAGAGAATCATGTCCATGGAGGGATGTTGCAAACCTTTAATGTCCCAAAGTGTAACTAGGAGGAAATATCAATGGACTTTGTCACTGGGTTACCCCAAGATCAGGGAATATATGATGTTGTTTGGGTTTTTATGTAATAGTTAAAAAATCTACCCATTTTATGGTAATTTGGGAGTTGAGTGTCGTGGATGTTCTGGTGAGACAATATATTGATGAAATGGTGAGACTCTAGAGGGTACTAAGGACCATCATCTTTGATCTATATCCTTGGTTTACCTTTTAGTGTGCTTTTGGCTCCCTACTATACCTTAGAACTGATTTTCATCCCCAAATGGTCAAGAAAACAAAGTAGACAATCCAACTAGTAGAGGATATTTTGGGGGCTTGAATTATGGATTTTGGTGGGTCATGGGTATATCACCCACCCTTGGTTGAGTTTTCCTAAAAAAATATCTATCACTCATCCATCGATATGGAATAGTTTGAGGCATTGTATAGATGACCATGTCAGTCTTCATTATGTTGGGCTAAGGTTGGGGAATCAGTAGTCCTTGGTCTAGATTTGGTGAAAAGTATGATAGAGAATATCTAGCTTGTTTGAGAGTGGATTAATGTGAAAAAATACCACCAAAATCCTTATGATGGTTATAGGTAAATATCCCTATAGTTTGAGGTTGGAGACCATGTGTTCTTGATGGTTTCCCCTCACCAAGGGCAGAAGAGGTTTGGTTAGGGAAAAAGATTTATCCTCTATTTTTTCAGGTCTTTTGAGGTGTTGGAGCATGTTGGAGAGGTGATTTATTAGTCAGAACTTTCACTATGGATGAACATGATCCACAATGTATTACATGTGTTCCAGATTCACCGATATCTTCATGATGAATCCCATGTCATTGATTAGGGGGAGTTGGATATCGAAGATGACATAATGTTTGGGGAGTGACCGGTTGAGATTGAGGATCATCAAGAGAAGGTGTTGTGTGGGTGTATAAGTCACTTGGTTCATGTGTTTTTAAGTCATGGTAGTTTGGAACATAATAACTGGGATCATGAGATGAAGATGAAATATTAGTTCCTAGAGCTATTTTGAACTTTTCTTACTTTGTTTTGTTTAGATTTAGTGATGTATTAATTGAATTGTTATTAATTTATGAGATCTATTCAATCCTCTTTTTAGTTATGTTTGGTGGGTGTTTGTTTTTTGGTGATAATTAGATTCTTGAGAGGTATCTCACAGGAGGGTTGTTTTGACCTTCCCCTTATTCATTTTCTTTATGGGTATGGTTTTGATTCTCATGGATGAGAATAATTTGAGAGGTATCCAATGTAATGAACCAAACCTTCCGGGTTGCAAATTTGTGTGGTTTCAGGTGATGGTGGTGTCAGGAGGAGTTTCAAGGAAGGATAGGGGAAACTGAAGTATAAATTTTAGCTGAAGAAGAAGATTGTGGTTTGGAGTTTCAGATTACGGCGTAAGGTAGGGTTTTGTGGTGTAGTTTAGGTCGTGTGGTGTAAGGGAGGATCCTATTGAATAGTATAGTTCATATTTAGTAGAGTATTGGGATGATGGTTTTAGTGGACCAGGTTGATTCTGACATGGATACAGTGAGGAAATTATTTATAGTATGATGATGAGTAAGATGAGTCTAGCAGCGATGTGGAGATTATCTATGATGTAGGGTTTTGGAGAGGCCGATTTTGGTGTCTCTGCCCAATAGAGAGTTGTTGTGGTGTAGTGAAATAGTTACACTATAATCTTACCCCAAGTAGATAAGATCTAGGAAAGATCTACAGTGTGGGTACCAAAGGAGGTGGGACTGAGGGTGACTATAGCATAGCTCATTATTTTTCATTATATTTTTGTGGGAAAAACTACTAATTATAGTATGGCTAGTGGTGTTGCATCATAGTCCCTTTAAAAATATGATGGGTATAAATTATCATCACCTTTCAAACCCTATCATATTTTCATAATTCTTATCAAATATTGGGAGATCTTAAGGATTATTTGGGATATTTTTAGACCCTATTCACTATCTTTAAACCTTGATCTTGGGAGATTTATTTTTAGGGATCCTTGGTGAGTTCCCTCTTCCCCCCTTCTTACTTCCTCCTTAATTATCCATTCAAAGAGAGAGTTTTGGATATGATATACAATTGGTTCATTTAGGTAGATTCATATAATTTATGAGGTTTGATGTGTTCTAGGTTTCTGACTTTTCCATAATGTGGTTCTAGAATTGTGGGAATCTCTTCTTCTCCTTGTCTTCACAAAGTGATTCAAAAAGATTCTTTTGAGGTTGGGGATTTGAGATCTCTCCTTCTTTTGTGCATATGATAGTTTAGCATGATCTTATTTTACTTTGGGTGGATATTATGGATTTACTTAAACAAGATAATTAAATGGGTCAAATTTATGAAAAGGTGTAGGAATGAGTTCACATGTGTTTATTGATTTTTCCTTGTTTTCGCTTGATTTCTCTTGAAAATTGTAATTTTTTATATTGTGTGTGTTATAGTTTTTGCGAGTTATGAATCCTTGTTGTGATTTTTTTCTTGAACTCACCATTCATAAATAGTTAAGTACTTATATATGGGTGTGAATAGGTTGTGTGTAAGTCTACAATTTTCAAGGAAAACACCCATGTATGAGATGATGAAATGATATGAGAGATCTATTTAGATTGAAATTGTGGTAATTATGGAAGATGGAATATACTATTATGAATGGTAATGTTATTTCTATGTTTCCCTTGTATTTTTTTGTATATTTTGGGGCTTTTATGATGATAGTAGTGATCAGTACAGATGCGGAATGAGTTGTGGTAGTAGGACTATGATTGGTCTATCATGAGATGTGTTGTAGGATGGTTATGGTGGTTGGTCTATGGACTTTATTATGTGTTTATTGGGTTCTTGTGTGGTGGTATTGTTATATTATCCTGATAGATATGTAATGTGAATTGATAATGATATAGTGGGAATGGTATGAGATCGAATTAAATAAATGTGGTTAAGATTTTAATGTGTGGTAGTTGGTTAATAAATTGAATGTTAATAATTAGGTTATAAGTAAATAAGGAAAGGTTGAAATTAAATATGAGGTGTGCTTGGGAATAGTTTTCAGGAAATTTAGAAATTAAACTATTATTTAATGGATATTGGTTAGTAAATGGGTGATTTGGTCATGGGTTTAATTTTTGATAAAGCATGGAAATTGTGGGTTGTTGTGGTTGTTTTTTTATAGAGAGTTGCTTCTGGTGGTAGAAACAGTTGGTGTCAAATGTCATGGGGTGATGAGGTAGTACCATGGGACATGATAGATATATGTATGTGGACTATTAGGATTGGTATTATGTGTGGAAACTATACTTGTATTTTTATATGATTTCATATGCACCCCATCTAAGTCTAGTAGTCTTACCAATGCCCAAATGTTTTGGGTTTTGGGTGTTTTCTCCAATATTAAAGTTGGAGATGATGGATGGTTGGATTTCCCCACTTCCCCACTCTCCCTTTAGTAGTAATATGAGGTAATTGATGGTGGTACATGATGGTGGTGTCACATGGTGGGGGTTATGCATGGGAGGAGGAGGGAACAAGGTTGATTCTCTTCATGTTCATGATACTTTATTTTTCTAGATGCATTGTATTTGATTGATGATGGTATATATGGGTGCCATGATGTGGGGGTATTGATTGAAGATGTTGATGGTTGGAACATATTCAAGGGATAAGAGCACAAGAAATTTTATGTTGGGGTATAAGAGTGAAAAACCCATAAGGAAGTGGTTGAGGGATGCCTTATATACATTATTTTGATACTATTTTACTACATTGGATTCATTATTTGGTGAGAGAATCTTGGAAAGTTTGGGACTATTTAGTTGACCTATTTTAGGTTCTTGTTAGTTTGATTGTTCATTCACTAGATAATTAGTATGATCTTATCACATTTTCATGAGATACCTTGGGTATAATCCAATATAGTATACATGTTATGATCACCCCTACTATATAAAATACATTTTAGGTTTTAAATAGGGTTCTAGTAGCCTAGTTAGGAATTACTAGCTTGGAGGTTAGAGCTGTTGTAGAGTCGCTTCCTTAGGTTTTCTTTTGGTATTTCATTTTGGAAAATTTTAATTGTATTTATTGACATACATTGTGGGATGGTGGTTATTTTATATTTATGACATGGTGATTTATTGGTGGTTTTTATATTATGTTCCTAGGATTATTGAGGGTAATGTCTCCCATTGAATGTTTTATACCCTCGGTGCTATTAGCCAACCCAAGGCTAATTGGAGGAAGGATTCTAGGGTCACTACCTCTCTTCATTATTCTCCTAGGAGGAGTACCAGTGGATGGGGGAGGGGGGGGGGGTGGCACTTAGGGTGGCACACTTGGCCTATCACTATCCTAGGAAGAGAAATGATGGGTTGGACTATGTCATATTGGTATCTAAGTTAGTGGTTCTATGGTTGGAGTTTAGAGATAGGTGTATTGTAAACTTGGTTTGAGACATGTGAGGCAATAATTCTTGTAGGTTCTTAGGTTTAGTTGACAAAGTGGGGAACCTAGATAGGGTGTATTGGCTATCACATTCTTATGTGAAGACTCTAGTATTTTTTTTGACTAACATGGGTACTTAGGGAATTGGTTACATGGTACAACTGAGTAGGTCTATGCATTATATTATGGTTTGTGTATTTTTGGTTTCATGGCATGACATCCTAATTCCTAATATGTCATTATGAAATGAAGATGTTGATTTCTCCCATGAAAATGATTCTTATAGAGGTGAAAGATGGAACTTTTGTGGATGATGAGAGAAACGAGAGTACTCACAGATATGTGAGATTCCCAAGTGATGCTCTCTCAATAATCAATCTGGGAATTGTGTGGATTTCAAGGTGTGGAGTTGGTAATTTACCTAGGAACTATGTGGATGCTAGGGTGTGGGGTCGATAACCCCCCTTGGGAATTGTGAATATCTAGGGTGCATGTTCCCCCATATGAAATTGTGGAGTTCGGTACTCCCCCATAGATATATGAGAATAAACTACAATTTGTGGGATGTGGGTCCTCTATTTGGGAGTGGGGTAAGTGCTCCCTCAATCCTAATGAGGTGAAAGTACCTCATACTATACTAGATATGTTAATCCCCATAAAAAATATTTGTATAATAGGGTGTGCGACTTCCATCTTCAGTAATTGGTGTTCTTAATGAGATGACGTGTGGTTCATATAGCCATGTGAGTTGGTATCCCCCCATTTTCTATGTGCTGATCAGGGCGTGGGTTCTCCATGAGAGGGGTAAGTTCCCCCTTAGTTGGAGTATGTTCCATTTGGGCATGGGTTCAGCCATACCTTGATCCCAACAAGGTGTGGGTCCCCCATACTATATAGGATTCAATATCCCCCTCAAACAGGGTGTCAGTCCTCCTTCTATAGAGATCGATGTGGTGAGGATTCACCACTGGTGACATCGGTTACCCCCTCAATCGGTTTATAGTAACTCAATGAGGAACGAGTCCCTCACCATAGTTCAATGATTAGTAGAAGTTTGGATGATGTGTGATATTTGATCATTATCTCTTGGTTGAGAGTGTAGCTCTAGGATAATCCATCGATAAGGGTTGGTGTAGCCTATTATCCTCTTTCATATTGAGGATGACTAGTATGATGATCCATATGCAAGGTTTGTGATCCTTGGTTGGATGGTATGTTCTTCCTCATGCATGTGGTAAATCCTTTATGTGGAGATCTTGTCTTGTGGGTGGTAGAAAAATGACGAGTGATAATCTCCATAACGATTGTCTCTTGGTGTGATCTATATCAGGCTTTGATTGAGTAGTGCCTGTTGTGGCCTAGATATGATTTTCAGTAATTTTCCTTGGCACTCATTTTTTAACACCATAATGTGATGTTATATTGATATTACATGGTTTTTCAGGGTGTCAGAGATCTTGGTGGGGTCTTCACACTTGAAAAGTATGATTGGAGACTCATACTAGAGGAAAAAATATGCCATCATTTCTAATATTTATGTGAGATAGTATTGGTGGAGAGGTTTTCTTGGGATCTTTATACAGAGGAGTGGGTCTTGGTGATGATATTGATAGTGATATATGATCAACCATAGCTTTATTTTAGGTGGATAGATGTATTTTTATCATGTTTAGCATTTGATAAAATAGGTTATGATCCACTTTTAATAGGAAGTGGGACTCGAGTGATGAGTGTTTCCAACCCTCATAAAGTTGAAATTATTTTTTGCACTGTTTGGAGAGAATAGATTTGTACCCAATGATTATTTTGAAGGATCATTCCTATAGTTGTAGTACGGGGGATGTTCCTTTACCCAAGAGATTACCTAGTTGAGCGTGGAAAGATAAGTGTTAAGCCTTTGGTAATGAACTAATTTAGGATTTCCTATTGAGTTGAAGCATAAATCAAACCATTCTCCAGTTTTTAATTGGCTAGAGGATAGATCCATGAGCATAGTGCTTCATGATGTCCTTAACAACGAGCTTGGATATTTTCTAAGGCGGAGGTGAGATAAATGATTCAAGTTCAGATGTTTCAAGTATTTGAATGATCATCAACCAGTCATCTTGGATTTATGGAAACCTTAAGGCTGTGATGATAATTTTAGTGAGATATCCCTTATGGAATCTCAATATATGTGATGAGGAATATAAATCCATGAGACTGTGTTTTCAGGCATTTGAGTGTTGGGAAGATGTCATCCTTGGACCACGAAGAGATGAATCGGGTCATATACAACAAATGAGAACCTAATAGAGGTCAAGGGTATAGTCATTTACCCTTTTAGTTATTGTAAAGGAAAGGATGGGAGGATCAGTGATATCCTCATGACCTGAGTTAGATAGGGATGATGTGTAAGCCTTATCAACTGATGATGAGTAGTGGTGGTGATCTCTTATGGGGTTGTATGATGATCTTATTAAGGTGCTCGATGGTGTATTTTGATGTGGATAGATTGAAACAGAGTGATAGTTTTCATGGTTTCCCTTTTTGAAGGTGGGGATCATTACACCCCCATGATAAATTCCATGCTAGATTGATCATATCTGAGTGATATCAATGGTTTATGGTAGTGCTTCATGTTAGTTTTGATGGGAGTCCTGTGTTTAGAGGAAAAGGTTTTATGTGGAAAGTATTGACTAGATCCATGAGAGGTAATTCATGATGGTTTTAGGATCTTCATCTATGTTGGGTTTAGGTTACTTGTCATTTATGGAGGAACAAGGATCTCAAATGTGGTGTCCCTCATATGAGTAATAGATAATGGATGTATTCCCGAGTGGGGTTTCATTATGGGTTCATGTGAATCTATGGACCTTCAAAAGTTGGAGAATCCCATGCACATGCATGTTATTTTCCAACATGAATATGGTTTATGGTATTATTGGAGAGACATTGATTTTTTTAGTATGAAAAGTATCTAAGGTGGGTAGGATGTAGTGACCCTAATTTTCTTGTGTGGTATACTTGGCTCATTTTAGAGATTTGGATCCCTAGACCCTTATAAAGGGTAAATGGTAATTTATCCTATCAAATAGGCATGGAATTTTTTTACGATGGTCCCATTGTTTTCGGGATGGGTTGTTTACCCTTGGTCTATAATTTTGTGAGATTACAAACAAAACATATTTTCTGGGATATTTAATATTTATTAAATAAATATTATTGATTCTAATATGTGAAAACATTGATATCTACTCAATGAATCTCTATATTTAAATTATAACTTCTTGTATGAGTTTGGAATGGGTAGTTTTATCTAGGTGAGGTATAAACCTCATTCAGGTTTTGGGTCCCCGGTTAAACCCTTAAATGGGTATTTAATTTAATTTAATTTTTATGTTTTTATTCCCGTCCCCCTATTATATATTATGTATGAAAGGAAAGGAAAACCATCCCATAATTTATTTCATAAATATGATAGGATAATGAGAGATATGGAGGAGAATATTTTTTAGGGATGACCGATCAGATTCACATCGGGACACAATGACCATAGAGCGTGGGTCATTGGCGTGCGACCTTGAAGCTTTGGTGATTCTCCATGAGGCAAGAAAATTATTTCATTTTTTTGAGTTATGAACATTTTTTAATTTTCCATTTTATATTTTTGGAATTGTGACTACAATTGGATGTATTAAAACCCATGGAGGGTCAATTTACAATGAAACAGGCGGAATGGGTTGTTCTTAGAAATCCTGTGATTGGAAATCTAAAGCGCATGAAACGTTGTACAAGAATACACATTGTGTATTTTTTTGTGGGTATCAGGTTGTGGATGATGTCCATATAGTAAATTTTCCATATGGGCATGCCATATAGGACCTCTGGATAGACAACTTGGGGTGTGTCTGTGTACACGACCAGACACCACGTGTGGGGAACATGGTGTGTGATAGTACATGCCATGTTGGGTTACATAAAAAGGCTTGAGAATGGGTGCATGACTCGAGATCTCATTTGGATTTCATGTTATGTATTACTTTGTGTAATTTCATGTATTTGGAAAGTAAACCTTTATACAAGTAGAGGTACACACCCAAAGTGAGGTGTTGGGTGTGCACGACGTGTATACCATGGTAAATGTTGTTTACCTTCCCCTCGGAGGTGTTTTGCATGTTTTATCATTGTGGATCCATATTTAGACAATTAATTATTCCATTAAAATTATATTTTTTCATAGAACATGATGGCATGGTCCTAATTACTATTAGAGGATATTAGAAATATGATTCAGGGCTGGTTGCAGATCTTAGCCATGATGCATTAACAACGAGATCCAAGTGATGATATAAAGTAGGTATGGGGACGGTAAACCCATCATAGAAACTTTCTAATGATATGTAATGAAACCCTTGAATTTATTCAAATATTAATACTCTCTAGGATTTTTTTTGGTTATGGATCCTCAGAGGATAAATATCCCTAAACACATGAGTTTAGGCTAGTCTTCAGCCACGCCCTCTGTGTGGTAGGGTAACTCTAAGGGTCTTAAAGACATATGTATGATGTACATGGATTTTTCATGTATTTTTATAATTTTCTAACATAATTTTAATTAATTACTTTAACCATTTTTTATATTTTTAGATTATTTTTGTAGTTTTTTAGTAGTTTAGATATTTTGATAATTTTTAGTTAATTTATATTCTTATATTACTAATTTATTATTTTTATTAGTTATATTAATTTTATATATTATATTTACCATTATATTAATATTATTAGTTTCTATAATGTTAGTTTAGTTTATTTTATTAATTTTTATGTATATTTTAATTCTCTATTAGTATTTTATTTTATTTTATTATTTTTATAGTATTAATAAAATAGTATCTTTTTATTAGTTTATTATTATATTTAATAGTAGTATTATATTTAATTAAATGTGAATAAATAAATAAATATATATGTATGTATGTATATGCTTTTTAATCCTTATTACTATTTATTATTATTATTATTATTAACTTTTAGACTAATTGATTTTTTAATTTTGAATTTTAAATTAGATTTAATTTTTGATTTTGAATTTTATTTTGTTTTGACTTTTTCTACCACTTTTCCCTCAACCTACCCCCTATCCCACGTCACCCCTCTACCCTCTTTCATCTTCTCTCTCCAATCACCTTTTCCAACCCTCTCTCCAATCCCATGCCCCCTACCACCCTCACCCCAGGACCAGCCGCCCCATCCTACCCTCTCGCCCAACCTATCCCCTTCCCCATCCTTCTGCCTCTCCCCTCCATATAGCCAAAGCCTCCCCCCTTACCATCATCCCATTCCCCCATTCCCCATATCTCTTCTTGTCACCCCCTCATCCCTCTCTTCTGAGGTTCTCACCAACAAACCCCAAGGTGAACCATGATGACCGGTCTCCCCTCCACTGACTAGAAAAACATCTGGTGACCAGACTCCTTCATTCCATGTGTGTAGTAGTGGTTTGAGCATGTCATAAATGTTCAATTCAATTCCAGATATTGGCGGTTCATGCCAAGAGTGAATACAGATCCAATCATTTTTGTGGCAGTGCGATGGTGTGGTTCGACATTGGAGCGATGGATGGATTGAAGGTTATTATTTTGTGATCGTCTACGGCAGCTTGCGGTGGTCCTTGCATCGATATGAACATGGTGATTTCATTCATTTATTTTTTGTGTTGTGTTTGCACAATGGTTGGGTAATTTCATTGGTGTCAGAGTTGTGATAAATGTGATGGTGAGTACATGTATTTAATTTATTCTCATGTTTGATTGCCTTTTAAATTTATTTTAATTGTATGTTTATTTAATTAATTATATCTATGTTTAAATTAATTTTCATTTTGGCTCTGCAAACATGATTTTGTGCCCATTCATGTGATACCTAATAAGTAATCTTGGGCAGAATTTCATCAGAGAATTTATTTATCTAGAATTCGATCAAGAGAGCGAGAAAATTCTGAATAAATAAATATATAAATTAAAAAAATTAATATTCTA
Organism: Viscum album; assembly: GCA_963277665.1. Taxonomy (NCBI): domain Eukaryota; kingdom Viridiplantae; phylum Streptophyta; class Magnoliopsida; order Santalales; family Viscaceae; genus Viscum; species Viscum album. The sequence continues at coordinate 1,751,753,103 of OY728141.1, read as the reverse complement.
TGTGCACTCTCCTTCAAACTTGTCTGAGTGATACCTAATAAGTAATCTCTTATGAGTGAACCCGACATAGGTAGATACTTTAACTTTGTGAGAAATGGGTCATTGTATTTCACTAAGTAATTCAGTGCTATAATGACGCAGAAATTATTTGTTAGAATAGAGAACGAAATGATAGATAATTTGTGTGGAAATTAGAATATTGTCTAACATCAGAGAACGAGACCATATAATATTTTTATTAAATTTTTAATCGGTGATAATTTAATAAATAAATATTCAGATTTGGGAATTAAATAATTGACATTGCATGCACCTAAACGGACGTTGCGACTCTGATTCTTATATCTCCACCAGTTTATTTCATATATTAATTTAGTTCACTTAGATAGTTGTAGTTAATTTAAATAATTATTTTAAAATATTCATTTAGTTTTTAGAACTTCTTAGTTGTTAATCACAATTAAAGCCCATCTTCCTGAACATTCCTCTAAGAGGATATTTCTAGTGTCTACTCACATTCTCTCTGTGGTTCGACCCTGATCGCCACTTCTAAAGTAGTTGGTAGGTAAATAAATATTTAAAATTTGCACGTGTTGCGATGGGCATGCCAAATTTCTGGCACCGTTTTTTGGGAGAATAGTAGCATTAGGAGTTCCTTTAAAAGAGTTATTTAGGTCAAAAAAATTAAACCAATAAAAAAACAGTTTACTACTCTGGGAATTTTTCATTGTAGGGATTTTCAAGACACCCAAAAGTTCAGAATTATGTGGTTCGCACCACACAATTACAACTAGTACCCGCCCTATGCAACCCCAACTCAAGGTATTATGTATAATGATTCACCACACATGATCTCTCCAGGTAATCCTATTTATTTTAATGATTATCATTCAAGTCCGTGTTATGGTCCATATTCTACTACTAATTCCAACCCACAAGTTAATCATTTTCAAATTCAAATCATTTATGAAAATTTAGAACTTTTTAATTTATGTGAAACAAATGATTTAATAATTGAGCACATGTTGCATTGTGCTATCACTGAGACAAATAGGATGTTTGAACTTCAAGATGAATATAATGAAAAGTTACTTTCTTCAATGAAAGACTTAGAAAATAAAACAAAAGGTTTAGAAAATTCAATGAAATATTTATAAAATCAAATAAAAAATTTAGGAAATAAAATGACTCATCTTGTTTAACTTTTCACATCACTACAACTTGGTGATCCAATTCAGAACAATCTCTCTGAGGAAAGTGTAGTAGAGGTTCCATTTGAACAACATTCATGTCCCGATTCCAATAATGAGATTTATCTGCCTTCTTTTTATCCAAGTGATGACTCCTCTCCATCAGAATTTAATTCTTCCAATCTAATCACATTTCAAGAATATGAGAGCTTAGTCTTCCACCCAGTTTAACATAATGGTCCCTCTGAAAATTTTATTTTTCCTTCTGTGAGTTCACAACTTAGTCATCCCAAAGTGAAAAAGGACACATTAAATGTCTATCAAATCACACATTTTGAGGATGAAGAGGAAATTGAACTGGTACCCTTCTTTACCATGATAGATTCAAAATTAAACCAAGACACAATGGATTGAAACACGCAAGAGGACATCACTTCAAATGACACTGGCTTACCTCTATATGAAAATATTTGTGAATATGAAATTTTTTCTAAAATAGATACATATAAAACATTTTATGGAGTCAGAAAATCAGTTAGTGATGGTGGTAGAAAACACTCATAATTTTCTAGAAATAATGGAAGAAGGGGATTTTCTGGATGATCCTAAGTCTCTGGTGAAACATGTACCAATAGAAAAATATGATGAGGGTGGTATAGAAGAAAATTTTAAAAAATATTTCATTCTTGAGATAATGGAGTCATCTACTCCAATTGACCCCGCACCACTTACTCTATGCATCAAGGTTAAAAAAACTTCACTAGAAATACCCACATATGATAATAATATTGCTGACCTTGGAATAATCAATGAAACCATCGAGCATGAATTGAGTTGGAAACCAGTAGATTTATCTGTGCTAGTGGTTGGGTGTGAAAATGAATTGGGATACATTTTCAACCCAGATACTGCATTCAAGGATGTGATGGATATAAGCCGACCACTAAAGGAGTCTGGTAAATGTATTTTTTTACCTATGAACATTCAAAGAGGTAATCTTCTTGATCTTTACACTGACGACCTTTTCCCAAAATTCAATTATTCGACGAGTCTTTCTTCAGGAGAGGTATATTCATTCCCTTATGAGTTGGGATATTTTCATTTCATTACATGTATCCATTTTTATAACAAGCTTCCATTGAGATATTGTGCAGCTTGCAGGATAAATTCATCTTCAATGAATGGATTCCATAATTCTACTGAAAAAGAAGTAGATTCATGGTTTACATTTCTGTTCGATCCTTGTGGAGTTTCAAGAATGACTGAATAAAGATGAAGTAAACTTAGTGCTTAATGGGAGGAAACCCATAATTTCTTTGTTTTCTTTTCATTGCACTTAATTTCATTTCATTTAGTTTTATTTAAAAATAAAATAAAATAAAAAGGCATGCATTTACTGTAATCTGTTTTCTCTTAGAACTGCAGTGGATTTTAATTCATCATACATATTTTTTATCATCCACATGCTTTTGATTATGGTGCGACTTCTATGATATTATGCAGGTATGTGCTGTCAATGTGTAGGTTTTATAGGTATACAATTTCTGGAGCTTCATCAGATACAAATAGCCTTTCCACGTCTATCTGCATTTATATAGGGAAGTGTTTTATTTTTTTTCATATTTTATGCTTCTATAAATATACCATGTAAAACAACTAATAAAAAGAAAACTAACATTCCTGTCATTGATGAACCCACATGAAAGCCACTAATTTTTTGTTTTAACATAGTTGGGGCATACCACTTGTGTCCTTAGGCAGTTTGAGAACCTGATTCTTATTTGGAATACTTTGATCCTCGATCTCATGACTTAGACAATTGTTGATATAATTTCATGCTTTGAAAACGTTTTTCAAAAACTTGTATATTTTTGAGACACTTATTTGCACTCATGATCATCTGTGTTGTACAACATCATATTTCCATACCCGTGAGGACTCTGGCCCATTTTACACCATCTCTTGTTTCAATTTTTCTTGAGCGAATATTGACCATGTTTTTTCTTCTAGAACTTTCCATTTTTTTCCATCAAAGCGATATGAATTTTGAAAGTTGCACTGAAATGAACGAGGAATCTGTTTGATTATTTATCCCCTTTGACCCACTGAGCCATCCATACATTTTATCCATTGCATAGCCCTTATATTCCACGAATAATCCTTTTAGGATGACCCCATAGACGAGACCCTTACCTACCCATTTATTGAATATTTTCATGATAATTTTCAATCTAAGTGTGGGGGAGAGATTTATTCATGGAAAGGGTTGTTTGATGGGCAGTGAGTCATTTGATGTAAAAGGATTGACATTATATCAACCTGATAATATGTGTTATATTTCACAGTAGCCACATTCATTACATGTATTTTTCTATGGGAATACAGAATCTTTTTAGTTCTAATAATGAGTACATTAGTGGTCATTATGTGGCAACCCTTGATTTTAGGGATACTTATAAAAGTGACGATCCATTACTCCAGGAGCTAGATTTTTCTACATGACATACTTTCACTGAGATATTACAGCATACACGCTACTTGTATCATTATTTTGGATTTTTTCTAACACTTATTTCATGGGGTTTTGGAATTGATACTCACTAATTTTTCTTTCCCATCTTATTTGAGTGAGTTGTGTCTAAAAAAAAGAGTAAAAAGAAGAAAAAAGAGAGTGAAACATTGGATTATCATATTCTTGGGGACAAGCAACATTTTAAGTGTGGGGGAGAAAGAGTTAGAGGGAGACATTTGGATTGACATTTATCATGCATTTATTTCAAGATTCAACCCTCCTTTTTTCCAAAAAAAAAACTGTCAATTTTTTTTTACCCACCATCCTGCAACCTCAGAGACATTTGAATCTTATGTAAAGTCCTTGAGATTGGTCCATTCTTTTTGATTTCCACTAGTGGAGATGTGAAATTCATGATAAGACTATGGTAAGCATGCATGTGTATGAGAATTGAGTAAAACTTTGATCGGATATTTTGAGAGATGAGAGTGATGGTGAGGTAGGTCACATGATACATGAGTGAACATACTTGCTTTAGAAAGAATACCAGTGGAAGAAAAATGGTTTTCAAAAATTGGAGTTTTAAATGAAGCATAATATTTTATGGGTAAAAGAGATTGAAAAATTTTGAACTTGTAATTTTGATTTGTCTACGATCACTTGTGTTTTCTTTATGATTGTTTTTCCCAAGATTGAAAAAGTTTAAGTGTGGGGGATTTTATATACATGGATTTTGCTTGTATTTTTATAATTTTCTAACATAATTTTAATGAATTATTTTAACCATCTTTGATATTTTTAGTTTATTTTTGTAGTTTTGTAGTAGTTTAGATATTTTGATAATTTTTAGTTAATTTATATACTTATATTAGTAATTTATTATTTTTATTAGTTATATTAATTTTATATATTATATTTACCATTATATTAATATTATTAGTTTCGTTAATGTTAGTTTAGTTTATTTTATTAATTTTTATGTATATTTTAATTCTTTATTAGTATTTTATTTTGTTTCATTATTTTTATAGTATTAATAAAATAATATATTTTTATTAGTTTATTATTATATTTAATAGTAGTATTATATTTAATTACATGTTCGTAAATAAATAAATAAATATTTATGTATGTATATGACTTTTAATCCTTATTACTATTTATTATTATTATTATTATTTTTAACTTTTAGACAAATTGACTTTTTAATTTTGAATTTTAAATTAGATTTCATTTTTTATTATGATTTTTTTTAACTTTTCTCCCACTTTTCCCTCAACCTACCCCCTCTCCCACGTCACCCCTCTACCCCTTTTCATCTTCTATCTCTAATCATATTTTCTTACCCTCTCTCCAATCCCACGCCCCCTACCACCCTCATCCCTAGACCGACCACCCCATCCTCTCCCCCTACCCCCACCGCCCCATCCTCCCCTCACGCCTGACCTATACCCTTACCCATCCTTCCACCTCTCCCCCCAGATAGCAAACACCTCCCCCTTCCCATCATCCCACACCCACATACCCCATATCCCTTCTTGTCACCCCCTCATCCTGCTCTTCTGAGGTTCTCACCAACAAACCCCAAGGAGAACCACGACGGCCGATTTCCCCTTCGCTGACCGGAACAACATACGACAACCATAATCCTTCATTTTATGTGTGTAGTAGTGGTTCAAGTGTGTCATTTATGTTCACTTCAATTTAAAAGATTGTAGGTGCATGCCAAGAGTGAATACAGATCCAATCATTTTTGTGGCGGTACGATGGTGTGGTTCGACGTTGCAGCTATCGATGGATTGAAGGTTATTATTTTGCGATCATCTATGGTAGCTTGCGGTGGTCCTCACACTGACACGAACACAGTGATTTCATTTATTTATTTTTCATGTTGTGTTTGCACGATGTTTGGGTAATTTCATTGGTGTCAGAGTTGTGATAAATGTGACAGTGAGTACATGTATTTAATTTATTCTCATGTTTGATTGCCTTTTAAATTAATTTTATTTGGATGTTTATTTAATTAATTATATCTTAATTTAAATTAATTGTCATTTGGGCTATGTACACATGATTTGGTGCTCATTTGTGTGCTACCTAATAAGTAATCACGGTCAGAAGTTCATTAGAGAATTTCTTTATCCGAAATTCGATCAAGCGCGCAAGCAAATTCTGAATAAATAAATATATTAATTGAAAAAATTAATATTTTGTGTGCGCTCTCCTTAAAACTTGTCTAAGTGATAACTAATAAGTAATTTATTATGATTGAACCTGATGCAGGTATATACTTTGACTTTGTGAGAAACGGGTTGTTGTATTTCACCAAGTAATTCAGTGTTATAATGATGCAGAAATTATTCATCAGGATAGAGAACAAAATGACGGATAATTTGTGTGGAAATTAGAATATTGTCTAACATTAGAGAATAAGACTATATAATATTTTGATTAAATTTGGAATCAGTGATAATTGAATAAATAAATATTCAGATGTGGGAATTAAATAATTGACATTACATGCACCTGAACGGACATTGCAACTCTGATACTTCCATCTCTGCCAGTTTATTTCATATATTAATTTAATTCACTTAGATAGTTGTAGTTAATTTAAATAATAATTTTAAAATAATCATTTAGTTTTTAGAACTTCTTAGTTTTTAATCGCAATTAAATCCCATCTGCCTAAACATTCCACTAAGAGGATATTTCTAGTGTCTACTCACATTCTCTCTGTGGTTCGACCCTTCTCGCCACTTATACAGTAGTTGGTAGGTAAATAAATATTGAAAATTTTCACATGTTGTGATGCGCGTTCCAATGTAAAAATTGAGGATATTTCCATCCTTCTCATATACCCCTAAGATAGAGTTGGTTCTTCTGGTTTGAATTACAGGATGATGAAGTTTATTATTCGAACCATTTTTTTATTGGCCTTTACAGATAATATTAATTTTAGGTAGTAGATATATTATCTTTTACATGTTCCACATTTGGTTTTGGCCACATTATATGTAGGGTAATGATTAATGAGTATTCTTGGTGGCCCCTCTCATTAGATCACAAGTTCCCATGTCTATGTGGAGTGAGTGGTATGGTGATGGGATTTATGTACTCCATCAGGTTGTATTATGGGATGGGGTGTAGGTATACCCTTACATTAATTAAGAAGGTACCCCCCCAGAGATATGAGGTGTGGGTCCACTATGTTAGGTGATGGTTTCTTAAAGATCCCACATTTAGGTGTGAGTTGAATATTATGCATATAGTGACAGTTTTATCTTTGGTTCACCTTGGCCCTCAGTAAGGTGTAAGGTCCTTTGTGGGGTTAACACTCCATCAACCAGTTTATACACTCTATCAAGGTGAGGGTACTCTAATGCATTTGAAAGTTGAGTCATGGTAGTTATGGAGGTTTATTATCAAATATGGCTCAAATTATTGAGTTTAGTAACTCCCTTGTCCCTTTTATATACTCTAGAAAGGTGTTGATCCCATGATTATAGAATCAAATTAGTGGTATGATGGTGGTGTTATTCATGCTATGTGGATAGGTCTGGGTGTTTTGGGACCTATGTTAAGTGGGAATCTATAGGTTCCACTTTGGTGTTCCCTTATAGTGGAGTAAGATTGAATGGGTAGGAATCCATAATAGGGTTGGTTGATCTTCCCCCTTATAAGCATACCCATGTCTCATTACTTTTTTTAGATCATAGCATGGGTGAGGAGGTGTTTTCCATATAATATGATGAGGCAAGGAACTCTCCCATGGGATAGGGTGTGGGTCACCCATGATTTGGACCGGTAATCCCCTCAAGTATTGTATTGTTCTTAAGGTTTTCCCCCCTCTTTAGTTAGACTCAAGATTTTGAACTTGGTGAATGAGATATTCAATTGGGCCTCCTCTGTCTAGAGGCATTGTTTTGGGAACAATGATTCTTTGGTGAGTTTGGAAAACACCCTTTTTTATGGGTATGTTATTATTTTAGTGCATGAGGAGTATCTCATGGATGATGATTCCCATTAGTATGGAATCTTATAGGCTAGATCCTTAGGGTTTGATGTGGTGATTTTGATTGTGGTCCCCTTATGTAGATCGAGGTGGTTTAATATTCCATGTGTGGGGGGGGGATAGAGGTGTTTATGTAACAACTCAAGTACTGATAGAATAACTTATTTTCATATTTATTAGTACACTTGAATTAAATAGTTAAGTTCATTTCAAATATGTTAAGTAAGAAATAGTTTTACTAAACTCATTTCTTATAAGGTAATATTCAAAATATTATTTTTAAAATTATATAATTTTATTTTGAAAAAAATAATTTCATTTTGGGATTAATCATGTCAAATTTATATTAGGATCAGTTTTTTTTATAATTTTCTAAAAAGATTAAATTTTCAGTGAATAGTGAAAAATACTGATTTTTTAAAAAATGTCACTTCTTTTCAATAAATTAAAAAATTTTAAAGAAAAATTATGTTTTTAATTTTATTTCAAGTAACATAAGTATTATTTAGTTATATTTGATCCAATTAAATGATTTTTAATAAAATTTATATTTTATTTTATAATAACTTTATTTTTGGGTTTAAAAACGGGATTTTTATGAAAATTATTTTAAAGTAAAAAACATTTTTAATTTTTAATTAATTAAAATAATACATAATGGGGAATGTTTTTAATGAAATTAATAGATTATATATTTCTAAATATTAATTTAGTTTCATAAAATGATTATTATTATTTATAGAGTTAATATAAAATTATCTTTTTCTTGAAAAATACATTTCTTGAAAACCGTCTTTTTCGTCATGCCTGCTGGTTTTGTTTTAAATTTAATTTCTATAATTTGGTAAATTTAAATTGGTAAAATGAATTTCATATTTGGAACCAAAAATTTCAAATTTTGTAGTAGGTCAATTTTCATTTTTAGGCATAAAAAAGGTATCATGGTAAAAAAAATATTTACCGTGGTATAGGTAAAATAATGAAAAGGGTTAAGGTTAAAAGATAAAACCTTAAAATAACTAAAAAATAAAAATCTAAATGGGTGTTTGATGTGTTTCTCAATAATAACAAGAATTTAAATAATTAATTATAAATCTAATTAATTGGATTTAATTCCACCCAAATGTGGATGGATTTAAATATAAAATAATCATTATTTAATCACTTAAAACCACATTCCTCAAGTATAAATATCACTCCTCATGATCCTATTTCTACTCACAAGCCTAGAAGAACTTAAAACACCTACCAAAACCTCTCATATCTACCCTAACCATGTCCATGTGCTGATGGTATCACCCAAATACTAATTCCAAGGTCTTCTAAGGGATCCTTTAAGAAGGTGATATTCAAGATGTAACTTTCTCAAACCACCTCTCTTAATTTATTTTCTTCTTCTAACTCATCCTCAACTACTTCATCCATGAAGTAATAATAACTCCAGTATCATTTATATACTATAATTTTATATTTATAATGTAATATCATATACCCATCCCTTTTATTATCTCCTCTTATTCAACAAAATGAAACTATTGTCCAAATTATGGCGGTTAACCATCTCCGTGGATAATGAGTTTTCCTTTTCCATTATCACATTCAATGTTGGTGAAAAAACTATTATCATGTTTAAATAATATTTAATAAGTATAATATAACTTATTTCATGTTTTTGAACTAATATATATACATAATATTAAATAAAATGAAACTAGTTCTTGATGGTCTGAAAAACCACCAAAATAAACTACCATTTATCATTAACATTTTTATAAAATGAATCATCATAAAACAAGAAATAAAAATGATATATGAGAAAATTTATACTTATTGAAGTGAATTATTACCATTTCATTACACTTCTATAGGTTTATTTCCATTTTACAAGAACATCCATAATTATACTCAAGTGAACCGACCATGAAACATTGAAATAAATGCTCCCAGAATGATGAAATTGAACTTTATAACTCATAAAAATGACCATAAATGAACTTAATAAAATTATAATAAATAAAATATATGTGAAAGTGGGTATTAATTAAGTAATTAATGAATATTATTTGATTATATAGGACATTAATATCAAGTGAATAACTCTTTCAGACACAAGGTAAGGGGCCTCTTTACCCCCTCTCTTCATTTCCATTCAAGATCCTTCTTTATTTTAGGTGTTTTATTTCCAATTCCTATTTAGAGTATATCATTTTACATATCCATATTACTTTAATTTTTATGTTAAAATGAAGAGACATCATTTTGATATCATTAAACCATTTTATGAATCTTTAAGTACCACCATTATTCTGGAAAAATTTAGTTTGCCTCAATTTCCTTTCGTTGTGGAATATTTTGATGTTATACAACCATATTATTTAATGAGGTGTATATAACAACCCATTAAAATATTATATCATTAATTTCTCTATTAAAATTATATTTAAATTTTTGTTAAATTTTAATCAATCATGAGCCATACGATTCAACTGATTACAAAGTGGTAATGAAAATTCTTAACTAAATCGCTATTATTTGGGTTAAGCTTCAACTTCATTGTTTATGTTATGATAAAATTATGCATGAAATTATTTTAGATTATCTTATGTTTTATTTACACTTTTTATGTGTATTTATAGTCAATACACACAATGAATTTATTTTATTAACTCTTACTTCAATGATATGATATTTGTAAAGGGTATTTTGATATTCAAAAGTGATTTGAGTTTTTCTAATATTTTGTGATGAAAAAGTGAAAGCATATAAATGTTTTATTCAAAATATTTTACTTGAGAATTATATTATGGGGTGGCCTAGATAGTTCCAGGTGGGCCCGTTATAGGTTATACGATGGGGTGGCCCAAATAGCGCCAGGTGATCCCATTAAAGCTTATATGATGGGGTGGTCCATATAGTGCTAGGTGAGCCCAATATAGCTTTGGTTGTGTCCATATAGTGCTCCAATGCATTGGGTAATGGTTATATTAGAATTAGAAAATATGGTTATTACAATTAAAAGGGTTTTAAATGGTTTTATGAATGTGATTCTAGATGTTTCTAAAAATAATTTTCTTTTGCTTTATACGGGTTTTAATGATATATGGTATTTCATGTTTTTCACTGGACTAACAGATTTCTTATTTTTATTTCCCTTATTGATCTTTTTATGCTCATACTAAAATTTTGAAATGTTTTCACAGGTCTTAAAGAATAGTAGGGAAAATGATGAGATCAAGATTAAAATTGTGAATATTTATCATGAAAATAATTATTGTTTTATTTTAAATACTTTTGTTTTATAGAAAAAATTGATACTGTATAGTAGTGTACACTTGTAATGTATGGTTTTTTTTGTAATAATTTTTCATAATTTTCTAAAACTCTAAACTAAAAATATTCTTGATAATTTAAAAATATGTATTTTAGTTTAAAATCATTATAATATGTAATGTTTAAGGATGGGTCCTTATAATTTACCCCTAAGTCATGCAGTGTATCTATTATAAATGGTCAAGGAGGTGTTTTCCTTTGAAGTTTATGAGAAAGGAGTAGTTTTCCCCTAATACATGAGATTTTTTCACAGAGTCCTCATTCCACACAATAAGTTAAAATTCAAGGTTATTCTTGGTATGTTCCCATGAGATAGGGTCTAGGTTATATTGGGATGTAAGGTCGTATCTTCTTTCGTAGCAGGTGTTTTCCCCCTTGATTGACTTTGGTAGTTTTATGGTGTGGACATTGGTGGTATTCTAGCTTGTAGTTATGTTGCCTTTAATGTTTCTAGGATGTCTTATTAGGTATTTTTATACTCACTCATGCATGATCTTGTGTCTATGTAGACATCACATAGATTGATGGCGATATTAGTGGGCATGGTGCTAGTGAGATAAAGCCTGATGGAACTAGTGAAATTCATAGTTACAAATGATTAGATGAAGCTAGTGTGATGTGGTGATTCCCTTCTTCCCAATCTCATGAGGTCAAGTGACATTTTGGAATATTTATGCATCCATATTTTCATTTCTTTTAGACATGTTATTCGATGTGGTTGTTGATATTTTGTTATTGGTTGGTGATGTATATATTCATTGTAGGTTCTGTAAAAAATATATGTATTATGTATTCTTGATGCTGGTCACCAGTATCTAACCTATTAGAGGTAGGATTGGGTGGAACAATCAACCTACCGTCGACCCAGGATGGGATCTAGTGGGTTCGGTCATGTCAATTTCAATAGTGCACCCTTTAGTGGCCGCTCAACCATCTAAACATGAATGGTTTCATATGACCATTTTTATAGTTCCAGATATCATCAGCATCATTTTCACCTCTATATCATCCTTATAGACCATTTCTATACTTTCATCCAAACCCAATGTTATTTTTAGCCAAATAAATCCACCAAAATAAATTAATCTTTAATAAATCAATAATAAAATATAATGAATCATATTCTAGATCATAATGAAACCCCACACACCCAAGAATGTGTCCTCCACCATGGGATGGTTCTTAGTGTTGGTGATTGGTTGTATAGAGCAAAAAATAAATCAAAAATGAGTTACACCTAATATTCATGGGTTGTTTGGGTGAATCCAGTCTTTAATCAACTTTATGCCAACAATAGTCCCAGTAGGTCCCACTGGTGTAGGAATTTCATAGTCAGACACCCATAGGTACACAAACACCTTCCCTACAATCAATCCACACATAAATAATATTAATTTTCATCCACATTGTTAGTTCATTCTGACTGTATACTTGATCATTTACCTAAAAAATAATAAAATATTAATATGAATATATATCAAAAAATTGAAAATATTATTATGAAATATTAATATTAATTAATTGATCATTAGTGATACCGGTGCTTGAAACATGGTAAAGTTTGATAGTTGTTTCCATTGGTATATTTTCATAAAAAAATCTCATCATTGCATTTATCTATATCTTTAACTGAGAAACCTTGAGTTCAGGTTTCTTTTTTGATATAGATAATGAGGTCATCCCACCATATGAATAAGTGAGACACTCAAACAATTGTGATGGAGAAGGACCTAAACCTAACACTAGAATAAAACTTATGAACTCTTTACCATAAAAAATTCATCCCAATGAATCTTGACTTGAAATCTCATATGAAAGAGAGGTAAATTCATATTCTACAATTTTTTCTTACAAAAAAAAAAAGAATTTTCCTCCATCTAAAACAACATAAATAAAAAACCAAAAGGTTTCAAAAGTAATTTTCCATAACTTAAATAAATTTATCTTGCCTCATTATTAAAAAAATGTTCTATTAACATGATTATGATTAGTGATCCACACTTATCCTCTTTTCACTTTGATATTCTACTTTATGAAAAATTCAAGTATAATTTATCCTTACCATTTTCCCTTTAACGTGCAATGCTTTTAGATCCACCGACACATAAAATCATTCATAACTTTCTACATTATTTATTTATTTTTAGATTTATCCTAATAAATTAAATAATAATAATTATTAATTCAAATTTAAAAAATCAAAGTCATAATGAACACACGGTAATACCAAGGTCTATGATCTTAGGTGATAGTAAACAAAAGTAGCACCCATACGGGACCCTATCAATGATATATCTCTGATGTGTATGTCATTAATGCATGGAGTCCACAAATATTGTAGAAAATATCTCTATTTATGACTAATTGATTTTTAAATGAAATTATTTTTCACATTCGTCTCAACTACAAGCTTAACATTTATAGAAAATTGTAGTGGTTAATAAAAAATTATGAAGAATTGAAATATTATCACACAAAAAGAAAACTTATTAATTTTTCACCTGGATAATATATTTATAACAATAATATTTATATGTAGCTTCAACTTTCATCCATATATCATAATATATGTGGAATGGTTTAAAGTCTCTATCCAAGAAAACTAAGAATAAATTCAATTAATAAACACTCACCCTAATTGGTTTTCCAATATTAATCCACTCCAATACAATATTCACATCCTTAAGAGACTATATATTTTTTTATTTGATATATTTATTATTATTCACATTATTTTTATAAGAAAAAAGAAAAATTATTTATTCAATAATAATTACTATTTTTCATCATTACTAACAACTTCAACATCACTAGATCTCATCTTCACACTAGACTCTAAATATTATGTAAGGTTTTCATGAAGTTCATTTTATTCTATCTCCTATAAATGGATTATCACTGGAATTATCCCCTATATCTATCAACCATAAAAAATTTACCAATTTAAATCCTAAGTCATCAGTCATAATTCTTCTATGATTAGTTATCTCTACCCATAAGCTTTTGAATAAGGTAACATCAAAGTGTCCATTAAAGTTTATCTCAATAATGTATACTAGATCTCTCTAGAAATTAACACCTATGAATTTCATTTTTTCATCAAATCTACTTTCATAACTCTATGTTTCAAATGTACCAAACACTATATGATTTTGAGTTCTAAGATCTTGATCTTGTTTTGAAGTGAAAAAATTGAATCTATTAAAATTATATGCATTATAATACCTCATGAAATTAATATCTTGATACTTCAGGTCATCATAAATGTCTTTATATACATCATTTCCTATCTGCAATGAAGAATAATGTGAAAAATCATGGCTCAAAAAATGGATAAACCATTATAAGACATAAAAATACTTACATAAAGTCTCTAAATTCCCTATTTAAAATCTAAAAAGTGTTTACGTGGTTTCAATTTCCAATATGCACAATATACTGAAAAAGTCATCTTATTGTAATAATAGATTTACGTTTTCATAATTAGTCAACACATGATGATGTGCTTGTAACTTTTACCTTAGATAAAGAGTAAAATAATTAAAACCCCTAAAGGGTTTCCCATTTTAAGAAGATGAAGTGTGGATAAAAGGACCATTATATGATTCATTATTCAAACATTAAACATGATTTAACTCATTCTTAATTCCATCTAAATACTCAGAAAAAAATGTTACAACCTCTTGTGCCATGTAACCATTTGCTATTGAGCCTTTAGGTTGATCCCTATTGCACATATAAAAATTTAATCTCCCCAACTTCTAAATGTTGAAAAAAGCATAAAAATAAAAAACATAGAAAAAATGGATAAATATGGTTATTTATTTACCTCTCTATAGGATACATCAATCGATATTGTACATGCCATCCTTAGTTAACATCCCCAACCAAGTGCACAATTAAATGAACAATTACCATGAAAAGGTGGAAATAACATTTCCAAATGTCATAAACTTAGAAAAAATTGAGTATGAAGAAGTCATAAACCATTGAAATTTATCACCTTACTACATATTTGTGAGAATAACAAACATAATTAAATTAAATGTATAAAAAATTAGGGGGTATCATCCTCGTGGACAAAGGTAAAAGTTGTTCTATCAAAATGTGTGAATCATGGATTTTTAATCCACAAATATTTCAGTGTATTGAATTAATTAGTCTACTAATGATACTTGAATATCCATTTGAAACTATTATATTCATTAATATATTGATAAAAATATACCTATTTTTATTTGTTAAGGTAAACATGCTTGGAAAATATTTATCATTTTCATCTAGCCAATGATCTAGTTTAATGTCCATTTTTTATAAGTCCCTTAAATAATTTAAATGATATTTTTATTTTACATTTTCATTCAATAATGTAAATATCACATTATCATTGAAAATTTTCTTGATATGTATGGAATCAAAATTATGACACAATAAATTGTTCACTCGATATGATAGTTAAAAAAATACAATATTTTTTCTCCACTATTGAGTTTCATGTTCAACAATAATATCTCAACATTGTCTTCTAGAACCCCTTTAAACTTATTGTTCTTTTACAAATACAATATTAACATAATCAACTTTTTGTAAGATTTTTGGACCCGTTATTGCAATGGGTGAATTTATCCTTTTAATTGTTCCATAAAATCACCTTTGAGAAAGCTTAAATTTATAACCTAGATTAAAAAATCAATGATGAACCATGAAACAATGCTTCCCACTATGATGAATTTATGAGTATGTTGAGTCAAAATTTCAAGTTGGACAAGATAATATAGTATGTGTGTTCCATCCAAATAAGTTACCAAGCCCAAAAAAGCACTAATAGTTCACAATAATGCTGTATGCATATCAAAAACCTCATTACTAAAAGAAAAAAAAGTTTAAAACATGTATTCCAAAACTCTTTTAACACTTATATTAATAGTTGAAGATATACATCAATATCCTTTCCCGAAGCTCTCTTACTAATAATTATCATAGAAATAATGAATGATATTTGTTTTATGCACATCCAAGGAGGAATATCATACTTAATTATTACAACAATCTGAATTCTATAACTCATATTTCAATTTCTAAATAGATTAAATCCATAAAAATATAATCTAATATGTATATTTTGAGGGTCTAAATCAAATTCAGATACATCTTATCAAAATTATTCCATGCTTTGTATCCCCTTGGATGAATTAACACCCCTCCATCATTCTTTTAGAATGCATGACATTGCATTTTCTTAGCTCTTTTGTATGACATAAAACACCTTTGTAATCATGGATTTGAAGGAAAATAACAAATTTTTTTTACTAGAAACATCTTCCTTTTGTCACCTTCTTTAAACATTTTATTACCATTTTGTTTTTATCTAGATATATTAAAATTCTTACAAGTTTCCCTATATTCATAATCTTTAATATATAACATACAACCATTTGTTCAAGTATTCATTTTGGTATAATTAAGTCCATGTTTTGATATTATTTTCTTGGATTCATAAAAAGAAGAAGGAATATTTTCATGCTCAAATGCATCTGCCAAAAACTCTAGTATCATAGACATTTCCTTATCAATTATTATTCAGAAACATTTTATGTGGTATAATTTAATTAAGAAAGAATTCTTTGAATAATTATTACATTCTTCATAAAAACTTTTTTTTCCATCGGTAACTAAATCCAAAAACTCTTCACAATCATCGTACATTATTATCCTTCTTATCGACGACATGCCATTATATTTATTTACACCCACATGATGTACATTACTATAAAAATGGCCAAATGCATCATTAACCATTTTAAACACAGGGTTTATGTCAATGTTCATATCTCAAATATCATGTTTTATTTTTAGTATTTTATCTATAGGGTTTTCGAAATTTCTCTCCCCATGCCTAAATCAAACTCTATAACCAATTAGAAGTGGATTAAGTAGCAGATGATCATACACCACCTATCTAATTTTCCATTTTTTAAACATTTATTTTAGATATGGGAAAATTATCTTACCCCCAATACTAAGTTTCACAAATTAAAATTCCAAAAATTTATTTAATCCTTCTCTATAATCTATAGTGTTATGAGGATTCTTAATCTATGAATTATCCATTTTTTCATTAAATAACCACTTGTATCAAACAAGAGACAATAAAATACTTTAAAAAATTATTTTATTGCCTTAAAATTTATTATTTTGTTTTTCTAATAGAGTAAATACATAAAATGGAAAAAAATTATTACACCAACATAATAAAGATCAATGAATTCCTGATACATATTTAATATTCTTAATAAAAAATTCAAAATTCCTAAAAAAGATATCAAACATTTTAATAAAAAAATAAATTATTATTCAACATTTATAAAATGAAATACTAGTTAGTAATAAATCAAATTGGATTTTCTAAATCAAAGTGTCAGTAAGTTTTCTAACAAAATAAAAAACCAAAAACACGATAAAAAAAATAAAGTTTAAGTATTTAAAATTAAATTATCTAATCTACAATGAAAATGGAATGGGGACAAAGAATCTTCAGTCCGAGAAAAGCCCTAGCCAGACCAGGAATTGAGGGGGTTGAGGGCATTGGAGAGGTTCATGAGAGGGAGATCATAAAGGAAAGATGCTTCTATTGAGATAAAACCCTCAATAGACAATGATAAGGATAGCTCTGATAGTTTAATATTGATAAAGGATTCAAGGGTCACTAGGGTTGGAGAGATCAATGAGAGGGTTTTGGGGTACTGAGGATGAAGTACTGTGGGATTTTGGGAGGGAGGCGACAGAGTCACTGTGGGAGTGACGCTACATGGGATGTGCAATGATGAGAGTTATTGCAATTGATGCATTGAAAGATGATGGAAGGGTTATAGGAATCACTTAGGGAGGGAGACACACACAAATTATCATCTCTCGTTGAAAAAAAACATGACCAGACAATACAAATTTTAGATTTTGACATGTGGATTATTTCATAGATAAAAAAGATATTTATCAGGGGTATATATATAGATTCAAAATCACCACTCATGTACTATCAGAATCCATAACAGGTTCATTATAATATAAAAACAATTAAAATTCTCATTAAAATAATGTTTTATGTATAATATAAATTTATTTCATGACATTTAAAATGAATAAAAAGGGATTCAACTTTCAAAACTAATAATGTATTAAATATATAAAATATTCGTTTTTTTATTAAAATGAATATTTTATTTCAAAACATACAAAATTTAGTACTTATTTTATGTAATTTTTATAATGATTCAATTTTTTTAGAGATTTTTAAAAATGATTTTTAAAAATTATAAAAATTTAATTACTCAAGATAATTTTTTTATTGTTTTTAGACGTATAATTTTTTTTATTTCATTGGGATATTTAAAAAAACTAATAAAATTTTCATATAAATATTCAAATTAAAATTTTAAAAATAAATATTTAAATAAAAATATATATGCAAGGCTCCAGTTAAAAACTAAAATAAATAATTAAAATAAAAAATTTTCTAAAACATTACTGTGACAATTTTCAATGAAATAGTTAGTTAAAAATTTGCTTCATGAAATTCAACTTGAAGATTAAAATTTCTTACAACAAGTAACAAAATTAAAACATTACAACTATACATAAATTCATATGGAATAATTTGAATTGAATTTTTTTATTATGAAATCTATTTAATTTTTATGGTAATTATAGTAGAAACTTATATTGAAAAAATTATATCTAAATAATTCAACTTGAATTTCGAAACATAAAATCTAATGAAAGATTATATTAATAATTTATATCTAAAACCTATATTTTAATAATTTCCATTGAAGTATCAAACACAAATTTCAAGTGTATTTTATGGTGAAATTTACAACTTTAATTTCACTATGAAATATTCATTTTAATTCTTTAATGGAATTTCTTAATTAAAATTTTTAGTTGAATTTTCAATAAAATTTATATTTTTTACAGTAAAATTCTCTAGTGGTAAAATTTAGTTGATTTTAAAGTGGATTTTTTCACATTATATTCGTCTGATACACTTTCTCAATGGTTTTTTCTGGTAGATTTCCAATGAATGTTTCTAGTGTAATTGTTGAATTGAATTTTCCAATGGTAATTTTTTTCATTTTTTCTAACAGGTTTTCAAGTGGAATTTTATGTTAAAATTTTACTCCAGAATTTTCATTGGAAATTTTTAAAGGAATTTTTTAGTTAAATGTTATTGGGAGGATTTCTAGTGGAATTTTATATTGAATTCATCAATTGAATTTTATGATTGAAATTTCCTCAAAAGTTTTATATTTGAATCAGTGAAATTTTCATTGAAGTGTTACATTAGAATTTTTATATAAAAAATTTCTATTGGAACTTTTGATGAAAATTTCTTGTGAAATAATTGAAAATTTTAGTAAAAGAAATCATTGGAATTAGTAAAATTTCCAATGAATATTTATTTTGAAAATTTTCATTAAAATTTTTTAGTGAAAGATTTTACTAAATCTTCTAGTGGTAGTTCTACTGTAAAATTTTACTAAAGATATCCATTACAATTTTTAGTTAAAATTTAAAATGAAAATTTACATTGGGATATTTCAAGTCAAATTTATATTTAAATATTCTAATTTAAACTTAAAATTTTAAATTCCACACTAAAATTTGAGTTGAATAATCTAGCATGATTTTTTATTGAAATAATATATATATTTTTTTAAAATAAATATTCCAGTGGATGATTTAAGATTAAAACTATATTGGTATTTTTAGTGTAAATTTATACTAGAATTTTCAATAGATGTTTCAACTAAAAATTTCAAGTATTTGTTGAAGTTATCATTGTAATTTCCCAATAGAAATTTTTGATGAAATTTTCTAGTGGAAGTTTGTACTAGAATTTTCCACTGGATATTTCAATCGAAATGTTTTAGTGGAAAATACCACTACAATTTTAGTAAAGTAATTCATTTGAATTAGTAAAATTTCTAATAAAACTTTATTTTGGAGTCGTTGATTGAAATTTCTTAATGAGATATATCACTGAAACTTCCTCTAAAAGTTCCATGGGAACTTCCAATGAAAATTTTCATTGAATTGTTTTAATGAATATTTCCACTATAATTTTTAGTGAAAGTGTCTATATTTATCGATAAAAAAAATCATTGGAATTTGTGAAATTTAAAATGAAACTTTATTTTGGAAACATTTATTGAAATTTTTCAGTGAAAGTTTCATTGGATATTTGAGTAAAAGTTCCAATGAAACTTATAGTGGGAGTTTTTATTGAAATATATTAATGAATATTTCCACTATAATTTTTAGTCAAAGTGTCTAACTTAACCGGCAAGAGAATTAATTGGAATTAGTGAAATTTTTAATGAAAATTTATTTTGGAAATGATCATTATAATATTTCAATGGAATATTCCATAAGAGATTCGATTGAAAGTTCCATGGGAATTACAGTTAAAGTTCCATTGGATCACCTAGTGAAAGTTCTACTAAAACTTCCAATGAATGTTTCCATTAAAAATTTTCAAATAAAAATTTTCACATAAATTTTTCATTGACATTTTTTCATGTTATTTTTCATTTGATTTGTTTTTTACAGTGTAATTTTCAATGAAAAATTTCAATTTATTTTTTAATTTATTTTTCAATGGCTTTTTTCAAATATATAAATTTTGAATTGATTTTTGTAATGGTATGTTTAGTTGTTTTTTCTAATGAATTTTCTAGTGGAAATTTCCATTGAAATTTTACAATGTTTAATAAACCTTTCAAATTAAATTTTCTAATAAACCATTTTTGGGAATTTTTTTCAGAGAAATTATTTATTTAAATTTCCTCTATTATTTTTCATATGATTTGTTTTTTACAATGGAAATTCTTCAGTGAAATTTTCCATTTTAAATAAAAATATTATTTTTTCTTCAAATTGGTATTTTTTATCTTTTCTAATATAATTATCATTTTCATTAAAAAATATATTATTTTTTGTTCCATTAGAAAATTACACCATAAAAATGTTTATACATTTTAAAAATAATTAGTTTCTCTTTATTTGAGAAAATTTTAATATTTAAAAATAACATTTCTATAAAAAAATTAAATTTAATAATGTTTTTTATATTTTTCTATGTACATATTTTTAGTGTCTTTTATAAAAAATATTTTTGAAACTTGAAAAGAATAATAATTTTTTGCAACATTATTTAAGAAATAAAAAATTGATATGTTTTAAAAAGTATCAATTTATATGAAATATATATTTTTCAATGTTATTATTTTTTAAAAATTCACTTTTTTTTTAAAAAATAGCAATTTATATGAAATTTATATTTTTCAATGTTATTATTTTTAAAAAATTGATAATCTTTTACTAGTAATTTATATCAATGTTATTGATATGTTTTTTAGGTTTTAAAAATATAAATTTATATTTTTATAAAATAAAAATAAAAATAATTATATTTTATAGGCATTGAAATTTATTAATTTTTATATTATTATTTTTATTCATTAATTTATTTTTTTTATATTTTTATAAAAAATATTATTTTCTTGAATTATAATTATTGTTTTTTTAAATTTTATAAAATTATTAATATACTGTTTATCTTAAACATAATAAATATTTATTTTATGTATATATAAAAATTTCATTAATTTTTTAAAAGTTTTAATTTTTTATTTAAAATCTTAAAAACAGTGTATTTTTATGATGTATTACAACTATATGTTTATAATGAAAATGGGTAGAAATGAGTTTTGCAAAAAAAATATGACAATCCACTTTTTTTTTTAAATTCTATAATCCAACAACTTTTTGTTTGACATGCATCATAATCTAAACTATAATAGATTATCTTTTAAAATCATGTAACTAGAGAGTGCATATTATAGTGCATGTGATGAGGTTGTGATGTGATACTTCACGGGGGATGTGCATGGTAGGGGGAAGGTGATGAGTTTTGTATGATCATTATATGATTATATGTATCGGAAGACAACCCAAAAATAGACAGATCTATCTTTGAGAATCAATGTGTAAATAAACTATATAAACTGTGTACCTAAAAATCACCAATGATAGCAACCTTTTTCTTTCTCGGTAAAGGAGAATGCTTGATGAAGATCATGCAACAGTGAACAAAATCACTCTATCTATGGGGGGGGGGGTACACTGACCAATGGATCCATGATCTTATTGTAAGGATACCTGAAAACCGAAGGGGTGCTAGCGCCTTTGTCTCAGATGATAAATTACATTGTGGGAAGAAGAGATAAATGAGAGGCTTTCTCAAAATTTCTTGTTTTCAATAGGAGGGATCACATCCCTTTATATATCCATCCATGATGTGTTTCATTAAATGAAAATGCATTAGTCATATTAATGTATCCATATAAATTTATTTTCATAATTCATTAAATCCTATTCAATGAACGGTCAAGCCAATTAATCCATTTAAAATAGATTATAACTGATAATAAAACCATTTGGGTGAAATAAATATATTATATATATATATATATTATCACATGTATTTAATACATTCATTATAATACATTCATAAAATGCATGTAATTAGATATACACTTTATACATATAATATCACACACACACACACATATATATTATATCATATCTAATAATATACCACTTTCACTAAAACATCATAATGAATTTATGCATAACTTCACAACTCTTTATGAATCCATCCAATCTCTTTTAGATACATTTTTTTATCAAACTCTATTCATTTTGAATAAGTACTTTGTATAAAATTTTATCCTTATCTTAGGGCCTAATTGTGTGACCCTACGGGCCTTAGCAGCATTGAAAACAACTATGAAATCTCTATTTCATTGATGTAAGAAAAGATCAGCCTCTAGAAATGCATCAATGCTACTCAAACTACTAAGGGATTTGGTGTGATCTTCATAAAACATACTCATATCTCTATATAAACATGTCCACCACAAGATGTATCATATACACTATACGTATCTTATATAGTCCCTTTTTCCATGACATCGAGTGACCACTAGACATGGAAAATGTCAATCTTTTATAGGCCTCTCATTATTTTCTTTATTCTATGAAAATGACTAATCAAGTTGATGAATACATCACATGTCATTCATCTATATGATAAGCATATCACATGTCACTTATCCAAGTAGCTGAACACATCATATGTAAAACAATTAAGCATGACCATGAATTTCCTCAATCCAAATCAATCAAGGGACAAATGTATTTTCTTATAATACAATGTGATAAATCCCATATTGGTTGCACTCCAACCGAAGACATGATAAAAAAAATACCAAACCACCTTTGTATTAGCTAAGTTTATCTGTCGACTTACATAAATAGGGTATCAAAGTATAAAGCTTCTCATGCTAGGTATCTCACCAAACTTTGGTAATAAGGATTGATAATAATCATACACCCCTAAGTATATCTATGACCACATGGAATTCCATGAGATATACTTTAGATGATCAGTTCAAGTAATAAGTCTCTACTTATTACCTCAAGAATCTATTATTCAATATCTCATATACAACCCTTTGTAATGGATATAAGAATCTATTCCAAATAACTTTTATATATCATCACAACCCATTATACTCCACAATGATCATCAGTTAGGGACAACTCAAAGATTTTTTTTTAATTTATAGTGATATTTATCATTTTACTATTCATGTAAAATATATTTAAGAACACATGAATGAATAATAAATGGATATTTCTTTTATTATAATGAAATGATACATTTGAAAACATTACAACCAATCTCTTATAGAGATATAACATGTCTCTAATGTGGTTTTTTCAATAATATATTCATTTTCCAAACATTACATCTATATGTAATTTCCATCACATTCGTATGTGACCATATTATAAAACACTCCCACTAAGAACTTAGTGAGTGACATTTATAAACCAAGCTAGTTTGAATAATGGTGATACATATGAATCATATTCCTTAAGTTCAACTCTTTGAACGGATAATTAAAAATCACCAAATGTTATAATGTAATATTTTATTGTCTAATTAGAACTCTTTCTAAGTACATTATCATTATCCTTGGAACCTTTTCCATCAAAATTATTCCTTGAAATATTATATAAATAATGTAACTATTTACATTATTTACATTTATGTTTACCAATATTTCTTAAATCATTTACAAAATCTAGTGAATTTCACTTTGTAACTAAGCTAGAATAGCAGTGATATTTAATTTATCACAATTTCTATGTGTAAATATTTACATTTTTATTTACTGTATCACATTCTAAATTTTTAGGATACACAGTGAAAAATCACTAAAACTCAGATTGGAACAATATTTTATTTTTTTACTTTTAACTTCTATATCTCCAAACATACTCCCACTAGTCACTTATAAATTATGTTCACTTAATAATATCTCTCTAAGACTAAAAAAAACTACTTTGTGTTTTAGGAAATAATTTTTTTTCCTTTTAGTAGGAATATTTAACAAATAAACAATTTTTTCCATATCATATATGGTATTCTAGGTGTTTTTTGTGAAATTTTTTCTTTTTAAATAGGATTTTATTAAAATATATCATCGATGGATAGTGGGAACACATTCCCTCATATTTAAAAAAATATCTAGATAAACACTTTTATCCTAGATAAACACTTTTATCCAAATATTCTTCTCAAAACATGTTATATAAATCCAATGAATCATAAACCATGTGTATACATTTAATAATCTAATAATAAGCCTTTTTATCAAACATCCTCTCTTATCATATAAGAGAAGTGGGATAACAATACATGTATTTTACTTAGATTCATCCAGTCACAAAACATTCCTTTACATTCAAATTATTGATGTAATAAATATTTACTTAATGTCATGAATATAAAATACATGCTCGATCAATTATTCCTTTGATTTTGAACTACTATATATTTACAACACTTTGTAAAATATTCATTCAGTATCACATACCCTTCAAAAATCAAAGAATTAATTTCTATAAAATCCTTACCTAATATGGACATTCCTTGGAGTTTCAAAAACTCCATCATGTATATCATTGATAATACAATCATATAGAATTATTATTATTCCTTTCTTGATAGCCCTAATTTTCAATGACCATGATATGCTTCTTAAAGAAACACCATAGAACTTTTCGACCATTTTTTTTGGTTCAAATCTTTTACGAACTTGTACTATATATATAATATCAAAATCTAGGCATCATATGCCCATTTCATAAATTATCAACACTTTTAGAATATCAGGTAAACCCTTTTCATTGAATTATATCATATTGTCAGAACATTTTCATAATGAAATTAGGATAAATTCTCTAATCATAACAATCCATTTTAGTCTCCCCTTAAAGTATGTTATATAATTAAACAAATCATAAACCATGTGTAAAAACACTGATCTCATTTCATTTAAACAACCATTGTTTACAAGCACTTCTCAAGAGATAAATGAGATATTGTACACATATTATGATAATTTATCCAATATTAAAGTATCCAAGTTATAAATTTAGCAACTTCTTTTTTCTATTACCTGAAAAAAAATTCAAACTTCAATTATTTTCATTTTTCTAACCTTATGTATATTTACAACTCTTTATAAAACATATAGTTGATATCATATATCATTCAAAATAATAAAATTTATTTATATGAAAAATAAATCTTTAAGGAAGATTTTATTCTCACAAATTCATTAATATATTCAATCATATTTTATATCATTTGATGTACCCCATCATATTGAGTATATGAGACTAAAATCATTGATATACCCAATCATATTGAGTACATGTGTGGAGGCTAAGATTGCTTTGGTCATTTAGCATCTAATGCCATTGAAACCTTAAATAAATAAATCTATTCTTCCATAATCATCTAGATTCACTTATTGAACAATTTCAATAGCTAGTTACTTAGTAAGGAACTATTATAACCCATAGAATATTTCACTTACTCAAGAACTTTTCTTAAGCTACAAGTCTTAGGAGTTTCTTACTTTAAGATGCTCATTTCAAGGATTAATATAAAGTTTATTTTGATGATGATTAATTTATATACAATAGAACTT
The DNA here is from genome assembly GCA_963277665.1 of Viscum album. Classification (NCBI taxonomy): domain Eukaryota; kingdom Viridiplantae; phylum Streptophyta; class Magnoliopsida; order Santalales; family Viscaceae; genus Viscum; species Viscum album. The sequence goes on along the minus strand of OY728141.1, from coordinate 1,751,726,925 downwards.
TTAATCATATGTAAATAATGTATTATATCTTTTCATCAAGGTATTTAAATGAAATTAATCCCACTAAAATTTATGATAATTCCATATATCATATCCATTTAGTGAGATAAGATCCAGATTTCACTAAGTTCTAGGCTGCTTTAGCATTTCTATCATTACTTAGCTATTTAGGTAGGGCATAATCCTAAACGCAATAGTTGTGACTCTTGGATAGTTGAGTGGATAAAACTTTATCAAAATCCATATCATAGATTCACTCAACTTTATTCCTCCAGTAACCTAATTCCATTAGGGTCTCTCGACTAGTGTAACACAAAGAAAATGCCAAAAAAAGATAACAAAGAATGATCCAGGGGCACCTAGCTTTAGCATGACCCACTCATATAATAATATAGAGTCACTCATTACTTTCTTGTCTTACACAAGATAACCTAGATGAACCCAACTTTAGAATGACCTACCCAGTTGGACGATAAAGGTCTTTACAAGTGTCTCTTTGGAAGGTATATCACATTTTGTATTTGTGGGGATTTATTTTAATGTCTCAACAATTTAATATAAATCATAGGCATAATAAATTCTTAAATATTACATCCTATGTAATAATTATCATTTATTGTTTTATTCCCTTTCTAAGTATGAATGCTTCTAATGATTTAGTTTTGGAATCCTTATTCTAACTACCAAATTAATGTGTTTATACAACATTAATGTGTAATTATTTACACTACCCACAAGTATGTGTTAATCACCCCAAAATAGAAGTTAAGTATATTCATACATATCCAAATTCATCATACGAATAAGGTACATTAATAATTCATGTAAAGACATATATTTATATGATATTGGAAAACTCAATACGAGTAAGCCTGGAGAGACAAATAGCCATCCCCATTAACTTTCATAATTATGGAAAGCCTTCAGAAAATTAGGTGGTCTGACCAAAATTCCCTCTACTCAAGGAGACTTTACTCAAGATAGAATTAAAATAATGAAAACTCTAATACCTAATATTCATAAAATTTTCCCAAAAACTACTCTCAATCCCATAACTAAAATTACAAACTGAGGTCAAGGTAGATAAAAACTAAATATTAAGATATCAAACCTAGAGTGATATGTAAGGATCTATCTTAGAAGCAATTTATCATATAAACTTTGTCATATAGATATTTATAATATAAAAAATTTATAATTATGAATAAAATAGGTAATAATATTTAAATAAATGAACAATTCAAATACTTAAATATGATATAAAAATTTATGAACAATTTCATAAATAATAGCTAATTATAAACCCTTTTATAATTTAATCTTTAACATTATGGAAATTCCATAATTTTGAATATAAACTCTTCATATTATTTCCAATGTGAATTCTTTCATATTTATCATAATATGGAATTTCCCTTTTAAATATATAATATTATATAAATTATAAACTATTTATAATTCAATTTCTATTATATAAACCTTTTACATAATCAAAATAGAGTATACTTAATTATTATTTAAACCTTGATCATATTAATTATCAAAACACATTTTGATGTAGATGAAATAATATACAAATAAATCCCCTTTAATTTGAACAATTTCAAATTAATTAATTATGAACTAAACATGCATATTAAGGAAATTTAATAAATAAATAAATTATTTATTTTCCAAAATATGAGATATTTATGAACTATTTATAAATAAATGATAATTATAAACATTGTATAAAATATAAAGAATATAATTTTTTTATATTTTTATCAAAATGAACCCTTACACATTTTATAATAAATGACATTTATATAATATTTCATGGATTATAAACATTTTATAATTCAATATCTATTATATAAACATTTTTATATAATATAATTATCATATATGTTAGAATTTATAAACTATTTATAAATCTCCTTTAACAATTTATATATAAACCATTTATTTCTATATCATAAATCATGTCATTTAATTTTTTCAAAAGGTATTAAAAAAATATTTATCAGTTAACCATAAACATTTTATAGTTAATTAATTTATAAAATACTTTTATAAATTTATATATAAATATTTCTAAATACCTTTTCCATTATTTACAAACATTTTAATAAAATGTAATTCAATTATAAATTGAATTATCTTGATTAAAATAAATACTTTATTTATTTTCATAAACAAAAGTAACATATTTGAACATTTAATATTTCTTTCTAGGCTTGAAAAATATAATTTTATCATTAAAACTTATTTATCATAAATTAATAAACATATTGACTCGTCAAAGAAGCTTAACTTTGATACCCCTAATGGGTTTTGTATGATCATCATATGACCATATTTATCAGGATAAAACCAAAACATAGGCATATCTATCTTCTATAATCAAAGTATAAGTAAAATGTATAAACAATGTACCTAAAAATGACCAATGACAACAATATTCTTCTTTCTTGGAAAATTAGAATGCATGATGAAGATCACAAAGTAGTGAAAAAAATAACTCTACCTCTGAGGGGTGTACATCAACCAATGGATTCACAATCATATCGTGAGGATACACGAATGATAAATGGATGCTAGAACCTTTGTCTTAAATGATAAATAGGAGCGTGGGAGGAAGAGATAAATAAGAGGCTTACTCATAATTGCTTGTTTTCAATTGGAGGGATCACATCCCTTTATATACCCATCAATGAGGCATTTCATTAAATGAAAATGCATTATCCATATTAGTGTATCCATATAAATTTATTCCCATAATTCATTGAATCATATTCAATGAGTGGTCAAGCTAATTAATCCATTTATAATAGATTATAACTGATAATAAAACCATTTGGGAGAAATAAAAATATATCATATATATATAATTATTATCACATGTATTTAATACATGCATTATAATATATGAATCAAATTCATGCAATTAAATATACACTTTATATATATAATATCACACACACACACATTAGTTTATATCTAATAGAAGGAATGAGGTTTATGTCCTTCATGTTCATGTCACTGTGATAAGGATGGGATTTGCGGTTGTGATGTGGTGATATGGTATGTGGTTGTGGTATTTTATATGTAGTTGTGGTATATAGTATGTGGTTGTGGGTGTGATGTGGTATGAGGATTATAGTTATGTGGATATGGAAGGGATGAGAGAACTAGGATGTATGCCATTGGGGTGTGAGGGAGACTAAACTAGTGAGGAAGTGGTTATGGAGTACCTTCTTGACATAAATTATTTTGATATTATGTTATTTTTCTTGGATAAATTATTTGGTGAGTGGGCCTTGGTGAGGATGTTGTTGGAACCATGTTCGTTTTATGCATAAATTGGAGTATGGTTTGTGTTTTTTGACAATCCTCAATGGAAGTTCAGAATGTGTGCCAGTAAAGTGATCATACAGTTCAAGCAGACAATAGTATTGTAGGTGGAACTATTCTCCAGTGCTTGCCAAATTTTTGGATCTGAAAATCAAAAAATGAAGACATAGGTTGTTGGTAAGAGAAGGTGCGCATAAAAATAAAGTGGTGCACGAAATAAGGGAGGCGTGCGCGAAAAACAGCGGCGTGCGTGAAAAAAGAGCGGCGTGCGTGAAAAATAGTGGCGTGCGTGAAAAACAGTGTGGTGCGCAAAATAGGGGAGAGAGATTTTTTGCGCAAGAGGTGTTTCAGAATCAGAATGTTGAAAAATGGCAAAGGCATGGGCTGCACAGAAAACATGGAGATGGGCGCGAAAAAAGATTCCTGCGCGAAAAGTATTGTGCGCCGAATGAGAGGTTTTTCACGCCAAGATGGGTTTTGTGCGCGGGGTTCGGCGATGCCTATAAATAAGCGGTGACCCCCTCATTCCGTATGGTTGAATAGTTAGAGAATATTCGAGTGCTGATGCACGTAAAATGTTCGTGTAATGGGAGTCGTGCGAAAAAGACTGGGTTGCGCAAAAAATTTGAGGTTGCGCGAAAAACACTGAGCTGCCCAAAAAAGGCCAAGCTGCACGAAAAAAGTGTTGCATGTAAAGATGTGCATAAAGGAGGTTGTTGCGCGAAATATTTTCCGTTCTAAAATCAAGTATTTTGTGCAAAAGTGAGATATTTCGTGCAAAGGGTAGGGGTTGCGTGAAATCTTTAGTATAACCTATTTGAGCATTTTTGATTATCCGGTTCAGTGGTTTAGTGTGTTCGAGTGCATCAATTTTGGTCTTCAATGCAAGAATAGTCTCATGCTAAGTAGTGGAAAAGACTTCAATGCGAATATATTGAAGAGACCTTCACATCTATAAACTAACTGAGACTTCACCGAAGGCAGTGAGCTAGGGGGAGTCAATGGGAGTGACCCAATGGACACAGTGGGCTATCCCTGAACATTTGTAAAGGCAGTGAGCCTGGGATAGATTGACTGTTCCCGAACCATTGTAATCCACAACTAGTGAAGAATAGTGGAATTAGGTACGACTGACAACCTTTCGGTGTATGATCCTTGGACATAGCCCTTAGTGGTAAACCAAGTAAAAAGTGTTGTGTCATCTCTTTGCATGTGAATGTTTGATTTCTGATCATATCCATCATACAGTTTTGACTAGTTCCTACCAACGTGGGAACAAGATCCATCAATTTAAAAGAAAAGTTGACACCCTGATTCACCCCTCCCCTCTCAGGGTGTCCTGGGGTCCTACAAGTGGTATCAGAGGGTAAAGGTTTCTGGTGTTAAATCTATCCTTTTTTGTCATGGAGAATGCAGTCAATGCTAGGAGAATACCTCTCTTCGATGGAAGTAATTTTCATATTTGGAAGAAAAAAATGAAATCTCATTTAATATCCATTGGAATAGAAGTTCTCTTTGCTACTGTGCAATGAATACAAGTTACTGATCCAACATGGATTGCTATGACTGATACAGACATGAAAGTTTTTGACACAGATTCTAAAGCTCAGAATTCTATCACTGCGGCTCTTTCAGATCAGATCTATCTAATGGTGATGAGTTTCACCTTAGCAAAGTCTATGTGGGATAAACTTGAAAACATTTATGAAGGAGAAAAAAAAGTGAAAGAGGCGAAACTTCAAGTCTTACACAACAGGTTTGACGATCTAAAGATGCATCCTAATGAGAATGCAGATTCATTCTTCAATCGAATTACTGAAGTAGTGGGAGAAATTCGAGGTCTTGGAGAGGAAATCAAAGACATTGATATCGTAAAGAAAATCTTGAGAAGACTTCCTCCTATGTATAATGCAAAGGTGTCATCACTTAAAGAAATAGATCTATCTAAACTATCTCTGGATGATCTGTTAAGTAGTCTAGTGACATATGAGATGAGAGTCAAACCAGAAGATGCCACGACTCATGTAAGCAAGGAAATGGCATTCAAAGGCATGTACAAATTGAAAATTTCAAAAGATAGTGGTGGTGAAAATGATGAGGAAAAAGAAATTATTTCTATCATCGCCAAGAAGCTGAAGAAGGGAAAAGGTAAATTTAAAGGTAAGCTACCTCTAGCATGTTTTTGTTGTGTAAGAGTTGGGCACATTTCCTCTCAGTGCCAAAGAAATTTTGATGATGATGAGAGCGAAGAAGAAGACACCGAGAAGGCTTAGAAAAGGTTTTTAAAAAAGGTAGACTTCAAATCTGGAAATAAAATACAGAGGAAGATTTTTGTCTATAAAGAGGAAGATGATGATATTGAATTTTGTGAAGAAGAAGAACCAGAATTTAAAACAGGAAACCATGCTTCCATGATGGCTACCATTGAAAAGTCAGAACCCTCGATCAATAAAAATAGAGATAATCAGATTACTCCTAATGGTGATCCAAATATTCAAATTAAGGATTCCTTTTCCAAGATTGAGAATAAATGTAAGAGATGTAATAAGTGGAAGGAAATGGTTAAAGAATCATCAGAATATGCTGATAAACTTGAATCAAAAATTGAATTACTAGAAGAACTAGTGAGAGTTCAGTCTTCAATCCTTGAAATCACAGATGAAGTTGTAAAACTAAATCTTAGAATTGAAGAATAAGAAAAGGTCATAAATGACCTTTCATCTAGACTGGAAGAGAATTCCAAGACTGTTGAGGGTTTTGAGGAATAAGTTGTTACTCTTAGGAGTAAAATCGAATGTCAATCAAACAAAAATGAGGGTAAGAAGAAAATTCATTTTGGAAGATTCTCTGATGCAGAATTAGTAGCAAGAGACAAGTGTGGTTTAGATGGGGTTGGAAAAATCTTGAGTGATCAAAGACCCACTTGCATGGGAAAGAGTGGAATTGGCTATGAAGTTGAGACATCAACTGCTGGAAGTGAAGAGAGACAAAATAAAGAAAAGATGAAAGTTGGACATGTTGAAACGTTGCCTGAAGTTCTGAAAAAGAAACCCTCAATCCAAACTAAAAGAAGAAATACAAATTATCCTCAAACTTTCAGAAATGACAGACAGTCCAACTATTCTACCAAGGAAGAAGGCATGAGAAGAAATTCAAGTGAGAAGACATTTCCTCTCATGTAGTGTCAGTTCTGTGGCTATCTGGGACATACCATGTCATATTGCGAAGAGGCAAGAAGATACTTGAATGGGGAAGATCTGGGACGTCAAAAAAGGATACTGAATTCATATCCTCCATCTTATAGAAGAAATAGTTTCTATGGATACTGTTTTCATTTTTCTAACTTTGTCCATAAAGCTATGTATTTCTGGTAGAGATTCGATAGGAGAGATTCATACAGCTCTCAGAGACGGGTCAATATTCACCCTCCTGATGGTGTTGATCTCACAAATAGGTTTTCTCCTCTAGAAGAAGATTATGGGTATGAAGAATCTGATTATGTGGAAGAAATAATCAGAAGGCCATAAATATATTATACTCAATCCAATATCTCTTGGAAAGAAAACAAGAAGATCGAGAAATCCAATCTTGCAGAAGTAACCTTCAAAGCTACAAAGAGCAGCAACACCTGGATTCTTGATAGTGGATGCTCTTCACATATGACAGGAAATGCTGACCTTTTGAATAACATTAAAAATAAGGTTGATGGAACAATGAGGTTTGGTAATGATGGTGCTTTGAATATTAAAGGCAGTGGGAATACTGCTCTCGCCAATGGAGAGCTGAAGAAGTCTGAAGTTCTTTATGTGGACGGTCTATGCCACAATCTCCTCAGTGTGAGTCAACTCTATGACTCAGGGATCATAGTAACTTTCAATCAAAAAGGATGCACTATAAAGGAAAAAACAGGGAATTATCTTATGAAAGGCTGTAGAATAGATGGAAAATTATATCAGGTTGACAACAAAGTAAACTCTTTCTATTTTTCAGTTGAAGAAGAAAACAACCTCTGACATCGAAGGCTAGAGCACATTAACCAACAAGACATGAAAAATATATCTAAGATGAATATTGTCATGGATATCCCCATTCTGAAACATGAATGGGAAAAGGCTTGCGATGCTTGCATACGGGGGAAGCTAGTCTATAATTCATATCAACCAAAGAAGAAAAGGGCATCACACCTTCTTGATCTCATCCATACAGACATATGTGGCCCGATAAATGTCACCAAAACTCATGGAGAGAGGTAATTTGTCCTTTCCATTGATGATTATAGTAGAATGGCTTGTGTAATGGTTATTCACAGGAAGAGACAAGTACTTGATTTCATGAAAACTTATCACCGGATTGCCGAGAATGATACTGGACGGAAAATAAAAGTCCTGCGATCTGAAAATGGAGGGGAATACACATCCATTGAGTTTGAGAATTACCTAGAAAAACATGGAATACAACATGAGGTAGTTGCTGTGAGAACTCCACAGCAAAATGGAGTTGTTGAGCACCAGAATTGACAGGTCAACAATATGGACATGACTATGCTGATTGAGAGTTGTATCTCTTTCCATTACTGGAAAGAAGTTGTTGAAGCTATAGTGCACATTAAGAATTGATCGGGGATTTATATGGGAGAAACGAAGACACCATATGCATTGTGTCATGGAAGGAAGCCTTCATTGAAATACTTTCGTGTTTTCGAAAGCTAACATTTCATCTGAAATAAATAAAGAATTCAAGGAAAGTTTGGTTACAATGTTGATGAAGGAATTTTTCTTGGGTATCCAATGAACAGAAAAGCCTACAAGTGTTTCAATAAATGCTTGGAGAGGATTATGGAAAGAAATGATGTTAAGACCATTGAAGGAAAAACCCAAAATTATTCAAATAATTCCTATGATGATGAGATAGAAGATGGGGATGAATGTGAACATGGAGTAAATACAAATATAGAAATGGAGGAAGGTGTAAAAAACACTCAGGAGTCACATCATGATGTTGACTCAGAAGAGGAATCTGAAGAGGAAACCTTGGCCAGAGAAAATGCAACTGAACCTCACAGGAGAAATCGAAGAGATAATATTGATCCACCTAACATAATTGGGTACAGAAGTGCACCCACATGAACAAGGAGTATGAGGAATAACACACAATCTTCATTTCTATCAGTTGTGGAGCTATACTCATTTGAAGAAGCAGTAAAGGATGAATCTTGGGTGAAAGCCATGAATGAAGAGTTAGATCAGATTGACAAGAACCAGACATGGGATCTTGTCCAGAGACCTGAAGGTCATAATGTGATTGGTACAAAATGGATCTTCAAGAACAAGTTTTATGAGCATGGAAGTGTTATTAGAAACAAGGCATGACTGGTATGTAAAGGATACTCCCAAATTGAAGGTGTTGATGTTGAAGAAACCTTTTCTCCAGTGGCTAGACTGAAGTCAATCAGCATTTTCCTTGCCATGACACTCCAAAGAGGATATAAAGTATATCAAATGGATATCAAGACAACATTCTTGAATAGTGTACTCAAAGAAGAAGTCTACATTGAAAAACCAGTGGGTTTTATTCTTGGTACTGATGAAACAAAGGTTTGCAAACTAAAGAAGGATCTATATGGTATGAAGCAGGCTCCACGAGCATGGTATTCCTGGATGGACTCTTATCTCAAGAAGCTGTAATTCAAAATAGAAGGAGTATATCACAATATATATTGAAGAAAATATTAGTTCATGGTTCTAGTCTATGTTGATGACATTATATTTGTGGAAGCAGGAAGAAATCAATGGATGAATTTTCCAATTACATGAAATAAGGATTTGAAATGTCTATGATTGGGTAGCTCACATATTTCTTGGGGATGCAGGTGATTCAAAAGAAGGATTACACTTTCATTTCTCAAGAAAATTATGCAAGATAGATGCTGAAGAAGTTTAATATGCATGACTCCAAACCAATGTCAACTCTGATTGCAGTTGGAACCAAACTTAGAAAGCATGATGATGGGACCTCTGTAGATCCCAAAATGTACAAAAGGATTATTGGAAGCTTATTATACCTGACAGTAACATGTCCAGCCATTGTATTTGCAACATACTTAGCAGCCCGCTTTCAGAGTAATCTGAAGGAACAACATATGGTAGTAGTAAAAAGAATCACGAGGTATATTCAAGGTACTCCCAATTGTGGATTATACTTTACTGCAGGAAGGGATAGTGAATTATAAGCATTTTATGATGCTGAATGGGCTGGCGATGTAGTGGATAGAAAGTCCACCAGTGGTGGAGCATTCTATATTGGGAATAAATGTGTTGGCTGGTTGATCAAGTAACAAGAAAGTACTTCTCTTAGTACTACTGAAGCTGAGTATATCTCCGCCACAAAGGTATGCACTCAACTGATATGGATGAAGCAACAACTAACAGATATTTGTGATGAGGTGAAGCAACCAATGGTGATTTACTGTAATAACAAGAGCACAATTGATCTTACGAAGAATCCTATTCAGCATTATCTTACAAAACATATTGAAATTAGGTATCACTTTATCAAAGAAAAATTTGAGCAAAGTGTGATTAGAATGGATCATGTAGGAACTGATGAGAAAGTGGCTGATATCCTGACCAAGCCACTGTCAGTGGCTGTGTTTAAGAAACATCAGTTGAAACTCGGAGTTCAGTCACCTCCCAGTGCATAAGAAGGTTACGAAATACCCCTCTCCCCAGTTTTGTTAACTGTTTTTAATATGTCTGTGGATATGATGCATGTTTATGGGGGAGATACTATCCAGGGGAGTATTGAGATGTTCAATGAGAAAATACCAATCTTTGGGTTTATTACCAATGGGGGAGAAGGAATAAATTCTGGACATGTTTGGTATCACAATGAGAATTCAGGACATGTAATGATTCTGGGACAATTTAAGAGAATTGCTTGGACGTCATTGAGAATTCCAAAACACAGGTTCCCAATTCACGCTTCCCCTCTTGTTTTCTACACCGAGCATTTCTCACGTAGACTTAGAGTGTTGGATGAGTTGATTCTTGCGTTTTTGGTTTGCATGTGGTTAGTGCTCTATTGAATTTATTTACTGATTTCCAACAAACCCAAAGGGGAATATTGTTGGAACCATGGTTGTTTTATTCATGAATTGGAGTATGGTTTGTGTTTGTTGACAATCCACAGTGGAAGTTCAGAATGTGTGCCATTAAAGTGATCATACAGTTCAAGCAGGCAACAGTATTGAAGGTGGCACTGTTCTCCAGTGTTTACCAAATTTTTGGATCTGAAAATTGAAAAATGAAGAAATAGGTTGTTGGAAAGAGAAGGTGGACGCAAAAAGGAAGTGGTGCATGAAATAGGGTAGGTGTGCGTGAAAAATAGCAGCGTGCACAAAAAAAGAGTGGTGTGCATGAAAAACAGTGGTGTGCGTGAAAAAAAGCATGGTGCATGAAATAGGGGAGAGAGATTTTTCACGCAAGAGGTGTTTCGGAATCAGAACTTCAAAAAATGGAAAAGGCATGGGATGCGTGAAAAACATGGAGATGGGAGCGAAAAATGATTCCTTTTCTAAAAGTATTGCGTGCCAAATGAGAGGTTTTTCATGACAAGGTAGGTTTTGCGCGCGGGGGTCGGCGACACCTATAAATAAGTGGTGATGCCCCTCATTCCGTATGGTTGAAGACTTATAGAATATCCGAGTGCTAATGCACGTAAAATGTTCGTGTAAAGGGAGTTGTGCGAAAAAGGATGGGTTGTGCAAAAAATTTGAGGTTGCGTGAAAAACTATGAGCTGCGCGAAAAAGGCCAAGCTGCACGGAAAAGGTGTTGCATGTAAAGCTGCGCATAAAGGAGGTTGTTGCGTGAAATATTTTCCGTTCTAAAATCAAGTATTTCGTTAAAAAGTGAGATATTTTGCACAAAGGGTAGGAGTTGCGCGAAATCTTCAGTATAACCTATTTGAGCATTTCTGTTTATCCGGTTCAATGGTTCAGTGTGTTCTAGTGCATCAATTATGGTCTTCGATGCAAGCATAGTCTTATGCTAGGAAGAGGAAAATAATTCAATACGAATCTATTGAAGATACCTTCACGTCTATAAACTAATTGAGACTTCACCGAAGGAAGTGAGCCAGGGGGAGTCAATGGGAGTGACCCGAGGGACGCAGTGGGCTATCCATGAACATTTGTAAAGACAGTGAGCTTGGGACAGAGTGAATGTTTACGAACCATTGTAATCCACAACTAATGAAGAATAGTGGAATTAGGTATGACCGAAATCTTGTCGGCGTATGCTCCTTAGACGTAGCCCTTAGTGGTGAACCAAGTAAAAAGTGATTTGTCATCTCTTTGCATGTGAATGTTTAATTTCTGATCATATACATCATAGAGGTTTGACTAGTTCCTACCAACATGGGAACAAGATCCATCAATTTAAAGGAAAATTTGACACCCTGATTCACCCCTCCCCTCTCTGGGTGTCTTGGGGTCCTAGAGATGTGTGGTAGTTTATTAGGTACATGTGATGAGTTGATTTGAATTTTATTCATCGAGTCATTAGTATTATTTTTCTACATTTACATAATAGGTTTTGTGGATGATCCTACTGATTATATTTTTATGAATATGCATATATATATATAAATGAATACACAAAAACACCTTTATTTTTATAGTTTTTCAGGAGGAAAATGGTGATTGTCTTGGACCAACTAGCTTATGGAGATAGTAATTGGTATTAGTGTTGATTCCATAAGAGTTGGATTATGGTATTTCATTTTGGATACCATTGTTCTCATATGACATTTACATGCATTATGGATTGAGTTTTATTTTATATTATATAGAGTTTATTGGTGTTTTATCTTGTGTTCCTAGAATTTATAAGGGTAATTCCTCTCATATGTGTGTTACATAATCTCAATTATAGTTTGCAACCCATATACCATTGAATATAGGTTTTTGGGGGTCACTCTCATCTTTACTGTTGACCTAGGAGGGGTTCTAATGGGGGTGGGTCATGACAGAGTGGTATCCAAGCTTTGATTAAGAGATAAGATAATTTTTTGGAGTTAGTCACTAGTGAGGAATGCATGAGTTTTATAGGGAAATGATATTAGTTAAACTGATCATATAATATGGAAAAGGAGATCAAATATGGCTCACAAATTTAGGGCTCCCTATGATCTGATATAGGGACCTTATTCTTACTGAAATTCCTACATGATATGATGCTAATTATGGGATAAAAACCTAGGATAGGTACACATATAATGATTGTTTATGATTTTTTTAGCTGAGTTGAATTCTAAGAAAATTAAAATGAATCTAATTAAAAATATATTAAATGAAATCTATATTTCCAGGTTTATAATTTTCCTTATTTTGTTTTGTAGAGATGTATAGTGGGAATCATCTGTGTGTTTTTTAGGTTGGGGAGGTGTAGTGGGATTCTATATTTGATCATAGTAAAGTTAATACTGATGAGGATGGTCCTTGGAGTAAGATTTTGTCCAAGTTTTAGCATCAGAGTTTGAAAAAGTATGAGGGGAATATCGAGGAGCTTGGAATTTCTTTTAGTTTATTTTTTACATAGAAGGATCACTAGATTCTTTTGACCATTAGTTAGCTGAGAGGTTCTTGTTATCAATGGCAGTTTCTATTTCTTAGATATCACAAGGATTCAAAAGATCATTAGGATGAATTTGGGATGCAATTTCATGTGGCATTTCTCTCTTTAACACTAAAGGAAAATTGATGACAATATTTTCTCTCTATTCAGTATGGGAGATTAAGTGTATGGAATCTTGGATTCCAATTCAAGAATATTATTAATTTTCTCTTGATATTATACTAGATGATGAGGCTAGGGAGAATTTTTTTAGGAGGCATTGTGTCTAGAGATCTAGTGTTAGGTCACCATATTTATGTTGTTGATGTATATTTAGGTGCTTCCCAAGGTTAAAGTGATCAAGAAGATAATGTACAGATCAAATCATCTCAAGATAGAAGTCATCAGAACTTCACAATGGGTAAGTCTACATATGGAGGTTCTCAGATGTCTAGGTAGTAAATATTTTGACTAGTGGGGAGTTAGTCACAACTTTATTCTTCTCATTTCTATGGAATTGGTAATTCTTAGGCTTTTATCAAGAGTTCCATTTTAGTATTCTTTGCTTATATAGGATATTAACATTTATGGTTTCAAATCCCAACTATTCTTAGTGGTCAATGTGAGACATGTAGCTAGTTTTTAGTACAGAAACAACCACAATTCCCCCAAGTACTTATCACCAATATCATGATCAATAAACTTTTTAGAAGTAGAGAGGATATGAATCTAAAAGAGGGAATCCCTAAAATATTCCTTGTCCTTGTTGGATTTTGTGTTCCAGAACCGACTATTTATACTTCAAATTACATGCATATTAAAAAAATTGAATATTAATTTAAATATATTATTACATATTGTTCATAGTTCTTTACAACATTAATGTAATAATTTCCTATAGTATCTGTCACATTAAAAGGGAAAATTAGTTCCTCAATATGATGAGAACCTTGAAATTCCATGATTATATTCTTAAACCTAGTTCTATGGTCAGATAAAATTATATGATAGGGAACATAGCATGATTATTGTTAAGTGTGAGTACTCATAAATATGCGATACTTATTCTCATGAAGTTCACAGTTGTTAATCTCCAAGATGGGATATTATGATAACATACCCACCAATAGGAATTCCACATGTTTATGTGTCATTAGATATTCCTATCCATGAGAATGTGTAATGGTCCTTATACTTTAATAGTATTGTTAATGCATGTTACGAATCACATAATTATATGTTTTATCATAAACCTTGATGGTAATAGTTCATGGTGAAGTTGGGTATATTGAGCGCATCACAGATTACATGTTATTAATGAATAATTTTAGGAGAGATTTTTCCCTTTCATATTAATTAAATTTGATATATTGACCCTTTGATTCAAATATAATTATCACATTAAATTCCATTTCTATGGTGTAATTATGAGTTTATTTCAAATAGTCAAAGAAATATGTATGAAGTATATAGTTTGATGACATAGGTGCACAACCATCTTGATGAAATATTGTGACAATGGGATTATATTACATAACGATTGTAAAGACCCAACCCCAATTTCCCAGATCCGGTGCCTTATTTTATTACCTTGGCATATAAACAAGGAATATGCATCCTGAAGGACCGAGTAGTTTAGTATCTTTGGAAACAAGATACATTCATAAATTCATCATTACAAATTGGAATGAAATACAACACATAAGTTTTATTTGGAATATCCACAACTATAAGTTTATCCCTATAGGTCATTCATAATAAAATTCTTCAAGTCCTGAGGAAATGAAATATAATAAAGGAGTGACCTAAAATGCTCAGTAAGGGTAATAAATTCAGAAAAATATATCATAAACATAAACATGAGGCATAATGAATAACTAAAAACACTTTTCTTTAAAAAAAATAATCTTTAACATAATATGGAAGGATTAAGAGATGAATAAATAATTCCATAATAAAACATAATCATGGGTATTATACTAGTCAAACAACCACATGAATTTTCAATAATAGTTTCATAATAAGGGAATTCATAATGTGGGACATCATAACCATACCGTCAAGGACTTGTTCCAAGACCATAAATATCCATTTTTTCTTAAGGCCTCATGCCTAGACCATAGTTTGTCTCATGAGACCTACCAATGCACCAATGGGCTATAGTGGGCCCCAACCGACACTTAATAAGTCCAATTTATTCCTCATATGAATGGGAATAAATATAAACAACATATACATTCATATTGAAACTAATGTATGAAATGTAAATAACATTCCCTGAACATTAAGCATAAACCTTAACCGTTCAGAGTAAATTGGTGAATGGTTTTAAGATAGAAAATCCATAATAAAACTAATAATAAAACATTAAATTAAATATTTTATATGATATCATAAAATATTAATCCAAATAGTACATAATAATCAACAATATTATTGAAATAGATGAAGATACTCTTATAAAATCATTGAGTAATTCTTGAGATAAATACTCTTTTACTTTGAAAAGAAGGGTTCTTTTGAAAAAATATTTGTATAAAACCAGAAGTGAAGTAAGATAGTATTTTCATAATAAAACGATTTATTTTATAAAGATTTTTGTTTCCAAAAATATATTATAGTGTTCCCTTGAAAATAGGTAAGAATTTTGAGAAATTCCCTTGAATCAGGCTTCTATTACGGGAAGAATTTTTGAAAGATCCTTTTAAAACATATAACTCCCCATAAATTAAAGTAAAATTATGATTTGTAAAAATATATAGAACATTATCACAGATATATGAGGATTATATATGAATAAATAATAATTTAATTGAGTTAATTAGAGAATAAGAGTAACCCGAATGAAAGTGGAGGTTGAGGTAGAAAACCCTTACCTTAAGTCCGAAGGTGTTCCTCAATTGATCTTAATGACCTAAATAATAAAATTTAGGTTCATAAATTAATGATTCCATAAAATAATCAAAATTTAATTTATTTGGTATAACCTTATTAGTTTCATTAATAGCCTTTTGATGGGTTAATAGATTCAATTTCATTGTTTGGGAGAGTTTTCTTCCTTGGTTTTCATGACTGGATTACTTATATTCATGTACGGATAAACATGTAGAATGAGAATAGTTTTCCATAATTGAAGTTATATGTTATTAGTTTACAAAAATAAGATTAAATAGTTATAAAATTCATTTAGTTATTTGTAGTTAATATGAATCATTTTATAAAACTTTAATGATAATTTTTTGGGTTAGTTGGTGGTTTTTGATCACAACGAACTGATTTTGAATTATAAATTAATATAATGTGTACAAAAATATTAAATAACCTTATATAAGTTATATTATATATATTATATTCTGGTTAAACTACCAAAATTTTCTTATTACTAGAATTGAATACGGTAATAGAAATTGAAAACCCGTCGTCTTTGAATGTGATAAATTAACACATCTCAGATGGTGTTTTCATTTTTAGTATAAAAGAATGGTAAAGGAGAGATGATGATGAATTATTACATTATCACAATAAAATTATAGTACATGTAAGTTATTGGAGTTATCATAACATTTGGATGAAATTAGGTGATGAAATAAAAATAAAAGAAAGGGACTTGAAATAAAAGAAAAGTTGAGAAATCTTTTACGAAAATTCGGTAGCCTAATGACGTCACTTAAAAATTCATAAAATATTTTGATAATAGAAAAGGGATATCTCATAATTATTACATAATATTAACATTAAGTGGGATATGTAATGACATATCCCAACATAATCCACAATAAATTAAAAGAGAATAACATAAAAAGAGTTCTTAAAAAAGAGAAGGGTGGTATATTCCCTTACCTTGTAGAATAACTCCTAAAACTTGAAGGTTGGGACCTTGGGGGATTGAGGAAACCTTGGGAGGACTATAAGAAGTTAAAACTAACATATATTATAGGATTATGACTTTTTAATGAAATAAAATTAAGGAATGAGTGAGTATTTATAGTAAATGAGAGGGAGTTTTTTATTAATTTCAAAGGACACCTCATTAGTGTTTTTTGCAAAACCATGGGCTTTACCATGGTATTTTCCCATGGTATTATCCAACTGGGACAAATCATATCATATTTTAATATAAAAAAGTCTACCAGAATTTTATATTAATTATTACATCATTATGATGTCATTAAACATACCAAAAACTCAAAATTGTATTTTTACTATTCACAAAATTCAAGTATTTTAGAAAAATCCCAAAAAATTCACCCCAACCATTTTTCAACTTATATAATTCAAAAATGAAATCCATTTTTATAAATTAATTTTCTAAATAATTGTAATTTATTTTTAAAATAAAATCATAATTTATTCCAAAAAATAACTTTAAAACTATAACTCATTTTATAACACCTTGATAAATTAATCAAGGTCCCATAAAATTATCTTATAACCATAAGAAAATAAATTAAAAATTTATGATTAAATTTTATGAAAATAAATTTCCATTTTAAATTATTAAATTAATTATAAAATTGTAATTAAAATATTTATGACATACAAAAATACCAATACTTATACTATGATCTTTTTTTCACTTATAAGATGTCTAAATTTTATTTATACATTCATGGGTGAAGTTTATATTTTTTTGGCCAAATTACTATTCATTAATATTCATAAGAGTAACATTACTATTCATAAGGGTTTGTTACTATTAATAAGGGCATGTTACTATTAAAAAAAATTAAGTTTTTCTTATCAGACTCTAAATATCTTACTGAACACAACTGTGTATATAAGTTTTTTGAAATTAAAATCACAGATGTGGTAAAATTATGTTTACTGGCTAGGTTATAACAAAGTGGTTCTTTGTAGAGACTTAGTGTTTCATGCATTCAATATTAAATTTATTTGAAAAATCTTGGGGTGTTACAAAGATAACTCATATGTGTTTATAGATGTTGTGAAGTTAAATTTTTTCTCTAGGATGAATTGACTTGTTATTAGACAGTAATATTGGACTTCAGGCAAGTCTACCTAATTTCAATTTGAAAGAATCCCAAAGGGTCACACACTCAGTGTTTCCATTGATCTCACTTAAAATTTATTTGTATTTAACTATTGGAATAAATATTATTCTCAAGATAAATGAATAATTTATTCATGATTAATGATCACATAAGTTAAATAAACATTTATTCTCAATGTAATTGTTAAATTACAAAGATATATAATATTTATTTATTTATTTATTAAATGAATAAATGTTTAATTTATTCAGGTATTCAATAAATTCCAAGGAGGACTAGTGGACCAAGAGTGATTTTGATAACAAATATTAATTTACAATCTAATAAAATAATATTTATCATTACACTAGTTAGCACACGTCATGGAATAAAAATATCATTATTATTATAATACATGACATGAGGTCAGACATGACTTTAAAATTTTATTAAAGTCACTTATACAGTTAATTAAATTACAAACCTTAACCCTAGATCTATAAATATAACACTAATACATTCTAATAGAGTTTAATTAAGAATAATTGTGAACAACATATTACTCTCTAAAATCATCCTCTTCCTTCTCACATCCTCTCAAGAATGAGAAAATCAAGAGAATTTCTTCAAGACTGGAGACATTTGAAACGATCAAGACAAATAATGAAATATTATATATTTAGAATGCTTGCACATGATGATTCATAAGTGTCATTAATATATCATAGGAGAATGTGTGGATCACCGTTAGAGGGATTCTACACTTGGATCCTCCAAGTGCAACAATAGATTACTGAAAATGGTTTCAGATGATCAACATCTATTATAAAGAAAGATCTCAAGAACAAGATAATTTTTTTATGATTTGATTAAATTATTTATAAATTTAATGTGAAAAAGATCTTATCTTGGTTTTGGTATCCTTTATTTTCAATATTCTATTAAAATAATTTCATCGATCATGATGTTTTTATCTTGTACAATATATGAATGATTCACTGAATTTAACTTTTTTTAAGTCAGGATCACCCTGATAAGTGATTCTGCTATGCTCGGAACCATTAGGTGGTATTAGAGGGCTTACATTCAAATTTATAATTATTTATTTGATTCTTGATCATTGCAAATTTAAAAGTTAAAATTCATTTCAAGTTTTTGTTCATTCTTGATTTTCTTTGAAATCACTTTTTACTATTCATTATTTCTCACTCATATTACTAAGATCAGTTAATAATTAATGAATATCACATATAAATAATCCATTTGGAGGTGCTAAGAATTATGGCTGGATAATACATGATTACACAATGTGTACACCTTTGTTACATGACTTTTATCATTTTTCATTGCACAAGGACACCCAAATGGATTCTAGGACATTATATAATTAGTACACATTGAGTGAAATAAATGCATCATGTTTTGACCATATAGGGTGGAACATGAATTTTCTGTAGTATATGCCATGTAAATTAACTACACACCATGTAGTCTGTGTGTTTTCTAGGTGGAAAACTTGGGGTCAAACTGCATTGCATAATTAATACACCATGTGTATTTAATACACAACATGTACAGACTGGTAGCCATGTAACTTGAATCACACATTGTGTATTCTTTCTACACAACACATACTTCATAAATTTCCATGATAAGTGAGTCCCTTGGTGTATAATATAGATATCCAGGGAAGAGAAGTACATGTTGTGTGATTAGTTTTCACATGTTGTGTACTTTTCTTGTTTACACAAAAATATTAAATCTAATTATTTTCCCCATGAAATATCATCAACCCAAGTTCTGTGAGTCATTAAGTTTATAGTACACACTATTCATTAGGTTTAATATTATATTAAATTATTACTTAATTCCACATAATATTCGAAACAATGAATCATTTTATAGTTATTATATACTAAAGACTCAACACATTAAATTGTAAATGATATGTAATTTTCATGTGTTCTATGTGGCATTAAATTTATTGTACAAGCTATGAAATTATAACACATTCCATTTACATAATATTTTTTATGAGTTCATTTTTTACAATTAAAACCATACTAAGTAGTTGAGATAAGTAATCGATGATTTTCTTTGAAGTAAAAAGCTATGTACTATTTTATTGATTTTTAAATAAAATTAAATAATTTATTTTATTTAAATAAAAACATATGATAATTTTAGGACGATTGGATAAAATAATATAAAATTAATTAATTGATTAATAAGATAATTAATTGGATTAATTCATGCACATTTTATCTTATTAAATAATAAATAGAAATGATTTTTATATAGTTGTTTTAAATGTTTAATCATTGCATTTGTATGACTAATCATGAGTTTTGACCAAACTGATGTATGTGTTGGTTTTATTTTATTTTATTTTACTACATGGTTTTGTAATTAATTACTATTAAATTAAATATGATGGCATGTATTTCATCCCTCCATCTTTTATTATGTAGGATGCACATGTATAAGGCTGTTTTATGTAATTCCCCTTAAAAAATCCTTTAGTTCCCCTCAAATATGTGTGAGTTATAAAAAAATTTGTAATAAAATGAGTTTTTGAAGGCACATGGAGTTGATTCAAGATGGAGCCAAGGCGGAGGCACTTCAAGATGGATCCAAGACAAAACCAACATGAGAGATACATAGGTGGACTAGTGGGATACTGCAACATGTGATAAGATTGGAATAAAGATTTTATCCCTAGGGTCATAGGGTTATTTATTGTTTGATCAATAAATCAATCATTAGATAAAGATCATGATTGTGTTATTTATTTATTTATTTTATTTCTACCTTATGCATGATTTATTTTATGGATGCAAGACTGTAATCACATAAATAAATGTAATGATATGAAAATATGGAATTAAAATAAATGGGTTATACATAAATGTTTTATCAGAAAATGGTTAATAAAAAAATTAAAATCCAATTTATATTAACAATATATGTTAAAGATATAAAATTAAAATTTAAAAATAATAAAAAAAAAATCCCTCAAGTGAATATTAATTCATTACACCTTCTATCATCTAAATTAAGATGATAACATAGTTAAAGTGTCAGTTCAGGCCATAGTCTAGGAAATTTTAATTATTAAGGATTCATAACTAAGATTATGGGTTGGCTTAACCGAAATTGTATTGAATTTAATGTAAATAGTCTATTCAATAAAAAATTTGGGACAAGTGTTGATGAAATCTCAGTTAGGATTTATGGATTGTGGATTCCACTCAATGGTCCAATGAGATTATGGATTTTAGTTGGAAATAACACCTACTTAAATACCTTATTAAGGTTTGTCATGGACATAGTCTCGATCATAAAATAAGGGAAATGTCGATCCTCATAACTAGAATGTCTTGAGTGATGGGACATTCTGAGTTTAATGGTTAGGGCTATTAAGACATGATAAAATAACGAGAGACTTAATAAAATTAAATTCATTACTTTGTATCCCATTAACTATATTCAAGTGAAGTACTAATAATATATTGTTTTAATATTGTATAATAATTACAAGCTTTTCAACCACATTATCCATTTGATCAATTTTATAGAAATACCATCTCCTAACTAGAAGTAATTTCCAAGAATGGTTTAGATTCCCATGAATAGAAGTATTACATGATAGAATCCTCAATGACTAATTTACCTATAAAGGAGGCGAGTGATGAGTAGTTCACCATCTATGATAAACATTTGAATGATGCGATCCAAATTTAGTGTTTAATTCTTTCATCCATGTCTAATGAACTCATGAAATACATGAAGACATGGATGCTTATAGCATGCTCCAACATCTCCATGGTTTATATCAAAAGAGAGTTAGAAAAGAACTATTTGAGATGTATAAGGTGATATTTTAGAGAAAACATAGAGAAGGTGCACCAGTTGGGCCTCATGTAGTCAAAATCATTGGCTAAATTAATCACATAGAGGTTATAGGGTTTAAGAGACCTGATCAAGTGCACACCAATCTCATTATTTCATTAATCCCTCATATATTCTCTAATTTTGTTGTAAATTTCAGTATGAAGAACCTAGATAAGTCTCTATCAGATATTCTTATACTAATTCATTAAGTTGGAAAGGATATAAAGCATGAAGATACTTTTATCCTTATGGTGAATAAAATTAAAAGTTTGGTGAAGATCTCTATATCCAAATATTCTTCACAACACCCTACCAAGAAGAGAAATATCAAGGGGAAAAAGGGATCATGATGTTTTCTATTTCACATATGTAAAGTAGGGCCACTAGAAGAAAAATTACACCTAGGTAAAGAAATAAGGGGATACTTCAGGGGTGTGTTATCAAGTGAAATTTGTTTTTTTTGAAAATTGGGTAATAGATACAACATTTGGTGCACACATATGTATTCAAATATAGGAACCATGTAGATTCCAGAAGATAACCTGAGGTGATTTAGACCCAAAATCAGCCAATGAATCCATATTTTCTATTTTGGCTATTGGGGACTACCAACTCATGTTGTTGATGAGAATGAAATTGGTTTTTAAATATTTTTATTATGTTTCATATGTTACCAAAAAAATTATTTTCGTATCCAGACTTGATACAGATTTATTTATTTTCAAATTTGGTAATAAATGATTCCTCTTTTATAAATATAGAATTTATTTTGGTAAGTAACATTTAAATAATGATCTTTATACAGGAACTAAGTAATTACAACCAATAAGAAAAATAGCTCACATGACTCATAACACACCCAACTATGGAATCACTATATGGGTAATGAAAATGAAAAACATTTGACTAAATTACACTAAGATGGATATTTTGATTCATTTGAACTAAAACCTCTTGGTTCATGTTACACCTATTTATAAGGAAAAAATGATCAAATCCATATTTAGTGGAAAAGGTTAAAGAGATAAGGAGATTATTGAATTAGTTCATAACAATGTGTGTGGAACATTTAAAGTTAAAGTAAGGGGTGAGTAATCATACTTCATAACTTTTAAAAATGATTTAAGTAGATATAGATATGTATATTTAATGAGGTATCAGTTAGATTACTTTGATAGATTCAAGGAATATAAGAATGAAGTTGAGAACCATATTGGTAAGAAGATTAAGAAACTCCACTTAGACCATGGTGGAAAATATCTTAATCAATACTTCATTTATTATATATGGGTGTTTGTGATTGTTGGATCAGGTTATATGAAATACACACAAGAGGGGGGGGGGGTGAATTGTGTCTTTAAAAAATTCTTTGAGAAATATTGTTGACAATCAATTCTGACCTTTTATATTTATCAGAGTGTTTATATAGTAGAAATAAATAGATATTAGAATGCAAAGATTTATAGTGGTTCAGGTCACAAAGATCCCCTAGTCCACTCCACCAATACTCTTCCCCACAAGATTAATGATTTTCACCAGTCATTCCTCTTTTCACAAAACCATACACAACTGATTATAGGTAGTTAACACCTTTACAATTTAAGGCTAAAACAAATCCTTCTAGTTCTAAACACATAACTGGTCAAAACAGCTTAGTACGAGAAGCCGATACTCAAAATAAAAGAGTATTTGTTTTAAAATACTTTCCAATTGTTCTTCATAGTTTCAGCAGTACACAACTGACAATAGATGGATCATCATCTTCAGAAAGGATGTTCTTCAGGTAAGAGTAGTTCTGAATTGATCCGGTTGTAATTTGATCTTGAAATGAAATCATCAACTTATCAGTAATAGACTTACAATTGATCTTCAATTTATAATAGGTAAATCTTCAACATTTCTCTTTCTGATATAAAATAGGATCTGATCGTTCTTTGTAGCAGTAAATCTGTAAATGATCTTTTTAAAGAATAAGCTTATCTCTATTTTTGTGAAACTCAAATATCTCCAAATTTGAATCTTGTAATCATCGCGAATTAAAGAGATATCTTGACACTTTTCTTTTTTTCAAATTCTTATACAATAGAATATATAGAATAAGTATGAGCACCTTATTCATAAATTCATATCCACAAAAGTCGCCTGACAGATCGTGATATTCAAATGTTTGAATAACAGAGCAGTCGCAAATTACCTTAATAATTAGCATGAAATCCTAATTTTAAATCAATAATTTTAATAACATATAAATGCATTTAAATTAGTGAATTATTCTCTTTAAAATTGGGCTTTGAATCGAGCTTGAAATCAGTCTGATATTCCGCAAAAGACCGTTGTACAATAAAGTCTCAAATTTAAATCTCCGACACTTGAAGAAGTCAAACGTAGGGTTCCAAATGTAAGGTTGATGATCCATAATTTTGTCATTGACTTTCAAATGTATGGTATATGATCTATACTTTTCTTTTCTTTAGAACATAAGATATATGATCTATAATTTTTGATAAAACGTAAGGTTCATTACAAAAGTAAGGTTGATGATCCATACTTTTGTGAAGAAAACGTAAGGTTTCATACTTACATATGGTTCTTCATCCATACTTTTCTTATATAAAAAACGTAAGTTTCCTTCAAAACATAAGGTTATTTTACCATATTTTTCTATCAATGTAAGTTTGATTAACCATACTTTTCTGAACTCCCGTAAAATAAATTTAGGATATAATCCTTACACTACGCTCTCCAACGTACGATATAAACAGTTATTTCAGAATACGCTAAATATATTTTTGAACACTTTGAAAAATATTTCACGTGAATTATATGCTTTAATATTATTCCAAAATTGGAAATATAAAGAATATTAATTTCCTAGAATATACTTAAAGTAAAATCATTAGAATAACAAATAAGGGTATTTGTAAGCATCAAAATAATCATAAAAATATAGAGTATTGTTGAAAAAATACATGCTCAACAATGATTTTATCCCAAATCACTCCTCCTTATATACCTCATTTTAATGGTGTAAGAGAATGGAGGAACCACACCTTGTTAATCATGATGAGATCAATGACAAGTCATGTGAGTCTTCTATTATCCTTTTGGGGATACAATTTATAAAAAATAGTATCACTAGTAGAAAAACGATTTTTATAGCATATTTTTCACGTTGGTTATTTATAACTGATGTGAAGATTTGGGCATATTACTTTTTCATGTCAGTTTTTATAAAACCTACATTAAAAAGTACAAATTCTCCACTCTTTCATATCGATTATATAGTATAACTGATTTTAAAGAGTGAGTTTTTACATTGGTTATACTATAACTAACATAAAAAACCTTGAATATTCATTTTTTATGTCAGTTATAATATAAATGACGAACAAAATCTTTTAAAAATTTATGTATCGATCAAGGGTTTTATTACGTGGGTTGCCTATTTCATGACAGATCTCTCATTTATCTCTCGTCGAATCCCTAACTTCTTGGTTTCTTTAATTTGGTGGTTGAAATCTTGCCTTATGATCTAAATCAAACCATAGGGTTTCATCGACCTTAGGTTATAAATCTGAAGTAAGCCTCAAACAATTTGGTTTCTCTCTTTTTAGTCATTTTTTTGGCTTCGAGTCTCTAACCAACTATTGTTCAATGAGGTATTCTTTATTCTCACATTACCATATTTATACATTTGGGTTTTCTCATATTCATTTTTATGAGTTCGATTATAGATATTCTCATCTTCAACTAGCTCACCTGAAGGTTTGAATTTTGAATTTGATATAAATTTTTATTGGTTATATAGGTGTTTTTATTTGGATTTATGGTGTTTGATTCATATTATGTTATATAATTTTTTTTAAAGTTTTAATGAGTTTTGGGATGAAAATAGAGAACAAATTAAAGCTGATTGTTTAGCTTACACAGTCATATAAACCATACAGAAAATAGAAAAACAATACTAAAAATATTTCATAGGCTATAATATGATTCAACATGATCTATAAAACTATGTGGAAAATACATGCATAGTTATTCATCCCTATTGTGTTTGTTAATTATCCTCCTTTTACTCTCAAGTTGATCCTAATGATGCTTATCCTTCATTGAGGTGAATTAAATATTGGTTTCATGATGAGTTGATTATATTAGCTTGAATTTTGTTTTATTTTTTCATATGTAGTTGTCTACATGGTCATTATAAAAAATGTTTTTTTATCCAAAGTGGATTTGGTAAAATGTTATTAGATTTAGAAGTAGACATTGTGGTTTTTTAAATAATTATCTTGACTTTGTGTGAGTGTATCTGATTTTATAATTATATATAGTTAGTGTTTCCAAATAATGGATAATCATTGATTTTCAACATAATTTTGGGTGCTTTTATAGTCTATTAAATTGATTAAAAAGTTTTTTCAATATTTTTACTCTTTCATTTTATGAATCAAACATGATAATGCAATGTAAATAAATATAGGTTGAAAATTACTATCCTTGTTTGGGATCAGAATCTTTTGATTTCTGATGGTTTCAAAGTTTTAGTATAATAGTGTATCCCCTAAATTGTTGACAGTTTAATATAAATTATATTTTAATTTATAATTCCATTTTTTGTTTTCCCAGTGGATTTATTCAATTATAAGAATTTAACATTATAAGAAAGTAACATAATAAGAAAATCAAACGCTGTAGCTATTTTTAGGGTTGAAGCTTGTTGGAACAAGTTAAAGTTGAATTCTTAGTGTATGCCTCACATGATTGAGACTGTCTATTCTACTTCTGATTTTATAATATGTTAATTAGTTATTGATTTTATTTAATGTGAAATTTTTTAAACTAAGACTCAATTTATTATTAGATTATAATTTTAATTACAATATAGAATAAATTTTTTATTTTTATAAATAATCAACTATGAATTAGTTGTTCTCATTCTATATATTTTTTTATAGTTATTGTTTTATGGATATCTTTGTACACATTTTTGAATAATTTTATAAGGTTATATTAATTTATTTTTACTTGAGACATTTTTTAAAGGAATCTATTTTGTAATTCCTTCCGAATGAATGAATTTTCTCATCAAAATTTTCTATTTTCCTTATAATATTTCCATTTTTGGTTTTCTATATTTTTATATGTCATTTATAATCTCAATATTTTATAAATTATTACCTTTGTTTTTGATATTTATTTTTGATATTTGTTATATATAATGAATCAAAGTTGTATTAATGCACCTCAAATAGGTGCCAAATATGAGGAATGTGTCGATGCTTTTTTGAAATGTTCTAAACACAATATTCCAAACAACGAAATGTTTTTATATCCATGCATAAAATGTTTAAATTTTAAGAAGTTGATAATAAGAGAGATCAAAGATAATTTAATTTGTCACAATTTTAATTTTAGTTATAGCCCTTGGATTTGGCATGGTGAAACCAGACATAATTCTAGATCTATTTATGATGGTGCTTTGCAAGATAATAAATTTGATAAACTTGATGAAATTATTCATGATATTAAATTAGATGAAATTGAGAAACAACTGACAATTGATAATTTATATGATGATTTTGAAAAAACATTGTACCCTGGTTGTACATAATATACGATTTTATTAAGATTGATAAACTTGAAGGTGAAACATGGCTAGAGTGATAAGAGTTTTACAGAGATACTACAATTGTTGAAAGAAATTCTTCATAAAGACAACTATATTTCTGATTCACATTATTAGGACAAGAAAATATTATGTCCAATGAGATTGGGGTATAAGAAAATATGTCATCCATCTAATTGTACACAGTAGAAGAACATTGATCACCATTTTCCTAAATTCAGAAATGAAGTTCGAAATCTCAGAATTGGATTGTGCACGGATGGAATGAATCCATATTGAAGCCTTAATAACACACATCGTTCATGGACTATTTTATTGGTAATTTAAAACTTATATCCTGAATTTTGTATAAAGTGAAAATATATCATGTTGAGTTTAATGATCAGTGGACCAAAATAGCCCGAAAATGATATTGATGTTTTCTTGTCACCATTAATTGATGATTTGAAATTGTTATGGGAGGAAGGTATAAGGGTGTATGATTATTATTAAATGGAATATTTTTAACTGCATGAAATTATTATGTTCACTATAAATGACTTCCCATCATATAAATTTTTTTTGGATACAATGTTAAGGGACATAAAGTTTTCCAATTTGTGAATAAGAGACTTCATTTTGTCAATTGCATCATGGGAGAAAAACTATATACACGGGTCATCAAAAGTTTTTGCCTATGGATCACTATTATAGAAGATTTAAAAAGGATTTCAATCACTCACATGAATTTTATATTAATCCAAAACCTTTATCCATTGATTATTATTTTGAGTGGGTGAAAAAAATTGATGTGGCATTCAAAAAGATACATAAATCTGGTAATGATAGAAATATTTGGAAGAAATGGTCAATTTTGTTTGAGCTATCATATTGGATATATCATTAAGTGAAACATAAAATTGATGTAATGCATGTGGAGAAGAATATCTATGAAATATTTATTGGAACATTGTTAGATATTAAAGGAAAGACTAAAGATAGTTTTAATGCAAGAATGAATTTACTCTCAATGGGAATATGTTTGGAGTTGTCTCCCACTCCTCATAGAAGGTGAACATTCCTACCCCTGGCTTGTCATACCTTATCTAAGAGGAAGAAAAATAGCTTTTTTAAATGTCTTCATGATATCAAAGTGCCACATGGTTATTCTTAAAATGTATTTTTTTGTCTTTAAAGGATTTGAAGTTGATAGGTATGAAATCTCATGACTGTCATGTCATGATGCAAAAAATCTCACCAATTACATTAAGTTGAATATTTCCCACCCATATAAAAATGACTATTATAAAGCTACATTATTTTTTAATTCAATTTTCAATAATTTGATTGATTTGAATTATTTGTACATTTTGGGGAATGAAGTGGTTTCTATACTTTGTCAATTGGAAATGTATTTTCCTCCATCCTTTTTTGATATCATGGTATATTTAATGGTTTATTTGGTATGAGAAATAAAGTTTTGCAGACCTATATATATACGTTGGATGTATCCTTTTTAATGGTACATGGTGATATTGTATGGGTATGTTAAGAATCCATATCAACCTGAAGTATCCATTATTGAGAAGTATATTTCTAAGGAGATTTCATAGTTTTGTACAAGATATTTTTCTGACATGAAGCACATCGATTTGCCTATATCTCTCTATGAACGAGTTAATTTTGGGGTAAAGGGGATTTGTGGCTTGAAAGTAAAATTGTTTACAGGTGAAAACATAAAGAAGGTATATTTATACATCATGAATAACATAGATGATGATCAACCATATATAAATTTTCATATTAATGAGTTGAAAAAAATATATCCAAAGAAGAAAGATATGTGGATTTTGAATGAGCATAAAAAACTTTTTTTCATGGTTTAAAGAGATTACAAAAATAGATGCATAAAAAACATTGATATGGTTAGTAGGCGGTCCAAGTTTAAATTTTATAACATGGTCTGGGTATGACATTAATAGCTATAATTTTTATACAAAAGATCCAGAAAATATAAGTGCAGTTCAGAATAATAGTGTATCGATGTTCGCAGAAGCAATGCATTTTTCAAGTGCCAAAGAAAAAAAGCCAATCTCCCCATCAACTGCATATTATGGAGTCATTGAAGAAATATGGGAGGTTTATTACATTAAATTTCAAGTTTTAGTGTTTAAGTGTAAATAGTTTATCGGTAACAAGTGTCCAACAAGATGAATTTGGAATGACACTAGTTAATCTAAATAAATTAAATTACACAAATGATTCTTTTATCATGGAAACTCCTGAATTTTTTCTATGTTCTCGATCGATATGATGTAAAATGGGATATTATTTTACAAGAAAAAAAATAGTATGATGGTGATGATAAAATTTAAAAATATACTAATTAATGTGAGATCCCTACATCCATGGAATGATTAAAAAATAATATTAATAAACACATCGAAGACATGGTTTGTGCCATACAGAACGATCATGATGAAGGAATTTAAGAAAATAGTCTTTAGTAAATTCCTAATATTATAGGTATCATATGTTTAATTATGGTTTACTTTTTTAAATCTCGTAAGTTAGATATTTTAATTTGATTTTCTTTTTTAAAACATGTATTATAAGTTAAATTATTTGTTTTACATTAGTTTAGTTTTGTCTAGTTTTCCATATTTAATGTTAAGTAACTTATGTATTAGTTTATTTTGTTGAAAACCAATTATTTTAAATTTAAAATTTTAAAAAAAAATATATTTTATATGAGTATATTATAAAAGAATTAGTTTTTTTGTAAAAATTATTTTTCAGGTTGGTGAATTTTTTACTATGTCATTTCATCTATCATGCATATTGTGAAGTTTTCATTATTTTATGTCATTTCATCTCATTATTTTTTTTAGGATTCTATTTAATTATAACAAATATGAATAAAAATGTGTTACATTTGGTTTAAGTTTCTTTTTGTTTGATAATTGGTAATTTTTTATTTATATTTGTATATAATTGTTGGATTTGTATATTTTTATACTAATTGATATTGCTTTTATTTGTAGGATAATAACAAATCGATCCTCTGATCCACCACATAATTCTAGAGATGATCATACTTATACCTCTAGGGATGAACTTACACATTCTATTGTTGTTGAGACTCATCATCCTTTTTTACTTAAGACATCTACTTCCACAGGGGAAAATAAGAGTTTGAGGGTTGGTAAACGTGGCACCACACGTTTACCAAAATTATCAGTTTCTTGTAACCAGGAACATAGGTTACCAATAGACTTTGATAATAATGAAATTCTAATAGGTTTAAATAAAAAATAGTTCAAAGACTTTTGTATCAGTATTGTATAAAATAAAAGTTAGTATTTTTTTTGAAAATTGGAAAAATGTTGACAAAACGACACTATCAATATTGTGGGGGACCATTTTGGTAAGATTGTTTGTTATTATTTTACTTATATTGAAATTTTTATAGAAATATATGTTTTACCCTTCTTATCAGATGAAATATGATATATTTTACATTGGAGGATTCAAGAGGAAATGTTTAGCATTGGTGGCTAGAAGATGGAGGGATTTTAAATCACCCCTCACATCACAGTTCATTTTTGGGAATAGACAACATAAAAATACATGTGATATATAGAAATCAAGGAGATCTCATCAGGATATTAAAGCTAGAAATTCATACCCTCATATGTTATATTGGGGAGGGTATACATTATTGTAAGAACACATGATATAAGAAAAAAATAAAAAACTGAGAGCTGATTCATCAGGATTTTGGAGAGGTTTCCTACCCACTAGACATGAAAAATGGAAGAGGGCTCGAATGTGAAAAAAAGGAAAATATCTTATGAAAGAGTCAAGAGTTGTAACTAATAATATTATAAGATTATTATTTATTTATTGAAGTTAAATAAATTCTTTATATATTTTGATTCATTACATATTTTTTCAAATATTCCATATAGGATTCTATTGAGGAGCAGAGAACACACGTGGTCTTTATTATTGAGGGTAGGCATGATATTTTAGCTGTAGCATTGGGAAAGACATAACACCTGAGTCATGTACAAGGATACCTGATAGGTGTATCAATAAGAAATGTGTTTCCAAGTTCATAATATTCTTCAAAGGAGCATGTTTATAAAAAAATAGAATCTTTAGAAGCCAAAGTTCAGGATATTCAAGCAACGATGGATGATAAAATCAGAGATTCGGTACAAGATATGTTTTCAGACATGCAAGGATAGTTTTGGCCTACCGATCTAACTCCTCTACCTCCACCAGTAGATCCCAGTCATTCTTATCCTACTCACACATATGTGTTTCTAGACCCCACTCCTTATCCTACCCCAAAACTCCCTCCTCCACAAATTCCAAGTTACTACAAGTTATTTTTTTGATGATCCTCATCATATTGTTTCATATGGGATGATTTATTATATCAATGATACCATTAATCATAGCCAGATTGAGATATAGCATCATAGGGTCACTGTATAGGATATTATAGATAGATAAGTAAAAATACCATGTTCTACAGATGAAGTGAGTATAGTTGGACAAAACATCGGTTATTTTTTGGTTTGGCCATATAGAATACTTCGACATATTACCATATAGGTATGTATATGTTATATTTAATTTCATTTTTTTAGTAAATTTTTTTCTCATTTTAAAGTTTATATATTTCTCTAATATTTATAGGAATACTTTAAAGGTAAAGAAATACTTTATAGACAACAAAAAATTCAAAGTGCCCTGACTTCAGATACAGATTCTACTGGTCTTGATCGATTTTCAACATACTCAAATTTGTTATTGGGAGTATATGAAATTCCATTTGATGCTTCTATTTGTGGGTGTGAAATGACTGTGAGCCTTTTGAAAAATTATATCATGAAGCTTGTATCTGGAGATCAATTGGGCATCAACACGATGCAAGTTTTTTCCATGTAAGTCGATTAACAATTTTTTTTCATTCCTTTAATTTATTGAAAATTTATAATTATGTATGATTTTTATTATGTATCTATATAAAATTTGTATAAAGAATGACAATAATGATGTATATGGATTTATATACCCACATTTTATTTCTCCTATAACTTTGACAATGACTAATGCTGAAAGAACAATTTATATAGCTAAAATATTTCAGAAGAATGTCATCATTCAGTGTTGGATGTTTCCATATCTTTAAATATATGAAATATTTTTTCTCAAAAAGCGTTATATATCACTTAATATATTAAAAAATCATATTAAATTTTCTTTTATATGAGTGGTCATTGGATGTTGGGTGTTTTTTGTCCAAGAGGGAAGACATTGTATTGGCTATGCTCTATTCATGTTGAAGTGAAAGAAAATTTCAAGAATGTATTGAACATGTAACTTTGCTTATTTAAATAATTTTTAATATTATAATTAATAAAATTTATTATATTCATATTATTTTCAAATAGGGCATGAGATTTCTTTAGAGAGATGATAAGAAAGAAGAGCAGCAAGAGGGCCAATATCGAATTTGTAAAACCTATGGTGAATTATCATTTAAAATTACTAAATTTTGGATATATTAATTAAAAATGTTATTTTTAAATAAAATATATTTGAAATAGTGTCATAAAAAACAAGGTGGAACTGAATCTGGATATTATGTTTTGAGATTCATGTATGAAATAATTACAACCGGGATAGTTACAAAGTTTCATAAGGTTAGATTTTTTATAAAGATTTTCATAATATTTAATATGTTTTATTGAAAATTCAAGTCAAAATTATTTATATATTATTTTTTAGATTTTTGATGAAGAATGATCATATAGTGCATATGAGTTGATTCATTTACAAATTGAATGGGAAAATCATTTTATAGGTTTGATTGGTTTTTAGTTTATTTGAAAGTTCAATGAATTGTGTATTGTGATGGATTTTGGGATTCCTTTTATATTTACTTGTGTGCCATTTTATGGGTGATGTTGGTGGAAGAGATGAATTAATGTACATTGCTATATTTTGATGGATTTTGTACTATTCTTTGGTACTGCTTTCTACTGCCAATTGTGCTGTTTTTTGTCTTCTGTTTTCTAGCTGTAGCTACTAGAGGAGATGATTCATTGTAATTTTTTTAAAAAAAAATACTATTTTCACATTGGTTATTTGATAAATGACTTAAAAAATAAATGAGTACTGTTTTTTACGTTGGTTATCCTATAATCGACATGAATTTTTTTTTATCACATTGGTTATTTAAAATAACCGACATGATAAATGGTTCGTAAGTTTTTCACATCTGTTATGGGATAAAAAACGTGAAAAACAAATTACACAAGGTTTTTCACATTAATTATTCAATAACCTATGTGAAAAACCATTTATCACGTCAGTTATTTTAAATAAATGATGTGATAAATGGTTCATAAATGGTTTTTAATGTCATTTATTAAAAAAACAACATGAGAAACCATGAAGAAATTATTTATAAACTTGGTTTTAAGTAACTAACATGGGAAACCTTATTTACTACGTCCCCTATAACCACATCACCTATAAACTGATATGAAAAATCATAAAAAAATGACGTGAAAAACCCTATATACACTAGTGTATAAATACTAAATCAAATTCCAACTAAATTTGTAACCAATATTCCATATCAAATTTGGTATAGAAATAAACCCATGTTGTCGTATATATGAGTGCAGGGTTGCAAAGAATTTGTTAAGGAAATTTCTGGGAATGAAATTTCTCCTTGAGACACTAAGTGTATCTTTATAGGGAATCCTAATGAAACTAAAGGATATTATCTATATGATCCTACATAAAATAAAGTTATGGTTAATATATATCCCACCTTTGTTTAAGAGGATCACATCTCTAAAATAGATAGTGGGAGTGAGATAAACTTAAATGAAGTCTAGGTGCAAGATACACAAGAGTTGGCACAAGAATAGAATAAAAAAATCCTCATATAAGAAAATGTTCTAGATACACAAGTACTTCATAAGAGTATAAGAGAGGTTAGAGAACCTGAAAGATATGATTTTCTAGTCACCAAGGATTGTGACTCGTTATTAGTTAATAATAATGATTTTATAACCTATAAGGGAGTAGTAATTGGCATATATGTTTCTAAATGGAAAGAAGTTATGAATTATAAAATGGATTCTATATACCAAAACCAAGTATTTATTTTTGTAGATCCTCTAGTTGATGTAAATATCATTGGTAGTAAATGGGTGTTTAAGAAGAAACTAGACATGGATGGAAAAGTCAATACTTATAAGGCATGACTAAATAACCTTCCTTAATAGGAACCTTTAGGAATATGTCTACATGACACAAACCGA
The DNA here is from genome assembly GCA_963277665.1 of Viscum album. Lineage (NCBI taxonomy): Eukaryota > Viridiplantae > Streptophyta > Magnoliopsida > Santalales > Viscaceae > Viscum > Viscum album. The sequence continues at coordinate 1,751,692,132 of OY728141.1, read as the reverse complement.
AGGGTTTTTGACTCTAAAGGATTCCAATAAGGTATGAAATTTGTAGAGATCCATTTATGGATTATAGAAATCATCTTGGTTATGGAAAATTTAATTTTATGAATCCATAACAGAATTTGGTTTCATAAATAATGAACACGAGACTTGGGTCTATAAGTGGTTTAGTGCATGTGTAGTAATTTTCTTAATAGTTTATATCGATGACATACTACTTATTGGAAACAAAATACCTATTTTACACTCTTCTAAATATGGATTAAATACATGATTCTCTATTAAGGACTTAGGAGAAGAAACATACATTCTTTGGATCAAGATCCATCATGATAGATCTAAGATAATTCTTGGTCTAAGTCAAAGTATATATATTTACAAGATACTGAAGATATTTAATATGAAAAAAATTCAAGATGGGATTGTTTCTAGTGTCACATGAAATTTATCTTTCCAAGAAAATGTGTCCTTAGGAACATGAGGAAATAAAAAGGGTGGAAAGGATTCCATATGCATCTATCATGGGATCGATCACATATTCTATTCTATGTACTATGCTAGATGTCGCCTATGCCTTGAGTGTGGCAGGTAGATATTAATTTGAACCAGGTGACCACCATTGGAGGATAATTAAGGCTATCCTTAAGTATTTGATATTAACTAAGTATATGGTTTTGTTCTATGGAGGAAATAAGGAAAAATTCATCAAAGGATATACATATTATAGCTTCCAAATAGATGAAGGTGATCTAAAATCATAGTCATGATACATCTTCACCCTCAAAGAAGGTTCTGTGTGCTTGAAGAGCTTAATGAAATTAATATTTGCAAATTCTATAGCAGAGTCTGAGTATATTATGGCTTTTGAGGGAGATAAAGAAGAAATTTGAATATTAAAATTTATCTAAGAGCTTGACATGTTACCTAATAGCAATGAACCAATCACACAATATTGTAATAATACTAAAAAATAATTATCATTTTTCAACATGGGTATATCTGTCGGTAAAAGTGAATTTTCTATCGGTAAAGTGTTTTACCAAAAAATATTGTCCTGTCACTAAACGGTTAGTAAAAACTCTATCACTAAATGTTATTGAAACAAATAAAATAGTTCCATTACAATTACAATAATACTAATAGATAATATATATGTTGGTCCAAATGTTTAGATATAGATTCATATGACAAATATATCCATTGGTAATAATATTACCAACATATAGTATATGTTAATAAATTACATTTAAATAAAAAATATAATTTTATTTCTTGTAAAATTTCATATTATATTTATTAATTTATCATATATAATACACCTTTTTTAATTATCAAACTAAAGAATATTTTCACACATGTTCAAAATTAGAAAAAGATTAATTATGTTAATAATGGAATTTAATAAAAAAACAATCAATACATAATTGAAGTTGATTGATACCTAAAAATATCACAAAAAACACAATAACATAGGATTCATCTATGCCACATCCCCTCCCCCAAAATGAAAAAATGGAATTTTGTCTCTTGACTACAATCCTCCAGTACCCATCATGGTAGAAGAATAGTTTTTCCAAAGATCTTTCATCACCCCCAAGTAGGCCATTAGAATAAAAAACCACGTCAGCTTCATAACCAATGAGGAACCTCAAGTCACTATTATTCTACACCCTTTATCTCTAATATCTACACCGTAAACAACCAAAAAACATACTCACAAATTAGTACAAAATATCTGCATGAATTGAAAATAATAATAATGAAAGTATAAAAATTTGATCTACATAGAATTAACATTTTTCATTCATTATCCCTGTTGATATCTCACTAGATAAATTAAGCACCAGTACCAATGAGGAACCTCAAGTCATTGTTATTACACATCCTTAAGCTCCATGATCTACACCACACACAACCAAAGACCATACCCACAAATGATTTAAAAATATCTATATGAATTGAAACCAAAATAGAAAAAATGAAAAAAATGATCTTCATAGAATGGTTATTTTTCATTCATCATCTCTATTGACATATCAACAAATAATATCATCTATGTTCCATTAGGGGTAAATATGATTAATCCATGATCTTATTGTATATGTTAAATGGGGGTTATAGCCACAAATCCATACAATTCCCTCAAAATATAATTAATATTTCCAAAGATCACTATTACTACAACTATATCAGACTGGAATAAAATAAAATCAAGGTTTTTTAATAAAAAAATCATCTATTTTCATAGAAAACACAAATACTACTCTATTTACCTATTGAGATGCTACTAGACTATCAAAAATTGTTTCAGAAATTATAAAATAAAACTTTTAGCATCTTCTTGGAAAAACTGGAAACAACAAAACAATTTCAACATGAAATAAAAGATAAATAAAATAAAAAATATAGAGCTCTAACCCAAGGAATATTTCAATAATATAATCCAAACCAATAAATAAAAAAACAAAAACAAAATCCACTAATTTGAATGAAATACATTTACTTTCACATATGATTCACTGGGTCTTTGGAAATACAAATTAAAAAATGTAGATGATAGGTGAAAATAATCAGAACATCAATAAATATTTTCAAAAATGAAAAGTAAAATTCTATTGGTAAATAATTTCATCTAATATTATATAATTTATCATATGTTATCATATAGTTAAGGTGTTCATCTTGATAATTTCTACTAGTTTTGATGTTGTGGAAGCTTAGGGTAATCAACTTTAGTCTAATTTGTGTATCAAGAGTGTTATTATATTTGAAATGAAAATATTTTTCTATAATTTGAATAATAAAAATAGAATGATGATAATTGAAAGTTAATTTAATGTAAATTATTAGTTGATTAATAATTTTTATATTCAATGGAATGATAAATCTATTGAATAAAAAACAGTTTTGAAAAAATAGTTTTCTTATTTTACACCAGAGATAAGTATAACAACAGTGAAAAATAAATTTAAAGATTAAGTTGGAATAATGGATTTGGTGATAGTTAATTGAAGATGTTTATATCCACACAAGAGTACTTTGAAAGATTTCATATGCATGGTTCATAGATCTTTCAAACTTATATAGTTATTTTTTGAAATTTTTAGATGATTGGTAGAAGCTAAAGGCTCTTGATCAATATCTTATTACTTTTTTCCAATCTCCTACAATGGACATACCCATAAGACCCAGATATCACCCTTTATAATCATCATATATTACTAAGTAACCTATATAAAACTAAAGAATTAATAACTTGGTTTAAAAACATCATCTTAAGCCTATTTTTAGAAGTACTTATATAAAACTACAAAGCATTATTCAAAATAAAACAATTATTAGAATAATGTGAGTAATCCATTTTGTTATACCAAACCTTTAAAACATCATTAAAAAATAGTTTTTGTTATTATTTGGAACTCTTTAAACCATAGGTCTATACATTGGTAGGAATTTTAAAAAATAAAAGAAAAACAATGGGTTTTTATATATATCCTAAAACAATGATAATTAAAATTTATATTAAAACTACTATAAGTGGTAGAAAACCAATATATCAATAAGCTATTTGGAAATAATGGTAGATAAATAGTTGCGTAGTCAATAAATGGAACTATATGACATGAATTAACCATAACTTATTGTAGAGATTACCAGTTTTGATAAACTATTTAGAAGATGTTATAGAAAAGTGATATTAGTAAAAAATGGAAAGATAAATAACTAAAGACTGTTAATTATCTATAAGAATATAAAACAAAATAATGATAATAGATACCTCAAAACATCTACTAATATCAAATAGGGTTTTTTGTTATGAAATATTTGTAGAGTCAAATATGTAGTCACAAATGATGTTGATGTCATACAGATAAGTTGGGAAGATAACTGAGGTGTTGAACTGAAACAAAAAACCCTAAATAAAAATATATATGATTAATTACTATGAATAGTTTATACAATAGTTTATATAGTATACTTGGATCTAAGAAACAAGAATAAACAATTATATGATCATTGGTTGCACATAATGTATACAAGAAGTTTTCACAGAATAGATCACCAAGATTTGAATGTTTCCATAAATGGAATGTTAGGATTGAATATTAGTTATTATTTGAGTAATATGTATGAAAAAATTTAACATGAAAAAAAATTTCAACTTTAAATTTATGAGTACATTAAATACGATTTAAATAAATGTAAATAATTAAATACATTTAAAAATAAAACTATACATGGTGTACTGACTAAGTTGAACTTATTAATTATATTTCTGATCAATTAAATCCCACATTTTAAGAAATCACTGAAATAAAGTTGATAATTATATCTGATGAGGTATAAGATTCATATTTATAAAACCTTGTAATAAAATAAACTAATTCTCATTTCATTAAAAAGACATTGTAATGATAAATATAAGATGGTGTCAGTACTGATACATTTGAAATGGTTGGAGACATATTCACCAGAAGGTGTACCTTTGTTGCTTATTCTTTGATCAATCATTAAGAGTTATAGGTAGTTCATTCATATTGGCTTTAGTGCTATATAATCAGGAAATAGAACAATTTCCCATTCCTTTAAACTGATAGAGATCAAATTTTATACACTTCCATGATGCAAAAAACTAACAAAAACAAATTTTTTAGGATTCCAGAAGGGGTCTTAGAAGTTGGAAGAATCCTATATAAGAGAACACAATTCAATGTTGGGATCAAACACTTTTCCATGCGATAATAAAGTTTATTTCATCTAGAGTGGCTCCAAAGAAGTATATAATTAGCATCCAAAAGTTACCCAAACAAATAACAAGAATAGGAAATATCATTTAATATGAATTTATCTAAAACCCTAACTTAAATTCAATTCAATTAAAACAATATATATCCATGATTTTATATTCGAAAAACTTCAAGAGAGGAAGTAAATACCCTATAAGAGGTCCAAACATGGAAATATTGAATGAGAAATGTGTTTATTTCTATGTCCCTCTATACACCTCATCTCTATAGTTGAGAGAGGAAAAAAATCAATCGAACATTAGTGGATGGGGGCATGAGAAGTTATAGATAATTGAGTGTGTGGGTGTGGGGTGTGATGAACTGGGAGTGTGAGCATAGGTGGGGATTGCTACTGCATGGGCGATGAGGGATGAAGATCGGGAGGCCATTGCGCAAGTAGTGAGGGGTAAAGATTAGGAGGCCATCACATGAGATGGAGATCAGTAGGCCATCGCTTGAGCAGCTAGGGGAAAAGATTGGGAGGCCATTGCGCAGGACGACGATCAGGAGGCTAACGAGCAGGTGAAGAGAGATAAAGATGGGAGGACATCGTGTGAGCAGTGGTGATGAAGATTAGGAGGCCATCACACCAGGGTGTGGGGCTCCAAACATAGGCGTGAGAATATATTTTATTTTTTTTATTGTTTTTACTTTTTTTAAATGATTTATTCTAATATGGTTAATTTTTTTATAATTTTAATATATTTTTTTAGTAAACTACTACTAATAAAAAAATTATTGTTAAATTATTTTTTGTAGCGAATAAGAGATTTATATCTTGAAAATAAAATGTTGGAAATATAAATTAATAATAATGGATTCAATTGTTGGCCAAAAAAATGTTGGTATTAATATGATAAAGTAACAAATTTAATTGTTAGTAATGTATATGTTGGTAGTAAACAATTATTAATAATAAACATATTTTTTTGTAAAAATAAATGTTGGTACATAAATTTAATACCAATAAAACATAATATCTATTGGAATTACTCATTTATACCAACTGATATATTGTTTGTCATTAAATTTCTATTGGTAAAAGTAAATTTATTTGTAGTAAATGAGCCAAGGTCACATCAGCAGATGAATGATATACTTCAGAAGTATCATCTCTTAAAGAATTTTTCTTAAAGAGGTGAAGTCATAGTGAGAAGATTATCTATGGAAGACAGCATAAAAAACCCCTTTAATAAAGACTTAAATTAGAAAAAACATGATCATCATTTGAGGTCTAACGAACTGAAATTCGTAGGTAGTTGGCTCCAGTTTAATTGGGAGTTTGTTGGAGTTGGTGTTCTAGAACCAACTATTTATACTTTGGATTATTTGTATATTTGAAGAAGTGAATATTAATTTAAATATATTATTACACATAATTCATAGTTCTACATGACTTTAATGTAATAATTCCATAGAGTATCTATCACATTAAAAGAGTATATTAGTTCATTTATATGATGATAACCTTGAAATTCCATGCCGATATAGTCAGGTAACATTTTATGATAGGGCACATAACATGTTGACTATTAGGTGTAGGTACTCATAAGAATATAATATTTTTTATTATAAAGTTCTCACTTGATAATATCCAACATGGGATATTATAGGAACAGACCTACTGGTAGAAATTCCACATGTTTATGTTTCATTGGATATCACTATATGCGAGCATGTGTAATGGTCATTAGAGTTTAAGAATATTATTAATGCATTTCATGAATCATGAACTTAGATGTATTTCCATAAACCATGATGTTAACAGTTCATGGTGAAGTTGGGTATATTGGGCGCCTCATGAATGAAATGTTATTCATGAATAAGTTAAGGAGGGATTTGTCCCTTCTATACCAATGGAAGTTTATATCCCAATGATTTTATTGAAATATAATTTTCTCATTAATTTCCATGGCTATAGTGTAACAAAAATTTTATTTCAGATATTCAAATAAATACATATCAATAATATAGGTTGATGAAATGATTGTCAAACTTGATTGTTGATATATTGTGAAAAATGGATTATACTACACATCTATTACTCGTATGTGGTTGTCGACATTATGAAATTAATTTCTTTCTCTTAGGTGCCTTGGTCCATGCTAGACATTAATCTCAGACTTTAGGAAAACCTACCTAATGCCAATGAGAAAGAATCATAGAGGGTCACATGCTAAGTGTTTCTATTGATCTTAATTAAATTCTATTTTTATTTAATTATTGGAATAAATACTATTCTAAAGATTGAAGAATAATTTTATTTAGGATTAGTTATTGCATAGATTAAAGAAACATTTATTCACATAGTAATTATTAAATTTTATGCATATATAATATTTATTTATTTATTGGATGAATAAATATTTAATTTATTCAAGTATTAAATAAATTCCTAGGAGGACTAGTGGATAAATATTGATTTTAGAGGTAAATACTAATTTAAAAGCTGGTAAAATAATATTTATCATTGCTTCAGTTAGCACACGTTGTGGAATAAAAATAAAAATATTATTTAAATACATGGCATGGGGTCAGACATGGGTTTAATATTTTATTAAGGTCACTTGTTCAATTAATTAAATTACAAACCCTAACCTAAGTCTATAAATAGACTACTAATACATTCTAAGAGAGGTCAATCAAGAATTATTGTGTGCAATGGATTTCTCTCTAGAATCCTCCTCTTCCTTCTCACATCATCTCAAGAATAAGAATATCAAGATAATTTCTTCAAGATCGAATAAACTTGAAGAGATCAATTCCAAAAATGAAAGTTGATTAATCTAATATACTATCACTTGATGATTCATTGGTGTGGTTCAGAGAGCATATGAGCACATGTAGATCACCACTAGAGGGATTCTACACTTAGATCCTACAAGCACACTAATTGATTACCAAAAAGGGTTTTAGATGATCAATATATAATACGAAGAATGATGTCAATAATGATGTAATATTTCTTATTATTTAATTAAATTAATTATAAATTTAATGTGAAAAAGATATTATCTTGGTTCCATAATCCTTTATCAATATTTGATTATAAAAATTTCATTGGTCATGACATTTAAAACTTGTACAATACATGAATGTTCATCGAATACAACATTTTCTAAGTTGGTATCAACCTCAATAATCACTTTCATTGTGCTTAGAATTATCAGTCCATAGTGATATAGGGTTTATCATGGCCATGCAAGTTTTTTTCATCAGGGTTAGTGAGGTAAAGGAGTATGTCATGGATAGTTTCATGTCATGAAGTTTTTAGCACTAGTTGGGCCAAAGATCAAGTGAGGTACCATATGTTTATATTTTACCATGGATTATTCTTTATTTAATTCAGGAGCTTTATAGTCCTTCATTACACCTATCTTAGTTTGATCTCTAGGTCTCAAGTGGGAGAGGATTATAGTGTCCTTGGGGTTTTCTATGCTGATTGGGGGTCAGTCTGATTTTTTTGAAGTATATAATGGTTGTGATCTAATAATGGGGAAACATCATTTGTTGAGAGATTTATTATTTCTATAGATACAGTCATATAATTTCATCATTTACATGGATTGGTTGTATTTAGTGTGTGATACTATTAAATTATTTTGTGTGAAAGTTATTTTCTTTGATGTGGGAGGTGAGCATACAATGTTCGTTAGTGATAGAGAGAATCATATGGTTCATAAGTGTACCGTTCCATTACCTTCTTAGCTAATATATTTTGTTGTGATTGATAAAAGTTCATGTTGTGGTATTTTTGAGATTTTTTTGAGTAGTTACCTGATGCCTTTCTTGAATAGGTTATGATGCTACTCCTTTGACTTGATATCAAGTTTGGGATAGATTTACAACCTTATCTCTATCCAAATATGTTGAAACCTTATGAGATGAAAAATTTGACTTTTGAAAGTTTTGGATTCAAATCGATGATCTATTTTAGAAGGGTTTCATCTAACCCAGTGTGTCACCTTGGGGTGATCTGATGTTATTCAATAATAAAGAAAATGGTAGTCTAAGTTTATGTATAGACTACCAGCAACTGATCCAAGCAATAGTGAGGAACCATTATACCCTCCTATAAATTTATCAATCATTTGATCATTTAAAGGGAAATAGTTGGTTTAAAAAGATCAATATATGGTAAGGATATCATCATATGAGATTGAAAAAGGAATATATACCAAACACTAATTTCAGGTGTTATTATGGACACTTTGATTACATAGTTATATCATTCCATGTTATAAATTTTCCAATTGTTTTTATGGTATTGATGAAATTAGTTTTCTTTGATTTCTTGGATCAATTTGAGATTTTTTTCATTGATGAAATCCTCATGTATTCGGGGTTAGATGAGGATTATTTTTGGAATTATAGAGTTTTTATAGAGGTTATTTGATGAGAAAAGCTCTACAAAAAGTTGAAAAAGTGAATGTTTTTGACATTCAAGGCACACTTCCTTAGGAATGTGGCGTCTTAGTAGGTATTAGTGGTAAACCCTTATAATATAGAGTTTATTGTATCTTGGGTGATTATTAAGAATAATAGGTTTTTAAATCTATTATAGTAGGTTTTATTTGATTTATCTTGTATTTTTCCCCTTTGAAACCTCTAAATAGGAAGGACTGAACCTTCATGTTGATTGGTCAATGTTAGGAAGTGTTTTTGTTCCTAAAGGAGAATCTAATTAGTGATTATATTTTCCAACTACCTGAAAAAGGAGTCACATTTAAGGGTTTTTAATTCTTATCATATCAATTTGGGTTATATACTAATGGAATAAAGGGATATGATATTTTATGGGTTTTAATAATTAAGTCCCCATGAGAATAATTATTCCACCCATGATATATAATTGAAAGTAGTATCATTTTCCCTAAAGTCGTAGTGTAATTACCTCATCGGTGAATGTTTTTTGGTCTTCATAGATAATAAGAGACTAAGGTATATCTTATATTAATTGGATTTGAATATGTTTTAGAGGAAGTGGGTAGATTTTTTTTAATAATATGACTTTGCGATCTCCTACACAGTGAGTAAAGGTAACATAGTGACTGGTGCACTAAGTATGAAGTCTTTTGGTGGTATTATTTGTGAATTGGGGGATGCATGTAGACTTAAAGAGGATATTCCATCCTTTAATATTGATATAGAGTAATTTTACAGTAGAGGTTTCTTGTATTAGATGACTATCTAGTTATATATGGTGAAACAGGAAGAATAATTACATCTAGGAGACCTTGAGGTGGAGGTTTGGTGTGATCATACCATATATGGAGATTCTCCTCTGGGTTAAATAGAGGATGATTGATATCGAGTGTTTTTAGGGGAATATATTTGTTACATTAGTGGTGTATGAGGTAGTTTTCTATGAATTTAATATCTCACCTTTTCTATTTAATCCTTACATCACCAAGATATATCATCCCATGAAGAGTCATTTTTGGTGGCCAAAGATGAATAGGTCAGCAGTCACATTTGAAGTCGAAGGTGGTTAAGTTTGTTTCATGATTCCTAGAATTTTAGAAAGTGAAGTTCAACCATCATGTTCCTAATGGTTCATTATAGACATTATATATCCACAAGTAGAAGTGGGAGGAAATTTCAAATGATTTTGTCACTGATCTATCATAATCTCAAGGAGGTAGTGATTCTATATTGGTGATTATTGATCAATTAATGAAGTTATCCCATTTCTTGATAATCAATGAGTCAATCCCAATGGATTATGGTGAAGCTGAATATGGAGGATCTTATATAGTTTTATGGGGTTTCAGGTATGATAATATTCGATCAAGATACTCACTATAACTCATGAGTTTGGAAGGATATTCATCATGATTTTTTCTCTTAAATACCTAACTTTCATTTAATTTTCCTATAATAATAGTTACAATTTTTCCATTAGTATGGATTCACTCAAGGAATTGTATGGGTGGTCTTTCATGTCTCTATTGTGTTAGATAAAGTTTACTAAGTCAATGATTTTTAGACCAAATTTGGTACAGAGCACAAATTAGATGGTTTAGATGATTCATGAGTGTATGAATCTTGATAAATATCATTGGAAGTCATATTTTTATTATAAGAGGAGATTTTTGGAGTTCAAGTTTGGTGATCATGTGATTTTTAAGGTTTCTATTCATCATGAGTAGTGAAGGTCTAGTTGATGAAGTAAGTTGTCTCCTTGGTCTGTTAGAACTTTCAAGGTGTTTGATCATGTTATATAGGTGGAAAATTGGTTATTTATTCCTCTAAAAATGGATTGAATCCATGAAATTTTCTACATACCACAACTTCATTAGTGTCTTTATGATAACTACCATTCCATTCATTGGGAAAAGTTGGATTTTGAAGAGGATAATATGTTCATGGAATGACCTATTGAGATCTAGGATCATCAAGAGAAGGTGTTTCATTCCTTTGGTTTGTTTCCTATGTAGGCATGGTAGCTTAGAGGAGTGTACATTGGAGCTTTATTTGCAGATGTGTTCTTAATATCATGAATTATTTTAAACACTATTTTTTATGATGTTGATATACTTGATTCTATGCTAGTATAATTGAAGTTTCTTCTTACTTGTGTTATAATAATGCTTCATAGATAGTGATATTCCTATTTGAGTGGTATCTCATGGGGTGTTTTTATTTTATGTTTGTTTTTTCCTTATTTATGGGTTTGGTGTTTGATTCTTGAGGGTGATAATAATTTTATAAGTATCTAATGTAAAGTCCCAGACCTTCTTGTACCTTTACTTTTTATTTTTCAGGTATTGGGGGTGTTAGTAGGAAGTTTAGAGGTGAGTGGTGAATAAAGAGTGGAGTTTTAAATTAAATTTTAGTTGGAAGATCTGGTTGAGCTGTGAAGGGAGAGTGTTGTGTTGTGATGTGGTTAGAGATAAGAGTTAAAAGAGAAGGCTATTTGGACTATGAAATGATAACATTGGTTGAGGCGCATGGGTTTTTATTATGACATGGGGGTTTGGACATGATTTTTTGGTATTTTTATATATGGATATGGGAAACTGGTAATGGTGTGATGTGAATTTTTTTGGTGCTAAAAGTTATAGGCTAATATTATGCAAGGGCCATTTTTTTGTGGCTATTGTATTATGCCACTCAGGTGTTGGCTATGGGATTTTTTTGTTTTACCATTTTTAAGGATGTTAAACCATAGTGAATTATATTGTGTTGTGATATTTGTCTAAGGAGTTATCAGGTTCGAGGTTGATGTTAAGTATTGTGTAATATGTAACAATTGAATATTTTATGATATAGTTCTCTTTAAAAAAATTTGATTTTTTGATAGATTTCTTTACATGAAAAACCGGGTTTAAATGAACCATAATATACTATTATTGCCTAGACACTATATTGGAGGGTATGAATAGGAATAAATAAATTATGAAAAAGTATAGTTTACAAATTTATAAAAGGAATTCATTGGTTATAAATTGATTATAAATGAAAATAAAATCATTTGAAAGTAAAAAGATGTTTTTCTAAAAAAATGTTTTTTTGTGTGAAATGTATTTTTATCTTAATAAATTAAATAAATCACTGTTGATGAATAATTTTAATGAAATATAAAGATTATATATTCGATAATATGTTTTAATATTAATCTAATGGTGTTTACTAGGCATGTAATAATAATAAATCTATTTTAATGCTTAAAAATTTATTTTTCTAAGAAACAATTTTCGTCATGTTTTGTGCTCTTATTTTCAAATGGATTTATTCCACTTATTGAAATTGAATGTTAAAAAATGGATTCAAAATTTTTAATTATAAGGATCAATTTTGGTAAACTATTCCCTTTTATTTATTTTTCATTATGAATTGTAATCTTGATAAATATTTGTCACCTAGGTAAGGGTAAAACAGGTAAAATAAGGTTAAAACTTTGGGATAAGGATTTAAAATTTCTATAACACTTATATTTATCCTATTTGATGAGTGAAGTTAAGAAATGGTCATCCATTATTCTAAAATATGACAACTGGGTTCCATTTTTCTTTTATTATGACCTTTATATTATTTTAAGAAAAGAATAAATACAAAATGTCACTTTCTTGACATTAATATCTCTAATATTTTTTCATAAGGATTAAAAGAGGTTAAGTTAAATTATAAATATTCATTTGAAATATTAATTAATTATTTTTTATCATGGTAATATATTTTTAATTTTTAGTGATGTAATAATTATCTTAAATGCTTACACAACGCCGACATGGTATTTGGTCACGTAATAGGAAAATAAAATAAATTATTTTAAAAATATTAAAAGTAGTACAATTTGGATGAATTATAATGTTAAATGATTTTTTAGATAAATATAAAATAATAATTATGTTTTAAATTTTTTTATTCAAATTACATTTCAATCATGTTATCTTTAAAGTCAAACTTTGTGAATAGTTCGAAAAATGGATTTAATGGTATCTTATTTTAAATAATATTTTATTAAATGAATTAAAATTCATCAAAATTTTATCTTTGGCCAAGTGAATTTCATTTGGTCAATAACATCAAAATTTTTTCACTTATGGTTCACTTGTCCTTTTATATTAACATTCTTGACCCTTAATGAGTATTTTTTTTGATATTGTGGTAATTGTCAAAAGGGTCAACATGGGGATAAAACTATGAGATAAGGGTAAAAATATCAACTAAAGTTGTATAAATGTTATTTTATGAGATTATTTGGACATATAATAATCCTAGATTCAAAATATATCAATTTGGATCAAATTTATCCTTAAAATCAATCTATATTAATTTAATACTTTATGCAATTCCAAGGGCCCCCTCCCCTCACTTATAAAAGGATACCTCCAAACATCCATTATTCACAAAGTTTTAGAATTATAGATCTGACAATAACTAACATAACATCATCATATATTCATTCCACATATCCTAGAGCTTATATAATTTTTAAAATACCATCCTTTCAAGGGTTAGGTGTAAGCCAAAGAAGGTTTCTTAATGAAGAGGTAGAACTCTTAACCGAGTACTTCCAATTTTATTTCTTATTTTACCTCATATAAAATCTATGGTATCTATTATAAAAAAATAATTTAGTATCTTAAATATAAATAATTGTTTTTATGATGATTTAACAACCATTATCCACTTCCTTTTCATTATATGGGAAAATAAAAAATTGTCTGTGCGTACGTGTGGACCACCACCACCATGAAGCGATGCATTTATTTTTTCATCACCGCTTCACATTGATGGTTATAATTATTTATTAAATTAATATATATGATATTATTTTAGTTATATAAAGGTGATTTATTATTTAAATTTCTTTCGTTCCATCCATTGAAAAGTGGAAACATGAATCGTACATATGTACAAATTACCATCTCTACGAAGCGATGTAATTAATTTTTCATCGCCACTTTATATGAATAATTATAAAAGTGTATATAATGATTAAATATGATAATTATGAAATTATTTATATTCTAGATATTATAGAACCATGATCTAGTTATAAGGACTAAGACTGCTGAACCGAAATATGCATGTAAAGCGAAGTAGTTATCACCCAAAAGAGTGGGTTTAATAAATAATTGTTAATAAATGGGTGATAATATGTCATAAGTATATAATACATCATATTTTATATATTATTATGGATATTTAAAATATTTATAATCTATTTATATTTATTATATATGAGATTTGAACATGTATGAAGCAAGATGAGACTTAAGGTAGGGAATTTATGTTTCAATCCCATTTCAATCAAGATTGTTTATGATTAAATTTCCATTTAAGAAATTATATGATCCCTATATGATAAATACCTTTAATTTTTCTTCACCCTTGTTTATTTTTTTTAATTTTTATCTTTTAGTACCATTTTCCTCACTTTCGTACAAAAAATGGTCTAGAAAATGTTTCTAAGAAAGCCGACCTTATTTCTCCTCTTTTGGTCAGAATTTTTTTTTCTTCCATATCTATGTTTTATAAAATGTTTTCAAGAAGGTTTTTGAATATTATTAAATTATTTTTAAAATTTATTTTAACCATGTTTTATTTTTTACAAAAAGGTGTAAAAATAATTTTCTTATCATTTTCTGAATGAGGTACTTTTTTACCAAAGGTGTGATCAAAATATTTATTTTAATGATTACAACATGAATATAATTTCCAACCATAATGACCACTATATGTTTTGAGGATTAATTTACAAATTTTATTGCCTCTTTTCAAATAAAATGTTTTCCAATTTTTTTTTAAATTTTTAGATTTTAAATAATTAGTTTCAAAATGAAAAAGGTAATTTCCTCAAGAAATGTTGCAATGATCTTTTAATAAAAATTTGTATCTATGATGAAATAAATTGATGTTACTTATGATTTAAAAGGTATTTGATCCAATGATACCATCCTTATTATTTCTTTGGATGGTTTATAATTATAACAATGAAATGTTTATGAACCCATTCATTTCCTATGGGTTTTTCTATGATTAAATGATGAAATATTTTTATAGAACCCATTTATTTTCCATAGGTTATGATATAATGAAATGATGAATGTTTTATGATAATTTGGAACTCATATGAAATGTTTTCATTATGTGATGGGTGGGCCTACAAAATCCATATAATGCATTGGGTAAAGCCTTATGTCTCATGAGATAATTATAGGAAATGAGATGATGTGATTGATCTATTTTTGGAAATAGGTAGGTATGCCAGATCCACAATGATATGGGAAATAGGTGGTAATGAATGATCCACTATGATATGGGAAACATGTGTCAATATATGATCCACTATGATATTATGATCTTGGGAGTTAACATTGACATAGTATATTTCTTTTATTCCTATAATGGTGACATACTCTTATGACATGTTTTTATGATTAAGATACGAACTCATGGTTCATGATTGATTTATGATGATTCATCACTCTTATGATTCATTTATTTTGAGATGAAAATGTTTTAATATATGAATCATGATTATGATCTATGAAATATTGGGTATAAACTTTATAATTTATAACAATGAACTCATAACCATATACTTTTCTTATGATTTCATATGATCATCAATTAATATCTCCCATGTTTACCCTTACTAAGAATATGAGATCATCCTTTCTTATGTTTCCTTTCCCCAGGTTACAAAGAAAGTTTTTATGTAGGGTATACCAATAAGGGTAGAATGTTAGAAGAAATTTATGGTAGATGATGAAGATTGTATCTAAATAAGATTTTTATGTATCTAGTCTCCATGTAAACTAAACCTTTATAGATCAAGGGTGTGTAACATTATTATATTTATTCAATATTCATCTAAAAGGATGTAATATTTATGTATGAAATTCTTGGGTCACCTCAATTATAATAAGATCACATTTTAGTTATATTTAGATATTGGGATTCATAAAATTTAGTTAAAATGTTGGGGATAAGTCTAATTATAGGAGAACATCCTAAGTTGTGGTAAAGAATGGATTGCAGTTTTTCTCAAAAATAAATCCCTGTATAGATACTAAAATGTTGATGCACCTATGAAAAAGATTCATATAGGAGTAATAACTCTGAAAGGGTATGATTGGTTGTTAACACAATCTTAACTGGTGCACAATGAGTTGGATTAAGACTGAACACCTATCTAGACACTTTTGAGGGATATGATTGGGTTAATTCACATTTTCTTTATAAACCATTATAAAGGATTTGATTATATAATGACCATAGATGACCTAGGTTAAATATAAGGTGTCATAGATTTAATATAAGGTTTCATGTTCTCAACATCCTATGATTTATTTTTCATGATTATATGATTACTTACCCTGATTATTGTAGCTTGATGCTAACACTTGTTTTTTTTGTTTTAGTCAATGGATGGAACCATAAGGAATAATTCTAACAATGAATGTAGTGGAAAATGTAACGATCTTCCCCCAGAGTAACCAAATCCTATAGGGGTTAGAATACAAAATATTTTTTCTATTCTCACATAACTTTCTCAGGTTATGAATCATGTTGAGATTCTAAATGATAAAATGAGAGAACAACATACCATCGATTCATTCATGAGGAAAAATCTACCTCATTTTTTGGGTATTCCGATCCACTAGTTGTTGAGTGATGCATCGGTACCACTGAGAAAATATTTTTTATTTTCCAGTTCTTAAAACATGTAAAAGTTGTCTTAAAAGTTTATTGTTTGGAAGGTGAAGTAGATCAATGGTGGAATCTTATTAAGAATACAAATAAAGAGGAAGAAATCGATTACCTATAATGGGATGAGTTTATGAGGATATTTTTAGTAAGTACTTCCCTCAAATTATATATAAAAAAATATAGAAGTAATTATTTTAGCTTAAGTAGAAGGTTGATGAGTCCATTAGTACCCATGAGGAAAATTTTACAATACTTTCAATGTATGATTTTGATTTAATCATCAGCCCTGAAATAAAAAATGATTGATTCTTTGGTGGATTAAAACCAAGTATCTTAAGGGAGTAAACTATAAAAGAATTTAGTAGCAATGAATAAATCATTCGATGTTATCTCAAGGTAGGAATTGATATTATATATTCCCATCATTATCATGGTTTTGATAAGAAAATGAAGATGGAGTATCATGAAAACTTTAATAAATCACATATTGGAAAGAAATTATAGTCATCTACATTCTATATATGTGGCAAGAAACACTAAGAGAATTTATTGAATGGAACCAGTAGGTTCTATAAATGAGTAAGTGTTGGTTATAAAGCCTATGAATATTGAAAGATGATAAAGAGGCCATTTGATATGATAGAGGAAAGGAAGATTCCAACTAATGTAGCAACCACGCTCTAATGATTCAAATACAAGGAGTATGGGAATTATACCAACCAGTGAAGAAATCCAAAGTCTATGATGATGGCATAAAAAACCTTTTAATCCCAATGAAAAAGAGAAATATAATGTTACCACGACTACAAAAGTGGGTTAAAAAAATGATATAGTGAAAGGATCACTTATCATCCACTCTACAATAACTAATATCTCATTTGATTCTAGATCTACCAACTACTTTATATCTAAGGAATTTTCTAATGGTATCACATTACCACCTCCATGATTATATTTTTATTTAGTGGTGAAAAATTATAATGGAATGATGATCACATCTCAAGTTTATAGTTCCTATTTGATTGAAGTTTGTGGGAATGTGATTCCTATTAATCTTATGATTCTACCTATAGTTTCATTTGACATGATTTTAGGCATGGATTGGATTTCTTTATATAGATCTCATATCAATTTTTGAGGAAGGGAGGTCAAATTTCATATTCTGAATAAACCTATGATCATTTATCGGTGCAAGGATGAATAAAAACATCCAATGGAAATTGATTTTATCTTATATGTATTAATTCCTATACATAAAGGTTATTTATATTATATGGATGGGGAGATACTCAACATTGAGTATATTACTATTATATGTGAGTTTTTTATGTCTTTCTAGAAGAGTTTTCTAGTCTTCCTCAAAATTGTGAATTTGAGTTTTCAATATAACCCAAACATGGTGATACACCTATTTCAAAGAGTCTATATAGAATGACCCTGATTGAGTTGCATGAGTTGAAGAAGCAACTATAAGAGAATATAAAAAATGTATTCATACAGTAGAGTGCCTCATAATATGGTTAAACTATTCTTTTTTTTATGAATAAATATGGATCAATGCATTTTTATATTTATTATCAGTAACTTAACAATATCACTATCAAGAACATATATCACATACCCCGTATTGATAATTTTTTTTGATCAATTATAAGGAGATAAATATTTTTCAATGATTGAACTTCGTTCTGGATATCATTAATTGAGGGTTAATAAGGATGATATACCCAAGACAACCTTCTATATGAGGAATGGGCATTATGAATTTGTAGTGATGCATTTGGACTTACTACTGACCCTGTTATCTTCATGGATTTAATGAATAAAATCTTTAGAGATTACCATGATTAGTTTGTGGTAGTATTTATAGATGATATTATTATATATTTAAAGATAAAGTAAGAGCATGAAGATCAGTTAAGGATTTTGTTTAATACTCCAAGGAAGGAGAATATGTATGTCAAATTTACTAAGTGTGAATTTTGGATTCAAAAAGTTTCATTATCAGGTCATATAATATCAAGTGAGGGTATATCGGTGGATACTTGAAAGAGATTTAATTTATTGATCAATGAACTAGAACAACCATAGTAACTAAAAAACATAGTTTTCTTAGGTTAACTGGAAACTAATGATGTTTTGTGATATATTTCTCATGAATATCTAATCCACTCACTAATTTGACTCAGAAGGGGGTTAAATTCTTGTGGATAGATAAATGTGAAGATAATTTCAAGGAACTAAAGAAAAGGTTGGGCAGTGCACATGTTATCACAATACCTTGTAGTGGATAAGGGTTTGTGAACTATAATGATGTATCAAATAAAGAACTGACATCTTTCCTCTTGTAGAACAATATAGTGATAGCATATACTTTACGCCAATTTAAAATGCATGAGAAAAATTTCCCAACTCATGATTTGGAGCTGGCGGTAGTAATTTTTTCATTGAAGATATAGATGCATTATCTTTATAGTGAAAGGTGTGACATATATACATATAATAAAATCTTGAAGAATATATTCATATAGAAAGAGTTTAATAATAACTAAAGAAGATGGTTGAATATGATTAATGCTTATGAATAATCAATAGGTAAGTATGCCCGATCCACTATGATATGAGAAATAGGTGGTGATGCCTGATCCACTATGATATGGGGAGTAAGTGTTGATACCTAATCCACTTTGATATGATGGTCAAAATAGTTAAATTTGACATATGATATGGTTTTTATGCCTATGATGGTTCCAAACTCTTATGAAATGTTTTTTATATTTAATATTTGAAGTTGTGATTCATGATCAATTTATGATAACTCCTCACTATTATGATTCATGTATTTTGAAATTCTAAAGTTTTATTCCATGAATCATGATTATGATCTATTATATAATGGGTATTAAATTATTAAGTTAGGATCATGATCTCATACCATTATGATTATCTTATGTTTATATATGATCATCAATTGATATCTCCCATGTTTACCCTTACTGAGCATATGAGCTGACCCTTTCTTATGTTTCCTTTCCCCAGGTTATGAAGAAAGGCTTTAAGTAGGGTATGTCAAGAAGGGTATAATATGAGAAAAAATTTATGATAGATGATTAATATTGAAACTAAAAAATATGTTTATGTATCCAGTCTCCAAGCACACTAAACCTTTATGGTTATGGGATTTTTAATGATATTATATGTAATGAATATTCATCTAAAAGGATGTAATATTTATATATGAAATTATTGGGTCACCTTACTGTAAACATTAGATATTCAATAATTTTTGTGTGAAGGTCAACATTGCACCATAACAATCCTTGATTTCACTGAATTAGGGCCATTTGAATCCATGAGATTTGGGGAGGATCACACCATGAATTTGGGATTAGGCTCCTATTGTGGTGTGACCCTACCCATTGTGCCATGATTATGTTTTTTCTATAATTAAGTATAAATTCTGGACCCTTATAAAATTTTATTCTATTTATATAACTTCCTTTAAACCCTAGGAAATATTTGGATCATCTTGAGTTTCCCATGGTTATTACTTAGTGTGTTTTGATCCTTAGCTTAGTGTGGTTAACATCCTTTGTTCTGAGGTGTGATTTTATTTCCCTTTCCTTATTCTTATTTTGTTATTTCCTCTTGAAGAGGTTGTGATAGTGAAGTTACTTTGGTTTTGTGATGTATTGGTCATTTTTTTAATAGGGGATTGATGTGATTAGGAATTTTAGTGGATCTATTTAAGTTTTCCGGTGGTTGATCCATATTTCCTCATTATTAAACCAAATTTGTTAAAGAATTTATTGAGCTAGGGGACTTGAGAATTCTATTTTTTATATTCATGTGTGAATGTGGAATTATCATTCCTATGCTTTCATTGAGTTTATGGTTTTAATTAACTTAAAAAAAATAAAAAACTTTATTTAAAGGAATTGAAAGGGGAAAATATATTCATATATGATCTATGTTATTTTCTTAATATTACAGGGAATTTATGAATTTTATTATTTGATAAGTATATTTCTATAATCTTTCATTTTTTTTGATTTTGAAAATTGATTTATTTCCATTCATAATTGGTTAATCATGTAAACTTGGTAACATGAAAAGAGAATTAAAATCTTGAAAATTATATTAATGTGTTTACTCCTTAAGAGTTAATGAATATGAATGTATTTTTAAGGGGATTTATTTAGAATGAATCACTACTGAAATTTTATTTATTTATTATTGTTGTTTTTTTATCTTTATTGTTATTAGTAGTGATCATGGTACTGAGTCATGGTGTATTATTTTGGGTGATAATGTGGCAGGGTTTCTATAAAAAGTTTGGGTTAATGATGTGTAGGCATTTGGGATGGTTTAGAAAGACTCATGTGGAAGGGAATTTCTTGGTTCTATAACTATGGTGGTTTTATTACGGGGGTTATTAGATATATATTTTTAGTGGTGGATGTGGTTTTTATTATAGGTTTATGGGGTTTTTTCATAGTGGCATGAAAATATTTTTTGATGATAAATTAAAATAAATACTTATAAATTAATTGAAAGTGGAATATGTTGATGGGCTAGTGTTTTTATAAAATAGCCTAGGAAATCACTAAACAAACACATGTCCTAGGACACTATAAGGATCAAATGGTATTCCTGATCCTCATGGTATGGAAAAAATTTCCAAGGGTATCAACATTCACCAATGAGAATGATTTCGACCTTGGATAATAATAAAAAAATAGTAGAAACTACTGAGAATCTGACATGAACTATACAGAAGTTTGATATCCATGAATATCAAATTAATAGAAAAAAATAAATAAGAAAAAAAACATGGAATAATAATAATGAAATAAACATATATATCAAAGAATAAAACTGAAAATACTAAATAAATTATTATGGAAGTAGGTACATTGAGAATAAATATAAAACACACAAGGCCAAACTGTCCGATACAACATCTTGAAAATAAAATGTAACTTGAATAGTTCAAAAAAACCTGCACATGAACCATAGTCACTCACCATATCCCAGCACATCCATCCTCAGACCAAATGAACAACAAATGAATGAGATTGAACACTGCCCAACTAATAGAAAACATAAGAGTTTCACACACATACACCAGTGTATATGTAGGGTGTCGACCAAACATCCTAGTAAGATTTCACCAAAGAGTTTATGTAGTTACTTTCATAATACATTAAATAAATTATAGTTTGAATATAATTCAAAAATAGGGTTTTCACAAGAACATGCATAAAGAAAAAAAGTATAACATTTTATCTCTTTCTTTCCAAAACTAAGAAAAAACTTTTAATAATAAATAAGGCTCATCCAACTAAATACCATCACTTAAAACCAATAAATAAAACAAATATTTCCTTTAAAACCACCTTCAAACCAAGAAAATATGACTTTTAGATTTATAAAAAAGCACCAATTTATTCCTCTTTTCCCAAAACATTTCTTAATGAATTTTTAAAAACAACATCACCTTTCATTTTTAAAAGAAATACCCTACAAACCATTTGTAAATCAGTTTGTAAGTAAATCCAAACCAAAATTATAAAATCACATAATTACATCTAACACCAATGCATCAATGAAACATGAAAAAATAAAAAACCACACAATAGTGCCATAAAATCGAAAGTTAGGGGAAAAATGAGGTATATGTATTAAGAAACCCTAAAAAATACTTAAAATGATCTAGAATCATGGGAAAATCACTAGGAATCAACTAACATTAACTTTAATCAGTGAAAGGAACTCTAGTAAGACACAAAATAATTCATCAATGAGAATATATTCCTAAAAAACTATCTGATCTATATAATCCATCTCAAAAGTTCTCAACATCTATGGTCCACAAAATCCATCTCGAGAGTTCTTAGTATCCACAAGACACTAAACCTATTTAGCGCACAATCTACACTAGGGGTGAAATCATCTAGGTCATTTAATAATTCTCTAGGTCCCTATGGAACTATACAGTATATAATGTGAGAAAATAATCAAGATGAGATCAGTAAACAAGGCATAATAATATTAATACCTCACCAACATCACCCTCACAAGAAACAACCCATTTCACATTATACATAACCATCAATAAACAATATATGACATACCCATTGGGTTTATAATATATTTTGACCATAAATTAAGGGGATCGACAAAAAATAAAATCATAATTTCAAATAAAATATTTTAAAAAACATTTCAAATGGTCATTTGAAAACATTATTGTAATGATAATACATTTGACCTCAATTGAAATCTAACCTTTTAAACATTATTTTAAATAAAATTGTGCTAAGAACCCATTTAAAATCACCTAGTTCTATTTGGAATAACTTTAAAAATCCACAATACTAATAAGTCTTAAAATCATTTAATATGGGACAATACACCCAATTGAAATAAATCACCATTATAAAACATAAAAATTACTTTTTAAAAATAAACAAGTATCAAACACCCCTATCAAAACACCTTAACTCCTTAAAAATAACCACTTAGTCATTTTTACAAACACTTGACATGTGATAACTCCATTAAAAGTATTGAAACAATTTTAAAACCATTTTAAAACATTCTTAAGTAATATATATAGATATAATTTGTAGGAAAAATAATTTTGAAATATCTAAGTATTTCATGGAATGTAATATAAAGTAATGAAATAAAAACACCTAACTCTATCCAAATGGAAATAAGCTGTAAAACATCACCTTTAACAATATAAGGCAACCCAAGTAATAAGTAAACCTCCTCAAACCCTAATAACTATGTTCATACCCATTCTAAACCCCAAAATAGACCCAAATCATGATTACAGTTCTTAGGGGAAGTTAAAAATCAAGGTGAATGAGAAGGGAAAGAGAGTAAAGTAAGAAACAAGAAAAAATACCCTATAAATCCACTTGAATCTAAAGGAAATTCACAAGGAATCAAGGAGTAATAAGGAGGAGAAGAACCTCCATGTGACCTTCCATAGTCTAAACGTGCATGAGAGTGGGGAAGTAAGGGGAAAAAATACCTAAAAACTCATGGGGGGGGGGGAGTAAAACCACAAAAAATTAATAATTTTTAAGTGAATCACTATATTCACCATGGAATTCACTATATTGTGGTGTACCTTAGGCATACCCTTGAGACCCCCCAAAAAACACGACCACAAAGAAGAGGCCTCTGTCCCTTTTCCATTTCAGAACCTAATACATCTTGTACCATGGCATGATGCTGCTGACTGTTTCCTATAGGGGAAACCATGAGACCAAAACATATGGTGAAACTCCCACCTTTGATATTTTCCCTTCCCCGTTTCCAATATTTTGAACCCCCATGGAAATATGCTCACTGAAACACCCAAGCCTAGGGCGCTATAGTGTGATGACGCCACCCGTACTATAAACACCTCTTTTTAATATCAAAACATTCAGAACATAAAGAAAAAATAGGTAAAACTTAAAATATCCTAAAATAAATTAAAATTAAATACCACAGTGACATGATGGTGTTACACTTATCCCCACCATTCCACTTTATTCCCTAAAAAATTCATTTAAAATGGTAGAGATTAATCTTAAAAAGGGACACACCAATCATCATCCAATTTCTCAAAATTCACAAAATGATTCCTTAAACATCAGTAAATAACCTTAAGGATAACCCAATAACCTCAAACATTGGACAAATCACAATCACTAAACAAAAACACTTAGAAAACATAGACCTAATAAAGTTTTTGTCACCATTTAAATTTTTTATAATATAATGAAAAAGTATATAGGAATAACCAATAAAATGAATACCATCATAACAAAAATATTTATGCTAATAATCCAAGGAAACCAATAGATTAAATCAACCAAAAAAACCAAAAAATACAAGCTCAATTCCATAAAGGAAACATGTCCTCAAATAACAACCTTAGTGTCATTAAAATAGATCATCAAACCAACACATCCATAAATAAATAGGAGAAATACAACTGATCATGAACATTCCTCAACATGGAATAACATGGTTCTATCCTTAGGTTAAAAAACTACATAGAGGGTAACACAGGGCTATAATCATGAAACACATACTTATGGAGATCCTAAGAGAAAAACCTAAACTAGTAACACTCACAGTATAACCAATAACCAAATTCTTAACCATGTTACCCATGAATGCATTTAGGGAATACCCATGCTCAATCCATTAAACAAACCTTGTGAAAATATCTCACTATAAATATAGAATCTAAAAAAAACCATCGCTTGTAAAATATAAATACATAAGGGAATCCATAGGATACACAAAGTGAAGGTTACCAAAAAACCTTAACTACTCTAAACTCCTCAAGCAATAGTTCCAAAACAGATCATCACCTGAATCCAGATCACATCTAAAAACTCATACCCCACCATCTTTATATTAAGATACTAATAGAAACATGAATTACCACACACAAAGAGAACTAATATCTCACAACCACCAAGGCTCAAATTTCCCAAGGATCCACACTTCAATACACAACAGATACAAGCTTTGAAAGGGGTACTCCTATAAAGAATTGAGAATCAAGTGGCACCAATATACACTTCTCACTCACTCCAATAGAGTGATAAATAACTCAATGGATTCTAAACCTGTATAGTCTTGGGGAAATTCCTCTAAAAAACACCATCATAAATAAATCTCCAAGATGAATTGGTACACACTGAGATAGAACACTAGTACCAACCACTATATTTAGATCCTTGGAACTACCAAACACTAAGAGGACCACACTTAAGAAAAAAGTGGATCCACCCCAAAGGGCCTTTATAGAAGACAAGATTTTTTCCTTTCATCAAGACCATTATAGGAGGTATACTATAAACAATACAAAACATGAATCCAACCCATTAATGTTTCCCAAACCAAATCAACCCATCCTAACACACCATGGAAAACAAAAAAAAAAATCTAAAATCACATATTCATCAAAGAAAAACACATTCAAAATCTTCCATTCCTTAAAAAAAATCACTGAATTCCATAAGGAATAAAAAACCATTTTCCAAAATTAGTTGCGACTTTAAAAACACACACCACTTGAAAACATTAAACTTTATTTAAAAATACCAACTACCCCTAGGGAATTTAAAAACATTTAACTTGGATTCAAAATCCACTAACTCTACTTTGAATAAATAAACTCACTCAAGATTCACCAAGATTTTCTTTATTTCAAAATTATTTCTAAACAATTTTCTTTCCATTTCAAAAAAATTATCAATTTTTATTTCAAAACCAACCACTCTTGAAAACACCCTCCAATAGGGTCAAAAAAGTCTACCAACAACCCAGAAAATGGTTTTAAACCTAAATAATTTATGTATTTATTTATCAAATCAACCATTTATAAAAAAATATCATGAAAATAAAGTAATTTTTAAAACCAACCCCTAAGATATCATTTCAAACCAAATTTTTTTCATGAAATTCACCATTTCTTATATAAAAACCAATTTTCACAATAACCACATAAACACAACATACCATAAGTCCAAACAAAATCCAATCCAATATCATCAACACATTGGAAAACACCCTTGAATTCACCCCTATAATTGATTATCACTCAAGGGAAATCTAAATATCAAATAAAAAATGGGATAAAGATGCATGACTTGTCCAACTGGTTTAATAGACCATATTCCAATTATTCAATAGTCTCTAAATTGATTCTTGGATCATGTTCCTAGCCTCTACACAGTTTTTAAGTTGTGTGAGATAACTATGAACCATTGATTAATTATATATTCTCATCCAAAAAACTAAAAAAAACCCCAAGGAAATGAAAAAATGCTAATTAAGATAAAAAACATCATTTAAAATCTCAATCCAACAAAATAATAATTTTAGAATTTAAATACCAATCACCCATGAGAAGTGTCATCATGAAAGGTGGTGATCAAGAACCTATTCATGACTAACCTACCAATTACCAAAGATAATCCTAATATTCATTATACCATGACAGAAAAAAATAAAAAAGAGTAATTTAGAAACCTATGACCTCTTAAGATTCTAGGACTTGATACCATTTTTCACAACCCAACCTCCCTAGACAATGAACCTAGTCATCTGATCCCATAGATCTCATGCAATACTTAGGTTTCCTTACCAGTACACCACATGATATTAACCCTAGGGTTAGTTATTAGACTAATGACTATCCCCATAGGATAAAACATATTATATTTGTGTTATTTGTTCTCTCACACACCATGAGAAATTTCCTAAGATATCACCCATGATAACACTACTCCAGTCCAAGCACTCTTAATTATAAAGTTCTAATTAGGTAGGCTCCTAAAAATAAAGGTTCAAATTGTTGATAGGGTTAGTACTATTTAGTATTTTATATCTTACTTTTTTATGGGTTTTACACTCTCCACTACTTTAAGGAACAAATCCTTCACTGTGAATCCCACACCTCAAACCAAGGTAGTGACACTACACTTCTAGTTGGGTATTGGCTCTGATACCACTTTGTAATTAACCAACTAGAGACACCACTAAACCAATAATGAACTAGCTTTATATAATGCCTAAAAGGAACTCCCAATCTTCATGTTCAGATTATTATCACCAAGGGAATCAACATGCACTAGTGGGGGTTATTTCACCCTCAAATAATACTAAACAAGTGGAAGAAACTGTCAAGAATCTATCTTGACCTATCCAGACATTGAACATCTATGCATATCAGACAAGTAGAAAAAATCAAAATAAAAAATACAAACATGGTATAAGAACCATAAAATAAATCCATTTAAAATCACACAACTATAAATACTAAATAAAATAAAACTAAAGTAGATATAATCAGAAGAAAATATAAAATACACAAGACTAAACTGGCCAATACAACATCCTAAAAATAAAAAAACCTAAATAGTTCCAAAAAAACATCCACATGACCCATGATCACTCACCACATCTAACTACATTCATCCTTATAACAAATGAACAACCGCTGAATAGGATCAAACACTTGGTATATGATTGAAAAATATGAGCTAAAAATAGACACACATTATTATTTCTATAGGGTGCGGTCCAAACATGCCCAATATGATTTCACTAAAGAGTATATGTAGTTACTTTTATAATAAATTCCATAATTCTTATTTGAGTATAATTTAAAAGATATTATTTTCACATGAACAAGCATAAATAAAAAAATTATCACATTTTATCTCTTTGTTTCTAAAATCAAGGAAAACATTTTAAGAGTAAACAAGGCTTATACAGCCTAAAATGATCACTTCAAAACCAATCAATAAAACAAATATTTCCATTAAAATATATTTTAAACCCAAAAATTGGACTTTGATACTTGTAAATAAAAAACTAAATGCTTCATATTTTTCCAAAATAGTTCTCAATGCCTTTTTAAAAACAAAATCAAATTTTATTTTTAGATCCATACTTTCCTAACCATTTATAAATAAGTTTTAAATAAAACCAAAACTTGAAAATCAAATAATCACATCCAGCCTAAAGGCTTCAATGAAGTATGAAAAAATGAACAAAAACCACACAATTGTGTTATGTAATTGAAATCAAGGGGAATAAAAATGTGGTATATGTATTAGGATACCCCAAAAATCCTCAAAAGGATATATCATCATGTGAAACTCATTAGGACTCAATTAACATGAACTCAAATTGGTGACATAAACCCTAGGATGAAACTAAATAATCTATAAATATCTCAATAGTCCTATAAAACCAACTAGGATATATAATCCATATTAGGAGATCTAAACATTATTAGGATATATAATCCTTCCTGAGAGAACTCAACATCCATATTCCACTAACCCCAGTCAATTCACAATATATACTAGGGGGTGCACTCATCTAAGACATATAATAATACCCTAGGTTCTCATAACAATATAAAATAGAGGATGTGAGAAAGAACTCTATATGAGATAAATAAAAAATTAATGAGAAATATATATCCCTTATCTCCACCACACTCACAAGAAAAAAAACCTTTTGTATCATGCATAAGAATCAATAAGAAATATATAGTATCCAATTCAGTGCTATAATCAACAAAAAACACAAATGAAGGTTCTTAACAGTAAAGGTGATCACAATTTCAAATCAACTCTTTTAAACAAGGTTACAAATAAGACTTTGAAAATTAATTTAAAATGAAAATCCATTTTACTTAATTTAAAATTTATCATTTTAAACATTCGTTGAAATCAACTGACACTAAGCACCCCTATGAAATTACCTAGTTCCCTTTGAAATCAATTTAAAACATACCAAGACTAATAATTCTTAAAAATCATTAAATATGGCCTAATTCAACCTTTTTAATAAATTTACACTTTAAAATGTTTAACTTCATTTAAAAAAATAAATTTTTGTCAAACAACCCTTTTAAAACACCTTAATTCCATTTAAAGATCCACTCTGACATTTTCATGAACACTTGGCATGAGAAAATTACATGCCAAGTATTGAAACCATTTTAAAACCATTTCAAACCCATAATGGGTAATAAATATCGATATAATTTCTAAATAAAATCATTTTAAAACATCCAAGAATTTCATGATATGTAATATAAAGGGAAGGCATAAAAACACCTACCTATATCCAATAGAAAATAAGTATAAACACATTGATTTAAATAATGGAATCCAACCCAAACATGAAGACACCCTCTTCATACCCTAAAAACCCAATTTACCATGTTTAGACCCATATTGAAACCTAAGATCGACCCACACTACGATTAGGGTTCACAGGGGAAGGTAAAAATCAAGATAAAGGAGAAGGAAATGATAGGAGAGGAATATAGGAGGAAAAATACCTAATTTAATTGAATCCAAAGGAAATTATCAAGGAATAAAGGGGGAGAAGGAGGTGTATGAGAAGATCCATGTTCCATCCCTTGGTCCAAATGCATGTGGTAGAGGGGAAGAAAGGAGGCAAAAATCTCTAAAAATTAGATAAGTTAAAAATGGTAAAACCACAAAAAATAAACACTTAAGAAAGGAACAAATACATGTACAACAACATGAATCACATCATGGTATACCCTATGTATCTCCCAAGAGTCCCCAATATACTCGACCACTATGGTGAGGCCCCTAATCCATCACCATTTTAATACACCCCATGGATTGCACCATGATGCAGTGCTACTATCTGTTTCCCTTGGGGAACCGCCTCGACCAAAACACCTAGTGAAATGCCAAACCGGGTGTTTCTCCCATCCCCATTTATCATAGGAGGAACCCCTACAACAAAACACTCACTGAAATTCCCAATATTAGGATGCCGTGATGTGGTGATGTAACCCTCACTATAAAAACCTCTTTTTAAGCCCAAAATAATCAAAACACAAAGAAAAACACTCAAAAAACTTAAAATAGCGCAAAATATATTAAAATTAAATACCACAGTGACATGGGGGATGTTAAAAATATTATTATGGAATTAACAATTGAAGTAATGAGTAAATAATATGTGGTAAAGTGTGCTGGTACCATCAAAATGGAAGTGATTATACGAAATGGAAATGTTTGGAAATTAATGTGACATAATTAATATAATGTGGATGGTAATGATAAATCTATAATTTAGTGTTGATGTGATCAAATGGGAAGTTTTAATTGTTGTGTATTTATTATGGTGTGCTTGTGTGGTTGGCTTGTATTGTTGCAGTTGTGGTTGTGGTTATTGGTTTGAGGTTATTGGTTTGTTGTGGCTATTGATGGTCAATGTAATGAATTAAAATGTATTTTTGATTTAACCCTCTAGGTTGGGATTATGTGGTATACTATAAATCCTTTGAATTTTTCATTATTTCATATACACCATCACCTGATTCGGGTAACCTCATCAAGGCCCATATAAGGTCACGAGTTTTTAGTGTTTACCCAACATATAGAATGGAGGTGACATAGATGGATGAATAATCCACTTTCACCAATATCTTCTAGAAATATGATATGTTATGGTACTTGAGGTAATGATTTATGAGATGTATTGTATTTTGGTTAGAGTTCCTATAATGTGGTTGTGGTGTTATGCATAGTGAGGGATATGCATAGTAGGAGGATGGAATGAGGTTGACTCCCTTCATGTTCATGTTACCCTATTGTGATGAGGATGATATGTGAATTTGTTATGTAGTGATATGGTATGTGGCTATGGAATGTGGTATGTGGATATGGTGTGTAGTATGTGGCTGTGGATACGAATTTATAGCTTTAATTTGATATGAGGGTTGTGGTTATGTGAATATAGAAGATATGGGAGTACTTTAACATATGTCATTGGGGTTTAAGGGTGACTAGATCAGTTGGGAAGTGTTGGCAGGGTACTTTCTTGATATAAATTCTTTTGATATCATGTTATTATTCATGGATACATTATTGGGTCATTGATACTTAGTGAGAATGGGTGGTAGTTTATTTGATATAGGTGATGAGCTGGTTCTTATTTTTATTCATGAAGGCATTAGTATGATTATTTCACATTTCCATGAGAGGTTTTGGTGAGGATCCTATTGAGTATACTTGTATGATCACCTATATATATATATATTTGTTTTTATAGGATTTAAGGAGGTATTTGGTGATGATGATGGATTTTACTAGCTCATAGATATCGTGATCAATGTTGGTGTCATGGAGTTGAATCATGTTATTCAATTTTGGAGACCTTTTTTCTTATATAACATTTACATGCATTGTGGATTTTGTTTTATTTTATATTATATGGAGTTTATTGGTGGTTTATCTTATGTTCCTAAGATTTATTTGGGTAATTCCTCCCATATTCATGTTATATATCCTTGATGTTAGTCTAACCTATGGCCTATTGGAGGTGGGATTTGGGGGTCACTCACATATTCACTACTATAATTAGAGGGTTTATAGTGTAGGTGGTTCATGATAATGGAATAAAAATTTAAAAATATTATTTTAAGTATAATATTCTGATAAATCAAAATACAATACCACATCCAAGATATTATGACACTCATGTCATTTTGAAGATATAATAAAAGTGTTTAATTATAATGTTGTTAACTTAGTAACACTATCATACTTGTGATTATTTAATTTATATTCTATTTTGAAAAGAATCCATGGAAGGATTCTTGTGGTTTCAAGGGAAAATGATCATAGTGAAGACCACAACATCAATGTGTGTGGGTATAAAGACTTAGGATTTTCGTACATAATAATTACATTTTTAGATCAATATTCATTACATTACACAAACAATTTCCCGAGGACTATAATAGTTTATGTTGGTCGGAGTGGATACTCAATAGGGGGGTGAATTTAGTTCCAATTAAAATCTCTGTTAAAAAGATTTCTATTAAAAATACCCCAAATTAAAACAACAAGCTAAATTGTAGTGAATTTGTAATACAGTAAAGGGCTAGTTAGGTTCTCAAGAGATTGATTAGTTCTCTGTTAATATAATATGAAGATTAGCTTAGATTTGGAACTAACCTAATGCTTTATAATAAATACAAACACTTGATAGTTTAACTATCAGAGTTACTTTAAAAATAGATTTTTATTTAAAGTAATTAGCAGAAGAATATTAAATATAGTTTAAAACAAAATAAACAAGCACAGAAGGATTAACCAAGAGGTTCAGTCTCAAGTTGAGACTTAGTCCTCTCAAACAGTTCGTATAAACTATGATCCATACCCTGGATCGAGGGTTTTACAATAGTACGCAGAATGTTCAGGTCCTCAGACCTCTACCACATTTCTATGTGGGAAAACTAAACAACAGCACACAGGCTGTCCAGGTCACACTTGACCTCTTCCACAATTCACAGTGGGATACAATAAGGTGTAAGAAGTTTTATGTGAGGATTTAGTATCCTCTAGTTCAGTCCAGGAGTCAGTGTGTGTCTAAATAGACAGATACACATGCACTACTCAAAAGTTAAACAAAATTTCACTACAGAGAAAATAAATGGATAATGAGTTTAGAATGATCTCAGCGATTGCAGATGTTCTCTGGACTCGTTTGGATGTTGTGGAAGTTATTTGAGTCTGTTCTAGTGAGGATGACACAAAACAGAGTGTCGTTGTTCTTCCCAGCTGCAGTTATTTTGCCTTGTGCATATGATATTCAGTAGGCACAACAACTTGGCTTTTTCATGTTTATTCCAGGTGAATTATATTCTTAAATCTCTATGGTTTTCACCGGTGTTCTTCGAGTTCTTCTTTTGTTTCATGGTGCTTCATACACATGTAGACCCTCGTCTTATTATGTGTTTCTATCTGTGTATATTCTTTGTGTCGTCTCTTCTCCCTATCAGTGCAGATAGATCTTCCATTTTATTCCTTGAGATCTAGAAAAAAGAATGATTTCCTTTTTGATAGGTACTAGGTACAGTTCCTTGACATACAAAAACCAACATTAATTAAAAGAAGATGCATTAAATTAAGCAAATATGACCGTTAGAATTAAATAAGAGTTAATATAAATTCAAACAATTTTCATGAATATCGTTGAGTCATGAGATCGGTGGGTCATTTGAATTTTCATCAGTATCGGTAGGTCATGTGATCAGCATCAGCTTCGGTATATCATTTGATCAGCATCAGTATCATTAGGTCATTTGATCAGCAACAGTATTGGTAGATTATTTGATCAGCATCGATGTGACTGTTCTCATCAGTGTGACTGTTGTCATCAGTGCGACCATTGTCATCAGTGCGACCGTTCTCATCGGTGCGACCGTTGTCATCGATGCGACCGTTGTCATTGGTGCGACCGTTCTCATCAGTGCGACTGTTCTCATCGGTGTGACTGTTTTCATCAGTGAGACTGTTGTCATCGGTGCGACCTTTGTCATCGGTGCAACCGTTCGCATCAGTGCAACCATTGTCATCGGTGCGAACGTTGTCATCGGTGCGGCCATTCTCATCAGTGCGACCATTCTCATCAGTGTGACCGTTCTCATCGGTGCCTTATGAAAATAACTAACGGTGAGTCAAACATATAAAATTCTCACAGAGTGTCTGTATAAACTAGAATACTTCCAGGTCAATAGTAGACCATAAAAAATCATAGATAATCATTTGTAGACATGATTATACATATATAAACACATTTAGAACAAATTGAATAAAATACTAAATTGATATATATAAAACAATGATTTGTGATTATTAAAATAACTATCACATAGAGAGTTAAACAATCTCCCCCTTTTTGATAATCACAAATCTATGTCATAAAAGAAGAGGAAAGATGATATATCATTCAGTATGCTCCCTCTATATAAAAATAATATATAAATGATATCATGACATGAGAGCTTAAAGCTTATTTAGAGCTTATATAAAGTTCTCCCCTTACTCATATATACACTATTATACCCCTTAGATATTTATACGTGTTATACCTATTCTCCCCTTAGATATATATACCTGTCTCCCCCTTTGGGATTATCAAAAAGAAAGGTAGAAAGAAGAGGATAAAAAATAATAAGGTTCCATTAAAATAACATCTGAAAATAGTACAAGAAACAGATACAAAACAAAAGGTACAAGGAAAAGGCACCCAATCAAAAAAACAACAGACACAACTATTTATTGGGGTGAAGAAGAGCTTTCCCTTTGGCAGAGGGAGGAATGGATGGGCCAGAAGGTGTTTTGGTGGAAGATTGATCTGGACGGATGGATAGAGGAGGTAACACTGCTCGGGTTGGTAGCATAGTGGGTGCTAAGGCCACTTGTAGTTGAGTAGAAGATCTTCCAGAAGGTGGCTGCTGAAAGACTGGATGAATATTGGATAGAGCTTGAGAGACTGATATCTAACCAGGAGAAACACTGGATGGACTAAGAGGCTCAGCTATAGGAAGAACAATTGCCTTTGCTAGCACATGAAGATATGGTTTGAGCAGATTGATAAAATCCTGAATTACTTCACCACCATATTTAATGGACTTCTCAAATTCCTCTTTGTTTTTCATGAAACTCTCTAGAGTGGGAGTAAAATCCTTCAATTGTTGGACTTGATCCTTAATGGCTTGAGTGACTGGAGGAAGCCTTAAATTTTCATCCAAGACTTTAAACTGATGGTTCAACTCATGCTTGGTATAAATTTTAGAAAAATAGTGATCCACTTTTTCTTTGATCTCTTTCTGAGCCTTAGTAGCATCAGCTGAATACAGCTTCACCATCTTGTGATTATGATCACTATTTTATTTTATCTTTTTCAAAGAGTCCAAGTCCAGAATCTATCCAAAATTTACCAATTATTCTTTTATAACATCTTTTAAGGCATTGATCTCATGACCAGTGATTGTGGTCACTTTAGAGGAGCTAGCATGAGCAACAATATGAGTTATCTCAGCTTTCAATTTTCTCAAATCATATTTCTTCAGGTGTTCTATCAAAATTCTCAAAACTTCCATCATACCAGTGATGGTTGATCTAAATTCACCTGTCAGAGATACTAATCCACTGCTCAAATCCTTGAGCACTTGATTTAGAGAAGTAATATGCCTGCCAATCATCTCACCAGTATTGCACTGGTCCGACTTAATAATACTTACCACTCTTTGAGTTAAAGAATCCATAACAGCCTTAGATAAATTCACAAGAGTAGAAGCATTATACAATTCCTCTTTCATTGTATCTCTAACTATGTGGAGAAACTCATCTTTAAATCTGTCAAAATCAGATCGTGAAACTGAAGGACCAAGTCTTTCTGCTATCACTTGCATATTCTCAGCAACTGGTCTAGCCTCAGCTGGATATCTTACCCTTGTGATATGCACTTCTTCTTCTTCTTCCTCTGAATAATCCAAACCTAGAACCACAAAACCTGGGTGTTCCGCCCATGCAACTTTACAAGAGGTATACTAAGGATTTATAAAATCAGAATTTCCAGAATTTTCATGTGAGTCTTCCCCACCTACATCAATATCTGTCTGTATTGTCCTTTCAGCCTCAGGAACAGTTTCTTGCTCATCTAATTGAGGTTTTGGATCAGCTTGGATTACATTGTGACCATCCAATAGTTGAGAACTTGCATCACCACCACCACCACCATCATCATCACCATCAACATCATCATCACTATCATCACCATTATCACTATTTCCATGTCCATTATTGTTTACCGAAGTTTCATTAGTACTATCTTTGATACTGGATTCATACTGCTCAGAATTTGGTACTTTAATATCAGCTTCTTCTTCATCACCTAAAATGGGTTTTGACTCAAGTAACTTAAGAGGTGGACTAGTTGGTCCAAATTCCATTCTTCTTTTCTTAGGACTTACTGTATCAGGGTCACTCCTATCATCAGGAGCTGACTCAGGTTCCTTTTCAGTATCCACATCATCATCTGCTTCAGCTTCCCCTGTTCCCTTCTTACTGGACCCTTTAGTGTCCTTAAGAGCCTCTGTCTCTTCTTCCTCATCAGAATAAAAAACTTCCTCATCAGGTTTTAAACCGGGATCTCTCATCCCCTTTGGTCTCTTAGAATGGTT
Source organism: Viscum album (assembly GCA_963277665.1). NCBI lineage: Eukaryota > Viridiplantae > Streptophyta > Magnoliopsida > Santalales > Viscaceae > Viscum > Viscum album. The sequence continues at coordinate 1,751,655,616 of OY728141.1, read as the reverse complement.
AGAAGGATTAAAGGAGTCATACAACTTATCTTCATCATCAACCCATGCCTTCTTCCATGGATTCTAGTTGATTTTAATTCTTTTTCATATATCCTTTTTAATAAAAAATCTACTACTAGATGAGATACACTCATCTCCATCTTCAACATAGCCCAAAAAATTTAGTACGACAAATATTTTCTTAGAATAGAACAAAGTTTTAGCCTTCTTAGATGACTTTACCATCTCAGCAATATGAACAGTAATGTATCTACACAAGTTACTCTTCTCACCATTCAGCAATAAAAATAACAAGAAAACATCTTGATACTTCACAGAATCAAAATCACCTTTTCTGGGATATATTTGGTGCTGAATAAACTTAAAAAAGATTCTACTTTCTCCATCTAACTCAGGAGCTATTATTCTTCTGGATTCAGACTTTCCAGTCAACATATCCAGAGCAAGCTCATAAGAAAAATATTCAGTGGTAGGATGAATGTTACCAGTGTAATCCTCATATCTACCATTATGTGGTACCCCTAAACATTCAGACCATTTCTTCGATGAAAAAGTTATCTTCTCCCCTTTGATCACTAAAGATAATCTCACAGCTTCTACTCCATCCAATACAATATTTAAGTTAAGATAAAACTCATGCACTAGATTTGGGTAGTAGACTCGGTTATTATCACAGAACTAGTCTTTCCATCCTTGCATCTCCAATACTTTTAAGAGTGCAGACTTACTGGATAACACACATTCAGAACTCACTTCCTTTTCTGTAGTGACCACCTGAGTTTCCAACTCCGGGTTCACAGACCTTTGAGTCGTGCGGCTTGATTCCCCTCGAGTGTGTTTCACAGGAGAGGAACCTTCAAATTACTTTCTTTTTCGCTTTTTCTTTTCCATTTGGAGATTCGATAGGTTTGAGATGTTGGAAGGGTTCAAAAGGCTCGGGATTTATAAAATGTAGAGTTCAACGGGAGATGGAAGGTCAACAGTTTTTAGAAAAATAAATAGCCGCGCATCACAAATTTTATCATTTAGGGTTACAATAATAAACAATAACAACGATTAAGTAAAACAACATAGTTTTGAAAAACACTAATAGTTTCATATATTGTATAACTCAAACGGTAGTAAAGATTGGTTTCATAGATCAGTTTCACTGATCGGTTTCCCTGATCGGTTTCACTGATCGGTTTCACTGATTGGTTTCACTGATTAGTTTCACTGATCGGTTTCACTGATCAATCATACCTAACTATTTTTTAATAAAATCTAACCTTTTTGATCTTAAGGGTTTGGTGAAAATATCAGCTAATTGATGTTTAGAGTCAATAAATTCTAGAGAAATATCACCCTTTTGATAATGATCTCTTAAAAAGTGATGTCTGAAATCAATGTGTTTGGTCCTAGAGTGAGACATGAGATTCTTAGAGATGTTAATTGCACTAGTGTTATCAAAATTTATAGACACATGTCTAAATTGATATCCATAGTCCAACAAAGTGTGTTTAATCCACATAATCTGTGCACAATAACTACCAGTAGCAATGTATTCTGCTTCAGTAGTAGACAATGCAACCAAGTTCTGTTTCTTACTACACCAAGATACTAGGGAATTTCCCAAAAGATGACATGTTCCAGATGTGCTCTTCCTATCTAACTTGCAACCAAAAAAATTAGCATCTGAATAACTCATTAAGTCAAAGGATTGTCCTTTTGGATAAAACAAACCTAAATTGGTAGCATGTTTAAGATATTTGAAAATCCTTTTAACAGCAAGTAAATGAGATTATTTAGGATTAGCTTGAAATCTTACACACATGAATACACTAAACATGATATCTGGTCGACTAGTAGTAAGATAAAGTAAGATTCCTATCATACCTCTGTAATTGGTTTGATCAACTGGTTTCCTATTTTCATCATTATCCAACTTACAGGTGGTACTCATAGGTGTGTCACTTCCCTTATTACTATCCAAACCAAAAAGTTTTAAAATATCCTTTTTATATTTGCTTTGATTTAAAATAATACCATCTTTCTTTTAAAAAATTTGAAATCCAAGAAAATACTTGATTTCTACCATTAAACTCATTTCAAATTCATTTTGCATAATCTTTGAAAAATCAGTACATAAAGAGTTTTTAGAAGATCTAAAGATAATATCATCAACATAGATTTGTACAATCAAAATATCTTTAAAAATTCTTCTAATAAAAAGAGTGGGATCTGCAATTACTTTAGTAAAACCTTTAGAGATAAGGAAATTTGTTAGTCTATCATACCAAGCTCTTGGATCCTGTTTTAAACCATATAAAGCTTTAGAAAGTTCAAAAACATGATTTTTAAAATGGGTATTTTTAAATCCATGTGGTTGTTCAAAAAAAACATCTTCAATTATAAAACCATTTAGAAATTCACTCTTGACATCCATTTGATATAATTTAAAATTTAGATGAGATTCTTAAGCAAATAAGATCCTAATGGCTTCTAATCTAGCTACAAGTGCACATGTTTCTTCATAGTCTATTCCTTCTTCTTGATTGTAACCTTGTGCAACTAATCTAGCTTTTTTTCTAACGATGTTTCTAGATTCATCAAATTTATTTCTAAATACCCATTTAGTACCTACGGTCAAGGTGTCCTTAGGTATTTCTACTAATTCCCAGACTTTTTTTCTTTCAAATTGATTTAACTCTTCTTACATAGACATTACCCAAAATTTATCATTGATTACATCATTGATATTTTTAGGTTCTAGCTTGTGAAATAAAGGCTTGATGTTCAACCTAATTTCTTAGAGAAGATCTAGTTTGTGTTCCTCTATCAAGATTACCTAAAACAGTATCTAAAGAATGATTCTTTAGAATCCTAGTTGATATAGTAAAGGTAGGACAAGAAATTTCAGGTTCTTCTCTAGGTTCGGGTTCACCAGAAGCATATTCTGGAATATTTCCAGAACTGGTTGTCTTGACAACAAGGTCACTATTTTTTTCATTAAGATTTGGAATTGACAAATATTCTTCAAGATTTTCAATAGGGGTCTTGGGTTCATGTGGATTAGTTTCATCAAATTTGATGTGAAAAGATTCTTCCACACATTTGGTTCACTTATTAAAAAATCTATAGGATTTTCTAGTAATTGAATATACTAAAAATATTCTCTCATCACTCTTGGATGCAAATTTATCCAGATTATCCTTAGTATTGAGAATAAATACTTTGCAACCAAAAAATCTGAAGTAACTAACTTTAGGATTCCTATTATTCCATAGTTCATAAGGGGTATTTTTGAGAACAGGTCTAATCAAGACTCTATTTATAATATAACAAGATGTATTACAACTTCAGCCCCAAAATAAACAGGTAAATCATATGAATTGAGTATAGTTCTTGAAATTTCTTGAAGGTTCTATTCCTTCTTTCAACTACACCATTCTGTTGAGGTGTCCTAGGGGAAAAAAAGATGTGATTATAGCCATTGTGTAAGCAGTAGGATTCAAATTCATGATTTTCAAAATCACGACCATGATCACTTCTCAAGGTATTAATCTTAAGCCCACTAAGGTTTTCTACAGACTTGGAATATTTCATAAAATAAGAACAAGCTTCACTTTTGTGAGCAAGAAAGTATACCCAAGTATATCTAAGAAAATTCATCTACTAGGACATAGACATAGTGGTTTCCATTTAAACTAGAAACTCTAGAAGGTCCAAACAAGTCCATGAGAACCAACTCGAGAGGTTGAGAATTTGAAACTTATTTCTTTTATTTAAAAGAAAATTTATGTTGCTTTCCCTTTTGACAGGGATCACAAACTTTATCAGCTGGGAATTCAAGTTTAGGTAGGTCTCTAACTAAGTTCTTCCTAGTAAATTTTCTAAGCGAATGTATATTGCAGTGTCCTAATATTCTATGCCAAAGTGAAGACTCTTTATGAAAAGCATTTAAACAAGTCATATTCTGCTTAGATAAAGAATTCAAATCTACAGTATATACATTTTCATCTCTCAAGGCAATGAATACCAAAGCATTTTTAGAATAAAAAACATTGCAAGCATCATTTTAAAATTTAACATTGAAACCATCGTCACAAAACTTAGAAATTATTAACAGGTTGTATTTAATCTATCAACAAGTAAAACTTTAGAAATTAAAATTGAATCAGTGTTACCAATCTGGCCTAAGCTGATGATTTTTCCTTTTGAATTATCACCAAAGGTGACATTTCCTCCACCCAATTTGACTAATCTCTTAAAAAATGAAAAGTATCCTATCATATGACTTGAACATACACTGTCCAAGTAGCATGTCTTCTTATAGGAACTCTTTAAGCAAGTATCCTACAAAATAGGTTTAAACAGAAAATGATTTTGGTACCCAGATTTTCTTAGGTCTAGATAGGTTAGAAAGCAAAACTTTCAGTACCTAGATTTGTCTAATGGGTTTCATATAATCAATAGATTAAAAATATTTTGAAAGATAAACTTTTTTTGAGCTATAACTTTGTGAATAGATGGTTGAGACATAAGAGTTTCCAAAACTGGAACTAGCAGCATACCGTCTAGATTTAGGAATAAATCTATTCTTTGTAATCTATCTCTGTCCAGGCTGGTAGCCTAAACCAGTAATATTTTTTGGTGCAAGTTGTTTTCCAAGCATTTGAGTTAGAGTATTCTTTCCATTTGTAAACTTCTATAAATCTATTATAAGTTTCTCATTGGAAAATTTAAGTTGAGTATTCTCCTTTAATAGTTGAGCATTCTTTTCCTTTTCAATACTAAGATTAGATTTAACAGTACTAGTCAAGGCATACTATTTCTTTAAGGTTTTATACTTATATTTTAGCTCATTGTAGGTATCCTCTAGCATGATAAAGTATTCAAATAATTCTTCACTAGTCATGTTTTCAGAATCAGAATCATATCCAGAATAATACGAGTTTGAAGAAGGAGTATCCAATGTTACCTCAGATGTGTTTTTCATGAAACACATATTAGATTTTTGAGATTTTTCATACTGAGTGAAATCAGAATCACTTGAACTGTCTTCTGAAGCACTCCAGATTGCTTTCATATCTTTCTTGTATTTGCTGTCCTTATAGTCATATTTCCTCTTGAACTTTGACTTCGGGTAATCAGCGTTCACATGTCCTTTCCTCTTGCATTCATAGCAGACTATATAATCACTTTTATCAGTTCTTTTCCAATATTTCTTCCAATTACCTTTGTTTTCATACTTTACCTTACAGTTTGATTTTATGAAAAACTTCTTCTTTATATAAAACTTCTTAAATCATCTGGCTATCTGAGCCATCTCAGCATCACTGTCTGATGAACTTTCCTCACAGCTTGAGCTATCAATTTCACTTTGAAGTTTCCCTCTATCCTTAAGTTTTGAAGTAGAAGTCTGGAAGGATACTGATTTATTTCTTGGTTTATCATCTTCTTCCTTTTTTACTTTCAGTTCTTCTTCATACATCATTATCTTAACAATAAGTTATTTGATAGACAGAGCACCAATGTCACAAGATTCTATAATTGAAATTGATGTGCCTCTCCATCTGTCTGGCAGACATCTGAGTATTCTCATAATCTACTCCTTTGCTGGAACAACCTTTCCAAGTGAGATCATTGTATTAACTATCTCATTGAACCTGAGATACATGTCATAAATAGGTTCATCAGGCTTCATTTTAAAGTTATCATATTTCATAGTGTATGTGTTCAGTCTCATTTCTTTAACATTGGTTGTTCCATCATGAGAAACACCCAAAGTATCCCAAATTTCATAAGAAGTTTTATAAGTAGATATTCGAATAAATTACTCATCACCTAAAGCACAATACATGGCATTCATTTCTTTACAATTATTATTGTAAGATATTTTAGTAGGTTCATCCCAAGTAGTTCTTTCAGTTTCTAGAATCTTATACTGAATCTCTATAGCAGTCTAGATATCAAATACCATGCTTTATAAATGAATTTCCATTTTCAGTTTCCACTGGGAATAATTAAAACCATTAAAGAACGATGGATTGTTGGTAGTAGCACCTTCTAGTCTATTATCCATAATTAGATTTTAGCAAATATATTTAAAGAGATAAAATTTATAACTAACAGAAATTTAAGATCTTTAAGATACAACTAAAATCAAAGTTGAAAAACAGAGTATTTGGAAATCCTTTATTAAGAGAAACCTCTGATAACAAATGTTGGTCGGAGTGTATACTCAAGAGGGGGGTGCATTGAGTTCAAATTAAAATTTCTGTTAAAAATATTTCTATTAAAAATCCCCCAAATTAAAACAACAAGCTAAACTGTAGTGAATTTGTAATACAGTAAAGGGTCAGTTAGGTTCTCAAGAGATTGATTAGTTCTCAGTTAATCTAATCTGAAGATTAGCTTTGATTTTGAAACTAACCTAATTCTTTACAATAAATACAAACACTTGCTAGTTTAAATATCAGAGTTACTTTAAAAAAATATTTGTATTTAAAGTACTTAGTAGTGGAATATTCAATATAGTTTAAAACACAATAAACAAGAACATCAGGATTAACCAAGAGGTTCAGTCTCAAGTTGAGACTTAGTCCTCTCAAACAGTTTGTATAAACTATGATCCACACTCTGGATCGAGGGTTTTACAATAGTACGTAGACTGTTCAGGTCCTCAGACCTCTACCACAGTTCTACATGGGAAAACTAAACAACAACCGACAGGCTGTCCAGGTCACACTTGACCTCTTCCACAATTCATAGTGGGATACAATAAGGTGTAAGAAGTTTGATGTGAGGATTTAGTATCCTCCAGTTTAGTCCAGGAGTTAGTGTGTGTCTAAATAGACAGATGCACACACACTGCTCAAAAGTTAAACAAAATTTTTCTACAGAGAAAATAAATGGACATTGAGTTTAGAATTCTATGAGTGATTGCAGATGTGCTCTGGAATTGGTTGGATGTTATGGAAGTTATTTGAGTCCATTCTAGTGAGGATGGTAGAAAATAGAGTGTCTTTGTTCTTCTCAGTTGTAGTTATTCATCCTTGTGCATATGATATTAAGTAGGCACAACAAATTGAATTTTTCATGTTTGTTCAAGGTGAATGATCTTCTTGAAGCTCTCTGGTTTTCACTGGTGTTCTTTGAGTTCTTCTTTTGTTTTTTGGTGCTTCATACACATGTACGACCTCATCTTATTATGTGTTTCTGTCTGTGTATATTCTTTGTGTCGTCTCTTTTACCTACCAGTGTAGATAGATCTTCATTTTTATTCCTTGAGATCTGGTAAAAATAATGATTGCCTTTTTGACAAGTACTAGGTACGGTTCCCTGACATCCAACAACAAACATTAATTAATAGCAGATGCATTAAATTAAGCAAATATGACCGTTGGAATTAAATAAGAGTTAATATAAATTCAAACAGTTTTCATGACTGTCGATGAGTCATGAGATCGGTGGGTCATTTGAATTTGCATCGATATCAGTAGGTCATGTGATCAGCATTGGATTCAATAGATCATTTGATCAACATAGGTATCGGTAGGTCATTTGATCAGTATCGGTATCAGTAGATTATTTGATCAGCATCGGTGCGACCGTTCTCATCGGTGAGACTGTTGTCGTCGGTGTGACTGTTGTCATCGGTGTGATCATTCTCATCGGTGCGACCGTTGTCATCCGTGCGACCGTTGTCATCGGTGTGACCGTTCTCATAAGTGAGACCATTCTCATCAATGCGACTATTTTCATCAGTGTGACCGTTCTCATCAGTGAGACTGTTGTCATCGGTGCGACTGTTGTCATCGGTGCGACCATTGTCATCGATGTGACCATTCTCATCAGTGTGACCATTGTCATCGGTGTGACCGTTGTCATTGGTGCAACCGTTCTCATCAGTGCGACCATTCTCATTAGTGCGACCGTTCTCATCGGTGCCTCAGGAAAATAACTAACGGTGAGTCAAAAATATAAAATTTGCACATAGTGTCTGTATAAACCATAATAATTCCAGGTCAATAGTAGACCATAAACAATCATAGATAATAATATGTATACATTATTAGACATATATAAACACATTTAGAAAAAATTTAATAAAATAATAAATTGACATATATAAAACAATGATTTTTGATTATTAAAATAACTATCGCATAGAGAGTTCAACAGTTTAATGCCTTTGGAAATTTAGAACAAAAACTTCTAATTTTGTGAAATATCTTCAATGTTTCCATAAATATCCTCCCCTTTGACCCATACTCAAAAATTTTCTTCATAACATGTGGAAAAGAAACATAAGAAAAGGGTGAGCTCCGATGATCAATAAGGGTAAACATGGAAGGTTCCAATTTATTATCTTTTTAAATTATAAGATAATATGGGTATGTGATCATGAGAATAACATAAAAACTTCATACCAAACTTGTCATGTATCATAAACACGATTCATGGAATAAAACATTAACATTTCAAAATAAATGAATAACAAGAAAGAAAATTCATAATAACTCAATAATAAACATAATTTCATATCATAAATGTGTATGAAATAATCATAAATATATATAAAAAATTTATATGTCAATTTTAACTACCAAGACTCTCGAATTAGGCCTTACCACTTATTTCCCTTAACAGATCAAGCACATTGACTTGTTTCCAATCACAGATCTAGTATATCAACTTGTTTCAATTAACTATTTCATGAGATATAATTTATTATCCAATGTATTAGAGGGATATATAGGCCCTAAGTATCACTGAACTAAAAATATACATATGTGTGCCACAATACAATAAATCATTCCTAACATCAATACCCATTTAAAGAAATTAGTTTCATAAACACTTCATCATAACCTAACTCATGGAAAAGAAATAGGTTTAATAAATATAATTCCATAATAAATAGAAACCATTTAGAGAAAGAATAATAATTTTTTCCTTGGTTTATATCATTATTAAATCATAAATAATATCAATTTTTTTTTCTTAGAAGGAAAATGGTTTCGAAAGATTACTTTAAATATTTTTCGAGGAAAATATCTATTCCTTCATGAAATAATTGTTTTTAAAGATATATGAAATTATAATGGAAATAATTTATTTTAAAATAAACTTTGAATATTATATAGTCATATTTAATTAATTAAGGATTTTTGATTTAGGAAAGTCTGGTCATGCCGTATAAGTTAAAAAAACATTCCTTTTATATATTTTTGTCAAAAAGTCACAAAGAGCCTTATTTATAAAACAAAAAAAATATTATTTTAAAAAAATTTATAAAAAATTAAAACATGGTTAAAAATAGATTTAAATACTCATAGGATAACACTAAAAACCTATTTAAAAACTTTTTTATAAAACTTGGATGTTGAAGATAAATACTCTTCAATAGATACTTAAAATTAAAAACTCTCAAATATCGGTGAGATTGTGAAGTAAACCTTTACCACTTTATAATCAGTAAAATCATATGCCCCGTGAAATAAGAAAAATTATATAGATATGAAAATATAATTATATTTATGATAATAATCATAAAATACATTTATTATTAGTATATACACCACACAAAAGAAACAAGTAGTGTATATGGCATGTATCCCATAGAAATAAAAGTGAGATAAAAATCCCTTACCTTAAGTATTGAATTCCTTCCTACAAGTTAAAATTTTTGTATAATAAATACAATTTGATTATAGATCTACCAAAATACCATATTAATATATATAATACCTTATATTATTTACTTATGACTTTATATTACTCTCTTATTAACAATTCCAAATTTAAGTTATGTTTCGGGTAATAACATTTTTGTTTCTCGTACATGTTTTGACTTGTTATTATTAGTCATCATACTTAGATCACAATTTAATAATATTAAGAATGATAACCATGATATAAATATCATATATATTTACTATATATGTATTTATGGATGTCTATAAAATTTAGAGGTAGAAAGTAAATTCACCGTTCATGGAGATGATAGGCCGTACGTAAGCATGAATGCTGTTTTCATTTTATTTTTGGATTAAAAGAAAATTATATGATATATTATCATTAAAGAATCATTATTATGTTATATATATAATATATATTCATAAAATTCATCTTTATTACCACCCATTTGAAATATAGATGAAAAATGAATCACATCACATCATGGAGATGGTAAGCCATACACACACACACACACAAAATTATCATTTCCAAAAAAATAGATGGTAAAAAGGTAGATATGATATTATCATTATATAATTATAATTATTTAATGAATATAATACATATAAATTTAAACCCTCATAATTACAACTTATAAAATATGGCGATGGAAAATTAATTGAATTGCTATCTGGAGATGGTAAGCCGTATGTACACAATAACGATGCTTTCAATTCTTGTTCGATGAGAAAGAGGATGTATAATGGTGTGTTAATAATCATAAAAACATTTAATCATATTTAGGATGATTAATTTATTAATTTATGATATATATAATTGATTTATAGGAGGTATATAAGAGTTGAAAAAGAGAGTGATTAGTTAGAGCAATTACCTCTTCTTCAAAACATCTCATTTAGTTCACCTTTAAAAGACTCTAAAGTTGGTCATTTAGGAGGAAAAACATATCTAATGTGGATAGTAAAGTGGATAAGGTAATTTGTTATAGTTTGGTCTAAATATAAGAATAAAATAGGTGAAATGAGATGAGGTTGTAGGTTTCTTTTTATAACGAAGGTGAGGGATATTTTTGGAATTTATGAAAAGATTAATTTATAAAAAATTAAATCTCAATATAAATACCTCAAAAAGGAAATTTATTTGAATATTAGATAATATTAAGTATTTATATCATATAACGATATATTTTATACATGTTTTGATGTTATTTTGAACCTTATTATTTTGATTAACCCTTAGTTAATCTATTTTAATTTTAACTATGGTAACAACTTATTTAATATTAGAAGGTTGTAATGATTACATATAAAGTGTAAATTGAACCATAAATGTCCAATTTATGACATTTTATTCCATATTTAATACTATTTGTCATTATTTATTATTTTTAAATTCTTAACTAATTTAATAAAATATTATTTTCATAAAATATCATTTGTGTCAATCTTGACTTTATTCATTACATTGATTTTAAGAACATCTATATTGCAAGACAACTTCCAAAAATTTCATTTAAAACACCCATAACATGTCATATTTACCTATAAAATTTATTTATCATATTAATTAAGTCAAATTATGTTTCTTTTAATATTTATAATATCATTTAATTAATTATTTCATTATCTGAACAATTACCGCATCATTATTTTGTCATTATTTATGAAAATTATTTTTCAGTAAAAATTAAAAATAAAATACCATGATGAATATAAATTTTTTATATATAATAAGGATACATATAGTATATAATATCTTCTATTTAAACCCATGTTAAAAATATTATACTTATTAAAAGTAAGGGTGTGACATTTTGTCACTCCCTTGGATTTTAATAATATCTAAGTAATTTTCAGGGAAAATTGTCAATTAAATTATTAAATTTTGAACTTTATATTTTAATGGTGGAATTAAAAGGCATAAAATAAAATTTGTGAAAGTTATAGGTTAGTTTTATGATATTTATAATATTATTTTTACCCTTAATTACCCGATTTATCCTTAATCGTGGTAATAGAAATTATTAAATTTACTATTCATATTGTAAAAAAAGGGGTATATTTAACAAATTTTTACCTTATGATTCCAAATATGGAATCCATTTTTCCAAATTCAAATCACATAATTTTCAGAAATTATTTAAAAATTAATCCCGAAGACGGGACGAAACAACATGTTTTTAAAGTAAAAATGTTCAAAAGTTTGGAATATTTTTATATCAAACTTCAATGTGAAATTGATTAAAATGACCTAAATTGGATTAAATGATAAAAACTTAATATAATTAAACTTTAAAATCAATCAAAAATATAATTTAACAATATAAATTATATCGATAATATAGCTATTTTTAATTAAAATTCAGTATTTTTCACTATTCATCAAAACATGAAACTATTCAGAAAAATACAAAAAGTTAAACCAAAGTAAATTTTGATAGTAATATTTAAAATAATAATTTTATTTTTTCAAATATAATTTATAAAAGTGTAAGAAACTATATTTAAAACAAGCATGTCATCAAAAGGCGAAAAAACCGCATTTTAGAAAAATACTTCTTTTATGCATAAAATTAGATTTGTTCTTATATAATATCTAGAAAAAACATAAGATAAATATTAAAAATTATATTTAATATTATATATATATTAATATAATCCAACATGATTTTTTTTCATTTTATTAGTATAAAACACACTTGTGCACATTTAAATAGTTTTTCCGAAAAGGATTTCCTTTTATTTTAAAAAGGATTTAATTTATAATTAATTAGTAACTAAAGAATTAATTATACATATATGTATAAACTATTTTTCATAATTTAGTTAATCCTGTTCATACCCACCATTCTAATGGCTATATTATAATTGTCTTGTTTAAATAATTATAATAATAAAATGATGTTTTGTGGAAACTCAATGTTTCATGTAACACAAGATAATTAGGTGTTGAATATTGTGTAATCTTAACATGGTGTATCATATAACACAAGATATCAAATAAATTTAATTTATTTGAAAAAAATTCACAAAGACTCAGGGTGTTACATTCTACACCCCTTAAAAAAATGAATTTCTACCTTGAAATTCATCAAGGTCATCAAAAGTTTAATACTTGAAAGTTCCTTTCATAAAAACCCACATCATAAAAATGAATACTAAAACTAACTTTTAAAAAGGAAAGTTAGAGACATAACAGTTACCCAAAGTAACTCATAATTAGGTTTCCACATAGGAGAACATAGGTGGGAAGTGAAAACATGGACATGGAAGAGAAATCTTACTATCAAGTTCTAATGAAGAATGATAGAGAACATGTTCAAGAGGAAGTTAAAAATAACAAATCCATAAATATATGATGATTTAAGAGACCATATGATTCATATTAAAAGAAGGTATTGTGATAACCTTTGTTTAGTTACAATATACTCCCTATATTTGAATAATTTTTATGGGAAGAAATACTTACTTGATTTCATTACATTTAAAAATAAAAATATAATCCTTTCATTATGACTTGATAAATTTCAAGTTTATCTCTTATTCTAAGAAATTAAGGTGAATTTTTCATTCTCGAAGCATTATAAGATCATTTGATTCCTAAATTGAATGACAGGTCATTCCATCTATCATTATCACAAAAATAAGGATATAAAAAGTTATCCAATATGTTTGAATATTTATATTATGAAAAATTAATCTATAAAACATCACCAAAATTTAAAAAATTTCATATAAGTTTACCCTTATAAACCTTTCAAAAGATTAAAATCCAAGAATTTTTAAAGAAGGTAACTAAAATTATCATTTATACCTTAAAAAATGATGTAGTTATTAATTTTGATATACCAAACATGTGAAAACCATTATCATGTATTCTCTTGAAACATGGTAATAACCTGAATTACCATAAATCCTTAGTGAAAACATGAATGCTTTCAAAATATAACTCTTTTCCTCATACCATATATCCAAAAAATATATAAACTCAATCCATGATATCATAAACCACTTTGTCATCATATCAGTTTGAAGGTCATCAATACTATCCCATTTATTTCATCACAATAAAACATATCTGTATTACATTAACTCAACATTATACAAATATTAAGAGTTGTTCTTCCTTTAATCACATGTTTTCTAAAAATATCACCTTACCACCTCAATCACTTTTCATGTTTACAAGTACCATTTGACATATGTTCTTAAATACTTATGAAAAAACTATATTGGAACAATAATTAGATGTTTTATTATTCCATAATACCGTAAAAGTACTTATAAAACATTATTATTGAATTCCATTACATAAATACTCAATAATTCCACCACTTCATTGTCATACTCCACATCACTAATAGTGATCACATGAGATTTCACATTATATTTGGGTTTAAGAGGTTGTTTAAATTTATTTTCATCGTTAACATTTGGATTTGAGCATTGATTATAATAATTTCTACATTCCTTGAATTTATAGATTTGGAGCATGGGTGATGCATTAGTTTGTGTCTTCTTTTCCACCATTGTATTAACCGACATGTTCATTGACTTTCGATATTACTGGGCTTTATGACCCACCTTTCCAAATTTAAATCACCTCCCAGTTTCATTTAAAAACTTCCCTTAATTTTTCTTAAAACATTTTTGGCATATAGATGGATATAATTTATTTACACCATGTTATTTATTCAAGTTTTCATGAGACTCAATCTTTCTTTTCTTATCAAATACATAGGAATGATGTACATCCCTAATTTCCATTTCCACATTAAGATCACATCGAACAATTTATTTATAGCTACTGAAGTCTCTTATGGATAACACCCTTCATAGAATTTCTTTTAATACACTAAATAATCACTAAATATAACTTTCAAGTTGGATAATAATACTAAAATCATACCTTTCATGTCTTGTAAAATTTTCTTCATAGGTTCCAAAAGATTCACCATAATTTTTCCTTAACTCAAGGAATTAATTTTCTATTTTTGTATAAAGGATTATTGGAAAGTACTTATTGAAAAATAATTTATTAAACTCATCACATTCCATTGAGTCAATTTCATCTCATTACCTCGTATTCTTGATGATATTCGACCATTGATCCTCTTCACCTTTCAAATAACAGACAACCGAAATGAATTTATCATGTTCTAAACATTGCAGAATCAAAAATATCTTTTCAGTGGTATCAATCCATTTATAATAAACTAGTGGATCAATATACCCACTAAAAGAAAGTAGGAACTACCTCATGACTGAGTCAATAGAATATTGTTCCATCTTTTACTTATTTGGTATTCCAGCACGATTCATATCTTGAGAAAGTTTTGTGAGCATAACAATAATATTTTTCATTACTACCCCTAAAAAATTCAGTTTCTTATGAGGATAATAATTTCATTTCCCATCACATTAATCATTAACATGATTCCTTTGGGTTCCAACCATTGAATAAAACTAGAAATCATAGTGTGATAAACACTATTCATAGTGTTAAAACCCCATAATCATGGGAAATTACTTTTAATATTTAAATATATAAAACCTTAGGTTTAATCATAGGTTATTAATTATTATTATGAAAACTCTAGTACTATAACCCATAATTTTACTTATCCTTAGATACATACATAGAAATATCCTAAGAAATATCTCTAGGGATCTCACTAGAGTTTTATCATCCTAGTTTCCAAAAGTTGACTAAACCATTCCTCTGATACCAACTATAACAACCCAAGATTTTCATACATGGATATTAAATATTTTTTAGATGAATATTCATTAAATTAAAAAATCACATGCCTGTGTACCATAATATTTTAGTGCCTTTTGAAACATGGAACACAAAATTCTAGTATGGTGAAAGATCTTCAATGTTTCCTACAATGATCTCCCCCTTTGGTACCCATACTTAAAACCTTTATTCATAAATCGTGGAAAGGAAACATAAGAAATGGGTGATATCAAATGATCATCAAGGGTAAACATGGAATATAAAAATTTATTATCTTATGAAAGTATATGATAATAAATATGGGTATGTTATCATGAACATAACATACAAAGTTCACACCAAACCTATCATGGATTATAAACATGATTCATGGCATAAAACATTAATACTTCAAAATAAATGAATAAAATGAATGAAACTTCATCATAACTAAATAATAAAACATAATTTCCTATCATAATTTTTTTTCATAATTATAAGTATAGAAACATATTTCATATGTTAAGGTTAACTACCAAGACTCTCACATTAGACCTTACCACCTATTTCCCTTAACAGATCAAGCACAACAACTTTTATCCCTTAACTATCTCATTAGATATATTTCATTACCCAATGAATTGTAGGGAGATATAGGTACCACCCATAACTTAATTAAAACTATACATATGTGTGACATAAGACCATAAATTACTCATCACATCAGAACCCATGTAAAGAAATGAGTTTCATAAGCACTTCATCGTAACCAAACTCATGAAAAAGAAATATGTTTCATAAATACCATGACATGATAAACATAAGACATTTAGAGAAATAATAAGAATGGTATCCTTGGTTCATATCCCCATAAAAGTATAAATAACATCAAATAAATTTTCCCTATAAGGAAAATTGTTTTGAAAGATTACTTGAAATATTTCTTGAGGAAAAAATCCTTTCCTTCATGAAATAATTTTTTTAAAGAGCTACACAATTATTATGGTAAAAAATTATTTTAAAATAAAATTTTAATATTTTAAATGAATATTAAATAAATAAGGAGTCAAGATGGTGGGAAAGTATACTCATTATATATAAGATAAAAAAATTCCTTTTGTATATATATATATATATATATATATATTATGAAAATCACCAGGAGTCTTGTTTATAAAACAAAAAAAATATTATTTTCAAACAATTTATTAAAAAGTAAAATATGGGTAAAAATAGATTTAGATATTCATAAGAGAATAGTAAAAACCTTTTTAAAACACTTTTATAAAACATGGATGTAGAAGATAGATATTCCCCAACAGAGACTTAAAATGAAACAATCTCGAACATTAATGAGATTACAAAATAAATCCTTAAAAAATTATAATCACCAGAATTGTACACCCCATAAAATATATAAAATTATATGAATATGAAAATATCATGATATTAAGTATATGACTCACAAAATACATTCATGATTAGTATACACACCACGTAGAAGAAACAGGTAGTGTATAAGGCATATGTCCCACAAAAATAAAAGTGAGACAAAAACCCCTTACCTTAAGTCTTGATTTCCTTTGTAATGGTAAAAACTCCTATATAATAAGTATAATTTTATCATATATATACCACATAACCAAATTCATATATATAATACCATATATTATTTACTTATGACTTTATATTACTCTCTTATTAACAATTCCAAATTTAAGTTATGTTTCGGGTAATAACCGTTTTGTTTCTCGTACATGTTTTGAATTTTTATTATCAGTCCTCATAATTAGATCGTAATAAAATCATATTTAGAATAATAAAAAAGATATAAATACCATATGTATTAATTATATATGTATTTATGGTTATCTATAAAAGTTATAGGTATAAAATAAAATACACCGTTTATGGATATAGTAGGCCGTATATATGCATGGACGATATTTTTATTTTATTTATAGATTAAAAGAAACTTATATGATATATTATCATTAAAAAATCATTATTATGTTATATATATCATATATATTCATAAAATTCGTCCTTATTACAACTCATGTGAAATCTAGATGAAAAACGAATCACATCACATTATCATTTACCAAAAGATTATATACTAAAAAGGTAGATATGATACTACCATTAAAGAATTATAATTAATCAAAAAATATAATATATAGACATTAAACCCATAATAGTTCCCACTTATAAAATATGGTGTTGGAAAATTAATTGTATCGCTACGTGGAGATGGTAAGTTGTACATACGTATGAGCGGTACCTTCACTTATTGTTCGATGAGAAAGAGGATTTATAATGGTGTATTCATAATCATAATAAAATTTAAGAATATTTAGTATTATGAATTTATTATTTTATTATATATATAATATATTTATAGGAGGTACTGAAGAGTAGAAAAATAGAGTGATTTGTTAGAGTGATTAACTCTTCTTCAAAATGGATCATTCATATCTTCTCTAAAGGACTCTAGAGTTGGTAATTTGGGAGGACCAGAACTTTTATAATGTGGATAGGTAAGTGTATAAGATAATTTGGAATATTTTGGTTGATATATAATAATCAAAGAGGTAAAATGAGATGAGGGAGTATGTGTCCTTTTATGATGATGGCGGGGGGCATTAATGGAATTTCAAAAAATATTAATTTATAAAAAACTAAATCTCAATTAAAATACCTCTAAAAGGACATTTATCTTAATATAAGATAATATTAGGTTGTAATATAATCAAATGATATATTTTTGACATGTTTCAGTGTTATTTTAAACCTTATCATTTTGATTAACCCTCAATTAACCTATTTTAATTTTAACTATGGTAATAACTTATTTAATATTAAAAGGTTGTAATTTTTACATATGAAGTTTCAATTGACCAATAAATGTATAATTTATGATATTTTAGACCATATATCATCATATTTTTCCTTATTAAGGATTTTTACGATTTTTAACTAATTTAATAAATTATTATTTTCATAAAATACTATTAGTATCAATTTTGACAATATTCATTACATTGACTTTAAGAAAATCAATACAGTAAGATAGATTTGAATAAATTCATTTTAAAGACCCATAAAAAGTCAAATTTAACTATAAAAGTAGTGTATAACCTTAATAAAGTCAAACTATATTTATTTAAATATTTATAATATCATTTAATTGATTATTTCATTAATTGAATAATTACTATATCATCATTGTGTCATTATTTATGAAAATTATTTCCTCACTAAAAATTAAAAATAAAATACCATGATATAGATATAAATTTTATATTTCATAAGTATATATATATATATATATTCGATCATATCTTATATTTAACCCCATGTTAAAAATATTATACTGATTAAAAGTAAGAGTGTGACATTTTGTCACTCCCTTTAATTTTAATAATATATAAGTCATTTTCCAGGAAAAGTGACCATTACATTATTAAATTTTGAACCTTATTTCTTAAGGGTATAAATAATATTTTCCAATAAAATTTTGTAAAGTTAGAGGGTATTTTTCTAATATTTATAATATTATTTTTACCCATAGTGACATGATTACCCTTAATTGTGGTAATAAAAATTACTAAAGTTACTATTAATATTTTCCAAAAATAGAAGGGGAATATTTAATAAATTTTTAACTTTTGATTAAAAATATAGAATCCATTTTTCTAAATTCAATTCATAGAATTTACAGAAATTAATTTAAAATTAATCATGCCGATGGTATAAAACAATGAGTTTTTTTTAAAGGGCAAAGCCCAGGATTATTATTAAGAAAAAAAATTTCAAAGAAGTACAAAAAGGAAAATGTAAACAGACAAACTTATCTCTCTTTATCATGGACGCCAAGTTTTTTCCTCAGCTTTTCCCCTATGATACGTTCTTTTTCTCTCATCTCGTTCCAAATTTGGATGTTAATACGACCTCTTGTCCTGCCTCTGCCTATTCCTCCACTATAAGCTTCTTGAATCTCATTGGCTTGTTGAAGAAGCGATTCTACATCTTCATCAAAACTGACCTCTTGAGCCTCTTCCTTCCTCTTCATTTGGTCTTTCTTTTCTTTCTTCTTTTGACTTCGAGTTTTAGCATGTTTCCATTCATCTTCCATTCCTTTCTTCTTCTGATCTTCATTACCTGAAACTTCCTGCACACAAATAGTTTCCTGTAAAAAAGGAACTCTTGCCTCCTTACTCACATCAGGGTTTTTCCTCAAAGTTTCTAGAGTTCCAGCCATGATAGGTGCCACTAGCTGAGTGTCCATAGAAGGAAAAACATTCTGTCCAAACTCCCCATGGAAAACACATAATATAAATGTTAAAAATTATATTTAATATATTATATATATATATTAATATAATCCAACATAAGTTATTTTTTCATGTTATTTTTATAAAACACATTTGTACACATTTAAATAGTTTTTCAGAAAGATATTTCTATTTATTTTAAAAAGGATTTTTTTCATTTATAATAAATTGGTAAAAAAATAATTATTTATACATAGATCTATAAAACATTTTTCATAATTCATTTAATCCTGTTCATACCCACCATTCTAATGGCTATGTTACAATTTTCTTGTTTAAATGATTACAATAATAAAATGATGTTTCGTGAAAACTCAGTGTTGTGTGTAATGTAAGTTAAGACAGTGTTTCATGTTGTGAAAGCTTAACCAAGTGTAGAATATAACATAATAAATTAAATAAATTTAATTTATTTGAAAAAATTTGATAAATACTTAAGGTATTATAGTGGTATATTTTTAGAGTGACTTTATTATGAAGTCATTTTCCTAAAAAACAGAATGAAGCTACTAGAATATTGATAAGGGGAAATCATGTTCTCATACAGTTTTTAAAATTATGGTTTCTAGTGAATTTTTATGATAAATAAGTTCTTGATAGGTCATTTTTATAACTAAATTGAATAAATTATTGTAGTTTTAGAGGAGGAAAATTTTGTTGTTATGAGAATAAAAAAAGTTATGATTACATTAATTTATTATATGGGAAGTGGTCATAATTATTGGATGATTTTAATTTGAATTTATTATTTTAAGGTTCTTTATTAATAAATAAAACCATGTCTATGGTGGGTAATATTTATATGGTTCTAGTTAATAATATCTATATCTAGTTAATATTTCTCTTTAAGATATGAAATGTCTAGATATTTATTTGATACATTGAATTCAAATGTAATGAGTAACTTTAATAAGATATTTACTATGATATTAAAAAATATATATAAATTAATCTTTAGGGATATTTAATTATGGAAATTAATACTAATCGCTATTTTTAGTTCATGAATTATATAAGAAGATGATTTTGATGTGAAGTAAAACCATGAATCATTTTGAAATTAAAACAATATATTTATCCAAGTCTGAAAGAATAAGTTTAAGGAGTCATCATAAACCTTATTGATGAAATAGATAATACCAATGTTTTTTATAGGAAGAAGGAAAAAAAGAATAAAACCAACCTATATAACAATGAGTTATTATTATATGTTTCCTAAAGAAAGTGAATGTATATTTCCTAAGCCTTAATGGTTTATATTATAAATTAGATTGGAGATGGAGGCAATTATTGGAATATAAAGAAACATTGTATCTAAAGTTTCTAGTGAATTTATTTTTCAAATATTATTATTATTGGTTATAAACTAGTTTATATAGTACATACCTTTGAAATCAAGGTGAATATAGAGTAAAATATGAGGGAAGATCTTTAAGACCTAAA
Organism: Viscum album; assembly: GCA_963277665.1. Taxonomy (NCBI): domain Eukaryota; kingdom Viridiplantae; phylum Streptophyta; class Magnoliopsida; order Santalales; family Viscaceae; genus Viscum; species Viscum album. The sequence continues at coordinate 1,751,634,428 of OY728141.1, read as the reverse complement.
GCCTATGAATTCAATGGACCTATTGAAGGAATCCAAGTAGAGTAGAAGGGCTAAAATTTGGTTTTTTATAATTTTTGTGAAAATTTGTGTCATAACTCATGATACATAAAACCAATTATCAAATTCCTCAATCAATAATATATAAAAAAGTTTAAAGTACAAATAAATTAAATAATAAAAAAACAATACCTTATTCATTTGTGTTATCTCAAAATTATTTGTTGGATAATGGATTGTGATAGATTAAATGATTCAATATAGAATCCCTCTATATCATCCACACATGAACATAAGTTCCATGGTTCATTTATTTATTATCTTAGTGTGCTATCATGAAGGAAACAAGTGTTATTCAACTCTTGTATGATCACTTGAACACGAAAAACATGATTTATGAAGAATGAATAAAATATTTCATTTTATTTCTTTCAATTTCTTTATCTAAAACTTGAGAGAATGAAGAAGAGTATATAGAATTCATCCCAAGGTCTTACTCTATTTTTTTGGGCTAAAATATGAATTTATACTTAGTTTTAACCTTCCTTAAATTACATTTAGACCCCTAAGAAATCTTAACCATTATAAAAAACCCAAAAAACCCCCTTACAACTAATGTAACTTATCTTAAATATCACAAACATTTCATTACTCACTTATAACAATCACAATAATGGATATATTCCCTAAATACATAAATTCATAAAGTGCATTTATGTTATATCATATACGATGATATACATATGTAATAGTGTATAATATGAGTAGAACTAAGGCATATTGTATTCCATGGTTGGGGATATCATATAGTGCTGTATAGAGATATCAAACCACTACCTCTACTACCTTTATCAATTTTGTAATGTATGAAATAAAAATATCATAAAAGTTATGATATTAGATTATTTTATTATATGATTAACATGGGAATTACAATATTAAATATTAACGTTCAAGAAATATTCTATATAAGGCTATCATAAATAAAGACATTTCATAAGATGAAACACATGGGAGAATAAATGGTGCATGACATATACATGAATGATCTTATGATTACTCTCACATTATATAATATGAGAGTAGATAACTAAAAAATATCGAGAGTGTATTGAGACCTATATAGGGAAGAAATATCCATGATATTGGGTGTTCCATATTTAAGAAAGCCCCTACCAATTTTAGACCACCCTGAAAACTTTATTTCTCTATCTCCCTTATCTACTTAGAGGTACTAGAATACCATGGGAGTATTGGAAAATCCTTCCCAAGAATTGGGTGATTCAGTCAGCTCATGGATACACCTAGTAGGGGAGATTCCTTCGACTATTCCTTAGTATTATTCATTTACCACCATTGTAGAATACCATTATAGTGACCGAAATTGGTGTAAGGTGCACATACATGTTCTTTAATATATATATATATATATATGATTTTAGTTTAATTTCATGATGATCATAGGAATATATTTTCTAATGTATTATACTATGTTGAATAAGTGTTATTTCATCCTTATAAATCCATTAACGGTATCAAAGCTTCATAATTATTCTTCATTAATGAAATCATGTTTAAAAAAATAAAGAAATCATATATTGTATTGATATCATAATGACTATGAAAAAATATGGTTGAATTTTTTTTATGGTTGTCTTTATGATATGGGATATCATAGTCAGTGATATAAAATTTATATCATGGATTATTTTATGATTGTGATATCATAAGATATAATATAATCACTCAATATTACATAGGATATTATAGCCAATGACATAATTTAAATCCTTTGGTTTTCATTATATCATAGTGTATGATAGGGGATATCTTATGGGGTGATATCAATAAATCACATATGAAAAATAGAACATCACATCATACACATGATATACTGTATATCATAAAATATGATATCCCAAGCACCAAATTATGTATCACATCCATGGATTATCTATTGTAAAACATTATAGATAATTTGGGCATGCCACAGATTATGAAACAAGGATGTTGTTAAATACAAATTATATAGAAAAATTTTACATTTCTAATTTTAAATTATAAATTGAATAATATAATCTATAATTTTTTTATAAATTATGGAAAAATGTATCTTGGGATATTTATTTAATTAATAAAGTGTTTATAAATTAATTAATTATAATCTGTTTATAATTAATTATTAAATGTTTATGAAACATTTCTTAAATAAATAAATATAATATAAAATGTTAATATTAAATACCTTTTGTATTTATATGGAATAACTTATAATTTGGATATAAATGGTTTATATATAAATTATAAGTATAATTTATAAAGTGTTTATAAATTAAAAAATAAGGCAAAATATAAAAGAGAGATTATATTTAATGTTATGAATTATTCATAATAATTAATTTTAAATGTTCAAATTAAAATTCCTTATTTGAGAAATTATTTAAACCATGTTAAAATGAGTTTTGAAAATTTATATGTTCAATTTATAAATAATATTAATTTTGTTATATTCTAAATGTTTACATAATATATGAATTATTTATATATATAATGTTTATATTTTAGATATCATAAATTTAAAGTAAATTCCATATAAATGGATAATATGAAGGTGTTCATGTTGAAAATAAATATTAATCATTTATATTTATTTAATTATGTGATATACATAATGCATGGCTAAATTATAAAGTGTTTATAATTGCTTGATTTATGAACTATTCAAAAAAATTTTTATCTCAGGTTTGAAAATATGAATCATTCATTTATTTAATCTATTCTCTTGTTTATTAATTTAGGAATATAGTTTTTATATTATGAATTGATATATGGTTTAGTTTAAAAGACTTAAACTACTTCTATAAATTATTATTCACGCATTTAAGGAGTAACATACTAAGTATGATAATTGATTTAGTTTTGTTATATCTTAACATTAACTTGTTTTGGGTTATGATATTGAATTAATAAGTTTATTATTATTTATACATTTTAGGTGTTAGAATTGTTATGGAATCGAGGTCTATCTTGAGTAAATTAATCTTGGATAGAGGGACTTTTGGCTAGAAAACTCACTGGCCTTGAGGCTTATGCCTTGTCTAGAAAAGTGGGGGATGGCTATCTATCGCTCCATGCTTACTCTTATAAGAATTGTTGATTTTATATGATTATAAGAATTTTAATAAAATGATTTTATATACAATATACATAGGATTAATTAAGATATGTGCGAATATAGTTGGATTTTTATTCAGGTTAGTAACACAAGTTTTTAATTTTGTAAAGAGATACACATTAATATGATTTGAACACATTAATTCAGTGAACATAATAAGATTAAAAAATAAATAATTAGAAGAATTCATACATTCTAAATTAATAAATGATATAATATGTTGAAATTAAATCCCATTTAAAAATAATAAGTGTCATATTACATATAAAGAAGACACTTATCAAGACCCAGATCATCCAACTAGATTGGTTCTAGAAAAGCAAGGTGTCTGTGGATTTTCTTGTGAAAGGAAAGAAATTAATACGGTGACCCTAAGGGATAAGTGCCCCATTTTTAGTGTTTTATTTAGGTAACACTTATCTGGTAAACTCTAATTGTTAGGATACTAGAGGAATAATGTTGATTTTATCCATTTGATGGATTTATAAAGGAGTTATCTACTCAACCATCAAAGAGTAATATATAATATGATTAGCATGATGGAATACTTAAATAATTAAGTGGTGAGATTAATTCCAAAATGAACTCATTATTTAGTGACATATATATCTTGGGACACTAATGGATATGAGGAGTCTAAAAGGTATCATCATTTTCGTGTGAGAACATTTAATAAAATCCTTTATTAAATGAATGAAACACATTACACCCATATGATAAAAAATTTTCAATTATAGATAAATGAAACCATCATAATAAAACATGAATTTGAGATCAATCCTATATTAAGGAGAGTATTAATATAAAAAAATTCTTATAATATCATAAAAGATTAATAATAATTATTAATCAAGAGAGAAAAATTATTGGGGCCTATCTTTTCTATCATCTATACTTAAAAGAACTTTTGATTCTATCACCTAAGCATGGACTATGATTTTGAAAAGGCAAGTCCACTCTTTCCACCAGGTTGACGCTGCCCTACCTAGGTTTCCCATGTGCCTATAGAGAGCAAGATAGATCTATAAAATGATCAAAGTAAGGTATTATAGATCTCCCCAAAAGCTTCCTAGGGATTTCATTTGATGCTTGATTCATTATTTAATCATTGGAAACTGTAACACCCTTTACACTAGAATGGTCCATAAAGGGTGACTACTATCCATTTTCACCATGACCATGACCTAGGGTACCCGAAACACATTCAGTAGAAATTGATTTATCTTCCATATTTATAGATCCCTGAACTGGATTGTGTTTTGAAATTATAGCAGCAATCAACTCGTTAATATCTTCCTCTTAGGAAAACTCAATCGGTTTAGTAGATACAATCATGGTCAAAGACACACCGACATCCATGAAATTTCTATCCCCAATAGACTAATGGTCCTCTCTGACTCCATACAAAGTGAAATCACTAGAAATATCCTTGGTCATACCTCTATGATATTGATAAACCAAATATACCAAATGAGATCAATTAATATAAATTGTATTCTAAGATTCAATGGAAACCACTTTCCTAAAGTGGTACTCCCCTTTTATTTTGATCCATAAAAAAAATTCAATGGGGATCTCAAAACATGGACCTACACAAAGATATAAGGAGAAATGAGATGATAATGATAATGAGTTTGGTAGTTCACACAAAGAAAGGGAACAATTATACTTCCAATCAACCTAAGGAAGTATAGCTTCTAAAAGGGAAAATACAAGTAGATATATCTCGATAGACAAAGATGGAAGGTCTCGATGTATCTGGAAATCGATAGACCAACTAAATAAGTAGAAACAAATGAAGTCAAAGGATCCAAGAGCCCAATCCCATGATTGATCTATATAAATACCCTACATTTCATCCATATCATCTTCATTTTTCTACTTTTGAAATATTCTTTTACTATCCCTCAATCAATTTAGTTGAAATGTGAAGAACTCTTTTCTCCCCTTATTTAAAATAAAGACAAAAGTGATTTTGATAGTGGTGATATCACTATCTTCAAGGAAATGAGATATGAAACAATAAAATAAAATTATATGTGTGCTAGATCAGTGTAAAAATAATATAAATTAATTAAAACATTAAAAATATCCAAAAATAAATTCAAAATGTGACATTAATCAAGAATTTACATACAATAAATTTTTAGGCACATTTTTCAATATTTTTCCTATACTAAACTCAATAAAAAAATAAAAAATATTCAAACATAAGTGTATTTATCCCTATATAGATTATATCTACCCCTTTATTCCAAATAAAACATGTTTAAATATAGGGGTAACTTATAAACATACATTAGTGTAGTTGGGAAATGGAATGCATACCCATTTGCAGCCTCAACTTCTCAAAAGATTCAATTGGTAATGGGTTTGTGATAATATCAATAATATACCCTTATTTGGTACATTTTTTTGCTTCAAAATAATTTTAGTTTTCTTCTACTTCAAGAAATGATACTGAATATCAATATGATTAAATATTGAACATTTCAATGGATTCTTGGATATATTTATAGTAGTTTGGTTATCACAGGTAATAACTAGTGGATAATATATAGTCACATGATTATACTAAAGTAGAGTCTTCATTTAAATCATTTGCGTTGATACCTATGATGAAAAAATATACTCATCTTCAGTGGATATTAAAGTGACTTATGGTTTCTTCTTAGAATTCCATGACACACATCTTCCACTAATGAAGAATTATCCTCATGATACAAACTTGTATCATTAAATGACCAGTCTAGTTAGTATCTATGAAGACTTGTAAGTCCATCTAACATTTCCTCTCATAAAATATTCTATAATTGGAAGTATTATTTCTATATATTAGAATTATATTTTCTTCCAAAATATGTGAATACTTTGGATTAAATTGGCATTTAACATAGAGAATGATAAAAATATAATATCAATCCTTGAGAAATTTAACTATGAAAAACTACTAATAAATTTTCTTAATTATTTTCCATTTAAAAACTTACCTTCATCATCTTTACTCAACATTATGACCACTTTAATTGGTTTATACACTTCTATTGATTATTATATGAAAAACATTTTCAATAAATCCATGGAATATTTTTATTGAGAGATAAATTGTAACCTACACTATGAGTAATTTATAATATCTAAAATAATTCCATCTTAATAATAAAGAAAATCTCAAATATTTTATTCATCTATGTAGAAATATCTTCACACAATGTTTCCTCATTACTAATGTTCCCCTAAGTGTCATCACCGACCATGGGTGTTGGTCAGCATTCAGTATTTATAAAAACAAAACTTTAATCACTAAAACTATAGAAGTGTAGTACATGAATTGTGATTCACGAGGTTGAGCCATTAAGAACATGGGGATCCTATCCCAACAAATCATTAATGATTATTGATTCAATAAATAATACTAGAAAATAATGGTTTGGGAATAGAATTTGTAACCACAAATATATTCAGGATAACAAAATAGAAAATAACTAACTTGGATTAAAAGAAATACTTAAACAATGAATAGATACGATGTACTGATTTCAGAGGATGTTTTCTAAAAATTTATGATTTACCCATATTTTGAATCAACATAATCAATGAATTACAAGACTCCTTACGATAATTAATTACACCCACTTGGTAACAATTAAAACTACCTAATACCATTTTATTCATTTGGTCAAGGTAAACTAGTAAAATCTAGATTCATTAAGTTCCATATCAAGAGAAAGAGGAGAATTAAGGTTGGATCTCACGATCCCATTCCCCTTTATCACATTGGGGTTCGTCCCTTAATTTATATAACTCATTCTAGGAAATTAAGGGGTATGATTTTATCAATCTCAATGTGATATTAATCCAAAACATGTGATTCAAAAGTCAAATTAATCATTCAAGTTAAAGCATTATACACTTATTCTTGATCCGTAATCCATTAAGAGACTTTTCAATCATTATGGAATGGTAAACCATCATAAATGAAATAGTATACTTGAGGGATTATAGAATCACACTCATAATAAGTTTAAACAAAGAAAACATAAAGAAAAAACAATAAAAATTAACCACCACTCACACTTTGATCTCATAATCTATGATTATGAAATCAACACACACAAGTTCTCAAATAAAATGTTCAAGTCACTCCATATAAGTCTTCTCTGAACCCGACTTCATATATTGGTCTTATTTATCCTAACATGAATTCCCCAAAACCCTTAATCCTTTTAAAGTTTTTCTACTTTTAAAATATATAGGTACATACATCACCACAGAGAAACCATTATGATTACAAAATGAAATAATTAAATTTATAATTTTTAAACAAGTTTGAACTATCTTTATAGTGAAAATGGGTCACTTAATCATGAGAGAAAAATATTTCCTTTTGAAATATATAGTATCACAAAGATCACAACATGATCTTTTGATATTCTCATCCATGGTTTAATCAGATTTAAAAAACCTTTGAATAGGATGTAGTGTGATAGAGTTCATGTGGTATGAATACCACATATCCTAAATTATACGGTTATTCCATTTTATGACCCTCCATGTTATAGTGGATCTACTGTAGTGTGGAATGAACTTATCCTCTTTAAATCAACCTTCCATAACTTCATTTCAATGTAGCACTTTAGGGATATAGTGTGACACATCCACATATTTAATTCTAACTGTTCCTACATAGAACTAGCTATAGAAAGAGAATTAGTTTTAAACATCAATATATTATTCAAATAATTATTATGTAGTCTCAAGTGGTTCTTTTTAATCTAAAACCTCCATAAAGGATGATGGTTTATTCTGATTTGAACTTCAATTCATTCTTTTATAGCCTTGGTTTTAGTGTAGAACTCATCACAACAAAAATTCTTTATAATTATTCAATGTTACTCCAACACAATGTTACTTTAATATTTTATATGTGTATCATGAAACAAGGAATTTCATCATGGTGAAAATTATATACTATTTTTCCCAATTACTCTGACATATTATATATTCAATCTTCAATGAGGGGAGACTATGGTGTGGTTCCCTAGGTTGAACTATGGTTCCTTCTATAAATTATCTCCTAAAATTACTCTTATCTTTAATCACTATATTATTCAGGTGTTTTTTCATAGTTTGGTTCATTTTTCCTTAATAAATATCTAAATAGCTAAAATCCTCTTTAATCTATAATTTTTTCAAGAATCATTGAAAAAATAAAAAATAAAATTAGGAAGTATTTGATCAACAAAGACACTGAAATTATGGTCAAATAATATGCATATTTTTGGCTCATAAAACTCTCTAAAACATTCTTTCCTCAAAGAAAAAACTTGAATCAAAATCAAATAGGAATCAAATATCAATATAGGGAACACTTAATTAATGATAAGAATAGAAATAAAAATCTACACATGAATTTACCAAAATCACACAACCCATCCAATAAAAATAATCCAAATCATGCTTCATCTATTAGTATATTTAAATAATCCTACCCCCCTTAACTCACATTTTTCAACATTTCTAAATTACCCATTACATTTATGAATTAAATCACCTGAAAATAAATTCACTCATAACTCAAGATTCATTTGATTAGAGTTATTATCAACACTAAGGAGATGAACTCTATTAATAGATTTTTAAGTCATCTCAATATCCAATTAAAAGTAAAACCATACTAATAAAGAGGAATTTACATTCAATATCTAATGTATCTGAATATGGAGGTGAGTGGGTATGATATAAAAACAAAAAACTAGGACTGAAAAAGCTAGGATCAAAAGTAAAATTCATAATCCCAGTTAAACTATATGAATAACAAATCTTCTCCTTCTCTATGAATCATATATGGATTCTTTTTAACTTAAATTTATCTTTGGTTTGTAATTTCAACATTTATCAATAAGGAATTTCCTAATTTATAATATTCATTTTATTTCTTTTTTTTTCAATGGAAATTGTGCTAGAGTAATTCATACACCCTTGAAAGTCAAACTAGACCAAAAACTCTATCCCCACAATCAATATCCTACCAAAACTATTTGTGATAGTTAATATAAGAAGGGGGAATGTGTCAAGTAATAAGTAAATCATAGGTATTCCCTTTCCTCACCTTTTCATTATTTTTTTCAAGATAAATTGGAATCTTTGTACAGAAATTCTCAAATCAATGCGTGTCCCCTTTTTCATAATAAATCAAGATATTCTCCCCACTTTCCATTTTAGTACAATAATTTTAGTATCTCATGGGATTACCATCACCATATTCAATATCTATTAAATATCATGAAATTTTTCTCAAAATTTAGGGAATGAAATAAAATTAGATTTGTATGGTGGATTCCTAAATGGAAATCTATGGTCTATATGACTTGTCAAAGGATAAAATTTATGGGTAGGTATCAAGATCATGTGGGCTCAAAATTTTTCAATGATGGCCTCAATAAATATAATTTGGTTTAAAATCATCATTTTTTGATGTGAAAAAACAAGTAAATTCTAGTAGTGATGAAAATATAAAAAATATATTAAGAAAAGAGGGTACAAGAAAGAATATGACAAATGGTTTAGAGTTCCTATCAGGAATGATAATTTTTTAAAAGAATTGGGAAATAAATTCATAGAGTAGACAACTTGATTAGTATAATAAATGTAAATTTTTAGAAATCAAAATCTATAATCAGAGAAAAATCAGAAATCAATTTTAAAATAACTCAAACTTGAAGTGGTCATGTAACTATAAACAAATTTCATTTATGTATTCAATATTTATGAAAATAATCCATCAAAATTTTCAACCGGAAAAAATTATTTTCTTACTAGATGATGTATCCTAGTTCAATAAAAGGAACAAAAATTCACAATGGGGCTAAGGTTACCTCCCCCAAATTTTATGTACACATTTTCCTCAATGTGTAAAAATAAAGTGAAAGAATTTAAGATATATTTAAAGTGAAAATTAGTAAATTAATGGCTCAAAAGAGGAGAAAGAAAGAAGTGTTCCGTGAAAGATGTAGCTTCTGTTGTACAAGTGATTGGTACATTCCAAAGAGTCAAAAGACTATAATTAAGGAATATGGAGATAAAAAAATACATTTTAAATGAAGTGTTTGTAGACAAGTTATTCTCAACATATGTTCCATGCATATTAGTTAGTGAAAATAAGAAAAATAAACAATAACTTCATAAGGTACATGGTAAAATAAAGACAAGAGAAAAAAAATAAAAAGTGATAATTCCATAGTAAAAAAATGAGTGAGGGGGATTTACTAAGACTTATTAGTGTTATACTTAGTATCCACACCAAGTTACTCATTCTCTCTTAGGAATGAAGTTTCATAAATTAGGGTATTAGAAAGAATAATATTCTATTGGGTGGCTTGTAATATTTTATAAACTAGTGTAGATGGGGTACAATAGTAGTTTCCAACTTTGGTAGAGTGGGGGAAATCTCAAGGGATATAACAAACTCTTCTTATTGATGTTAATGATAAGTGAGGTATCAATAGGATATACTATTAGAGGTGCATGGGTATCGATGGTTACTAAAGTGTGATCACTCTTTGAGGCTGGTAGAACCTCTATTATTAAGAGGGAGGCCATTTTTATAGTGTTAGGGTATATAAATGGGGCTTCGAGGGGTGAATCAAACATCTTAAACTTTACATTCCTTTGGGTATAATGCTCAAACTCACAATGGGAAACAATATTGATTTGAGAACCTGGATCCTTCTAAGGTGGTGTCTATATAAGAGCTATCATAAATGTTTTCCCTAAAAAAGTTAGTAGGGGACTCCTCTAGGTATATAATGTTGAGGGGTGGAAAGGATCAAAACTAAAAGTAGTCATAAATATGGTTGAGGAATATTGGTGGGGATAAGACAAGGGAGGTATTGGGAATGTGATATATAGTGGTGTTAGTGGTTCATTGAATGGTACTCCCCTCCCCACACAAATATAGAATTAAATGGTGAAGATAAACTAAAAGTATATGTTAAAATATTTATTCCACTCTTAAAGTGGAATGGATCATATTGGTGGATAATCTAAGGCCACTTATGATATCTATTAAATATATTTGGGCCATGATTTGTATAGAGAGAGGTTTTTCTCAGCCTCATCAATAGTTAAAATCCTTGGTATACTCATCATCCCAAACATAATAATCTCTATACTTATTTAAAAGGTCTATTTTCTTTCAACAAATGTAAATAATGTAACTAAATCTTTATAAGATAAGAAAGTGACTAGGATGTAATGTAAACATACAAAATTTTCACCAAATGGGAAACAAAGTTATAACCCATGATCCTCCCATTTTTTATTCCTCTACCCCAAAAAATATAGTGAAACCTTTTGGACCATGTTTAATTTTTTGGGGTCATAAATCAAGTATAAAAATAACATTTCCAACTAGCTCATATATCCTTATGAATCACCTTTCACCATCCAAACATGGGTGTATGGTTGACATTGAATCCATAGAAGAGCTATCTTGAGCTGAGTTCTCTTTTTCTTTACAACATCATGTCATAATGTGGGATATACAACCAATAAATACTATATATTCTTCACATGATCCAAAATAGAATATATCTCTAGACTTATATGGGGTATAGTATGAATAACATTCACACTATAAATTCCAATGCCCACCCCCAACTCAATAACTGTCATCTTTCAGTCCTTTCTACCTAATCTAAATGTGATGACATCCACTCCTAAATAAAAATTGGTCAATAAATTTAGTGAAAATTCTTATACAATATTCCCTCTCACCCTAAGTATATTTTATAAATTCATTTTCCTATGGGCCTTCAATATATTATTCTTTATGACAATATTCCATATCCCCTTTAAATTAAGGGTAATATTTGTTATTAGTGGTTTCCACTAAAAAATTTCCAACCCTAATAAATTGGAATCATTAGAAAAAACAAAAGAATTTATGATAGTGGGATTGGGATACTTGATAATATGAGTAATGGATTAGATCAGGGGATTTAGAATGGGGATTAGAATGGGTATGATATGAGAATAGTGATGGAATGCATGTTTTATCAAGAGTAGGTCTAGGTGAGGGGTTAAGCTTTTTATTTCGTTGGGAAACAGGTTATTTGGATGGTTTGGATTTAGGCTATTTATAGGTTATATATTTTATGTTGGTTTAGTTTTAGAATAAATTATATATTTGGTAAGAGGATTTTTGGTTAAGGGTGAGGAAGGAGAGATTGAGGTAGTGTATGGAGTGGTAGACATATTTAACCTCAATATAGTGAAATTTTAGGAATGGGGAAAAAGATTTAGAATGGGGTTTACAAAGGATATATGGGTGGAATTTTTAGAATGAGGTGATGATTCAAGGAAATTTTGGTGGTGGGGTGATCATTCAACAAAATGGGAAGTGTAAATATAAATAAATTTCTTGTGGGTGGAAAATTAAATCTATAAGGGAGATCAAATATTGTATTACCAGGCCTAAAAAAAACTAATGGAAGAGTTTTAGAGCATGGGGAGGTTGATCTTTGATATTTTTAGAGAAGGGGAGGCAAGGGGTTATGACATGGTTTTAAGCTATTGGTTGAATATTTATTGTTTATTTTGCTTTAGTGCGGCATTATAAATTGTGGATCAGTGTCTGCTAAATTTTCAGATTCAAATTTTTGGAATGCCAACTACCATAAATTCTATTCCACATAATACTCTATTATAGGAAAAATATATTAACTTCTCATTTATGAATTCACCTTATGATTTGGGCCAAAGGTTATGGTGTGGAGGTGCCAAAATTCCTAGATAACAAAATTATTTTCTTTATAATCTCTGCCAAGTTTTGCAGTGTACATGAAATCATTAAAACTTGAAGCCTTGAAACAATTTCTTTTGGATTATATTTAGGTCATGAAAAGGATACCATGTTGTGGAAATATCATAGTTTTCAGTATTCCTAATTTCTTACACATGGGTAAACTGGGATACATAATAGTGTTTAGATCACACATAATGAATTTTTATTTTCCATCATTTGATTGACCAGGGAATCATGATATAGCCTTAAGGCTAAAATATGACATTTTAGATTCTATATTAGAAGTTTAACTCATGTTGTTTCTTTTTTCATGGACCATAATCTATGATGTGGAGGTGTAAAAATATCTATAATAGTTGAATCTTCCCCTTTTTATGCACCAAGGCTATGTAGTGTTGTATAAACTCTTATTGTGTGAGGGAATACTACAAATAATTAAATTTATTCTCATTACTCTTCCTACAATGTAGTGTATGGACTACACTATAGTCACATGAAAATATTTAGAATTTAATATTTCCCATTTCTTTTTTAAATACCTATTTATAGAATTTCATTTTGACTATGGAATGGTCCACCTTTCCTTTTTATATTATCTTCTAAACATTATCTAACATATTCCACTTCCTCAGTAAAATTCCTTCTTTATATATTTATTATTTTATAGAGGTTTCAGATACCCAATCAGTAGTTGGGAGTGAAAACTTTAGAGCCTCAAATAATAAATTTTATACACTAATAAAATCTACTCTATGAATAAAAAACAAAAAATATATAAATGAAACAAAAAACTTACTTGGTTTTCCTCCATATCAGTGCTTTATTTAATGTAAAAAACTTGACATACCTATGATTATCATTTAAAATCGAGTTAAAGGAAAACCCACACTTTAGGGTTGACAATGTATGGCTTGAGATGATGTCTATTCAATTTTAATAGAGGCTCTTCATTTTTTTGAATATACAAAAATCTATGTGTAAATACTTATATAGTAACAAACTGACCTAATCATATTGAACTTTAATTCTATAGAAACAACCAGAATCATTTATTAAATAAAAATACCATGTATGATGGTTGAAATTCCTTCTGATGCATTTGTCATGGGATTTACGTGTTTTTTATTTATAAACCCCTGTGTTAATGTAGGTATCCCTCCAGATCTCTTTCATCTCATCCAAATATATCAATATCTTTCTAATGGTTTCATCCTTCCTCCAATTAATATCCTTAACTAATCAATATTATTTGTGGGTGAGTTACGCTAGATGGATCCATGGTTTCCCATACAAAAACTATAATAGCAACATCCACAAAATTTTCTTATAGGTTTTTCTATATAACCACAAAGATTTTTCAAGTTTCCTTGACCAATACCTATGACTTGATTTCATAGTATTTTTTAAATTTTTTTAGGCCCCTATTTAAAAGTTCCACTTATCCACTTGTTTGAGGATGACATGAGGCAATGACACTATAAAAAACCCCATATTTATTTAACATTTATCTCAATATATTATTATCAAAGTGTTTTCCACACTCACTATTTAGAATCTTCGACACTATAAATCTAGAAAATATGTTCTTCTTTAAAAATTTGGTAAAAAATTTCATAGTTTGGGAGATAAAAACTTTGAATTTAACCCACTTTAAAATGTGTACACATCGGGATGTATGTATGGTTTAATAAACTGTGGAAGTATACCATTAATTCAATCCACCCATACATAAAAAACATAACTTCCATGATTGGTTGTTGTTCCATTTCATCCCTTTTTTAATGTTTCCTATGTGTTGAAAATGGTCACATTTTGTCACAATGTTTCTCACATCTTAGTGTAGTGATGGAAAAAAATACACTTTGTATGATTTTAGATATAGTTTAGTATAAACCATGGTGTCCTCTAGTTAGAGAGGATTATAAGAACTCCAACATAATTTCAATATCAATATTAGTCACAAACATATGAACTAGCCTATCTCTAAACTACTTGAATAATAGTGGATCATCCCAAAAATAATTTTGGAATTTAGCTAAAATCATTTTCTTCTACTGGTATAAAAATAGTGATATATGCCTCTAGTTTATAAATGGTTCATGATATCAGTGAATCATAGTTTAACTGTGATATTCATTAAAAATAGTTGTTCATATAGGATTTCATATTGAATCTATACTTATTTCTCTCCACACAAATTGGGAAACCACATCATTGAAATATGGTCACTAATAATGTTGTAAAAACCATTTTCATTCTAAATTTCAATATAAAACTCCTTTATAAATAGAATCCACTAGATCAAGTAGGGTTTGGAATAAATATTTATCAACAAATATTTTAATGTTGTATGATCAGTGTGGACTATCACTTTAGAGAGCCTAATATAGGGTCTAAACTTGTCGAAATCAAAGACAACCATAAGTAGATCCTTCTCTGTAGTGGTGTAATTTATCTGAGATTCCGTCAAGGTCTTTCTAGTATAATATAATTTTTTGGAAATTTTTTTCCATCATTTTTATGAGAAATTATCCCACCAAATAATCACTTTCATCAAACATCATTTCAAATTGATCATCCCAATTCACCGGTAGCATGATAGGGGTAGTTATTAACCTTGTATTGAAATCCTAGAAATCCTCATTGAAATTATCATCAAATATGAATTATAAATATTTTTCTAAGAGGTAAGTGAGGGGTTGATCTATTTGTGAGAAATATTTGGTGAAAACTGATATAACCTAGAAAAATTCAAATCTTATACACTATTTTTGTCTCTTAAAGATCCTTATTCACCATGATTTTTATAGGATAAACTTTAATTCCATATTTTGAGATTTGGTGTCCAATAAAAACTCCATATATTACCATGAAATAAAATTTATCCCAATTAATAAAAAAAAGTCCCTTCAAAACTTTCTAGAACCATCTTATTATGTTTTAATTATACTTTAAATGACTGCCTATAGAAAAAAATATCCCTAAAAAATTTAAGGAACTCTTCTTTAATCCCATGAAAAATATGTTTCAAGAACAATTGATAAGTGGAAAAATTCTTCCAATTGCACTTATATTGGGAATTGTGCTCTAACTCATAGTGGGAAACAATATCTATCTAAGAAAATGGAGCCTCCTAAGGTGGTTTCCATCTAGGATTTCAAAGAAATGTATTCCCTAAGAAAGTAAATGGAGGAATAATCTAGTTAGATAATGTCAAGTGGTGGAAAGGATCAAAACTAGGAGTAGTTATAAATCTGGATAAAGAATCTTGGTGGGGTTTAGACAAGGGAAAATATTAGAAATATGGTCCATGGTGTTACTAGTGATGCATCAAATGATAGTCCCATGACCTAAAAAATCTATAACAAAACAGTTAAGCTAAACTAAAATTACATGCCAAAATATTTATTCCACTCCTTTTATGGAATGAATCATGTCAATTTTTGAGATGGGGTTGAATATGATCTATCGAGAGGAGCTCTGTATCAGGAGGTTTCTTGGGAGAATTTTTCCTCACCCTCATCAATAGTTGAAATCCAGGGTATACTCATCATCCCAAACATACCGATCCCTATATTTTCTCAAAAGGCCTAATTTTTTCAACAAATATAAATCAATTAAATAAATATTTCGAAGAGAGGAAAGTGAATAGGATGTAATGTAAATATATAATTGTTTCTCTAAATGGGTATCAAAGATAGCACCCATGATATTTATTTTTACTTTATCACTCTTCCCCTCAAAATATAATGAAAACTGATGGGCCATGTTTAAATTTGGTAGGTTTTAAATATAGTATAATATGATCATGTCCAACAAGCACATAGAACCCTATAAATCACCTTTCTCTAGCCACACTTAGGTGGTGGATCCATTTAAAATTTATAAAAGAGTTTTCTTAAGATGAGTTCTCTTTTTCCTCACAACACTATGTCATAATGTGGGATCTATAAACAAGAACTTCTATATATACTTCACATGATTAAAATTAGGCTATATATTTAACCCTATATGGGATAGAGTGTGAAAAAACATATCATTTTAAAATCTAATTCCCACTCCCAACTCAGGAATCTTTATATTCCAGTCCTTCCTACCTAATTTTAACATGATAACATCTATTCCTAACTCCAAAGTGGTAAATAAATCTATTGTAAATTCTCTAAAATTATGATATCTCACCCTAAGTATATTCTATAAATACATTTCCCTGTGGGCCTATAAGACATTATCCACATGCCTATCTTCCACATCCCCTCTAAATCAATTGTAGTATTTATTTTTGAGAGGTTTCCACTAAATTTTTCTATCCATAACAAATTAGAATCATTATTTAAAAAAAGGAATTTATGATGTTGGGATTGGCATGCTTGAGAAGATAATAAATATCTTGTATAAGGGAATATATAATGGAGATAGGAAGGGTTATGGGATGAGGATGGTGACAGAAAAGGCGTGGGATCAGGAGTAGGTCCATGTAAGGGGTTAAGTTTTTTAATTTTTTAGGACATGGTTCAATTGTTAAGTTTGGATTTAGGATATTAATGGGATTTTTATTTGGACATTTTTTTAGAAGAAATTATTGATTTGGGGGGAGGATTTGGGGTTAAGGGTGAGGAAGGATAGGTTGATATGGTGGATGGAGAGGTTGAAATATTTAACCTCACCATAATGAAAGGTTAGGAATGGGGTGAGAAGATTGGGAATGAGGGTTATAAAGGATTTATGGGTGACATTTCAAGAATGGAATGATGATTCAAGGGAAAGTATGGGGTGGGTGATGATTCCAAAAAATGGGAAGGGGAAAGGTTATGAAATTTATTATGGGTGAAAAATGAAATCTGTAAGTGAGATCAAATATTGTCTTACCTGGCCTAAACACAACTGATGTAGGAGTTTTTTATCATGTATATTCTAATATATAATATATTTTGAGAAGATTAGGAAAGGGGTTATGACATTTTTAAGGCCTTGTTCGTATATTTATAGTTTAATACATTTCCCTGTGGCCTTATAGAATGCAGAGTGGCGCCTAACAAATTTCTAGATTTGAAGTTTTTGGAATTCCAAAAACAAAAAATCCTATTTTACATGAGAATATATTGATGGAAAACCTATATTTACTTCTCCTTTATAAATTCAACATACAATGTGGGCCAAAGGCTACATCATAGAGGTGCCAAAATTTATAGATAATAAAATTATTTGTCTTATCCTCTAAACTAAGTTTTTCAGTGTGTTGGAAAACCTTGGGATGTGGATCCTTGAAACACTTTCCTATGGATTAACTTAAAGATATAATAAGGATACTATGTTATGGAAATATTTTAGTTTCTAGTATACTCTATTTCCTTCACATGGGTCAACTGGTATATATAAGTGTGTTTAGATCATACATAAGGAATTTTTATTTTCCATTATTTGACTGAACAAGGGATCATGATATAGATATAAGGATACAACATGACATTTTAGTTTCTATATTATATGTTTATTTCATGCTATTTATTTATAACATGGACCATAAACTATGGTGTAGAGGTTTCAAAATATCTATAATAATTGAATCTACCATTTTTTGTGCATTAGGGATCTGTAGTGTTGTATAAACTCTTATTATGTGAGTTTATCCTGTATATTATTAAATTTATCCTCATTCCTCTTCCTTCAGTATAGTGTGTGGACTATTTTTTAGTCACCCCAAATTTTTTATAATGTCATATTTTCCCTTTATTCTTAAACTACCCCTTTGTAGCATGTCTTTTTTATTGTGTCATGGATCACCTTGCCTTTGTATATTCTATTCTAAACTTTATCCAATATCTCCCACTTACTTAGTATAATTATTTATTTATATATTTATTCTTGTGTCTAGGTTTGGGATAACCAATTATAAGTTATTAGAGAACACTTTTGAGGATCAAATAATGACATTACTACACTAATGAAATATACTCTAGGACTAAAAAAATACTACACAAATGAAAAAGAAAACTTACTTGGGTTTCCTCCTTATAAAAGCTTTATTTATTATAAAAATCTCAACATACTTGGTATTATCATTAAAAATTGAGTGAAAGGAAACTCCCCACTTTAGAGTTGTAAATAAACATCTTGATATAATGTCTATTAAATTTGAAGGGTACCTCTTCATCTTTTTAAATATCTAAAAATCTATGAATAAATACTTATATGGTCATGAACAGACTTGATAATATTGAAATTTTATTCTATGGAAACTATAAAAATCATGTATTAAATAAAAATAGCCTATATATGGGTTGAAAATCATTCCTTATAATGTTTCATTCATTCCATTTCCTTATATTTTCTTTATAAATTTCAGTGTTGACATAGGTATCTCTTTAGTTCTCTTTCAGCCAATCCAACTCCAATAATGTCTTTATTCCAACTACATATTTCCTCTAATTAATATCATTGTCTGCATGATGTGATTTTTGGTTGGGTTCAACTGGAATAAGACATGGTTTCACATATACAAACCAGAATGGAGACATCCCCAACAATGTCTTCTAGGTTGTTTGATTAGACCATAATGCATTTTCAAGTTTCATTTACCAATCCTTATGACTTTATTTCATAGTTATTTTCAATTTTTTAGTTCCGTATTTTAAATCTCCACTTATCCACTTGTTTGAGGTTGAAACATGGAACTCGTGCTATAATGATGCCCGTATCTCTTCACCATTTCTCTCAAGATATGATTATATAAGTGTCTTCCATGATCACTATTCAGTAGATTTGATCGTAAAGATATATAAAATATGTTCTTATTTAGAAATTTGGTAACCAATTTTGTAGTGTTGGAGACTATGGTATTGAATTTAACCCACTTTAAAATGTAGTGAACACACAACGGTATGTATGTGTGGTTGAATGAACTATATAAAGGGCTCATTAATTCAACCCCTCCATAAGTCAAAAACTTTAACTTCCATGATCGGGTGTTGTTCCATTTCATCCCTTTTTCTGATGTTCACTATGCATTGAAAATGGTCATGCACTATCACAAATATTCTCACATGTTACTATAGTGATGGAAAAAAATCCACTCGATATGATTTCAGTTATGGTTCATTCTAATCCATGGTGTCCTCTAGTTGGTGAGGATCATATGAACTCCAACTCAATTTTAATTTCACTCTTAGGAACAAATATATGAATTATACTATATTTTAACCACATAAATAATAGTGTATTATCCTTGAAATAGAGATAGATTTTAGCTAGTAACATTTTATTCTACTAGTATAAAAATAGTGGGTATGTATACCTAGTTTCCAAATAGTTTACAATATTAGTGAATCACTATTTAAATGTGAGATCCATTTAAAATAGATGTTCCTATAGAATCTCATATTTAATTTACACTTATTACTCTTCACACAAATTGGGAAAATCCATCCTTGAAATATGGTTAGAAACAATGTTTTATAAACCAGTTTCATCCAAAATTTCAATATCAGTCTCCTTTAGAAATAGAATACACCATATCAAGTTGTCTTTAAAATAAAAATTTATCAAAAAATATTTTAATGTTGTATGATCATTGTAGACTATCACTTTGGAGTACATGATATTGGGTCTAAAATTGTCAAAATCAAATACTACTATAAATAGATCCTTATCCATGGTGGTGTAATTTATCTGAGATTATTTAAAGGTCTTTCTACTATAATAGATTGGTTGTAAAATTTTATCCATCATTTTTTTGAGCACTTATTACACCAAGTAATCACTTACAACACACATCAATTCAAATAGATCTTACCAATTTAGTTGTTGCATGATAGGGGTAGTGACTAACCTCTTATTCAACTCCTTTAAAGACTCATTGAGTTTATCATCAATTATAAATTAAACATCTTTTATTAAGTGGTGAGTGAGGGGATGATATATTTTTGAGAAATATTTGAAAAATATTTTGTGAAAATCGATATAAACTAGAAAAATTCAAATATTATACACTAATTTTGTTCCTTAAATCACTTTAATCTTCTTTAATTTTATAGGATCAAATTCAATTTTGTATTTTAATATTTAGTGTCCAAGAAAAATTCCATATGTTACCATTAAATTATATTTCTCCCAATTAATTACAAGATATGCCTCTTTAAACTTTTCTACCATCATATTATGATTTTTAATTATAATTTAAAGTACTATCTATAGAAAAAAAATAATCCATGAAAAATTCAAGGAACTACTCCTCTATCCAATGAATAATGTGTGTCATGCAACATTGAAAAGTGGAAAGTTCATTACACATTCCAAAGGATATGCATTAGTAGGTGAAGTTTTCATATGGGAATATGAATGTTTTATTCGCTTAGACCTTAGGTTCTATGGTTATTTTGTTTTACCAAAAATTACTATCTAGGAAATAATAATATTCATGCCTAGAAAGTATCTCTAACATCTGATAAATAAATATAAGTGGAAAATAGTCCTTCCTTATGAAACCATTGAGACTTCAATAATTGACACTCACAATCCATCCCATCACTATTAATGTTGAAATCATATCCTCATCCTTATTCAACATTATCATCCCTCATTTATTTATAATAACATTAAACGATCTTACTTATTCACTATCCAAAACGGGTTAAATGATTCAAAAATTAAGAAAATTTAGAACCCAATTATTTATAACCTTATTTATAGTATTAGTAAACCTCCTTTTGGGATTTCATGTCTATTTATTACCTTATTCTAGCTTTAATTTTAGGGTAAAAATAGAGGGATTTCTTCCTTTAAAGTCAACAAGGATCTATGTGATTGACTTATTTTTTTGTTTTAGTACCAAAACCAATCATATTTTTTGTTATTTTGAGTGGTATGCATTAAAAATAACTGGTAGTGACTCAAATTATGATAATAATTGGTATGAAATATTACCATGGATTTTTTTAGATCTAGATTTAGTGATTTCAAATTCAAGGGAGTTAATTTTGGAAAATTATCCCTTTATAGTTCTTTAAATACCTAAAAACCTTATTTTTTCTCTAGTTATCCACTGTTTTCCTCCCCTTAATCAACCAATTATTTATAAAAATCTTTATAATTTATAAATTTGGTTATCAAAAGTATATAACGTTCTTTATTGGTAATGAAAAAATGACAATACTCTAGTTTACCTCCTTTTTTCATAGATTTCCTAATATCAAATCGAACATACTCTTATCCAATATATAAAATAAAACAACCTTTTTTTGAAATCAATGAGGTATTTCCTAGAAGAAATAAAATTGAAAATAAGAATTATCATAACCTCTATTTCTTCCTATATTTCCAAAATCATAAAAATTATGGGAAATGTTAAATTTACCAACTTCATTAAGACATATAAATAAATTATAATGGGATAATTCACCAATTTTTCTTCTAATTACAACAAAACTTATGTGTCTTGTATTTCTTATATCAATGTTTTTAACACATTCAAAAACATAATGTTCACACTAACCTCAATATTATAAATGGATTTAAAAAAGGTAAAAGATCCATTTATGCATGGAATAGATAAATTAATATGATCTCAAAGATTCAATGGGAGTTTACATTGTACAACCATTAAACACTCTCCCCTCAATGAAATAATACCCAATTCCTTAATTTTATTTTTTATTATAGAGAAGCTACTTGAAGAATTTAGGATGTAATAACATTTGTTAAATTTTCTAAATTAATGGAATGTTAATGTGAAGCTTCTTGAATATTCCCTTGATTTTCTTGTATTTATATTCCACCTTTCCTTAGAAAATTCACTCCAAAAAAGGAAGATGTGTTCAGTCTTGTTAAAATTAAATATTCTTCAGTACCTTTTTTACGGACTGTTCTTCTTGTCCCACTCAGTTTAAATTTTTTTCCTTAATTTATTTTATCTTATCAATATATTCCTCTAAAGGCTACTTCATTTCAATATAAACTTCATTAGAATTGTGAACATCATTTTCTTATAACTCTACTCTACTCTAAAATGTGATATCATTCACCTCCTCTATTGGTACCTCTATGTTTCTGGTAAAAATTCCAATTGTCTCTCAATAATATATCATCAAATTTCTCCCAAATGAGTTTCATATTACAAAGTAACCCTGGTGATTTTATAAATATTTATTATTCTTTTGAAGGGTTTCCTTGAAGATTATGGGGTTCTGGTAATTTTTATTTATGTACTTATTCACC
This sequence comes from Viscum album, assembly GCA_963277665.1. Taxonomy (NCBI): domain Eukaryota; kingdom Viridiplantae; phylum Streptophyta; class Magnoliopsida; order Santalales; family Viscaceae; genus Viscum; species Viscum album. The sequence continues at coordinate 1,751,611,236 of OY728141.1, read as the reverse complement.
AACCCCTTGAAAGTTAGATCTTCTTCTTACACTTATGGTTGAAACATATATTTTGGATATTGAAAAAATTATAGGTGTATAGTTTTGAAATTGATGGACAATGGGCTTCGGTGCTTACTTTCCTTAGGGAAAACATGGAGGGCCTTGAACATGAGTGGTGTTTTTCACTTATCATATTCTCCATCCATGGTTTTGAGTAACCAGTCTTACTAGTTTCCTGACTTGGTTTTGATAGTAAGTTAGAGGCCACTTGTACCTTACATCATTTACCTCTCCCATTGAGGTATCTTCTACTTCTTCTTGAAAATATTATAAGAGATACAAACCTATAAAAATATTACATGATAATACTTGAAGAATCTTGGATGATGCTCCCTAATTGTGGATAATGAGTATAGTGTCCATATTTTTGGATATGAATTCCATTTGAGTGTCTAGCTTTATCATATTATCATCTTTTTGTACTCCTCACTTGGGTGGTACTCTCTCTCTTTTCCATTGAGAATTATTATCTTTGATATCATCTAGAATTTACTGAGCTCTGGTGGGAGTCTTATAAATTAATCCTTATTCTATGGTTGAATCATCCATGATCAAGAAGCTATTTTGTATCTAAAAGTATAAAATTTTCAGTTACATGAAAAGCATAAATCCATGATATAATAATATATTTAGCATCTCCTTGAATCATTCCCAATCCTCATAGGTATACTAACTATCATGTTGTATGAAATTATGGATTTCACTCCTTGAATTTTAAATCCACACTGGTGTAAATTATTTTTCCAAAGATATATGGGCGACTTCATCCCAAGTCATAATACATCCCAATGGCCATGAATTCAGCCATTCCTTAGATCATTACATCAATGAAAATAATATGGATTGAAGTTGAATGGAATTTTTAGTGACTCCATTTCTCTTGAATGTATAAAAAATCACAAAAAAATTCAAAAGATAACCATGGGGATTATGATTATGCATTAATTTTAATTGGATCATACTTCTAATTATTTAAAGAAAATTCATCCTTGAATTAAAGTTTTTTGGATTGAATTTGTGGCCTGGTGATTCTATAATTAGATCTATCGGTGGATGAAAGTCTGTAGTCCATCAATGATATTTAAACTTGAAATTATAGGCATGAGTATCTTGATACTCATTTATGATAGGTTGAGTGTGATTGTATAATCTTTTCATTAGATCACTATTCTTATTTTAGACAGTTTCTAATGAGTTTTATTCATGGAACAAGAAACACCCAACAACCCCTACATCCATGACAAGAGATGTTACTACAGACCTACTTTCCAAAGGCAGGTGATCACTAAGGTTTCATACCAATGATGAATTGGAAATCACATTGGTTGAGAGGATGGGTGGTCGAGCTCATCACACCCCATTTGGGTGAATTACTACCAACTCTAAGATTCTATTATAGATTTATTTCATGTTTATAAATCCTCTCTAAGTTACAGTATGATACTAGTTATCCCCATACTAGCAATAAATTATTACCATGTGTCATTGGGAATATCTATTGGTATAAGAGGTATCTCATCAATATGAACATCTATATGTATCAGAGTTTCACCATTGATGGAACCATCTGTATATATCAAATATTATATATATTTATCTTATTGTTACTTAGTGAGGGTTCTCTATAGGTCACTATGGTTTAAATCCATGTAGTTGGGTGCTCTATAGTTCATCTATGTCCAGGAAGGTGGTAGATGTTTGTGTTGTTTGGATCAGGACCATGAAAAGTAATTCTTGCATATGCTTCTAAAAGGAATCATAAACCACATTTTTAGGTTCCGTTTAATGGGGAAAGTTACACCTTTTAAGGTCATGTGTAAAGGACCAATCCATGCAATTTAACAACATGAAGTAAGGATAACTAGATGAAATATACCTAATAATGGTTACTATGGGACTTACACATGAGTGGCCCTTTCTGAGGATGATTTGTTTTGGAAAGAATATATCCCTACTATGATAAGTGTGGTTTCATTAGGAATATATCCAATATGAGGCAGATATTATTTTCAACCATAATTAATATGTCCCTCCAAGTGGGGGTATGATATTATCAGGAATATGACATGATAAAAGAATGGTCCATATGGAATATGATCATAATGAATGGGATTTCTGGCCTTATGGGAATATAGTAAGGTGAGGGAAGGATTTATATGATCTATAAATCATGTATTATTTTCACCAATCAACCGTGAAAGGTATGGTGGTCTACTATAATGTGTATAACAGTAATCAAGACAAAACCTCAATGATGGTATTATGTTTTTGGAATTAGTGTTTTTGTTTTGTCTTTTGAATAGGGGGAGTTGTTTATAGAGCTTAATTGAATTAATGGATGGATAAATTTTGATTTAAAAATTTTATAAATATTAGGATGAATTAATTATTGGGGATATAATCTTACAACATCATAAAGATTTGAAAAGTATTTCATTAAATTAACATCCATTTCAAAAGATGATTTTGATTGGAATTCCAGAATATTTAGGCTTTAATCCAAGCCTCAAATAAGGTTCTGATCTTAATAAATTACCTTTGATGGTAGGTTTAATATTTTATAAAACCATGTGTATTTTTTGTTTCAATAATCCATGGAATCCACATATCAAAAAATACATGTCATTAATCCATGAAAATTCCAATTTAACATATATAATGTCAATTTAGATAATATCAAACAAGAAAAATCTATTAATCACTTAACATCCCAAAATCATGAATCACCAAAATGTATGATTTAATATACCATTGATATGGTTAGTAATATGTTTTTATGAATTTTATGGAAATTATTTCAAAAGATAATAGGATACAATAAGAATGGTGTGCTGAACATAAACATGAGTGATAAAGAGGGGTAAATACAAACTTTTTATTGAATGAGAAAGTGATTGAGGGAAGGTTTTAAACTTTATTAAAAATATTTTAATAAAATGAATATTAAAAAAAATATGGTGGATTATAATAAGAGAATACTATGAATATACATGCATTAAACTTCAAATTTAATTATAATCAAAATCACCTGATTACAATTGAAAACAAATGAAGTACTTGAAAATAAAGAGTGTAAGAGAGGTTTATAAAGTATAAACCTGAGTTTGGAAAGTCTCTCCTAGGCCTTTGAAATGTATATGGTCATGAAAATTATCCTCCTTTAGTTTTTAAGATTTTATCCTCTTGCAAGGAGAAGTGGGGTATGCATTTATAACTTAAGGTGGTGGACAATTTTCATTCCAAAATTTCCCTCCAAGTTGGATCAACCATTTGACCAATATGATAGCCTTATATTGAAATGTATTCTTATTTAAAGGTTTTTATATGGATATTTATAGTATAGCCTATAAATTTTGATCCCATTTTAAATTTTTATCTAATTATATGGATATTTTAGTGAACTATGTGCTTCTATCATGGTAAATTTGGATTTTTCCAAGTCTTTAATGTGAAAGGGTTTTAATCCAAGTAGATTCTACCATCTCGAATCAAAATATTCTAAAAATTTGTGACCTATAACTTAAATTTCTTAACAACAATTTTTAGATCAATTGGGCCAATGAATTAGGATAAAAGTTAAGATTAGTCGGCTGTACTTTAATCACATGTAGAATTGTGGGATTGAAGACAATTCATCTATTGAGCCACTTATTTTTTTGATTTGAGATATAAAATTATCATCCAAGTTAGAATGTATTATCCTTGGACTTATATTTTAGTATCACTGAATTTATACCTATGTATTGATGCTATAAAATAGAAATCACATATGGTCCAACTTTCTTTATAGATTCAACAGTCCTTCTTGTGTGGTCTATATGACCCTTAAAATATATGAACTAGCCAATGATCCTTCTAAATTAATTTTGGTAATTATAATAAGGAATCCTAAAAAATAGTAATAACACAATTTAGATTAGTAGAGAAATATTTATGAGTAAGATAGTAAACAATATCAGATCTGGATTAATTCAGAAAACGCTTAAAAATCATGTTTAATATAAAAACAAGGGTATTTCACACCAATTATGAACTTTTAAATGAAAATAAGTAAGGGGAGTAGATAAAAATTATTAATAAATTAATAATAATAACCCCATACTTATACTTTTTCATTCCTTTATACACAAAACCTAAAAAAACAATACAATTTTTACTCCCTAACAAGTGTTAAATTTTTTTCCACAATCGGGGGTGTGAGGGATCTAAACTAATTCACTCATCCATAATGAATCCATCAAAAAATTATTACTATAATAATGAGTTAAACACAATTCATTTTTCATGTTCAAAATTTAATTGGAAAATATTTTCAAATAAAATTCAATCCTCTCAAAATGATGAAATTTTTTTCAAAGAGGTTCACACATTCGCCAACCCAAAGTGAAAATCTTAGAGTTTGTAAGTTATCTTAGATTATATTCCATATTATAATGTGAAAAAGAATCAAAAGTTTTTCTATTGGGTTTTTATGGATAAAGGATGGTTGGAAAATAATGACTAAAATAGGGGAAAATATGGGTAAAAACATCGACATTCAAAACCAATTCCCAATTTATGAAACGTGATATACAAGGGTATGGAAAAACTTGTTTACATGGGAAGAAAATGTGAGTAAAGAAAAGTTAGAGAGAAATATAAGGTAATAAGTTTATCTATATAACTTAAAATGAATCAATAAAACAATATTCAGGTGTTCTATTTTTATTTATTTATTTTTTATTTTTGAACGTATTGAATTTTCTTCATTTTCTTCATTTTTTTGAAACCTTATTAAATTCTTACAAAATGGTAAAAATATAGTTCAATACATAAACATCACTAAATGAAAACCTCTCCCCCATACATCAAATGCTTCTATCCCTAAAGTATTTGAATACAAATTGAAAATCAAGGAAAGTAAACCAAAATGAAATCCATTAACCCACACTTAAATTAAAATAAATTTTGCAATGAAAATCCATGTATATGTTGGGTTGGATAAGGTGTTTATCTTTTAATGTGGATATAAAAATGTTTTTTGTAGGATAGAAGGGGATTTCAAAAGAAATATCAATATATGGATACAAGGAAGCTATTTGGATAATGATTATTATGTGGTTCAAAAAATTACCACTGTTGAAAATCTATGATATACCAATGGTTTTAAACTGTTGGTATAGGATAGAAAACCATTGGTATAATATATAACAACAGTTTTCCAAACTGTTGGCAACTAAGCTGTGGGGATAGACATATCACAATGGTTATTCATAAACTGTCGGGGTATGTCATCTTATAGCACATTATACCAATGGTTTTCTATAACCGTTGGTATAACTTTTTACCAAGGATTTTACACTGTTGCAATATAACTCGGTTTATATATATACCAATGGTTTTCTAAACCGTTGGTAAATACTTTTACCAACAGTTTATAGAAATAGTTGGTATAGACTTTTACCAACGGTTTCATCAAACCATTATTATAGATTCAATTTTCACATCTATAACAACGGTTTTGAAACTGTTGGCATAGAGTTACTGCAACTCCAACAGTAGGCAGTACTAGATTCCCATTTTGCAGAATTCAGAATTAAATACCTCCAATTACTTTTGCAATTACCCACAGTTGCAATACTCAATACATAATTCAAAATAACACCAATAAAGACAAATATGATCAAAATATTATTCCATTAGAATAACACCAATGCAATTTCATCACACTATACAGAATTCATAATAACACCAATACACCCAAGAAAATACACCACAAGAAACCAGAACACCCCGAGAAAAAACATCTCTATAAACAAAACACTTGAAAATTTGATCCAAGGGGGTGGTGGTGGTGGTGGTGGGGGGTGTCCCGTGGGGTTGGGGGGTGAGGGTGGTCTAAGGAATGTTGGGGTGGGGGCTTTCCAAGGGGGTGGGGGGTGTCCTGGGGTGGGGGGGGGGGGGTATTCACAAGGGTGTGTGTATGTGGGTGGGGTGTTTAGGGGGTGGGGTGTCTAGGGGGTGGGGTGGTGTCCAGTGGGGCGGGGGATGTCCAAGGGGGTGGGGGATGTCCAAGGGAGTGGGAGGGGGGTTTCCTGGGGGTGGGGGATATCCAAGGGGGTGGGGGTGTTCGGGGGGGGGGGGGTTTCCAAGGGGGTAAGGGTGGGTGGGTGGGGGGTGGGGGGCTATCAATGGGGGTGGGGGTGGGGTGTATAGGGGGTGGGGGGGGGGGGTGTCCCAGGGGGTGGGGGTATCCAGGGGGTGTGGTGGTTATCTATGGGGGTGGGGTGTCCAGGGGGTGGGGGGGGGTGTCCAAGGGGGTGGGGGTATCTAGGGGTGTGGGGGTGTCCAGGGGGTGGGGGTGTCTAGGGGGTGGGGGTGTGTCCAAGTGGGTGGGGGTGTCTAAGGGGTGGGGTGTTCAGGGGGCGGGGGGGGGGGGGGTGTCCATGGGGTGTGGTGGTTGTCCATGGGGGTGGGGGTGTCCGGGGGGGGGGGGTTTCAAGGGGGTGGGGGTGTCTAGGGTGTGTGGTGGCTGTCCATGGGGGTAGGGGGTGTCCATGGGGGGGGGGGGGGTGGGGTGGGGGTGGGGATTCCCAAAGGGGTGGGGGTGTCCAGGGGTGTGTGTGGGGGTTTCTAGGGGGTGTCTAAGGGGTGCAGGTGTCCAGGGGGTGGGGGGTGTTCAGGGGGTGGGGTGGTGTCTATGGGGTGGGGGTGTCCAGGGGGTGGGGGGGGGTGTCTAGGGGGTGGGGGGGTGTCCAAGGGGGTGGGGCTGTCTAAAGGGGGTGGGGGTGTCTAAGGGGGTGGGGGTGTCCAAGGGGTGTGTGTGTGTGGGGGGGGGGGGGTCCAAAGGTGTGTTTGTGTGTGTGGAGGGGGGGGGTGTCCAAGGGGGTGGGGTGTTGTCCAAGTGGGTGTGTCCAGGGGTGGGGGATATCTAGGGGGTGGGGGTGTCCAGGGGGTGGGTGGGTGTCCAAGGGGGTGGGGGGTGTCCAGGGGGTGGGTGGGTGTCCAGGGGGTGGGGGTGTCCAGGGGGTGGGGGGGGGGGCTCCATGGGGTGGGGGGGAGAGGGTTTCCATGGGGTGGGGGGTATCCAGGGGTGGGAGGTGTCCAAGGGGTGGGGGTGTTTAGGGGGGTGGGGGGTGTCCAGGTGGTGGGGGTGTCCGGGGGGGGGGGGCTGTTCAAGGGGGTGGGGTGTCTAGGGGGGTGGGGGATGTCCAGGGGGTGGGGGGTGTCTAGGGGGGTGGGGTGGGGAGGTGTCTAAGGGGGTGGGGGGTGGGTGTCCAAGGGGGTGGGGGTGTCCAGTGGGGTGGTGGTGGGGGGTGTCCAAGGGGGTGGGGGTGTGTAGGGGGTGGGGTCTGTCCAATAGGGGGGGGGGGGGGTTGTCCAGGGGTGTGGGGGTGTCTAGGGGAGGTGGGGGTGTGGGGTGTTTAGGGGAGGAAATACCCATATAATACCTTGAAAATTACCTATACCCAATCAAACCAACATAAAAATTCCAATCCATCACCCAACCAACACCCAATTCATCCTCAATATCACTACCCTTCCCATTATTTCTTGAACAAAAACTATAAATACAAAATCCAAAATCCAATTTTCAACTAAAATAAAGTCCTTAGAAACTACCATATCACCCCACTAAAAAATGGAAAACCACCCACACCACTACCCCAACAATCCCCAATCCCTTCACATGAATTATCCTTATATCCATTACTCACCTCGAGACAATATGACTAAAAAAACCCTTTACCATCTTTGAGTGGGGATACAATAGCACCTCCATTAGTTCATATGTTTCACTTACTCTACACAGAAAGAGTGGATATGAAGACTTAAAATAAAGAAGATTCACACAATTATGACACTTGAAGTGTAGAAAAAAATAGAAAACAAATCAAAGTGCACTTATTGGGTATACCGTGACACATACCGCACGAACCTCCGGTTTAGGCCAAATAAAAACATAAAACAAAAAAAATAGATGTAGAACATTAAAAAAAGGTAGAACTTACCAATTTGAAGTATATAAATAAAAAATTACTTGATTGAAGATGGATCTATTAGGTGGAAGGAGTTTTGCAGCCTAGGGTAAATAGAGAGCTTCGAGAGAGCTTCTATTTAGGGCTCCAATCGCGCAGACGGGGGAAATTGAGCTCCTGTGTATTTGGGGGAAACATATTCTTTACCAATGGTTATTTAAAACTGTTGGTATACATTATAAAAAGTAAATCTTTCCCAATGTTTTACTCAAACCGTTGGGAAAGGTGTATTTTAAACAAGTATAACAACGGATTGTTCAAACTGTTGGGAAAGGTTGATCTAAAAATAGTATACCAACGGTTTAAAAAACCATTGGAATAAAAATATTGGGAAAGACTCTATTTCCACTAGTATACCTTTATCATATTAACACACACTAAATTAATAAATTAAACTCAAAGTTCCAAAAACTCAAGACTCGCAATCAAGGGTGAAAAACACACAAGATGAAAACTTGGTCATAGGTGACCTTCACGTGAAATTTTCGGTTGGTCTTAATGGTTAGGGAAGAATAAATTTTCCATTTAAAAAATAAATCATTAATTTTTTTTGGGTATTGAAACATACGTTTTTATCCAAGTTTGTGATGAAAATACAAACTTTTGAGATGAAAACAAAATTCTCTTAACTCCCTGAAAATGTTTGGATACAATATTAAAAATTTAAAGGTGAGTAACTATTATTTTTTTATTTTCAGTTGATAAACACAAATTAAAAAATGGTGGATGAATAAAGTGGTAAAAACTAAAAAATTATAGGTAAATTTGTAAATATAGAAGATGAATAGAGAGGGAGAATGGATAGATAGGGGTGAGATACTTAAAAGGAAAGAGGTGCCCCTAGTTTGGAATAGGTGGGCCACCTTCTCTATCCAGTGGTGGGTCCATTCTAAGATTTGTGGTTGTAAAAACCTAGGTAATGATATAATAAATAATTTTCATGTATATTAATTTTTATTTATTAGATAGTTATATTAATTATAAAAATATTAATTAATTTTAAATCAATAAAGAAATACTTTCATTAAACTCCTTTCTTGTAAGGTTTTATTTAAAAGTTTAATTTATAAATTAAATATTTTTAATTTTATAAAATGAATTTTATTATTTAAATAATCAAATCAAAATTAACTTTGGGTGAAATTTTGATATTTTTCCAAAAATACTGATTTTTTAGTGAATAATGAAAAATACCAATTTTTGTTAGTGTCATTTCTTTTCAATAAATTAAGTAATTTATAAGTACCATTATTATTTTAATATTATTAAAAGTAAAGTAATTATTATTTAGTTAAATTTAATATAATTAATTATATTTTATCATCTTATACAATATTTCAGTATAAGTTTATTTTTGGGTTTAAAAACACATTTTTTTGAAAACTATTTTAAAGTGTATAATGTTTCTCCATTTTAATTAATTAAAATAAATTCTAATAAAGAATAAATTAAATTAAATTTAAATATTATATATCTTTAATTATTAATTTAAATTCATATAATGATTATTACTAGTAATAGAGTTAATATAAAATCATTTTATGCTTGAAAAATACATTTCTTTTAAAAACATTTTTTTCTTCACATATATGGTTTTAATATTAAATTATCTTCTACCACTTATATGAATTAAATTTGGTAAACCTAAATATATATTTGGAATAAACATAATTTATATTATATAATAATTTTAACTTAATTTTTTTTCATAATGATTTGTAAGAGTAGTAAAAATATTTTACCACGGTTAAGGTAAAAATGTGTTTACCAAAAAACTACAAAGATAATGATTAAAATAAAATAAAAACGTGTCTAAATTCTATTTTATAGAAATATTTCAACCTTATATCATCTAATTATTGATAATGGTATATTTTTTATCCTTGTATCACGTGTAAAACATGAATATACCTTTTTATTTTCAAAACATTCAAGCGTGTCCTCTCCCCCACTTTAAAAAGTTCACCCAATATACTCTCATATTTACAACTTTAAATAATTTTGGATTATAAAATATTTACCCAAATATATTCTTTACTTCTCTAACCCTATATTAAAGTCCTTGGTTTTATTAGAAAGATAATATAGTAGGGGTTTAGGTATAATCCTAAAGAGGTGGTCTGAAGAAGAGATACCATTCTTAACCGAGCATTTTTGTTTTATTTCTTCTTTCCCATCCTTAAAATATTATTCAACCATGCTGACATAAAAAAACCAATATCTAAAATATACTGATATTTTATTGTTTTAACTTAATAACCTAAATCAATCTCCTCTCCCATAAAATGGAAAACAAAACCGTCATTCGTTTGTATGGAAGACTACCGCCTCATGAATTGACGTAATCCATTTTTCATCATCATCTCTCACGTCAATCTATAATGATTAAATTAATGTTTACATATTATATTTATGAAATATTTATAATTATGAAAAAATATTATATCATTTACTTTTTACCTTTCCATTCATTGAAAAATGGTAATGGTGTTCGTGCGTACGTGTGGACTACCGCCTCCATGAAATGATGTGATTATTTTTTCATCACCAGATCACATGAATGATAATATAAATATATTTAATGAAATAACATGGTATTTATGATATTAATATAATTATATTAATATAAAATATTTCTTAACTTATTTCCATAATTATTTTTTAAAATTGTAAATGTTACTCATGCATACGCACGTCCTACCATCTCCATGATCATAACATAGTTCATTTTTCATAACCATATTTTATGATTGGTTTTAAAAGTATATTTTATGTATAAAAAGGATAATTATTTCATGATTATTATTCATAAGATGATTTAATAATGACCACTTTTACCATATTCAACCTACCGAATTCATTTTGGACTTACAAACTAAATATCAACAAAACATCCGACGTGAACTTAAATGATTAAGTAATTGTTATAACATGATAATGAGTGAAAAAAAGGAAATAAAATTTTAAAATGTTTCTAAAAAAATAATCAACATAATTTTATTATTTAGGATGATTAATATCATACATGGTGAGTCGAACTCAAGGTAAGGTACTTTATTTCAAAAAATATTTTTTAAATATTTATTTTTCAACTTTTTTTCTTTCATGTCCATATTTGAACGATTATTTTATGGGTTTTTTATATTAAAATAAAATATTTATAAAAATATTTATGTCTCTTTAAAATTTATTTAAAAGTTTTTCAAAAAGGAATCTTTTTATGGAACTTTTGAAATTCTTTACAAAAGACAAAATGAATGTTCTATTTTACATATAATGTGATAACATATTTTACCTCCATCATAACCATTATTTTAAGTTTAGATTATTTTATAATATTTCATGTTTTACTCAAAGAAAAACCCTCTTTCCTTTTTTAGGAATTTTTATATTGAAACAGGGTTTTACAATAAAATGGTACTTTGATATCAAAAAGACATTTTCATACAGGTTTAAAATAGTTTTTCAAGAGTTTTGTGATTGAAAGTTAATAGATTAAAATGTTTTATTCATGATATGGTCATTGGAAATTTTTTATATTATGGGTGTGCCAAGATAGTTTCATATGATCAAGATATATCTTATATGAAGGGAAATACCCAGATAACATTGGGTAATCCTGATATATCTTTTACGACGGGTGCGCCTAGATAGTGCTCAAAAGAATTTTGTAATGATTATTCTCTCTAGAGAATTTTATTGTAAGTTATCTATATGGTTATTACAATTATCAAGGTTTATTATAAGGGTTCTATAAGAGTTCAATGAGACGATTTACTAAGTCACCTATATGAATTTTATGTGCTTTTTAATGATTTTTCATGGAAATAGTTTACTTTAAAAAATTTTAGATAATGATATTTTTAAAAGAAATATAGTTACCCTTAAAGGTAAAAAGGTATTTTCTTAAGAATTTTTTTTTCATGGTGTTGACGCTCCTTTCATCACAGAATCTAAAAATCGGAAAAGGGGAATATCTGAGTCCAATGTGATTCATCCTTTGAAGAAACATCAAAAATCAACAAAGGGATGAACAAGGAGAACATTGCCCATAGGTCGCGCAAGTTCCCACATGGTCGCGCAAGTACACTTGCACGCCGCCTAGTGATCGTGCAAGTACTTGCGCGACGCCTTATGGTCGTGCAAGTGACTTGCGCGACCTAAGTGATAACCGCCCGGTAACCGCCTGGTAACCGCCCAGGGTCTTCTTTTGCCTATAAATAGACCCTGTGGGCCCAAATTTGAGAGGATCTTTTTTCCAGAAACTCAGATTGAAGCTCCCGACACCCAAGTCTCTTCTCAAAGCTTCCAGAACACTTCTAAGGTAATTTATTACCTAGAACGGAAGATCTAAAGAGAAGAAGGAAGGCCTAAGTGTTGAAACTTATCAAACACTTGCGCGCCGACTTATTTCCTTCAATATAACTTGCGCGTCCCTTTTCTGGAAGAAACTCAAGAAAATTCTAAAGGGTTTAAAAAAGAGTCGCTCAAGTATTTCAATGCTGGTTGAAAATCGCGCAAGTACACTATGTGTCGCGCAGGTATACCTGCGCGACCAATAATTACGCGCCCACGGAAGACTTGCGCGCCTTGCAAGACTTGCGCGCCCCTATCTTTTTTGGTTCCCATCTTGCCCATTTTTACCACTCTTAAGCCATTTCACCTTTCCTTTTCAAGATTCAGTCTTCAAGACACTCTTCAAAGCCATTTATGGCATGATTTCTTGATTTGACTTTCTTATCTAAAAGGAATTCCGTGGAATCTCTCTCAAAGTCTAGTGATTTAAATATCCTTATGTCACTAAAATACGGAGAGTTCATTCATTCAACCTCATCCTTTAAGATGAGAGAATCGTAACCTGGGTCTCCTTTTCAGGAATAATCCCCAGTTATAAAACCTCAAATATGGGCATCCTCCTCAGGAATAAGCCCCAAACCTTAATCCCTAACCTGGGTCTCCTTTTTCAGGAATAAGACTCAGTCATAACCTTGGGCTTCCTTTTCAGGAGTAAGCCCCAAGTCCCTTAACCTTGGGCCTCCTTTTTAGGAGTAAGTCCCAGTCATAACCTTGGGTTTCCTTTTCAGGAGTAAGCCCCAAGTCCCCTTAAAATTCTCTTAACCAATCATAATTTACCTTTGATTTGGGTTTCCTTTTCAGGAGTAAAACCCAATCATAAATCCCCTCCTAACTTGGGCATCCTCCTTAAGAGTAAGCCCCAAGATTAGAGTATTCAAATCTCCATGAAGCACATATAACTTTATGGACCCTGTTCATGGATTTTTTTCCCTAAAAGTAAATCCTAAACCTTCATCTATCTGGGCAGTCATCCATACATAAGCCCCAAACAAATTCTTATGATTGCATCATTCATGGCACAATTGTCTAAATTTTACCAATACCTCTTTTTTCTCACACCGAGCATGACTCACGTGAGCTTAGAGTGTAAAAGTAATTATGACATTCATCTTTGAGCCATCAATCATAAACATCATACTCCATTTCTCGAACTACGTGGGTTCTGATTCCTTTTCCAAAACAAAGGATACGTAGGTAGCCCATTTATGGGTTCGATCCCAACTTTGAAATAATCTCTGTCCTTCTGAATGACGATAAACTTCAAGTGCCCCACTGAGTGGCTTTAAAATCAGCCTGGTCATCATAAATGACCAAGATACTTTTATATAAATGTTTTGAAGGATACCATTGACCAAGAATCTCTAAACAGATATAGATGATTCTCTATTGATGAATAACTTCGAATACATATAAAAGATTCTCTAAATTTCTTTGCATATTTAATCATTGATTGTTAAAACTAAAGGAAAGCACATTTTATACTTGGTAATGTAATAAGGATTCACGAACATAACTTAAATCTATAAAGAGAGTCCCGGAGTAGACAATAATTCCCCTCAAAAAGGTGTGATGAGTCCGAACTCCCATCCTCTCGACCAATGAAAATTCCTAAGCCTCATTAGTCCACAAGCTAATGAGCGCCTGCCTTTGGAAAGTAGGTCCAAACGGATGTGGAATCATTGGATGTTTCCGGTTCTACGAACAAACCCGTTAGAAACCGATCAGAACGTTTGAATCACCCGTCGAGGAGGTCATCCCCGGATTCCGTGCGAAACAAAAATGGTGAACCCGACGTGAATCCTTAACCAAGTTAAAGTGATGTTCTTCTTATTTGTTAGGCCCCTTGGGCCAACAAAGCAATCATTGACATGTTCTCATCCAAAAGATGCAGTGGAAGGATTTATCTTGATTATGTCTGTTACATGGAACAGGCACTCTTTTCTCAAGATCTTCTGCAAAATGGCTTTCCTTAAATTCACCTCTGTGAATACTGCTGCTGTGAACACCTCTACTGTGAGGTCTTCTGCTGTGAAAACCAATGCTGCTACTCCTGCTGGAACGTCATCCGCTCTGAGGATGACATCACCAACTCAGTGTCTTCAACGCTGGGTTTCTAATGCACTGGTTAAGGAGTACCGTCGCAACGGTACTATCCCAACTCTGGAGGCCGCTCGTCAAGCCCTCCAAGTTAACAACTCTACCTGGTCATCCGGACAACGACGACCAGCAATCAAGAAGCAGGCGGTGCTGACTACCGTCTCCAACCGTTTCGGGTCGTTATCCCCGGAATGCAATTTCCATTCACTCCCTTACTCTGAGGAAGTGAATGAGCAGGTCCCTCAGGGCCTTAGTTCAAAAAGACAGGAGTCCTTCCGAGGGCTCCCATCAACAATCGCCGCCAGACTCGTGCGGTAGTGCGCCCTCAACATGATGAGGGTACCGACTCCAGGCATTCAGCTCAGGTTCCTCGAACCCGAGCAGGCAAGATGAACCGCCAGAGACAGAATCCGGTTAATAATAAGCAGGTTGTCATCCCTGCCATCTCCGGAGAAGTCCACCAACCTAACTTGGTGGCAAACAACGAGCAGGCATACACACCTGTTCGTTTTAATTCCGCTGTCCAGCAGACTCGTCTGACAGCATCAAGCCTATCCCGCCAGGAAATTCCGGCGGAGTACCATAGGCAGGAACATACACCTGCTTATACATCACCAGTTAGTCAGCAGGCTCGTCTGACTACATATGATGGATCTCGTCAACCGCGTTTGGCGAAGTGTAATCAGCAGGCACATACACCTACTAATACTAATCAGGCCTACCAACAGTCTCGCTTGGTAGCGCCCATAGAAGTCAGTCGAAAAGTCCCGACGACAAACAAGAGGCAGACTCAACTCTCTGCCTCCACACTTGAGTACTGTCAAGATTCACTGACAGGAAAAGGAGGACAGGAGCAGGCACATACACCTACTCCAAGCCCGTAATGGACGTATATCCCCGTTCCGGCGGCTGAAGTCACCAAACATATTTTGTCAATGGTGAAATAGCAGAAGCAAATTCCTGATCATATTCTGGATGCTTTCCAGGATATCATAACAGCTTCAGCATCATCTCAGGGACAGACACATAAATCTATCCCTAGCAATGGAGTGACACATCAACGATTCACTCCGGAACAGACACACACATCTGTTCCAGTCCAAGAGGGTTATGGGGCATACTCCCCCATATCATACGGACAACCAAGTCAGGCACATACACCTGATTTGAGTGGAGATCGTTAGCCTAACCTGACCATCTTTCCTGATCAGGCACATACACCTGCTCAGAGCAATCACTTTCGTCATCAAGTGGTTTCTAAAGCGAGTAAGAAGGCATCTAAGAAAAAGATCCGCCCAGCACAGTCAGGAGATCAAAGGCCAATCTGCAACAAGGCCTTGCTCGATGCTGGAGTTCTTGAAGCCTTCATACATTTATCTGTCGGAATTCAAGATTCTACTCCCTCAGTTCCCAATAACGGGAACATTAATTCTGAAGGTCTTCAACAGACACTTCCTCATGAAGACTTGCTTCATGAAAATTCGGTCAATCTTGAAGTTTCTTCTTCAGATGAGAGCCACAGGAACCCTCTGTGTGGTCAGAATACCAAGGAGCAAGAGATTTCATCTTTTGCTGTAACGCATCATGACGGTCCTCCTCATGGTGATGAACTTCGCTGCGAAAGTCCTCTCCGCAGTAGTGATTCACGTTGTCTCGAAAATTCTTCAGAAGGCAATGTAGTGACGAGAAAGCCCTCCTATCTCGAGGCACTTGCAAACATAAAACCAGTCATGTCTGATGCTTTACTATCGACAGGTGAAACTCTTTCTCCATCAGAAGACAGCCTGGGGTTCAGGTTATTCTCCGAACCATCCCTAGGTCATTCATCTTCTAGCATGAATAGTGATTTCTCTACCAATCTTGTTGAATCCGATGAAGCAACAAGGAAACACCAACTCTGGTCCAAACAGGTAGAAGAATCTTCATTTAATGATAAAGAGGAAATGCTGAACATGAGGAAAAAACTGGCAAAAGGTGAAGTACCAGTCATGTTTTGGCCTTTGGCTGACTCCCAGTACGACATTCCAAAGATGTTGACGGATGATGGAATCCATGATATTCGTCTCAACATATGGAAAACTCTTTGTCAATTAAAGAAGAAGGTATTATCTTACGATGAATACGAAAATAATCTTAAGATAATAGAAGGGTTACAACACCAGATTGATTTTGCATCTCTATCAGTCTCTCGGTATCCGAAGGCTGAAAAGCAACAGAGAACCCTTCAACGTTCATGCCTTGGCACACTAAGAAAATTGCGTCAGTTAATTGCCAATGCTCCATCTGATGTTCATATCAGAGGATGGGGTGTTCACGGAGCACTACATTTCACAGTGCTTTCCAGTCAGCAAAGCCCTCCGAAAATGGTCTCATGCAATGTTATTGCCCATGGCCGGCCACAATCAATGGGCTTTGTTTATAATCAAAAGATTGCTCAAAAACAAGCTTCAACTAGTTCCTCTCAAAATCAAGTATATAGAGAACAGGTTGTTGAATTTCTCCTACATCAAGCAGGCGAGAATATTGCACAAGCCTCTCGTCTGGAGCAAACACGTCATCAAATGACAGAAGTTTCGGAAATCATCCAACGGTCTGTTGAACCAGGTGATAAAAGTGAATACAGGTTAATGCATCCAGCTAATTTCCGAACTAAGATTCGCAGGATCAAGAGAGATTTTAAGAAGATCTCAGACATAGCATGTCAAGAGACACCCCAGCTTGCCAGACTGGGGACTTCTCTAACCCAACCCTCAGAGTCAACGAATGGGATTCGAGGAGTTGAGCGGAAGCAGCAGGAACATCCCCAGTCCACCGGACTGGGGACTTTTTCAAATCCTCAATCCCTCCCTCAGAGAAAGTCAGTATTCTCTCAATTAGGGAATAAGCCTCAAGAGGAACGAAGAGCCAAGCTGTCAGGAGATTCTCTCCAAGTGACGGTTCTCCAAGAAATTCCTGAGGGATCAAGTCAACGGAATGCCATGTCTCATCATGGACATGGAAGGAGACAATATCACAGAAATGTTGATAGAAAGGATTCCATGCAATATGCATCCATTAATGTCATCAATGCCGTTGCTGCTGATTCACCAGATGAGGCTCAATCAGAGGGATCAGAAGAAGAGGTTCCTGCTCAAGAAGTCGCGCACACAGACCTAAATGAAGATGGTGTGCGCACACGTAATCAAAGGCTTACCCAAAATCTGGGTATTCCTTCAAGTAACCCACTTCCCCCTCTCCGAAAAGGATCCAATAAGGGGAAAGGAAAGAATCATGTTACTTCTCACCCTTCCTCTGAAGGAGGTCAATCGCTCTCATTAGAGCAAAGGTTTGCACAACAGGAGGAAGAAATGAAAGAATTAAGAAGATTGAATGCAGAACTACTTCAGAGTAGTCTTCTTCTTAAGAATTCTGAAGTCCGACAGCCGAAGGAATTTGTTGTAACTACTGAGATGGATCAAGAATATCCTCCTTTATCAGTACACCCTCAGAGGTCTAATCCTACGGGTCAAACGCAACAACGGTTGGCAGCCCTACCATTAGTTGCAACACCAACCACCACGTCTGTCCAAGCTCCATTCATTGCACCTACCCAAAACCAAGTTCAACCTGACATTTCTCAAAAGTTAATAACTACTATTGAGTCATTAACAGCTCGGTTAGAAACTATGGAAGGGAAACGGGCGCAAGTTCAACCTGAAAAGAAAGTTTACCCTGAATGGGTAGATTCAATTTCTCCTCCATCCAGTTTTGGAAACCCTATTTTCCCTACTTTCAATGGATCAGGCGACCCTGAACAACATTTGACGCATTACGTGTCTTGTTGTGATCCTATGATGGGAACTCCAGAGCAGCAAGAAGCAGTGAAACTCAGATGCTTCGTGCGAACCTTGCAAGGACCAGCTTTTGTCTGGTATACAAGCTTACAATCCCGGTCAGTCATCGGATGGGAGGATCTTCGTCAAAAATTCCTTCTTCAGTTTAGCTCAACTTTTCCAGAAACGACAGTTTTCGATCTTACAAACTGCAAGCAAAGGGAGAATGAAAGAGTCTCTGATTTCATTGCTCATTGGAAGGGATTAACGTATTCCTTGAGTTTAGAACTCCCTCAGGAGGAATTGTTGCCAATCTGTGTGGAAAATTTGTGTGACGAATTACGCACACCATTGATCCCTGTGAAATACACAGGAGGGTTTCGAGACCTTACTTCAATCGCTCAACAGATTGAAGATTCCCTTATACAGGCTAAGGTTAAATCTCGTGTAATTCCATCAGCTCCAGGAAGAAGAATGGGTAAAGCAGAAACTGCTACAGTTATGCTTAAACAGGCACCTGTACCTATTTCTACTTCAAAACCTTCATCTTCTCGAAGGGCTCCACCTCCTGAACGCCAACAACAAAGGCTGTTTCGTCCAAATGATCAAAAAGATCAATGACGAAAACAATTTGAGGATATTAAGAGTAAAACATACTCTTTCCGAAGTGAGCAAGTTCCTGGTTACTTCATTTCAGCTCTGGAAAAAAATTTGGTTCAATTACCAGTGCCGAAGAGGTCAAACAAGGAAGGAGATGAAGACCATCCCAATTATT
This sequence comes from Viscum album, assembly GCA_963277665.1. Taxonomy (NCBI): domain Eukaryota; kingdom Viridiplantae; phylum Streptophyta; class Magnoliopsida; order Santalales; family Viscaceae; genus Viscum; species Viscum album. The sequence continues at coordinate 1,751,592,136 of OY728141.1, read as the reverse complement.
GTCCCTTTCATCAAATGTTGGGGCATCCCATCCAGGAGTGTTTTGTCTTTAAAGACCTCCTGCAAAATATGGTCGACTTGGGACAAGTCAAATTGAAGGGTTCTTCAGCTCATGTAGCGTGTATTACCGCTACAGATCCAGAGGAAGAAGGTGAGTGGCAGGAAGTCAAAAGCAAAACTGCGAAAAAATATGATGATTGGATGGTCAGAAAGACAATCAATCGGACCCATTCCATTTTGCGAACACAATTGAAGAAGCCAATTGTGTCTCCTACAAAAGCTGCAGTAAAGCCTCCATCAAAAGACAAATCCTCAAAAGGGCAGCGCAATTCAAAGAAGAAAGAGGAATCAGGATAAGATGAGTATGTAGCAAAGCCTAAATTGTCTTTGACTCTGGTAGATTTCATGCCATCTACTTTGAAGCCACGGGCACCGTCCCACCAAACGGCACAGCCTAAACAGGTTAACCAGGCAGAGTCTTTATCAGACGAAGAGTTAATCTTTGGTTCTGTTAATATGATTCAATTAACAGATTCATATTCCAGTCTTGATGAGCCTGAATTGCCTGTATCAAATAAGGGAACCTGAGGAAGTTCTAGAGGTTCAGGATATAGGGGAAGACGTGGATCTTTCCGAAGACACTACTCTAATTCTACCCCTGCTAGCACTGTATATGCAGCAGAAACTCATGGTAGAGCCCTTCAGCGAGCTCAAAAAGAACAAGCAAGTTCTTCTGCCAATGGCCAACTCAGTTTCGGCACAGTTATTTTGGAAGACCGATTAAAAGTTCCATCTTCTTTATCTCAGCAAGTAAATGGATCTAATAAGTCCAATTTTCCAAAACCAAGGATGTTACCAACTTCAATACAAGATGCATCAGCTTCCAAAGCATCTGCTTCCAAGGTACCTGCTAAACCGCATATTCCTATTGGGAAACGCAGACCTCTAGATCAAAAGTATGATATATTGAAACACTTGGACCAAGTACCATCCAAGTTATCAATTTTGGATGCTTTGAATCTGTCAAGAGATCTTCGGGAAGCACTCATCGAAGCTTTGTCAAGTCCTCAGGAGTTTGAAGCTGAAATTGCTGCAGCTGAAATCTATCACATAGAGAATAATCCTGCAGAATGCCATGAAGTGATATCTTTTACTGATAAAGATGAAGATGATGTTGTGCATGGGCACATAAAACCTTTGTACTTATCTGGCAAAGTCAATGGTATAGATGTTCGAAGAGCTTTCATTGACAATGGTTCAGGAGTCAACCTCATGCCCATTTGCACACTTCGTCGATTGGGCCTCACGAAATCTGATTTATCTCCTTCTACCATGATGTTGCAAGGATATGATAAAAATGAACAAGAACCACTGGGAGAAGTTACGTTCAGAACTCAGTTTGGAGATCTTGTTTCCAATTCGGATTTCATGATTGTTGATCAAGACTCAGCTTTTAATATCTTTCTTGGAAGACCCTGGCTACATCAGCATGCAGCTATTCCGTCATCATACCATCAATGTCTCAAATACTGTTTCGATGGTCAAGTTGGAACATTATTTGGTGATAAGGCCCCATTCAAGACATGTGAGTCTCAATACATTGAGGCGGAATTTTATCACATGAAGGGAAGAGAAAAATCTACAATGAAGGAAATTACCATAGTTAATGCTCCATATGGTTTGGAAAAAATTCCAATAAATCCATTTTCACATGTGAGTACAGATTATGTGTTACCTATCAGTCAAATTGACAAAATAGGCCCAAATCAAAATACTCTTATGGAAATATCCATAATGTCAATTACGGCAATCGAGCCAGACAACATGGGAGAAATTGGTAACTTACCAAGCAGTGATGAAAGCATAAGTGGTGACGTTTTCATTTCGTCTGCTGAAATCCAACAAGTCTATACTTCGCTAATCAGGCCAGAAGAAGTTATAGCAACACCAGAGGTGAATATTGATGTCGATTCTCAATCCATCATCTCCTCTTTATTTCCCAAAGAAGACCCTTTATCATCAATAGGGTCGGAAATGGAAGCTTCTTCTTCAAAATGTGAAAATTTTGACATCTCTTATGATCATGAGAATTTCGTTTTTTCATCTACTTTGCAAGTAGAAACGGAAGAAATAACACATGATGAAGAGGAAGAGGAAGATCTTAGAGATGCTACTCCAGCATTTGAAGAGGGTATCTCTACCACTGTGGATGAACTCAGAGAAGTAAATCTGGCTACAGAGAAAGATCCACGCCCCACTTTAATTAGTGCGGCCATGACCCTTGAAGAGCAAGAGATGTATATTTCTTTTCTAAAGAAAAATAAAGATATTTTTGCTTGGAATTATACAGAGATGCCTGGCCTTGATCCTGATGTTGCCACCCATCATTTGGGTTTGCCAAAAGAACATCGAGGATTCAAGCAAGCCGCAAGAAGAACACACCCAACCTATGCTTCCAAAATCAAGGCTGAAGTGGATAATCTTATCAAAGCTAACTTCGTCAGAGAAGTTCCATATCCCAAGTGGTTGGCTAATATTGTCCCTGTAAAGAAGAAGAACAGACAAATTAGGGTTTGCATCGATTTCAGAGATCTTAATCGGTATTGTCCTAAAGATGATTTCCCAGTTCCGATTACAGAACTCTTAATTGATGTGACGACTGGCTATGAAGTACTTTCTTTCATGGATGGATATTCTGGATATAATCAGATCCGAATGGCCCCAGAAGATGAGGAATATACAGCCTTCAGAGCTCCTCAAGGTGTGTTTTGTTACCGGGTGATGCCCTTTGGTTTAAAGAATGCAGGTGCAACATATCAACGCGCCATGCATCGTATCTTCAAACCTTTTCTAGGGAAATTTGTTGAATGCTATGTAGATGATTTGGTGGTTAAATCCAAACAATGTTTTGATCACTTGGCTGATTTGGAAGTCGTATTCCACAAGCTTCGACAACATAATTTGAAGATGAACCCCTTAAAATGTGCTTTTGGGGTAACCTCAGGAAAATTCCTCGGCTTTGTTGTACGCCATAGTGGTATTGAAGTCGATCCTGAGAAGACCAAATCAATCCTTGGTATGTCACCTCCTCAGAATTTGAAAGAATTAAGAGGACTTCAAGGACACTTAGCCTATATTCGGCGTTTCATCGCCAATTTGGCAGGCAAAAGTTTACCCTTTACCAAATTATTGAAGAAAGGAGTCACTTACCAGTGGACTGAAGAATGTCAAGAAGCATTTGATGTTCTCAAGAAATACCTCTTGAGTCCACCAGTACTCATGCCACCTGTTGAGGGTAGGCCTCTTATACTCTATGTGACAGCTTTAGAGTGATCATTGGGTTCCTTTCTCGCTCAAAAGAATGATGCTGGGAATGAAAATAGTCTCTACTATCTCAGTAGAACTATGCTTGAAGCAGAAACCCGGTATTCGAGTATTGAAAAGTGCTGCCTAGCATTAATCTTTGCAGTTCAGAAACTGAGACACTACCTGCAACATCACGAGGTCCAATTGGTATCTCATAATAATCCACTCAAATTCATCCTTAGTCGTCCAATGCTTACAGGACGTCTGGCAAGGTGGGCGGTTATTCTACAGCAGTTCGACATCCAGTATGTGTCTCAAAAGGCAATTAAGGGCCAAGCTCTGGCTGATTTCCTGGCTGAACATCCTTCAGTGGAAGACACGTATTCAGATATCGAACTCCCTGATGAGGAAGTTTTCTCTATTCAAGAGAGTCCTCAAACATGGGAAATGTATTTTGATGGTACTTCTAGAAGTCCAACAGGGAAGAAAATGGAAAATCCTAAATTCAACAAAGTTGGTTTAGGAATTGTGCTCATTTCTCCAGATAAGGCAGTGTTACCTTATTCCTTTTTGTTGTGGGAAGGTGGTACCAATAATGAAGCTGAATACAAAGCTCTCATTACAGGCTTGGAGTTAGCGCTTCAAGCACAAGTGAATCAATTAAAGGTGAAAGGTGATTCAGACCTGGTAATCAAACAAGTCAATGGGGATTATGCCATCAGAAAAGAAGAATTAATCCCTTTGTATGATTACGTCAAAGAGTTAATGTCGGAATTCCCTTCAGAACCGACATTTTCTTATGTCCCAAGATCACAAAATGCTCAAGCTGATGCACTGGCTAATATAGCCACAGCTTTAGCAGATCCAAATCGGGATGAGACAACCATCAGTATTGCCCACCGTCGTGCAATTTCACCTTATGTTCAAGTCATAACAGAGGAAATTAATGAAATTAGTCCCATTCCTGAACCGTATGGTCATACTACAGGATGGATGTCACCTATCAAGGAATACCTTCAAAATGGAACACTTCCACCTGATAGAGCCGAGAAAGAACAAATTCGGCAACGTGTGGTCAATTTTACTCTTTATGATGGTCCAAACCACCTCGAGAAAATTCTCTACAAACGTGGTTTTGATGGAGTTCTCTTCAGATGTATTGATGGTGAAGAGACAATGGCTGTCATAAAAGAAGTGAATGCAGGAGTCTGTGGTGCCCACCAGTCTGGACATAGATTGTCTGATCAAATTCGAAGGCTTGGATACTTCTGGCCTTCAATGATACAAGATTGTGTTAATTTAACAAAGAAGTGTCATTCATGCCAAGTATATGCCAACTTCATTCATCAACCTCCAGAGTTGCTTCATACAGCTAAATACTCATGGCCATTTTCCACATGGGGAATGGATGTGGTGGGACCTTACCCTTCAGCTACGACCAAGCAGTTTAAGTACATTCTTACTGCTACTGATTTCTTTTCCAAATGGGCAGAGGCAGTACCTCTCAAAGAAGTCAGTTCTAAATTCATTGTTAGCTTCATCAAGTCTAACATCATTACTAGATTTGGTGTCCCTCATACCATATTGACAGACAACGACACCAACTTCTGTTCTTCTGAGGTAAAGAAATTGTATCAAGAATACAACATTAAGTCCAACCATTCATCTCGATATCATGCAGCGGCTAATGGCCAGATAGAGGCCTTCAACAAGACTCTTTCAAATATACTGCAAAAGATGGTGGATAAAGATAAGAGGTCATGGCCTGATAAACTCTTTCATGCTTTATGGGCTTATCGGACTACCACTCGCAATGCAACGCGGTCTACTCCATATTCATTGGTATATGGAACAGAAGCAGTCTTGCCAATTGAAGTTCAATTGCCCTCACTCATAATAGCCATTTGTGATCAGTTATCAACAGATGAGCAATCTCAAAAGCGGTTGAATGAATTGGAACAGTTAGATGAGAAAAGATTGTGCACTTTGCACCACTTGGAAATCTATCAGAATCGGATAGCACGAGCTTTTAACAAAAAAGTTCGTCTTCGTTCATTCATTCAGGGAGAATTGGTATTGGTTATCAGGGCACCAATGATACCAGGAAAGAAGCCTCCCAAGCTTGAACCAAAATGGGAAGGACCTTATTCAATACATAAGGTCTACTCCAATGGAGCGTATTCTATGATCTCAATGGATGGAGAACACATCACGACTCCAACTAATGCCAGATTTCTGAAGAAGTATTTTTTATAAACACAAAATATTGTTCCCAGATCCAAAACAATCACATTAGATCATAACTTTGTCCTACATGACATTAAACTGTTATTATGTCCTATCTACATGACATTAAACTGTACAGAAGATCCTATATTTTGTCCGAGATGACATTAAACTATATTGTGTCTTAGCAACATGACATTAAACTGTGTGGCACTTCCAACGTCCAGCATGACTATAAATTGTAAAAAGTCCCCAGAACTGATATCCTCATATTGGTTCACCTTAGTCCTAGCTACATGACTTTAAACTGTACAGCACCAGTTCGTCCTTGCTATATGACGTTAAACTATACAGCAATGGTCCAGTATGACTTTAAACTGCAACTTCGTCCCACACGACATTAAACTGTGAAAAAGTTCCCTAAACCGTCCAGCATGACCTTAAACTGCATCATCCCTAGTCCATGTATATGACCATAAACTATTTGCAAATCCCTTATGTCCAGCAAGACGTTAAACTGTGACGTCCTAAACTACATGACGCTAAACTGTATAAAAGTCCCTCACGTCCGAAAAGACGTTAAATTATATAATCATCAAAGGTCCAGCATGACATTAAACTGCACCATCCACGGTCCATGCATATGACCTTAAACTATTCACACTTTCGTCCGACATGACGTTAAAATGGTACACTATTTTGTCCCTGCTACATGACACTAAACTGTGCAGCACCAATAGTCCTAACTGCAAGACTTTAAACTGCATAGTCCCTTTTTTTATGTCCTACATGACATTAAATTGTGCATCGTTAAGGTTGTTATTACCTCTTGTTTCTCACACCGAGTATGACTCACGTGAGCTTAGAGCGAACATCAACCATAACATTCCCTTTGGGACACTAACCATGTGTAAGTACCAACAATATTTTTTTTATTAGATCATTGTCCACAAGAACAACTTGATCATTAATTCATTCTTTAATTGAACTACACGGACTTTGATCCTTGCCCTCCAGGCTGGGTATGTAGGCAACCTCCCAGGGTTCAAGCCCAAAAATAATCTCTTCACATCGGTTCACCACCATCTCATATGATGTTGATTCGTGAAACCGCCCCTAGAATCAATATCTTTACATTGATTCACTTTCGTCCTTGTTATATGACGTTAAACTATACAACACTTTTGTCAGGTATGACAATAAACTACAATATTCTTTGATTTCATCATTTGAGAGAGAACTATTATTGACATTGATTTTTCAATCATGGTTTTCATTTTCAAAAGACTACATGCGTACATGGTAATGCCTAAACTTTTTTAGGTTAAACCATCATTGCACTAAAGTCCCCTTTCACCCTTCACATGTACGAACCAAATTTGTACAAAGGGTAGTTCTAGAACTACGTGGACTTGATTCCCATCCTTATGGGATACGTAGGAACATTCGAGTGTCCCTCGAATCCAGTCCCAAGTCTTTTGGGCCTAACCCCAAATTTCACTTTCAGTCCCTTGGATGAAAAGTCCTCATGAAAACACACACTTTGTATTCATTATTATGGTCCGAATTCTATGACCCTAAACTAAGATCACTCATACTTTCGTCCTGCACGACGTTAAACTGCATTTCAAGAACTACGTATGGCTTGATTTTCATTCTTATGAGATACGTAGTGAAGTCCAAGTTTCAATTCAGGACCCAGCCACAACATGATTATGGTTATCATTGACCTATGTATCTCTATATACATTGGACAATACCCATCTTTATGTGTTATAATCCTAACCTTAAATATTTTCATATCTTCATAACCCTTTTCATGACTTCTAATCACAAAAATGTCAAACTTCTGAGAATTCTTTTGCCTGACTATGCAGCACATGCCCATAGGTGGCCTTGCATAAACAGTCCACATAACAGACTTGTCAGCCAAAAGATGCTATTCATTTGACCATGCAGCCAATGCCCATAGGTGGCCCTACATATTTCAACCCCCTAACGGGTTTTGTTAAATAATAGTAACTTAATTCTTGGGAAGAATGCCTCTTTTGTCCTTATTTGTCTTAAACGACAGTATGTAGGGATCCGCAAAAAAATAGCCATCCTTAACATATTTGTCCCATATCCTTTTTCATGATCTGAAAGTATTCAAGTCTATGGTTTATTCTTCTTCCCTACGTTTGGGTCAGACCTTCGTAGGAGTGATATTCATCCAGTTCTTCGATATTCTTGTTCGGAAATATCTTCTACATATTCAAGTACCTCTTTCCATACAACAAACTCTATAATTTAGAAAATTTGAATCTCCATAAACTTTTACTGGCTTTTAGCACTAGGAAAGTAAATTTCTGGGAGTTCTTTTGCCTGACTATGCAGCACGTGCCCATAGGTGGCCTTGCATAAACAGTCCACATAACAGACTTGTCAGCCAAAAGATGCTATTTATTTTACCATGCAGCCAATGCCCATAGGTGGCCCTGCATATTTCAACCCTCTAACGGGTTTTGTTAAATAATAGTAACTTCATTCTTGGAAACTACTTCTTCTAATGCCTTTTATCTCTTTTTCATATCATTCCTCAGATTCAAATATTCTTAAGCCATAGTTTACATTTTTTCCCTCATACTTGAGTATGGTAATATGTTTTCAGATAAATTGTCAAGGAATTGAATCCATTTTAATCTATTTTGGTCAAAGCTATTTCGACCTTAAACATTAGCCCCATTATGTCCGGAATGCATGACTTTAAACTGCCCACAAAAGAAAAAGGAACTCTGAGTAAAAGTCAAGTTCCAGCACACTTGCGCACTGCCCTCTATGCCCTAAAGTCTTGCGCGCCCCCTTTTCCTTTGGATGAATTCAATTTCCTCAGAGTCAAATCCTCATTTCTCTCCAGATCCCACTCTGAGGGGGGACTTTTGTTGACGCTCCTTTCATCACAGAATCTAAAAATTGGAAAAGGGGAATATCTGAGTCCAATGTGATTCATCCTTTGAAGAAACATCAAAAATCGACAAAGGGATGAACAAGGAGAACATTTCCCATAGGTCGCGCAAGTTCCCACATGGTCGCGCAAGTACACTTGCGCGCCGCCTAGTGATCGTGCAAGTACTTGCGCGACGCCTTATGGTCGTGCAAGTGACTTGCGCGACCTAAGTGATAACCGCCCGGTAACCGCCTGGTAACCGCCCAGGGTCTTCTTTTGCCTATAAATAGACCTTGTGGGCCCAACTTTGAGAGGATCTTTTTTCCAGAAACTCGGATTGAAGCTCCCGACACCCAAGTCTCTTCTCAAAGCTTCCGGAACACTTCTAAGGTAATTTCTTACCTAGAACGGAAGATCTAAAGAGAAGAAGGAAGGCCTATGTGTTGAAACTTATCAAACACTTGCGCGCCGACTTATTTCCTTCAATATAACTTGCGCGTCCCTTTTCTGGAAGAAACTCAAGAAAATTCTAAAGGTTTTAAAAAAGAGTCTCTCAAGTATTTCAATGCTGGTTGAAAATCGCGCAAGTACACTATGTGTCGCGCAGGTATACCTGCGCGACCAATACTTACGCGCCCACAGAAGACTTGCGCGCCTTGCAAGACTTGCACGCCCCTATCTTTTTGGGTGCCCATCTTGCCCATTTTTACCCCTCTTAAGCCATTTCACCTTTCCTTTTCAAGATTCAGTCTTCAAGACACTCTTCAAAGCCATTTATGGCATGATTTCTTGATTTGACTTTCTTATCTAAAAGGAATTCCGTGGAATCTCTCTCAAAGTCTAGTGATTTAAATATCCTTATGTCACTAAAATACGGAGAGTTCATTCATTCAACCTCATCCTTTAAGATGAGAGAATCGTAACCTGGGTCTCCTTTTCAGGAATAATCCTCAGTTATAAAACCTCAAATATGGGCATCCTCCTCAGGAATAAGCCCCAAACCTTAATCCCTAACCTGGGTCTCCTTTTTCAGGAATAAGACTCAGTCATAACCTTGGGCTTCCTTTTCAGGAGTAAGCCCCAAGTCCCTTAACCTTGGGCCTCCTTTTTAGGAGTAAGTCCCAGTCGTAACCTTGGGTTTCCTTTTCAGGAGTAAGCCCCAAGTCCCCTTAAAATTCTCTTAACCAATCATAATTTACCTTTGATTTGGGTTTCCTTTTCAGGAGTAAAACCCAATCATAAATCCCCTCCTAACTTGGGAATCCTCCTTAAGAGTAAGCCCCAAGATTAGAGTATTCAAATCTCCATGAAGCACATATAACTTTATGGACCCTGTTCATGGATTTTTTCCCTAAATGTAAATCCTAAACCTTCATCTATCTGGGCAGTCATCCATACATAAGCCCCAAACAAATTCTTATGATTGCATCTTTCATGGCACAATTGTCTAAATTTTACCAATACCTCTTGTTTCTCACACCGAGCATGACTCACGTGAGCTTAGAGTGTAAAAGTAATTATGACATTCATCTTTGAGCCATCAATCATAAACATCATACTCCATTTCTCGAACTACGTGGGTTCTGATTCCTTTTCCAAAACAAAGGATACGTAGGTAGCCCATTTATGGGTTCGATCCCAACTTTGAAATAATCTCTGTCCTTCTGAATGACGATAAACTTCAAGTGCCCCACTGAGTGGCTTTAAAATCAGCCTGGTCATCATAAATGACCAAGAGACTTTTATATAAATGTTTTGAAAGATAACATTGACCAAGAATCTCTAAACAGATATAGATGATTCTCTATTGATGAAGAACTTCGAATACATATAAAAGATTCTCTAAATTTCTTTGCATATTTAATCATTGATTGTTAAAACTAAAGGAAAGCACATTTTATACTTGGTAATGTAATAAGGATTCACGAACATAACTTAAATCTATAAAGAGAGTCCCGGAGTAGACAATAATTCCCCTCAAAAAGGTGTGATGAGTCCGACCTCCCATCCTCTCGACCAATGCAAATTCCTAAGCCTCATTAGTCCACAAGCTAATGAGCGCCTGCCTTTGGAAAGTAGGTCCAAACGGATGTGGAATCATTGGATGTTTCTGGTTCTACGAACAAACTCGTTAGAAACCGATCGGAACGTTTGAATCTCCCGTCGAGGAGGTCATCCCCGGATTCCGTGCGAAACACATGGGATTTCTTTTTTTTCACTGGATTAACAACCTTCTTATTTTTTGTGACCCTTACCGAGCTTTTTTTTCTCACCCCACATTTTAAAAAAAATAACAGGGTTTAAAGATAGGAAAAGGAAAGGAAGAAGTCATGTTGAAATTTATGAATATTTTTCATGAAAATAAAATCTGTTTTATTTTTAAAGTCTTATATTATGGAAAAAATGGACACTGATTGGATGTGTCTAATTTTTAATATATGGTCTTATTATCAATGAGTTATGACCTAATTTTATAAAACTATAAACTTAAAAAGATCCTCAAATATAAGATAATTAATTATTGAATTAAAACTAAAGATTATTTGATGTTTAAGGTCAGGTCCTTATAGTTGGTATTAAAGAAAAGGTTTAGATAAATTTATATTTTATAATTAAATTAATAGATCACCCTTAAAAGATTTTACTTTATAGTTAAGTTAAAAAGATATAGAATTTGAAGCTTACCATATTTATTTGTCTATAATATGTATGTGAAGAATGATTTTCTATAGAGGAAACATGGAAGATGCTGTAGGAAGGAACCGAGAGGAAAATATCCTTCCAAATTAGTTTCCTAATATGGTTGGAATTGAAACTGAGTAGTTTCTTGCTGTGATGGATAAGTTTAAACAATATATAAATGGGGGTGGTATCCATTCTAGATAGTATCTAGATATTCCACATAAGAACATGATGAAAATGAATTATTTTATGAGAAAAAATCCTCCAAAATTTAGTGGATATTTTTATATAGTGGTAGCCAAAGGATGGATCAATGCATTAGAAAAAATATTTAAGGTCTTGGGATGTTCCAAACACTAAAATAAAACTCTTGTCATTTATCATTTTGAAGGTTAATTTGATCAATGGTTGTATTTGGTAAATAATAATAGAGAGAAATATGATCTTGATTTCTTGGAATGGTAAAATTTTAAGAATATTTTCCTTAAGAAATATTTCCCTAAGCTTATTCAACTCATGACGGAGAAACAATTCCTGGAATTGAGGTATTAAGATATAGATTATATAGCTATGTATGAAGAAAATTTTACAAGTTTTTCTAGGTATGTACCATATTTTATTTGGGATATTAATAGTAAAATTAATAGATTTTATTCAGGTTTGAAACAAAGTTTATGAAGATATTTATCCACATGAGAATTTAAAAGCTATGGGAAAGTTGTTCATTTTATGAAGAAAGTTAAGATGGAGTTTTCCAACACTTATATTAATTGATATGACAAGAGTAAGAAAAAGTATTGATGATAGGAAATGGGGAAGAATCCTTAAAATAAATCTAGAGGTAAGAAAATCAAGTTCACATATTTTGATAAGTGTGGTAAAAATCATTATAGAGAATGTCTTATAAAATCTAGGAAGTGTAATAAATGTAGTAAATTTGGACATATGTCTCATGTATACAAATAAAATAGTCATTAACGATCTAATAATGGGGTAAATGATAGCCATATAAAGTTGATATGTTTTAGTTACAATGAGTTGGGTCATTATGCTAATGTGTGTCTGAGGTTAGTTACACAAGAGGGAAATCATCATGATCAAAAACAGAAAGATTTGGAAATATTATTTTCTACTACTATAGTTGATGTTGGACTGTAAAATTAAGTGATTATAGGTATATTACTTGTTTATTTGAATTATTCTAATGTACTATTTGAATTTGAATCTTTGCATCTATTCATTTATGAGAAATTTTTACGTAAAATGGGAATATCACCATATGAAAAGAGGATATAAGTTTTGGTGAAATATCTAGGAGGAAATATTAAATAAACCAAGATTTAAAGAAGTAATCATATTATTATTAGTGTAATGTAATTTACTATAAATATTTTTTAACTTTCTATGGTAGAGTTTGATATTATTTTGGGAATCAATTTACTTTAATTTTATCATGCTATGAGATATTGCGAATCCAAGGAAGTTTTATTCAATGATTTTATACCTTTGATAACATATCAAGAAGCTAATAAATTGATTAAATATGGTAGTGAAAGTTATGTAGAACATGTTATTGAAATAAGTAAATTATTCATATTAGTGATGTCTCAATAGTAAATGAATATTTAGATGTTTTTCTGGATGATTCACCTGGTATTATTCCTGATCAGGAGGTCAATTTTACTTTTGAATTAGTACCTGATTCCAATCCTATTTAAAAACCTCCTTATGAAATAGATAAATTAGAACTTTTATAATTAAAAAATAAATTTAAAATTTTTCTAGATAAAGGATTCATTCGATCTAACACTTCACAATGGGGTGATCAATTTTTATTTGTTAAAAAGAAATATTGTTCAATAATACTTTGAATTGATTATAGAGCCTTGAATAACATCACTGTTAGGGAAAAGTATAATTTTACTTATATTGATGATTTATTTTATCATCTCTAGGGAATGTAGTATTTTTTAAATATTGATCTTAGGTCAGGGTACCATCAGTTGAAAGTGAAGGATACAGATATTCTAAAGACTTCATTTTAGAATAGATATATGCATTATGAGTTTGTATTTATGCCATTTGGGTTGTATAATTCACTATCTATATTTATAGATCTTATTAATAGAGTTTTCTAAGAGTTCTTGGATAAGTTTTTATTTATTTTTTAATGATATTTTGTTATATTCTAATATTCAGTAGGAATATAAAAGGCACCTAATGATTGTTTTGAAACCCTTAAAGGAAAAGAAACTATATGGAAAATGTTACAAGTGTGAATTTGGGTTGTAACAAATTTATTTCTTTGGATATATTATTTCTAAAGATGGAGTAACTATGGACCCTAGTAAAAAAAGTTCCTAAATAATGGACAAGACCCACAAATATCACAAAGTTTCTTAGTGTTCTTGGATTAGTGGGTTATTACCAATAGTTTGTTGAAAACATTTCTCAGTTGTCTAGATCACTAACAAAGTTACCCCAAAAAGGATTTAAATTAATCTAGACAAAAGAATGTGATGATTGTTTTTAGAAACTAAATAGAACTCTGGTGAATGATCTATTTTTGGCCCTTCCTTCTAGAAATGGTGATTTTTTCACCTAAATTATGATTCATTGAAGGGAATTGTTTGTGTACTGATGAAAATTGGTTAGTTAATTTCTTATGCCTCAAATTAAATAAAACCTGATGAGTTAAATTATCCTATACATGATATGAAATTAATTGCTATTATTTTTTATTTAAAAATTTAGAGGCATCATTTATATGGAGTAAGGTGTGAGATATATACTAATAAAAAAAGTTTGAAGTATAATTCACTCAAAATGAGTTTAACATGAGTTAGATAATATGGATGGAAGTGATAAAGGATTATGATTGCATGACTCATTATCATCTTAAAAAGGAAGACAAAGTAGAAGATTATTTGAGCTAGATAAATAATGATACATTAAACATGTTATGTTTTGAAGATGATACTTTGTTTAATTATTTAATTAATTTTATCCTAGAAATTTTTCATGTAAGAACCTCCTCTTTTTTTAGGTTTCAGTACAGTCATCTCCATCCAAAAGAATTAGGCAATATCATAAGAATGATCTTGTTTTGTAGGAAATGGTTGAATTAGTTAATAAGGGTAAGTTTCTTGAATTTAATGATTAAAAATAAGGTGTTTTGATATTTTAAAAGGGTTTATGTGTGCCTTTTGATTCATAGTTGAAGAGATAATTGTTGAGTGAAGCTCATGGTTCCCCACTTTCCGTTCATCCTAATAGTACTAAGATGTATAGAGACCTTTGAGAGTATTACTAGTAGGATGGAATGAAAAGAGATATTGATGAATTTACCAAGTAATGTTTGAATTATCATTAGGTTAATGATGAATGAAAATTATTTAAGTTAATGATTCAACCTTTTCTAATTACAAAGTGGAAATCAGAAAATATATCAATAGATTTCATGGTGTGATTTCCAATGACATCATAAGGTAACAATTCAATTTAGGTTATTGTTGATCAATTAAATAAATCTGCACATTTACTTCCTATTCGAGATACTATGTATTTAGATCATCTTTCTTGAATGTATATAAAGGATATAGTTAGGTTACATAGATTTCCTCTCTCCATTGTATCAGTTTGTGATCTTAGGTTCACTTCTAATTTTTAGAAAGGACTTCAGAATCCATCGAGTATTGAATTAAATTTAAATATATATTTTCATCCTCAATAAAATAGACAAAACAAGAATAAGATTTATATTATGGAAGATATACTTTATTATTTTCAATGTATTTATAGGTTAGTTGGGATCAACATCTTTCATTGGTTGAGTTTTCTTATAACAATAGTCTTCATGCTAGTATATAAACAACACCATTTGAGGCATAATATGGGAAAAAGTGTTAGACACAAGATTTTTGGGATGAAGTAGGAGAAATGATGTTGATGGGACCAGAGTTAGTTGAGTAAGTGGTTGATAAGGTGTATCTAATTTAGAAACATATGATCATGGCAAGGATCAGTCAAAAAATTTATATGGATAACCAAAGGAAAGATATTTCTTTTAAGGTATATGATCATGTATTTCTCAGTGAATCTTGATGGAAAATTATTATGAATTTTAGTAAAAATGGAAATTTAAGTCCAGTATTCATTGGAATGTATTAAATCCTAGAGAAAGTTATATCATTTTCTTATTGAGTGGCCTTACCTCTAAGTTTATCCAAGATACACAACGTATTTCATGGTACAATGTTAATGAAATATGTGCCAAATTCATCTCATGTTTTATGAACTTAAGTAGTTTATATGGAACAAAATATTTCTTATAAGGAATATCCTATTAAAATTATTGATTGTATAGAGAAAGTTTTGTTGAATAAGGTGATTTAATAGGTCGTGGTTTTATGGAAAAACCATATGGTTTAAGAAGAAACATGTGAATATGAATATGTTATGAGAGAAAGATATCCCACTCTTTTAATAAGTTAATAAAATAGTGAGGATGCAATTTTAAAAAGTGGGAATAATTTAACAACCTAGGTAATGATAGAATAAATTATTTTCATGATTTTTAATATTTATTAATTAGGTATCTATATTGATTATGAAAATATTATGTAATTTTAAATCAAAGAGGAAATAATTTTTTTAAAATACTTTCTTATAAAGTTTTAATTGAAAGTTAAATTTATAAATTATATAATTTGAATTTTATAAAATTAATTTTATTTTTTAAATCATCATATCAATATAAACTTAGGGTAAAATATTGGGATTTTTCATAAAAATATTCATATTTTATTGAATAGTGAAAAATATTGTTTTTATAAAATTGTTATTCTATTTAAAAAAATTATGTAATTTAAAAGTTACATTATGATTTTAATTTTATTTCAAGTAACATAAATATTATTTAGTTATATTTTATACAATTAATCAAATTTTAATCAACTTTACACTATATTTTAGTACAAGTTTATTTTTAGGTTTAAAAAAGTATTTTTCTAAAAACTATTTTGAAGTGCATAATTTTTCTCAATTTTAATTAATTAAAAAAACCCCTAATTAGGAATGATTTGAATGAAATATAAAGATTATATATATATAAATAGTAATTTAAATTCATATAATGATTATTACTAGTTATAGAGTTAATATAAAATAATTTTATGCTTGAAAAATACACTTCTTGAAAAACCACTTTTTTATCGCATCTATGGGTTTAATTTTAAATTAAATTATACCACTTCAGTGAATTAAATTTGATAAAATGTATTTAATATTTTTAATCATCATTATTTATATTTTATAATAATGTAAACTTAATTTTTTGGTCATAATTAATAGAGAAAACAATAAAAATATTTTACCACAGTTAAGGTACAAACAAGTTTAGTGGGGGGGACCAAAAGAAAAGGGTTATAATGATCCAAATTTTGTCTAAATTATATTTTATATACATATTTAAAACTTATATAATATAATTCTTGATAATTATCCATTTTTTATCCTTCTATGATGTGAAAAATGTGGGTATAACTTTCTCTTTTCAAAAACTTTAAGTGTGTTGTCTCACCCCACTTATAAAATGCCACCCCCTATCCTCTTATATTCACACCTTAAATTAATTTTGAGTAATAAAATACCTGAAAAAATATATTACTTACATCCCTACTCAAATCCTCTTGGGATTGGTTTTATTATAAATCTAATCTAGGAAGGATTTAGGTATAATCCTAGAGAGGTGGTTAGAGAAGAGGTATCGTTCTTAACTGAGCATTTTTGTTTTGTTTCTTCTTACAACCCCTTAAAATATTCCTAAAACACAATGATATAATAAAAAATTACATCTAATATAATTATATGTTATTATGTTAATTTAATAACCTAAATCCATTTCCTCTTCCATCAAATGGGAAATGAAACCATCATTCATGTGTACGGCGGACTACTGCCTCACAAACCGATATAATTAATTTTTCATCATTATCTCTCACAAATGTATATAATGATGTAATTAATGAATATATATTATATTAATGAAATATTTATCATTATTAAAATATAATATATCATTTTATATTTTCCTTTTGATTCACTAGAAAATGATATCGTCGTTTGTGTGTACGTATGGACCACCACCACCATGAAGCGATGTGATTCTTTTTTCATCACCACATCACATGGTTTATTTATATTATTTTATTTAAGGAAATAATTTGGTATTTGTGATATTATTATCATTTTTTAAAGATAAAATATTACTTATCTTATTTCCATAATGATTGTTGAAAAATGTAAATGTTACTCATGCGTACGTATAGCCTACCATCTTTATAATTGTAACATATTCCATTTTTTATAACCATATTTCCTGATTGGTTTTAAATGTATAATTTATGTATAAAAATGATATTTATTTAAATATTATTATTCTGGATATAGTTTTATAATGACCCCTTTGACCATATTCAACCTACCGAAGTCATTTTGGACTCACAGACCCAATATTTTCAAAACATATGATATTGACATAAATGATTACATAATTGTTATAACATGGTGATAATTGAAATAAATTGAATAATATAATTGAAAAAGGTTCTAAAGAAATTAAATAATTATCATAATTTTATTATTTAAGAATATAAATAACGTACCTGGTGAGTCAAACTCAAGGTATGAGACTTTATTTTAAAAAATATTCTTTTAAATATTTATTTTTCATCTCTTTTCCCTCCATTTCCATATTTTTAAAATTATTTTATGGATGATTTTTTATGGAAATATAATATTTATAAATTAAATTTCATGAAACTTTTTTTTACTTTATTTCAATTTTTTTCAAAAAAGGAATCTTTTTGCTGAATGTTTGACTTTATTTACAAAAGATAAAATACATGTTCTATTTTAATATATTCGATGGTGATGAATTTTCCTGCCACCATAACCATCATTTGAAGTTTGGATTAATTTACAATATTTCATGTTTTATTAAAAAAGAATATTTCCCCTTTTCTGGATATTTTTTATTGAAAATTGGGTTTTAAAAGAATAGGTTACTTTGATATACGAAAGAGTTTTTCATATGTGTTTAAAAGAGTTTTTCAAGGGTTTTATATCGGAAATTTACAAGATTAAAATGTTTTATTCATGATATATTGCTTGTACATTATTTATATGATAGGTGTTATCACATATCATTGAGTGATTTCAATATAAATTATATGATCTATGTTCCCATATAGCATCAGGTGAGCCCGATATAGCTTATAAGATGGGTGCACTTAGATAGAACTCTAATGAATTGTTTAATTATTATGTTCTCTAAGGAAATATACCATAATTAAGACATATTTTATTCCAATTTTTAAGGATTTTTGTAAGGGTTCAATAAGGTTTCTATAATATGATGTTCTAAGGAACCCGAATGACTTTTATATGCTTGGTAATGAGTTTTCATGAAAATAATTGGATTTAAAAAAAGGTAAGATAATGATATTTTTAAAATAAATATGATTACCTACAAGGGTAAAAATGTTTGTTTTTAATACAAGTTTTTTATGGGTTTTCATATTTTTCATTGGACTAATAGTTTTCTTATTTTTATATCCTTCACCATGCTTTTTATGCTCATCCCGCATTTTTAATATTTTTTTCATAGGGTTTAAGGATGGGTAAAAGAAAGGAAGAAGTCAAGTTTAAATTCATAGAGATTTTTTAGGAAAATAAAATGGGTTTTTTGAAAGTCTTATATTATGTGGAAGATGGATACTAATCAGAAGTGTCCACTTTGTAATATATAGAATTTTAATCTATGAGTTATTATCTAATTCTCTAAAACTCTAAACCTAAAAAGATACTCAAATGCAGTATAATTAATTATTTACTTAAAACTCAATATTATATAATGTTTATGTCTAAGTCCACATAGTGGAGCCCTTGAGAGTTTATGTGGTTCCTGGTTATTATTTCCTCTCATGATGATGCTTTTCCTGATACCCTTAACCGTGAACATCCTTTTAGTAGAAGGGTATTTTAATTTTGTTGTACAAAATAGGTAAATATTAGTAATGTTAAAGGGACCTTCCCAACGAGAGTCAAAATTACTCAGGTGAAGTAAAAAGTGATAATTAAAGAGTATTACCTTTTCAAATTCATAAAATACCTTTCATATGATGTGTTTATCATGGAGTACCTTAGCTGTTTCTTTATAGAGATTATAATTCTCATAAGAGTTAATTTGAGGCTCCTCCAACTCATTAAATTATAGCAACCAATTCTTACAAGATTTTTTCAAAATTTTTTTTTCATATTATTACAGACCAAAATGATTTATGAATAATTTCAACTAGTAAATGATATGGTTTTCCAAAAAACTAAACTAAATGAAGACATCATGATGGGTGTCTTATAGGTCATTTTATAATCCCAAAGTTCCTTTCCATGTTTTTTAGATCAGTCATCTCTTATGGGATTAAAAATTATTTCAATCACTCTTTTCACTTCCCTATTTGAAATTTAAGCAGATCCATTTTTTAGTGAGGATAGGAAGTGAAAGTTTTGTGAAAAATAATATTTTTTTCTCAGAAGTGACTACGGTTCGATTATCGAAATGTGTTCCTAAGTCACTCACCAAGGAACATATATAAACCTATGGAAGATGTGTGTTTTAAGGGAATCAATCATAGTTTGTGCATCATCCTTACTAGTGGATTTGGCCTCTACCCACCTAGAAGAGAAATAAATAACTAGAAGAATATATGAGAAGCCATTTCAAGAAGGGAATGTTCCCATAAAATCAATGGCCTAAACATCAAATATTTTACATAATATTAAGGGATTTTAGGTAATTTCATTTCGTCTAGAAGTTATTCCTAATTTTTAGCATGTGGGGCATGACTAAAATAACTCATATGAGCCCTTGAATAGTGATGGCTATAATAATTTCAAGTCAAGGACTTTTTGAGAGGTCCTTTGTGATCTAAAGTTTCCACCTCAAGGAAGTGAGTGAAAAAATAACAAAATTGAGTAATGTTCCTATTTATCAAAAAATATCTTAATTACCATGTCAAACCCAGTGTTCAAAAGTTTATCATCATCCCAAAAATATTTTTTGGAATAAATTTTAATTTTTATCTTTGTTCATTTGAAAAATCATGTGGGAAAACATTAACAACCAATTAATTTTAAAATTAAGAATACTATAATAATTTTAGAGAGTGTGATGAGAATATTTACATGGGAAATTTATGGTCTATGATTAAATAATGAGAAGAATGAGTGATTATACTCAAATGATCAACCAAATAGTTTTATTTTACATGTCTATCCCTAATATCTAGCTCAAACTATTGAATCATTAAGATCAAAATTAGTGTATTCATGTTGGAACCACTATTTTTAAGTAAGAAATTTAAATATGAATCATCTGTGTATATAATGATTTTATATCCTAAGATATAGGACCAGATTTTTTCTAATTCAATAACCTTAGATAAGAGTTATTTTTTAGTGAAAGTGTAGTTATATTGAGTTTTATAGAATTTTTTGAGGAATAATTATGATAAAAGTAATACTATATTTTATTTGACTAAGGAGTACCCAAATGAACATATTAGAATCATCACACATCAATTAAAAGGGTAAGGAACAATATGAGGGTTGAATTATAGGAGAGAATATAGGCACTACTTTGATTTAAACAAATTACCTCTTTTATGACTCATCAAAATTGAATAAAAATTCATTGTTGGGAAATTGTGTGTGAGGAAGTGAAATAATAATGATGTTATGGATGGACCGCCGATAATAACCAAAATGTACAAGGAAATAATAGATGCCTTAAACTGATGATATTATAGGAAGTTATTTAGTCACCCCTAACTTAGTTAGATGTAATTGAATACCCTCATGAGATATTATGTGTCCTTGTAAAATTCCACTAGTAACCATGAAATGAAATCTTTCAAAATTCAAAACAAGGTAACATTTGACATACTTTTGTAGGACCCGAGAGAGTGAATGCAATAAATATTTAAAAGACTTACCATAAATGGTAAAGTCATCCCATAAAACCTCCAAGTAATGATCAATAAATTCAGAAAAATATAATCATTATACAAATTTGAAATTTTACAGGATAATTAAAAATCCAAAAATGTATATGTCCCAAAGGGGCACATGAATGTTTTTTTTCATAGTCCTATGGAGAAATTTGGATTTGTAAATATCTAGTTTAGAAATTTTAAAATATAGAGTGAGTGTTTTTAGAAATTATTTTTAGAAATTGATTTATTAAAGAGAGTGTGAAGTGGTATTTATGAGTTTTTGAATTTAATGTTTGATAACCAATGCACACACACCACTTGTTTTTTACTTAAGTTGGAGCCATTTCTCTAAGTTAATTGGATATAATAATTATGCCACATTTTTTATGAACAACTTGAATCAAAATTACCCATCTACTATTATAAATTGGGTAGATAATACCACCGTTAAGAAGATAGGTAATCTCATCCATTTCTACCTAAAGTATGAGTGTATTAAGTGTTATTTTTGGTTGCCTTTTGGTTTTGGATGATTTCTGTAACACCCAAATATTTCTATGAATTATTTATTTTTAAATAATTTTAATTCTTCAATAGCTTATGTTTTACATAACCACAAGTTTAAACAAACTAAGAGACACTATTAGTATAAAATGAACATTATAAAATAATCGTTAAATTGGTGATAATAAATATGAAAAAATTAATTTATGAAATAAAAATATATTTACAATTCAATATGAATGTATTGGTATGTGATTAGAAAATAATCACTCAATTTTTAGTAAAATAAAATTATTCTTCAAAAATATGTTTTCGTCAAAAATGAGTTTATTTTCTTATTATGAGTGAATATTAATTTTTTTAATTTCTAGAAAATTTATTTGACAAAATTAATTTCTTAGTTTAAAAATTTTCTTAAATTTTTTATTTTTTAAATAATTTTTTGAAAACATTAATTTTTTAAGGAATAGTGAAAATACTGATTTTTATTTAAAATTGTATTTTCTTTTAAAGTCTTTACAAGATAAAATTATGTTTTGTATTAGATTAAAATTCTAATTATTTATTTTAATTTATAAATAATACAATTATGGTTTTTAGAAAGTATTTTATACAAAAAATTTATTATACAACATTTTATGTTTTAAAAGGGAATTCTTCCAAAAGAATATTTTTCATTAAAATTTATCGATTTTATTTTAAATTTAATTCTAAAATTTCTATGTTTTGAATCTTTAAATATGAAAGCCAAATTTATATATTAAAGGATAAAATTCAGTGAATATGTCTCTTTTATTTTTGGAAAATATGAATAATTACCTTGGTAAATTTTGTTACCATGATAAATAGTAAATTGAATAATTTAGGTTGAAAATAAAATTATAAAGATTGTAAAATGACTCTAACACATGTAAAAAATTTATTTCATAACGATAATTTGAACCTTAACAAATAAGGATCTAAATTAAGTTTTCTATGGACACTTTTCCATAAAAATAACTTATATAATATTTAAATCAAAGAAAGTCACAAAATTTCACTTTATTTTTATTTTATATCCCTCATGTGTTCACATGGGAAAAAAGACATGTTATGAATGAATATAAATGTAAATTTATAACATAATAAACATATTTTCATGATAAAAAATTATTTTTTACTTTTTGGGCCACTTAGATGAGATTCTCATATTTATAATATTTTATTTAATAAAAATTTAAATATGTCACATTTATGTTTTAAATAATATATCATTTTTAAAATAGGGCTACCCACAATATATATTAGACTAAAAATATTGTTATTAATTCCATACGATTTATCTTCATCATGGTATTTTATTTTAATTTTTAGTGAAAAATAATTATAATAAATAATTATACAACTGAGATGTAGTAATTATCTTATTAATGGAAATATAAAATAAATGTTTCTAAAAATATTAAAATAAATATAATTTGAGATTATTAATGTATTTTTTTTATATATTACTTTGACCTATTAGGAATATAATAAAATATTGGGTTATAATTTAACTAATTATCCTTATATTAAAATTCCAATTAATGAATAGTGTCAAAATTGACACTAATGATATTTTATCAAAATAATATTCTATTAAATTATTTAAAAATCATAAAACATATTTAAAAATAAAAAATAATTATAATATGGTCTAAAATGTTATAAAATTTTCATTTATGGTCCAGTTTACATCACATAAGTAAATATTACAACATTTCAATATTGAAAAAGTTGTTATCAAATTTAAAATTAAAATAGGTTAACTATGGGTTAATTAAAATGATAAGTTTTAAATAAATACCAAAAATTGTCTAAAATCTATTGGTTTATTGTATTAAAACTATATATTATTTTATATTCTAATCCATCTCATTTTAGGTATTTTGATTGAGATTGAATTTATTAAAAATTAATATTTTTAGAAATTCCAAAAGTGCCCCTCACATAAATTATAAAAGGGAACCTCCTCCCTCAATTATTCACATCATTGTGATCATTTAAGCTCATCCATCCCTACCATTTTATCTTCTCAACTTCCCTATCCACATTCAAGAGGTTTTTTTATAACAATTGAAACTTTTATCAATGGAATTTCACCCTTCTTATAATAATGTCATATAGTATAAATCAAATAAAATTACATATAGAACACAATAAAAATTTTATAAATGATAAATTAATGAAATAAGAGGAATTTCTTGAAATTAAAGAACCTATACCAATGGAATATTAACTTGACCTTTGGAATAAAAATATGACCCTTAAGAATAGTAACACGACCAATAGAATAGTAACTTAACCTTTTTAAGTACAAATATAATTCAATTATATTATGAATGAAAAATATGATATATTTATTTCATGGAATAAGTAAATAAATGTTTTAAAAATGATAAATTAAGTTTTGATATTTTTATAAGTCATAAATATTTAATTACAATTTTATAATTAATTTAACAATTTAAAATAAAATATATTTTTATAAAATGTATTCAAAAAATAATATTTTATTGTATTATGATTATAATATAATTTTATGAGACCTTAATTAATTTTTCAAAGTGTTTGAAAATGAGTTTTAATTTTAAAATGAGCATTTTTTGAGTAAATGATGATGTTATTTAATAATTAAATTTATCATATTTTGAAAATTATTTTCATAAAATAGAGTTAATTTTTGAATTCTACATGTCGAAAAATGGTTTGGGATAATATTTGGTATTTTCCTGAAATACTTGAATTTTCAGTGAATCGTAAAATATGATAATTTACAATAGAAACTAAATACATGAATTATTGATTCATGGATATGCATGGACGATTTAAGCCAAAAATATCAAACCATCCTTAAATATTTTAATATATTTAGTGATAATTCTCTCACTATTCATAGTCTTGAGCCAAATTATTAAACTAATGAATAAAATATTGAGAAAACACCCTTATCCTCCACTATAAATAGCACACTCACCACCTCTTCTCCTCACACCTTTCAAGATTTGAGCCTTGTCAAAATTATACTCAAGTATATTCCCAATCCCATTCCCCATGTCCAGGATCCCTTGGTCTTATCAAAAGACACAAACATTTTCTCTAAGGAGGTTCTCAAGGAGGAGATATTTAAGAGGTAAAATACTCTTCCTTTTTCTTTTAATTTATTTTATTTTCTTATTCATTTCTTATTCTATCCTCACCTCCTCTAAACAAATGTTAATTATTACTCAAGTATATTCTATATACCATAATGATATCATTTAAATGTAATATCCACAATCAAACTCCTTTCTCTCTCTCTCTCTCTCTCTCTCTTTTATTTTAAAAATGAAATCATCACCTGTGATGTGTCAATTTAATCACATCGTGGATGATGAATTTTCATTTTCCCTAAACACCTTCAATTTTGTCCCTAAAACCAATATAATGGTTGTTACATACTTTAAAATATATGTTATAACCCTTATTATATTCTATAACTAAAATATTTATAAAATACTAAATGACAAAACTAATCTAGTTTGTTGTGATCGAAAAACACTAAAATTAACCCAAATGATTATCATTAACTATTTATCTAATGATTCATACTCATTCCATTTAAAAAAATAATATATATATATATATATATATCCATTTAAACCTATGTATGTTAATTAATATCATATATTTTTAATTATTTAGATTTATACCCTTCCTAAGTAAACTTCTATACTTATATTCAAGTAAACCGATCATGAAAAGCAAGAAAATGAATAGTCCCAAATGATGAAATTAAACTATATAACTAATGGAAAAGCACATAAATTAAATTAATAAAACTATAATGAATAAAATTCATGAATAAAATGTTATGTATTTTTTAATTGATGAATTTAATTTTATTATCTAGGATATTAAAGTGAATAAATTATTCAGACATAAGGTAAGGGGAATTCTCGAACCCAACTCTCTTTATTCGGGTTTTCCCTCTTTCACCCCATTTTTAGTATGGATATTCCATTAATGTTATTTAAATATAATTTCTTCATCACCATCTTATATTTTTTGGGATATAGATGTTATCAATCTGGTTTTATGAAAAATACAAAGTTTTTCCAAAAGAACCCTTGTTTCTAAAAACACATCTTTTACTCCTTATGAGATTGTTTATTATTCACTAAAAAATTGATGATTCTTATAAAAAAAATGTTATTCCCTATTTCTTTTGGGAACCCCAAAGTTTATTTATTAATGTATTCTCTATTAAATGAAACCCATTTCTTTCCATGGGTTATTTTATATCTAATATTGATATATGTTCTTTGTGGCTTGCATGATTATGTAAATGTTATAATGTGATGGGTGTGCTTGGAATTATATTGTGCATGAGAATTATATAATGTGACAAGTGTCCTTGGAATTATACAATGCCTCAATGAATTGGGTAATGTTATGTATCTCATGAGATAAAGTGATGTATGTGTGATAGTTAACCACTAAGACATGATTTTTCATTTTTTTGCATTGCCACATCCCAAGCCTTTATTTATTTATTCCTATCATGATTATGATTATATTAATTTATTATAATGATAATGATTATTATCACCCCATATTATATTGATTCATGTTCTTATCTATCCTCTTACTATAATTTTATCTCACCCCTTTTCTTTGATGTATATCCCGAGGTGATTACATGTACTAAGGAGAACAAAAGGGACACAAAGAATCTAGAGAGGAAGGAATTAAATAAATGTTTATGTTTTATTTTTTAAATGTTATGTATGGTCCTAATTTTCCCAAGAAACTAAACCTTTGGATCTTGGTTTTGTAATTATTTTATGTTGTTTGTATTTAAAATGATGTAATAAGTTATCTAAGAAAAGTAGGGTTGATATAGTTTGTGTCATAGCAGGTTTAGTTAATTTGGGAATTAAGATTAGATAATATTAGTGAAAACCCTTAGTATGAGACTAAGTATATATAATAACCCAAGAAGAATTGTTTTAGAAAATAAACATAGGTATCCTACAAGATATTCCTTTTGAATTAATTCAAAAACGAATAAATTATTTATTCATGAATTGTTAACTTATGATTTGTTCTAACATTTTGAATTTTAGAAAACAATGGGAACCAGGAGAATCCAGGACAAAAACCCATAAGAGGGATAATATAGTGATTACTTGAACAACATCCCTAATTCCTTGGGAGGTGGAGTTCAAAATTTCCTTGTGATGCTTACCTAGATGTCTCAAGTTATGAACAATAACCTGAATAATGTGGAATGTCTGCCTTCTCCTAAGAGGGAGAAACTACTGTCAAGTATTTTATGCAACAACCACCACTGATGTTTAGTGGATCTTCCCAACTATTAATTACAAAATTGTGGGTAAAATCATTGGAGAATATCTTTTCTATGCTTCACTGTTATAAGATAGATATGGTGACTCTATCCATTTACCATTTATATGGTGAAGCTGATCAATGGTGGGATTTGTTTAAGAACACAAGCAGATAAATGAAATTGAAGAGATAGAGTGGAAAGACTTTAAGTTAATGTTTTTTATCAAGTATTTCCCTTGAAATATTTATAAAAATATGGAGAGATAATTCATTAATATAAAGAAAAAGTAAGGTAAATATGTCATGAACTATGAATAAAAATTTCACAAGACATGTAAGGAATTCTTTAGGTTTTGTTATCAACAATGATAGAAAAATTTATAGATTCTATAGTGGATTAAAACCACACCTTTAAAAGGATATATAAATTCAATACTCTGGGTGTTATGAATAAGTTGTTTTATGTGCTCTCAAAGTGGATATGGAGTTTGTAGAATGGCCCCATGGCTATGGTGATAAGAAACAAAATATGGATTTTCAAACTGGGGGATCTAATAAAAAAGGTGGAAAGAAATCCCAACCACCCACATGTCAAAAACATCAAAGAAGAATCATGGAAACTACCTAAAAGGGATGGGGAAATGATATAACTATGGAACATAAGGTCACCATGTTCATGAATGTCAAAGATACATAAAAAAAGTCATGCGATACAATGGAGGAAAGTATAGAACCACCCATGGTCCAATGCTACAATTATAGGGGCAATAGCCCTATACAAGCTGGTTCACTAAACCTAGAGTCCTTGAGGGTAATCAACGTCATAAACAACCAAATCCAAAGGAACAAGGGAATGTTTATCCCATCACTACTACTAAATTGGAGCAATAAAATGAAGATGTACAAGGTACACTTATTATTCACTCAATAATAGAAAATGTATTATTTTATTATGGTTCTACAATTCCTTTATATCTTTCAATTTTTCTAGAACTATGGAATAAAATCCCTGAAACCTTGATGAAAAGATATCTATAAAAACATGTAGTGGTGTGATCATTGAAACCCAAGTGTTAGACTATTCTTCTATTAGCATATGTGGGAATATTTTTCCAAAAAATATCGTGATACTTTTGATAGTGGAATTTGATGCTATACTAGGGATGGATTGTCTCTCATTATATAGACCACACATCAAATTTGGGGAAGAGGAAATAAATTTTGATATTCTGAACCATGCCATTCTCCTCTACAAATGCAAGTAATATCATTAATTTCCTTTGGAAAATCCTTAAATGGTGTGGATGTTGATTCCCTATAAAGAAGCATACCTCGCTCAAATGGTTGAGTCAAAGGAAGGTATCGACCTAAGAGAAATTCCAATTGAGAGGGAATACAATGATGTATTTCCCAAAGAGTTACTCGAATTTACCTTAGATCGTGAGGTAGATTTCTCAAAGGAATTCATACCTAGAGATAATCCTATCTCAAAATTCCCCTACATGATGGCCCCGATAGAACTGGAGGAGTTAAAGAAGCAGCTGTAATAGAATTTGAAAAAAGGGTTCATACGCCCTAGTGCATCACCTTGGGGTGCGCCAGTTCTCTTTCTAAATAAAAAGGATGGATCAATGTGGCTATGTATTAACTACTGGGAGCTCAACATGATCACCATAAAGAATAAGTATCCTATTTAAAGGATTTATTATTTGTTCAATCAGCTACGAGGATCTCAATATATCTTATAGGTGGATCTTCATTCTGGATATCATCAACTAAAGGTAAATAAGGAAGATAATCAAAAGAGTGCATTCTATACAAGGTGTGGGCACTATGAGTTTCTGGTGATTCCCTTCAGTCTTATTAATTCTCCAACAATCTTTATGGATTTTATTAATAAAGTCTTTAGACATTACCTTGAAAAATTTGAGGTAGTTTTTATCGATGATTTTATCATCTACTCCAAGATCAATGAGGAACATGAAGAATATGTAAGGCTCGTGTTAGTTACATTAAAGAATGATAGTTTGTATTCCAAGTTTATTAAGTTTGAATTTTAGATGAAGTAAGTCAAATTATTGGGACATGTGATCACAAGTGAGGGAATTTCTATATACCCTTTAAAATAAAAGGCAATTTAGCAATGGACCTGACCCTATAGTGTCACGGAAATCCGTATTTTTCTTGGATTAGCAGGGTACTATTAAAAATTTGTGATAAATTTATCGTGTTTTTCAAGCCTTCTAACTAAGTTAACAAGGAAAGGGGTAAAGTATATCTAGATAGACGAATGCAAGAAAAGATTCAAGGAGCTAAAGAGAAGACTGATCACTGCACCTGTACTCACATCACTGAAAAGTAGAGAAAGTTTTGTGATGTACAGTGATTCTCCAAAGAAAGGATTGGGCTGAATGCTCATACAAAATGATAAAGTGATAGCCTACTCCTCATAACAGTTGAATACCCATGAGTAAAACTACCTAACGCATGATCTAGAGCTAGCAGATGTGATTTTTAATTGAAAATATGGTGGCACTATCTTGATGGTGAGATGTGTGACATATATACCAACCACAAGAGCCTAAAGTATATATTCAAACAAAAGGAGCTCAACATGCATAAAATGAGATGGTTAGAGCTAATCAAAGACTATGATTTCTCTATTCACTATCATCCTCGGAAGGCGAACAAGGTAGCTAATGATCTTAAAAGAAAAGAACCTGCTACCCTATCCATGTTGCATATTGAGAAAGAACCTATCTTCTTGGACATGCAAAGGATAGATTTGGAAATCATAATGGTAGGGAATACATCCTACCTAGACTAAATTATTTCCCAACCATCTATACAAAAAAATATTAAGGAGATACAAATGGATGATCCAGAGTTACAAAAGAAGGTGAATGAAATAAAGGAAGAGAATATGCAAGAGTACCATGTTGATGATAATGATGTGATTTGGTTTGGAATAAGGATTTGTGTGCCTTTATCACCTGAGATAAAGGGGGATCTATTTGATAATGCACATAGCTCACCTTTCACCATTAATATTGGTAACACAAAGATGTATTGTGATCTATGAGAACAATTCTGGTGGGACAACATGAAGAAGGATATTTTTGAGTATATCTCAACGTTCTTGATATTTCATCAAGTTAAAGCAGAGCGTAAAAAGTACAAAGGTATGAAACAATCATTTTCTATAACCATGAGGAAATGGTAGAATGTTACCATGGAGTTTTTCCCTAGTATACTAAAGACATCCAAATGAAACAATGCACTATGGATTGTGGTGGACCGACTCACCAAGACTTACCACTTTATTTCTATATAACAAGATTTATATCTTGAAAAAATTTCCAAGATATATGTGAAAAAAGTTGTGAGGATGCATGGGGTACCAATTTCAATAGTCTATAATCATTATACAAGGTTCACATAAAATTCTATATAAGTATTCAACATGCCTTGAGTATGGAATTGAATTTCAGCATGACCTATCACCCCCAAACTAATGGCCAATCTAAAAAGGACTATTTAGATTCCCAAATACATGCTAAAAGACTACTGAATCAAAATAACAGGTGGATGGGATTAACATATTCCATTGGTTGAGTTCTCATACGAAAATAGCTTCCAATCAAGTATTAATATGGCTCCATATGAATTTATATATAGAAAGTGATGTAGAACTCTAACCTATTGGGATGAAGTTGGTGAAAAAAAGATACTTGGACCAAATCTTGTAAAATAGATGAAAGAGAAGTTTCATGTTATCCAACAACATATAAAATCTTCTTAGAGTCATAAAAATATCTATGATGAAAACCATCGAAGGGACTTGGAATTTGACATCAGAGATAATGTCTTCCTTCAAATATCACCATGGAAGAGAGTCATGTGGTTTGGAAAGAAAGGGAAGCTTAGCCCAAGGTACATTGACCTCTTTGAGATCCTTGATTGCATAGGATCAGTGGACTATTGTCTTGTACTTCCTCCAAGTATGGCTAAAATTCATGACATATTCCATGTATATCTCCTGATAAAGTACATACCATATCCCTCACATGTGCTAAACCCAGGGGTGGTACAACATGAAGATGATCTCTCTTATGAAAAGAATCCTGTAAAAAATTTGGACTAGATAGATAAGGTTATACAAAACAAGGTAACCCACCTTATAAAAGTGCTGTGGAGGAACCATATCTATGAATAAGAGACTTGGTAACTGGAGGAGGTGTTGAAGGAGAAGTACCCTCACCTGTTTATGTAAAATGAAATTTCAAGGTTGAAATTTTAAAAGGGGGGAAGAATGTAAACATCCACACTTTTATCAATGGAATTTCACCCTTCTTATAATAATTTCATATAGTATAAATCACATAAAATTACATATATATCATAATAAAAAATTTATAAATGATGAATGAATAAAATACAAGGTATTTTTAGAAACTAAGGAACCTATACCAATGGAATAGTAACTTGACCATTGGAATAGTAACATGACCCTTAGGAATAACAATACATCCAATAAAATAGTAACTCAACCTATTAAAGTAAAAATAAAATTTTAAGTATCTTATGAATTAAAAAATGATATATTTATTTCATGGAATAAGTAAATCAATGTTTTAAAAATGATAAATTAAGTGTTGGTATTTTTGTAATTCATAAATATTTAATTACAATTTTATAATTAATTTAATAACTTAAAAGAAAATATATTTTCCTAAAATTTATTTATAAATTAATATTTTGTTTTCTTATGATTATAATATAATTTTTTGATACATTAATAAAAATTTCAAAGTGTTAGAAAATCAGTTTTAATTTTAAAATCTATATTTTTCGAGTAAATGATGATGTTAATTAAAAAGTAAATTTATCATATTTATAAAACTATTTTCATAAAATGGAGTTCATTTTTTAATTCTAAACATATAAAAATGTATTGGTAGAATTTTTGGTATTTTTATGAAATACATGAATTTTTAATGAATAGTAAAATATGATAATTTACGATAAAAACTAAATACATGAATTATTGTGTCATCGCTGATGTATGGATGATGTAATCCCAAAAACTCAAAAACTTCTTAAATATTTTAATATATTTAGTTATAATGATCAAACTATTCATATTATTGAGCTAAAATATTAATCTAATGAATAAAATAATGAGAAAACATCTCTCTCCTCCACTGTCCTCCAATGGCCTGAAGGCCGTCAAATTTTTATTATAATAAAAACCCACTTTTATGGGAAGAAGGGGAAAACCCAAATAGATATCATAACTAAGACAAATCACGACCCAATGGTCCAGAGTGAAAAACAAGACGAACCACATGGAGCCTCCCCTCCCCAGCATTTGATCGTGATGAAGCTTTTCACCATTGCAAGGCTGATCGACAATCAAGTGTCCTGTGTCAAAGCAAAGGCTCGATCCGATGGCTGATGCCATACCCTATCAAACATACAAGTCCAAAAAGCTCTGAAAATATGAACCACCAGCTCCAAATCCTTGTATGGGGCCTAAACCACATGGCTGAGTCCAGAACCAAAATTCAAACCAAATAGAAAACTGCCAGACACGCCTTGAGCAGCGACCGTCGTACGCCAAATAATCAAACTCTTAGCATTATCACCAGAATCCAAAAACAACAACGAAACAGCACCAAAAGAAGTGATGAAATCATCATGAAAAATGCCTATAGGAATTCCATTAACCACACAAACTACACATCCAAAAAATGAAATCATCACCCGTGATGTGTCAATTTACCAACATCGTGGATAATACATTTTCATTTTCTATTAAAACCTTCAATTCTATTCATAAAACAACTATAATGGTTTGTACGTACCATAAAATATATTTTATAACCATTTTTTTGTAGAAGTAAAATATTTACATAATAATAAATGATAAAACAAATCGAGTTTTCTGTGATTGAAAACCACTAAAATTAACCCAACCGATTATCATTAACTATTTATCTAATGATTCATCCTCATTAAATTTAACCAAATGATATATATAACCATTTAAAACTCATTATTTTTATTAATAACATAAATTTTAAATTCTATATAATTATACCCATTCTACATAAAACTTCCATACTCATATTCAAGTAAGCCGATCATGAAAACCAAGAAAACAAACACTCCCGAACGATGAAATTAAACTATATAAATCATCTAAAAGCCCATAAATGAACTTAATAAAAATATAATTAATAAAATTTTATATATTTTTTAATTAATGAATTTAATTTGATTATCTCGGATATTAAAGTGAAGAAAGCATTCAGACATAAGGTAAGGGGAATTCTTAAACCCAATTCTATTTCTTTAGGTTTTCGCTCTTTCACCCCATTTTAGTGTAGATATTACTTTAATATTCCTTAAATATCATTTCTTCATCATTATATTATATATTATGGTATATATATGTTACCAATAAGGTTTTATGAAAAATTCATTGATTTTTCCAAAAGAACTCTTATTTGTAAAATCACATCTTTTACTTATCATGAGATTGTTTCTTCTTCATTGAAAAATTTATGATTCTTATAACAAGTTTGTTATTACCTATTCTACTTGAATGTATTATTTATGAAATAAAACCCATTTATTTACATGGTTTATTAATTTCCTTGAATGATATAAATTCTATGTGGAATGTATGATAATGTAAATGTTATGATGTGACGGGTGAACCTGAAATTATATATTGCATGAGAATGAGATGATGTGATGAGTGTGCCTGGAATTATATAGAGCTCCAATAAATTGGGTAAAGTGATTTATCCCAGAGATAAAGTTATGTATGCATGGTATTATACCACTAAGACATGATGTTTCATTTTTATGAATTTCCACATTCCAAGCCATTATTTAATACTTTCTCTCATGATTATTATCTAATGCCTATGTTATGATGATAATGATTATTATCACCGCATGTTATATTGATTCATCTTCTATATATCATCTTACTAAGATTTTAGATCACCCATTTATTTTTTGTATATACTCAAGTGATTACTTGTACTAAGGAGAACACAAGGGACAATAATAATCTATAGATGAAGGAATTAAATAAATGTTTATGTTTAATTTTTTAAATGTTATGTATGGTCCTAATTTTCCCAAGACTCTAAACCTTTGGATCCTGGTTTTGTAATTATTTTGTGTTGTCTATATTTAAAACTATGTAATAAGTTATGTAAGAAAATTATGGTCACTATATTTTTCTTCTCAAAATACCAACCCTAGTGTTCCTAAGAGGAGATATAAAGGAAGTTCACCAAAGAAGAGGTAATCATCTTTACAGATTCTTCCAAAATCATTTCTTCTTCTACTTACTCTTTCTATGTTATTTCAATTATAAATTAATAAAATAATTATCACCTTTATTATGGGATGTTATTATTATTATGTAAAAACTATATTCTATCTTTTATTCATCCTACTAATAATAAAAGCACCATGTGTTCATACGTACGGACTACCATCTCCACATCGTAGTGTAATATGTTTTTTTCACCACTTTATTTGGATGGGTATAGTGATGGAAATAATATATATATATATATATGATAATTAAAACATTATATTTATTCTAGAAAAATATATATACCATCCACTTTCATACTATATCACCATTAAGGGAATGCTACTATCGCTTGTGTGTATGTACGACCTACTATCTCCACAACACGATGTGATTAATTTTATATGAAAAACATTAATGAATGATTATATAAATGTAAATAATGAATAAATATGATATATATTACCTTAATATCATTATTTAAATTATGGAAATATATCCTATGCACAATAATTGGGACTTATATGATGAAAAATGCATAGGAAAATAAAGTAGTGAACACCTGAAAGAATGGTAATAATGAAATATTATTAACAAAAAGGTTATAATATGATATAAGAGGATCACATATGATATAATAAATATGAATATGGTTTTGGTATAAATTAATAACATTATTTATACCATTATACATGATTTTCAAATACATACGAAGGAAATCAGGCTTAAGGTAAGGGTTAATTTGACAATATCATTTTATTCAGGATTTATTATATGTAAGTATATACCAAGGAATATTTATAATCCATGTCAATGTTTCTTAATTTTTTTAATATTTTTAAATTCATTTTTACCCTTTTTTAAATTTTTAAAAAATGGTTTGAAAGGATTTTTTTTTCGTTTTTCTAACAATATACTTTGTGACTTTTTTTGGTAAAAGTACAAGAATAATGTTTTTTTAAATTATATAACTTAAAGGTATTTTTATACTTTCATGATTCCTTCTTAAAATGAATATTCCCTTAAAATATTACAAGGTTATTTTTAAATAAAATATTTTATTTTAAAATTTTGTGGAATATTAAGAAAAGAAAACGTTTTTAAAGTATAATGGATATTTTCATCAAGAATTAATTTCAAGTGATATCTAAAAATTATTTTATATCTATGATAACATTCATTGATGTAACACCCCGAGCTTCCATGATACGCTTCTCATTCAATAATGCAATAGCTTGCATTGTACGCAACTTCGAGTTCTAACACACCGAAACTAATCAAAGTAGCCGTTATGAATAGTAATACCCACCTTTTAAAATTATAGAAATGTTATATTTCAAAATGGAATTCATTTTTGTATTCGTAATATCGAAATTATCCTAAGATAAATTTTTTGTAATTTTCTGAGAACTTCCATTTTTTTATGAATAGTGATAAATACTTAAAACAACCTTTTTAATCAAAATAATTTATAGTGATAAATTATACTATTGAGTGGTTTTAAAGTATAATTAGAATATATTTTTACCATTTTATCCAATGGTTTTCATTAGAATTAATTTCACTTTGAAATTGGACATAAACAATTGTCAATCTTTTGATATATATTGTTTCTTAAAAACACGCTATTTGTTGTGACAGCGGGAATTAATTATAAAATTAATTAATGCAACTTATATTTTTCGAATTTTGTAAAATAGACATCATTTTTGAATTCGGAATATCAATTATAGATTAGGGTGAAATTTTGGCATTGTTCTGAAAAACTTCAATTTTTGATGAATAGTGAAACCACTAAGTGGTAGTTAAAAAACTGATTTTTCGTTTAAATGAAACATTACCACTTCTGTGATTTTATTTTCCAAAATCCGACATACATGGTTGTCATTATGAAGTAAAATGTGGTTCAATGAGATTAAAATAATTTTTTGGTGAATAGTAACTTTTATGTTTAATTAATCACGATTAAAGGTAATTAGTGAAATTTAAGGTAAAAATAGTATTATAAAAATATGGAATGACCTTTAAACTTGTCCTACCACTATTGGATGTGTCATGGCCGACCAAGAAAATCCATGGGTCAACTTGGGGACCCCATGGAGCCACTTTGGTAGGAAAAGGACATAAATAACTTTTTATTTAATGTTAAAATAAAAAGGTCACAAACAAGAGTTGTTTTACTAAAACAATTTTTAAATGGGGTTATACAAGTCATATTTTTGACTATAAATATTCATTATAAAGATAAAAATATTTCCTACATCATGATATTTTTTTTATAATTTTTAGACATTAAATAAATTAAAATTATTTATGACACCATGCTGATGCATCGATTACCTCATTAATTCACGATTTAAATAAAATGAAAAGATAATGTAAAATCTAAGACTTAAACTTGTCAAAAACCTATTGGATGAGTATATTTAGAACCCTCATCACCTTAGACTAGAAATATATAAGTGTGGGACCTTTATAATTCGAAAAAACATTTCATAATAATGTAACATTTCAATCTTTCCAAGAGTGCCCCTTCTCTCCTCTTATAAAAGGCCCCCACCACTACCACCTTACTCACACCTTCAAAGCCTTTTGGCTCGGCCAAAA
Source organism: Viscum album (assembly GCA_963277665.1). Lineage (NCBI taxonomy): Eukaryota > Viridiplantae > Streptophyta > Magnoliopsida > Santalales > Viscaceae > Viscum > Viscum album. The sequence goes on along the minus strand of OY728141.1, from coordinate 1,751,555,140 downwards.
TCTGAAACAATACTCTCAAAACTTCCCTCTCTTACTCCTAGAAGCCTCACTTTGGGAAGAACTCTTCCCAAGGAAGCCTTTGGCTCAAATCAAAAGAGTTACCCGATTTTAAGGTAATGTCTTCTCTTATGTTATTTTGTTTTATTTTGCTTATCCAACCCCCTAAAATATTTTTATTCATTTATTTTGTAACAAAAACAGTATCCTAAATATACTAGGATGTTTTTATAATAATTATTTGAGCTAAACTTACACACACCTACATCTAATGGTTAAAGAACATACTGTTTCTGTGGATGGCGAATTTCTGCCTCATGAAACGATGATTGTTCAACACTCATATAACACCTTAAAAGGTAGCCATTAATATGTCACTATATTTATATATGATATATAATATGTTTATGTTTTACTTAAGATTCTGTATTTTTAATTTATGGCATACCTTTATGGTTTCCATTATGGGTAAATGCGATATTTTCATTTTAGGAAGTGCGGACTACCGCCCCCTCAAAGTGATTTGAATCGTTAATTCCATATGTAAGATGTATAAAGGATAAAGTAAATGATATTATATATGATATTATACTGTAATTATAATACACCTTTATAATATTATGATTTTATTCCATTAAATACGAAATATAAATGAAAGTAGCGTTCATGCGTACGTACGACTTACCGTCTCCATGAACGGTACATTTCATTTATTACCTATAAATGTTATGTAATATTATAAATGAATGTATATACTGGATATATATGATATATATGATATCTAAATCATGAATATAATTCTGTATATAATGGATATTTCACCACATGAACAACTTGTAATTATAAGAAGTTTATTTTTGACTCAAGTACCGAAGATTGACAAAATGACCGTTATTAACTTAAATAATTACATAATGTTAATAACACGGTAATAAGTGATATAAAAGGAATAATGAACATGAAAAAGGTTCTTAAGTAAATATAAATTAACTCTAGTTTATTATTCAGGAGGTTAAAGAACGATCGAGTCAAGTCGGACACGAGGTAAGGGAATTTCTTAACCCAATTTCCATTCTTTGGGTTAATCTCCTACTTTCAAATTATGTCATGATATTATTATGTCATATCTTTTATTTGTACTTTCTTTATGTGTAATTATAGTGAATACACATAATAGACCTATTTTGTTTTAAAAATAATCTTTGTAAGGACTTCGTCTCAATCTCCTTTCATTGAGGCATATTTGGTTTTATACACAACTTTCTTTTATACGGTGTATAAACCCCTTTGACTTTTATGTTTATTCAAAAGGAATCTTTTTTTATACGAAGCGTTTTACTAAACGACAAAAAGTAATGTTTTTCTTGCCGTATGTATGCGGCGAAAATGACTTCTCCGCCGCCGTGACCATTATTTGAGTTTCGGCTTCCTCTACAAGCCATAACATTTTTTTAATGAAAAATAAATACAAAGTTTTAATTTTATTTAATTTTGGTATTGAAAATGGCTTTGAAAGTGTTTTTATTACATCAATGTGTTGTATTGATATCTTGTGATTGAAATGTGGAAATTTTATGTTTCCTTTATGCATGTTTTATCTGATACGATTATGTTATGGTTTATGATATGTTTAAACCTGTTCATGTGAGGAATGAATTAGACTTAATAAGTGACGAGTGGAGCCCGCTATAGCTCCTCGATGCATCGGTAGGTCTCATGAGACAAACTAGTGTCTTGGCACGAGGCCTTGATAAAATCTTATTTGTGGTCTTGGCACAAGGCCTTGGCTACGTGGTTATGATAGTCTGGAATTATGCATTACATCATTATGAAAGTGGTTATTGATATTGCATGTGATTATTCGACTAGTAGAATATCCATGTGAGTAAGTAAATGGAATTATTTAATTTATTTTTGCCATATTATGCTGAAGTTAAAGTTTAAAAAGGATTTTGTTTTATTTATACATTGCCTTAAATGTTAATGTTTATTTACAAAAGCTTCCGCAATATTGTTATCCTTACTGAGCATCTGAGCTCACCCCTTTCAATGTTTTAATATTTTTCAGGATGTGAAGAAGTATTTTATGAATGACCTGTAGGGATAGTCAGAAGAGGATATGAGTGTGGACTATGGAGACTTTGTTATTGTAGTTTTTCACTTTATGATGTAATGTAACATTATGAATGTATCTAGTGTTTCCAAGGCTACTAAACTATTAGATCTTTCGAGACTTGATCTTTAGTGATCATGACAATGTTACGAAGTAATGCACCGACTCTGGGTAGTTGGGGTTGGGGCGTTACAGTTGATGTTACTTTTTTTAATGGGGATAATTTTCAAGGATACTATCCCTATTATTCATATGTATGGTTTATTTTCATGATGAATTGATATTTATAAACCCTATTTCTTTTCCATGGGATATGTTATGATTGAATGATGTTTACAAAACCCATTTCATTCCATGGGTTACAATATGATGAATGAATTATGTTCTTAAAACATAAATATTTATGGTTTTCAATATTTGATGGGTGAGACCTATATCTACCTACAATTAATTAGGACAATATTTTTATCTCAGGTGATAAAAAGGATTGGAATGAGGAGCGAACTCAGTTATGTAATATAGTGATGAAATGGGGAGTCAACCCGGTTTAGTAAAGGACTTTATCCACTATTAGGGTCTTAGAAATGATCCTTGAATAATATGGAAATGATTTTCTATGCTTATGTGTATTCCACAGTTCCATGTATTATTTTATTCTCACATGGAATATGTTCTTTGATTCTTTATAAACTTCTATGATTTATCCCATGACATGATATCATGATATTTAATATGCAGGATATAATTTTCAAATGTTTTTTTATATTCTTATGTCTTATTATTATGATATGATTGATATATCCCTTGTTTACCCTTAGTGAGCATCTGATCTCACACATTCTTATGTTTCTTCTCCCCAAGGTATGAAGAAAGGTATTAAGTAACATGTGTCAAAAAGGGTTCTAGTAATGAAGGAATATGTTGGAGATGATGTAGATGTTTTATGAATCATTATTTTATGTTTCCTACTTTTTGAAGACACTAAACCTATATGGTTTAGGCATGGTTTTATTATTTTATTTAATGGATATTATTATTTTTTATATGTAGTATCTATGTATGAAATGTATGGACCATTATAATTACTATATATGAATATGATGCATGCCATGGACAAGGTTGATGTTTTGTATGTCATCTAGGGTCAAACCTAAGAACTTTTTGCTTTCCTCTAACACATGAATGGGTTTGGACTCCTCAATTTAATTAAGTAAAGCTGAGATTATAATAGGTTATGACTGATTATAAAAAAGTAAATAATTGTTCAAGTATACATGAAGAAGTTTCAATTAGGGCAGTTCATTGACATGTGGGACAAAAAAACTGAGATTAGAAGATTTTTTTTAGTTGTTTTAACTCTGTTATTCTCAGTAATGTTTGATGTGGAGCAAGAAATTTTAGTAGGGAGATTGGATTCCAAGGGGATTTCAATATATATTTGATTGACAGATTTTAGAAATGAAATTTCAACATCAAATTCTCCATTTATGAATAGGTTAATGAGGATGAAAATTTAACAAATTACTTTGTCATTTAAACTCGAAGAACATGATTTATTAGGGTTTAACAAAATCTTAGGGAGAATTTAAAAAGAATGAATGAAGAATGAATATTAATTCTCTTATTGGTGTCACATGTATTGAGAAATATTTAACTTAACTAGTTGGTTTTTAAATTCTTTGGATAAGATGATAAAATGAACATCAAGTTTAGTTTTTTCTATCATGAGGAATGGTATTCCTATAACTAGAGGATATTGAAAAGAGTATGTCCCACATTCTATGTCAAGAACATAAAAAAATAGTTGGGAAGATAACATCATTGAATAAAATAAAAATATTCTCAATTATTCCCTCTACATTGGTAGGATTCGATTAGCTAATTGGACGAATACACTCATTTTGTACAAGGAAAATTGAAAAGGTTTGAAAATATAGTCTTGGTAAAGACATTTATTGAGTATTATAGGTTTATGAGTGAATCATCAAAGTTATAACTCCTTATTTATCATGGAACCATAAAGGTCCTTGTATTTTTGTGATTCATGGGAATGGACTACTGGGTTGGAACATTTTCAATTATCTAAGATATCTCTTATGGTTTCACAATTCCTTAAGTATGTTTTCATACATAGTATTTTTTTGATTTCAAACAAGAGGGGAATATTGACTTCAACACATATTAACATGTCGAGCATTTTATAACCAGGTTCAAATTGATTATTAGGTTTTAAGATGACTTGAGGATAAGGAATTAGGTTCCTTAGAGTGATGTAATGAGACAAGAGAGTGGATTTAGGTTCTTTTATGGCCTTTTGTTTTTTTCCTTTTTCTAGCTTAAAATTTGAAGTGTAATTAAAGTATTTATCATTAGGCATAGAAATTTTATTTCCCAATATAAGTGAAATTTCACTTACATTAACTTTTAGGTAAGGAAATAGTTGAGATAGGAGTTGGGAAGAATTGGATTTTTATGTTGCCTTAGGTGGGACAAAAGTTATCCAATTTTATTTTCAATATTTTCTATGCTAGAATGGGTGAAGTAGTAAATATATTCTACAAAACATTCCCATGGTTTTCATAGAAGAAGTGGCATATCCCACATTAGGCTTTACTTTATTAGGGTTCTTGGGAAATTTATTATAATGGTTTTGGAATTGAGAATAACCACTATAATGGTAGAAACTAGGAGGAGGAGGATTACTCCTTTGTTGTAGATGAAAAAATGGATATGGTTGTTGGATGTTACTCCAAACTTACCTTACTAGAATTGGTTTTGATTTTGTAGAGGTGGTTGAGAGAATGGATTTCCATAACATAAAGTTGGATGGCCCTTCCAGTATGGGTTGTTTGTAGGAGAAAAGGGATCATAGTGGGGTTGGTTAGAGTTTCTAACAAACTGACTTAGAGGATAACGGTGGGTGTTCTGATGAGTATATGCTACATTGATCTCCATTAGTATTGAAGAGTTTGATGGACCATCCTATAAATGAGGACATATGTCAGCTAGATGAGTTGGTGAGTAACATGTACACATTTTTTATTGGTCCATGGAATTGATATTTTGAAGAAGAGAAGGTAGGGGATTTGGTTGAAATTCCTAATTATCTCACAAGATCAGTAAGATCACTCATCCACTTGGTAATATTATTAGATTCTATGGACTAACAATCTTGGGATTTTTTTGTTGAGTAGGTTCTTGATTATATAATTTATTTTTGTTTTCATCCATGATAGTTATTAGATTCTATATAGCTCAAGGAGTTTGGTTATAAGAGCACCACCAATTGTAAACTCAATGACGAATTTATCCATCACTAATAACTCCTTATAAAAGTATTGGATATGGATTTGGTTAGGGATTTGGTGGTGGGGGAAAGTGGATATGAGTTTCTTAAGACTATCCCATTATTATTATAGTGATTCATTTGAGAATTTATGGATTACTCTAATTTATTTTTAGATAGAGGAAGATCAAGAAATTGGAAATAATTTCTCTAAAAATAGACTCTTTATGTCATTCTGGGAAATTATGAAACCTGAAGAGAGTTAGTAGATCCATGAAGTGGATAAGTCATCTAGATATAATGGAAATTATATTAGTTTAATTTATGAATCATAAAACCCTTGATACTTCATGGAATAACATACCACTTAGAACTATTTGAGGTGAAGATAGAAATCATCACTAGCTAGCCTATGGAAATGAGGTAGAAGATTAATCAAACCTGATTTGTGTTCAGAATAATCCTTAATATAAGGATATTTAATACCAATAGGTTTGTAATTCATATCATATGCAATGAGTTATTATAATTTTTATTCACTAGGATCAACCATTTCAATATTTTGAGAAGGGTTTTGTAAAGGTTTGAGTTTGGTTTGATTAACCTAAGTGTTCCTCCTAATATAACTCATGGTATATTTAGTTTTTGTATTGAGTAGATGATTTGGAATTTTGGGTAGGCTAAGGGAAATTCACACAAATTATAGAAGGATTTGGAAGAAAGATTTTTATTTGTGTTTTTTCCTTTTAAGTTTTTATGGGAAAAGGGTATTTCTTTGTGTTTTTATATTATTTTGGTTTTTTGTTTTTTTTTTATTTTTTTATTATGTCTCTATAACATGTATAGAGACACTCAAGCTTAATCCTTAGTGATGATAAGATGCTTTTAAATTCATTTTTTGTTTTGTCTTTTAAATGGTGGGTTTGTTTTCAGAGATTAATTGAATTAATAGATGGATGGAGTTTGATTTAAAAATTTGATAAATATTGGGATGATTTCATTATCAGGGACATAATCTTATGATATCATCAATATTTTAAAAATATTTCATTAACTTAATATCCACTTTATAAGATAATTTTTATCATAATTCCTGAATGTCTAGGCTTTAGTAAAAGACTCAACTAGGGTTATGATCTTAATCAATTACCTTTAATGTAAGCTTAAATTTTTCATGAACCCATGTTTATTTTTGGTTACAATAATCTATGTAATCCATATATCAAACAAGACTTGTATTTAATACATTATATACACAACTTAACACACACAATATCTATTTAAAAAATATTAAATGAGAAAAATCTCTCAATAACTTAACATACCAAAATTATGGCTAATCCAAATGGATTATTTAGTCAACCATTGATATGGTTAATAATCTATTTTATGATTTTTATGGTGAATAATTAAAAATAGAGTAAAAGTAATGGGATACAATAAGATTTGTTTGTCCAACACACACACTAATGATGACTAGGTGTACATACACACTTTTGATTTGATTATAATGTGAAAGATGGAAGTATTTTCAAATTGATTTAAACTATTTTAATAATATTAATATTAGATAATATATGGTGGATGAGAATAATATAATATGATGATGATATATGCGCTAAACTTCAAATTAAATTATAGTCAAACTGACATGATTATAATTGAAAACAAATGATGTACATGAAAAGAAAGAGTAGAGGAGAGGTATCTCAAGTATAAAATTGATCTTGGAAAGTACTACCTAGAATTTTTCAATTATATTGTTGTTTAAATTCCATACTTAATTTTTAAATATTCTAACCTATTTTAAGGAGAAGAGGGGCTTGTATTGATAACCCAAGGTGGTATCCTTTTTTCATTCCATAATTTCTATCCAAGTTGGATTGACCATTTAACCAAAATGGTAACCTTATCTCAAAATATATTCTTCTTTAAATTTTTATATATTTATGTTCACCCTCCAAATTTTATGGTCATTTAACTTTTATAACTAAATATATGGCTATTTAAATAAACCATGTACTTATTTCTTGGTAGATTTAAAATTTTATAAGTCCTCAATGTGAAAGTGTTTTATGCTAAGGTTATGCCACCATATCAGATCATAATCTTCTATAAAGTTGTGAAACTAAAACTTCTCTTTCTTATAATTTTTTAGATAAATTAGTCCATTGTATTGGGAGAAAAGTTAGGCTGTACAATAATTTTGGGCATAATTGTGGGATTCAAAATATTGTATATGTTATGACGCTTATTATTTAATTTGGGATCTAAATTTTTTATTCATGTAGGAAGGGATTTTTCTTGGACTTATTATTAAGTATCATTGAATTTATAATTATGTATTGATCCTAGATTATAGAACATCATAGAAAATCTTGCTTTCTTAACCGATTTATTGGTTCTTTTTGTGTGGTCTACATGACTCTTTAAATAGCCGCTGAACTAGATAACTATCCACTTGATTGAATTGTATTAATTAGAATTAGGATCCATAAAAAATAAGAAATATATAATTTTTTATTATTAGGGAAAGAGTTATGATTAAAGTAATAAATTCCCATGAATGTGGATTAATTTAAACAATGATTACAAATTATGTTTAATATTAAAACATAGGAATTTCACACCAATTATTCACATTTCATTGAAAATAAGTAATGGGAGTAGATAAAAAATTATGAATAAATTAATAAAATCAATCTCATGAGGAATATGTCCCCATGAGAATGGGTATAGAATATGATGTTAGGTTTGAACCTTTGGGAGGTGTCCAACATATCCTATTTGATAGGAATCAAAGCCCAAGTAGTTCAAGATGCACAATTTAAAGTCGTGTTATGGGACCATACCATATAGTTTTATGTCATGGGATAATGATGTTTCAGGTAATTTTACATCATGTGATTTGGCTATAGGACACTTAGTTTAATGTCATTCCACATGGAATTCAATGTCATGAAAGATGTGAAAAAAATATTGAGTGGGGATTACACATATTAAGATGAATTAAAATAATGTATGGAGCTTATACCTTAAAGGATTACCAAATTGTGGAAATTATTAATTAGTCCAATAACATAATCAATGAAGATTTCTATTCCCATGTGAGTCATTCTTAGTGTGAGAAATAATACATAATGGTATATTAATCATGTTATATAAGAGTTCACAATTAATCTTCAATGATGCTTATACCTAAGGAATGAGACCATATAGAATGGGGAATCATCTCATTATTATTGCATGAGGAATCCTATGATTTTCATATAGGGCATCATGGGTTTATCACATTGGGTAAGGATGAAGTTTAATGTCTTATGTTGAGGATGTTTTCATGCTGTTTATTGTTTCATGACTAGGACGCATTTCTATATGGTTTAAAGTCATATAAATTAGATATAACCTTTGGGATTATGCATTAAAATACCTAGTCCCACTTAGGAGTGGTAGAGAGAAGGATACATGGTGTTCAACCTCAATAGTGTCACTATATGGGATTACACATCCACTTCATATGCAGTATTGAAAAATAGAAGGTGCATATGTCACCCATTTTAGGAAACAAAAATGAGACCTACTCTTAGTCAGGTTACTAAAAGGGTATATGTAAGGATCATTCCAATTTTGGATTTATCTCTACTTGACTAAACTTAGGCATCCATGAGTAAACCTGACTGATCGATCTCGGACCCAATTCATCCAAGTGTTGTTTCATGTTCTAGGGGAATTATCACTAATATCCTTAAGATTATAACCCCCGCTATCAAGGGAATTTAGGAATTAAAAACCCATGGGGGCCCTATATATTGAAGGAAGAACATGGTAGACATTTTTTATCAAGGGAATATAGGATAAAAATGGATCCATGCTGGTGCTTATACCTAAATAATGTATATCTGGTGGCTTTTAAGGATTCCTTGATTTGACTATATCAAGGTTTTAACCCTAAAGGAACAAATACAAGTAGGTATTCTGAGCTAGTATAGATCAAGTAGGTGACTTTGTTGAATATAGAACACCAAAATATTCTAAAACTTAAAATTTACATGTGTGAAGCACTGAGGTGCGATGAGTCAAGGAATCCTGGAGCACCTATGGTTTTTGGTAGAATATCTCACATAGAGGAATGAACCTATGTAAGACATCTGTATAAGGTGACCACATGATACGTGACTGTGTGAGGCCATTATCATGCACATTAGGCCTGTACCTTCCATCTTCAAATGAAACTCATATTATGTGACCACATGAGGATCATGCAGGTAAGGTCACATGAATGTCTTTTGTGATAATTTTTCAAAAAGTTTCCTCTTGCAAGATTATATCATATGGTCCTATCTCTTGTGGGATTTTGAATTATTTAGAGTTTTATTTATCTTTTTATTTACCTAAATTACCAAATATGTAAGATATTCAGGATATTTTCATTGTTTTGTACTCCTCCCACTCATTCTATCTCTCCTATCCCCTTACCAAAGTAGAAAATAAGGTTTTTATATACAATATAGTGGACCGAGGTAAGTAACTGGAAAATAATCACTCAAGATACATGTCCCACATGAGTGTTCCACATATGGGGTGGCACCTCATGTCCATGTAAGATCACTATCTATGAACCACATGAGGCATGCATATCATGCATCCTATATGATCACTCCATGTGAGAAGTGTGTTTCTCATGGGAGACTTTGTGGTTTCCTATAAATCTTCAGGAACAAATTAGGTGTCTTTTACAAGATACATTTATTGATAATTTGGGTTTCTTGTGGGTCAGTCATGACAATGAGGATGTCAAAAAATTCCCTCCCTTGAGAATTAGGTTCGTTCAACCTAAAAAGAACCCATTTTCTAGGATTCTTAAATCGGAATGAGCTTTTGATGACCCAATAGTGGTCAATCCCTATAAATATTATATTAGTGAGTCCTCATTACCACTTTAAAATTCAATATCTATTATAATAACCCTATAAATTCTATAATTTCCACATGAGATTATAATGTGAATATTATTCATGCACGTACCACATGAAAGAAATTTATGATCGAACTGCATAACTCCACAATGTAAGAACCCAAATAAAGTGTTTAATTCATGTGGTTTCTATTTGTGGTGGGTGATGTGCATAAGCAATCATCCATGTGTTGTGAAATTAGTATCGCATGATTTTTTATGTGGACCATGTGATATATCATGAAGACTGCATGACCTTTATGTAGTTATCTTTACATAGCCAATTTTTAGCATTGTATTACAATTATTTCTTTAAATTAAATTATTTCTTATACATATGGATTCAAAATGGGAGGCCTGAGGAAAGTTAGTGAGGTTTATGTAAATGGTCAACAATTTGAGTGTTGGTAAACACAAACATATTAAACTGTCTCATACCTTTCATTCCAATATTATGGGAACATGTCTTTAGGATTACCTATTGTCCGATTGTATCCCCTTCTATTGGTTCAATCTTCTGAATGATTCCCTAATTCTAACACCTAAAAAGGAAATATATCATCACTTTGGATTATCAAGCATCAAGAAGTTATTTGTCCTAACATATCAGTTTCTAGTCATTTTATCATGGAAGAAAATCATGTCGAAGGATAAATATTAGGGTACACTCCATTGGAACTTGAAGAAGAGATAAATGCACCCAAACCTGAGATGAATTTCTATTAGTCCATCATGAAGAAATCATTAAATAATAAGAAATTCAGTTTGTTGATGAGCTGATAATTCCAATCCGGAAGAGATTATGGTATGGGTGGGGGTTAGCCTTTCTAGGTGTAATAGAAAAATAAATAATTCAAGATGGAGATAAAGGTGTTAGGTTTATAAGAATCTTTCTATATCTCAAAAAACCATTCCCATTTAAACAAGAATCTTCTTTTATACCATATCAATAGATAGAGTCTAGATACCAAAACATTTCACTTAATGAATGGAGATGTTAGAGTGACCTTTTTGGATGTAAAAATGAACCACATAGATCTAATATTTGGAGACATGTATAATGAATTTTTTCACCTGATTTATGAAATGGGAAAATTTTAAGATAACCCCATTATTGCCAAAGAGTTACTTGATCTGGATAAGGACACCATAGAAGATGACTTCCACCAAGGAGTTTATGTTTCTTTTAGGACATGGTAAGACTGGTTTATCAAGAAGATCATGCATAAAACACAGGAAAAAGTTCTAGAGCCTTTCCAACTTGAAAAACTAGTGGATTTGAGGGTGATTATTATCCTATCATTAAATAAGTCCAATTCAATAGCTAGCGATTGGATATTACTTCTAAATAAAATAATTTGGTCTATGTGGTAGTGTTTTTGGTAATGTTTCTTAACAGATACCTACTCTCAGTTTTAGAGTAAAAAATTGGGGTAATAATTAGTACCTTTGTGATGACGGTGTAACTAGATAGTGAAAAGAGAATCAGTTTAGCAGTCCTAGTACTAGAGAAATTATACCAATTCCTTGGCCATGATTGTAATGGAAAGTCCCCATTCGGACTTGTTTTTTAGTTAGTGGTTTTATGGTGATGTATGGAAGATCATATAGGTATATATGAGTTCATCAATATCCAAGATATTACTAAGTCTCAATTCAGACCATATCTCTAGAGTATTAACAGGGTTCAACCAAGATCTATAGGGGATCAATACATAAAAAAAGTCAACCACTAAGAATAAATTTTTTATACACCATATGGATTCCCTATTGGTACCATCACTAATAATGGTAACTAAAGTCAATAAGCACATTCATATCTCATATCCATTCAAGAGGGTGTCTTGGACACCAAAATAGACTATGAAGTTATTTTTGTAGGATACATTCCTTTTAAATTTTAGGAGGTAATTCAGATGCATCCAGAAGAAATTCCTTGCACCTCCTTGGAGTATTCGAATCAAATGAAACCTAATGAAAAAGTGTCAATTTTAGTTAATTATGATGAGGGAATAGATGGGTATCCAAGTGACCTTTCAACCATTAGATGACATCTAATAGATAAAATCATATTATACTGATACTTAGATCTATCTATACCCAAGTAGTTATATAGCTAAATTAGTAATAAAGGTTAAGTGTTCCACAACAGTTAAAGGTGGAGAAGAAATGGGGGTTGTGATAGGCGCATCGTGGCCCAAAAAATGAATTCTTCCATGGAAATTCCTTATGTATTGGATGTAAAGAAAGAAAATAAGGTGCTTGGATCCAACCCCTTCAAAAAGTGGTGTTCCCTTTTTATTATCCATCCTTATCATGGTGGATTTTCTAGATGCCTAGAAGTAGTGAGATACTTAGAGAAGAAGTTGTTCCATAGAATAAATTTGGAAGGTACTCTTTGCGGAGGAGACCAACCAACCGAGTTTTGAGCATTTAATTTCTCTAGAAAATATTTATTTCATATATAAACCCAAATAAATCATGGTTTATATTCAAGAGATATACACCCCAATCCACTCCTATAAGGGTAGTATTAACTTCATAGATCAGGTAGTAGAGACACTATCGTCGAGAGAGAAAGAGATTGATTCCATGGAAGTGGAAAAATAGATTTCCATTATGAATTTTTTTACATTTAATTTGATCCTCATCTCTCTAAAATTATTATAGGAAGTTAGAGGTAAGAAATAACCTATTCATTCCCAGTAATAGAGTGAAGGGGGAATGATGCTTAGAGTGGATGCTCCTTCTATTGAAAGGGTCATACAATAAGGTTCACCTAGTGTGGAGGAACACATGAAAGAGGTAATTGTTGATCCTAAGATAGAATTTACACCCCACCACTATAAGCTAATCCTATAATGATATTATCTTTATGGGAGACCACAAGTTGGATAAAGGTGAAAAATCTAACTATCCTCCTTTATTCGGGGTTGATGAGTGAGTATTTTATCTATTTTCAAAATTATATGGTCATTTTCATGAATTTATATTGATTCAGTAAATTTTCTATAGATAATGTCTCGAGTTTTTAACCCCTAAAGGTACCAGTTACCTAGAAGAATGAAACTATAAAATTCCCAAAAAGGGTGACTGCTAGGATTCTACTTGATTGGATTAGTAATAGAGGGAGGGGTGAATCCATAATACTATTTTATTTTACAAGAACTAAAAAATATTTCAATTTTTCCAATGGGGGAATATATGTTGGTAAAAGTACATTTTTTTTTGGTAAAACGTTTTACCAACATATATCTCCTTATCACTAAACTGTCAGTAAAATCTTTGTCGCTAAATGTTTTTATGAAAAATAAAATCATTATGTTAAAATTATAATAATACCAATAGATAATACATATGCTGGTTAAAATGTACAATAATAAGTTCTAATGAATAATTTCTCTATTGGAACAAATATTACCAAAATATAATATCTGTTTATAAATTACATTTGAATAAAAATTATAAATTTTTATCTTTAAAAATTTTTCATATTATATTTATTAATTTATCATATACAACACATCTATTTTAATTATTAAAGAGAAGATGATTTTAAAACATGTTTAAAATTAGAAAAAAATAATTATATTAATAATAAAATTTAATACAAAATGAATCAATACAAAATCCATTCCCCAACAGGATCCATCACACACCCCACCAACCCACAACCCCCATATAATGAAAACAACCCATCCATGCCACACCAGGGACCAACAAGCACCAGAATCCCATCCATGCCCCAGGACCAGTTATACAGTAGCAACTCATCCATTCCAGTGATCCGACAACATCCCATCCATTCCACACCAGAAGCCAGTTATCACCAAACACCCATCCATCCATTCCCCAAGACCAGCAATGGATTATTACTCACTAGATAATTCCTAGTCAATGAAAAATTAATCAAGTAATAAGTATGTGAAATGTTAAAATTCAATGGTTATACACTCCATCCATCACTATGCTACCACTCTTCCTAAAAAACCAATAAAGGATTACAAAATCATTTTAACTTCTGGAAACCATTAAAAACAAAGAGAATTCAATGAGTAAACAAATACCAGGAGTAATCCAAATCAGTAAAATAACATCAAGTTTTCCATAAATATTTTTCCTAAACTTCAAGGATCTTGAACTAACTTGGGAATTTATCTAATATAGAAACACATGGTCTTCTTTAGCATGATAAAACATAAAACACCCTACCATGATCTTCACTTATATAATTATAGAAAATAATTTATAACTCTACCTACTCATGTGGCCCAATATATCTAGAAGAGATTCTCTATAACTGCAGCAAAAAGTTTGGAATCAAAAGTAGTTAACCCAAACATATTATTTCACATACAATAGAAAAGATCCTAGGAATAAAGAATTTATCTGAAAAAATGTTATGGAATACCTGTGGAACTAGTCAGCTAGGTTTATGGTCATGGTAAGATGTGTCCTTAAATAGCCCTTATCAATTTTGTGCATACTAGTCATAAAAATAAATATCAATTAGACTTCCACTTTCATTCCATGACATAAAAAGGAATAAAATGATACAATTTAGAAGACCATACTTATTGAAAAAGGATGAATACAACTTCTAGAACTATACTCCATAAATTTTTAAGGGCTGATCATGCAGGTGACGATGAAGCATCCCCATTACCACATGTATTTCTAATTACATAGTAGAACAATCATATAATGGGATTATCAAAACTGAAATGTAAAGAAGAAGAAAATTATACAGGATCAATTCCATTGTCAATATAAATTCCTAGTATACGTTTTATTAACATTTAAAAATCCATCATCCACATGAGTTGATCATCATAATGACTTACCAATAAATAAATAGACTCAACATTCAACCAAATTATTTTTTTCCTATTATTTTTTTCAAATAATTTATAAAAAATGATTTTAATTTCTAAAAAAGTTTAATAATAATAAAAATACAACATAATCTTTGATATTTTTCTTAAGAATCTAATTATGAAAAATATGAAAAATAACATACTACAAAATGAAAAAAAGAAATAAGAATAAGTAATTGACGTGGTTTTCCCAAATAAAACACAAATAAATAGAATTAAAAATTATTAATCATATACATGAGAAACCTTTTCTAAAGAAATAATAAATTTAGTTAAACCAAATATGAAAAATAGAAATAAAGAGTACTCACACATTCCAACCTAATCAAATTTAATATTTTTCCACTGTTAGAGAATTACTCATCCTTGAGTGAGATCTTAAAGGGGAACTCAATCTAGCAAGTGACAGATTCTTTAAATCTGGTATGTAACTATTTTATAACACAAAAAATAGTTTAAAGCATTGATATCACCAAAATTAAAACATAATATTAAAAATTTATTATAAAAATCATACCACTAATATATAAACTGGGGAAATAAGCTCATAATCAATGCGCAACATGAAAATTTCCATAAATTTTCTCTGAAAAAGGATCATTTTTACTTGTAAGATTCCCATAATTGCAGAAAAACATACAATGAATACTTAAAAAAACAAAAATATCATCAAATAAAAGTACAATATAAAATATTATAAAAACATCACAACCCATACCCATTAATATATCTATTTACCTTATGAATATTTATATCAATAACCAACCTAAAAAGTCATATTAGGATGTTATGTATAAAAAAACAACACAAGATAAGATATATAATAAATATTAGCAAGAAATTATAGAGTGAAGCAAGTCCACCTAGTCTCCTCTAGCCATCCATGTCCCCCTTCTAATCCTAAAATCCTGAGTAGATAAATAGACCATCCTAAGGATGGAATTTCCCTAAGTTAGTGGAGTCAGTGTGCACTATAGTGCCTTCACCATGGTAGATCTACACATAAACAACAACACAGATGAACAGTTTGAGCATAAGGCATGGTGGGTACTTAATATCCAACCTGAAATATAACTATTCTTGGATAAAACACTATTGAAATACATTGATAGTTAGAAAATATAGATCTTTCAAAAACAATGGAATATCCTTCTTCAAATATTTCCTTAATAATATCTATATCAAATTACTCTTTCATTGCAATAGAATATGAATTGGTGTGTTTTTTTAAAACATGGACTTGATGAATTACTTCCCCTATTTCTTCAGCTATAGTAGAGGAGGGATTTCCTTCACTAGAGGTTTTATAACTATCACAATACAAATTATAAAACATCAAGAATTCCAACCCAATGAATTGAAAACTTGAAATTAAACATGGATTAGATCCTTTGTGGATTTTTATCTCTTGATCTGAAAACAATACATCTTAAATTTTGAAACCCTAGATGGATCAGACCAAGAAATCATCTCACAAGTTGACTGGAGGAAAGTTTATGAGGAAGTATCTGGCACCAAGGATTCCCATAAGTCTGCTCAAGCCACCAATAGCCTGAATAAGCCTCATCAATTTCATCTTCAAACCATCACTCTTTGGAACATACGTAAGTACCTAAAGAGCATGAAGCTTCTACTTCAGAAGCTTCTTTTCCAGTACCTTGTCTCTAAGATTTCCTAGGATTTCAAGACTGATGTGAGGTTCTAAAGCTCCATGGTGGTGGTTCTTTAGGAGGTGGATGAAGCGTACATGGTGGGACTGTTCGAGGACACAAACTTGTGTGAAATTAATTGAAGAGGGAAACAATTATTCCCAAGGATATTTATCTTGCAAGGAGGATTCTTGGTGAGAGGATTTGAATGATTTGTGAGGTGGGATGTGAGGTGGGATGTGAGGTGGGGAAATGGGATGTGAGGTCAAACACAGAACATGGGGTGGCAATGCCTTGAGGAAGAGTCACCAATTAGGGTTTTAGTGGTGTTAATTTTTTTATAAAAATTATTCAAATTTTTATTAAATAAACAATATTTAAAAATATTTAAAAAATTAACATTTCAACAAAATTGAATAAAAAATATTGAAAAATACAATTTTTTTTAAATATTTGAAGAAAATTGAAAATTTAAATCAATTATCAGATGTTTTTAACAAAACTCGTAAAATAAAATTTTATATTGGTAATAAAAATAATATATATATATATATATATATATTATGTTTCTCTTGATTGGTTATTAATAAAATCTTTATTTTTATTATCGAATGGTTTATTGTAAAAATTTTTATTGACTTATTTTTTTAGTAATAGGGTTATTAATAACTTTATTCATGTATTAATAAAAAATGTTTGTATTAGTACGATAAAGAAATAGATTCAACTGTTGGTAAATGATATGCTGGAATTTAATTATCAATATCAATAGATATATATTTTGGTAAAAATAAGTGCTGATATTAAAATTTAATACTAATAGAACTTAATATCTGTTGGAATTTTCCATTTTTACCAATAAATATATTATCTACCAATAAATTTCTATTGGTGTAATCCATTTTTTGTAGTTAAATTTTCCCTCTTCAAACTCAACCACTTGAACCAATGAAGGTTCTTGATACACTTGTTATAAAATATCAACCTTACCATGTATATATAAATTAAATATAAATCATGGAACATGATATTTTCAAGGGTTTACTCCCATTTCTACTCCTTTCCATGCTTTTTAGTCCCTCCAACATGGATTTATACACTAATTCATGAACATATCACAACACAGAGTCATTAATGTGTCCAAACACCACTTCTGTAATCCATTATAATATACAAAATCTCTACAAAATATGATCCAACAATGATAGAAAACACCTGATGATCACTCTACCTCTTTATGCTCCTCCTCTACAAATAGATGGATCAAAAAATATTTACGTGTACTATTTCCTAAAGAACTTCAACAATTGATATTGATGATCCTTCCATTGGTCTTTAAAATTACACTATAATTAGAGTAATTTGGTACTACTTTATTTATCTAGATGTATTACCACATGAGCTCTACTTAATGAGTTATCCTCTTCACAAACTCCTTCTTAGAGTATATCTCTCCCATAAAATGTAGAGAGTATCCTTTTGAGTATTTCTTCTCTCTCAATGTATGATCATCCTTTTTCTTTCAGTTGATATACATTCTTCAAATAGGAAGGTCATACACCTAGAAATATGGGACACCTATCATCGCCATAATTGGGAATATAAACTTACCATTAATTCCTTAATAACTCCCATGGATTTCTTCCATAATTTCACCAAAGTAACTAATTACATGTATTTATCTCTATTTATATAATTTAGAAAAATTAAACATTTATTATAACAAATTTAATGTTACATACTCCTCTAAATTATACTTTAATGATGGACTAGTACAATAAATTTGGTGAATTATTATGCATCACAACCCAACATGCCTTGCACTATGTCCCAGTGCATAATTCTTGACTATTTTTCTCTCAACACAACGTCAACTATAAGCAAGATATCCTATATTTTAAATATTTTGATATGTGGAACCACCATTACAACATATATTTTTTCACCAAGGGTGTGGGGATCACCGTTTTTTCCTCCTTTGAATTATAGGTCATCACCTATCAATCATGACTTCCTTCGTTGCATAATTCCCATTTTGGGTATCCCCGTTTCTCATAGGGAGTCATCACAAGCACAACGACTTATACCATCGGTGTGTTCAAGATTGGGTTGGCCGTATCAAAACTCTAGGTTCCATTTCGTGAAACTTCCAATCCATAACATTTAATATACCCATTTTAGGTTCATCATTCTTTCACATGTGAACAAAGCGTTCACCACTGGGACCACCACGGCCATGGTCTCTATCCATCTATTTCTTTTGGTCCTTTTATTATCACCATTATTTATTCTATCGGAATGGATTTATTCTGTATTCTTCTCCAGCTTCACTGTGAACACCTCTAGGGAAAATACTTACTCATGTTGTGAAATATTTAACACATCATGTCTATTAGGATCAAATAATATACCAATCATCACTTCATCACTTTGGTTTTCAGAAATGATATTTTCAAAAATTACTTCTTACTTTATTAACATACTGACACTCATCTTGTCATCCACCTTGACCATCACGAACTTTATTAATGGTTTAATCCTTATTATTAATAAATCTAACTAAATCCTTTAATATTGATAAAAATATTCTCCTTTATATTTTGTTTAAAATACCAGTCTTCATGTTCCTAATCTTATCAAATTCTTAATCCCCTTATTTACAATGAAATTCAAATGTCAAAGAATAGTGTATTATTTATCTTTTATTCTAAAACATATTATCCTACCTTTTTTCACTTTAAAGAGAGGTATGAAATCACATGGTTCCTTGGAAAAGATCCTTTGATTAATCCAATCTATGTCTACAAGGGATAACTTAGTGTAGAAAAAAGATATATGTAATTAAGGTTGTCTAAAATGTACATAATAACACATCATGTGATAAAATTTTCACAAAACATCATATTTCTCATTAAATAGTGAAAAATTTAACATGAGTACCATGTATACATCTTAAAGAGCACTGTCGTGGGTGCCCTCAAATGATTAGTGTGATTTTGGGTTACTAGGGTGCAGTAGAGTGGCTGACCAAGGTCATCTCTCAAAGGAGAAAGTGAATTAAAACAACCTTTTAGAGGTATTATAAAAATAAAATAAAAGAGAATAAAAAAAATACTTGAAAGGATGGGGTTTTTTTTATAGTTTATAAATCTAGAATAAGTTTTCTGGAATAATATTGAATTTTTGTTGTTTTTTGTTTTGAAATGAATTTCGATTAAAATGACACAACAAGAAGATGTTTTTTTGACAATATTTAAAAGACGTAATCGATATAACTCTACCTCTTCAATAAATTATTTATCATTATAATTTAAATTATCATCCACTTAATTATGATCCCTTAACTTGTTAACCCCCGAACCCTACGAGAATTAACCTTACCACAAAGATGAAGTGAATTAAACCCTAGGTTATCTTCGGAACATGTAATCACAACACCCTTCTTTGATTGACGTTATAAGGATAGATTATGGTCAGTGGTAAATTAAGTCACATATCCATTCTGTAAATGAGGACTAATTGAGTTTGGGGATTTTGTTTTGAATCTACAAATTAATCCCATGTGGTTTTGAATTACCGGTTAAGGTTGTGCTCTCACAGTTCACACAATTCTCAACCTCGTGTGTTTTGTGTTAACTATTGAATTGCTTGCTTAGTTTCATTTAAATTAAAAAATAAATTAGTAGATCATAATATGTGAATTAAAGTAGCTCACTGATTCAAAATAAATGAATGAATAAGGATAGAGTTCGATCGATGACTAAAAAGAACTACTCTTCCATGGGCGGTGTAGTCATCGTAGAAACGTTTTGCACGTGCAAAGTTTTAGAAAGGGTAGAACCCAATTACGTTTCTACTCAAGAATTCTAGACCAAAGAGGAAGATTAATAGAAGAATAATTTTGAATAAAACAGAATAAAATAGAATAAATAAAAAAAGTACAAAGATATTTATTACACAGACAAAATCATTACAACACGAAGGAGAAGAAGAAGGCTTCGTCGAAGGGATCCTTTCTTCAAGAGCTACCCTTATTGAAATGGTTAGATAATTGGAGTGGATCCAATTATACTCTGCCCTCAACTTTACAATTCACGTCCCAACCCCACCAAATGTGAAAAACACCAATTTATAGAGTGGTGGGGAGGCTAGGTTCAAAGTGGTTTCAAGTGTGAATGAGGAATCTCATCCAAATATTTTATTCCAACTTGCACTGCCCATTTTACCACGAAAACGCGTGAATCATCTGTCCTTCCTGATATATAATTCACGAAAAATTGAGTCATGTATCTCCTCTCAAAATTTGGGAATTATCCAAGCTTGGATGAAGAAGTTATGGCCTTAATACAGAACCCATGTCCATTCTTTCGAGTCCATCCCACCATTGACTTAATGTCCCATTTACTCCATCCAAATGAACTTTTTAGCTCTAGTGTCATGAATAAAAGTTGTATAAAATTATGTTAGTAACACATTTAAAAAATATTAAGCTCAAATAATAAATATTAAAATATTTATCTTAAAAATACTACAGTACATTTTAAAAGGGTAAAACTGGAATTTTCATCAAATTTTCAAATGAATGATCTAATCCCAAATATTTCATAAATTAATATATTTAGCACAATGTGAGGAAATTATATCATTTATTATCAATAAAATATTCAACAAAATAGTGTTTTATCAACTCCCCCACACTTACCCTTTTGAACTCCTGGGAAAAACCTCATATCAAGTAAACATCAATATCAAATCAAAACCAATTATAAAACACATATCCTTGAGATCAAACAATTACACACCAAGAAACAAAAGATATCATGCCTCATAAAAACCATTATTTCACGTTCTTCATTTATATCATTCAATATATTTCCACTTTATTTATCCTCCCATGCACAAAACACTTACCTCACTTGAATTTTCTCTTATCACACAAATGTCAATTTTTTTGTAATGCCTTTCTTATCCAAAATCATAAAAGGGTCACCATAGGCTTGATAAATTCCTAAATCGCTACCCGATTGGAGTCAAGGACATATGTTTATCATGAGGAATTTTCGGGGTTGTTCTGTGGCTTTCGGTTGGTAGGATTTAGATGTGACAAATTCTGAGGCTGAATGAGGAGGGCTTGACTCTTTTTGAAGCAAAATTGCATTAATCTAATTTTCACTAAAATATGGTCTCCTCCTCAATCGACATAGCATTGATTCATGTTAATCATCATGAAAAATAAAGGAATGTGCACACCATTCAAAATTTCAGCAGTAAAAATTTCAATCATCTCAAACATGATTTTCTTAAAAGCTCCAGATAGGCACATATTTCCCCCTCTATTAGAAGCTCCAGAAAGGCACAACTTCTTTTATCATGAAAGCTCCAGAAAGGCACATCTTTCAATATAATGTTTTTCTTCAGCAGCAAACACATCTCTTTAGAATTTAATTTTTCACTCGAAGTATCACAAAATGTGGTAGCACAACACAAGACAGCTTCCCCCACAATTAAGATCAACTAGATTATGCAATTTCACTTCAAGAGTTGGTTGGATAGGGAAAATTGGATTGTAATGTGGCTAACCTAATAGGATGTTCATGGATTATAAAAGATAAAAGGATTAAATGTTCATGGTAGGAAATTATAAAAAAGTATTCTTTGAAATAGGGGCTTTAATACCAAACAAATTCCTCAATCATTTAAACCTAAGTACCTCAAACCCTCAAGTTTTGAAAGGAATAGATAAAATTCTGGTTAAATCAAGCATGGTTTGATTCTCTCAAGAAGTGAGGTGAATGTAAATAATATGAAATTAATGGTTCAGAAGCCTCATAGGAAATTGATTTCAAATATAAAGATAGTGATATGTGGCATGGGATTCAAAATTTAGTGTACTTTTCATGAAATTACTAAATATTTGAAGTTGAAACAAAGTCATTTCAGCATTCATTTAATCTTAGTTTCGAGGGATAAATTTTTTATCTTATTGATATGGATTTAAAAATGGTGATGAGAATCATTTCAGCTCAAAAGTTTCAAAAACACACAGAAAATTAAAAAAAAAGAAACACGCAAAATTTGGAAAACACACAATTGTTTTTGTTTTTTTAAACAGGAAAAAAATTGAAATTACTAAACTAAAAGGTTCCCTCCACCACACTTAAAATATTGCATTGTCATCAATGTGAACCCATCAGATGATATATGCACATGAAATGTATAATTTTAAATAGGACAAAGAATAAAAAAAGATAAAGGGTTAGGAACAACCTAATATGCTCAAGTGATGATGGGGTCATGCAGTGTGATAAAATCCACTGCATCAGTAGGAAGTACCTCAATGTATCTCTTCAAACATTTCCCATTGACTGTAAAGATTCTTCCTATGTCCTCTTGTGTGATCTCAACTGCACCATAAGGAAAATAATTAGTCACAACATAAGGACCTAACCATCTGAAATGCAACTTACCAGGCACCAGCTTTAGTCGTGAACTATATAGAAGGACTTTTTCTCCAACATGAAACTCCTTTTGTTGGATAATTCTATCATGAGATGTTTTTGATTTTTTCCTTATAGAGCCTTGAGTTCTCATATGAAGACAATTGAATCTCCTCAAGCTCTTGAATTTGAAGCTTCCTTTGGATTCTAGCTTGGGCCAAATCCATGTTGCATTTCTTTATATCCCAATAATCTCGATGCTCAACTTCCATGGGGAGATGACATGCTTTCCCAAAAACAATCTGAAATGAGGACATACCTATGGGTGTCTTGTATACTGTCCTATAAGCCCACAATGCATCATCCAAGTGCTTGCTCTAATCTTTCCTATTTGGATGCACAGTTTTCTCTAAAATCTGTTTCAACTCAGGATTTGAAACCTTATCCTGGCCATTTGTTTGGGGGGGCGGGGGTTATGGTGTCGATGTTTTGTGTGTCACCCCATACTTCTGAAATAGGGAATCCAAATTCTGATTGCAAAAGTGTGTCCCTTGGTCAATGATGATGGCCTTCGGTACTCCAAACCTGCAAAAAATTTGTGCTTTGACAAAGTCCACAACAACATGATAACCATCATTCCTGGTGTCCTTAGCCTCCACCCATTTACTCACATAATCAACAACAACCAAAATGTACAAAAAACCAAAGAAACTAGGAAGAGGACCCATAAAATCGATGCCCCATACATCAAAAATCTCACAGAATAGTATGGGTTGTTGGGGCATCTCATGTTTCCTAGAAATGTTCCCAGTGTGTTGGAAATAAGAGCATGACTTACAAAACACATGGGCATCATGAAATAAGCTAGTCCAATATAATCCAGAGTCCAAAACTTTCCTAGATATCCATTGGGGTCTAAAGTGTCCACCACAAGCAAGTGTATGACAAAATGTAAAACAGACTCCAACTCATGATCAAGAACACACCTCATAATAACTTGATCACTACACATGCGCCAGAGGTTTGGATTATCCCAAACATAATAATGAGACTCATTTTTTAATTTTTGGACTTGATGTTTCCTTAAATTTATAGGGATTTCAGAGGCAACAAGGTAGTTTACTAAATCTGCATACCAAGGATGCGTACCTGAGATGTAATAAAGATACTCATTGGAGAAAGTGTCCATAAGTGGTCCCTGGTCCAAGGTGTCATCCTATAGTGTGTGAGTAAGCCTACTCATGTGGTCTGCTACCATGTTTTCTGACCCCTTTTTTTCCTTTGTCTCAATATCAAATTCTTGAAGAAGGAGCATCCATCGGATCAGCCTGGGCTTTGCATCTGGCTTCTTGAAGAGGTACCTCAGAGCTGCATGGTTAGAAAAAACAACTACTTTTGAGCCCAATAAATATGAACGAAATTTATCTAAAGAGAATATAACAACAAGAAACTCATTTTCCATGGTTGTGTAAATTGATTGGGCTGAATCTAGTGTCCTCGATGCATAGGTGATCACATGTGAACATCCCTCCCCCATATGGGATAAGATGGATCCAACCGCGAAGTTAGAGGTGTCACACATAAGCTCAAAAGGAATATCCCACCGTGGGGGCTGTATAATCGGTGGAGTAGTCAGACACTTATTTAGCTCATCAAAGGAAGTCCTGCAAGAATCATCAAACACAAAATCAGAATCCTTTTGAAGTAATCATGACATAGAAAGAGCAATCTTACTAAAATCTTTGACCAAGCATCAATAAAATCCAGAATGCCCTAGGAAATATCTAACTTGAATCACACATGAAGGATAGGGTAAGGATGAAATAATGTCTACCTTAGATCTATCAACCTCTATCCCATGTTTTGACACTACATGCCTTAATACAATGCCGTGATCTACCATGAAATGAAACTTTTCAAAGTTCAGGACCAGAATCTTCTCAATACAACGATTCAACACCTTTTCCAAAATACTTAGACATTCATCAAATGAAGACCCATACACTATAAAATCATCCATAAATACCTCCATTTAGGTCTCAATAAAATCAGAAAAAATACTCCCCATGCATCTCTAGAAGGCACCTGTGGCATTGCAAAGTCCAAATGGCATCCTTTGATAGGCAAATGTACCGAAAGGACAAGTGAATGTTGTCTTCTCTAGATCATCCGGATCAATAGGAACCTGAAAATACCCATAAAATCCATCCAAGAAATAATAATGTGTTTTCCCAGCAAGTCTCTCAAGCATCTGATCAATAAATGGGAGGGGGAAATGGTCCTTGCGAGTAGATTGATTTAGTTTCTTATAATCAATACACACGCACCAACTGTTTTGAACCCTCATTAGAACTAACTCATCTTTCTCGTTTTTAACAACAGTAACACCACTTTTCTTAGGCACAACCTAAATAGAAATTACCCACTAAGAATCTGAAATGGGATAGATTATACCTACCTCAAGAAAATTTTCAACCTCTTTTTTGACAACCTCTAGAAGGGTTGGATTGAGTCTCCTTTGTGGTTGCCTCACCAGTTTAGCCCCATCCTCCAAAAGAATCCTATGCATGAAAATGGAGGGGCTAATACCTGATATTTCAGCCAAGGACCACCCGATTTCCCTGATGTTATCCCTCAAAATATTCAAAAGTTTTTCTTCATGTTCAAAAGAGAGATTGTTAGCAATGATAACAGGTAATTTCTCACTACTCAACAAGTATGAGTATTTGAGATTTGGTGGAAATGGCTTGAGTTCTAGTATAGGGGGTGGTGTATGGATGGAGACATAGAAGGAACTGAAATATGTGCACAAAAAGAATCAGTATCAGAATATACATCATCAAAATTAGAGAATAAAGCATCAAATCCATCAACATACTCAACAACCCTATCATAATTAGAGTTCACATGATCAAAATCAGAATATGATTCCATTTCAAAATCAAATCTAAGAGAGTATTTTTCATTATAAATAGTTGTGTAAGTACTCTTAGACATAAAACTAGAACCAATACTCATAATATTCCTAATCATAGAATAATAAAATTCCATGGGGTTTTTATTTGGTGGATCAAAATGGGAGATAAAAAATGAAGAATGGTCCTCTGAGGGGTACTTCATGGATTCCATAACTTTAAATATCACAAATTCATCCCCAAACTCCATGGAAAGTGTACCCTCATTGATATTTATTATAGTTTTTGTAGTTTTTAGGAAGGGTCTACATAAGATAATGGGAGTATGAGAACTTACCTGATCATCCTCCATGTTAAGCACGTAGAAATTTTATGGAAATATCATATATCTTACCCAGAAAAGTACATCCTCAAGGACTCCCACTGGATATGTCACAGCTCTATTCGCCAACTGCACCACTAATCTCGTCGGTTTTAGCTCATCAACCTGCAAAGAAGAGAATACAGTGTGAGGAATCACATTTATGGAAGCTCCTAAATCACAAAGAGCATCAGAAAAGTGTAACTCCCCTATGGATCATAGTATGGTGAATGTCCCGGGATCTTTACACTTTGTTGGAATTGCTAGAGTTGGTGTAATGGGTGCCGACACATTCCTTCCAAGATTTATCCTCTCATTTCCCTTGAGCCCTCTTCGATTGGTACAAAGTTCTTTTAAGAATTTCGCATACCTTTGAATTTGCTTAATGGCTTCAAGTAGAGAAATATTGATCTTCACAAGCTTGAATGTGTCCAAAACCTCATTTTTCATTACTTCTTCAGCCATATTCATGTTTTGAACAACCCTATTTGGAAAAGGAAGGGGTTTAGGAGGAACATCACTAATATTTTTCTTACGTTTATCTTTCTCCTTGGGTTTCTCATCAGTTAATGTGGAATTGGGCTTCTCCAGATTTGAGGTGAATCCCG
Source organism: Viscum album (assembly GCA_963277665.1). NCBI lineage: Eukaryota > Viridiplantae > Streptophyta > Magnoliopsida > Santalales > Viscaceae > Viscum > Viscum album. Next base: position 1,751,527,943 of record OY728141.1, on the reverse strand, counting down.
GTGGAATGGTAGGTGGCGATGTATCATTTGTTTTCTTCCTACTTGTCAATGTGATGGCACTGACATTCCCCTTGGGATTTGGAGTAGGTTGGGATGGTAGATTTCCATAATTATTACTTACCAGTTCATGGAGGGGAGTGGCAATCTAGCTCATTTGAGTCTTCAACTCCCTTAGCTCTAAACCTTGACTCTTCAGCTCATTCTATTGATTAAGAATAGTTGGTTTCAAAAGGTTATCAGTGTTAGAATCTACCTTAGATGGGTGATTCCCTTGTTGTTGTCTTGTTGATGCTTGAGATTCAAATCTCCTTTAGGGTTTTTGGAAACCCTGCTGATAAGGTGGAGGCTACTGGAAGTTTTGTTGAAAGGGTGGCCTTTGTTGTTGTCCATAGCTATAACTCATGTATGATTGATCCTTTCACCCTTGGTTTTATATTGGATCAAACTTATTTTGGGTATATTGTTGTTGTTGTTGTTGCTGATATGGTCTCCCAGGGAACAATGCTACACAATCTTTTGTTTCTTGGAGTTGTGGGCAACAATCAGTTGGGTGGCTTGTCTCAGTGAAAATACCACAAGTCCTTGAAGGAGGGGGTTGGGATGTCTTTTGTGCCAAATAAATCTGTCTCACAATAGTTTTCAATTCTTATAACTTGGTATCAATTAAATGACTTTCAAGAGAAGATGGACTTACCTGATGTACTCCCCTGACATGTGGTGTACCTCGATCACCAAATTGTTGGGAGTTTTGGTCCATTTTGTCAATAAAATCACATGAATCTACTGGTGTCTTGTTGACCAATGCTCCTCCAGTTTCATCATCCACCATGCTCCTCTCCATAGGTGTGAGTCCTTCATAAAAGTATTGTATGAGGAGTTGATCACTAATTTGGTGATGTGGGAAGCTTGCACACAACTTCTTGAATCGTTCCCAGTACTCATACATTGACTCCCCTTGGAATTTCTTAATCCCAGATATCTCCTTATGAATGGAAGTGGTCCTTGATGTTGGAAAAAATATCTACAAGAAAAGATGTTTCAAATCGTTCCAACAAGTTACATCTTCAGGTTGTAAATAATACATCCAATCTTTCACAGCTACATCAAGTGATAATGGTAATGCTCTTAATTTGATTTGGTCTTCAGATACATTTCTTGGTTATAAGGTTGAGAAAACCACAATACATATTTTAAGGTGTTTATTAGGATCCTCACATAAGCGGCCATGAAATTTTGGAAGAAGATGAATTAATCCATATTTCAATTCAATGTCCGATTCAAGATTTGGGTATGAAATACAATTTGGTTGATAGTTAATATCAGGTGAAACCAATTATTTAATGGTTATATTAAGTTAATTTCCATTATTGTCAGCCATTGGTTCTTGTTTTATGGTTTAATTTGAATTGCTTCCAATTTCAACGTTCTAAAAGTGGAGGAATTCTCCAACTGGTTAAATATTGAATCTTCCCATAGACTGAGAATGTATGATTCGATCCCTAAGGCTACGTTCAATCTCAGGGCCAAGATCTAAGAGATATTCAGGATAGTTAATGTCATAAATCAAATAAAAATGAAAAGAAAGAAATTGGACCATAGTAAAATAAAAATAATAAGTTTGAGTTGATGGTCCAAAAAGAAGTAGACGAAAATAAAAGAAGAAGAAAAAAATCAGATTGGGTAAAGAAGAAAGAAAGAAGAGAGGAAGAGAATAAAATGTAAAATAAAATAATTACCTTTAATTAGTTCAAATAATTACTTGCCTCCCCAGAAACAACACCAATTTTAAAGAGCACTTTCATGGGCACCCTCAAATGATTAGTGTGATTTTGCAGTACTAGGGTGTAGCAGAGTGGTTGACCAAGGTCATATCTCAAAGGAGGAAGTGAATTAAAACAACTTTTTAGGGGTATTATAAAAATAAAATAAAATATAATAAAAACAACACTTGAAAGGATGGGGGTTGGTTATAGTTTGTAAATCTAGAAGAAGTTTTCTGGAAGAAGATTTTTTTTTGTTTTTAGTTTTGAAATGAATTTCGATTAAAATGACACAACAAGAAGATGTTTTTTTAGACAATATTTAAAAGACATAATTGATATAACTCTACCTCTTTAATCAATTATTTATCATTATCATTTAAATTAACATCCACTAAATTATTATCCCTTTACTTGTTAACCCCCAAACCCTATGAGAATTAACCTTACCACAAAGATGAAGTGAATTAAACCCTAGGTTATCTTCGGAACATATAATCGTAAAACCCTACTTTGATTGATGTTATAAGGATAGATTATGGTTAGTGGTAAATTAAGGCACATATAAATTCTTTAAATGAGGACTAATTGAGTTTTGGGATTATGTTTGAACTTTACAAATTAATCCCATGTGGTTTTGAATTACCGGTTAAGGTTGTGCTCTCACAGTTCACACAATTCCCGACCTCGCGTGTTTTGTGTTAACTATTCAATTGTTTGCATAGTTTCATTTAAATTAAAAACTAAATTAATAGATCATAATATTTAAATTACATTATCTCATTGATTCGAAATAAATTAATGAATAAGGACATTGGTCGATCGATTACTAAAAAGAACTACTCTTCCATGGGCGGTGTAGTCATTGTAGAAACGTCTTGCATGTGCAAAGGTTTAGAAAGGGTAGAACACAATCATGTTTCTAATAAATAATTACAACCCAAGGAGTAAGATTAATAGAAGAATAAATTTTAATAAAAAATAATAAAATATAAGAAATAAAAGAAGTAAAAATAAATTTATTACACAAACAAAACCAATACAACACGAAGGAGAAGAAGAAGGCTTCGTCGAAGGGATCCTTGCTTCAAGAGCTACCCTTATTGAAATGTTTAGAGAATTATAGTGGATCTAATTTATATCTTCCCTAAACTTACCAATGCAGGTCCCAACCACAAAAAATGAGAAAAACACTAATTTATAGAGTGGTGGGGAGGCTAGGTTCAAAGAGGTTTAAAGTGTGAGTGGGGAATCTCGGCCAAATATTTTATGCCAACTTTCACCGCCCATTTGACCACAAAAAACGTGTGAATCATCTGTTCTTAAGATGGATTATTCACAAAAAAATGATTCATGTATCTCCTATAAAAATTTGGGCATGATCCAAGCACGGATGAAGAAGTTATGACCCAAATACAGAACCCATGTCCATTCTACTGATTCCATCCCACCATTGATTTAATGACCCATTTTCTCCATCCAAATGCACTCTTTAGATCTAGTGTCCTGAATAAAAGTTGTTTAAAGATAAGTTAAGATCACTGTTAAAAAAATATTAAGTTCAAATAATAAATATTAAAATATTTATCTTCAAAATACTACAGTACATTTTAAAAGGGTAAAACTGGAATTTTCATCAAATTTTCAAATGAATGATCTAATCCCAAATATTCCATAAATTAATATATTTATCACAATGTGAGGAAATTATATCATTTATTATCAATAAAATATTCAACAAAATAGTGTTTTATCAACATCTCAACACACCGTTAACATTGTTCAAGTGAATGAACTATAACCCCCCTTTATCTTACCTAAAGATCAACCTACAACCCCCTTTATAAATATGTTGAGAATATTTATAACAATGGAGTGAAAGTGATATTATAATACCTTATTTCTTGATTTTTTAATTCTTCTAGAAATTATAGATTTGACAACTTTCTTCTCAATGGAGCTCCCATCAAGGAATGTAATCTTATCCACTTCATTATAGATAAATACTCGATTTTTATCTCATCATCTTTTGTATACAAAAATGATATCCACAAGAATATTCTTTAAATTACTAAATGTTAGCACAATATATAAAAAATATTAAGAGAATAAGGTGGGACCACTTTATACCTTAAGGGAAAACCTTAGGTCGAGAGCTTCCTCTCAATATAGGAAATTATTTTATTCCAATATCAATATAATTATTATGTGAAGAAATTTTATTCACCTAAGGAACTAATACATCATCACCTCCTTGCAATTTTAGCAACTTTAAAAAATTATAATTTTATTCCGATATTTCACACTTCTTCAACTTATCACCTGAGTATATGTTCTAAAATACCTTCTCCTCGTCTTTTAACACAAATTTCTTTCTTTTAATTTTCATCCTCATATTCTAACAAAAACTACCCATCTGTTCTTTCCTCTTCCCAAGTAATGATATGTTTAACCAACATGTGTAGGCTTTGTTTTCATACCTTCCAAAACACCAACAGTATCCCTTTAATATATATTTCCTTGAATGATTCTATATTTGTTTATAATGATGTTGATTATATCCTATTTGAGCCTTCTTTAACTTAGTGGATTGTGGTTTTCTTGGAATATTCCTTTCTTTATCATGTGTAGAGGTTTTAATCTCATTCTTCTAAGATTCACTTTGAGCACCTTCAACATTAGAAAAAAGTTCTATTTTTTGGATGGATAGGTGTATGATTCCCTTGTTCCTTTGATCCTCCATCATGATAATTTCTCTTATAATATCAATAGATTTCTTGAAATATTCTCTATCCCTATTCAATTTAGTTTGAGATGAAAAATAGATAGATTATGTCTCAAATATCTCCTCTTCTATAGTAGTAAACTTATCTTCAAGATACCATACCATATTTTATTATTTATAAATATCTAAATCATGGGTTTTTATTTCATCAATATAGACTGAATTCCTTTTGAACAACTCTAATTTTTCTTTAATAACAACCATTTTTCCATTTTAGAAAACTCATTCATTTGAGTATCCATTACCTTATTCTCCTTCTCCATATTTTTCATGTCTTTTTTGAGTTATGAAATCTTCTCAAGAAAATATTACAAATTACCTTTAAGTTTCCACTCATGTTTTGTAATATCTTATCCATAATAACTACTTCTTTTTGAATTTTAACTTTTCTCCACATTAGAAAAAAAGTGAATTCATTATTGAAATTCAATGATTAACCATCATAATTGCATAAAAATATTCTTCTTTTGGTGATATATTTCTCCCTTTTCTCTACCATTTTAGTTTTTTACTTCCATTTTCCCTTTAATATTGTATTTGAAAAGATAGTGACAATATTATTTTTGTCTTCATCATATTTTGAATTACCGATGTCTTTAACTTATTTATTGTTCCCTTTTCTCATGGATTCAAAAAGAAATTATACCCTCTCTTTCTTCTTGAAAGCCAGTGCCTTCCAAATTTCACATGCAATTCGAATATTTTTTATCTCACCCAATGAGAGATCTTATTGATCTTACAAAGATAATAACTTTGGACCAAACCAAACTAGAAAGTCCCTCATAAGATTCTTCACAATAATAGAGACTTCATGTTTCTCACAAAATCCATGAATATTTATTACTATTTCATTTAACCTAGTGAAATAACTATAAATGTATTCATATTCAACCATTTAAATATCTATAAACTCGATCCTAAGAATTTTAAACATTACTTATTTTACTTTGATGTATACCTCATATTTACTCCTCAATTTATCCCAAATATCCTTTGTAGTTTTAATACCCATCATCTTGGTGTAGACCTTCTCCAACAAAGACATAAAAATAGCATTTTGTGTCTTTTAATCTATCTCCATATTTATTTTATCAGAACATATTATATGAAATTTTTTAAGAATAGGTTGAAACCAATTATGGAAATATCACATACCTCATTTCCAAGAGAAAGGAGATAAGGAATCATCTTATTCCTCCAAATGTGGTAGTTAATTCCATTAAAGATAGGAACTACTAAAATGTTCATAAAATTGTGATTCTACATTTCGAAGAAACCTCTCTTAGATATTTATAGGTAACCTCCCTTTGATACCACTTATTAGGATCCAAATTTATTGGATCACTAAGTGGGGGAGAGGGTGAATCAGTGATCTGTTTTTCTTTGATGTGTTTCTCCTCATCGAGCCTAACCTCCTGAATCGATGAAGGTTCTCGATCCACTCATTATAAATTCTCAATCTTTCCTTATATGTAGTAATGAAATATAAATTAAAACACTTGATATTTAAAAGGTTCAAAACCCATTCCCACTCCTTTCCATGCTGGTTACTCCCCCAACATGGATTCATCCACCACTTCATAAACATCCTACAACACATAGACATCACTGTGTCCACGCAACACTTCTAGAATCCATTAGAAGATAAAAATCCTTTAAAAAATATGTTCCAATAAGGATACACGAAACCTAATGATAAATTCCCCTCTTTATTATCCTCCTCCAGGAATAGATGGATCAACAGATCTATAAGTGTAGTCCTTCTTGAAGAACTTAAAAAGTAGATTTTGATTCTTAGTCCATTGTTCTCAAAACTTCCACTAGAATTTGAGAAATATGGTCTTCCTTAATTGATGAATATTTACTACCTCATGGAATGTACTTCAAGTGTGATGCTCTTCTTAAACTCCTCTTATTATATTCTATATCTCACAATGAAATATATCAAGTATTCTAATGAGTATTTATTCTCTCTCATTGTAAACTCATCTGTTGTATTCCAGATGATGTCCCTTCTTAAAATAGGAATGTCAAATTCCCAAAAAGTGGACACATTTCATCACCATAATGGAATCTATAAACCAACCATTAACTTCTCAACAACTCCCATGAATTTCTTCTATAACTATAGCAAAGTAACTGCTTGCAGTTCTTTCTCTCTCTTCACACAACATGGAATGGTTTTTCATTTATTCCACCCAAACCATTGTTACAATCTACTATGAATTAGGAAATAATCATGGAGTAAAACCAAATACATTTATTGTGGAAGCATTCAAGATTAGCCTAAGAATATATAAAATAAATTCATAAAATTTACATGTGTCACAACCTAAAATTACATGAACCATGGCCTGATGTAGAATTCTTGGTCATTTTTCTCTTAAAACACCTTCAACCATGGGTGTGGTCTCCATGATTCTATCCATTTTGACATGTAGAACCACTTGTCGACCATGGATTACTTTATCATGGGTGTGTGGTTGGGTATTTTGGCCTCCTTTGAACTGATGGTCATTACCTATCAACCACATTTTCCTTTAGCAGGCAATTCACATTTTGGATGTCCCCATTTCTCACAAGGAGACATCACAAGCGCAACAACATGCACTATGGGTGTGATCAAGACCATTTTGGCCTTCCCAAAACTCTAGGTTTTATGTAGTGGAAATCCAAGACCAAAAAGGATCATCCATGTTGCACAGGTTAACCAATTGTTCACTATAGGGACCAACAAAGGTGTGTCCCCTATCCATTTACCTATTTTGTGCCTTTTCTTCTCACCACACCTTATCCTAGGGGCATGGAATACTCCTGGATTCTTATAAAACTTTACCATGACCACCTATAGGGAGTGGCCTTTCTCTTTGTTTTGTTGTATTAAACAAATCATCACTATTGGGATGAACCAATATTCCAAGAGTCACTTTATTAGTTGCGGTTTTAACTAATATTATTTTCAATAAACCCAACTTACATTATTTAAGATGAAAAAAATAATGTTTTCATTAACCTTTCCCATCAATAAGTTTTTCAATGATTCAATCCTTATTGTTAACAAATCGAAATTAACCCTTTAGGATTACTAACAACTCCAATTAGTGTGGTAAAATAGGTAATTACAAGGAGTTCAGGTCCAACTAAGGACCCAAGGCTAGTGGGTGACACCATAAAGGTAGTGGGTTCTTAGGCAGTAAGTCCCCCACGACCCATAACTCCTAGATTTCTAGAGGGAACTATGGAAGGAATGACAACAAGATAATTTGAAGAAATTATAGACTGGGGCATGCCAAATAATATTTAAACTAATGTAGTTCTAGTGAATAAAACTACAAGGTCTTTAGATATGAGTGTGTTAACTTCTCTAGAGAAAAGTCTCCACACTTCTAGAAAGAATATTTATAGAAGTAATTAAAGGTTAAACATATGATAAGTTGGCTTCAATTATGACAAAACTCACTTCTTGGGAATCAATTATGGTAAATGGACCTTCCATGGTCCCTGATTTAATATTACTAACTACCTAAGAGAAAAGGACTCCTATCCTTTGAGAGGGTGCATTCATAGAGATGGTGATAATTAAAGAAGAGAAAATAGTAGAAGACTAGATTGGATTATAATTTTCTTATAATCTAGGTTCCTTAGTAATTTCACTTGCACATCAGAAGATAGTGTATGATCATATGGGGACTAAAAACTTGTTTAGTTGTTTATCCATTGATACTTATGCATTTTTAAATTCCTCCCTCTTTTTTACATGCTAAGAGATGTCAAACTTCATGTATAACTCTTGATGAAGATGACTCAAAGTAGCAGGTTCCAGAGGTGAATCTTAGGTTGATTATTCTAATATAGGATGTGGTTCCCTTAGTGATGGAAGTAGTTATAGTTATGATGATGATAGAGGTAGAATCCTTGGGTTTATTATAGGAGTTACCATGAGTGGATATACCTGCTGCACCTACCGATGAAAAAATGACAGTTGATAGGATTGAGCTTTCAATTAATGAAGGTGAATGTTCTCACCTAATACCACATACACATATACCCTTACTATATATATATTTTAATTCATTCTATGTATGAATTCTAGTGAACCTGTTTCCAACCATTGAAACACAAAGTGTTATTAATTAAATGCCTCAGAGATTGAGAACCACTGGGATGTATATTGGTATGTTTCTAGATTATTTAGAAGGTTTCAATATTATAAACTATTTGAGTAATGTGGTTCTATATTATATACTAATACTTTCATCTATATTTGATACAGACCTTAAAGAGGTTTCATTTCATCAATAGGTGCAAAAGTAGGTATAGTGGAGTATCTCAAAATCAATCCCAGAGACCCTCCATAGAAAACTTGGCAGTAAGAAACATCACCTTTAATAGATTTTCATCAACCTAGGATTTAGTGGGTATGATTATCATAATGTTAAATCAAAGGTAAACGAGGAGATTTTGGCTCATGAACAAACAATAATATTCTAGTTAAAGCATAGGGTTATAAAATCTATTGACCATTTTATTAATTAAAGGAATTTCATACTGTATAAAGCCTATTAGCATACTGGGGAGGTAGTAGAGTGGAATGGTCAGGTAGCAGAGAAGAATTCCTTAGGTATATGATTCATATAAAATCAGATCAAAATCATTAGGAGTTCGATCATATCCATCAACCACTTGTTGATATTGAAGAATCCATTAGCAAGGAGTAGCGACTAGTTGAGGAAGCAGAGAAGGAAAGTATTAATGGAATTATATGAGAAGATACACTCTAACCTAATACATAGGTAAAGGTTTCAATGTTTTTTGAACTACATAAAGATACAAATGTTTTTTATAAAATAATGATTCAAATTCAAGAGTCCACTAAGTACGATTTTTAATGAAAAACAATTATCTTTATGGGATAGAATTAAGATTATGGATGTTTATCTCATTTTTTTTGACCAATGAATGTATAATCCTTTTGTAATTAATTTTCATTAATTACTTGGATTCCATTTCAGCTTAATTATTACTTTATAATATCCTGTGAAACTCTGGGAAACTATTTTAACATTTAATTGGGAATGGAAAATATCAAACATGGTTCTCAAAATTATTGAGTTATAAATATTTCCTCTTGTACATGGATCACAAATGGGTATAATCATAAGAACTTTCACCATAACAATAGAGTTGGTCCATTTGTATGAATTATTTCCTCTTGGTAATGTATCAACAATGAGTATATTCATAAGTATAATCCCCATAACATTATATTTGGTCTATTTAGATGAATTATTTCCTCATGGGAATATCTTAAAGATGGGTATAAGCAAAATTACCATTACCATAACACTAGATTTGGTCCATCTCAATGAATGATTTGAGTTATTGTGATGAGGATCATGAAAGTGGAGTGTGGAATGTGCACTAAAATGTTTAATAGGTCTCAATTTCCTTGAAGTTGTGTCTTTACACAATTTCTGTGAATCCACCAGTGTAACCTCACATGTTTTGGGCCGGGTTGGAGTTTTAAAGGTTTTTGAACTCTTATCATTTGGAGTATGGGATGAATTTTAAGATGAAATTTGTATCATCAATATGAGTGTTGTAATAATTAATGGTGTTGTTTTTAGTTAAGGGTTACACCTCAAGAGGTGTCTTGGAAGTTCAGTTGAGTTTCAAAGATGTTAGGCTATAGAAGCATCAGTTTTTGGAGAAATAGAATGAGGCACAAAATTGGTGAACAATTAGTTTAACATTGTGGATCAAGATTTTATCCACTTTTCTTAAGGGGAATAGTTTGTTTAAAACATAAACACTCCTATGAGTAACCATGTGACTTGGTGCAGGAGTGCAAGGGTGACCTTCATGGGATGCACACGGTTTTCCCAAACCATGCACCTAGTCCACACCCTTAGTGAAACATAACCAGTAGCTACACATGGTGAGGAAAATGGTTTTTCAATCTATGTGGATATAATTTTCAAGGATCCTATCCATTGGACAATACCACTGCATGGTTGGTGCATTATTTTCCAAATCGCATGGCTCTTAAAAGAAGAAAAAATGATGATTTTCCCTTTCTCCTTTATAGCCTCCACCCTCTTTTTTCCTTCCTATCCACATGAAACAACCCCCATATTATGGGATATACCTTTTTCCTACTCCTAGGATATGAGGTATCTCCTCTATTCAATGTCATAATTGAGAATCATCTATCTCATTGGATCTCCATCAGTTAGTCTTAGATTCCTCTCACTTCTTTTCATAGTTTATCACTCTATAATGAATGCTAAATCTATGTGAGCTATTTTTAAATATTTTTTTTGGTAATTTGATGATTATTTTGATTTCTCTCATTATGAATTAATTCAAATTTTAATATTGGATGAGTAAACCATATTAAGTTTAAATAGGTGGTCTAGTTTCTTTTATATTAATTTTTTTTGTTTAAAATTAATTTCATTCTTCCTCACATCATAATTTTCATGTGTTTCTCCTAAAACAAGAAATACATTAAATTCAATTTTTTAGACCATAACCTTAGTGTCCCTTAGTTTCTTTACATGGTTGGAGGTCAATAAACTCAACCCGAATAAACTCTTAAGGAAAGTTCAATTACATACTCCTTGTATAGTTTTTTAATGAGTTAACCACTCCTTGAGTGTGTTCTTAAATGAATTGTAATGTTTATAAATTCTTTAATTAATTAAAATGGATTAGGTAAACCACATGGACCTTGGTAATATTATTATTTCTTTATTTTTATTACTTGACCAACCTTATTAATTTAATTGATTGGAAGTTTTTTTAATGGAACACATGTTTGTGAATTATATTTTGGAATGAACTTCTGGTTTATTATTTAATGAGATGGCCTAATTGTAGTGGGATTTTTCATTTCATGGAATTCACTCTTTGGTCAAGTGTTATGGAATGATTAGGTACATGGCCTATTAACATTTAATGTTTGAAATGATGAGTGGGATGATTATGGACATGGACATATCAATATTACTTAAAATTAAATGGTTAACAAATTCAGGTATTTCTTGAGATTTACGCAGGTTCCTCCTTGAAGAATGCCTTGGATGAGATCATAGGTTGTCTTGAATTATTTGTACTATGAGTGATACTTGGGTTTTATTTTTTTATAATTCCATGGATAATCTCATAGGTTACTTTAATTGTATTACGCCTTGATTGATACTTGGGTTTCCTTTTTATGAAACTTCATGGAAAAGATCATAGGCTAGATGACTCCCCTCACGCTCTGAGTGATACATGGGTTTCCTTTGCATGGAATTCTATGGACATTATAGTAGAGAAATTGAGAGTTACAAGTGATACTTGAGTTTCCTCATTACTGAACACCAATTATAGGATCATTAGACATGGGGAATCACATTTACTTCTTGGAAGATACTTGGGTTCCTCATTATGAAACACCTTGTATGGGCTCACATGGAAGCATAATTATACCATGCCTATTTATTGTTATGTATGAATCATGGAACCCTACCTATGATGTTTAACACACTTAGTTATAGATGTCTGGGCCTATAGCCATGGGATCTCAGACAAATTCATTATTATCATTTTTACTACTATGTGGATGGCTTGGATTTTTTTAGTGCATGTATATCTCTACATATATCTGTGTACATATTTTCTTATATACACATGTGGGATTTTTTAGAGATATTATATCTTAGGATGAAGTAGGTATGGATGACCAGGTGTCCTTGAGGAACCTAAGACCAACTTGTTTACATTATTTATTTACTACCTTATTGATATAATTGAACACTACTTAATTTATATACACGAACTAGATAAGATTAGACACTATTGGTGGTTCCCTAAAAATTATAACTCACACCCTGTTCAAGCCATAATTACAATAGGGTTACCCAAATAGACCTCATGGTTGCAGGATCAGGTTCATGGATGGTGTTTGATTTCTATTATCCTTCTGTGATATGATTAAATATGGAAGTAGTGGATCGAGCCTATTCTCTTGATTCTATTGAATATATCCATGGTTTCTTTTATTCATTCATTTCTATTATTAATCTCACTATATACTATGTATATTTTCCTATCTGTATGTCAAAGCATGTTTATGTGTAATTATCATTCAATTATTATTGATTTTTAGTTGTTATTATATTCCACTAGCTTTATTTATTTTTATTTCACTTTATTTATTACTGATATAAATGGTATATTCTACACAATTTACCCCCATCATACCCTCTCTACTAGTTGACATCCTATAGAATATGAGGAGGAATGATTTAGGCCTAGTGGAAAATTGTCTTGGGGCACCATACTAAGTGGATTCTAGGTCAGGATGCCCCAAGTTGTATTTGATATTTCTTTTTCCTCTTTTTTCTTACTATTTTGGGAAAAGGTAGACTAGATATTAGGAACATGTCAAAAGTTTGTAAATAGATCATGTATAGATTCAACCAACCCACACATGAGGTAAAGATTAAGTTTCCAGATATGGTATTGTTGATTTTGTTTCTATTATGGTTGATTTCTATTTCAACTCGAGTGAATGATGTTATTTTTCTAGTTATTTATTTTGTGTTTTTACCCTTGGACTAGTTTGGAAAATAAGTATTGTGACATGCATCATTATAGGAACATAAAGACTCACATTCCATGCATATATTTGTCATGTAGATTTTACTGCTATACTATCTAATAATTGTTGATGTGCCTTTTGTGTTTATTAACATTAATATTTTTATACCATGTTAGGTATTTTTCTAACATGCTTAGTGTTATACTTATTTATATATGTTATTAGCATGCTCACCTGTGTACCTACTTAGGTGATTATTTATCATGATTGATTTTATACCATTATTGGGTGTTTCTTTACTTACATAGTATCTTTACATGATTTCTACCATGATTTCATGATTACTATAATTCTTTGTCCTTAATTATGATATATGGTCAGTTAAATAAATTGTATACATCAACCTAAACAATGTTTTACTATATAGCTTGTTGGTGGAATTATATTTATCCAACCAATTATAAAATGTTTGATCTATAAACCATTAGTTCATGGGATGAAATATTTATAGTTGTGATTTAATGGGTTCTAATAAAAAATTATAAAGTGTATGAGCCTTTATAAATTGGTAAGGGTAACCCATATAATTAAGCCATTATATATGGACATGTTTATTCTGAAAACAAAGTGAAAACATGGCTGTAGCTACATGAATGTCCTATGTAAATTATAAAGGTAAGTACCCTTATATCTTGAGAATGACAATTCATAAAACCAAACCGTGATTCTTATATATATATATATGATAAATTTGATTTATTTTAGAAAATGGTTGCCTTTATATAGACTTATACCTTTATCATTGGGAATTATGACCCATATGACTAAATCCTTAAAAACACAATTGGACCCAAATAGGTTAGTTGAGGGCATGTTGCTTTTAAGGTAAAGTAGACTAAAACCAAGTAGGTTTATCTTGGTTTGACCTCCTATGGACCCTCTTTAGGGCTTGGGATAACCTTCCGTGTACCCTCTTTTGGGCTTGGAATAACCTCCCATGTATTATTTTAGGTCATATAACATAAATAATTTCCAAATGAATTGGAGGGAGATATATGTCCCACCTATCACATAATACATACATTTATATAACACAAGATCTTGGAACATTCATCATATCAGAACCCATTAAGAGAAATGGGTTTCATAAAACATTTCATCATAGAATAACCCATGGAAAATAAATGGGTTTCATAATAATTTCATCATTTCATAATAACATAACCCATGTAAAATATACTAGTTTCGTAAACATTTCATCACATCGTAACCAATGGAAAAGTGACATGTTTCATAATCATTTCATCATCTCATCAAATCATAACCCTCATAAAAAATGTGTTTCATAAGATTTTTTTAATGGTATAACCAATATAAGAGAAATGTGTTTCATAAAAACCTTATCATGAAAACCCATTTAGATAAATAATAAGAATGGTATCCTTCATTCATATCCCTAGTAAATCATAAGCTATATAAAAGGATGTCATCTTTATATAGAAAACGATTTTGAAAGATGAATCACTTGGAAAATTTATTTAGGAAGATAAATTTTCTTTTAAAATCACTTTTTAAAACATAAAACATTTTGTAAATCCTTTTCTTTGAAAATAAAATTGAAAACTTATAAAGGAAGATTTAAAAATCATTTAAAACATTTCTTGAGTAAAATATCCTTTCCACTTCGAAAACAATTTTTAAAACAATTTTTTAAAATCATTTCCTTTTAAAATGAACTTGAAAAATTATAAAGGAATATTCAAAGTAAATAATGGCCATGATGGTGGGAAATTCCGTTTATTCCATACACAAAGATTCCTTTAACATTTTCAATAAAATACACACTGGTATTATTTTTAAAAATTAAATGAATACTCATTTTAATATTTTTTTGTAAAAATTTAAACATGTGTAAAATTTTTGTTAATTAGTCCTTTTAAAAAAATTTAATATTTTTTTGAAACCATTTTTAGAAAACATGGTTTTGGATGAAAAAGGTCTTTCGACTGAAAAACTTTTTTTCATAAAAGCATTATTTTTGAACTATTAAGTACATAAATAGAAGAAAATGAAGGGAAAATATGTATTCTCATGACATAAACATAGGATAATAAAATTCATGATTTTCTAGAGAGATTTATCATAATATTCTATCATCATAAACATAATCATAAACAATCCTGATAAACAATGAGATTGTAACATAAAATCTTTACCACTTTGGACGCTTTTAGAAATAATCCCCATGAAATAATATCAATAAATTAAACTTAAAATATCACAATTATAAATAAATTCCTGATATTACATGTCAAATGTTATGTTCATACACACTTTATAAGAAGATAGGTGTATAACATAATCATATGTCTCAAAGAATGCATATTAAGATAAAAATACCTAATCAATTTAGTAAATTTTGAACCATAAACCCCATGAAAGAGAGACTATAAAATTAATTTGAAAATAAAAAAATATATCATTATAATAATACTAAAATAAATTCATGGGTTTTATATACACCACATGAAATAAACACTTGGCGAATAGGGCATGTGTCTCATAGAAAAATAAAAGTGAAACGAAAATCCCTTACTATAAGTCTAAAATTATGTTGTACTATTTCAAACATCCTGTATAATAAATATAAGTTTATTATAAATATATTATAGAAATAAAATAACTTATATCATACCATATATGATTTAGTTATTTTCTTTTATTACCTGTTCATTAGAAATTCCATGTTAAAGTTACGTTTCAGGTAATAACCACTTTGTTTTTTGTATATGATTTGATTTTTTTATTTTCAATCATATTAAATTAATCATGGCCCTATAATATCGGTAATAATGAAATAATTATTATATTTTTACATAAATTATACTTTTAATAGCAATCATGAAATATGGATTTGAGAAATAGAGTATGTTACGATCATGTAGATGGTAGGCCGTATATACAGATTAATAACCTTTCCATTTTTTAATAATCATTATGTAAAGAAGATACGTAATATATTATATTAATATAATGATAATAAATACCATATTATTTATTTAAATAAACTTATACATATCTTCCACATGGAGAGGTGATGAAAAGAGAGTCACATCGCTTCGTGAAGGCGGTAGTCCACACGTACACAAACAACATTATCATCTTTCAGTGAGTGAAAATGTAAGAAATAAAAATATATATTATCTTTTAAGAATTATAAATATGTCATTAATATAATAATTATGTCATTTTTATAATATATATTCATTAAATTTATCCTTATTATCATTTATGTAAATCATTAGTGAAAACGAATCACATCACTTCGTGTGGAGGTAGTCCGATGTACACAAGAGCGACATTATCGTATCCCATACAAAATGGAAAGTAGATAGGTATATATCATATAACGACTAAATAGATATAATTATATTATAAATATCATATTTATATTTTATATCCATCATCATATGTAACGCCCTGACCCCAGTTACCCAGAGTCGGTGCATTATTACATGACATTGGCATGATCATAAGAAAGATCAAATCTCGAAAGACCGATTGGTTTAGTAGCCTTGGAAACACTAGATATATTCATAAGTCTTACATTACATCATAAAGTGAAAAACTACTAAAACAACATATTGTCTCTATATTCCACACTCATATCCCCACATAATATCCCTGCAGGTCATTCATAATTTACCTCTTCACTTCCTGGAAAAAATAAAACATAGAAAAGGGGTGAGCTCAAATGCCCAGTAAGGATAACAATATAGCGGAACTTTCAAAAATAAGCATAAACATTTAAGGTAATGTATAACTAAAACAAAAGCCTTTTAAACTTGAACTTCAACATAGTATGGCAAAAGTAAAATGAAATAATGCCATTTACTTATTCACATGGATATTCTACTAATCGAATAATCACATGAAATATCAATAACCACTTTCATAATGATGGAATGCATAATTCTAGACTATCATAACAACATAGCCAAGGCCTCATGCCAATAATACAAATAAGATTTTGACAAGGCCTTGTTCCAAGACACTAGTTTGTCTCATGAGACCTACCGATGCATCGAGGAGCTATAGCGGGCTCCACCCGTCACATATTAAGTCCAATGCATTCCCATATGAAAAGGTTTAAACATAACATAAACATTCGTATTAAAACTAGCATAAGAAATTTAAATACTTTCACCATAAACTATGAATGGTATAAAAATAGCACATCCACAGTCAAACATATCAAAAAACATTCAATACAATATATAAGTTTTGTATCATAATAAATCAACTTCAAATAAGCGTAAAATCCATCAAAGGATGTTGACATAGATGAAATCAAAACTCTTTTTAGAGAAATATTTCTTTCTATTTTGAAATCATTTAAGAGTCTTATATTTATGAAATAAAACATTTTCTTTGAAAATATTATTATAATCTTGTAAGGGAAGCTTAGACGATTTTATAACAGCGGAAAATAACCGCACCTGCCATATAAGTTAAAAAAACATTCTTACCTTAATTCTGTTGAAAAGGTTGAAAGCACCTTGTTTGGAAAACGACAGAAAGATTCCTTTACAAAACTATTATAAAAAGTCAAACAAGGGTATAAATGACTTTAACCCATATTATTTTAAATAGTAAAAATGTTTTGAAATAAATTTTTAAGAAACATGGATGTGGATGATAAAGAGATCCCAGTAGATTATTACGTATACACAACCTCGGATAATGAAGAGATTGTGAAATAACCCTTACCTTGTACTTTTCCTTGGTTGGGGTAGGTTAACCTCCTGTATAATAGTGAAATAATTGTTATTAAATTATACAAGAATCATATACATTCATATGATATCATATATGATCTTTTAACATTGCTTTGTTAATAATATCTTAGTATTATCGTCGTTTCGGATGTTTACTTACTCGTTTTATTTTATATTTTTTGTTACATAAGCCATTTTTGTCATGGATAGGTTGTATATCATTCATATACATAATGATATCAATTCCTTAAACATTATTTTTAAATCATCAAATGATAATTATACTTGAATGGATACAATGGAGAATGAATCTCATCGCATTCGTGGAGACGGTAGTCCGTACATACGTACGAGCGACAATATCATTCTTTTGATTTTAAAATAATATATAAATGTATGTTATATCATATATAAAGAATCATTAACATGTTATATTTATTATTTACATGAGTTACACATCATTATTATACCCATCTAAATAATAATATATTGAATAACAATTACACCACGACGTGGAGACGGTAAGCCGTACGTACGCACGTATGGTGACATGTTATTCAAAGGGTGGATAGAATACTGAATATGGTTGTACCATATTTATAATAACATCACAATATATATATGATAATGGAGTTATTATTTTATAATGATAATAACAAAGGAAGAATAAGTGGAAGAAGAAAGGAACTTGGAAAAGGGTGGTGAAATCATTACCTCTTCTTCGGGTTCTTCATTTTGATTTGATCAAAACGGATCCTTAGGTTGGTTTTATGATCAAACTAAGGCCTCTATGTTGTAGTGAGGTAAGTTGGGAGAGTATTTGGACAGAGTTTGGCCGAACCAAAAGGCTTTTAAGGTGTGAAGAAATGATAAGGAAGAGTGCTCTTTTATAAAAGGGGTGAGGGGCACCTTTGGAAAAGCTAGAAATATTAATTTATAATAAATTAATATTCGGTTTCTAATGGCTCCAAAGTTTATTATTTAAATGTTAAGGTGGGTATAGGTCGAAAAACATTAAACCAATAGAATTTATACAGGTTTGGGTTACTATATTAACCTTATCTTTAAGTATTAACTCTTAGTTAATTAGTTTGACATTTACCATGTCACTTTGTATTTTTATATTATATAGTTAATAAACTTACTATATACATCCAAGCGACCCCCAAGTGGTCCATTAATGATAAAAATATCATGATATAAGTCTCTTGGACGAAACTTATATTTTTAGGAATTTAATATCAATTAATAATATAATATTTGTTTTAAAAACTCTTTTATGTCAATTTTGACACTATTCAATAGTTTATTTTTGTGAAACTCATAACAGAATGATTACTTAGAAAAAAGTTAATTAAATAAATCCTAATATGTCATATTATCCTAGAAATTTATTTTAATTCATTAAAAGTCTCAAATTATATTTATTTGGGTATTTATAATATCAATTGTTTTAAATTTTCACTATTATGGTAATTACTGCCTCATAATTGTGTCATAAATAAATTAAATTATGTAATCTCTAAAAATTATAAATAAAATATAATTATGTAAGAAATCGTTTTATCTTTCTAATGAATATTTATAGTCTAAAATCCAACATATATAACCCTATGTAAAAATTATTTTGCTAAAAGATATATGCTTGTGTCATTTTTTTAATCATTTTAACTTAATTAAAATAAAGTGTCCCTATCACCTACAAGTGGCTCCATGTGGTCCCAAAATCGACCCAAAGATGACTATGGTCGAACATGTATCAACCAATAAGGCTAGGACACGTTTTAGGGTAATTTAGTATTATTATAATATTATTTTTAACCCTTATTTACCGGATTTACCCTTAACCATGGTAAATAAAATATTTACCGAAGTAATTATTCAAAATGTCTAAAAATAAAAGTTAACTATTTAAAAAATTTTAACATCATGATTATAAATATGGAATCCATTTTTACAAATTCAAAACACATAAGTGGAAGAAATTAATTTAAAATTAATTCCTGTTGTTAAAACAAAAAGCGTGTTTTTAAGAGATAATAACTATCAAAAGATTGACACTTGTTTATGTCCGGTTTAATTGTAAAATTATGTCCAATGAACAGAATTATATTAAATGGTAAAAATATATTCTAAATATACTTTAAAACCACTCAAATTCATAATTTATCACTATTAATTATTTTGATTAAAAAAGTTGTTTTTAATTAAAATTTAGTAATTTTCACTATTCATCAAAATATTAAAGTTATCCGAAAAGTACCAAAATTTCACCTTAGGATAAATTTGATATTCTGAATCCAAAAATGAAGTCCATTTTAAAAAATAAAATATATATAATTTCAAAAATTAGGTATTACTATTCATAACGACTAGTTTGATTGGTTATGGTGTGTTAGAACTCGGTGTTGCGTACAACACACGCTATCACATTATTCAAAGAGAAGCGTACCGTGGAAGCTTGGGGTGTTACATTCTCCCCTCCTTAAAATATTTTCTTCCTCAAAATTTCTAGAATATTATCGCATGAAAAGACTCGGGTGGTTCTTCATCATAAGTTCCTCAGGTTCCCACGTTGCCTCTTCCATCTTATGGTTTCTCCACAAAACTTTTACCAGACGCGTTGTCCGATTTCTCAGTACTTGTTCTCTCATATCAAGAATCCTGATGGGCTCTTCACAATAAGACAGATCGGGTTCCAGTTCTAACTCCTCATAGGTGAGTACATGCATTGGTTTAGGCATGTATTTCCTCAACAGAGATACGTGGAACACATCGTGAACTTTGGAGAGACTTGACGACATTGCCAATCGGTAAGCTACAACCCCAATTCGATCTAGAATTTCGAAAGGTCCGATGTACATGGGACTCAATTTACCTTTCTTACTAAAATGTATGACTCCCTTCCATGGAGATACCTTCAAAAAAACATGATCGCTGACTTGAAATTCCAAATCCTTCCTTCGATTATCGGCATAGCTCTTCTGCCTACTTTGAGCTGTTTTGATGTGATTTTGGATTACCTTCACCTTTTCCATCGTTTCCTCCACCAGTTCTGGACCTATGGGTTTTCTTTCACCAACGTCATCCCAACAGGTTGGTGTACGACATCTCTTTCCATATAACGCTTCATATGGTGCCATCTGAATACTCGAATGGAAGCTGTTGTTATAGGAAAATTCTACCAAAGGTAAATATTGATCCCACATACCCTGAAAGTCAAGTGATAAAGATCTCAACATGTATTCTAAGGTTTGAATAGTCCGTTTTGATTGCCCGTCTGTCTGAGGGTGGTAGGCAGTGCTCAAATGAAGTTTAGTATCCAGGGATTTCTGAAGACTCTTCCAGAATCTTGAATTAAAACGGGGATCACGATCAGAAACAATCGATAGGGGTACTCCATGAAGTCTCACAATTTCATTAATATATAGTCTTGCTAGACGTTCTAGTGGTAGATCTTCTATTATAGCAAGAAAATGTGCTGACTTGGTAAGATGATCAATAATGACCCATATTGCATCGTTCCTTCTAGGAGTCTTTGGTAGCCCCATGACAAAGTCCATCGTAATATTGTCCCGTTTCCACTCCGGTATGGGAAGAGGTTGCATGACTTTTCCAGGGTGTTGCCTTCCCGCTTTCACTTGTTGACAAACCATACATCTTGACACAAAATTAGCAATCTCCCTCTTCATATTGTCCCACCAAAAATGTTCCTTCAAATCTCTATACATTTTGGTGCTCCCATGGTGTAAAGAGAAATTGGAACTATGAGCATCATCCAACAATTCCCTTTTTATATCAGGTATATCGGGAACACAAAACCTCTTCCCGAATTTCAAAATTCCATTTTCATACACAAAATCTCTCAATCTCCCATCATTCACAGCTTTAATCTTCTTTTGAAATTCTTCATCATCGGTCTAAGAACTCTTAATCCTTTCAAGTAAAGATGGTTTGGCAACCATTTGAAAAAGCATTGATGTTTTACCTTCCCTGGTTATTCCCATGTCCATCTTCACTAGATCCATCAAAATTGGATCCCTTTCAATTCTCATCACGTTCAAAAATCCATGGTCTTTTCTGCTCAAAGCATCTGCCACCTTGTTTGCTTTCCCCGGGTGGTAGTGTATCGTACAAACATAATCCTTGAGTAATTAAAGCCATCTCCTTTGCCTCATGTTGAGTTCTTTTTGTGAGAAAATATACTTCAAACTCTTGTGATCAGTATAAATCTCACATTTTCACCATAGAGGTAGTGCCTCTATATATTCAAAGCAAAGATCACAGCTGCTAACTCGAGATCATGAGTAGCATAGTTTTGTTCATGAATTTCAACTGTCGTGATGCATAGGAAATAACCCTATCATTCTTTATAAGGACACAACCAAGTCCTTTCTTCGATGCATCACTATAAATAACGAACCCATCATTCCCCGATGGTAGAGTCAATATAGAAGCATTGACTAATATTCTCTTTAGTTCTTCGAAACATTCTTCACACTCTTTTTTCCAAACAAATTTAAACCCTTTACGTGTGAGCTTCGTTAATGGGTTACCCAATCGGGAAAAATTCTGGACAAAACGTTGATAATAACCTTCTAAACCAATAAAACTACGTACCTCAGTTATACTCATTGGTGCTGGCCATTCTTGGATTGCCTTGGTCTTAGATGGATCAACATAGATTCCATCTTTAGAGACAATATGGCCAAGAAAAGAAATCTCCTGAATCCATAATTCACACTTGCTAAACTTCCCATATAATTCATGTCTTCTCAGAGTCTTCAAGATAATGCGCAAGTGATTTTCATGATCTTCATATATTTTTGAGTATACCAAGATATCATCAATAAATACCACCAAAAATTCATCGAGATATTCCTTGAAAACTCTATTCATCCGATCCATGAATACAGAGGGTCAATTAGTCAATCCAAAGGGCATTACTGTAAACTCATAATGCCCGTACCTGGTTCGAAATGCTGTCTTCAAAATGTCTTCCTTCTTTACACACAACTGATGGTATCCAGATCGAAGGTCAATCTTTGAAAAGTATTGAGCTCCATGCAGTTGGTTAAATAAATCATCAATGCGAGGTAGGGGATACTTTTTCTTTATTATTATGGCATTAATCTCCCTATAGTCGATACATAACCTCATAGATCCATATTTCTTTTTAACAAAAAGAACAGGGGCTCCCCATGGAGAAACACTAGGGTGAATAAATCCCTTATTAATAAATTCCTCTAGTTGTTTCTTTAGTTTGACTAATTCCACAGTGTCCATTCTATAAGGGGTCTTCGATATAGGCCTTGATCCATGAATTAAATCAATGGAAAACTCAACTTCTCATTCTGGAGGATGTCCAGGTAAATCTTCTGGAAATACATCCACATATTCTTTCACAATAGGTACATCCTCTATTTGAAAATTCCTTTCCTCACCCACAGTTATTTCATTATCTTCCTCCCCAATAATTGAATTTAGTTGAGCTACTAGGGGTGGATCAAGATAAGAATTAGGTGGTGACGATTCTACTCTAAAGATAAGGTGTTCCATATCATCATCATCATCAAGAATCGTAACCTCTTTCTTCTTATAATAAATCTTCACATCATATTCTGAAAGCCAGTACATACCGAGGATTATATCAAACTCAATCATAGGTATGACGATGAGATCAGCAGATAAAGAACATTTATGTGCTCTAATGGGGACTGATTCACAAAACTTTGTTGCAATGATACTTCCCTTAGGAGTTTTAACTGACAACTCCCTTGTTAAATCAAATTGGAAATATCTAATTTTCTTAGAAAACTGGGAAGATATGAAACAATGCGATGATCCAGAATCAAATAATGCATTTTATAAACTTGAGGAAACCATTAAATTACCTGCCACCACGTCTTTCGGAGCTTCTACCTCAGCAGTAGTGATAGCATAAGCTTGGCCTTGATCCCTTGGCCTTTTCTGAGGTAAGTTCTCTTGACGCTTAGGACATTCATTTGCATAATTCCCCATCTCCCTGCAATTTTAG
Organism: Viscum album; assembly: GCA_963277665.1. Lineage (NCBI taxonomy): Eukaryota > Viridiplantae > Streptophyta > Magnoliopsida > Santalales > Viscaceae > Viscum > Viscum album. The sequence continues at coordinate 1,751,503,993 of OY728141.1, read as the reverse complement.
CACTAAACATTGGTACCTTCCTTCTTCCCCTTGCAATCACGAGCTTGGTGGCCTTTTTCACCACACTTGTAACAGACTCGTGTTCCCTTCAAGCAAGTACCAGGGTGTTTCTTACCACAATTACCACAGGATGGATATTCAACCTTTCCCTTCTTCCCCTTATTTCCATTCCCAGATTGATCAGCAGGTCTCTTATTCTCTTGATTTTCTTTAAAGTCATAAGACTTAGAGAATTTCTTTTCGGTCTTGATAGAACATGAGACAATGTCTTCGTACGATGAAAAGGATTGTGAGACTAATGCTCAAAAGAGAAATGGTTTTAACCCATTAAAGAAATGATCAATCTTACTTCTTGGGTTACGTATATAATCTCCAGCATACCTTGATAACCTTGAAAAGTTATCCTCATACTTTGCGACATTTTCATCCTCCTTTTGTCTCAGACTCAGAAATTGCCTTTCCATATCTGCTCGACGGTTGCGAGGAAAGTATTTTTCTAAAAACAGATCTTTGAACTCCCTCCATTTCATATTTTATACTTCATCATCTTACTTCGTATTTTGAATCAATGAACACCATTGATCAGCATCTCCAGTGAGGTGGTAAACTTCCATGATAACTTTTTCCCTTACACTACTCCCCAAAGCCTGAAATATTTTCTCTAGGGAATTTATCCATTGCTCAGCTACTAAGGGATTTGTACTCCCATTGAACATTGGTGGTTGTTGCCTCATGAAGCAATCTAACATTGATCCTCTACACTGTGGATCAGGGTGCTCCATACGGGTAAGGTTATTATTCATAACCTGAGTAAGTTGTCCCAGTATGGTGATTAGCTGATCGGAACTAGTTGTATCACCAGCTCCACTATAATTATCTTGAGCAGGAGGGAAATCCCTACATGGAGTGCGTTCATTGATACAGATTCCATTTCTTCCACTAGGCGCCATTTCTAAACAATGTAATAAACTAGATCAGTTTATGAATCAAAATACATAATCCCATACTTATAAAACACTTAACATAAATTGAACTATTTATGGATATAATCCATAATCATAAAAATGTTTTCTTTGAGGAAGTATATACTCATAAACCCTTCATAATGATTTGTAAAGAAAATGAGAGTTATCCTAAGCATATCCCCTGGGAGTGTCATAACCAAGAGTGAAGCAAGGCCCATTGTCGTGCACCAGTTCCCATTCGAGTCTAGCTCAAAGCGGTGTTTTCGGGTTTTACCCCTAGGTACATCTGTGCCAGAGCCGCCTCTACCTGCTCGTATCCAGACAGGGATGTATTTCTCGGAAAACTCACAAAATCTCTACAATACCAAAATTCTAGGAAGTTCTTCTATACTAATCCTCAAAGATCATCTTAGGTCTACGTGCTCTAATCAGAGTTTATCTAAATCTAGCTTACAAGGTTTGTACTAAACTTCCTATGATACCAACTGTAACTCCCCGACCCCAGTTACCCAGAGTTGGTGCATTATTACATGACATTGGCATGATCACAAGAAAGATCAAATCTCAAAAGACTGATTGGTTTAGTAGCCTTGGAAACACTAGATATATTCATAAGTCTTATATTACATCATAAAGTGAAAAACTACTACAACAACATATTGTATCCATATTACACACTCATATCCCCACATAATATCCCTGCAGGTCATTCATAATTTACTTCTTCACTTCCTGGGAAAAATAAAACATAGAAAATGGGTGAGCTCAAATTCCCAGTAAGGATAACAATATAGTAGAACTTTCAAAAATAAGCATAAACATTTAAGGCAATGTATAACTAAAACAAAAGCCTTTTAAACTTGAACTTCAACATAGTATGGCGAAAGAAAAATGAAATAATTCCATTTACTTATTCACATGGATATTCTACTAATCGAATAATCACATGCAATTTCAATAACCACTTTCATAATGATGGAATGCATAAATCCAGACTATCATAACCACATAGCCAAGGCCTCGTGCCAAGAATACAAATAAGATTTTTCCAAGGCCTTGTGCCAAGAAACTAGTTTGTCTCATGAGACCTACCGATGCATCGAGGAGCTATAGCGGGCTCCACCCGTCACATATTAAGTTCAATGCATTCCCATATGAAAAGGTTTAAACATAACATAAACATTCGTATTAAAACTAGCATAAGAAATTTAAATACTTTCACCATAAACTATGAACGGTATAAAAATAGAACATCCACAGTCAAACATATCAAAAAACATTCAATACAATATATAAGTTTTGTATCATAATAAATCAACTTCAAATAAGCATAAAATCCATCAAAGGATGTTGACATAGATGAAATCAAAACTCTTTTTAGAGAAATATTTCTTTCTATTTTGAAATAATTTAAGAGTATTATATTTATGAAATAAAACATTTTCTTTTAAAATATTCTTATAATCTTGTAAGGGAAGCTTAGACGATTTTATAACAGCGGAAAATAACTGCACCCGCCATATAAGTTAAAAAAACATTCTTACCTTAATTCTGTCGAAAAGGTTAAAAACACCTTTTTTGGTAAACGACGGAAAGATTCCTTTAAAAAACTCTTATAAAAAGTCAAACAAGAGTATAAATGACTTTAACCCATATTATTTTCAATATTAAAAATGTTTTGAAATACATTTTTAAGAAACATGGATGTGGATGATAAAGAGATCTCAGTAGATTATTACGTATAAACAACCTCGGATAATGAAGAGATTGTGAAATAACCCTTAACTTGTACTTTTCCTTGGTTGGGGTAGGTTAACCTCCTGTATAATAGTGAAATAATTGTTATTAAATTATACAAGAATCATATACATTCATATGATATCATATATGATCTTTTAACATTGCTTTGTTAATAATATCTTAGTATTATCGTCGTTTCGGGTGTTAACTTACTCGTTTTATTTTATATGTTTTGTTACATAAGCCATGTTTTTCATGGATAGGTTTTATATTATTCATATACAGAATGATATCAAGTCCTTAAACATTATTTTTAAATCATAAAATGATAATTATACTTTAATGGATACGATGGAGAACGAATCTCATCGCGTTCGTGGAGACGGTAGTCCGTACGTACGCACGAGCGACAATATCATTCTTTTGATATTAAAATAATATATAAATGGATGATATATCATATATAAAGAATCATTAAAATGTTATATTTATTATTTACATGAGTTACACATCATTATTATACCCATCCAAATAATAATATATTGAATAACAATTACACCACGACGTGGAGACGGTAAGCCGTACGTACGCACGTATGGTGACAAGTTATTCAAAGGGTGGATAGAATAATGAATATGGTTGTACCATATTTATAATAACATCACATTATATATATGATACTAGAGTTATTATTTTATAATGGTAATAACAAAGGAAGAAGAAGTGGAAGAAGAAAGGAACTTGGAAAAGGGTGGTGAAATAATTACCTCTTCTTCAGGTTCTTCTTTTTGATTTGATCAAAAGGGCTTCTTAGGTTGGCTTTCTGATCAAACTAAGGACTCTAGGTTGTATTTAGGTAAGTTTGGAGAGTATATGGGCAGAGTTTGGCCGAACCAAAAGGCTTTTAAGGTGTGAATAAATGAGAAGGAGGAGTTCCCTTTTATAAGAGGGGTGAGGGGCACCTTTGGAAAAGCTAGAAATATTAATTTATAATAAATTTATATTCGGTTTCTAATGGATAAAAAGTTGATTATTTAAATTTTAAGGTGGGTATAGGTCTAAAAACATTCAAAAAATATAATTTATACAGGTTTGGGTTACTATATTAACCTTATCTTTAAGTATTAACTCTTAGTTAATTAGTTTGACATTTACCATGTCACTTTGTATTTTTATATTATATAGTTAATAAACTTACTATATACATCCAAGCGACTCCCAAGTGGTCCATTAATGATAAAAATATCATTATATAAGTCTCTTGGACGAAACTTATATTTTTAGGAATTTAATTTCAATTAATAATATAATATTTTTTTAAAAACTCTTTTATGTCAATTTTGACACTATTTAATAGTTGATTTTTGTGAAACTCATAACAGAATGATTACTTCGAAAAAAGTTAATTAAAGCAATCCTAATATGTCATATTATCCTATAAAATTATTTTAATTCATTAAAAGTCTCAAATTATATTTATTTGGGTATTTATAATATCAATTATTTTAAATTTTCACTATTATGGTAATTACTGCCTCATCATTGTGTCATAAATAATTTAACTTATGTAATCTATAAAAATTATAAATAAAATATCATTATGTAGGAAATAATTTTAGATTTCTAATGAATATTTATAGTCGAAAATCCAACATATATAACCCTATGTAAAAATTGTTTTTCTAAAATATATATGCTTGTGTCATTTTTGTATTCATTTTAACTTAATTAAAATAAAGTGTCCCTATCACCTACAAGTGGCTCCATGGGGCCCCAAAATCGACCCAAATATTCCTATGGTCGAACATGTATCAACCAATAAGGATAGGAGACTTGTTTAGGGTAATTTAGTGTTATTATAATATTATTTTTTAACCTTTATTTACCGGATTTACCCTTAACCATGGTAAATAAAATATTTATCGAAGTAATTATTCAAAATGTCTAAAAATAAAAGTTACCTATTTACAAAATTTGAACATCCTGATTCTAAATATGGAATCCATTTTTCCAAATTCAAAATACATAAGTGGCAGAAATTAATTTAAAATTAATTCCCGTTGTTAAAACAAAAAGCGTGTTTTTAAGAGATAATAACTATCAAAAGATTGACACTTGTTTATGTCCGGTTTAATTGTAAAATTATGTCCAATGACCAAAATTATATTAAATGGTAAAAATATATTCTAAATATACTTTAAAACCACTCAAATTCATAATTTATCACTATTAATTATTTTTATTAAAAAAGTTGTTTTTAATTAAAATTTAGTAATTTTCACTATTCATCAAAATATTAAAGTTATCCGAAAAGTACCAAAATTTCACCTTAGGCTAAATTCGATATTCCAAATCCAAAAATGAAGTCCATTTTAAAAAATAAAATATATATAATTTCAAAAAGTAGGTATTACTATTCATAACGGCTAGTTTGATTGGTTATGGTGTGTTAGAACTCGGTGTTGCGTACAACACACGCTATCACATTATTCAAAGAGAAGCATACCATGGAAGCTTGGGGTGTTACATCATACCCAACTATGAGAGGTGGTAATGGAAAAAATTAATGACATTGGTTTGTGAGGTGGTAGTCAGCCCTATACATGAATGATGATTTCGTACCCCATTTGATAAAATTAGAGATATTATTAGGTCATTTAATTAACATGAAAACATCTCACTATATTGGAGATACATTATTTATAATTTTATCATGGTTTAATAAGAATTTAAGGAGGTTGAGGAAGAAATAAAATAAAAATGCTCACTAAAGAACATTACCTCTTCTTCAGATATCCTCCTTAGGTTTTCACAAAAACAAATTATAGGCTGTATTTATTAAAAAAATAATTCTTACAAGATTATAGGTGTTAAGTTTTTAAGGTATTTTTTTCTGGTCTTTTCCCAACCAAAAGTGTTTGAAGGTGTGAATAATAGAGGATAACGGGTGACCATTTATAAGTGAGGTGAGTGACACAGTTGTAATTTTAGAATAGAAAAGGCATACCCATATTTTTCATATAAAAAAGAAAAAAATAGAGTATTAGTAAAAAATTAAGTTTTACTTATTATATAATAAAAATTATTATGATTATAAAATTTAGTCCATTTTTATAAATTCTATTTAAAAAATTGGAAAATTTAAATTTAAAATTAATCCCACAGACACTATGAGAAAGCAGGTTTTCAAAGAGAAAATATTCAATTTTTTACAAGGTTTTTATATCTAAATTAAATATGAAAATGATTAAAATGAACTAAATTGGTTTATAAATATAACATAGAACTAATTTTAATTTAAACCCAATTTTAAAAATAATTTAACTTTATAAACAATTTAAACAAAAAGACAGTTTTCAATTAAAATTTAGTATTTCACTATTCATTAAAAAATTAAGCTTTTCTAGAAAACCTCAAAAAATAGACCTAATATAATTTTACATTATTACTAAAAAAATTAAATTCATTTATTCAATTTTTTTAAAATATGTCAAAACTAAGTTTTAAAAAATGTTCACAAAAGGCGAAAAATATGCTTTTCAGAAAAATAGAGTTTTTAATTATAAAATCAGATTTATTTATATATGTTATCTAGAAAATAAATAATATGAATGTTAAAATTTTTATTGAATATATAATATATAAATTTCAATTAAATCATTCACTAAAATAGTTTTGTTTAATTTTTTGAGGTAAACGTGTTTGTTTGCATAAAAATAGATTTCCTTTATTTTAAAATATTTCTTTTAATTAATTAGTCACTAAATAATTCATTTTATATGCATTTATAAACCATATATTTTCATAATTTAGTTAATTATATTGATACCCACCATTCCAACAGCTAGGTGATAACTATTATATAATTATATTTTAATAATATGAAACCTTTTGTTTAAACTTAGTGTTGGATATAATGAAAGGTAAACTCAATATTACACATAACAAAATTCAAAATCAGTGTTATTTATAACATAATACAAACTATGTGTTGCATGTAACTCAATCTAATGTCAGTGTTACATGTAACGCAATCCAAACTTAGTGTTGCATGTAACACTAGCTAAACTCTGTGTTGTTTGTAATGCAAGCTAAACCCAGTGTTATGTGTAATAAAAAATATCTAGAAGGTTAAATTTAATTGATTTTTTTTTCATAAAATCACAGGTGTTACATTCCACCCCCATAAAATGATTTCTCCCCAGAAATTTATCTTGGTTATCAAAATTTTTAACATTTTAAAATTCATTCATAGAAACCTACATTGTAAAAAGGGTTAATAAAACATCCTATTAAAAAAGAGAAAGGGAAATGAAAATGTAATATGTAATAACACATAATAGGTTTACAAATTAGAGAGCATAGGTTGGAGGTAAAAAATGGACAAATAAGAGAATACTGACACCCAAATACTGATGGAGAGTGATAGAGAACATGGCTAGGATAAACATAACAACCACAAAGCCATAAAACTAATAGGTGTGAAAAAGGTCATTGATATCATAAAAAATTACAATAATAGGAAAAAAAATCTATTTCAATATCCTTTTCCTAATGTTGGGGAAATACTTTTCCATCCATATTAATAACATATGAAAATGTACTTGATATATTTTTATTTTATAGGCACAATTTCATCATTTGTATATACCTTGATCAATTTCCACTTCATCTCTTACTCTAAGAGATAAATTTTTTTCATGTATGAAGCATGAAATAAAATCTATAAAAGAATGATAAGTAATTACTTATATATTTATTTAAAAAAGGTGAACATTTTTATCCAATATGGATAAATCTTTATATAGTGAAGTAATACATTAATTTATAAAACCTAACCCAAAGTTCAACATAAACCATTCCATTAATGGTTAACCTTATAACCCTTACAAAACTCAAACTTTATAAATAAGGTCACCAAATTTCTCAAAATCAACTTATCATTAATCCCACATATATCATAAAGTGGATCTTGATTGTAACATACCAAACATGTAAATACCACCACCATGTATTCTATTGAAACATGGTAACAACCTAAATTACCATAAAAACTTATTGAAAACATACATTCTTCCTCATTCCTTACATAAAAAATATATTATTAGATATATTACTTAAACATATTTTTTTTAAACTCCATCAATGATAACATAAACCAATTTATCAAAAAATCCCTATTCAGTTCCAAGGAAATCTGTATTATCCCATTTACTTGGTCTATATTAATCATCACTTTATCCCAAAATCATTATCTCAACATCAAGAACATATTAATGGTAAAATTTACCTTAATCATATGTTTTTTATGAATATCACATTGCTATTAAATCACTTTTCTAGGTCATTAGAACCATTTGACATATTCTTAAAAATCCTTAATGAAACATTTATACCAAAAAATATTTATATATTTCATAATTCTTAAATTCCAATACATGAATACTCTAATCATTCCAATTCATTATTAAACCATTAACATGGATTCATATACTTGTTTCTTAAACCTCTTTCCTTTCATTTGTCATATTTAGTCTCTTCATTATCAATAGAAAAATTATTACTCGTAAAACCTAACTAATTCACTTCATGAGTTTTCCCATCAGGACATCGATTTGCATAATGCCCATAATATCTACATTTAAATCATTTATCAAATGATAATAACTTAGGGATAATAATATTCCCATCCATTTTTTTAACTTAACTACTCATTTTACATAAAAAATTTCTTACTCTATTCCATACTTTCCCACACATAAAACATCTTATCATTCCATTGAGACATTTCCTGGAGTGCTTCTTCTTGCATTCTCGACATATAGGAAACTAAATCTTCCTTACTCTGTCGTCTCCACGACCTAAACTCTCAAAAAACTCTATATTTATCTTCTTTTGTGAGTCTAAGAGTTGGTTAAGGTGCGCATTGATAATCATGTTCCTTGAAAACAGATTAGGAATAATCACAACATCATTTACTCTAGTCATCATCCCATTTTACTGGTCATCAGTAAATTTTCTATCATATTCAATGTTAACTCAATTTCTTCTAGTTCCATCCATTTTCAAAAACAAAAAAGTATTGTGTAATCATCAATAATCATAGTGGGTAACCGAATAATCATGAAAAATCAGTTATATTGCGTTCAAATATGGATACATTCTTTTTAATCTATAACACCTTAGATTTGTCCTTAGATATTCATAGTCATAATCTATTTAAATCCTTCATGATGGTTCATAAAGAGGCTGTGAATTTCCAACGAATATCCCCCAAGAGTGTCAAACTGGGTGTGCATTAAGGTCTATTTTAATTCACTAGGTAATGATTGATTCCAAATCAATGCACCCTTTTCAGAGTTATTATTCATAGGTACACTTTTTCAGGTATACATCAACTTTTAGTATCCAAACAGGGATTTAATTTATTGGAATCCTCTCAGTCTATCCATTAACAAAATTCTAGGACATTTTAATATAGTTTGGCTCATACATATAATTATACTTATAGACATCCCAAGAAATATCCTTAAAAATATCCCTAGGGATCTAAATAAATATTTCTCATCCTAGTTTCCAAAGAGTAACTAAAAATTTCCTTGGATACCAACTATAGTGATCCAGGCTTTTCATACATGGATATTACATCTTTATAGATGAATATTAAATATATTTCAAAAACACATGTCTAAGGACTATAATAGTTTAGTGTTTTTGGATACTAGGTCCACAACCTTTTAATTTGGTGAAAGATATTTAACATATCCCAAAAATATATCCCCATTTATCACTCATCACAATCATACCCTACTTAAAACCTTTCTTCATAACATGGGGAAAGTAAACATAATAAAGTGTGAGATTAGATACTCAATATAGGTTATCAAGGGAAATGCATAATTATAACATAAGCATGAGGGTATGATAACATGAGAATAACATTTGAAAACCATACCATGAATATCAAAGATCATAATAATGAGTCATGGAATAAATATTGGTAGTTAATAAGACATGAATCATAAGGTAATCAAAGAACATGAGCCATGGGATAATTACATTGGAATAAGATATAATTTTTTGGGGTACACATAAGCCTATAAAATATTAATTCAAGGATACCCACCAAGATATTCATAACATGTTAATCTTGGGATATCCACCCATGTACCTACTTTGAGCTTGGGATGACCTCCCATGTACCTATTTAGGGCTTGGGATAACCTCTTGTGCACCCTCTTTCAGGCTTGGGATAACCACCCGTGTACACTCTTTTAGGATTGGGATAACATCCTGTTTACCCTTTGAGCTAATATAACATTAATCATTACCTAATTAATTGGAGGGAGATATAAGTCCTTCCCATCAGATAATCCATAAATTTATGTTTCATAATATCATAGAACGTTCATCATATTAGAACCCATGAAAAGAAATGGGTTTCAAAAAAAATTCATCATATCGTAACCCATAGAAGAGAAAAAAGTTTCATAATAATTTCATCATTTCATCATAACATAACCCATGGAAAAGATATGGTTTTCAAAAACATTTCATAATATCATAACCAATGGAAAAGTGATAGGTTTCATAATCATTTCATCATCTTATAAAATCACAATACATGGAAAAATAAATGGGTTTCATAAGAAAATTTTCATTGTATTACATGTGGAATAGAAATAGGTTTCATAAATATCTTGTCATAATAAATCATCCAGAGAAATAATAATAATGGTATCTTGATTCATATCCCCAGTTTAGAATAAGTTACATCAAAGGATATCATCTAAGATATAAAATTATTTTGAAAGATAAATCACTTGGAACATTTCTTGAGAAATATAACTTTTATTTGAAAATAACTTTTTAAAAACATAAATTATTTTGGAAATAATTTTATTTGAAAACAAACATGAAAACTTATAAAGATATATTTAAAAACCATTTAAAACATTTCTTGAGGAAAATATAATTTAAACTTTGATTTTTTTTAAAACATAATTTTTTTTGAAAATAATTTCCTTTGAAAATAATATTAAAAAATTGCAATGTGATCTTCAAAGAAAATAATGTTCATGATGGAGGGAAACTCCATTCATTCCGTACACAAAGATTCAATTCACATTTTCGGTAAAATAAAAACATGCATTGTTTTTTAAAACTAAAAAAATATTCCTTTTAAAATATTTTATAAAAACTAAAACATGGGTAAAAATGACTTTAATAAATAATTTAAAAAAAATTTAAAATCTTTTTTGAAAACATTATTAGAAGAAATTATTTTGGAAGAAAACGGTTTTTCGGCCAAAAAGTAAATTTTTCTTAAAGAAATTATTTTTAAAATCTTAAGTACATAAATAGAGAAAAATTAAGGAAAAAAGTGTTCTCATGAAATAAACACAGGATAAGAAAATTCCTGAATTTCTTGAGAGATGGATCATATGATACTATCATCAGAAATATAATCATAAATAATCTCGATAATTGATGAGATTCTAACATAAAATATTTACTACTTTAGATACATTGAAACAAAATCACCATGATTGGTTATAATTAAATTAAGATTAAAATATCATGAGGATACATAAATTTATTATATTAAATGCGAAAGGGTGTGTATATACACATCGTACCAAAATATTGGTTCATAACAGAATCATATATCTCAAAGAAAGAAAATTGAGAAAACAAATCCCTTATCAATTTGGGAACTTTTGATCCGTAAACCCCAAAAAAGAGTGGTCCTAAAATGGATATGTAAATAAAATTAATTATAGTTATAATAATCATAATATATATTCATGGGTAGTATATACACCACATAAAATAAAAACATTGTGAATATGGCATGTGTCTCATTGAAAAATAAAAGCGAGACACAAATCCATTACCGTAAGTGTAAAATTCCTTTATACTCATTCAAAAATACTATATAATTAATATAATTTTATTATAAATATATTAAATAACCAAAAATACATATATCATACCATATATTATTTACTTATTTCTTTTTATTACCTATTTATTAACAAATCCATGTTAAAGTTACTTTTCTAGTAATAACCACTTTGTTTTTCATATATGTTTTGATTTTATTTATTTTCAATCATATAAATTTTATCATGGTTACATAATATATATAATAAGGACATAATTATAATATTTATAAATTAATTATACTTTTTTTACTGACTATGAAATATGGTTTTGATAAATGAAGTATGTTACGATCATAGAGACGCTAGGCCATATGTTCGCTTGAGTAAAGTTTAATTTTTCAAAGATCATTATGTAAAGAAGATAAGTAATATATTATCTTTAAATAATGATAATAAATACCATATTGTTTATTTAAATATAATTATACAAACCATCTATGTGTTTTGGTGATGAAAAGAGAGTCGCATTGCCTCATGAAGGTAGTAGTTCACACATACATGAATGGTGTTATCATCTTTTAGTGGGTGAAAAGGTAGAACACATGATATATTATATTTTAATAATGATAAATATATCATTAATATCATAATTATTTCATTTTTATCACATATATTAATTAAATTAATTCTTATTATCTTCCATGTAAAGCGTTAGTGAAAACAAATCACATCACTTCAGGAGGCGATAGTCCACTATACCCAAAAGCATTGTTATTGTATCCTATAAGGAATGGAAATTAAATATTTATATATACGATATAATGACTGAACATGTATAATTATTTTATAAATATCATATATATACTTTATATCCATCATCATACCCAACTGTGAGATATAGAAATGAAAAAACAAATGACATCAGTTTGCGAGGAGTTAGTCCACTGTACACAAAAGAAATGTTTTCATAACCAATTTTATGAAAGTTGAGAATGTTTTAGGCCATGAAATTAACATAAAAACATAAAAGTATATTTGATATACTTTGGTTTATATATAATAATGGTTTAAAAAGAATTCAAGTATGTGGTGTAAGAAATGAAATAAAAATGATCATTGAAGAATGTTAACTCTTCTTCGGGTATCCTCCTTACTTTTTCACAAAAATCCTTATCTATTTAGCTTAACTTATGGTAAACCCATTTTTACAATAACCATAGTAAATAATTTTTTCTAATTTTACTATTAGTTATGGTAAAACATTAAGTTGATATTATTAGATAATAAAAATTATTATTACAAAAATCATGGAATCCATTTTTCTAAATTTCATTCACATAATTTGAAAATTTTAATTTAAAACTAATCCCATTGACGTGGCGAGAAAAAGGTGTTTCAAAGAAAAAATGTTCAAAAGTTTTCAAGGTTTTATATCAAAATTAAAAAATGAAATTATTCCAATGACCTAAATTTAATATATATATATATATATATAATTGAAATAAATTAAATTGAAAATCAATTTAAAAAACCATTTTTTTATATATAATTTAAATGAAAAGGAAGTTTTCAATTAAAATTTAGTATTTTTCAAAATTTATAAAAAATTAAACCTTTCAGAAAATCCTAAAAATTTAAGCCTAAGATAATTTTGAAATGATGATTAAAAAAATTAATTTTTTTTACAAATAAAATTTCTAAAATTTTCAAACATTAGTTTTAATATAAGTTCTTAATGAGGAGAAAAAACTGTTTTTTAGAAAAATATAGTTTTTTAAGCATATAATTGAATTTATTATTATATCTTATCTAGAAAGATCATAATACGAATGTTAAATAGTTTATTGAATATATAATATATAAATTTCATTAAAATCATTCAAAAAGTGGTATTTTTAATTTTTTGAGGTAAAACATGTTTGTTTTCATAAAAATATTTTTTTCAGAAAAATATTTCCTTTATTTTCAAATATTTATTTTATTTTAATTAATTGGTTACTGAAGAATTCATTTTATACACATGTGTAAGCCATATATTTTCATAATTTAGTTAATCCTTATCATAATTACCATTCTAATGACAAGGTGATAACTATTATATAATATTATTTTAATAATATGAAATGTTTCATTTAAAATCAGTGTTTCATGTAATGAAATCTAAACTTAGTGTTACATATAATGCAATAAAAACTCTATTTTTCATGTAATGGAAGATAAAATCAATTTCAGCTGTAACTCAATCTAAACTCAGTGATACATTAATGCATTCCAAACTCAATTTTGTGTGTAACACAAGACAAACTAAATGTTACGTATAATTAAAGCTAAACTCAGTGTTTTGTGTAATGAAATATATATAAAATTCTAAATTTATTTTATTTTTTTATAAAATATTAGGGTGTTATAATCATATAAATGCCTTAAAATTGAATCTTTATAGGTTCTTTTTTGTAAAGACCCCCCATATAGGGGTCCATTTTGAATGTTTCCTTGAGAGTTTCCTTGAATGGTAATGTGAGTATTTCTTGTAAGTATTAGTGGATTCTTGTAGTTGTTTCATATACCCGATGGTCTGGAAATAGTCCCTAGAAATCTTTAGGTGTGACTCTAGTTTTGAAGTCAATTCCCTATGCTTATGTGAGGGGTTATCCATTTAGGTAGAACCCTCAAAATATTAAAGCATTTATAAATACTTTCTTTTAGTTTTCTATTAATTGGAGTCATTCGGGTACTAGTTGTCCTGATAAGGACCCAAGATAATGAAAGTGATACCCCTAGGTATATGGGTGGATATCTGGTAAGTTATTTTTTAGGGGGTATTCTTGTATATGGATATCGATGAGTACCATATCTTTATCATTTATATTCTTTTGTGAATTTTCAACAAGCCCTCCCCTATTCAGAGTCTTGGTGTTGATTAGGGACTATTAGCCCAATGTTGGAAGGTGATTCCATTACACCTATGATGACTGATTATGGACCTTATTAGTCAATGCTTCCTTAACTATTTTGGTACAACCTCTTCTAAAAGAGGGTTTTAGGCACACTAGATGATGCGTTAAAGATACCCTAGTGGGTAGTGGTTCTCATGATAGTGACCTTAGGTATAGATAGACTAACCTATATTCCATCACATTAACTTAGACCCTAATATGTTAATGAATTTTTTCGGTTAAGGACAACATGCGGAATAGGTTGGTCAGGGTCTATGTTTTCCTTTTTACAATAAGCTTCATTTTAAACTCATTTCTAGAACAATTCACAGTAGGTGATTGAGTCTTTCAATTAAATGTTTGTGATTACTTTTCTTTGTAAGAGAACCCAAAGTGTTTTTAATTAAAACTGGATATATTGGAAAATACTATTCATTTACCTGGCCTAGTTGGCCAAGGCTTTCACTATTGACTCTTCTTCCCAGAAAAGACACTGTGAGACGAGCGATCATTCAGAAAATCATGGAAAATTTGAGATTCTATGTTTTGGTGAGGATTTCAAAGGGAAATACCATCATATTCAAGTACTAATGTGCCAAGTATCATGATTAGTTTTTCCTTGTTAGTGGAAAACTCATAGTAGAGGCAGTTTTTTTTGAACCAAATGGTATATGATGTGTACCTTCTGTGTATGGTAAGTTTATCTCTAACCAATTTCATGTAGAAAATGTTTATAGTTGACCATTGGTGAGTGGCCCAATAAGGGTTCAGGACTAAATTTTTTGAGTATAATTCTTATTGGCAGGGTGGCCCAGAGTTTGCGTAAATTTAAAGGAAGTTCCTGAGATGAGGGATAAACTGGAATGGACCTAGAAATGCATGGTCAAGATACATAGTGTAGGAATTTAAAATTTTAGGTGTGTCTTATTTGATATGAGCATGGCTCAAAGGTTGATATACATGCCTATCGATAAAATATCAGTGTGATCCTAGAAAAGAAGAAATCTTTCCCATTATCTTGACATCACCCTGAGTAAGTTGAGAGAGTGTCTATTACACACTGAGCTAAATTAGAAATTTCATTTTTATGATGTATAGAATACTTGGAAGTGTGATTAAGGATAAATTTAAAGGAATCCTTTTAATATTATACCATAGAATGTTGGTGATGAATATCTTTAGAGGAGGGTCATGGCTATGTGGGACCGATCATTGGATGGTTATTTTGGCACTTGTATGTCATTTGATAAAAGTAACCATAAATGTTTCACTAAAGATATATCCTAAAAATTTGGTCACATGTCTCAATGGATATTATCATAGTGAACATGAGGTTCCTTGGGAGAAGGTGTCATGTATTCATATAAGATGCGTCATCCGTCTAAGACAAGCACTATTGAGAAATGTTTAATGGATGTATTTTGATTAGTGTTCTCTAAAAAAGAGGTATGAGATTGTTGTGAATCCATTTCATGCATGATGTGGGTTGAGGTAGGGTCTATAAAAAGGGTCATCTAGGATTTTCAATGGAATATATAGTGATCAATTTTGAACTAAGTTGAATGGGTTTTGATCATTTTGATCAGATCAAGAATCAGGGGTAGTTTCCTCTCATGTATTTTGATATATGTGTAGAGAAAGTCACTAGAATTATACATACATGTTTCTTAGGTTTTTCTGATGGTGGTATTAATATTAATTATAATTGTATTTTTTTTAAAAAATAGAACCTATAGTGGGGAGCACCAATAGACATGTGTATGTAAGAGATGATGACGTGATCATGTATCAAGTTAGACGAGCTTGAGTAAGTGACACCTCAATATTTTAGTTTTTAATATCAGTGGGGTTCAAGTTGTTGAGTCAATAAGGATATCTTATGACTTCTCTATTCCTTATTGTTTTATATTTTTAAAACCACAAACAATTTTTTTCTTAAGTTCTGATTTTTTTAAGTTCAATATTTTTCTTAAGATCCATAATTATCGTTCCGTTATGCTTATAGATATATCATTACATTTTTCTATTCTGTTAGACTTACAGAGCTGTCATTACAATTTTCCATTCAGTTATTTTTGCAAGATCTGTCATTACAATATGTGATTCTGAATCCAGTGTATATATGATGCCGATTTTCAATACTAATTCCGGTGTATATCTGATGCGAATTTTCAATACCTTTTCCAGTGTATATATGGTGCAGATTTTCAGTACCGATTCTAGTGTATATGTGATGCCGATTTTCAATACTGAATCCGGTGTATATGTGACTCTGATTTAATGATTCTGTTTTCTTGAGAATGTTATTTATAAGAATCCATTTTCCTAATTTCTTAATATTAGGTTTTCTTGATAATGTTAGAGTTGTTTAAATGTAACATTACAATGATACCAGACTCTAAGTTCTCTTATACTTAACATCATTTCTGTTAATTGAAACGATGTCATACAATCTGTTATAAACTAACCGTTTTATGTTTTCCACGTGTCCAGGTCCCTCTAAAATTTAAGGAAAATATGACCGTTGGAGAGGAGCTGACCGTTGGGAAGTTTTTCCTATAAATACAAGCTCATTTGAATGAGAAAAGTACTTGATGGTGAACAATCTTGTGGAGTGATTAATAGAGAGAGAGGCTCTTATAACTCTTAGTGCTTCGGGTAGATGTTATGAACAACTTGTTCAGGCATGAATAACTTGTTCAGACTTGATTAGTACAGACTCCGATCGTTATGATAATGGGATTCCGGGTTTGGAAGACAGAGGTTCCGATTTCCTTCTAAATCGAGGGCTTGTGGGGATAACAAGACAGATACGGGCTTACCTGGGTTTGGGTAAGACATACTTTCTTGAAAGTATAAATCAAGGAACCTTTATCCAAGGTTATTAGATACCCTTATATTTGGGTTAAAAGAATCCTATTGTTACTTGTTTACTATTACAAGTTGTTTTAATTCCACTGCTGTATGTAACTCTGTTGAAGTTAGAAAATATAGATTTCTTATACTTTGTAATTCCGTTACTCTGATTATATTATAGATTCTATACACTTTAAGGAAGAATCTTTCTTTTAATAAATTAGAAAAGGTTTCTTTAAGAGGTCTTGTGAATGTTTATTTAACCTTGTTAAACTCAACTTTAAAGGTTCTAATGGAATTTTTAAAGTATACAATTCACCCCCCTTTTGTATATTGATCATCTCATTTTTACATATTCGATCCTAAAATTGATATCATAGGTTGTCTCTGAAATACTTATATCCATATATAAGTTTTCTTTCTCAAATTTTCCCTTTCTTAAGTTATTCATATTTGATTTTAAACTTTTACTAATAATAAGTTTTTTGGAAGGAAATTACTTTTAGTATGGTAGGCATTCATGTTGGATCTCTGGAGAATAGAAATCCTACTAAACCTTCTATTTTTGATGGAAATGATTATGAGTATTGGAGAGATAGGATGAAGACTTTCATTATTAACAATGGAGTTGATAACAACCTGATGCTGACAGGAGACTATAAGATTCCTGATAAGGAATTGAGAACTTTTACTAATCAGGAAAAATAAGAGTACCAAGAAAATTTCAGAGTCAGAAATACGTTGCTATGTTCCATGACAAGGAACATATATAGTCAAATATCTTTATGTGAAGCTGCAAACAATATCTAGAATAAACTTGAAGTTACACATTTTGGTACTTCTAAAGTTATAGAGACAAGAAGAGCTATGTTGAGAGCTGAATACCATGGACTTAACTTTCCTTATGGAGAACCTATAAGCAATGTTCATCAAAAGTTTATGACTATTTTGAATAGATTATAGTCTATGGGAGAAAAAGGTTTGGATGATGAGGCTCTTGTAGACAAGATTATAGACATCATGCCTAACAAATGGGAATCCAAGAGGAATACTATATATGAGAATAAAAAAGTTACTCAGATTTCTCTTGATGAACTGTTTCGAACTCTTCTTCAACATGAATCTAGAATGAAGAGAGATTAAAATAATATTAAGAAGAAGAATTTAAATGGAGATGTTGCTTTTACAACTACTTCAAATCATATGAAAGTCAAAACTCTCGAGAGAGTTTCTAGATCCATATCTAAGAAGGTTGTTGTTCAATCTGAATCTAGTGAAAGTGAAATTTCAGAAAATGAGTTGGAAAATATTGCTCAGAGGATGAACAATATTGTCGGGCAGAAGAAATTTCAATATAGGTATAAGAAGAAATATAGAAAAGATAAGAAAGATGAAGAAGTGACATGATATGAATGTAGAAGAACCAGTCATATTAGACAAGATTGTCCATTACTCATAAAGAGAGACAAGAAAGAAAAGAATTCTGAAAGAAACAAGAAGAATTTATACAGATCAAAGCATAAGAAAGTCTTGAAATCCAATGACAGTTGGAGTGCCAGTGGTGGAGATTCTTCTAACGATTTTTCAGAATATGAATCTTCTGGGCAAAAGAATATTGGTCTAATATCCAGAGATCCATTTTAAAATCATTATCTTATGGCTGAGGTACGAACTACAGAATCCTTAACCAATGTGTCTTTAAGTGAAAATTTTACAGATAGAGGTTTTTCTTCAGATGAAGAATCTTCTTCATCAGATAATGATAATGATTTTCCTTCATATGAAGAGGTTTCAAGATTTTCTAAGTTTCTTGAGAAATGAAATTGTAAAGTTTCTAAGAAACTTGATAAAGAAAATTCTAGAGAATCTATTTTGACAAAAGTAATTTTAGATCTCCCAAAAGACCTTGATGAGAAAAATGATGTTCTAGAAAATCTTTCTAAGAAACTTGAAGAAGTTAATTCTGAGAAGAATAAACATTATGAGGATCTTAATTTTTTTTAGAAAAAGATGTTTTAGAGGATAAACTTAACTCTAAATCTATTATTCTTGAGGATAAGAATTTAGTCCTGAGACTAAAATCTGAGATATTCTCCTTGAATAAACTTCTTGAAAAATTCACTTATGGTAAGGAAAATTTTGACAAGATGTATTCCCAGATCCGACCTCATGGTAATAGTTAGGGTTTAGGTTATTCTCATGAAAAACCTATTTTTAAAAAGAATTATTTTGTTCTTCTAGAGCCCCCTTTTTGTACTAAATGAAAAAGTTGTGGGCATTGGAAGAAAAACAGTTCTTTAAATCAGGTTCAATCTCTTGGGTTTCATAAAGCCTATTTTTCCAAACAAATATCGTTACCCAAGCTCTTATTATCTAATAATTCCAGATCCAAGTAAGTTTGGATTCTGAAGATCTAACTCTTTCTTTTCCAGGAGAATGAAGGAAGTACCAACAACCTATGGTACATGGATAGTGTATGTTCTTATCACATGGATAGTAACAAAGACTATTTGAAGAAAATTTTAAAAACAAAAGGTGGAAAGCTAACTTTTGGTGATAACTCTCAAGAAGAAATTATCGGTATAGGAAACATTATTCTTCTTGGTAAAGCTGTTATTTCAAATGATCTTTTTGTAAAAAGACTTAGGCATAACCTCATAAGCATAAGTTAGTTATGTGATGAAGGTTACCTTGTGAATTTTAGAAATGATAAATGTTTAGTTCACAATTCCAAGGATGAGTTTATTTTCTCTGCCCTTTGGCATGAGAATGTGTACACCTTAAACCTAGAAGACCTTAGAAGTCAAGATCTAACATGCCTTAGTGAATTTGAAGATCAATCATGGATTTGTCATAGGATACTAGGACACTGTAACTTAAGGAATCTAAGTAAGATTTCTAAGAAAGAACTTTTTCAGGATTTATCGGAACTTAAGTTTTATTCTTTGAAAGTTTATGTTCCTTGTCAATATGGAAAGAAACATAAATCTAGCATTAAATCTATAAGTTAAGTTACAAAATCTAATGCATTATAGTTAGTTCACATGGATTTATTTGGTCCAACACAAATTGGAAGTATTGGAGGAAAATACTATGTGTTTGTCCTAGTTGATGACTATACTAGATTTACATGGGTCTATTTTCTCGCAAAGAAATCTGAAGATTTTTATTATTTCAAAATATTTATAGCTCAAAATAAAAATGAGAAAAACTTACCGTTGATAACTATTCATAGTGATCATGGTGGAGAATTTGAAAATTCTGATTTTGAAACTTTATGTAGTAAAAAAGGTATTACTCACAACTTCTCACCTCCAAGAAATCCTAAAAAAATGGTGTTGTCAAAAGAAGAAATCGAATTCTTCAAGAGATGGCCAGAACCATGTTGAGAGAATAATCTATAGCTAAACATTTTTGGGCTGAAGCTATAAGTACTTCTTTTTATACTATAAATCGAGTTTTAATAATACCATTTCTTAATAAAACACCTTATGAGTTGTGGAATGGCTGAAAATGAAAAGTTTCTTACTTCAAAGATTTGGTTTCAAAGTATTTAGCTTGAATACCAAGGATAACTTACATAAATTTTCACCCAAATCCGATGAAGGTATTTTCTTAAGTTACTCTACTAACTCAAAGGCATATAGAGTTTTCAATAAAAACACTTGAACTATGGAAGAAACAGTACATGTTAATTTTGATGAATATGATACTTTTTTTTTCAAACAACCTACATCTTCAAATGTGTTTTCTAAAACTAATCACGCACCTTTAATAGAAGATATTTCAGAAAAGTATAATGTTCAAGAAAATGTTTCTGAAACATTTACCCCTGAATATTTTCTACCTTATGTTGATGAACAGGTTTTTCAAAATCTAAGTCAATTGTTACTTAGGAATCATCCCAGTGATAATATCTTTGGAAATGTTAATCAACCAGTAAGAACTAGAAGTTCTTTAAGAAATGAAGTTGAACATATTTCATTTCTTTCCCAATTTTAACCAAATACTTCTGAATAATCCTTGGCTGATGAAGATTGGATAAAATCTATGCAAGATGAACTAAATTAATTCATAGGGAATCAAGTTTGGAAATTGGTTGAAAAACCTAAGGAAACTTCTGTTATTGGAGTAAAATGGGTTTTTAGAAACAAATGTTATGAAAATGGAGTCATTGTTAGAAATAAAGCAAGATTATTTACAAAAGTCTATAACCAACAAGAAGGCATAGAATATGAAGAAACCTATGCTTCTGTAGCAAGACTTGAAGCTATTCATATTCTTCCATCCTTTGCAGCATTCTTTAATTTTAAACTCTATCAAATGGATATTAAGTGTGACTTTTTAACAGTTATTTACATGAGGAATTCTATGTAGATAAACCCCTCAGCTTTGAAGATACAAAATATCGTAATCATGTTTATAAACTTACCAATGATTTATATGGACTTAAACAATCCCCTAGAGCTTGGTATGATAGAATTTCAGGATTTTTTCCTCAAAATAACTATGTTAAGGGAACTGCTAATCCAAACCATTTCATTTAGAAAAATGATAAAGATGTTTTTATTGTTCAAATTTATGTTGATGAAATAATCTTCGGATCAACTCAGCAATCCTTAACTGATTCCTTTGAAAATCTTATGAAATCTAAGTTTGAGATGAGTATGATGGGTGAGTTAACATTTTTCTTGGTTTTCAAATTTCAAAAAAACCAGAGGAAACTTACATATCCCAACACAAGTATATCAAATATCTTTTAAATAAGTTCAGGTATGACAACACTAATAGTATAAGTACTCTAATTGGAACCTCTAATACTCTTGATATTAATAAAGAATGGAAACCTATAGATCAAACATATTATAGAGGGATGATATGAATTTTACTGTACTTAATAGCTAGTTGACCTGACTTAATGTTCTCAGTATGCTTATGTGCAAGATTTCAAGCAAATCCTAAAGAATCCCATCTAAAATCTGTAAAAATAATTTTCTTCTATTTAAAGAGAAATTTAGATTTGGGACTATTTTATTCCTCTAGAAAAGTTTTTGAACTTAAAATTTTTTCGAATGCTGACTTTGGTGGTTGTAAAATGGATAGAAAAAGTACATTTGGAACTTTTCATTTCTTAGGATATTCCTTAGTTTTTTGGTCTTACAAGAGACAACACTCTGTAGTACTTTCCACTGCTGAAGCTGAATACATAGCAGCTGAAAGTTGTTGTGCTCAAGTGTTGTGGATGCAACACACACTCACAGACTATGGTGTGAGTTTTACTAAGACTTAAATTATATGTGACAACACAAGTGCCATTTCCCTAAGTAAAAACCCTTCACATCACTCTCATGCAAAGCACATAGATATTAGACATCACTTTCTTAAGGAACACAAAAAAAAATGATATATTATTATTCAATTCATCAGAATGCAAGATCAACTTGCAGATATTTTTACAAAACCTCTACCTTATGATAGATTTGAATATATTAAACAGAAGCTAGGAATGATTTCTGTAAGGTAGTCATTCATATCTACTTCTTGTTTAAATTATATCCTAACTTTAAACTACTCCTTATTTCAGGGGGATACATATGTATTTTTTTCTTTCTTTCTTTAAGGTTTTTTTTTTCTGATTTCAAAATTTCGGATTTGAAAATATCAGATTTGAAAATTTCGGAATTGAAAATTTTGGATACGAAAATTTCTGATTTGAATGTTTTGGATTTGAAAACTCCCAATAAAAATTCTTATAATACCCATAAAACTCTTAGAGTATTCCAAAAGGTAGTCTTTCTTACTCTTTGTCTTATGTTTTGGTTGTTGGTATTTCAAAATTTCATAAATTCTGGTTTACCTTACTTCAAAAGATCAGAATTCATATTTTCTATATCCATTCTCAACCATCAGACCAGATCAGTATTTTGACAGCCGTTTGATTATCTTATGGAACTTGAAACGTCACAGCCATGTCTATATAAGGGGTGTCTTGTTCTCAAGTATCTTACCATCCTTACTGGTCTCATTGCCAAAGTTCTGTTGCCATCAAAGCTTTCGTTTTGAATTTCTATTTCTCCAAATGACTCTGTAATCCTCAACAGATCAGATGCTGATTAGCAAGGAGATAAAGGATTGGTCAATCTTTAGATAAAGGTTGGTATGCCCTAAGTTCTTTGAGAAATATGATTCCCTTATTTCTAAGGTGATAAGATCTAATGGATGGGAAAGTGTCTGTGTTTCTAAGGAGAGATCTCAGGATCTGGTTTATCCTGATCTCCTTATTCAATTCTATGAATCAGTTTCTATCTTCCAAAAGGATGGTAAGGATTTGTTTAAGTTCAAATTCTGTGATAAGACATATACAATTCCTTACAAGAAGGAAAAAAATATTCTCAATATTCCATATTAAGGGGAAGCTCTTCTATGCTCTCAAAAACTTCCTGAGAAGGAAGGTTCTTTTGAAAAATCCAAGGCTCTATATTTTCTTGGTCTTAAATTTGTTAAGAATCTGAAGATCAAAAATCTTTCAATGAACCACAAGATGGTGGCCCTCTGGATGCAAGGATTTATTATTCCAATAAAGGGAGATAAGGATTCTCTAAAGATATGTGATATCTTTATTTTAGACTTTTTTTAAACTTAAGGAAGATCAACTTGGTGAAGTACACCTTTCTCACCATTCATGCAATAAAAGGCGGATCCATCAGATCTCAGATCCTTATATACCCAACAACTATTTCGAGGGTAATTGTTTTGTGTCTTCAAGAGCTGAATGTTCCATGCCGATCAGTCTCAAAGCCATTCAAGATATTGTTTCTAAGGGAAGAAACTCTAAGGAGGATGAAGTTAGAGTTTATTCTAGAATCAGAAAACTTTGAAGAAATAGTTTTCCTGAACAAGGGTGATGTTTTGGAATCTTCAAAGCCGGTATCTAAGAAACGAAAACTTGATGAACCGATCTTGCCAGTACCAGTTCTTGATGTCACGGTATCAGCACCTCCTCCTGCAAAGAAACCGAAATCTTATTCAGATGAAGCAGTTGCAAAGTGGAGAGAAATGGCATCCACCAGAAAAGAAGGAGATCCTTCTTTTGGTTTGAATCCCGTGGAGGCTAAGACCTTGAAAAACAAGAAAGATGAAAATATTTAAAAAGAAAAGAAAGAGAAGAAGTTAAATAAGAAATCCTCAGAAGCCCTATTATTCTAGTCTTTATTGAAATCCATGGAAAAGAAGTCTCAACAAGTTTAAGAATCTAAATTTTCACATAAAAAACCAGTGGCCACTCCAGAAATATAGAAATCTAAGAAAGTCCTAGCTTTATCATAACCTGTTCAAGAAGTAGAAGATCAGATAATCCAAGAATATGATGATGATGTTTTAATGGAAATGAAAGATTATGTTGGAACTCCTTCAAGTTCATGTTCCAAATCTGTAGAACAAGTGGAAGAAAAATTTAAGAAGAAATTGAGGAAGAAATTGAGGAAGAGTTAGAAGTTGAGGAAGGAATTGAAGTAGAAGAAGAATAACAAGTAGAAACTAAAGTGGCAAAAGAAGATAAAGAAGAAGTTGAACATCAAGGTGAAGAAGAGGAATAATTTCAAAAGGAAGAATATGAAAAAGAAGATATTAATTTTATCCAAGTATCTGATGAACAAACCCCAGTCTGAAATCTTGACAAGGCAAGTGTGTTTTGGTTGCCTCACCGGATAAAGAAAATAATCAAAATTACTCTAAGAGAATAGAGAGAAAAGCTTCCTTAACTCCAAGAGGAGTTGAGAAAGGAAAATATGTTTCAGGATCTGAGACCTCTTCATTTATTGAGAATGAATTTTTCAATTTATCTCTAAGAAAGTTGGTCACTACCATTCTGATTATTATAAACATAGATGCCCAGAGTCAAATGATGCAAGAAAACCTGAATCAAAATACAGAATCGACCAATATGCTTATGGACATGGTTGTCAAGCAATAAGAAGACTTCATTAATCTTTTGATTGATTAAAAATCCTAGAAGGTAACTTGTAAGAAAGTATTTAACCTCACCAAAAGCATCAATGAATAGCCCAGGCAGTTTGGTGATTTCATGTATTCAACAAAGGGAGCTTTTAATTCTTGTGAAACCGAATTCAAGAAGTTTATGGATTCAATATCTGAAAAGGGTAGTCAACTCAATTTTGTTTCCTGATCTGTTAGTAGTGAAAAGAAATTCAGAGCTGAATTAGAGAAAAAGGTTGATGCCCAAGAAGAAATGATTTTGGCTTTAGAAAAGAAGATCAAGGATCAGGAGATCTTGATGAAGAATTTTCAAGATGATCATAAGGAAGTCAAGAAGCTCAAAGCCCTGATAAAGAAGATGTTGTCTAAGTAGAAGAATAATGGATGAATTTTATTTAAATTCCGATGTTTTGTTGTAATATAAACCTTATTTCTAAAATTTTATTAGGAAATTTCTTTCATATCATTCTTTTGTTTTTGAATGTATGCTTTCTTAACCTTACAGGTACATCTTATAATTCCCTATTCCTTTCCCCCTTTTTTAAAATCACAAAGGGGGAGAATTTATTTAAAGGGAGAATTTAATCTCTGAGTGGGAGAATCTATTAAGGGGGATTTTTGAAGGGAAGTAAAATTTCCATGTACATGGGAGTTTTCTTTTAAGAAGATATTTTTATCTAAGGGGGAGTTATTCCATTAAGAAAACCCAGACTTTAAAGATCAAGAATACAATCCTTGGGAAACATGATCTAAGGGTGAGTTAGTCGTATTCATTTATAATATCATTCAAATGGGGAGATAATTTTTTCTTACTTGTTTACCTAGGTCAATATATTCTTCCTTATAAAAGTTGTTTGGGATTTCTAAAAAGGAGGAGATTGTTGAGTCAATAAGGATATCTTATGACTTCTCCATTCCTTATGGTTTTATGTTTTGAAAACCACAAACACTTTTTCTTATGTTCTGATTTTTTTTAAGTTATTTATTTTTTCTTAAGATCTAGAATTATCATTCCGTTATTCTTATAGATATATCATTACGTTTTTTCATTATGTTAGACTTATAGAACTTTCATTCTGATTTTCCATTCAGTTATTTTTGCAAGATCTGTCATTATGATATGTGATTCTGAATCCGGTGTATATATGATGACGATTTTCAATACCGATTCGAGTGTATATATGATGCCGATTTTCAATACCGATTATGGTGTATATATGGTGCCAATTTTCAATACTGATTCTGGTGTATATGTGATGCCAATTTTCAATACCGAATCCGGTGTATATGTGACTCCAATTTTATGATTCTGTTTTCTTGAGAATGTTATTTCTAAGAATCCGTTTTCCTGATTTATTAAGATTATGTTTTCTTGATAATGTTAGAGTTGTTTAAATGTATCATTCCAATGATATCAGAATCTATGTTCTCTTATACATAACATTATTTCTGTTACTTGAAATGGGGTCATAGGATCTGTTATAAACTAACCGTTTTATGTTTTCCACGTGTCCAGGTCCCTCTGAAATTTAAGGAAAATATGACCGTTAGAGATGAGCTGACTGTTGGGAAGTTTTGCCTATAAATACAATCTCATTTGAACAAGCAAAGTACTTTATGGTGAACAATCTTGTGAAGTGATTTATAGAGAGAGAGAGGCTCTTATAACTCTCAGTGATTCGTTCGGATGTTGTGAACAACTTTTTCCGGCATGAAAAACTTGTTCATACTTTCTTAGTGAAGACTCCGATCGTGCTAATCGTGAGATTCCGAGTTTGGAAGACAGAGGTTCTGATTTCCTTCTAAATTGAGGAATTTTGGGAATAACAAGACAGATACTGATATTCAGATTGAGGGCTTACTTGGGTTTGGGTAAGACAGACTTTCTTGAAAGTATAAATCAAGGAACCTTTATCCAAGGTTGTTGGATACCCTTCTCTTTGGGTTAAAAGAATCCTATTGTTACTTGTTTACTATTACAAGTTGTTTTAATTCCGCTGCTGCATGTAACTCTGTTAAAGTTAGAAAGTATAGATTTCTTATACTTTTTAATTATGTTACTCTGATTATATTACAGATTCTATATGCTTTAAGGTAGAATCTTTATTTTATGATATTAGAAAAGGTTTCTTTAAGAGGTCTTGTGAATGTTTGTTTAACCTTTTTAAACTCAACTTTAAAGGTTCCAAAGGAATTTTTAAAGTATACAATTCACCCCCTCTTGTATATTGATCATCTCATTATTACATATTCAATCCTACACAAGTTTAATAGTTCATGTTTAGGGATCTTAAAATATCACTTGAAAGTGTGAGGGAAATCCATAAATGCAAAAAAACCATTATAGTGTTAGGTTAAAACTCAAGTAAGTCAGATGATGTCTTCGTTGTTCTATAAGGATTATTTGGAATGATATTTTCAAAGTTGTGGAAGTTGTAACGTCCCATGTTTTGGTATGGGATGGAGTTTCAAAGGTATTTAAAATTTTCTCATTTAGTGGATTGAGATAATTTTAAGTTGAACTTTAGATCATGAATCTAAGTGTTTGAAAACATAAAGGTTTTATTTTTAGTTAAGGTTTACACCATAGGATGTTTCTAAAAAGTTTCGTTGAGTTTGATAAGTATCAGTCTCCAAAAGAACTAGTTATTGGATAAATATAATGAGGTGCATGGTTGGATCATGGTTAGTCTAACTATACAGATCAATCGTAAAACCTATTTTCTTAAGGGGAAAGGTTTGTTTAAACTATTTAACCTCATAGGAGTAATAAAGTGACATGGTGAAGGGGTGACCTACACATGATGAACATAGTTTTCCCAAAAAGTGCACCTAGAACTCACCCTTAGTTTCACTTAACTAGTAGTTATACACGGCGAGGCACATAGTTTTTCAAACCGTGTAGCCATACTATGTGAGGTGCTTGTTCGTTGAACAATATCACTGCACAGTTGGGACATGTCTTGTCAAACTGTGTGGCTAAACCATGCATATCTTAAAATAGAGAAAAATGATGATTTCCTATTCATCCTTTAAATCATCCAATCCTCTTTTCCTTCCCCTCCACACAAATTAGCGCCCATATGGGATCTCCCTTTGGCATCCTCCTAGGCCATGAGTTATCTCCTCTATTCTATGTTGGAATCGAGTACCGTCAGTATCATTGGATATCCATTGGCCAGTATTTGATTCATGTTACTTATTTTCTTATTTTATATCTCTATATAAAATTAAAAACCAATGTTAGATATTTTCCCCTATTTTTAGGGAGTTTTACAATTCTCCCAATTTCTTTCATTCTATGTCAATTGAAAGCTCGATATTGGATGAGTGGACCATCCTATGTTTGATGTAGGTGGTGTAGTTTCTTTTAACTTTGAGTTTTTTTCATTTATAAATTAATTCCATTATACCACACATAGTAATTTCCATGTGTTTATCCTAAAAAATGAAATACTTTAAATTTAGTTATTTAGTTCACAACCTCGTCATCCCCTAGTCCTTTTATATGGTTGGAGGTCTACAACCTCCACCCAAACCACCTATTAAGGTGAGTTTATTATATACTCCTTGTATCATTTTTTCTAATGATTTAATCACCTCTTGGGTGTGTTCTTAAATTCCTTCTCACATTTATAAATGTATTAATTAATTAAAATGGTTTATATAAACCACTTGGTCCTTGGTAATCAGATTATTTTTAGACATTTGCAACTTGACCATCCATAATAATAAAATTGATTATAATTTTTAAAGATAAATGTCTTTGTAAATTATATTATGGCACAACCTTCTAGTTTATTATTAAATGTTATGGTATAATTTTAGTGGGATTATTGATTTCATAGAATATACTCTTTTTTCAAGTGGTATAAAATGCTTAGGTACATGGAATATTAATTTCTCATGTTTTAAATGATGAGTGGAAAACTTATGGACATGGTCGTCTCTATATTACTTAAAATTAAATGGTTAAATGATCTAATTGTTCCTTGAGGGATACTCAGGTACCTCCTTACGCAAAAACTTGGATGGGATCATAGGTAGTTTGGAATTATTTGTTCTATGAGAGATACTCAGGTTTCCTTTTTTGCAGAATTCTATATATGAGCTCATCAGTTACATGTTTTATATTACACCTTGAGCGATAATTGGGTTTCAATGTTATAGAACTCTATGGATGGGATCATAGGAAAGATGAATTCCCTCATTATCTAAGAAATACTTGGGGTTCCTTTCCATGGAATTCCATGGACATGATTATAGGGAAATTGGGATTTATGAGAGATACTTAGGATTCCGCATTACATAATGCTAAGGATGGGCTCATTAGACAAGTGGAAGAATATCCCCCCCTTGGGTGATACTTGGTTTCATCATTATAGAATTTCTTGTATGATATTATATTACAAAATAATTATACCATGCATTTTTATTATTATGTATGAATCATAGTACCCTCCTTATAATGATTATCACAATCAGTTATAGATTCCTAGGCCTATAGTCATGGGTCCTAGGAGTACTTAATTATTATCACCTTTACTATTATGTAGATGCCTTGTATTTTCACTGTTATACGTATATATATACATATATCAGTGTTTATATTTTCTTATATACACATGTGGGATTTTTCAGATATATTCCGACCTAAGATAAAGCACGTATGGTTAGCTAGGTGTCCTTGAGGAACCTGAACCCAACTTTTTTACATTTCTACCTTATTGAAATACTGGAACACTACTTATTTTATATACATAAACTAGATATCATTGGAAAACATTGGTGGTGGCCTACTAAGTATAAATAACACCCTTTTTGGGACGACATCTCACTGGGTTATATGAATAGACCTCATGGTTGCGGGATCAGGTTCATGGATTTTTTTCTTACTGTTATCCTTATAGGCTAGGATAAAGTACAAGAGCAAAGGAATGATCATGTACTAATGATGATATTATAGATATTTGTGGTGTATTTTATTTATATAGAGACCAAGCTTGAGGTACATAGAAATTACATTAATTTTGTGAAATACTTAATACAAGACATAAAAACATGACCAAAGATCATATTAGTTTAGTATCTTTGGAAGCTTGGAACATAATATTCTAACTTTGTGAAAGATATTCAACATCTTCCTTAAATATTTTCCCATTTTTTTCCTACCTAAAACCCTTATTTATATCCTGAGGAAACGAAAACATAAAAAGGGTGATCTCAAATGCTCAGTAATGGTAAACATGGAGAATATAAAACAAACCATAAAAATTTGCATATAAAAACATGAACATAAAGTTTAAACATCAAAATCATGAGTCATGAAATAAATCTTATTAGTATGTAAGGAATGGATCATAAAAGAACATTAACCATGATAGGATATAATTGGAATAAAACATGTAATTGTGGAAAAGTAATAAGCACATAATATTATTTTCATTGTATCCAAGGAATTTCTTCTAAGAGCATCATAGCATATGAAGTCCATTACTGAACCAGGTTTACTTGTCTTTCCATCCATGTATTACTGAACCAGATTTACTTTCCATTGTAGTAATGTCTATTTCATGAGATATAAATCTTTACCCAATGCACTGGAGGGAGATATAGGTCCCACCCATCTCATAATTAAACCATTCTTACGTGTGCCACAAAAATATAAATCTTTCCTCATAGCATAACCCATGTAATAAAATGGTATTCTTAAACATCATGTTATCATAAAATAATCTATATAAGATAAATGGACTTCATAAAAATATTTCCATCATAAAAATAATCAAATAAAAGTAATAATAGGGATATAAACATAACCCTATGTCATCTTATATGATAATTTTTTTGATAAAACACGTGAACTTAATTCTTGAGGAAATATCCTTTATTTAAAAAAACATTTTCTTTTATCAAAATGTTGAGTAATTTTATGAAAAAATAAATCAGTTGAAAATAAACTTGTAAAATTCTAGAGTAAGATTCATGGGAATAATGCTTTTGGAAGATGTAAAAACTCGTTCATGTCATAGAAGTTAAAACAAACATTCTCCTCACACTTTTACCGGAAAACTCAAAAAGTACCTCGTATGGTAAACAAAAGAAAGATTCCTTCCATACCACGTAGTAAAAGTCAAAAAGGGGTAAAAATGACTTTAAACATAAATGGAAGAATAGAAAAAAATTTACGAAAACATTTTTAGAAAACATGGACAAAGATGATAAATATAACCCCAATAAATACTTACGAATAAACAATCTTCGATAAAAATGAGATTGGAAAAGTTATCCCTTACCTTAGGTCCAATTTTTTCTATATGT
Organism: Viscum album; assembly: GCA_963277665.1. Classification (NCBI taxonomy): domain Eukaryota; kingdom Viridiplantae; phylum Streptophyta; class Magnoliopsida; order Santalales; family Viscaceae; genus Viscum; species Viscum album. The sequence goes on along the minus strand of OY728141.1, from coordinate 1,751,472,292 downwards.
GTCCAAAAATACTGTATAGTAGGTTTAAAAATATTATTAATTTGTAACAGAACCATAATAATATTTATTATACCATATATGATTTACTTATTACTTTATATTACCCGTTCATTTGTCAATTCCATGTTAAAGGAACATTTTGGGTAATAATCGTTTCATTTATCGTATGTGTTTGGACTTGTTATTATTGATATTATTACTTATATCATTATTTACTTAGTTATAGAATGTAAAAAATTATTTATATATCATATATATTTAGTATACTAATATATATATATATATGATAAATAGATAAATAAAATGGAATACACCGCTCATGGAGACAGTAGGACGTACATACGTTTGAATGCTATTTTCGTTTCCTTATTGAATTGGATGAAAGTAAGTAAATAAAAAATATATATATATATATAAATCTATTAGAATTATTATGTCATATATTTCATGATTATTTATTATATATACTTTATAATCTTTCTTGAATTGTTAATCATGGAGAAAGAATCTCATCGTGTTGTGGAGACGGTAAGCTGTATGCACGCACGAGCGATGTTATTATTCCCATAATTGTTGAATGGTATTTAAGTGGATGAAGTATAATATATCATAATTATTATAATGTTATAATAATAATATATATTTATTATTTACATCATTATACCCATCCAATTAAGGTGGTGGTGAAAAACAGATTACACCATGGTGTGGAGACGGTAAGCCGTACGCATGCACACATAGTGATTTCATTTTCCATAGGATGGATAGAAGGTGAGATAGGGTTGTTTCATATTTATAATAACATATAATTATATTATTTATACTTATGTTATTACTTTATAATTAAAAAACTAAATATGAGTAAGTATAAGAAGAATGAAATTTGAAATAATCGGTTGAAGAGATTACCTCTTCCTGAACGTGCCTCCTTTAAATTTCTTCTTAGGGCACTGGAGTTAGTCTTTTGAGAAGAAAAGAACCTCCATAATGTAACTAGTAAATTTGAGAAGAGAAATGGGCAGGGGTTGGCAGAGCTTGAAGGCTCAAAATGGAGTTAATAGGAGAGGGAGGAGGTTCCCTATTATAAGAGAGGAGGGGTCACTTTAGGAAAGTTTTAAAATATTAATTTATTCGAAATTAAATTTAGAATAAAAATGGTCCAAAACATATTTAATTCAAAGATAATATGATTTAGTTTCTAATAACTATCATACAATAATTTTTAGAAGTTTTTTAAATATTTTTTTATCCTTAACTTTTTGGTTTAACCCATATTTTACCCTTTTTAATCTTACTACGATATCGTGTTATTTACACACTGTGGGTTAATGTAATTACCATATCATGTCATAAAAACACACAAAAAGTTATTTATGAAATATTTTAACTTATATTAACCATTTAGACGAATATTATATTTTTAATATTTTAATATCATTTAATAAACTATTTTATGTTTTAAGTTATGAATTATGTCAATTTTGGATACTATTCATACATGACTTTTTTAAAAATTTATAACAACCTTATTAATTCAGACCAAAGGAATTAAATAATCCTTAATATGTCAATTTAATCCAAAAAATTCTTGTATGGAATCAAAATACTCAAATAAAATTTATTTTAATATTTATAAATTCATTTAATTGAATCACACATTAATCAGGTAATCACTACATCATAATTGTGTCATATATAAATATATTTACCTAATGTATAAACATTATAAATAAAATAACTTGATGTATGAAATATTTTTGTATTTCTAATGAATATTTATAGACATATAAATCTATTATATAACCCCATATTAAAATCTATTTAGTAAAGGATATATGCTTAGGTTATAATTATCTTTACTTTAAATGAATTCTAATAAAATGTCATTTTCACATCCATGTGAATCCATGGGGTCCCAAAATAAACCCAAGGATTACTATGGTCAGAAATATCTCATCAAATAGGATTAGAGAATGTGTTAGAGTATTTTAATATTATTATAATATTATTTTTTACCCTTATTTACCAAATTTACCCTTTAACCATGGTAAATAAAATAATTATTGAAGTTACTATTCATAATGACCAAAAATAAAAGGTACCTATTTAAAAAATTTAAACATTATGATTAAAAATATGGAATAAATTTTTACAAATTCAAAACATATAATTTGTAGTAATTAATTTCAATTTAATTCCCTTTTTTAAAACAAAAAAAATGGTTTTTTAAGAAGCAATAACAATCAAAAGATTGACATGTGTTTACGTCCAATTTAATAGTGAAATTACTTCCAACGAACAAAATTAGATTAAATGATAAAAATATAATGCAATTAAATTTTAAAACCAATTAAAATCATAATCTAACTATATAATTAATTAGATGAAAAGACAGTTTTGAATTAAAATGCAGCGTTTTTCACTATTCATTAAAATTTGAATTTTATCAAAAAAATACCAAAAATTAAAAAAAAGTAAATTTTTATGTCCCTCTTCCAAATAAGAAGTTTATATTTTCAAATATATCTTATAAAATTGTTAAAAACTAGATTTAAAATGGGTGCGCCATCAAAAGGCGGTGAAATTGTATTTTTAAAAAAATACTTATTTCATCCGAAAAATTGATTTTGTTATCTTAAAATGTTCTAGAAAAGGTTTAATATGAATGATAATGTTATATAAAATTAAAAATTTTGTTAATAATATTCATAATCGCTAGTTTTTATCCCATTAAATAATAATATTCTACTAATATATCGTTGTTTAGTAAAACTTGGTATCGCATACAACGCAAGCTAGCGAGCATGGTCGCTCTTGCATGTAACGCCATCCAAGTCAGTGTTTTATATAGTGAAAGATTAATATGATGTTGTGAATAAAATAATAAAAACATAGTTCATTTATACATTGAAAAAAATCTATACTCAGTGTTTCTTGAAGGGAATTCTATCAAAAGATCTTGAAATTATGTGTAACACAAGCCAAGAATAGTGTTGCTTATACTTCAAGTTAATACAGTGTTGTGTATAGTGCAAGCTAATATAGGTGTAGCATACAACACAAGACATCATTGAAATTAAAAAGAATCTATGTCATAAAAGCTCGGGGTACTACATTTTACCCACCATAAAATTAATTTCTCCCTCAAAATTCGTTGGGGTTATAAAAGGTTTACTACATGAAAGTTTCTTTAATAGGAACCCACATTGTAAAGATGAAAACTAAAACATAATTTTAAAAGGTATTGTTAGAAACATAACGGTTACCCAAAGAAACTCTTCCCTTGGTTTCCACATAGAAGAACATATGTGGGAAGTGAAAATGTGGATATGGAAGAGAAATCTAACCATCAAGTTCTGATGGATAGTGATAGAGAATAAGGTTTGGAGAATATTAACTACTAGAAACCCATAAATATGTGATGATTTAAGGGACCATATGATTCATCAGATAAGAAGGTCCTAGGATAACATTTTGGTTTTTGAGATCCTTTTCCTAAAGTTGAAGAAATTTGGAATGAGAATAAATACTTACTTGATTTTGGTACAATCTCACCGTTATTCGTTCCTTGAATAATTTCCACTTCATCTCTTATTTAAAGAAATGGATTTGAATTTTACATTCTTGAAGTGTTATAAGATCATGCGATAGAATGATATGTCATTCCATCTGTCCCAAAAAAATGTTAGCACATGTAATCAAATATGCATAAGTCTACCTATAGTGAGATAATACATTAATCTAACAAACTTAAAATAGAAAATAACTTATACTGTCAATAAATGGATAACACTGAAATCCTTCCAAAAAACTAAAAATATAAAACATTATAAGGAGGTGAACTAAATCAACAAAACATTTATCTCCCATATCTCATAAGGTAATTCTTGGTTGTCACATTCCAAACATGTGAATACTTTAATCATGTTTTATATTAAAACATGAATTACCATATAACCTTAGTGAAAACATGAATTATATCAAATGTTAACTCATTTCCACATACCAAAATACCAAAAATTCTATATACTCAAACCGTGATATCACATTGTCTTTATATCTGTCATGAAGTCATTAATACTATCAAACATCTCATTATCTCCGTATCCCTTCATTACGCACATATCATGTGATTTCCAAAAATATCTGAATAATCTTTCATGGTTACATGTACCATTCAACATATACTTTCAAATACTTAAGGAAAAATAATAGCACAATGATCCTTAGATGTTTCTTTATTCCATAGTACCATTAAATTACTTATACAACATTATTATTGATAAACATGTGATCATTCCACTACCTTATTAAACCATTGATCAAGCTTCATCACTTTATTCCTTAACACTTCTTTCATATCACATATAATTTGTAGTCTCATCATTATCATAGACATAAATACTACCCATACAACCATGATGATTCTCTTCATGAGATTTTCCCTCAGGGCATCAATTTTCATAATGCTCCTACATTCCACATTTAAAACATTTAAGCATTGTTGATGTCTTAGTAATACCACTATCCTTGTCCATTGTATTAACATAACCTTTTCCTTTGAAATTACTTGCTTTATGTACTTATTTTCCCCACCCAAATCATTTTCTAGTTCCTTTGAAACATTCTCCTTGATGTCTCTTCCCACATGATTTACATGAGGAAAATTGAACTTTCTTTCCTCTATGGTCACCATGAAACTCTATATTTCTCTTACTAGCTACATCAGGAAACTCACCAAAGTTGAGATTATTTATCATATTATGATATTGATGATTAGGAATAATAATGACGTTTATCCTTCCAAAACACATTTAATTTGGTTTCTTATGAATAATTTCATTCCATTGTCCATAATATTCTTCATTAACATGAATACTCCTATTTCCATCCATTTTCTAAAACCCAAAAAGAATAGTTTGAGAGGAAAAATCATACTTGAAAAAAAATATCATGGGGGAGTACTTTAAATCTCTAACATCTTATATTTAATCCTAGGTTATTCATGATTGTTATCACAATTCTATGACTGTAACCTATACTTATACTTAACCTTTGGGACATCCCTAGACATACCTTAGTGATATATCTAGGGAACAATAATGTTTTTACATCCTAGTTTCCAAAGTTTAACTAAACATTCTCTTTGATACCAACTGTAAAGACCCAAGTTTGATGTACATATACATTACATTAATTTTGTAGAATACTTAATACAAGACAAAAAAAGATTCCTAAAGACCGTATTACTTTATTATCTTTGGAAACTTGGAACATAATATTCTAACATTGTGAAATATCTTCAACATCGTCCATAAAGATTTCCCCCTTTTTTTTCCTACCTAAAACCTTTATTTATATCTTGGGGAAAAGAAAACATAAAAAGGGTGAGCTCAAATGCTCAGTAAGGGTAAACAAGGAGAATATAAAACAAACCATAAACATTTTCCTGTAAAAACATGAACATAAAGTTTAAACATCAAAATATTGAGTCATGAAACAAATATTGGAAATATGTAAGGCATGGATCATAAAGGAATATTAAACATGATAGAATAAAATTGGTATAAAACATGTAATTGTGGAAAAATAATAAGCACATAATATGATTTCTATAGTATCCAAGAAATTTCTTCCAAGACCAACATAGCAGAAAAAGTCCATTACAGAACTGGGTTTACTAGTTGTTCCATCCATGTATTACTGAACTGGATTTACATTCCATTCCAGTCATGTCTATATCAGGAGATATAAATCTTTACCCAATGCATTGGAGGGAGATATAGGTCCCACCCATCTCATAATGAAACCATTATTATGTGTTCCACATAAACATAAATATTTCATCATAGCATAACCCTTGTAATAAAATGGGATTCTTAAACATTATGCCATCATAACATAATCCATATAAGAGAAATGGACTTCATACAAATAATTTCCTAATAAAAATAATCAAATAAAAGTAATAATAGGTATATAAACATAAACCTATGTCATGTTAGATGGAAAATAATTTTGATAAAACACTTGAACTTAATTCTTGGGGAAAATATCATTTCTTTTTAAAAAAACGTTTTCTTTTCTCAAAATGTCGAGCAATTTTAAAATAAAATAATTTAGTTGAAAATAAACTTGTAAAATTTTAGAGGAATATCCATGGAAATAATTCATTAGAAATATGTAAAAACTCGTTCATTCCGTATAAGTTAAAACAAACATTCTCCTTGTATGTTTACTGGAAAAGTCAAAAAAGTACCTCGTATGGTAAAAAAAAGTAAGATTCCTTCCATAACACATAGTAAAAGTCAAAAATCCGTAAAAATTTATTTAAATGTACATGGAATAATATTAAACATTTTATGGAAACGTTTTTATAAAACATGGACATGTATGATAAATATAACCCCAGCAAATACTTATGAATAAACATTCTCGGTTAAAAACGAGATTGGAAAAGTTATCCCTTACCTTAGGTCCGATTTATTCTGTTTGTGTCCAAAACTCATGTATAGTGGGTTTAAACATATTATTAATTTAAAAAAAACCACAATAATATTTATGATACCATATATGATTCACTTACAACTTTATATTACCCGTTCATTTGTGAATTCCATGTTAAAGCAACCTTTTGGGTAAAAATCATTTCATTTATCATATGTGTTTGGACTTTTTATTCTTAATATTATTACTTAGACCATGATTTACTTAGTTATATAATTTAAAACATGATTTATATATCATATATATTCAGTATATAAATATATATATAATAGATAGATAAAAGAAATGGAATACACTGTTCATGGAGACGGTAGACCATACTTATGCATGACCGATGTTTTCGTTTACTTATTGAATTAGATTAAAGCAAGTAAATGAAATATATATATATACATAAATCCAGTAGAATTATTATGTCATATATTTCATGATTATTTATTATATATACCTTATAATCATTATTTAATGGTTATTCATGGAGAATTAATCTCATCGCGTCATGGAGACGGTAAGCCGTACGTACGAACGTGTGACGATATTATTCCCATAATTATAGAATTGTATTGAATTAGATGGTGTATAATATATCATAATCAACATAAAGTTATAATAATATATAGTTATTATTTCCGCCATTATACCCATCCAAGTAAGGTGGTGGTGAAAAACAAATTACACCACGACGTGGAGACGGTAAGCCGTACATACGCACGCGTGGTGATTTCATTTTTCATAGGATGGATAGAAGTTGAGATAGGGTTGTTTCATATTTATAAAAATATATCAGTATATTAGTGATACTAATGTTATTACTTTATAAGGAAACAACTAAATAAGATTAAGTATAATAAGAAAGAAATTTTAATGAATCGGTAGAAGAGATTACCACTTCCTCAACGTGCCTCCTTTAAATTTCTTCTTAGGACACTAGAGTTGGTATTTTGAGAATAACAGAACCTATATAATGTTACTAGGGAAGTTTAAAAGATAAATGGGCAGTGTTTGGCCGATATTGAAGTCTCAATATTTAGTTAAGAGGAGAGGGAGGGGGTGCCCTTTTATAAAAGAGGGGGGGGGGCACTTTAGGAATGTCTTAAAATATTAATTTATTATAAATCCAATTTCAATTTAAAATGGTCCAAAACATATTTAATTAAAATATAAGATGATTTTGGTTCTAATAAAAATAATCCAATAATTTTTAGACAAGTTTTGAATATTTTTTTATCCTTATATTTTTGGTTTAACCCTTATTTTACCCTTTTTAATATTACCATGATATCGTGTCATTTACACATTGTGGGTTAATGTAATTACCATATCTTGTCAAATGACCAAAAAAAAGTTATTTATGAAATATTTAGACTTATATTATCCATTTTGATGAATCTTATATTTTTATGAATTTAATATCATTTAATAAACTATTTTATGTTTTAAGTATGAATTATGTCAATTTTGGATACTATTCATAATTGACTTTTTTATAAATTCATAACAACCTTATTACTTAGAACAAAAGGAATTAAATAATCTATAATATGTCAGTTTCATCCATAAAATTCATGGATGGCATCAAAATTGTAACGCCCCGACCCCAGCTACCCAGAGTCGGTGCATTACTTCGTAACATTGGCATGATCACAAAAGATCAAGTCTCGAAAGACCGATTAGTTTAGTAGCCTTGGAAAACACTAGATACATTCATAAATCTTACATTACGTCATAAAGTGAAAAACTAATAACAAAGTCTTCATAGTCCACACTCATATCCTCTTCTGACTATCCCTGCAGGTCATTCATAAAATACTTCTTCACATCCTGGAAAATATTAAAACATTGAAAGGGGTGAGCTCAGATGCTCAGTAAGGATAACAATATTGCGGAAGCTTTCATAAATAAACATAAAAATTTAAGGCAATGTATAACTAAAACAAAAGCCTTTTAAACTTGAACATCAACATAATATGGCAAAAGTAAAATGAGATAATGCCATTCACTTCTTCACATGGATATTCTACTGGTCGAATAATCACATGCAATATCAATAACCACTTTTATAATGAGGGAATGTATAATGACGGACATTCTGAAACATTTTGTCAAGGCCTCGGCCAAGATTTCTAAAATGATTAAGGCCTCGGCCAAAAACATAAATCAAATTAGGAAAGGGCCTCGGCCAATTCCACGTCTAGTTGTCTCATGAGACCTACCGATGCATCGAGGAGCTATAGCGGGCTCCACCCGTCATTTATTAAGTCCAATACATTCCTCATATGAATAGGTTTAAACATATCATAAACCATAACATAATAGTATCACATAAAACATACATAAAGGAAACATAACATTTCCACATTTCAATCACAAGATATCAATACAACACATTGATATAATAAAAACACTTTCAATACCATTTTCAATACCAAAATAAAAGAAAGTTAAAACTTTGTATTTATTTTTCATTAAAAAAAATGATGGCTTGTAGAGGAAGCCGAAACTCAAATAATGGTCACGGCGGCGGAGAAGTCGTTGTCGCCGCATAAGTACGGAAAGAAAAACATTCCCTTTTTGTCGTTTAGTAAAATGCTTCGTATAAAAAATATTCCTTTTGAATAAACGTAAAAGTCAAAGGGGTTTATACACCTTATAAAAGAAAGTTGTGTATAAAACCAAATATGCCTCAATGAAAGGAGATTGAGACGAAGTCCTTAAAAGATCATTTTTAAAATAAAATAGATCTATTATGTGTATTCACTTTAGGTACAAATAAAGAAAGTAAAAATACAAAATAGGACATAATAATATCATGACATAATTTGAAAGTAGGAGATTAACCCAAAGAATAGAAGTTGGGTTAAGAAATTCCCTTACAAAGATCATTTTTTTAAATAAAATAGATATATTATGTGTATTCACTATAATTACACAGAAATAATGTAAAAATACAAGATAGAACATAATAATATCATGACATAGTTTGAAAGTAGGAGATTAACCCAAAGAATGGAAATTAGGTTAAGAAATTCCCTTACCTTGCGTCCTGTCCTGACTCGACCATTCTTTAACCTCCTGAATAATAAACTAGAGTTAATTTATATTTACTTAAGAACCTTTTTCATGTTCATTATTCCTTTTATATCCATTATTACCATGTTATGAACATTATTTAATTATTTAAGTTAATAACGGTCGTTTTGTCGATCTTTGGTACTTGAGTCAAAAATAAACTTCTTATAATTACAAGTTGTTCATGTGGTGAAATATCCCTTATATCCAGAATTATATTCATGATGTAGATATAATATATATAATATATATACATTATATACATTCATTCATAATATTACGTAACATTTAGAGGTATGAAATGAAATGCACCGTTCATGGAGACGGTAAGCCGTACGTACGCATGAACGCTACTTTCATTTCTATTTCGTATTTAATGTAATGAAATAATAATTATATAAAGGTATAATATTGTTCCAGTATAATATCATATATAATATCATTTACTCCATCCTTTATACATCCCACATATGGCATTAACGATTCACATCACTTTGAGGGGGCGGTAGTCCGCACTTCCTAAAATGAAATTATCGCGTTTTACCCATAATGGAAATCATAAAGTATGCCATAAATGAGAAATACAGAAGCATAAGTAAAAAATAAACATATTATATATCATATATAAAAATAGTGACATCTTAATGGCCACCTTTGAAGGTGTTATATGAGTTTTGAACAATCATCGTTTCGTGAGGCAGAAATTCGCCATCCACAGAAACCCTATGTTCTTTAACCATTAGATGTAGGTGTGTGTAAGTTTAGCTCGAATCATTCTTATAACAAAATCCTAGTATATTTAGGATACTGTTTTTTTTACAAAAGAAATGAATAAAAAGAGTTTAGGGGGTTGGAGAAGAAAAATAAAACAAAACAACATTAGAGAAGACATTACCTCAAAATCGGGTAACTCTTTTTTATTTGAGCCAAAGGATTCCTTGGGAAGAGTTCTTCCCAAAGTGAGGCTTCTAGGAGTAATAGAGGGATGTTGGGAGAGTATTTGGGCAGAGGTTGGCTGAGCCAAATGGCTTGAAGGTGTGAATAAGGTGGGAGAGGTGGGGGCCTTTTATAAGTGGAGAGGAGGGGATCTTTTGGAAAGATTGAAATGTTACATTATTACACAATGCTTTTCGGATTCTAAAGGTCCCACACTTATATAATTCGAGGATAAGATGATAAGTGTTCGAAATATACTCATCCAATAGGTTTTTGACAAGTGTAAGCCTTGGATTTTTCATTATCTTCTCATTTTATTTAAATCGTTAAATAATGAGGTCATCGCTGCATCATAATGATGTCATAAATAATTTAATTTATTTAATGTCTAAAAATTATAAAAAAAAACTATAATGTAGGAAATATTTTTATCTTTCTAATGAATATTTATAGTCAAAATTTGGACTTGTTTAACCCCACTTAAAAACTGTTTTAGTAAAACAACTAATGTTTGTGTCAATTTAATTTTAACATTAAATAAATATATATTAATGTCATTTCCCAACTAAAGTGGATCCATGGGGTCCCCAAGTTGACCCATGGGTTTTATTGGTCGGCCATGACTCATCCAATAAGAGTAGGACAAGTTTCAAGCTCATATCATATTATTAAAACATTGTTTGTACCTTAAACTACACTAATTACCTCTAATCGCGATTAAGAACTTAAAAGTTACTATTGACCAAAAAATTATTTTAATCTCATTGAACCACATTTTACTTCTTAATGACAACCATGTATGTAGTATTTTTGAAAATCAAATCACAGAAGTGGTAATATTTCATTTAAACGAAAAATCAGTTATTTAACTACCACTTAGTGGTTTCACTATTCATCAAAAATTGAAGTTTTTCAGAACAATGCCAAAATTTCAACCTAAGCTATAATTGATATTCTGAATTCAAAAATGATGTCTATTTTACAAAATTCCAAACATATAAGTTGCATTAATTAATTTTATAATTAATTCCCGCTGTCACAACAAATAGCGTGTTTTTAAGAAACAATTTATATCAAAAGATTGGCAATTGTTTATGTCCAATTTCAATGTTAAATTAATTCTAATGACCACCATTGGACAAAATGGTAAAAATATATTCTAATTATTCTTTAAAACCACTAAATAGTATAATTTATCACTATAAATTATTTTTATTAAAAAAGTTTCTTTTTAAGTATTTTTCACTGTTCATAAAAAATAGAAGTTCTCAGAAAAATACCAAAAATTCAACATAGGCTAATTTCGATATTACGAATACAAAAATGAAGTCCATTTTGAAATATAAAATTTCTATAATTTTAAAAAGTGGTTATTACTATTCATAACAGCTACTTTGATTAGTCGCGGTGTTTTAGAACTCGAAGTTGCGTACAATGCAAGCTATTGCATTATTGAATGAGAAGCGTATCGTGGAAGCTCGGGGTGTTACATTCCCCCCTACTTCAATAAATTGCGTCCTCGCAATTTGAAATTTTTCTTTGAAAATAAAATGTTGAAAAGAGAAAATACCTTTGAGGAAAACCCACATCGGAAATAAGGTTAATAAAATTTAGCCTTAATAAGAGGGAAAGGGAAATGAAAAAGTCACCACCCAATTATGATCTTGATTAGGGGAAAATTGGTGGAGATTAGAGACATATAATTGGAGGAAAAACGTAAATATTCGTAGGGAGTGATTGAGGTCATCAATCACAATCAACTGTCAAATTGAGGGCCTCAAAGCCTTCAATCTATGTTGATTTAAAATATCATCAGTTCAACAAGACATAAGGTATTGGGATAACGCATTTTTTTTGTTTTAATATCCCTTTACTAAAGTTTAAGAATTAATTTATTCATTGAATAACAGATAGGTATATATATATTTATGCCTGAAAATTAGAGTTTCAACCTTCAACTCACCTTTCACTCAAAAATATAATAGAACCCAAAAATATTATACTTTTCCTAATTGTATAAGGTTCCAAATGTTAACACATATAATTTAGATTAGTAAAATTATTTTCTAATAACCAGGGACTTCCTGTAGGCTAGTGGTAGGAAATAAAGGCCTGTCGCACTATGGTTGTGGGTTCGATTCCTGCAGCTTTGTCCGACGCGACGGGTTATGCCCCACCCTGCAGGTTGTCCTTTTCCTAAAACTATAGTATCATAATATTCCAAAAATAATCTTCATAAATTTTTTAACCTTAAACAATACTATCCAAAGATCAACTTAATCCTCTCCAACCTTTATAGTTATCCAAAATACCTCTGTCCAGACTTTCTCTAAAAGGTCTCTTAATTCCAAAATAAATTTATCAGATTCCCCAAACAAAGTAATGTTTCTCTTATTGTCACATAATAAAAATATGATTACCTTAATCATATTAAAACCTTACGGAAATCAAAAAGTACTATATCACATTATTCTTATAACCAAAATATAATCCGTGAGTCCAAAAGCACAAATACATTAATTATTCCGCTTCAACTGTAGTCACAGCATAAGATTGGCCTTGATCCCTTGGCCTTTTCTGAGGTAAGTTTCCTTGACGCTTAGGACATTCATTTGCATAATGCCCCATTTCCCTACAATTGTAGCATTCAACTTTGACAGCCTCTTTCTTTCCGTTGCAATAACGAGCCTGGTGACCCTTTTCTCCACATTTATAACAAACTCCCATTACTTTTAGGCAAGTACCATGGTGATTCTTCCCACAATTATCACATAATGGAAAATCCTTCTTTCCCTTTTTCCCTTTATCTGTCTCTTGTTCCCCCGTTCTTTTCTTCTCTTGCTTTACTTTGTTGTCATAAGACTTAGAGAATTCCTTTTCTGTCTTGATAGCACATAAGACAATATCTTCGTATGATGAGAAGGATTGTGATACTAAAGCTCGACGGAGAAATGGTTTTAACCCATCAAAGAAACGATCAATCTTACTCCTTGGGTTACGTATATAATCGGCAGAATGCCTCGCTAACCTTGTAAAGTTAGCCTCATACTTTGCGATATTCTCATCCTCCTTCTGCCTCAGACTTAGAAATTGCCTTTCCATATCTGCTCGATGGTCACGAGGAAAGTATTTTTCTAAGAAAAGATCTTTGAGCTCCCATCATTCCATATTCGATACGTCATCATCTTCCTTTGTGTTTTGAATCAGCGACCACCACTGATCGACATCTCTAGTGAGGCGGTAAACTTCCAGGACAACCTTCTCCCTTTCACTACTCCCCAAGGCATGGAATATTTTCTCTAAGGAATTTATCCATTGCTCAGCTACTATAGGATTTGTACTCCCATTGAAGGTTGGTGGTTGTTGCCTCATGAAACGGTCTAGCATTGATCCTCCACATTGCGGATCAGGGTGCTCCATATGAGTAAGGTTATTATTCATAACCTGAGTGAGTTGTCCCAGTATGGTATTAAGTTGATCAGCACCAGTTGTATCTCCAGATCCATAATAATTATCTTGAGCAGGAGGGCAATCCCTACACAGAGTTCGTGCATTGATACGGTTTCCATTCCTTCCACTAGGCGCCATTTCTAAACAATGGAATAAACTAGATTAGTTTATGAATCAAAATACATAATCCCATACTTATAAAACACTTAACATAAATTGAACTATTTATGGATATAATCCATAATCATAAAAAGAAATGTTTTCTTTGAGGAAGTATATACTCATAACCCTTCATAGTGGTTTATAAATAAAATGAGAATTATCCTAAGCATATCCCCGGGAGTGTCGTAACCAAGAGTGCAGCAAGGCCCGTTGTCGTGCACCAGTTCCCGTTCGAGTCTAGCTCAAAGCGGTGTTTTCGGGTTTTACCCCTAGGTACATCTGTGCCAGAGCCGCCTCTACCTGCTCGTATCCAGACAGGGATGTATTGCTCGGAAAACTCACAAAATCTATACAATACCAAAATTTTTAGGAAGTTCTTCTATACTAATCCTCAAAGTTCATCTTAGGTCTACGTGCTCTAATCAGAGTTTGTCTAAATCTAGCTTCCAAGGTTAGTACTAAACTGCCTATGATACCAACTGTAACGCCCCGACCCCAGCTACCCAGAGTCGGTGCATTACTTCGTAACATTGGCATGATCAAAAAATATCAAGTCTCTAAAGACCGATTAGTTTAGTAGCCTTGGAAAACACTAGATACATTCATAAATCTTACATTACGTCATAAAGTGAAAAACTAATAACAAAGTCTTCATAGTCCACACTCATTTCCTCTTCTGACTATCCCTGCAGGTCATTCATAAAATACTTCTTCACATCCTGGAAAATATTAAAACATTGAAAGGGGTGAGCTCAGATGCTCATTAAGGATAACAATATTGCGGAAGCTTTCATAAATAAACATAAAAATTTAAGGCAATGTATAACTAAAACAAAAGCCTTTTAAACTTGAACATCAACATAATATGGCAAAAGTAAAATGAGATAATGCCATTCACTTCTTCACATGGATATTCTACTGGTCGAATAATCACATGCAATATCAATAACCACTTTCATAATGAGGGAATGTATAATGCCGGACATTCTGAAACATTTTTTCAAGGCCTCGGCCAAGACGTCTAAAATGATTAAGGCCTCGGCCAAAACCATAAATCAAATTGGGAAAGGGCCTCAGCCAATTCCACGTCTAGTTGTCTCATGAGACCTACCGATGCATCGAGAAGCTATAGCGGGCTCCACCTGTCACTTATTAAGTCCAATACATTCCTCATATGAATAGGTTTAAACATATCATAAACCATAACATAATAGTATCACATAAAACATGCATAAAGGAAACATAACATTTCCACATTTCAATCACAATATATCAATACAACACATTGACATAATAAAAACACTTTCAATACCATTTTCAATACCAAAATAAAAGAAAGTTAAAACTTTGTATTTATTTTTCATTAAAAAAAATGATGGCTTGTAGAGGAAGCCGAAACTCAAATAATGGTCACGGCGGCGGAGAAGTCGTTGTCGCCGCATAAGTACGGAAAGAAAAACATTCCCTTTTTGTCATTTAGTAAAATGATTCGTATAAAAAAGATTCCTTTTGAATAAACGTAAAAGTCAAAGGGGTTTATACACCGTATAAAAGAAAGTTGTGTATAAAACCAAATATGCCTCAATGAAAGGAGATTGAGACGAAGTCCTTAAAAGATCATTTTTAAAATAAAATAGATCTATTATGTGTATTAACTTTAGGTACAAATAAATAAAGTAAAAATAAAAAATAGGACATAATAATATCATGACATAATTTGAAAGTAGGAGATTAACCCAAAGAATAGAAGTTGGGTTAAGAAATTCCCTTACAAAGATCATTTTTTTAAATAAAATAGATCTATTATGTGTATTCACTATAAGTACACATAAATAATGTAAAAATACAAGATAGTACATAATAATATCATGACATAGTTTGAAAGTAGGAGATTAACCCAAAGAATGGAAATTAGGTTAAGAAATTCCCTTACCTTGCGTCCTGTCCTGACTCGACCGTTATTTAACCTCCTGAATAATAAACTAGAGTTAATTTATATTTACCTAAGAACCTTTTTCATGTTCATTATTCCTTTTATATCCCTTATTACCATGTTATGAACATTATTTAATTATTTAAGTTAATAACGGTCGTTTTGTCGATCTTTGGTACTTGAGTCAAAAATAAACTTCTTATAATTACAAGTTGTTCATGTGGTGAAATATCCCTTATATCCAGAATTATATTCATGATGTAGATATCATATATATCATATATATACAGTATATACATTCATTCATAATATTACGTAACATTTAGAGGTATGAAATGAAATGCACCGTTCATGGAGACGGTAAGCCGTACGTACGCATGAACGCTACTTTCATTTCTATTTCGTATTTAATGTAATGAAATCATAATTATATAAAGGTATAATATTGTTCCAGTATAATATCATATATAATATCATTTACTCCATCCTTTATACATCCCACATATGGCATTAACGATTCACATCACTTTGAGGGGGCGGTAGTCCGCACTTCCTAAAATGAAATTATCGCGTTTTACCCATAATGGAAATCATAAAGTATGCCATAAATGAGAAATACAGAAGCATAAGTAAAACATAAACATATTATATATCATATATAAAAATAGTGACATCTTAATGGCCACCTTTGAAGGTGTTATATGAGTTTTGAACAATCATCGTTTCGTGAGGCAGAAATTCACCATCCACAGAAACCCTATGTTCTTTAACCATTAGATGTAGGTGTGTGTAAGTGTAGCTCGAATAATTCTTATAACAACATCCTAGTATATTGAGGATACTGGTGTTGTTACAAAAGAAATGAATAAAAAGATTTTAGGGGGTTGGAGAATAAAAATAAAACAAAACAACATTAGAGAAAACATTACCTCAAAATCGGGTAACTCTTTTTGATTTGAGCCAAAGGCTTCCTTGGGAAGAGTTCTTCCCAAATTGAGGCTTCTAGGAGTAATAGAGGGATGTTGGGAGAGTATTTGGGCAGAGGTTGGCTGAGCCAAATGGCTTGAAGGTGTGAATAAGGTGGGAGAGGTGGGGGCCTTTTATAAGTGGAGAGGAGGGGATCTTTTGGAAAGATTGAAATGTTACATTATTACACAATGCTTTTCGGATTCTAAAGGTCCCGCACTTATATAATTAGAGGATAAGATGATAAGGGTTCTAAATATACTCATCCAATAGGTTTTTGACAAGTGTAAGCCTTGGATTTTGCATTATCTTCTCATTTTATTTAAATCGTTAAATAATGAGGTCATCGCTGCATCATAATGATGTCATAAATAATTTAATTTATTTAGTGTCTAAAAATTATAAAAAAATACCATAATGTAGGAAATCTTTTTATATTTTTAATGAATATTTATAGTCAAAATTTGGACTTGTGTAACCCCACTTAAAAACTGTTTTAGTAAAATAACTCATGTTTGTGTCAATTTAATTTTAACATTAAATAAATATATATTAATGTCATTTCCCAAATAAAGTGGCTCCATGGGGTCCCCAAGTTGACCCATGGGTTGTCTTGGTTGGCCATGACTCATACAATAGGAGTAGTACAAGTTTCAAGCTCATATCATATTATTAAAACATTGTTTGTACCTTAAACTACACTAATTACCTCTAATCGCGATTAAGAACTTAAAAGTTACTATTCACCAAAAAATTATTTTAATCTCATTGAACCACATTTTACTTCTTAATGACAACCATGTATGTCGGATTTTTGAAAATCAAATCACAGAAGTGGTAATATTTCATTTAAACGAAAAATCAGTTATTTAACTACCACTTAGTGGTTTCACTATTCATCAAAAATTGAAGTTTTTCAGAACAATGCCAAAATTTCACCCTAAGCTATAATTGATATTCCGAATTCAAAAATGATGTTTATTTTAAAAAATTCCAAACATATAAGTTGCATTAATTAATTTTATAATTAATTCCCGCTGTCACAACAAATAGCGTGTTTTTAAGAAACAATTTATATCAAAAGATTGGCAATTGTTTATGTCCAATTTCAATGTTAAATTAATTCTAATGACCACCATTGGACAAAATGGTAAAAATATATTCTAATTATTCTTTAAAACCACTAAATAGTATAATTTATCACTATAAATTATTTTTATTAAAAAAGTTTCTTTTTAAGTATTTTTCACTGTTCATAAAGAATAGAAGTTCTCAGAAAAATACCAAAAATTCAACATAGGCTAATTTCGATATTACGAATACAAAAATGAAGTCCATTTTGAAATATAAAATTTCTATAATTTTAAAAAGTGGTTATTACTATTCATAACAGCTACTTTGATTAGTTGCGGTGTTTTAGAACTCGAAGTTGCGTACAATGCAAGCTATTGCATTATTGAATGAGAAGCGTATCGTGGAAGCTCGGGGTGTTACATTCTCCCCTCCTTCAATAAATTTCATCCTCGCAATTTGAAAATTTTCTTTGAAAATAAAATGTTGAAAAGAGAAAATACCTTTGAGGAAAACCCACATCGGAAATAAGGTTAATAAAATTTAGCCTTAATAAGAGGGAAAGGGAAATGAAAAAGTCACCACCCAATTATGATCTTGATTAGGGGAACATTGGTGGAAATTAGAGACATATAATTGGAGGAAAAACGTAAATATTCGTAGGGAGTGATTGAGGTCATCAATCACAATCAACTATCAAATTGAGGGCCTCAAAGCCTTCAATCTATGTTGATTTAAAATATCATCAGTTCAACAAGACATAAGGTATTAGGATAACGCATTTTTTTTGTTTTAATATCCCCTTACTAAAGTTTAAGAATTAATTTATTCATTGAATAACAGATAGGTATATATATATTTATGCCTGAAAATTAGAGTTTCAACCTTCAACTCACCTTTCACTCAAAAAGATAATAGAACCCAAAAATATTATACTTTTCCTAATTGTATAAGGTTCCAAATGTTAGCACATATAATTTAGATTAGTAAAATTATTTTCTAATAACCAGGGACTTCCTGTAGGCTAGTGGTAGGAAATAAAGGCCTGTCGCACTATGGTTGTGGGTTCGATTCCTGCAGCTTTGTCTGACGCGACGGGTTATGCCCCACCCTGCAGGTTGTCCTTTTCCTAAAACTATAGTATCATAATATTCCAAAAATAATCTTCATAAATTTTTTAACCTTAAACAATACTATCCAAAGATCAACTTAATCCTCTCCAACCTTTATAGTTATCCAAAATACCTCTGTCCAGACTTTCTCTAAAAGGTATCTTAATTCCAAAATCAATTTATCAGATTCCCCAAACAAAGTAATGTTTCTCTTATTGTCACATAATAAAAATATGATTACCTTAATCATATTAAAACCTTACGGAAATCAAAAAGTACTATAGTACAATCCATATATATATATCACATTATTCTTATAACCAAAATATAATCCGTGAGTCCAAAAGCACAAATACATTAATTATTCCACTTCAACTGTAGTCATAGCATAAGATTGGCCTTGATCCCTTGGCCTTTTCTGAGGTAAGTTTCCTTGACGCTTAGGACATTCATTTGCATAATTCCCCATTTCCCTACAATTGTAGAATTCAACTTTGACAGCCTCTTTCTTTCCGTTGCAATCACGAGCCTGGTGACCCTTTTCTCCACATTTATAACAAACTCCCATTACTTTTAGGCAAGTACCAGGGTGATTCTTCCCACAATTATCACATAATGGAAAATCCTTCTTTCCCTTTTTCCCTTTATCTGTCTCTTGTTCCCCCGTTCTCTTCTTCTCTTGCTTTACTTTGTTGTCATAAGACTTAGAGAATTCCTTTTCTGTCTTGATAGCACATGAGACAATATCTTCGTATGATGAGAAGGATTGTGATACTAAAGCTCGACGGAGAAATGGTTTTAACCCATCAAAGAAACGATCAATCTTACTCCTTGGGTTACGTATATAATCGGCAGAATGCCTCGCTAACCTTGTAAAGTTAGCATCATACTTTGCGATATTCTCATCCTCCTTCTGCCTCAGACTTAGAAATTGCCTTTCCATATCTGCTCGATGGTCACGAGGAAAGTATTTTTTTAAGAAAAGATCTTTGAGCTCCCTCCATTCCATATTCGATACGTCATCATCTTCCTTTGTGTTTTGAATCAGCGACCACCACTGATCGACATCTCTAGTGAGGCGGTAAACTGCCATGACAACCTTCTCCCTTTCACTACTCCCCAAGGCATGGAATATTTTCTCTAAGGAATTTATCCATTGCTCAGCTACTATAGGATTTGTACTCCCATTGAAGGTTGGTGGTTGTTGCCTCATGAAACGGTCTAGCATTGATCCTCCACATTGCGGATCAGGGTTCTCCATACGAGTAAGGTTATTATTCATAACCTGAGTGAGTTGTCCCAGTATGGTATTAAGTTGATCAGCACCAGTTGTATCTCCAGATCCATAATAATTATCTTGAGCAGGAGGGCAATCCCTACACAGAGTTCGTGCATTGATACGGTTTCCATTCCTTCCACTAGGCGCCATTTCTAAACAATGGAATAAACTAGATTAGTTTATGAATCAAAATACATAATCCCATACTTATAAAACACTTAACATAAATTGAACTATTTATGGATATAATCCATAATCATAAAAAGAAATGTTTTCTTTGAGGAAGTATATACTCATAACCCTTCATAGTGGTTTATAAATAAAATGAGAATTATCCTAAGCATATCCCCCGGGAGTGTCGTAACCAAGAGTGCAGCAAGGCCCGTTGTCGTGCACCAGTTCCCGTTCGAGTCTAGCTCAAAGCGGTGTTTTCGGATTTTACCCCTAGGTACATCTGTGCCAGAGCCGCCTCTACCTGATCGTATCCAGACAGGGATGTATTGCTCGGAAAACTCACAAAATCTATACAATACCAAAATTTTTAGGAAGTTCTTCTATACTAATCCTCAAAGTTCATCTTAGGTCTACGTGCTCTAATCAGAGTTTGTCTAAATCTAGCTTCCAAGGTTAGTACTTAACTGCCTCTGATACCAACTGTAACGCCCCGACCCCAGCTACCCAAAGTCGGTGCATTACTTCATAACATTGGCATGATCACAAAAGATCAAGTCTCGAAAGACCGATTAGTTTAGTAGCCTTGGAAAACACTAGATACATTCATAAATCTTACATTACGTCATAAAGTGAAAAACTAATAACAAAGTCTTCATAGTCCACACTCATATCCTCTTCTGACTATCCCTGCAGGTCATTCATAAAATACTTCTTCACATCCTGGAAAATATTAAAACATTGAAAGGGGTGAGCTCAGATGCTCAGTAAAGATAACAATATTGCGGAAGCTTTCATAAATAAACATAAAAATTTAAGGCAATGTATAACTAAAACAAAAGCCTTTTAAACTTGAACATCAACATAATATGGCAAATGTAAAATGAGATAATGCCATTCACTTCTTCACATGGATATTCTACTGGTCGAATAATCACATGCAATATCAATAACCACTTTCATAATGAGGGAATGTATAATGCCGGACATTCTGAAACATTTTGTCAAGGCCTCGGCCAAGACGTATAAAATGATTAAGGCCTCGGCAAAAACCATAAATCAAATTGGGAAAGGGCCTCGGCCAATTCCACGTCTAGTTGTCTCATGAGACCTACCGATGCATCGAGGAGCTATAGCGGGCTCCACCTGTCACTTATTAAGTCCAATACATTCCTCATATGAATAGGTTTAAACATATCATAAACCATAACATAATAGTATCACATAAAACATGCATAAAGGAAACATAACATTTCCACATTTCAATCACAATATATCAATACAACACATTGATATAATAAAAACACTTTCAATACCATTTTCAATACCAAAATAAAAGAAAGTTAAAACTTTGTATTTATTTTTCATTAAAAAAAATGATGGCTTGTAGAGGAAGCCGAAACTCAAATAATGGTCACGGCGGCGGAGAAGTCGTTGTCGCCGCATAAGTACGGAAAGAAAAACATTCCCTTTTTTTCGTTTAGTAAAATGCTTCGTATAAAAAATATTCCTTTTGAATAAACGTAAAATTCAAAGGGGTTTATACACCGTATAAAAGAAAGTTGTGTATAAAACCAAATATGCCTCAATGAAAGGAGATTGAGACGAAGTCCTTAAAAGATCATTTTTAAAATAAAATAGATCTATTATGTGTATTAACTTTAGGTACAAATAAAGAAAGTAAAAATACAAAATAGGACATAATAATATCATGACATAATTTGAAAGTAGGAGATTAACCCAAAGAATAGAAGTTGGGTTAAGAAATTCCCTTACAAAGATCATTTTTTTAAATAAAATAGATCTATTATGTGTATTCACTATAAGTACACATAAATAATGTAAAAATACAAGATAGTACATAATAATATAATGACATAGTTTGAAAGTAGGAGATTAACCCAAAGAATGGAAATTAGGTTAAGAAATTCCCTTACCTTGCGTCCTGTCCTGACTCGACCGTTATTTAACCTCCTGAATAATAAGCTAGAGTTAATTTATATTTACTTAAGAACCTTTTTCATGTTCATTATTCCTTTTATATCCCTTATTACCATGTTATGAACATTATTTAATTATTTAAGTTAATAACGGTCGTTTTGTCGATCTTTGGTACTTGAGTCAAAAATAAACTTCTTATAATTACAAGTTGTTCATGTGGTGAAATATCCCTTATATCCAGAATTATATTCATGATGTAGATTTCATATATATCATATATATACAGTATATACATTCATTCATAATATTACGTAACATTTAGAGGTATGAAATGAAATGCACCGTTCATGGAGACGGTAAGCCGTACGTACGCATGAACGCTACTTTCATTTCTATTTCGTATTTAATGTAATGAAATCATAATTATATAAAGGTATAATATTGTTCCAGTATAATATCATATATAATATCATTTACTCCATCCTTTATACATCCCACATATGGCATTAACGATTCACATCACTTTGAGGGGGCGGTAGTCCGCACTTCCTAAAATGAAATTATCGCGTTTTACCCATAATGGAAATCATAAAGTATGCCATAAATGAGAAATACAGAAGCATAAGTAAAACATAAACATATTATATATCATATATAAAAATAGTGACATCTTAATGGCCACCTTTGAAGGTGTTATATGAGTTTTGAACAATCATCGTTTCGTGAGGCAGAAATTCGCCATCCACAGAAACCCTATGTTCTTTAACCATTAGATGTAGGTGTGTGTAAGTGTAGCTCGAATCCTTCGTATAACAACATCCTAGTATATTAAGGATATTGGTGTTGTTACAAAAGAAATGAATAAAAAGAGTTTAGGGGGTTGGAGAAGAAAAATAAAACAAAACAACATTAGAGAAGACATTACCTCAAAATCGGGTAACTCTTTTTGATTTGAGCCAAAGGATTCCTTGGGAAGAGTTATTCCCAAATTGAGGCTTCTAGGAGTAATAGAGGGATGTTGGGAGAGTATTTGGGCAGAGTTTGGATGAGCCAAATGGCTTGAAGGTGTGAATAAGGTGGGAGAGGTGGGGGCCTTTTATAAGTGGAGAGGAGGGGCTCTTTTGGAAAGATTGAAATGTTACATTATTACACAATGCTTTTCGGATTCTAAAGGTCCCACACTTATATAATTCGAGGATAAGATGATAAGGTTTCTAAATATACTCATCCAATAGGTTTTTACAAGTTTAAGCCTTGGATTTTGCATTATCTTCTCATTTTATTTAAATCGTTAAATAATGAGGTCATCGCTGCATCATAATGATGTCATAAATAATTTAATTTATTTAGAGTCTAAAAATTATAAAAAAAAATACTATAATGTATGAAATCTTTTTATATTTTTAATGAATATTTATAGTCAAAATTTGGACTTGTGTAACCCCACTTAAAAACTGTTTTAGTAAAACAACTCATGTTTGTGTCAATTTAATTTTAACATTAAATAAATATATATTAATGTCATTTCCCAACTAAAGTGGCTCCATGGGGTCCCCAAGTTGACCCATGGGTTGTCTTGGTCGGCCATGACTCATCCAATAGGAGTAGTACAAGTTTCAAGCTCATATCATATTATTAAAACATTGTTTGTACCTTAAACTACACTAATTACCTCTAATCGCGATTAAGAA
The DNA here is from genome assembly GCA_963277665.1 of Viscum album. NCBI lineage: Eukaryota > Viridiplantae > Streptophyta > Magnoliopsida > Santalales > Viscaceae > Viscum > Viscum album. Next base: position 1,751,448,004 of record OY728141.1, on the reverse strand, counting down.
CTTAAAAGTTACTATTCACAAAAAAATTATTTTAATCTCATTGAACCAAATTTTACTTCTTAATGACAACCATGTATGTCGGATTTTTGAAAATCAAATCACAGAAGTGGTAATATTTCATTTAAACGAAAAATCAGTTATTTAACTACCACTTAGTGGTTTCACTATTCATCAAAAATTGAAGTTTTTCAGAACAATGCCAAAATTTCACCCTAAGCTATAATTGATATTCCAAATTCAAAAATGATGTCTATTTTACAAAATTCCAAACATATAAGTTGCATTAATTAATTTTATAATTAATTCCCGCTGTCACAACAAATAGCGTGTTTTTAAGAAACAATTTATATCAAAAGATTGGCAATTGTTTATGTCCAATTTCAATGTTAAATTAATTCTAATGACCACCATTGGACAAAATGGTAAAAATATATTCTAATTATTCTTTAAAACCACTAAATAGTATAATTTATCACTATAAATTATTTTTATTAAAAAAGTTTCTTTTTAAGTATTTTTCACTGTTCATAAAAAATAGAAGTTCTCAGAAAAATACCAAAAATTCAACATAGGCTAATTTCGATATTACGAATACAAAAATGAAGTCCATTTTTAAATATAAAATTTCTATAATTTTAAAAAGTGGTTATTACTATTCATAACGGCTACTTTGATTAGTCGCGGTGTTTTAGAACTCGAAGTTGCGTACAATGCAAGCTATTGCATTATTGAATGAGAAGCGTATCGTGGAAGCTCGGGGTGTTACAAAAATATTAAAATTAAATTTATATTAATATTTATAAATTCATTTATTTGAATCTTTCATTAGTGAGGTAATCCCTACATCATAATTTTGTAATAAATAAATATATTTATATAATGTCTAAAAATTATAAATAAAATACCATGATGTATAAAATATTTTTATATTTATAATTAATATATATATATATATATATATTTAATATAGCCCCATATTAAAATTGATTTACTAAAAGATATATGCTTAAGTTATAATTATATTTACTTTAAATTAATCCTTATAAAATGTCATTTTCTCATCCATGTGAATCCATGGGGTTCCAAAAACGACCCAAGGATGCCCATGGTCAGAAATATCTAATAAAATAGGATTAGGTTATGTGTTAGGATAGTTTAATATTGTTATAATATTATTTTTTTACCATTATTTACCATATTTTCCCTTTAACCATGCTAAATAAAATAATTATTGAAGTTATTATTCATAATGTCCAAAAATAAAAAAATACCTATTTAAAAAATTTGAACCTTTTGATTCCAAATATGGTATAAATTTTTACAAATTGAAAACATAGAATTTTTAGTAATTAATTTAAAATTAATTCTCGTTGTCAAAACAAAAAAAAGTTTTTTAAGAAGTAATAACTATCAAAAGATTGACATGTGTTTATGTCCAATTTAAAAGTTACATTACTTTCAATAAAAAAAATTGGATTAAATGATAAAAAAATAATCTAATTAAATTTTAAAAACAACTAAAAATATAATCTAACTATATAAGTAAATTATATGAAAAGGCAGTTTTGAATTAAAATGCAATATTTTTCACTATTAATTAAAATTTGAATTTTATCAGAAAATACCAAAGATTCAAAAAATATATGTTTTTATGTACCTATTCCAAATAATAAGTTTATCTTGTCAAATATAACTTATAATATAGTTAAAAACTATATTTAAAATGGGTTCACCATCAAAAGGTGGTAAAACTGTATTTTTCTGAAAAATACTTATTTTATCCGAAAAATTGATTTTGTTCTCATACCATGTTATAGAAAAGGTTTAAGATGAACTATAATGTTATATAAAATTAAAAATGTGGTTAACAATATTCATAATAGCTAGTTTATATCCCATTAAATAATAATATTTTAATAATATATCATTGTTTAGTGAAACTCGGTATCACGTACAACACAAACTTTCAAGGAAGGTTGCTCTTATGTGTAATGCAAGACAAGTTAGTGTTGTGTGTAGTGAAATATTTCATTGGTGTTACATATAAAATAATCCAATCTTAGTTCATTTATACATTGAAAAAAATCTATACTCAGTGTTGCGTGAAATGAATTCTATCAAAAGATCTTGAAATTATATGCAACACAAGCCAAGAATAGTGTTGTGTATACTAAAAGCTAATACAGTGAGGAATATAGCACAATATAATATTGGTGTAGCATACAACACAATACATAAATGAAATTAAAAATAATATATCTCAAAAAATCTCGGGGTGTTATAATTTATTCATTTTTATTGTCAGTCTCACTATGTAATGTGTATACCTTCTTATATTTAGTTTATATCATGTTCATGCATACTTATCATTTACTTATTATTGATTTTCAGTTGTTATAATATTCTTCCACATTTATTTAATTATATTTCACTGATTTTATTACTAATATAGAGGGTATAGTATCCCCACTATACCTCCATCAGAACCCCATTACTAGTCGGTATCTTGTGGCATATGGAAAAGTATGCTTGAGGCATAGTGTCCATACAACTTGGAGAAACATCTTAAGTGGATTCTAGGCCGATATGCTATATCTAGACTAATATATAATGGATTAATAAATGAATTAATTCTCTAATTTCTTCCTAGTATAAGAAGCCTAATGATATAAACTTGAATTTTACTAAGGCCATATCACAAAACCCACAAGATTTGAGAATTTTTTTCATCACCCTAAAATTTTCCCAAGTCTCATATTAGGGAGTATTAAAGGTAAATGATTTGTATTTTTCTTAGGTTACCATTTATAGGTTATCAACCTAACAAGTTTTATGGTTTTTCTTTTTTTTTCGAAAATCTCAAGTTTCCTTAGATCACACAAGGTGTGAATTCAATGAGTGAATAATTGAATTTTACCCTGGTATCCCTTTATAGTTTTTTGAAAAGGTGAGTTTTGTGTCTCTTTGCATTGGAATTTTATGGTCCTAAAATTTTGACCGATGTAACTGATGTTTGTGGTCTAACATCTTTGACAACATTTTTCTAAATTTTATGGTCTTATATCATTGATTTTTTTCAGTTTAATTCCATATAACTTTGAAAACATTTTGTTGCAATTTAAGGTAGTATAACTTCAACCACATTTTTATACAATTTAAGATCTTATATATTTGAAAAAACAATTAAAAAGGAAATATGTATAACAATATGGAAAAGATAAATCTGACATTAATAAGGGCCCAATTCTATCATGGATTTGGTTAAGTGCATATAGTTGAAGGTCTTTATGCTTGGACCAAGAACTACTGATGTTTTAGGTCAATAAAATTTGACCAGGTGTAGTGACAGTTCAAGGTTATATAACATTGAACAAAATATTATGGTGACCTATTCAATGATATAGGTAGGGTATGGTTAACATGAAGTGATGCATTCTGGTGTTACTATTATGAGAGAATTCAAGAAAAGGTGCATGAATTTCATGATCATATAAACAAATAAGAGTAAATGTAGCTATTTATGAAGATGAGATTGCATTAAATGTGAGTGTTTCAGAGTTTGATTGTGTGATCTCAAGAAGTAGTCATGATCTACAAATTATCAATGGAAAAAGAAAAAGGGCATTCAATTTACCATGGTGTTATGAAATTTAAGGTCACATGATGAGGACCAGTATAAAGTTTTCATCATGCAACATTATTATAACGACCCATACTTTACATACATTGTTAATACTTCAAAATTGAAACACACTTATTACAACATATGACAAAACCACAAAGGACCGTATAGGTATAGTGTCTTTAGAAACTGGGAAACATAAACAACTGGTTCATAAATCTTCTACAGTGTCTCCCACTTATTTCATCATATCTAGGGCCCCTTTTAGAATATTCTACTTAATATCCATCTTCCTGACCTGGGGAAAAGAAAACATAAAAGGGTGAGCTCAAATGCTCAGCAAGGGCAAATAAAGGAAATAAAAATCATATCATATCTTTCTGAAAATCAAAACCTACAAAAGAGATCATAATATATTAACATGGAATAAATCATAGAAGTGAAAATGAGATCCCCATAATCATAACATAAAACTTGAAACTTTGTGGCATGCACACATAATCATGGAAAATCATTTCTTGTTAGTCATGACTCATTGCCAAGACTATCTTAGTGGACAAAGTCCCTTTCTGAACCGAGTTCACTCCTCGTTTCAGTCCTGTATCACTGAACCGAAATAACCTTCCGTTCCAGCCATGTCTATCTCATGAGATATAAAATCTTTACCCAATTCATTGGAGGGAGATATAGGTCCCACCCATCTTATAATGAATCCTTTCTTATGTGTGCCACATAATCATAAACCATACATCATAGCGTAACCCATGTAATAAAAATGGGATTCTTAAACAACATGACATCATAAATCAATTCATATAAGATAAAGGAATTCATAAAAATATTTCCATCACAACATAATCAAATCCATGTAATAATAGGGATAAAAACAGAACCCTATATTATCTTAGATGGAAAATAATTTTGATAAAACATTTGAACTCCATTCTTGAGGAAAATATCCTTTCTTCTTCAAAAACACTTTTCTTTTCTTAAAATATCATACAATTATAAAATAAAAGAAGTTGATTAAAAATAAACTTGAAAACTTATAAAGGAATATTCTTGGAAATAATGTTTTAAAAATCCATTTTTGCCATATAAGTTAAAAAAAACATTCTTCGTACTTTTGTCGGAAAAGTCAAAAAGTACCTCATACAAAAAAACGACAAAAGATTCCTTTCATATCCTTTACTAAAAACTCACCGAAGGGTAAAAATGGATTTAAACAATTGTAGGTGGATGTAAATAATATTACATATTGATGAAACATGGATGTGGATAATAAAATACACCCCAGTAAATACTTACGAATAAACAATCTCGGATAAAAATGAGATTGTGATATTTCCCTTACCTTAGGTCCGATTTGCTTTGTATGTGTCCGAAGATCCTGTATAATGGTTTAAATAATGTTATTGACTTATTCCAGAATCATAAATATTTATATGATATCATATATGGTCATATTCTTAGCTTCTTGTTAGTAATATTTCATTGTTACTTGTTACTCGGGTCTTTATTGCCTTTTGTTCTTATGCGTGTTTTGCCGAATACATTCTTATTCTTCTTTTAAGGTTATAGATACCTTATATCCAGAATGGTATTAGTGTAACATATATCATATTTATTCATTCAATTCATTTATATAATTACTATGTAATGATGATCATGTAGAACGAGTCGCATCACATCGTGGAGATGGTATTCCGTATGTACGCACGAGTGATGATATCGTTCCTATGATCGTGGAACTGTATTGGAGTATATATATATTATTTCAGTATCAATATTAATTTATAATAATCATAAATACTTACTCATTATACCATTATACCCATCCTTGTAAAGTGATGGTGGAAAAATAGATTACACCACGGCGTGGAGACGGTATTCCGTACGTACGCACGCGCGGTGATTTCATTTTTCCGTAGGATGGATAGATGGTGAAATAGGGTTGTTTCATACTTATAATAACATATCAGTATATGAGTGATACTGATTTTATTACTTCATAATGAAACAACCTAAGAAGAAGAAGTGGAAGAAGAAATAAAGATGAAAGAATTGGTAACGGTAATTACCTCTTCTTTGAAGCGCCTCTTTGTGACCTCCTCTTAGGGCAGTAAAATTGGTCTTTGAGGAAGAACAGAACCTCTAGGATTATTCTAGAGAAGTGGAGAGGAGAAAATGGCAGGGGTAGGCTGAGCTTGAGTGCTCAAATTGGTGTGAGGAGGAGGGGGAGGAGGTGCCCTTTTATAAGGGAGGAGAGGGGCACCTTAGGAATATATCAAAATATTATTTTATATTAAAGTCAAAATCGGTTTATAATGGTTCCAAAGGGTCTTATTTCGAAGCTAAAGTGGGGATGGGTCGAAATACTATCAACAAATAGGATTTAGACAAGTTTAGGGTATTATTTTAACCTTATCAATTAGATTTAACTCTAAGTTAAATAATTTAACTTTTACCGTGACTTTTTGTTTTCTTTCACTATATGGTTAATAAACTTACTATAACATGCCAAAAGAACCCCAAATTGTTTATTATTAATATATATATCCTTATCTAAGTCATTTGGCCTAACCTTATATTTTTAGGAATAAAATAACAATTAATAATATAATATTTGATTTAAAAACTATTTTGTGTCAATTTTGACACTATTTGATATATGATTTTTGTGAAAGTCATAACAGAATTATATGTTCGAACCAAGTTGATTAAATCAACATTAATATATCATAGTAACCCATACAATTAGTGTAATTCATAAAAAGTCTCAAATTAAATTTATTTTTGTGTTTATAACATCAATTATGTCAATATTTCATTAATAAGATAATTACTGCATCATCATTGTGTCATAAATAAATTAAATTATTTAATGTCTAAAAATTACAAATAAAGTACCATTATGTAGGAAATCTTTTTATCTTTCTAATGAATATTTATAGTCGAATTTATCTTATGTATAACCCCATATTAAAAATTATTTACTTATTAAACTTTGATTTTAACTATTTTAACCCTTCTTTAAATAAATTAATAATAAATGTCCTAATCTAATCCAAGTGGGCCTAAATGGTCATATTTTATTTCTAAGTTTGTTTTTGGTCGAATTACACTTGTCCAATAGAATTAGGACATGTTTTAGGGTAATATTAATATCATATTTACCCTTAGTTATCCTATTTACTATTAACTACTGTAAAAATAGTAAAAAGTTACTATTCACCAAAAAAATTATTTTTATCTCATTGAACCACATTTTACTTACTGATATCAACCGTGTCTATCGGATTTTTGAAATTCCATTCACAGAAGCGGTAAAATTAAGTTTTATGCAAAATTCAGTTTTTAACCTACCACTTAGTGGTTTCACTATTCATCAAAAATTGAAAGTTTTCAGAAAAATACCAAAATTTCACCCTAGGCTAATTTCGATATTCTGATTCCAAAAATGAAGTCCATTTTGAAAAATAAAATTTATAAAATTTCAAAAAGTGGTTATTACTATTCATAACGGCTAGTTTTAATAGCATATTGTTGTTTAGTGAAACTCGGTATTGCGTACGACGCAAGCTATCGAGGAAGGTCGCGATTGCGTGTAAAGCAAGCCAAGCAAGTTTTGTGTAGAAAAAGATTCCTTTGATGATTCATATAACATAAAAGTCTCGGGTGTTACATTCTACCCCCCTTAAAAATAATTTCGCCCTCGAAATTCATCACTTTGTAACAAACAGATGAGGATACTTCTCCCTCATCATATCCTCAAGCTCCCATGTAGCTTCTTCAAGTTGGTGGTTCCTCCATAAAACTTTCACCAATCGAGTGGTCTTGTTTCGTAGGACTTTTTCTCTACGATCCAGAATCTCTATCGTCTGTTCTTCATAAGAAAGATCTTGATCCAGCGGTACAACTTCTGAGCTGAGTACATGTGAAGGATCTGGTATGTACTTTCTCAGGAGAGATACATGGAACACATCGTGAACTTGAGAGAGATTCGGTGGAAGCGCCAATCGGTAAGCTACCTTCCCAACACGATCCATTATTTCGAAAGGACCGATATATCTAGGGATCAACTTCCCCTTCTTTCCAAATCTCATAACCCTCTTCCAGGGAGATATTCGTAAGAACACTTTATCACCCACTTCAAACTCTAGGTCTTTTCTTCAGTTGTCGGCATAACTTTTCTGTCGACTCTGAGCTGCTCTTATGTGTTGTTGAATAGATCTAACCTTTTCTGCCATTTCATCAACGAGATCAGGTCCTAACAGCTTTCTTTCCCCAACTTCATCCCAGCAAGTTGGAGTCCTGCATTTCTTTCCATAGAGAGCTTCATAAGGAGCCATCTGAATACTGGAGTGAAAGCTATTATTATAAGAAAATTCCACCAAAGGTAGGTGTTGATCCCAACTTCCTTTGAAATCCATAGAGCAAGCTCTCAACATATATTCTAGGGTTTGAATTGTTCTCTTAGACTGACCGTCTGTCTGGGGATGATAAGCAGTGCTGAAACTCAACTCTGTATCCAGAGTATGCTGAAGACTTCACCAGAACTTTGAGGTAAATCTTGGATCCCGATCAGATATAATAGAAAGTTGTACTCCATGAAATCTAACCACTTCCTTTACATATATCCTGGGAAGCTGATCTAGAGAGAAATCCTCTCTAATAGCAATGAAGTGTGCAGACTTTGTAAGACGATCAACTATGACCCAAATAGCATTATTGCCTTTGGATGTTTTAGGAAGTCCTGTGACAAAGTCCATAGTGATGTTTTCCCATTTCTATTCGGGTATGGGTAATGGTTGTAACATCCCCTTAGACTTCTGTCTCTCAGCTTTAACTTGTTGACAAACCAAGCATCGAGAGACATATTCAGCAACATCTCTTTTCATGCCATCCCACCAGAAGTACTCTTTCAGGTCCCTATACATCTTCGTGCTTCCAGGATGAATAGAGAATGAAGAACTATGAGCCTCATCCAGCAGCTCCTTCTTTAATTCGGGGATGGAAGGAACACAAACCCGATTCCTGAACTTTATTATCCCATCACAATCAAGGTTGAATTCAGGAACATTTCTCACCTTCTTTTGTAACTCGACATCTTCTTTCTGTGCCTCTTTAATCTTCACATGTATAGATGGTTGAACATTCATTTGAGAAAGATAATATTTTTCCCCTTCCATTATAATTCCAAGATCCATCCTTTGTAAATCCATAAATATTGGATCTTTTGTGATCCTCATCATGGATAAACTAGCATGGTCTTGTCGACTTAATGCATCTGCCACCTTGTTTTCTTTCCCAGGGTGGTAATGGATTGAGCAGTCATAATCCTTAATCAGCTCCAACCATCTTCTTTGGTGCATATTCAGCTCCTTTTGTGTGAAAATATACTTTAAACTTTTATGATCAGCATAAATATCACACCTTTCACCATAAAGGTAATGCCTCCAAATCTTTAATGCAAAGATTACCGCAGCCAACTCCAAATCATGTGTTGGGTAATTTTGCTCATGGATTTTCAACTGTCGTGAGGCATAAGCTATCACCATATCATTTTGCATAAGAACACACCCCAATACCTTCTTGGATGAATCACTGTAGATCACAAACCTTTCTCCACTACAAGGCAGTGTGAGAACAGGTGCACTGGATAACCTTCTTTTCAACTCCTTGAAATTCTCTTCACATTCCTCTGTCCAGACAAACTTAACTCCTTTCCGAGTCAACTTGGTGAGTGGATTAGATAATCGTGAAAAATCTTTTACAAAACGTCGATAATATCCAGCCAAACTAAGAAAACTTCGGATCTCAGTTACTGTTGTTGGTCTCGACCATCTTTCTATAACCTCTATTTTTGCCGGATCCACAGACATCTCCTCTTTTGAGATTATGTGACCAAAAAATGCAACTTTTTGAAGCCAAAATTCACACTTGGTAAATTTGGCATAAAGCTTCTCCTTTCTCAGGGTCTTCAATATAATTCTCAAGTGATCTTCATGCTCTTCCTTTCTCTTTGAATATAAAAGAATATCGTCTATAAAGACTACCACAAATTGATTAAGGTAGTCTCTAAAGACTCTATTCATTAGATCCATGAAGATAGCAGGGGCATTAGTAAGACCAAATGACATCATTATAAATTCGTAGTGTCCATACCTTGTACGGAAAGCCGTCTTTGGTATATCCTCCCTTTTGACCCTTAATTGATGATACCCTGAACGAAGATCAATCTTGGAAAAGTATTGATCTCCGCATAGTTGGTCAAATAAGTCATCAATGCGTGGGAGAGGATATTTGTTCTTGATAGTGATCTTGTTAAGTTCTCGATAATCAATGCAGAGTCTCATTGATCCATCTTTTTTCTTAACAAATAGAACAGGTGCTCCCCAAGGTGACGCACTAGGGCGTATGAATCCCTTATCAAGATTCTCTTGGAGTTGCTTCTTCAATTCCTGCAACTCAATTGGGTCCATTCTATAAGGTGTCTTTGAAATAGGCAAAGCACCCGGTACGAGTTCTATTGAAAACTCAACTTCACGATTTGGTGGAAGACCCGGTAATTCCTCCGGAAAGACATCATCAAACTCCCGTACAATGGTCATATTCTTAATCGTGAGTTTCTCACCAACCATTTGAGATAAATAACCTTCATTTAGTGGAATCAAGACCCATAACATGGAAGGAATTTCCACTGGAAGGTTATGTGCATCCTTGCATTGATAGACGATCGTAGATTGACCTGGAATATGAAATGTGACTTCCCTTATTTGGCAATTGATATGAGATCCATGTAGAGAAATCCAATCCATGCCAAGAATCACATAAAATTCCACTAAAGGAAGGATCACAAGATTTGCAGGAAGCACTTTCCCACAAACTTCGATCGGAGAAGAATTATAAACTTTTGATGCGACTGTTGTGCCATTAGGTGTTGTCACAGCTAACTCAACATCTAATTGTTGAGGTAATACGGTGATAACCTTATAAAATTCCATAGAAATAAAAGAGTGGGTGGATCCAGAATCAAATAAAACATTTTCTACTTTAGAGTGGATGGTAAGTGTACCTTTCACCACTTCGTTATCGTACTCCACATCGCTGAGAGAAATTGCATGTGACTTTCCTTTATCTTTAGCCTTAAGATTTTGTTGACGTCGACCATCATCATCAACCCTTGGATTTGGGCATTGATTGGAATAATTCCCCATCTCCTTGCACTTGAAACATTGAAGTGTAGTAGGTTCATTCTGTGTATCCCTTCCTTTGTTTGCGTCATTAGACATCTTCTTCCCATTATCATGGCATTCAAATGCCCGATGACCTTCCTTTCCACATTTAAAACATTTAATTGTCCCTTTAAGACAACTCCCTCCATGTTTCTTTCCACACTTTGAGCATAAGGGAAATCTCATCTTCTTTTCAGTGTGCTCTTTAGATTTTCCTTTGAATTCCATCTTCCTCTTCTTATCAAACCCATGTGACTGATGGGTTACTCCAATCTCCATATCAACTTTGAGAGCACATCGAACGATTTCCTCGTAGCTATTGAAGTCCCTTATGGCTAACGCCCTTCGAAGACTTGGTTTTAAGCCACTAAAGAATCGATCGATCTTACTCTCAGGTTGGATAATAATACTAGAAGCGTACCTTGCAAGTCTTGTAAAATTTGCTTCATAGGTACCAACAAGTTCATCATCCCTTTGCTTCAGTTCAAGAAACTCTTTCTCCATCTGTGTTCGGAGAATACGAGGGAAGTACTTATTGAAAAATAAGTTCTTGAACTCGTCCCATTCCATAGACTCAATTTCATCCCTTTGCCTCGTATTCTTAATAAGATTCCACCATTGATCAACATCTCCTTCCAAACGATACACTGCTAGGATGACTTTATCATGTTCAGAACATTGAAGAACTAAAAATATCTTTTCAGTAGTACTAATCCATTGTTCTGCAACTAATGGATCAGTAGACCCACTGAAAGAAGGTGGACGCTGCCTCATGAAGGATTCAACAGAATGTTGCTCCTTTCTTTGCTCGTTTGGAAGACCTGCATGATTCATAGCTTGAGAAAGTTGTGTGATCATGGCTACAAGATTTTGCATTCCAGCTCCCATATCGTTGGGTTGCTCAGGGGGACAATCATTGCATTTCCCATCGCATTCCGCATTAACACGGTTCCTTCGGGTTCCAGCCATTGACTAAAACCAAGAAGAATAGTGTGAGCAACACTAATTATAATATGAAAACCACATAATTCAAGAATAAATTTTTCATGCTTAAGGTCTTATCCTAGGTTATTCAAGGCCATTTCTAAAACACTAAGATTGTGTTCTATGCTTAGACTTATCCTTAGGGTTCTTACTAAGGCTTTCACATCCTAGTTTCCAAAGGTTGACTATACCTTTCCTCTGATACCAACTATAACGACCCATACTTTACATACATTGTTAATACTTCAAAATTGAAACACACTTATTACAACATATGACAAAACCACAAAGGACCGTATAGGTATAGTGTTTTTAGAAACTGGGAAACATAAACAACTGGTTCATAAATCTTCTACAGTGTCTCCCATTTATTTCATCATATCTAGGGTCCCTTTTAGCATATTCTACTTAATATCCATCTTCCTGACCTGGGGAAAAGAAAACATAAAAGGGTGAGCTCAAATGCTCAGCAAGGGCAAATAAAGGAAATAAAAATCATATCATATCTTTCTGAAAATCAAAACCTGCAAAAGAGATCATAATATATTAACATAGAATAAATCATAGAAGTGAAAATGAGATCCCCATAATCATAACATAAAACTTGAAACTTTGTGGCATGCACACATAATCATGGAAAATCATTTCTTGTTAGTCATGACTGATTTCCAAGACTATCTTAGTGGACAAAGTCCCTTTCTGAACCGAGTTCACTCCTCGTTTCAGTCCTGTATCACTGAACCGAAATAACCTTCCGTTCCAGCCATGTCTATCTCATGAGATATAAAATCTTTACCCAATGCATTGGAGGGAGATATAGGTCCCACCCATATTATAATGAATCCTTTCTTATGTGTGCCACATAATCATAAACCATACATCATAGCGTAACCCATGTAATAAAAATGGGATTCTTAAACAACATGACATCATAAAACAATTCATATAAGATAAAGGAATTCATAAAAATATTTCCATCACAACATAATCAAATCCATGTAATAATAGGGATAAAAACAGAACCCTATATTATCTTAGATGGAAAATACTTTTGATAAAACATTTGAACTCCATTCTTGAGGAAAATATCCTTTCTTCTTCAAAAACACTTTTCTTTTCTTAAAATGTCATACAATTATAAACTAAAAGAAGTTGATAAAAAATAAACTTGAAAACTTATAAAGGAATATTCTTGGAAATAATGTTTTAAAAATCCATTTTTGCCGTATAAGTTAAAAAAAACATTCTTCGTACTTTTGTCAGAAAAGTCAAAAAGTACCTCGTACAAAAAAAACAACAAAAGATTCCTTTCATATCCTTTACTAAAAACTCACCAAAGGGTAAAAATGGATTTAAACAATTGTAGGTGGATGTAAATAATATTACATATTGATGAAACATGGATGTGGATAATAAAATACACCCCAGTAATTACTTACGAATAAAAAATCTCGGATAAAAATGAGATTGTGATATTTCCCTTACCTTAGGTCCGATTTGATTTGTATGTGTCCGAAGCTCCTGTATAATGGTTTAAATAATGTTATTGACTTATTCCAGAATCATAAATATTTATATGATATCATATATGGTCATATTCTTAGCTTCTTGTTAGTAATATTTCATTGTTACTTGTTACTCGGGTCTTTATTACCTTTTGTTCTTATGCGTGTTTTTCCGAATACATTCTTATTCTTCTTTTAAGGATATAGATACTTTATATCCAGAATGGTATTAGTGTAACATATATCATATTTATTCATTCAATTCATTTATATAATTACTATGTAATGATGATCATGTAGAACGAGTCGCATCACATCGTGGAGACGGTATTCCGTACGTACGCACGAGTGATGATATCGTTCCTATGATCGTGGAACTATATTGGAGTATATATATATTATTTCATTATCAATATTACTTTATAATAATTATAAATAATTACTCATTACACAATTATACCCATCCTTGTAAAGTGATGGTGGAAAAATAGATTACACCACGGCGTGGAGACGGTATTCCGTACGTACGCACGCGCGGTGATTTCATTTTTCCGTAGGATGGATAGATGGTGAAATAGGGTTGTTTCATACTTATAATAACATATCAGTATATGAGTGATACTGATGTTATTACTTCATAATGAAACAATCTAAGAAGAAGAAGTGGAAGAAGAAATAAAGATGAAAGAATTGGTAACGGTAATTACCTCTTCTTTGAAGCGCCTCTTTGAGACCTCCTCTTAGGGCACTAAAATTGGTATTTTAGGAAGACCAGAACCTCTAGGATTATTCTAGGGAAGTGGAGAGGAGAAAATGGCAGGGTTTGGCCAATCTTGAGTGCTCAAATTGGTGTGAGGAGGAGGGGGAGGAGGTGCCCTTTTATAAGGGAGGAGAGGGGCACCTTAGGAATATCTAAAAATATTATTTTATATTAAAGTCAAAATCGGTTTATAATGGTTCCAAAGGGTCTTATTTAGAAGCTAAAGTGGGTATGGGTAGAAATACTATCAACCAATAGGATTTAGACAAGTTTAGGGTATTATTTTAACCTTATCAATTAGATTTAACTCTAAGTTAAATAATTTAACTTTTACCGTGTCTTTTTTTTTCTTTCACTATATGGTTAATAAACTTACTATAACATGCCAAAAGAACCCCAAATTGTTTATTATTAATATATATATCCTTACCTAAGTCATTTGGCCGAACCTTAGATTTTTAGGAATAAAATAACAATTAATAATATAATATTTGATTTAAAAACTATTTTGTGTCAATTTTGACACTATTTGATATATGATTTTTGTGAAAGTCATAACAGAATTATATGTTCGAACCAAGTTGATTAAATCAACATTAATATATCATAGTAACCTATAAAATTATTGGAATTCATAAAAAGTCTCAAATTACATTTATTTTGGTGTTTATAACATCAATTATGTCAATATTTCATTAATAAGATAATTACTGCATCATCATTGTGTCATAAATAAATTAACTTATTTAATGTCTAAAAATTACAAATAAAATACCATTATGTAGGAAATCGTTTTATCTTTATAATGAATATTTATAGTCGAATTTATCTTATGTATAACCCCATATTAAAAATGATTTACTTATTAAACTTTGATTTTAACTATTTTAACCCTTCTTTAAATAAATTAATAATAAATGTCCTAATCTAATCCAAGTGGGCCTAAATGGTCATATTTTATTCCTAAGTTTGTTTTTGGTCGAATTAAACTTGTCCAATAGAATTAGGACATGTGTTAGGGTAATATTAATATCATATTTACCCTTAGTTACCCTATTTACTATTAACTGCGGTAAAAATAGTAAAAAGTTACTATTCACCAAAAAAATTATTTTTATCTCATTGAACCACATTTTACTTACTGATATCAACCGTGTCTGTCGGATTTTTGAAATTCCATTCACAGAAGCGGTAAAATTAAGTTTTATTCAAAATTCAGTTTTTAACCTACCACTTAGTGGTTTCACTATTCATCAAAAATTGAAAGTTTTCAGAAAAATACCACAATTTCACCCTAGGCTAATTTCGATATTCTGAGTCCAAAAATGAAGTCCATTTTGAAAAATAAAATTTATAAAATTTCAAAAAGTGGTTATTACTATTCATAACGGCTAGTTTTAATAGCATATTGTTGTTTAGTGAAACTCGGTATTGCGTACGACGCAAGCTATCGAGGAAGGTCGCGATTGCGTGTAAAGCAAGCCAAGCAAGTGTTGTGTAGAAAAAGATTCCTTTGATGATTCATATAACTTAAAAGTCTCGGGTGTTACAATTATATCTCTACCAAAGAAATGATTACAACTCAAAAGTATTTAACATCAAGTGAACTGAACCTACTTGAATAGTTGAATTATGAATAATATAAATCACAACTCAAAGAGATTGAATTAGGAAAAATGAAATGGTAAATGTATTAATAGAATGACCATACACAATATTTAAAGGATGAATTCCATTGTAATGGTGTCAGGGAATGTAGTAATTAGTGGATATTCCCCTTAGGACACAAATACCTCAAGATGATAGGCCATATTGGGGGAACATATATAGATCCATATCGGGGGAATAATATGTATAGTCACAACAAAGGTGTCCTTTGGAGTTGAATGTGCTCCTTACCGATATCCAATAAAAGGTTTGTAAGGATTCAAACACTTGTGAAATGGAGTAGTTTTATGGAATTAATGAATATTTAAAAATATTTATAGCACCCTAAATGAAACACCACTATGTATGAACCACATAATCAGGGTGAATAGATGTGGTATATCATCGATCTAGCTTTTTTTTTGAATAATGGGTCTAGAGATCATGGATCATATTTTTCTAGTACAATATGATGGGAACCATAAGCTTTGTGTATTTTTTTTAAATTCACGCTCAAAATTTTCCTCAACCTAAAATACGAGGAAGATTAGTGAGTAGAGACTTAACTTACGACTAGTATTCCATTTACAGGATTTTATCCTAATAATTGTTTTTGTATTTTTTATACCTATAGTTTTAGATATTACGGTTTGGAGCATAAAGGGGATATATTTTAAGTTCATTCATCTTTTAACAATAATGTCTAAGTTTAAGGTTGTTTAGATTTGATCACATGTAAAGTGAGACAACCTATTTAGAAATGGTGATGTAAAAACCTAACATGAATCGAGAGCCCAATGCCTGTATAGATTATCTCATAAGGGTGGTTCAAATAGTTTAAATTTATAGTGATTAGAAAAAAGGGTATAAATTCATTTAATAGAAAAGGGGAAATTTTACATGACATGAATAGGGGTCCCAATGCCACTATAGACTGTCTCAAAGGGTGGGTGCACACAATTTATAGTTATGATGCATGGGTCCAATAAATGAGAATAATAACCTAAATGGGTCTTAATGGCTAAGAGTCCCCCAATACCTTTTGAAAAGAAGTTGGTGATGTCATAAATCATTACTTAAAGTTGTAATATTAGAAGTATTGAGGCAGATTAGGTAGGTAGAGGATGGCTGTGAACCATATTTGGAAATTAAGTTCTCCTATAATGTTTCAAAGGCGTAAAAAAACTAGAGAATATTACCTTTTAGTATGATAAAACCCTTGGTTGGTAGTCCATATTGGTGGCACATATATAGATTCATATTAGGGGCATAATATTCATAGTCACAATAGAGGTGTACTTTGGAGTTGAATACACTTGTTACCAATAGCCAAGTAATTTTTTTGGTAATCCAAGTTTTTTAAATCAAGAATTCTGGATCATGAAAAGGAAGTGTCTAAAAAGAACGGTGGAGGGATCCTTGTCTTGATTTTATCATGACTAGGTTGATATGAATCCATTAAAAGAGGTGTACATGAATGCAGACTTATAGACGGGCCCTGAACATATGATATGGACATCTATCCTGAGATAGTAGGAGTCATGACATTCAAAATAATTACACTATAGGGGAGGCTCCAAACATCCGGATATAATTCTGAGAAAGGGGTATCTTATCCTGATATTTGTTTGGAGAACCAATATATGCCAGAAAATTTTAATTGTATTTGGCTATCATATAAAGAAACTATACCATGTGTAGGAGGTCACTCTAAGTATTTTAAAGTCATCAAAGGTAGAACATGTATCATATAGTTTAAAATTAAACGATAAGGACTCAAATTACATTATTTGAAAATGGGGATATTTTATCATTACATAGGTTTATGGATATATCACCTTTTCTATGATAAGGGTATTTTTTATGTTTCCTTATCTATTTATATAGGTTTGGAAACAAATCTTCACTAGAAACTCATATGTATAGGATATACAGTAATTTTGGTTGATATAATTTGAAGATGGACCCTTGATATAATATATAGGATTTTCTATGTATCCTTTAAAAAAAGGAATCAATACCCATATAGTTCTAATGAAATAAATTTCCCATATAAATCAGACTCATATGTTTAGAAGATGGATTTTTTTTGAATTTGTGGATGGGTATAGGATCTGTGATCTAGGCATATCTACAGTCCCAAAGGAAATGGAAATCAAGACACATGTAAATCTAATGATATTACACTTATATAGATTAAGATATTTCATAGGGGTTAGGGTATTTTTATTCATGGGAATAAGAAAGTCATATATTAAAAATATTTAAATAGACCTGGTTCTTATGTAAGAGAAGTAGGACACATGATGTTAGGCTCTCTAAATAGTTTAGGGTAATGGAGGATGTACCAAACTATTTCTTTTCTTTGATCATGATGGTGTTTGTTCATGTTTATTAGAGAATTTAACCAGGATATCTAAACTCATGTGAGTCATAATCGATGTGAGAAACAAGAAGAGACTTGGAAGATTACCTGAACTAGATCATGGTGTTAATTTGGAATTTACACCATGTGATTTGACATTCTATGGTGGTAACATGATTATACATTTTTATGTCATGTGACTAAGATGAAATAGGTGTAACTTATCTCTAATTCCATCTGGAAGTTAGGGAAAAAATATAGATTGGTTTTCTTACATAAATATATATCCTATGTAAGGGATATAGTTTCTTTTCTCTAGTGGAAGTCAACAGAAGGAGGACATACACTAATATCTTGAAGAAATTTAAGGTCCTATAGAATAGAATTATAGGGGAATGAATTTTAAGGTCATGATTCTTGGATCAAAATTATGTGTAGTTTTATTTTATGTGACTAGAATTTTGAGATGAAATTTTACATCATATTACTAGGAAATTGTCATGCAATTTTATATCATGTGACTAGGACATGAGTGCCATGCAATTTCATGTCTTGTTTGAAAGGAATTGACCATGTATTTTAACAATGTATGAAAAGGAAGAAAGTGAACTAATGTGAAGATTATGTATAGTATTTATTGGGGAACCTTTTACTGGTGATTAGAGTGATATTTTCACCATTAATTTTGATTAGGATATAAGCTCCATTGGACTAGGTTGTGAATGCCATAAGGTCCTTCCAAATTTGATTCAAGATTTGGGGACTTCTTCCAGAGAATCATTAGGGTTCAGAGAACCAATACCAACTCTCCTTGGAAGAAATAACATTGGTGAACCAATCTATTAAAGGATCAAACATCATGGTTATGATTTATTTCTATGTAGTTCAACATGAACTATTTTTTTGATTGAATCATTCCAAATAATCCAGTCAATTATACGATTTCTCTTCTTTAGAGAGATCATTATAGATGGAACTATGAAATTAGGGTAGTTGAACCTCATTAGAAAAGACTGATTCTATCATGTATATAATATAATATGAGGTATATTCTGTATCCATATGGTTTGTGGTGAAATTGAACCATATAAAATTCAAGAGTTTATTAGGCCAAGATTTATTGCATTTATCCACTATTTTCTTGAGTATGTTAGCTAGGTTATTGTTTAAATCCTCTCTCTATCCATTATTTTATACATGGTAGTGAGATGAGTGGTTGGATTAAATATTTTACTACTGATAATGGAAAATAATAGGGAAAAGGTTCCTTAGCTGGGTAAATAAATATAATTCCTAGAATGACCCTATTGAGTTTTGGGTTCTCCATTCATTTTCATGTTGGTCTACTAAAGGCATCATTAAAGTAAATAACCCATGTTTGAGTAGTATCCCAAATATAGAAAACCTCTTCATACGGTAACTTGGTATCGATTAGTATGTTTTTTTTATGGAAGGATATTCTACAAGAAAGTATGCCAGTTCTTTTCCTTTGACTACCTTTTTCCTTATGAACTAAATGTTATAATATTTTATAATGGAAACCCATCATGATATACATCATGTTAATATTGGATGACTAAGGATGTACCTGAGAGTTTCGATATGTGAGAACAAATGAACCCCATGATATTGTAGGTAGTGTAATAACTTCTTGAACACAAAGATCAATTCTAGACAGTTCTTCCTGATATTAGAATCTAGAGTATCAGTATATTTTGTGGTTTTTCTAAGATAGTAGTGACTATTTTCTATTCTTTTATCATTCTTTTGTGTGATAAAGGTGATGAGTCATCACTCTAAGGATTTCACATAGATAATGAGTGGATTTAATTTGACTAGTTGCATCAACACTAGTGGTATTAATAGGTATTATTTGAGGTTCTCAAAAGATTCTTGAAAGATTTCATCTCATCGATAGGTGAATACCTTCTTCATCAGCTTAGTAAAGTTCAAACACTTTCTTATGAGGTTTTTTGGAAGCTCCAGATGTAATCAAGGAATCCTGGAATCCATATTAATTATTTTAGGTTTTGCGAAGATTTTATTTTAAGGATTTCCTTAGTCTTATCAAGGTCGAATTCAATATCATGATGGCATACCATGAAGTTAAGTAACTTTCCTGAGGTAAACTCGAAAGAACATTTCAAGGGGTCCATTTTTAATATTTTCTACCATAATTTGTTAAAAACCATCTCAAGATCAGTAACATGATAAAAAATAGATTTTATTTAAACACCAAGTCATCTACATAACATTCTGTGGTCTTCCATAGGAAGTGTTAAAAAATATAGTTCATAGAATGTAGATATGTGGCATCAGTGTTCTTAAACAGAAAGGGAATCCATAGATAATAGTACACTCCTTAGTGTTCCCTAAAAGTAGGGGCCACTTCATCTTTAGGATCCATTCATATTTTGTTATATCCTGAATATCTATTGATAATGGAGAGGTATTTCAAGAGAAATGTTTCATCTATCATAAGTTCAATAATTGGGATTTGGAAATTATCCTTCAAGAAAGGATAGTTTAGATCCCTAAAATCAATAAAAACTCTGATTTTACCATTCATTTTCTTCATCGAGGTAATATTGGAAATCCATTTTGGGTATTGGAACTCCTAAATGAAGTCATATTTGTTAATCTTATTAAATTTTACCTCAAACATTGTAGCATGAGTTAGATGAATTATCCTTGCAATCTAATTGTAACCATGATGATCATCAGGTAGGTACATATGATGAGTGGCCACATAAAGATAAAGTTTATGATTTTTGTATAATTTTTGTTGAATAAAAAGAGATATGGTTTCAAGAAAAAGATTTTTATATCCTGTTCTTACAGATACATGGTAAAAATAATTAATTTTTTTATAGATATTCCTATATAACCAAATTTACTAATCTAAGTTCATAAATGGTGAAAGATACACCTTCATACAATATGGTATGGGTATATTTGATATCTATTTTTTCTTCTTCTTCAAACTCAGAATCAATATAAGTGTTTATTAAGGGAATTTTTTATGTTATAAGATAATGTGGGGTTATTTTTATCTTTTCTAAACATCGAAGAGGCATCCTTGGATTTTGAGGAGGCTAATATGTGGGAATCATCATTGATGATATTATGGGTAAACTCTCCTTCCTATATTGTTGTTGAGAGAAAAAGAAGTGATGAAATCTTTGCATCCAAGAGGTGATATAATAATTTTTTTATATTTCCTCATTGACAAGGATTCATTTTCATATTTCCTGGAAATAAATATATTAACATCATTTTTAGGGACACTCTTGAAATGATATCCTTCTTCTCCATTGTCATCAAGGGAAAAAGAAGTGATGATGTCCTTGAATTAGGATATGTGAGAGAATTTCCCTTCATTAATGGTAATGTGGAGTTATATTTTGATCTAGGTGGTTATGTGAGGATCATGTCAGACCTTGAGGATAAAGAGGGGAAATTTTTATCAGAACATTTTTTTGTATTATTGGAATTAGAAAAAACTTCTCCATATCTTGAATCAAATGATGGGGATAATATCATGAACATGAGAGAAAATATTCTTATATATAACGTTACTGACTCTATTTGATTGATGGAAATTACATATTAATCACTAATCTCATTTAATGTGTTGACTGGGTCTATCTACAAATCATTTTTGGTAGGGAATCGAGTGAAATTATCAGTCATGTTCTATTTTCCTTCTCTATGGTAGTATCCTACATCGATGTAATGAGACTCACATGATTAAAAAGGGGATTTATCACTATAAAATATCTCATCCCTCTCATCAATAGATTATTTTAAATACTGATGATATGATGAGTAAACTATTTTATGTTAATGAAACCAAGGTATTCCTAATAGAACATTTAAAGCCTTGTTTTATTAAAAAAATCTTGAATTCAGAGTTTGAGATGAGATCCCCCAATTGTGTTTTAATATTTATTCAACCAAGAAGATTATGTTCACTCTTGTGATACCCCCATATTTTCAAAGCAAAGATAAAAAAATCACATTTTATGTGGCCCAATAATTAGATAATCTGGACCTATGTAAGATTGATTATAGATCCATTGTCAATCAAAACATGATGGATGTTGATGTCAACCAATTTTATAGATACATACACGGGCCTGACATGTCATTGTGTAATGGTATCCTTGTCTTGTTTTATGAAAGATATTTCTATGTGACATTCAATAGTATTAGTCTCTTCATGATACACATTATGTTAAACAAACTCAGATTCAAATTCTTAAGGTATTAAAAGGTTATTTACAAGTTCTTCCTAATTCTCTTTTTATAAATATGAGCATAAACTTTTTAGAGCTAGGTTAGAATAAAAACTAGCTACTTTAAGATGTCATATTTCTGATCCAAAGGTCTAAACCTCCCACCTTGAGTCTCATCCTTAGTTTTAGGATTGGAATATGGAGTGCACTACAGTGGAAATTGTTTCTCCAGATCAAATTTTTGGTATATTTTTGTCACATGTTATTTGGACAGATCCTTATTTCCCATGTTCGGACATTAACTAGGTGAATTAGTAATTTCTAATAGGTCCTATGATATAATAAAATTATATATATCTTTATATTAATTATAGGTAGACTTATCATTCGAATGATCCCACTAAATTTTTTGTCACCAAGATTTAACAGCCTATATATTTTTAGTAGTGATATGGCCTGCATGAAGAGATCAACATCAACCACTTCTTCCTTGCCCCCATCAACCTCAATGACCTCTTCCCTCTGGTCCTTTATTTTTAGGGTGAAATAGAATTTTATGAATATTATTCCTTATTAGATAATGGGGTTTTCAATTTAATCACATTGATAAATCTATAAAGATACTCTTTTTCTAATGAGGGTTCTGTTTGGTGGGACAATTTTAGTTGAACTATTTTGTGAGGCAGTGCATGTTCTCCCAGTATTAAAGGCATGAAACTTGAGAGGGTTCATAAAAACATAGGAATCAATATGTGTAGAGACCCAAAGCTTGACGTACATGGATATTACATTACTTTAGAGGAATAATTAATACATAACAATAACAGACACAGAAGGATCGTAATAGTTTAGTGTCTTTGGAAACTTGGAACGTAATCTTCTAATCGTGGTGAAAGATCTTCAACATCTCCCATAAAGATCTTCCCCCTTTTTTTTCTTACCTAAAACCTTTCTTTATATCCTGGGGAAAAGAAAACATAAAAAGGGTGAGCTCAAATGATCAGTAAGGGTAAGCATGGATAAAATAAAACATACCATATATATTTGAACTTAAAAACATGAACATAATGTTTAAACATCAAAAGGTTGAGAAATGACATAAAACATGGAAGTACGTAAGGCATAGATCATAAAGAAACATTAATAATGATAAAATAGCATGGAAATAAAACATGTAATTGTGGAAACCATTAAGCACATGATAGATTTCCATAGTAGCCAAGGCATTGCTTCCAAGACCATCTTAGTGGACAAAGTCCCTTTCTGAATCGAGTTCACTCCTTGTTCCAGTCCTGTATTACTGAACTCGTTTAACTTGCCGTTTAATCCATGTCTATCTCATGAGATATAAATCCTTACCCAATGCATTGGAGGGATATATAGGTCCCACCCATCCCATAAGGATACCATTCTTATGTGTGCCACAAAATCAGAAAACCATACATCATAGCATAACCCAAGTAATAAAAATGGGAATCTTAAACATCGTGACATCATAAAACAATTCATATAAGATAAATGAATTCATAAAAATATAATTCCATCACAACATAATCAAATCAATGTAATAATAGGGATAAAAACATATCCCTTTATTATCTTATATGGAAAATAATTTTGATAAAACACTTGAACTCCATTCTTGAGGAAAATATCCTTTCTGCTTCAAAAACACTTTTCCTTTCTTAACATGTTGTACAATTATAAACTAAAAGAAGTTGATTAAAAATAAACTTGAAAACTTGTAAAAGAAGATTCTTGGAAATAATGTTTTAAAAATCCATTCATTCCATATATGTTAAAAAAAACATTCTCCGTACATTTGTCGGAAAAGTCAAAAAGTACCTCGTATGAAAAACGACAAAAGATTCCTTTCATATCCTTTACTAAAAACTCACCGAAGCGTAAAATTGGATTTAAAAAACTGTAGGTGCATGGAAATAATATTATATATTGAGGAAACATGGATGTGGATGATAAAATACACCCCAGTAAATGCCAAAGTATAAACAATCTTGGATAAAAATGAGATTGTGATATTTCCCTTACCTTAGGTCCGATATGCTTCGTACGTATCCGAACCTCCTGTATAATGATTTAAATAATGTCATTGACTTATTACAGAATCATATTTATTGTTATGATATCATATATGTTTCACTTATGACTTTATATTACCCGTTATTTTGTAAATTCCATTTTAAAGCAGTGTTTTGGGTAAAATCATTTCATTTATCTTATGTGTTTCGACTTGTCGTTCTTGATATTATTACATATATCCTGATTTACATAATTTCATAATGTAAAACATGATTTACATATATTCATCATATACATATATATATTATAGGGCGATAAAAGGAATGAAATACACCGTTCATGGAGACGGTAGGCCGTACGTACGCATGAACGCTGTTTTCGTTTCCTTATTGAATTGAATGAAACTAAATAGACGACATACATATATATATATATATACACATAAATACAGTAGAATTATTATATCATATATTTCATTATTATTCATTAAATAAACTTTATGATCATTCATGTATGGTTAACATGGAGAATGAATCTCATCGCGTCGTGGAGACGATAGTCCGTACGTACGCACGAGCGATGATATCATTTCCATAATCATTGAATTGAATTGGAGTGGATGATATAATATATAAGAATCAGTATGATGTTATAATAACTATGTATAGTTATTATTTACACGATTATACCCATCCAAGTAAGGTGGTGTTGGAAAAACAGATTACACCACGGCGTGGAGACGGTATTCCGTACGTACGCACGCGCGGTGATTTCGTTTTCCGTAGGATGGATAAATGGTGAAATAGGGCAGTTTCATAATTATAATAACATATAAGTATATGAGTGATACTGATGTTATTACTTCATAATGAAACAACCTAATAAGAAGAAGTGGAAGAAGAAATAAAGTTGAAAGAATCTGTAACAGGCATTACCTCTTCTTTGAAGCGCCTCTTTGAGTTCTCCTCTTAGGGCACTAAAATTGGTCTTTGAAGAAGACCCAGACATCTAGGATGTTTATAGGGAATTGGAGAAGATAATTTGGCAGGTTTTGGCCGAGGTTTAAGGCTCAAAGTGGGGTGAGGAAGAGAGGGAGGAGGTTCCCTTTTATAAGGGAGGCGAGGGGCACCTTTGGAATAACTAAAAATATTATTTTATTATAAAGCCAAATTCGGTATTAAATAGCTAAAAATTGATTTATTTAGAATATAATGTGGGGATGGGTCTCAATAATATCATCCAATAGAATTTATAAAAGTTTAGGTTCCTATTTTAACCTTATCATTTAGATTTAACATTAAGTTAGATAATTTTACTTTTACCGTGTCTTTTTGCGGTCTTACACTATAAGGTTAATAAACTTACTAAAAGAAGCCAAACGAACCCAAAGTTGTTTATTATTAATATATATAACCTTATCTAAGTCATTTGGCCTAACCTTAGATTTTTAGGAATAAAATAACAATTAATAATATAATATGTTTTTTAAAAACTATTTTATGTCAATTTTGACACTATTTAGTAATTGACTTTTGTGAAAATAATAACAGAATTATTAGTTCTAAAAAAGTTAATTAAATCCATACTAACATATCATATTAACCTATAAAATTATTGTAATTCCTAAAAAGTCTCAAATTACATTTATTTTGGTATTTATAACATCAATTATGTCAATATTTCATTAATAAGATAATTACTGCATCATCTTTGTGTCATAAATAAATTAAATTATTTAATGTCTAAAAATTACAAATAAAATACCATTATGTAGTAAATCTTTTTATCTTTCTAATTAATATTTATAGTCGAATTTATCTTATGCATAACCCTATATTAAAAATGATTTACTTATTAAACTTTGATTTTAACTATTTTAACCCTTCTTTAAATAAATTAATAATAAATGTCCTAATCTAATCCAAGTGGGCCTAAATGGTCATATTTTATTCCTAAGGTTGTTTTTGGTCAAATTTGACTTATCCAATAGAATTAGGACATGTTTTAGGGTAATAATAATATCATTTTTACCCTTAGTTATCCTATTTACTTTTAACTGTGGTAAAAAAAAGTAAAAAGTTACTATTCACCAAAAAATATTTTCATCTCATTGAACCACATTTTACTTAATGATATCAACTTTGTCTCTTGGATTCTTGAGATTCCACACACAGAAGCGGTAAAATTAAGTTTTATGAAAAATTCAGTTTTTTTAACTACCACTTAGCGGTTTCACTATTCATCAAAAATTGAAAGTTTTCAGAAAAATACCAAAAATTAGGCCTAAGATATATTTGATATTATGAACTCAAAAATGATGTCTATTTTACCAAATTCAAAACATATCAGTTGCATTAATTAATTTAAAAATTAATTCCCGTCGTCAAAACAAATAGCTTGTTCTTAAGAGATAATAACTATCAAAAGATTGACACTTGTTTATGTCTGGTTTAAATGTGAAATTACATCCAATGACCAAAATTGTATTAAATTTTAAAAATATATTCTAAATATACTTTAAAACCACTCAAATTAATAATTTATCACTATTACGTATTTCCATTAAAAAAGTTGTTTTTAATTAAAATTTAGTAATTTTCACTATTCATCAGAAAATGAAAGTTAGTCGAAAAGTACCAAAATTTCACCCTAAGATAATTTCGATATTCCAAATCCAAAAATGAAGTCCATTTATATAATTTACAAAATTTCAAAAAGTGGTTATTACTATTCATAACGGCTAGTTTTAATAATATTTTAATAGCATGTCGTTGTTTAGTGAAACTCGGTATTGCGTACTACACACGCTATCGAGGAAGGTCTCGATTGCATGTAATGAAAGGCAAGTCAAGGATGCGTGTTGTGCAAGATCCTTTTAGTGTAGCGTACAAAACAAGACATTAATGAAATTAAAAAGAATATTTTTCATAAAATCTCGGGGTGTTACATTCTACCCCCCTTAAAATGAATTTCGCCCACGAAATTCGTCGGGGTTTATAAATGGTTTACTACTCGAAAGTTTATTTAATAGAAACCCACATCGTAAAAAGGAATACCAAAACTTGGCTTTTAAAAACTAAAGTATGAAATGTAATGGTTATCCAAATTAACTCATTACTGAGTTTCCACGTTGGAGAACATAGGTGAAAATATGGATATGGAAGAAAAATATAACCATCAAGTTCTGATGGAGAGTGGTAGAGAACATGGATATGAAATAACCAACAATCACAAAGCCATAGATTTGCGATGATCTAATGTACCATCATATTCATAAGATATAAGGGCACTAGGACAACATTTTTTGTTTTCAAGATCATTTCCCTAAAGTTGAAGAATTTGAATTGGAATAAATACTTCCTTTATTTTTGTACAATCTCACTGTTGTTCGTGCTTTGAACAATTTCCACTTCATCTCTTAAAGAAATGAAGTTGAATTTGTTATTCATGAAGTGTTAATAGGTCATGTGATAGAATGATGGGTCATTCCATCTGTTTCAAACAAAAGGTTAGCAAAAGTTATCAAATATACATAAGTCCATCTATGGGGAGGTTAATCATATACGATTCCAAAAATGAACATATACTTCATACATCATACCACGTTATAAAATAAAACTAGTTTCTACTAACCAGGGACTTCCTGTAGGCCAGTGGTAGGCAATAAAGGTCAGCTTCACTTCGGTTGTGGGTTCAATTCCCACAGCCTTGTCCGACGCGATGGGCTGTCACCCGTCCTGCAGTTTGTCCTTTTTTTTAAAACTACATTACTATAACATCCCATCAATAATATCAAAAGAACTTCAATCCTTAAACAATACTAACTTATGTCCAACATAATCCATTCCAATCTTTAGGCTTATCCATAATATTGCAGTCCACTCTCATAATATAGTGAAAACGATTAACAGAGATTTCATATAACAAGCATGTTAATACCATCGTTGATCCCCACATATCATAAGATATGTCTTGTTGGTCACATTCTGAATATTCTAAGGCCTTAATCATGTATTCTCTTGAAAAATGAATACCCATTGAATCTTAGTAAAAACATGAGTGCTGTCAAAAGTTAACTCATTCCACATACCAAAAACCCAAAATTCTATATACTCAAACCATGATATAAATATTTCCTTATATTAGTCATGAGCTCATGAATACTATCAAACATTTACTTTTCTCCTTATCACTTCATTATGTGCATATCATCTACATTCCAAAAATATCTGAATAATGTTTCATGGATACTGGTACCATTAATCATGCACTTTCAAAACTCAAGGAAAGACAACAGTGTAACAATCCTTAGATGTATCTTTATTCCATAGTACCATGAGATTAATTATACAACATTACAGATGATAAACATGTAATCATTCCACTACATTCTTAAACCATTGACCGAGATTCAACAATTCTTTCATCTCACATATCATTTGTAGTCTCTTCTCATCATCAACATAAATACTACCCATACGACCATACCGATTCTCTTCATGAGACTTTCCCTTAGGGAATTGGTTTGCATAATGCCCGTAAATTCCACATTTAAAACATTTAACCATTGTTGATGTCGTAGAAATACCATTATCCTCATCCCTGGTGTTAACTAAACCTTTTCCTTTACACTTACTAGCTTTGTGTCCTTCTTTTCCACACCCAAATCATCTTCCAGGTCCTTTGAAACATTATCCTTGATGCCTCTTCCCACATGATTTACATAGGGTAAATTGAACTTTCTTTCCTCTATGATCATCATGAAACTCCATCTTTCTCTTATTAGCCGAGTCAGGAAACTTACCAAATTTTACTTTATTGATCATATTATGAGATTGATTATTTGACATAATAATGATGTTTGGACTTCCAAATCCCATTTCATTTGGTTGCTCATGAAGAATATCATTCCATTGTCCATCATATCCTCCATTATCGTGAATCATCTTGTTTCCAGCCATTTTCTAAAACCCAAAAAGAATAGTGTGAGAGGCAAAAATAATAACAAAGGGGGAGTAACTTCAATATCTAACATCTTTGGTTTAATCTAATATCGTTACCATAGTTCTAGGACTATATCCTATACGTATACTTATCCTTAGGGACATCCCTAGACATACCTTAGAAATATTTCTAGGGATCTCACTAACGTTTTCGCATCCTAGTTTCCAAAGGTTGACTAAACTTTTCCTCTGATACCAACTGTAGAGACCCAAACCTTGACGTACATGGATATTACATTACTTTAGTGGAATAATTAATACATAACAATAACATACACACAAGGATCGTAATAGTTTAGTGTCTTTGGAAACTTGGAACGTAATCTTCTAA
The DNA here is from genome assembly GCA_963277665.1 of Viscum album. Taxonomy (NCBI): domain Eukaryota; kingdom Viridiplantae; phylum Streptophyta; class Magnoliopsida; order Santalales; family Viscaceae; genus Viscum; species Viscum album. Next base: position 1,751,418,271 of record OY728141.1, on the reverse strand, counting down.
TCGTGGTGAAAGATCTTCAACATCTCCCATAAAGATCTTCCCCTTTTTTTTTCTTACCTAAAACCTTTATTTATATCCTGGGGAAAAGAAAACATAAAAAGGGTGAACTCAAATGCTCAGTAACGGTAAGAATGGATAAAATAAAACATACCATATACATTTCAACTTAAAAACATGAACATAATGTTTAAACATCAAAAGCTTGAGAAATGACATAAAACATGGAAGTATGTAATGCATAGATCATAAAGAAACATTAATAATGATAAAATAGCATGGAAATAAAACATGTAATTGTGGAAACCATTAATCACATGATATGATTTCCATAGTAGCCAAGGCATTGCTGCCAAGACCATCTTAGTGGACAAAGTCCCTTTCTGAATCGAGTTCACTCCTCGTTCCAGTCCTATATTACTGAACCAGTTTAACTTGCCGTTCCAACCATGTCTATCTCATGAGATATTAATCTTTAACCAATGAATTGGAGGGAGATATAGGTCCCACCCATCTCATAATGATACCATTCTTATGTGTTCCGTAAAATCAGAAAACCATACATCATAGCATAACCCATGTAATAAAAATGGGAATCTTAAACATCCTGACATCATAAAACAATTCATATAAGATAAAGGAATTCATAAAAATATAATTTCATCACAACATAATCAAATTAATGTAATAATAGGGATAAAAACATAACCCTTTATTATATTAGATGGAAAATAATTTTGATAAAACACTTGAACTCCATTCTTGAGGAAAATATCCTTTCTACTTCAAAAACACTTTTCCTTTCTTAACATGTCGTACAATTATAAAATAAAATAAGTTGATTAAAAATAAACATGAAAACTTGTAAAGGAAACTTCTTGGAAATAATTTTTTAAAAATCCATTCATGCCGTATAAGTTAAAAAAAACATTCTTCGTACATTTGTCGGAAAAGTCAAAAAGTACCTCGTACGAAAAACAAAAAAAGATTCCTTTCATATCCTTTACTAAAAACTCACCGAAGGGTAAAATTGTATTTAAAAAATTGTAGGTGGATGGAAATAATATTAAATATTTAGGAAACATGGATGTGGATGATAAAATACACCCCAGTAAATGCCAAAGTATAAACAATCTCTGATAAAAATGAGATTGTGATATTTCCCTTACCTTAGGTCCGATATGCTTCGTACATATCCGAAACTCCTGTATAATGATTTAAATAATGTCATTGAATTATTACAGAATCATATTAATTGTTATGATATCATATATGTTTCACTTATGACTTTATATTACCCGTTCTTTTGTAAATTCCATGTTAAAGCAGCGTTTTGGGTAAAATCATTTCATTTATTGTATGTGTTTCGACTTGTCGTTCTTGATATTATTACTTATATCCTGATTTAAATAATTTCAGAATTTAAAACATGATTTACATATATTCATCATATACATATATATATTATAGGTCGATAAAAGGAATGAAATACACCATTCTTGGAGACGGTAGGCCGTACGTACGCATGAACGCTGTTTTCGTTTCCTTATTGAATTGAATGAAACTAAATAGATGACATACATATATATATACATAAATACAATAGAATTATTATTTCATATATTTAATTATTATTCATTAAATAAACTTTATGATCATTCATGTATGGTTAACATGGAGAATGAATCTCATCGCGCCATGGAGACGGTAGTCCGTACGTACGAACGAGCGATGATATCATTTCCATAATCATTGAATTGAATTGGAGTGGATGATATAATATATCAGAATCAGTATGATGTTATAATAACTATGTATAGTTATTATTTACACCATTATACCCATCCAAGTAAGGTGGTGTTGGAAAAACAGATTACACCACGACATGAAGACGATATTCCGTACGTACGCACGCGCGGTGATTTCGTTTTCCATAGGATGGATAGATGTTGAAATAGGGTTGTTTAATACTTATAATAACATATCAGTATATGAGTGATACTTATGTTATTACTTCATAATGAAACAACCTAATAAGAATAAGAGGAAGAAGAAATAAAGTTGAAAGAATCGGTAACAGACATTACCTCTTCTTTGAAGCCCCTCTTTGAGTCCTCCTCTTAGGGAACTAAAATTGGTCTTTGAAGAAAACCAGGACCTCTAGGATGTTTCTAGGGAAGTGGAGAAGATACTTTTTCAGGGTCTGGCTGATCTAGAAGGCTCAAAGTGGTGTGAGGAAGAGAGGGAGGAGGTTCCCTTTTATAAGGGAGGAGAGTGTCATCTTTGGAATAACTAAAAATAATATTTTATTATAAAGCCAAATTCGGTTTTAAATAGCTCCAAATTGATTTATTTCAAAGCTAAGGTGGTTATGGGTCTCAATACTCTCATCCAATAGAATTTAGACAAGTTTAGGTTCCTATTTTAACCTTATCATTTAGATTTAACATTAAGTTAGATAATTTTACTTTTACCATGTCTTTTTGTGTTCTTACACTATAAGCTTAATAAACTTAATATAAGAAGCCAAACGAACCCAAAGTTGTTTATTATTAATATATATAACCTTATATAAGTCATTTGGCCGAACCGTATATTTTTAGGAATAAAATAAAAATTAATGATATAATATTTTTTTAAAAAACTATTTTATGTCAATTTTGACAATATTAATAATTGATTTTTTTGAAAATCATAACAGAATTATTAGTTCGAAAAAAGTTAATTAAATTCATACTAACATATCATATTAACCTTGAAAATTGTTTGAATTCATAAAAAGTCTCAAATTACATTTATTTGGGTATTTATAACATCAATTATGTCAATATTTCATTAATAAGATAATTACTGCATCATCTTTGTGTCATAAATAAATTAAATTATTTAATGTCTAAAAATTACAAATAAAATACCATTATGTAAGAAATATTTTTAGCTTTCTAATGAATATTTATAGTCTAATTTATCTTATGTATAACCCTATATTAAAAATGATATACTTATTAAACTTTGATTTTAACTATTTTACCCTTCTTTAAATAAATTAATAATAAATGTCCTAATCTAATACAAGTTGTCCTAAATGGTCATATTTAATTCCTAAAAATGTTTTTGGTCGAATTACACTTTTCCAATATAATTAGGACATGTGTTAGGGTAAGAATATTATCATTTTTACCCTTAATTACCCTATTTACTTTTAACCGTGGTAAAAAAAAGTAAAAAGTTACTATTCACCAAAAATTATTTTCATCTCATTGAACCACATTTTACTTACTGATATCAAATGTGTCTCTCGGATTTTTGAGATTCCACTCATAGAAGCGGTAAAATTATGTTTTATGAAAAATTCAGTTTTTTTAACTACCACTTAGTGGTTTCACTATTCATCAAAAATTGAAAGTTTTCAGAAAAATACCCAAAATTTGGCCTAAGATATATTTGATATTATGAACTCAAAAATGATGTATATTTTACCAAATTTAGAACATATCAGTTGCATTGATTAATTTAAAAATTAATTCCCGTCGTCAAAACAAATAGCGTGTTCTTAAGAGATAATAACTATCAGAAGATTGACACTTGTTTATGTCTGGTTTAAATGTGAAATTACATCCAATGACCAACATTGTATTAAATTGTAAAAATATATTATAAATATACTTTAAAACCACTCAAATTCATAATTTATCACTATTACTTATTTCGATTAAAAAGGTTGTTTTTAATTAAAATTTAGTAATTTTCACTATTCATCAGAAAATGAAAGTTAGTCGAAAAGTACCAAAATTTCACCCTAAGACAATTTCGATATTCTGAATCCAAAAATGAAGTCCATTTTGAAAAATATAATTTACAAAATTTCAAAAAGTGGTTATTACTATTCATAACGGCTAGTTTTAATAATATTTTAATAGCATATCGTTGTTTAGTGAAACTCGGTATTACGTACTACACACGCTATCGAGGAAGGTCGCGATTGCGTGTAATGAAAGGCAAGTCAAGGATGCGTGTTGTGCAAGCTCCTTTTGGTGTAGCATACAACACAATACATTAATGAAATTAAAAAGAATATTTTTCATAAAATCTCGGGGTGTTACAATATGGGTTATATTTCTAATATTTTAGAATTATTTTCTAGTTAAAACATATTATAAAAGACTAACTCTTGGAATATTATGGTGCTAATGAATCTGGTCATACCATTGTAGAGGAAACTCGGGGAAAAACTTACTAGTTTAACTATTCATTAATGATGGAATGTGTTCAATTGACCATATTTCTAGTCATCCAATCATAAAACTTCCTAGAGAAATTATTTATGAATTCTTTCTATTCCCATTCTTCTTCTGGTGATATTGTCGAAACACAAGCAACTTGATCTGGTGGCTTTCCTAACATAACTTCTCAAGAGTCTACTATTTTCCAAAGAATGTCTTTATAGAAAAATCACTCCTCGATGGTATTTCCTAAAATTTTGTTTCATGGGTATTAATTCAAGTGATCACAAAGGATAACTTAATTAGGATACTTGGGATCAGATAAATTTAGAAAATTATTTTCAACAGTTGTGATGAGTTATCTAGGAACTTTCTCATTTCTGAAAGAATAAAATTTATTCTTCTATTATTCATATGGAATGTACTATAAAGTACTAATTTATACCTTTATTATAAAGGATATATTTTTTTTCCATTAATGATGGGTAAACATGTGACATTATGTAGGTTTAGGTTTTAGAGCTAGTGTTAGAGATGGATTAAGTGTAACAGTTTCTATTTCTTTTTTTCATATCCTCTTTCCTAGAACTGTTGGCATTGACTGAATATTGGTCTTGATCCACCAAATATAATTTTACAACCTCTATATGGATGTATAAATCTCACATAACCCTCTAGGATATTTTATAAGGACGAGTAGAATATTTAATTCATTATTTATATTTTCAATGAATATTCCTAGAAACTCTTTTTGAGAGAGTTATATGTTTATGGAATATGTAAAATACTTAGACCTAGAAATAAATTCCATGAATCAATCATTTTTGTGTTTTTTTATGTTTTTGAGGTCAATTAATATTGTCTTACTCAACATGTATCTAAATTATTTGAGAAATTACCAATGAAGGTTATCTCATCCCATGATAGATCTAGCAAGCAAATCACTATAGTAGAAAACTTCTAGTCCATCCAGGGTCTATATGAAGCATATGAACTTGGATTCCTCTTTATATTCAAGGGTTCACATCATGGTATCAGATTGAGATATTAAATTCACTAAATTATTCTCTAGGTCCCTAGAGTCCATGAACATTGGGAATGTTGTATTTCTGAATTTGTGTTGAGGAGGAGTCGCGACCACCCATTCAGGGTACAATTTTCTTGCCAAATACACTGGTTCTTTCTGCCCTTAAATGAATTTCATTTCAATTTTCTAGTTACTCAATAATTTCAGTAATCTCTGATAAAATAGTTGGCTGGGTGACCATTTGATTAGGGGAAGTGATGGGTGGAACCTAAAATAGAGAGCCTACCTGTATTAACTATTGACAACCAATGTTAGTTTTCTTATTGTAACTTTCTTAAAATTTATATGGTTTCAACCCTAATTGAGATAATTCTTGATATTATTATAACATTAGATCTATATAATTTTTTTTATAGATTCCATTTTTATAGGATTCCGTATTTATAATATTGTTGGTGTGGAAGAGTTTTCATATTGAGAGATATTTTTTGAAATAGAAAAGTTATTCTCTTCTTGAAGGGTATACCGATTTTGAATATAACCTATAAGAATATTAATTTTGAGTCTCCTTACCTCCTTTACCATTTCCTCATATTTAGTAAATCATTATTTAATTATAAGGGGTTCAACTTATTTGGGTAATGGGTGGGATATAGCCACACCCTTTCCCTGTTCTTTGTTTAAAGCTCACCAGAGATGTGGTTTTTGAGCATTTGATAGGAATACCAAATTTTTAGATTTCCTTTAGTGTCACGTATATATTCCTTCTTAAAATATTTTAGTGTGGACTATATTCTGAATAGAAACATTCTTCTCTCATTCTTCCATACTGGAATCATGCTCCAAATCATCTGTAGGACAGGTGTTAATGACATTTAATAATGTATAATGTGATACCAATATTATGTCATCATTATAATCATAAGGGAAATCATCACCCTTGAATTATCCATCAAACATTTAAGTCAAAACTATCATGATTAGTTATCCTATTGAGGGGATGATTTGGTTTGTGACCCCTATGGGTCTTCACTTTCCCCTTCCATGACACCCCTAGGACTACTTTATGGAGGGTGATCTAGAGAGATTCCCTAAAAACCATTTCCATAAATGTAACCCAAGAGAAAGGTGGTTAGTTTAATGGGAGGAACTATGATTGATTTTATTATAATATTCATCCTAATCTAGAAAATACTAAATTCCATGTGGGAGGAGGAGGGGGGGGGGTTGGGGTAAAAATACCACTAGCCCTAATAGTTGGGGTTGTTATGGTTCCATTACTACAATATTTTAAAGCCATCAAATATATAAAGACCATGGGGGTGGAAATGGTGGAAAACATTCCCTTATAATGGTGGGTTAAAGTTGATCCTAAATTGCTATAGAAGCTGTCACCACTGTTTTTATGTTGATATTTCCATATTTTATTTGAGCATGAGTTGTGTGTGGTGTATTATTTAAGTGTTTTCTGATTTTTTCTAATATAGAAATATAGCCAAAGTTTTTTCCTTTCTTAAGTGAGATACCTATTCATAATTTTTAGAGGCCTGATGCAAGATTCTTTTAATTATTCTCTCTCATCATGTTCAACATTTTTGAGATTTGGACATAACATAACCCCATTGAGTATACCAATTTTTCTCACACAGAGCCTTTCCCAGAAATAATGACGTCACATAACATCATTCTTAGTGGGATCTATTAGTTATTAAGTGAGATGAAATATAATGTACCATGTTCACCTAATCCTTTGATATGAACATCAGATAGACCATCAATAATCAGTTGGTACAGATTTCGAAAAGCATCAAGGTATTCATGTTATATATTCTCATATATATTTACCAACTTTTGGTTCCATTCCATTGAAATGGAGGATAAATAAATATTTTGGGTAAATTATTATATTTTCTTAACATGATCTACATATTATATTTAAGGTAAAAAATTCACTATCAAATGATAAAAAATCATCCATAGTTTCATATGAAGATGGTGTATATATTCCTGTGTCAAAGTTTGAAGAATGTTATATTTAGAGGTTTATATGGGACATAACATGAATAATATGTTGTCTTTGGATAGTAGTTTCCTGATAACCAAGGTATTCTCTTCATCTTTTGTGAGATATTCCTCTATTTATTCCAACAAGAGTGGTCATTTTCTGAATTCCTTATTTTGAAGGGTGAGGTTGATTGAAATATTCTCCATTGTGGTGGAATCTAAGAAACATCAAGTTACACATGATAAGAGGGAAATTTTGAAGTTTATTAACTCATATGAGCACTATATTCATGAAACAAAATGTCACTATGGGGATGACCTTTGTAACAAATTCCATGTGGGGGAGGACAACCACTATGACTTAACATTCATCTATAGGGAGGATTGATGTAGTGTATTCCATTGCGAGGACATTTAGGGTGGAAAATGGAAAGGGGAGTACCTTATTTCCATTTAATATTCTAATAATGTGGAGGCTTTTCACAACTCACGTCATAAGAATAATTCACATTATTGATCTTAACAATTTCATAGGGATGACTTTCATGGGAAGGACTTCCAAAGAAGTTGATAGTAATGTTGTGGGGGGGGGGGAGGACTTTATAACCTTTTCTACATCCTTCATTTGATAATGAGTTAGTAGGATCTTAGGCCACCATTTATTAATTTTTAAGGGCTTCATGAATTCCAATATTAAGAAGATCATGGATATAGTCCTTCTCTAGATCATTTGGATATCCATGTAGATATTTATTTTTGGATACTCTCTATTGGATAGACAAAGTCGTGTGTTTTCCACAATGTTCTTCATGTATGGGAGACTTTTGTGGTTACTACCATGTTTCCATTAGGATATGTTGATGATATTATTTAGGTGATCATGAATATTTATATACCTCTTGGTTAACATCGAGATATGCTGATGAAATTCCATGCAATGAAGCAGATTAGGAATATTTTATTTCTCTTGAACAACCACCAAAACTTGATTAAAATCCCTTGAAAATTTGGTAGGGAAATGTGGTTTCTTGGATAAGTTGTTAACACATGCCATTGGTCTCTAGTTGAATAGTAATATGGTGCTAAAGATATTATTCATTCTTTACCAATATATTATAAAGATCCACCTAAATGGGATAAGTAATGTGTGACTAATCTTGAGTAGTTCTTGAAATATATTGAGGATATTCTCTAGCACTGGGGACTGGTGTATGTGCCTATACTTTGATGGTTTATGGATTATGCTAAAAACTATTTATTTTTATAACATTCAATATATGTTGAAAACTCTATAGAATTTGGGTGGGATATAGGTCTACCTATCAATTACTGGAAAAACGTGTTAATGAGATTCTATAGTGGGAATGGGGATATTCACCCCTTCTTTATTAGGAGTAGGTATATGAGCCTAATAATATCTTATATATGTCACTAGGATGTGTTCGTGGATTTCATATATAGGTGTGGTTGTATATGCATGCCCCTGGTTGCTGTTGAGATATGCAGACATGCTTCTCTCAATAATTCCTTAGTATGATGACATGCTTTCTGGGTACAAGAAAGGGTGTGAACCTCTTTTATTATCTCCAACATAGTATGTTTGAAAAATTATTTGGGTGAAATGTGAATATGGGCCCAATACCAATTGTTTGAAGCTCACCACTCCTGGTGGGATTTCCTGGATGCTCAGGTCTGAATAGATAGTGTTGAAACCCATGATATGGAATCCTCAGTAGGATGCTAAGGGATTGATGTCACATGGAACTGACTGTGGTGTCTATTAATAGGATCCCTCTTAGAAAAATCCTATATTAATGTAATATTGCAATCGAACTCATTCTATACCTCCCTAATATGGGGGGGGGGGGGTGTAATACTACATTTTGGGGAAAGGCTCCCAAAATGGTTCTAAATGGTGACATATTCTGTTTTCTTCTTCACCAACACTTTTTTGGACAAATAGTTTGTGGGATTTGATGTCGTGGATGAATTCACACATAAACTCCAGTGTCAAAATCGTACTGTTCAAGTGATATTTATAGAACAATGCATTCTCTACCTGGTGATAAAATATCTGAGTGAGTGATAGAATCCTATGATTTTATGAGGCACAATATTAAGAAGACAATAAGGCATTAGTCTTTCATTGAAAGGTTACTATTTATATCAAAGGGAAATCTAGTGATAGGTGTTCTATGAGGGAACGACAAACATAGAAAGGATAACTCTTCAATGTATCATCATAAGTAAGAAAACATTCTTAACTAATTATGTATGGGAATCTCAATTATCTTGGTTATTGAAATATTCACCCCAAGTTCACCATTTCTATTTCAACTCGAAAGGCGAGGCATGAGTGGCCCAATGCTTGATTGTGAGAGCTTGAGTGTGGTTGAAAAATGTTCACATTATATCATAATTCTTGTTTTAAATTGTTTCCAATCAGGTTTATTTATAGAACAAGAAACACTGAACAACTCCAATATATATGCAAAAAGATGTTATTATAGACCCTCTTTCTAAAGGTAGGCGATCATTAAGGTTTCTTTCCAATGATTATTGGGAACTCAAAATGGTTGAGAGGATGAGAGATAAGGATCATTTCACCCTATTAGGGGGGGGGATTATTTCGTAGTCTAGGACACTCTTATAGATTTAATTCATGCTCATGAATCCTTCCCAAGTACCAGGATGTGATTTTTTACCCCCATGTTACCAATCATTTATTATCATGTGTCGATGTAAATATCTATACATATCAAAGTTCTCCCATAAATATGAAAATCTATATGTATTAATGGTTACCTATTGAGGAAACAATCCATTTGTATCATTGTTAATCTATATTTATCTTATTGTTAATTAACGATGTTGTTTTATAGTTTACTATTGTTTAAATCCACCAAGCTAGGTGCTATAGAGTTTATCGCCATCCAAAAAGGTTCTTGATATTTATTTTTTCTATATTGTGCCTATGAAATGGACTTCTTTTGTATCCTTTTGAAAGGAATTAGTGCCTGCATGGTTTGGTTTCACTTAATGGAAAATATCATACCTTTTAATGTCATGTCACAAGTACAAGTCCATGAAATTTAATGTTGTGTTATAAGGGATACTAGAAAAAAGATAACTAGTAATGGTTGGTGTGATATTTACACATTAGAGAACCTTTTTTGAGGATGTTTTGGTTTGGTAAGGAATATTTAATTTCTATGATTGGTGTGGTATCATTTGTAATATAGGCCAAACATGGAATATATTATTATCGCCCAGAAGTAATATGGGCTCTAGGTGGGGTTATGATACTATTAAGACTATTTAACAATTTAAGGATGATCCATACGGAATGTGTCTCTAGTAAATGGTATATACAGACTTGTAGGAATATAGATATGTTAGGGAAGGATGTGAATGATCTCATGAAGAATATGGGTCTATGTGAATGGGTATAAAGGATGATGATATCTTTGAACCATTGATAGGTGTCCCATGTATCCTCTTTGATAGGAATTAAAGCCCATGTAGTTTGAGATACATTGTTTATGGTAATGTAATGGGACTATAGAATAAATTTTTATATCATGTGGTAAGGAAATTATCCAAAAGTTTTATGTTGTGTGACTATGAAGTAGGACATGAAATTTAATTCCATGATATAGGGATGGTTTTGTCACGAAAGATGTGATAACATAAGATTGAGTGAGGCTTACACATATGAAGCTGCCCTGAAATAATGGTTGGGACTTATACCTTATAAGAGTAAAACATTGGAGATATTATTAATTATGCCAATTGAATGATTAAATAAGATCTATATTCCAATGTGAGTCACAATTAGTGCAAGAAACAAGAGATAATAGAATATTAGGTGCATTATATGAGATTGAATAATTATGGGTTTTATACCTAAGGAAGGGCCCCATATAGTGTTTGGAATCATCTCATTATTATCATCTGAGGCATCCTACACTTGTGACATAAGGAATACTAGATTATTTACATAGGGTAAGGATGCAGTTTAATATTATACATAGAGGATTTTTTTTGAATTTTATTTTGATGGGACTGAGACATGGTTCTAGGTATTTTAATTTCACATAACTCATATATAATTTTTGGGATTATCCGTTAAGTAGCCTAATACCACTTAAGAGTGAAGGAGATAAGGATATAGGTAGTCCACTATCAATAGTTCCACTAAAAAAGCTTACAAATCCACTTCACATGTGAGATTAGAAAGAAAAAGTTGTAGATGGTTCCCATTTCAAGTATCATGCAGGAGGCCTAATCCTATTTAGGGGATTAATGTTTAGATATAGGGATTATGCTAGTTGTGGCTGCCTATCTACTTGAGTGAACTCAAGCATCCACTGGGAACCCTAGCCAATCAAGCTCAGTCATGGTCCATTCAAGTGTTACCGCATGTGATAGGAGAATTCACATTGATGTAGTTAAGATCCAGACCCCAATTAGTAAGTAAATGTAGGATTTTAAAACCCATATAGACCCTATATATTGAGTGATACATATGGTAGAAACCTTTTATTAATGGAATACAGGATAAAAAGGCAGCCATGCTGATGCAATACCCCAATCTTGTACATCTGGTGGATTTGAAGGAGGCATTGTCTTCACTATCTTGAAGTTTTGACAATGGATCAAGAAATCCAAATAGGTATTTGGAGTTGGTATGGCCCTTGTAGGTGAATCATTTGAAGATGAAACACTGAAATATTTTGACACTTCAAATTTACATGTGTGGAAGCATTTTCTTGGGAGGTGGCAGGAAATACTAGAGCACCAAAGGTTTTGGGGAAATGTATCATGTAGAGGAATGAGCATCCATAAGGCATCCATAAAAGGTGATCATGTGATACAAAACCATGTGAGGCTATTATCATGTGATCATATAAGGATTAATACTTCCATCTATAAATGGTGCGCATATTACATGTCCACATGAGGATCATATATATAAGGTCACATGAACTTATTTTTTGATATTTTTTTTCATATGGTCATATCTTATGGGATTATACCATCTAATAATCACTTATAGAATTATACCATGAATATATGTATTATGGTATTTTTAATTATTTAGAGTTATATTTTTTTTCTAGATTTACCAAAATTTCCTAATATAGAAGATATCAAGGTTCTGTTTCTCTTTATATAGCTTTACCTTTCACCATATCTTATCTCCCCTTCCTGATATAGAAAATAAGGTATTTATAGGTAGTGTCATCAATAGGATTAGGTAACTCGTTAATAAATACTTAGTCCTTGTGGACCACAAAAGAGTTTCACATATGAGGGAGACACCACATAGCCATATAAGATCACTTTATTTGACTCATGTGAGGTAAGTGCATCATGTGGTCCACATCACATGGTTCAAATGATTCGTACACCTCAGAAGTTTGTTTCTCATGGGAGTCATTGTGGTTGTATATAAATCTACATGAAAGATTCAGGGGTCTTTTCTGATCTATAATTATAAATAATTTGGGGTTTTAGGGGGGGTTATCCATGACAAAGAGGGTGTCAATAAACATCATCTCACATGGTGGTTGTGGGGATCCACCAATTATGTTGGATAAGTCCTCACATATTACATTGTATCATGGGTTCTCTATTGTTTTTTTTCTGATGGTGGAAAAGATGATGCTTGATTTTGGGGTTTAATTCGAGGGGATACTCAAAATAGAATTTCCTTAATTGAGTTTAAGAAGTGTGGTTCATGAACCTGGAGTCCAAAAAAATAAAAAAATAACACCCATTAATGTAAAGTAGAACAAAAAGTAAAAAAAAGTGAATCAGTCAATTAGTATTGAATTATTTGGCTAATTTTATGAAATATCCCTGGTAGTTGTGCCAAAAACTTGAAACACCCAGAGAATCATCACCTCCCAATGGAATTGGATAAAATTTATAATTTTTAAGCACAATAATATAATTAATAAAACTACATAATTTTAGTATAGGAATTACAACCCTTGAGGTCAATACACTAGGAACATAGGGATCTTATCCTAATAAATAATTCTTGATTATTGATTTAATGAATCAGATGGGAAAAGAATGGTTGGGAGTCAAAATTTGGATTATGGACTAGATTGAGGATCAAAGTGAATCAAACTAACAAATTAGATTGAAAAAATAAAACACACTCCCAAGAATCATCACCTCATTAGGGTGTTGTCCAATGTTTATATCTTATAAACACAACACTCTAATCACTAAAAATAGACAAGTGTAGTGTTGGAATTGTGAGTCCTTGGGTTGAACCATCAGGAACATGGGGATACTATACTAATATATCATTCTTATTATTTATTTTATTAATAATATGGAAAAATAATTATTTGGAAATTTATTTGGGAATAAGGACCAGATTTAGGATGATAAAGAATAAAAGAACCAACTTGGATTGAAAAATACTTAAATGATAAACAAATATTATGGATCAATTTAAAAGTGTGTTTTTTAAAAATTTATAATTTTCCAATCATGTGAATCAATATGGTCAATTAATTTTTAGTATTTATGAGGTGATTAATTCTACTTTGATGGTAACAATTAAAACTACCTATGTGCATTTGATTCCTATTGTCCAGGTAACCTAGTAATTCAGATATGCATTAAGTTTTATCACAAAATAAAACAAGAATTAATGTTTTCTCTCATGATCCCATTCACCAATATATCATTGGGGTTCATCCACTAATTTCTGTCACTCTACCTAGGAAAAAGAGAAATGATTTGATTATTATTAATGTGATATAAATTCAACATATGTAATTCAAAAGAAAAATTAATAATTCAAGTTAAAGAATAATTATATTACATTCGATACAAGATAACCTAAAAGTATACTCACTTTTGATGGAATGGTCAACCATCATGAATGAAATGTTATACGTAAGGGATGATAGAAGAACACTCATCAAAATATAAAAAATAAGGTATATATTGAAAGATATAAAACTTCACTACCATACACACTTTGACCTTCTAATCCATAAGTATGGAATCAATACACCAAGGTTCTAAAAGTATATTTACAAGTCACTCAATGAAATTATTCTCTTGAGCCTATTTTATCCTTTGGTATCCTTTATCTTAAAATTAATTCCCAAAAAACCCTGGATCCTATCAAAGTCAAAAAACATGTAAAATATATAGGTATAGACATCACCATAGTGTAACCATAGTGATTGTGGCCTGGTGTAATAAAATAACTAAATTTTCTCCACATTTTGACCAACTTAACTATAAAAATAGGCTACTGTGGTATGAGAGAAAAAAAACTTTTTGGAATCTCATGTATCTCAAAGATCAAAATGTGTTCTTTTATGATTATTGGCCATAGTTTTCCATATTTAGAAAATTTATGAATAGGATGAAATATGAGAGAGTTACTATATCATAAAGCTTTCATAGACTAAATTCTATGGTTCTTCCATTTTACAACATTCCATGTCATGGTGGATCTGTTGTGGTGTACAATACACACAACCCCCTCTATGTTAACCTACTATAACTTCTTTGTGATATAGTGATTTAGGGATGTAGCGTGACCCTACCCATATTTAATTATGATAATTACAACATAGAACTAACTATAGTGTAGGGAATTAGGTTAAAACGTCACTTAGTTCTTAACATCATCCTCACATAGGATAAAGTGGTTTTGATTAACCTAACACAAATATGAATAATTTTGGGTTATTTTAAAGTGAGATTCAATTCATTATTCTATAGCCTGAGATTTGGAACAAGAGAACTCGTCCAAACACACCTCTTTCATTATCCTTCAAAGTCACTATAAAACTAATTTACTTTTATATTATATAAATGTATCACGACACATGACATTTCATCATGACACAAATTCTATACCACTTTTCCTAATTACTCTGACATAGCTCAAATTCAATCATACAAAATAAGAGACTGCAACATGGTTCCCTATATTTCACCATGGTTCCTTCTCAATCTTAGCTATTTAAATGCCTCGTATTTTCAATCGTACTATGATTAAATGTATTCTTCACGATTTAGTTAATTTTTTCTTAAAAAATATCCATATCCCTTAAATCCTATTAAATATTTAATTTCATACAAATCATTGAAAAACAGAAAAATGAGGCAGTATTTGAGCAATAAAGACACTCAACTTATAAGAAAATAGTATACATATTTTTTAATCATTATTTACTTTCAACGATAACATCATCAACAATTATAATCACAATTAATGATGTAGTATTGGATTTATTCACATAAAATTTTCCAACCAATTGTCCATTTCGAAATTTCCTACTTCTTAAGTACTCAGGACTAACCTGTTTAGAGTCTTTACTTGTACATGAGAATAATAATATTATCAATTTATTTTGTTCATGAATTCTACTAACTACAAAGGCATAACATAGTGTAAGTAAGAGGTCGATACCACTGAGAATGGGGAACATAGTGATAATTATTGACTAAATGTTAGGTTTTACCAATTTTAATTAATTAGATTAAACTCATGATATAATTTTAATATAGAAGAAAAATTAGAGGAATGATAGAAGAGAGGGGAATGAGTTTCTAGGGGCCATTTTTCTAAATAAATTAATTCAACTTCACATGAAAAAATCATATTAATTAATTTTGAAGCCATTCAATTATATTGATATGATAAGTGATCAATGCCCTATCAATCTACCCTAGCGTTTCAATTTATTATGTTTTGATGAATTTAAAAAATCTCAAGTGTATATTGATCAGATTTAGAAAATTAGAAGGATAACCTAATTCAATGGTCATGAATAAGTAATATCAATCATGTTGGTTTTCATTCACTGTTAAAGACTTTTTTCAATGAATCAATGATGAATAAAATAATATTGTCGGCACAACATGATACTATTTAATAAAACCATATTTTGAGCAATGGAAAATTAGGACAATTTGGTATGCACCAACTTTGATAGGTTTTACTCTACCCTATTGGATTCGGGAAATCATCATGGGGTGATTACTACTGATATGATGAATGATTCCTAGGTTGGAACCCTAGAAGCACATCTACACCGATGACTAAATGATCCATCCCTGAATGGTTTGATCCTTCTTTAATAGGCCTTTAAATCATATATGTTGTATATCCTTGAAATATGTGTGAATTCCTATGATAATCTAAAATATAATATATTTTAATTTTCTATTGACTTAATTTTTATTATGTAAATGTATGATTTATTACATGAATGTTGTGGATTGGCTCATAAAATCAACACCCTTCGATGAAATTATGGCGTAAATGAAAAAAAGGTGTGAATCAGCCAGACCTCAACTTCTATCTCAACAGTATTACAACTTAAATCATGTATTTACATCATAAATTCATTATGTGAAGCTTTTCAAAAGATACATAAAACCATCTTTTATGTCATGAATATTTCATTGTAATGTTGTCTTTCTCCGTTCTAGATTCAATTTTCCAATGCCTCAATGTGCCATGAATTGTCTACATCTTTCTAGATTGCTGTGTTTTCAACTAAATTATTCTAGATTCCACAATAATGCTGGTTCTACCATACAAATACAAAAACAAATTAAATAAAGAATGTATCTCAATAAAGTCATTCAAAACCCAACACAAACACATTAAAAACCCCTTAAAATATTGTATTCAAAATAGAGATATCAACTAATCTATCTTTAAAGACCAAGATCATGGGGCCTGATTCAGCCCATAGATCTTTCTTTAATTTGAAAACATACTTTCCATATTCATATAGTATAAAGAATTTATACTAATTTATATAAACATATTATTTTAACTCAACATTCAGAAATGTAGACCTTATATCCATTTAAAATATTTTAAAATTACTTTATACTATAATGTAATGAAATATTTTTATGGTATAAAGTTTTTCTATAGGGTAAGATGTTTTATCAAAATTAATTACTTCAATTTTCTAATACCACTTGAAAACTATTATAGTTTTTTTTAAAAATTCACCTTTCTCAATTATACTGTTTTTAAATACCCTTTTATACTAATTATGTTCTTTTTTGGGGGGGCTGGGTAAAATTTACCATATGTCATTATTTTTAATATAATTTAGTTATCCATTAAAATATTCAATCTATTATTTTTTCTTAAAATAACCGTCAAAATTTTGAGGCTCGATATTTGAAAATAGATTAGCATGGATAGCCATTATAAATTTTCTTCTTATTTTCACCACTAAATTTTGATCTCTAAGGATATTTTATACATAAATATGCTTTCAGAGTATTGAATTTGTTTTTATGGTTTTCAAATCCCAAGACTCATCACTTGAATATATAAAATCAACATCATTGTCATGAATTTCTATATTTTATTTAAACCATGTTAGTAGTTTAGTATTGATAACATTATCTTCATCACTATTTTTTTGATCCCATATTCATTTTCTAGTCATATCAACAAGGTTCCTATTTTTCCTTTCAACTAATCCATTTTTAGAGGGTAAGGTGAAGTAAAATCATTATATATTTCATATTTGTCATGATATTCTAATATTGACATCCATTGTCAGATCCCAGTCTCTTTAAATAAGAACATGTTTTCTTCTTAACAAGTCTCTAAAGTCTTTTTAACATTCTCAATGTCTAAAATTCATGATACATGAATATAATTCATGTCATTATATTAATGGAATTAATTAATGTAATGAAATAGTTATATCTGCTTATTGATTTCTTTCTCATCGGTCCATATAAATCAGATTGAACCAAATCCAATGGTTCTGTAGTTTGAATCTCAACTCTTTGACTCTTATTCACCATATATTCATTTTGAAATGTTTTGAAATTTTTGATTGAGTCTACTTTCAAGACTGGAAAACTTTTAATATCCACATATTTGATCAAACTTTTCATACTTTTTTGTCCAAGATGACCAATTATTATATGCCATAAATTATTATCATCTTTCATATTCATATAAAAACCATTTTTGGCTTATCCAACCTGAAATAAGTTACTTCAATTTCTCAAACCTCTTTATATCACTACTCCATATTTTATACTCTTTACCAAATAACCATTTTTTTAAAATAACCTCACTGAAATCATTAAAAGTTGTGTGAAATAAACAAATTATGCTTCATCCCATTAACAAATAAAATACTTCTCAAGTTTATCTGATTATTACCAATGTTATCTACACCAACCAATTTAATATTTTGTGAGATATCATTTAAAAATATTATAGATTCTACTTTATAACATTTATAATTATTCAGGTTATTTAAATAACTTATCATGTGGGAATAATAACCACTATTTATAATCCATGACTTTTGAGACTTTCATTCCTTGAAAGAAACATTAAAAATATTTTCTTGTTAATTAAATTGATTATTTTTCTGAAAATTCACAGACCATAGATTAAGATTTAATTTGGATGGTATGATTGCAAAAAATTCTTCTGAGCTGTTTCCATCTTAACCACACCTTCCAAGAACTTACTTTAAATTCACTGAATTATCCTTCACCTCAGTAATCTTCTCAATCTATGCTAACTAATATTTTTTTTAAGATAATATTATATCCCTCTTTGTTCATGCTCCCTCCTTTGTTTTGGTATATACATGTTGCACCCAAAACTATAATATTTCAGACCAAACACACTATAACACTAGAAATAACCTAAAAATCTCCATTTTTGATTAATATTATACTATTTCATGATTTTTTCTCCAACCTTATTTTCATAACTCTAATGAGAAGGTATTATTAAAAAAAAATTAGGATTTATTATTTATAAATTATGGGATATTGATGATATTATTTCATTATTTTTACCATTCTAGATATAAAAAAGTTTAAAATTTTCTTTAAATTTATCAACTAATACATACATATGTTTTTTATTATATAATTTCGAAAATATGATTTTCTTTTAAGGCATTTAATTAGTGTGTTTACATCATTCATTTATAATATTTATTCGATCAAGTGTTCTTGAATTGTTTTCTTTGTACATTCATTCACCAGCTTAATAGCTTTAATTATCTTCCTAGATTTCTTGGATCTTTCAACAGATCTTGTGACTGCTCTATAGTAATTATACATGAGTTAATCCCTTTGTTTCTAAACTTAAATGATTTTAAAATTTATCCATTCAAAATCATCATACCTATGAATTATAGTGTAGTTAATATCAGCAATGTTAGTTATTTTCTTACTATCCTCAAGTTTCAAGTTATCAACTTCTAAGACTATAATTTCCTTTTTAAATTAGTTTTTCTCATTCATAATCTTTTCCATTGAGATATTAATTTACATTTTATCCTTTAAAAAATTTTTAGGTGCATCTTGATATCAATTATTAGGGTGTATTCCATAGTTAGTTGACCTTTATTAATAAAAATATCACCATAGTTTTTTATGTCGTCCTATGGGGATAAAATCTCTTCATATTCCGGATCCATGAATATTTTTTTTGAATCGTCTTTATATTTTTTCACATCACTAATTTTTTTTAATTATAACAAATATATTCCTAAATAGATATATAATTATTTCTTAAGAAATTGGATGTCATATTCTTCTTACTATTTGATTTATAGTGACCTCTTAATGAAATCTACTTTATTGAAAGATATCATAGTATATTCACCATATTTATTTTATTTATAATTATAAAAGGAAACATGGTAGAAAAGTGACCATTTCTTCACAATTAAAATATTTAAAGGTTATCTTACCTTGATACTTGAATTCCCCCTTTTAATGTTTCTTAATATTATAGAGAGTATCTCATCAAAACATTCCATATTCTCTTCTTTATCAGAACATATATGCTCATACTAAATCTTAAAATTCTTAAAAGTTTAAATTAAATTTCTTTCTTCTTTTTTACCTTACATTTAAAAAATATCCGATTCTCATATCAAAATTAATTAAATTTATGTGTAACTGATCAATTGTGAAACTATCTAGGTATTTATGTTTAAGAGTTGAAATTTTATATAAAACTTATCTAGAATAATTATCATTAATTTATTCACTATTTTAGAGTCTTTATGTATTTATCTATGTCCTCTAATGGTCTTGACAATAATATTCAATGTTGAAATAAAATCATCAATAAATTTAGCTTCATGTATTATAATATATTTTAATTGACATTTAAAAATTGTAACTTTACTTCCTTCACTTTATTTTCTCCATCATATATACCATAAAGTATTCTCTAAGTAACTGTAGAGGTTTTATATCCCATCACATTAGTAATATATTTATCTAATAATGAATATATTAATTAATTCTTTACCTACCCCTCATTCACAATATTTTTCTTATATAATAAGGACCATGAAATAGTATCACTTTGAATTGTGAAAACTTTAAGAGAAGAATAAATCACATAAAGTAGAATATATATATGTAAGGTCAATATTCATTAATTCTAATTATGAAAACCCTTTCTATAAAAAATTAGAAATAATTTTTTGTTGTTGGGGTTTTTCTTATCCCTAACATTTTAAAGAGAGGTATAGAGAGAAATGTTTTGGCTCCAATAACAATTTGTAGGATCACTGAGTGATATGATAATCACTGGGGAGGTATGAATTAGTTTTTATATTTTAATTTTAAAATTATAAATTCCCTACTACTTACTCAACACTAATATCTTCAACTCACTCTGGTGTAGTAAATAGTAGATGATACAAAAAATTTCTAATGAGGATTACCTATATTGTAGATAATTATATCCATAGTGTATGGTGGTTATTGTCACCCCCACACCCATATCCCCTTTTATTATAAAGATAAATTAATCAGAAAGGGTATATCCTGGAACATGATATAGTGTTGGCCCAACCTATTGGAAAAAAAGAACCAAATTGTTATTTAATAACAAAAAATAAAATTATTGAAGAATAATCACCAGGAAAGATCGAGTCACTAGTGGACTAGATATATATGATCTTGTTAATCTTGTACACAAAAATATTCTTTAACCTTATCTCTGAAAAATAATTATCATAGAATTTTTGTAGCTTATTTTATCAAATTTTTGGTTTCCTCGCCTTCTATTTTATTCAAAATAACCCATATCCATGTTTATCAAGATTGCCCCAAAAATGATGGAGTGAACTTCTATACTATTAATTACATGGGAAATTGATCAAGATTTTTTCATGAACATATCCTTGATAATTAAACTTTTAAATAATAAAATATAATTGTATAATATTAATCAATAGTAATTACTACTTATTAAGACTTGATTTCCTACTTTGATTTCCATTAAATATTAGATCCTTTTAGTATCTTCATCATTCAAAATTTCACAATTCCAATATATTTATTTCCCTATATTCATGATCATATGAAATAAAAATATAGATATTAAAATCTTTATCTTATTATAAAATATTTTTGTTAAAATTTTAGCACCAATCTTGTGCTAAATCATGACATTAATTCTTCAAACATCATGGAATTTAAATACCAAATAACTCAAAAATATATTCACATTTAATCTTAATTTTCACCTAGGAATAATTAGTTATTATTACACATATAATAGAAGGATCCAAAATATCCTTTTAAATCCTTAGTTTACTCATACATATCATCAAATTTACTCATATGTATACCTGATTCATCATACATATCCTATGGAACCGTGAATATACTCTTATATATCATAAATTTAATCTTTCCTATTCATTGAAACTTTTAAGTCACTCTTATATATTTCTAGTTTAATCTTTTCTATGATATAATTTAATTTTATATATTATAGTACAACCCTACCTTTGTAGTAAATTCACTCTTATGCATCTCAGGGTGAACTTAGTGTTACTCTTACATATATTCAAGGATATATAATGTATCATCCAAGAGATATTATGTATCATAGATTAAACTCTCCTGAAATTTTAAAAATATGAATCTATGAGATATTACATAACCCTTTTCCATTTTTATGTTATCTCCAAGATATTATGTATGATCTCAGTTGTTTTCCAAAATTCACATGAGCTATTATTGCATATTTATTTTTAATTTTTTCTATAAATTCAAGAATATTATGTATGAAATCTATCTTTATCAAATTGACTAAAAAACCTTCAAAAAAATTCCAAATATCTCATTCATATTCCCAGTAATCTAAAACATATTAAGGCTTATTCTCATGAATTGATAAAGATAAAACAACATCCTTAATGGGTTAAACATGGTGAATTTGAGGAAGGATATATTTAAATCCCTAATAAATTATAAAATACATCCATGAGGATATTTATTTTTATGACCATAATGTGAATTAATGATAATACATAAAATATTGAACATAACAGTTTTTATATAAATGATAGTGACAGTTTTAATATTCTTGATCTTTACTTTTTTGAAATTTAATGTTCAAGGAATAATATTTTTTAGAGGGATTTAATTATGGAGTGCATACCTTTGAATGTAATATAAAGGGAAAAAAGTATAAGATAATATCTTGATGACCCAATGATCATATATTAAATTTATACATTACATATAATTAGGGTACTAATAAACAGAGAAACACTGCGAAATATGAAAGAGGATTTAAATGGACTAATGATGAATTTACAAGATGAGGCCCATAATCACTCTTATTTAATCCCAAAAGTGAATTTAAAAGTACCACCCAAGTTATCACATGAATTTAATTCCCACTTATATAAAGTAAGGAATTAAAGTTAAAATTTGTGGGCCAATTGTTTCCAAATTCATGGTGGGAAAATTCAAAATTATTTTGTCAGTACAAAAAAGTATTGATTATAGAAATTTTGTTACATAGAGTCATGGACATGTTTAAATAAATTATAAAAGTTTTTTTTTAAAATTTTTACTTTAAATAACATGGTATTTTGCATTTGTATTACTCATTTGGCTATAAATTTGAACCTTCATTGAACTACACTTATATTAGTATGAATTTGAGAGTAATTTAGCATTATTATACTTTAATTTATTGTGTTATTAGGTGAATTAAAGGTATAATTATGATAGGGATGATTAAACTTTTTGAAATAATTATAATTAGGGGTTTAAGGGGAAAGTATCTTTCTGATTCTAATTTATAACCCTCCTTCCTTCTTCATTCCACTTATTATTTTTATTAAAATTAATTTATTTCAAGATTTTTTGATTCCCCATTAAGACAATGAATATGAAACCATGTTTTTAGTTCATAACTAGTGTGTATTATCATTTACTGATAACTAGATAAGTTAGTGAATATCAAGGAGAGTGAGTGACCCTAAGATTAATAAGTGTTTTTACACGAAATCTAATAATCTTCTATAATGAACATGTGTTTATTTTTTTCCTTTATTATTTATTATCCTATAATTATCTCCCAGAATTAGTTTAAAATTATAACTGATGAATGGTTTTGTCGGATTGTATGATGCATATGGCTATAGTGTTAGCACTATACGCGTAGTGTGATCCAGAGTTATGGCCCAACAAGAGCAGCTTATTGTAGGCACTCTAAATCCTCCGTAAAATCTCATCCCATACTTCTATCTCGAATTATTTATAATTAGTTTGTTTGGGTTTATACCTCAATCCATGATTTTATTCATCTATTTGATTTTGGTTTCCATTGAACAAAAAACGAAATTATTTTATATGGTTGGGTTGTTATATTTTTTTATGATTTTATTACTAGTGTTTTTTATTTTCTGTGATCTATTTAGATTATGAATGTAGATCATAAAAATTATAATAATTAATTAGTGATATTTCAATATCCTTTTAATTATTTGGTATCAATTATTTATTTTATAAATTTTTAATCCATTTATGCATTTAAAATGTAACTATTATTTGTTTTAGAAATCTGGGATCATGTTTTGGAGTTCTCAAATTAAATAGAAACTAAATGTGAATGAATTAAATGAACATATCTACTTGCAAATTACATTTATTTTCTCTCAAATAATAGCTAGTTAATTTTAAAATCATCCATAATTTGAGTTAGATTTGGTAATCAATAATTTTTTATTATGTTACAACCAAATGTTGTTTTGGTATTATTTTTTTTCAACTATTGGAGAAGTCAATTGTTAAAAAATGAACTCCCAAATCTAGAAGAATGCCATGACTATATAATTGGAGTGAATTTTTATTTTAAAAATATTGGTTTGATACAACGACTATGGGTCATGATTCTATAATAGTTTATTATTTGATTATTAGGAAATTAAAATGAATGAAGAAGATATATTGGGGATTTGGTGGTATATAATTACATGAAAATTTCAAGATATTGTTAAATGGAATATTGTATACAAGTGTAAAAATAATGTATCAGAGGGGTACATGCATATGAGAAGGAAATGAGGTGAAGATCAAGGAATCATGTATTATCTTATATAAAGAGATGAAGTTTATTATGAAGTTACACTGAGGTGTGTATGAAATACATTGGAAAACTTGAGAAAATATTATATAAGTATGAAGTTATTTATAATTATTGAATAGGTTAAGAATAAAGAAATAAGACCATGTTTTGGTCATCATTATAGTATAATATAATGGTGTGTATGATCATGTCACCTAAATACCTTTTCAAAGGAGCCTATATCATATTTGATGTTGTGTATGGTAAAATGGTTTTGAGAGGATATTAGAAGAAGAAGTTAATTTCCTAATATACTCACATGGTTAAGGGTGTAGTAATTTTTTTGTAGGAATTATACATTCCAATTAATTATAAATGAATGTAGACCTGCATGAGTTTGAGAGTTTTTATGGATTTTATGTAATGAATATGTAACCACATTACTATAAGTTTAATATTGTAATGTAGAAAAAGAAAATAACAGACCTAATATATCATGAAACTCATGCCAAATTGAATATAGAATATATGAGTTTAATTAAAATGTTTTTGATTGATTAATTCCATTTTGATTGATGAATTCAAATTCTATTTTGAAGATGAAGTCATGGGAGGATGATTGGATTTTAAAAGGATAAGAGTGACTATGGATAGTGAACTACTCCATGTTTTTGTATAGGTTACTTAATATTTATTATGAACTCATTATTTCATGTAAATAAAATACATTAGTTAATCCTTGATGATCATATTTCATTATTAAAATAGAAAAGGAACACATTGGATTAAGTGTACCATATTTTAGTGAAGAAAAAAACCTCATGGTGTGGGGGATGTTTTTGGAATAGAATTATCATGAATTCATTTATATAAAAACTTTTATGGAGACACTATAATATTGTGAAATCAAAATCACATTATAGTTAAATATTTTACATCATTATTCCTAATTAATTTTTATCATAAAAATATTCTTGATAGGTGTTATTATTAATAAATTGCACAAGCTATCAAAAATATAGAGGTGGAAAAATTTATTTTTGTGAGGTGAAATAATTTTATGGTTTCTTACATTTCATGTATGGAATGTTTTCATAATTATTGGATGATTTTTATTTGAATATGTTATTTTAGGGTCCATTATTGATTAAATAAACCCATTCTTGTGGGTAATTACACCTTGACATTAGTTGAAACTTCCTAGATTTAGAAATAATTTATCCTAATGATATGGTATACATGAAGATTTTTTTAGAACATTTAATTAAATTATAAAAGGTAAATTTAAGAATATTTTGTTTGAGATATATGAAATAGAAACATAAATAACTCTTTCCAGATCTTTCATTTTGATGATTAATCTTAGCCCTTTATTGTAGGATATATATAGGCTTTATGAAGAAAATATTGATGTGAAGTAAACGTATGACTCATTTTGGAATTAAAATTATATATTAATACAATTACGAAAGAATAAGAACAAGGAAACATCATATAACTATGTTTTGTAAAGGAATATGGTTTCATATCTGGTTCCCAAAGAAGGTGAGTGTATGTTTCATAATCCTTGATGGTTTATGTTAAAAATTTGAAGAAGGAAAAATAAGAAGAAGAAAAAAACCTCTCTAATAATTTTTTATTTATATCTAGTTATTGAATAAGGTGAGTGTATTTTCTTAATCCTTAATGTTTTATGCTATAAATTTATATTGAAAATGGGGATGGTAATTATTTGAAAAAACAATATTTTATTTATATTTTTGGGATTATTTTTATTTTAAATGTTATTTTGAATTGATATAAGAAAGTGTGTATTATATTTTTTCCCAAAATAAAAGTAATGGGTGAAAATTAGAAAGTTATAGTTACCCTTGGAATCATAAGTGATCCAATCCTAAATCTTGTAATCACCTAACAAATGTCTTAGCGACTCTTGTGCTAAAATCCCCAAACTCAGTTGGTTGGGGTGATTGTTGACATTCGTTGGAATACAACTTGATTCCACCCATTCATATACTATATTCACCCCATTTTTCAGGGGGGAGGGCTTTTATTCTAAATTTTTACCCTTGTGAGAATGTTCACCCTTAATGTTTCAGGAATTTGGTATACCATGTCACATGTGCACATAGTGTGGGATCTACCTAACCTCTATCACATGTACTAAGTTTATATATCTCAAACAGGTTATACTATCTTATGAAATTCTTCCTTTAAGTGGTTAAAATACCCTATTATTTTGCAGTTAGGATATATGGTTCCTTAAATACATTTCTAACCTTATAAAAATATCTAATGTACTCCCTCAAGTAATAATACTTAAGACCCTAAAATGCAATCATAATTTTCTCTTTGAATGTAATAAATACCTCTACCTCCCTAATTAATAAAAGTTTTTAGTGATCCATGTGCATTGATAATGAGTGATATGTATGCATTTAATTAGCCTTTACATTTATGATGATCCATGTAATTATCAGTCTACCTATGCATGATTTATTATTTTGAATGTGTGGTGTATGTAAACTAATCAAATAATAAAATGATTTAATTATAAATCAAACTAATCACGATATCAATATTATGGTATGTTAAATATTAATTTTCAAGTAGATAAAAATAGTTTAATTTTTCCATACCATGATTCACCTCCCCACTTGAGGTGTCTATCATAGCCACCATGCCTAACCTATTTATTTAAATAGTAAAAATATTATAGAAAATAACATTAAAACTATATAAATAAATTTTAAATTTAGTTTTATGTCAATAATTAATTTTATAAAAATATTTTTAATTAATTACTAATGTAAAGTCCCATAAAAATTTTATTTTAGAGTTTGTTAAATTTCATGAGTATTTTGGTATTTTTGTTACTAGAGGTTAAGGTAGCCATTTTGACCTAATTAATAACCTATGATTAGAGAAAATGTTAATATAAGTTAAAATAAGGACCACATCTATTCTCATTACTGAATTATATAGCCCTAGTTTAAGATATAACAAACCCTAGTGATATCTTGATGAACTCACTTATATTAAACCAAATATTGACTACTAAGGATCATATATTGTAATGACCTAGCCCAAAACAATTTGAATAGTAACCAGACCAGTTCACCATGTGACCTCAAGCCCACCCCCACATTTTCCATAGGATTATGACTAGAAGTGGATATATATAGTGGTATTGTGAGGGGACTATACCCCATTTCAAAGTGGGAAATAAAAACATGAATAACTAAATAATAGAGTATGTATGAAAAAAATAAACAATAAAAATCTAAAAAAAAATGAAATTCACCACAAAAACACAAACATTCCTACTCACAAAAAAGTAAAGATCTTGAAGCTCTAAAAATACATCATCCAAGTCTCCTGATCATCAAATATACCTACTTTATCATGAAAATCCAAGCCTCTTCCCAACCTATACCTCCAGCTAAGTGAGATTTGTCTTGGGTACCTAAGTGAAATGGACACCTGAGCAGGGTTTGAGTATAAAAACTAGTATAGAACCACCAATTTGGTCTCATAATAACAAAAAATACTGTGATTTGTGTATGTGACATGCTCTAAATAAATAAATATTTTTGAATAAACAAATAAACAAAACACCACTGCCAATCCCTATGTTCACAACTCTGATCAACCATACCTACTTCATCTAGTACTGGGATGTCTATGAGCATGAACATAACCACATAGAGAGATTTTTTCATAGCTTGTGGATCCTATACTCACACCTCTACCAGTATGAGTATCAGAATCTAGGGCATCACTAGGAATCTATCATCCTCTATCCTTCAGGCTGGACCACATGGTAGTACCTGGGAATCCACAATATATGGAAGATGTCTGATTTCTATGGAGGAGAAGCCTTAAGAAATCCTATACATACCAGAATTAATGATTATATGGTGAAATGAGTAATCAAAGGGAATCACTTACATATATCCCATGGTTAATCTTTTAGGCATCAAATATCTCGCATCTCCTCAGTAAAATAATCACTGCTATTTCCACCTGATCAATGTAAGTATCCTAGGTATCAATCAGGAGGATACAACTATCACCCTCTGGATGTCCAATATCCATATTTGGGGATATATTCCTACCAAGAACCTAAAACCACTATTCAAATCTTGAGCATCCCAGATTTTCAAAATGGAATAATGGTTTAAAAATTTGAATCCCAACATCCTTGAGAATTCTCAATGGTCCT
The DNA here is from genome assembly GCA_963277665.1 of Viscum album. Lineage (NCBI taxonomy): Eukaryota > Viridiplantae > Streptophyta > Magnoliopsida > Santalales > Viscaceae > Viscum > Viscum album. The sequence goes on along the minus strand of OY728141.1, from coordinate 1,751,389,391 downwards.
GACTATGATAAGAGGAATCCCAGGTATCTTAGGAATTCCTATATTCATTCCATCATATACTCTAATACTAGATCCTTATAACCACCATTAGGAATGCACTATTATGTTAACTATAATTGATTCTAGTCAAAAAAGGCATCAACCCCCAGTATAATATGAGACTAGACCTTAGACATCTTAGTCATCATGGGGTCTCATCTATCTCAAATGGATACTCTCGAGTATCCCAAGAAATCAAAATAACACTAGGACCATAGCCGATTCCTATAAAACCTGGTAAATTAAAAATAATATCAAAAAATAAACTAAATCAAAACAAGGGATAGGAGAACACCCACACCCAAAATCACCATTAAAGATTCACATTGATTAACCATTGGTTCAGGTTTTAGGGTGACACCCACAACCATCACTACCTATATCCACACGTACCTACTCAAGGTTGGTATAACATTGGGGAACCTACTTATAATATCCTCAAACCCTACACTCTTAGAATCCAGTACATAAAACCTAATCATTACATTTATAGATTTGATACCAATAAATGTGACCCAATTTTAACCATTAAAAACCTAAAATATAAAAAGGTAATATTGGATCACTTATACAACAAAGGAATTTTTATGTTTAGAGTTTTATAGAATTAGGATAAACTCTAACATAAAAATTTGGATACATTAACTACTATTTCATAAATATCAACATCATCTCCCACTATGTTCTTCATATCTATTAACCTTTTTTGGAATAAAATACTTAAAAATATTTTTTCACAACCTTGGTAAAATGAATCAAAAGATGGGTGAGATCAAATGAACATTAAGGGTAAACATAATAATTAAAAACTAGATGTCATCAATGATCATAAGACTAGAATAAGGGTATGATTACATAATCAAAGTACATGACCAAAACATAATAAAAATCATACCCATAAAAACCTGGATCATAAATCATTAAACATAGAATAAATATTTGACATAAGATAAGTGTTATATAATACAATAATCATGTTCCATGTGAAAATAATATTTTAACAAAGGATTTATAATAAACTGATGCAGGAATAAAGAAATCATATTGGTAACTTGTAACATCATTTTTATATGACTCTAATAATCATTCTTACAAATAGAATAACATATCTGATAAATTCAAATAATATATTAGGAGATACATAAAACCAGTTAACTTCAACCCATTAACCAATGAATTGGAGATCTATATCTCGATCCCACACCATCATGAGCTATAAATGGATCAACTATTATAATAAATAATGTCCAAGAACCATTTCATAATCATAAAACATGAATGATTTCATTTATCAATAAAACAATAAATATTGTTATTTCATAGCTTGATTTACCCATGGAAAATAAATGGTATCCCTACAAATCTCTTTGAAATAGTCATAATACACCTAGAGAAAGAATGAGGATGGTATCATTAAAACAAATCACCAGTGGCACATAACTAACACTGATAGTTATTTTCATTGATGAATAAAAATACCATTAAAAGATCATTAAAAATATTCTTGTGGAAAATAACATTTCAACTTTGAAAATAACTTTAATTTTTTTTTTCAAAAACTAGTGTGAAAATAATTTTTATTAAAATAACCTTGGTAAAATTATAGATTAATATTCAAATAAAATAATTTTCATGAATTTTGGAAAATCAATTCATGTAATAACTATTAAAAATAAAAAAATATTTTCAAACTTTTGTATAGAGAGTCAAAAGTGACCAATGTAGAAAACTATAAGAAATTTCCTTTTAAAACCATTTAAATGAAGGGTAAATATCATTTAAAATAAATTTTAGAATTTATTTTTGTTTAGAAAATATCATTCATGATTTTTTTAGAAAAACATGGAAATGGAAGAGAAATATTCCCAATCTAAAAGATGATACAAGATCAGTTTCACTTATAAACAACTTTATTGATGTTTATTTGTTCAATAAGAGAGGAAATAGAAACTAAAAATTTAAACCACATTCATAAATAGATAATAATAAAATATATGTGGTTTAATAATATAATTTCATATGATCCTTCCCAAATGGACTTTGAATATAGAAAATACTGAAATAAGATGAGATTGTATCATAAAAATACTTAGAATTTTGGTAACTTTTGAATCTTAATCTAGTAAAATAAATTAATTCAAATGAAAAATTAAATAGCATGAATATAATAATATCCATGAAATAGAATTTAAAGGGGTAGTATATACACCTTATAAAATAATATAGGTGCATATCATAAATGTATGTCCCAAATAAATAAAATTTGAGACAAATAACCCTAAAAAAGAACATATCATTGATTTGAGAATTAATCAATATAGAAATTATGTATAGAATATTTAAATCCAAAAAAAAAATTAAATAAAAATATAAAAAATACATTTCACACACAATCTTGACATAATATAAATAATGAAGAAGTAATATAACCCAATTAAAGGAAATTGAGTTAAGAAACCCCTAACTACTTTGGTAACATCCAAATCCAAACCCATTGCATGAAATAACAAGAATTTTAAATTAAAATACCATGAATTATGAATTATTCATGATATAAAAAGTAAAATTGGTAAAAAAAATATACCATATAAAATAAATTATGTGTATAACATTAAAATATTCCTTAATGAAGGGAAATTGAGATGAGATATATTACCTCAATTTCATACTTTCCATTTATATCCTTTAACTACTATATAATAAAATTATATAAATTATATATTTGTTTAATGATATTTTCTAGGTTTATTATTTAACTATTGAAACATTTTTTTTCATTTATTACAATTACATATTTAATTACTTAATTATTTATGTCCACATTAGGTGTTTTGAGGACATTCAACTCATAATTCAAAACGACATCGGTATATCTAATGAGGTCAAAGAGGTAATTAAACCATAATATATATAATAATAATCATGAAATAATAATCATTTTATAAATAAAATACACTTTAAAAAATGGAATATATTTATGAAAATTGAATTATGTTATAATCATGGAGACGGTAAACCGTTTGAACGCATGAGTAACATTTTCATTTTTCAAAGAGGATAAGGGAAATAAGGTAAGTATCATTTTATATTTTAAAAATTATTATTATATCATAAATATAATATTTTATCTTTAAATAAACTTATATATTAAATCTATGTGATTCAGTGATGAAACATTACTCACATTTCTTCGTGGAGGTGGTAATACACACATACACATGAATGACGTTATCCTTCTTCAATGGATAGAAAGGTAAGAAAATAAATGATATATTATATTTATAGAATTATAATTATGTCACTAATATCATATATATACATTAAATCCATCACTATAACTATCCATTATAGGTAGTAATGGAAAAAAATTACATTGGTTCACAAGGAAGTAGGCCTCCGTACACATAAACGATGAATTAATTTCCTATTTGATGGAAGAAGGTGAAGGATATAGGTTAAAACTTTAACATAATATAATATAAATATATGTTATATATGTATGTTATTATTTAAATATGGTGGAGGAATATTGGAATGTGTTAGAGGAAGAAATAAAATGAAAATACTCATTTAAGAACTATATTGCTTCTTCCGACAACCTATTTTGGTTTATACCTAAATCCATCATAGGTTAGTATACTAATAAAACCATCGAATCTAGGATATGGGTGGGGGTGGGATGTAAGAAGTTATTGTATGAGGTAATTTTCAAACCAAAATTCTTTGAAGAGTGGATAAGAGAGTGGAGGAGGTAACCTTTAATAAGTGAGGGGAGGGACACTTTTTAGAAATACTTGAAATATTATAATATATTATGTGTCTAACTCGTGTAAATTTTTTCATAAATTAAATGTATTAAAATATAATTATTATAATTTATTAATATAATAATTAAATAAAAATTTGATATTTTTAGATGCCATTGTAAACCTTATCTTTTGGATTAAACTACTTTTGACCTTAAACTCGGTAATAACATTTTCAATATAAAAGGTCTATAAATTTACTTTTAACTTAAAAATTGAATCATATATGGAAAGGAATGAAATTTAAGACAATTTATCATTCCAATAATTTTTTTAAATATTTTTATGATTTTTAAATCATTTAATAAAATATAATATAACATTAAATGTCATTAAAGTCATTTTAAGAACCATTCACATATTTGGACATAAAAAACATTAAAATAGGTATGGAATTCGAACATAAAATATTTAAAAATAAATTAAACTGCATAATTAACCATAAAATGTATGTTATAAAATAATTAATCCAAAAAATATAACATATTTTTTTTAAATTCAGTTACTATAATTTTCTACCGCTTGCAAAAGCACTATTTCGGCATTGCATAAGAATTAAAGGTAATTATTTAATAACTAAAAATTAAATATAAATTACCATTATAAAATTAATTTAATTATGATTAGAATAACCTTTAATATTTTCCCAAAACTTATTCTTATCCTTATGTTAACATATAATAGAAATTTAAAAGCAAGTGTGTAAAATTTTGTATTTTTATTTACTTAAAAAAATATATAACAATTTTCAAAGGAAAATGGAAAAAAATTCCATAAATTTGAAATTTGGATGAGTATGGTTGATCCTAACACAAATAATAGATTATAATAATGTTTTAGGGTTATTTTTAGTCCTTATCATAATATTTTTAACCTTCATTACCTTATTTACCCTTACCAAGATGAAAAACATTACTATGGTCATTATTTATAATAACCAAAAATAAAAGGAAATTATTTAAAAAATTTGAACCTAATTATTACAAATATATATCCATTTTATAAAATTCAATTCACATAATTAGTAGAATTTAATTTAAAATTAAACCCATAAAATGTGATGAAAAATGTTTTTTATGAAAATTGTCTTTTTAAGAATAAAAACGATTTTATACCAAATTCAATTATAAATGTGATTATAATAATTTTTTTTGATTATCTGTATTTCAAATTAACTATTTAAAATTTAAAATTAATCCAAAAATATAATGTGATTTTGTAAATAGATGAAAATAAAAACCTCTTTTAATAAAAATTGGTAGTTTTCCCTATTATTTACATAAATAAAAATTTTCATAAACTTCTTAAAAATTAATCATAAGTTAATTTTTACATTATCATATAAAAATTTAGTTTTTTTCAAATTATAATTCTTAAATTTCTAAATCACACTTTTATAAAAAATCATATAATATTTGGAATAACCATTTATTTAAAATAATAACTATTTCATTTTTGAATTTAAAACCATATTCTAATTTAATATATTAACTAAATTGACTATAAAAAATCATATAAGTATAAATATATATAAGTAAAATAAATTTACTAATATAAACTAACCAATAATTATATAATTCTTTAAATAGATCAAAATACAAATCATGACAATGTATAATATTTAACCTTCAAATATAATATATATTTAAGACATGAAGTAAATATAATAATTTTAAATATAAAATGTGTATAAAATTATATTATATGACATATTTTATGACATGATATATATATATATATATATATATATATATATATATTATGGAAGATATAATCAGGGAAGCATGTAGGCTAGTGGTAGGTATTATTCCCTTATCACCCTTCGGTCGTGGGTTCGAGCCCTGTGGCCTTTCCAAAAACGATGAGTTATCACCCAACCTGTATGATACCCTTATATATATTTATATAAAGAAGCATTTTAATGAATAAAATAAAATTATGAAAATGTTTTTGTGATGAAAAGGATACAAAGGAAACTGTTTAGGTGATAAATATGTGTATCAATGCTTATTTTATAAAGAAAAAGATTCATTTAGAATTTAAATTTATATTATAATAAAAAAAATTATAAAACTTTTTATTCAAAATATCGTGATGTTACATTGTACTATCTTTTAATAAATTTCATCATCACAATTTTATCTTGAGCTCGGTAATCAAGAGTTTAAGATTTAAAAATACCATTGTTGAAAACTCACATCGTTATAAGGGGTAATAATACATCATTTTGAAAATAGTAATAATTAAGTATGATGGTCATATAGAATAATATATAACTAGGTTTAAAAATATGAGAACATTCATGAGAAGTAAAAGTATGAACATAGAGGAAAAATTAATGTGTAAATATTGATGGTGAGAAATAGAGAATGTTGATCATAAGAAAGTGAATGATCATGAGAAAGTCAATGACCATTCAACCAAATATCAATGAGGTAAGAAAATGGATATTTATTTTTTATAAATGAAATTAATAGGATATTTTTTTCAATATCCTTTTACTAGAGTTGAGGAATTACTTTATCTCTTAGACTAATAACATAAGGTAACATACTTACTTGACAAGTATAATTTCATCCATTAATATATTTACATCCCAATCTCATATTTTTCTCCAAACCATGAGTATTCAAGAAGAATTTTTCATGCTTGAAGCACTAAAATCAACTTCTCATGGATCACATAATCCACCAAAGGATAACCATTTATTCCTCATATAATTAGATATTAACCAAAAAAGAATTTTTTTTCACAAGGTAATATTATAAAAAAAATGAATAAACCTTAATATGAAGAAGTAATACATTAATCTCCAAAATCCAATAATGACACCCAAATTTCAAAATTAAATCATTCCAAAAATAATTAACCCTGTATAATAATTAACCTCAACATCATCAAAATTAAATAAAGTTTTAAACTCAAAAATTTTTCTCATACCATTAAGCATAGATCCTAACAAATACAATATAATTATTATTAAATAATCCTTCACATTAAACCTATGTGTTAAATATACAACAACCCAATAAAATGTCTAACTAAATATCATCAGTCACCTTAATTCCATGTCATGTAAAATCTCAAAATTGGTGTATATTTATTTGAACTTATGATCTACCTTAAACTTATGAACCAATGATGATATCTATAAATTTTAATTTAACCTCACATGAAATCATCATAATATCCAAAGTTATATAAACATTTCCAATTATACCAACTATAACAGCCCCACTCTTGAACTCTTATAACCTAATTCTTTAAACGTAATCTCTACATTTTTAGCTTTGATATAAATATATGTGACCCAATTTTAACCATAAAAAACATACACCATCAAAAGGAAATATTATATCACTTATATACAAAATAACCTTTCAGGTTTAGTGTTTCAGATAATTATGACAAATTATTACATAATAACTTGGATACATAAGAAACTGGTTCATAAAAATATAAATAATCACCATCTATTTTCTTCACATCTTGTATCCTTTTTGGTATAACACACTTAAACCTTTCTTCATAATATGGGAAAAAGGAAACATAAGAATTGTTAGATTAAATGCTCAGTAAGGGTAAATATAGGCATTAAAAATTTGATTCCATTAGTGAGCGTAAATTTAGAATAAGGCTATGATGAAATAATCTAAGTACATGAGAAAAACATAAGAGTATTCCTACCCATAAAACTGGGTCATAAATCATGAAACATATCATAAATATTTAACATAATGAAAGATTCAAATAAGTCAAAAACCACAATCCAAATTAAAAACATCCTTGAACAATTGATACATAAGAACATGATGGAAGCTCTAGAAAACATGTTGGTAACTTGGAACATCATATTCATATCACTCTTACAAATATAATTACCTACCCGGTAAATTCCAATAATCTCTTATGAGAAACCTATAAAAAATTAACTCTATCCCATTACAAATGAATTGGTGATCTATATTAGGCTCAACCATCATTATAAGGTATATCAGGCTCAACCGTAACTATTAACAATGTCCAAGAACCATAAAAAATTCATAACACATGAAATCTTTCATTTCTCAACATAATTATAACCATTGCTATTTCATATATTGATTTACCTATGGAAAAGAAATGGTTTCCATGAAAATATCTTTGAAACAATCACAATACATCCATTAAAAGAATAAGGATGGTATCATTACAACATAATCCTATAGGATCATAAGTAAGATCAAGGTTTGTTGTCATTGGTGAATAAAAATACCATAAAAATATTATTAAAAATGGTATTGAAGAAATTTCCATTTCACCTTGAAAATAACATTTTAAAACTATAAATTTAAAAAAATTGTGAAAATATTTTCTCTAAAAATAAACATAGACACCTATAAAGCATGTTTCAAAGAAAATCATGGTCTTAATGTTGGGAAATCTGTTCATGTACAAAATGTTAAAAATAAACATTCCTTTCAAACTTTTGTAAAGCGAGTCAAAAGAGATCCGTACAGAATATTTTAAGAAATTTAATTTTAATGCCTTTTAAAAGAATCTAAAAAATCATTTAAAATAAATTTTGGAAATAATTAATTTTTATAAAATAATATTCATGAAAATATTTTAGAAAAACATGGATATGAAAAAGAAATATTCCTCGTCTAAAATAAGACAGAAGATCGATATCACTTACAAGAAACTTTTTTGATGTTTCTTTATTCAATAAAGTTGGAAATAGAAAAAAAAAATATAAACCACATTCATAAATATTAGAGAATATTTTCTTTGGTTTAAGACAATAAGTTCATATGATCCTTCCTAAATTAACTTTTAACATTGACAATCTCGAAATAAGATGATATGGTATCATAAAAATGTTTACCATTTTGGTAACTTTTGAATCCTAATCCTTTTAAAGAAATTACATAAAATAAATCATTAAAGGGAATGATTAAAATGATATATGATATAACATGTTAATTAGTTGTATATACATATCATAAATGGAGACTGGTGCATAACATAAATGTATTTCCCAATGAAATAAAATTTGAGACAAATAACCCAAACAAAGATCATACTACTGAATTGATAATTAATTAATAGATCGATTTTGTGTAAAAATTTTAAATATATTTTTTGTTGGAAATATAGCATAAATAAAACAAATTAAATTTCACACATAATATTAACATAGTATATATAATGAAAAATAGATATAACCCATTTAATGGAAATTGAGTTAAGAAATCCCTTACTGCTTTGGTAATATTCAAATAAAAACTTATTGAATGAAATAACATGAATTATAACATAAAATACCATGAAGTGTGAATTATTGATGATATTAAATTTAAAATGTAAAAAATATACATCATATGAAATAAATTAGGTGCATAACATTAAAACATGTCTCAATGGAGGGAAATTGAGATGAAATATCTTACATTGATTCCATACTTTCAATGTATTTACTTTAACTTCTATATAATAAACTTATATCAACTATTTAATTGTATAAAAACATTTTACATGTTTATTAATTCATTATTAAACCATTTTTTCATTTATTACAGGGTAATATTTAATTTATTAGTCAGTTATATCCACGTCGGGTGTTTTGAGGATGTTCGGTTCATAATTAAAAACAGATTTTGTATGTTGATATTGGTCAAAGAGGTAATTATTAAATCATATCTATAATAATAATCATCAAATAATTTTTATTTTTATACATTAATTATACTTTTAAAACCAACCATGAAATATGGTTTTGAAAAATGGATTATGTTATAATTATGGAGATGGTAATCCATACATATGCATGAGTAACATTTTCATTTATCAAAGAGCACGAAGGAGATAATATAAGTATCATTTTATCTTTCTATAATGATTATTATATAATATATAACATATTATATCTTTAAATAAAATTATATATACCATTTCTATGATGCGTTGATGAAAAACGAATCACATCTCTTTGTGGAGGTGGTAATCCACACGTACGCACAGACGACATTATCATTTTTTCAATGGATGGAAAAGTAAGAAAATATTTGATATCATATATTTATAGAATGATAATTATTTAATTAATATGATATATATACATTAAATCTATAATTATAACTATTCATTAGAGGTATTAATGGAAAATAAATTACATTGGTTCGCGAGGCTGTAACCCATCGTACACACGAATGATGGATTAATTTCCTATTAATTGGAAGAATAATATGAATATGGGTTATTAATTTAACATAATAATATCTTCATATATGATTGATACTTATGTTATTATTTATACATTCTTGAAGAATATATTAAGGTAATAGAACAAGAAATAAATCAAAAATTATTTGTCAAGAACTATACCTCTTCTTTGAAAAACCTCTTTAGTTTTATACATAAATCCTTACTAGGTGTGTTTTATGATCAAACTAGGGAATATAATACATGATGAGGGATGTTATTAAGAAATTGGGGTTGGTATTTTATGGAAAAATGGATCTTAAAGTGTGTATAGTAGAGAATAGGAGGTTTCCTTTTATCAATAATGAGAGTAACACTACATGAAATATTAAAATATAATATGTGTATTAACCAAACTAGGTAAAATACCTTGATAGGAGAGAGTTGAATCATGGTATGATAGATTAAAAAAACTTTCTCTCTGGATGTTGTTTTGTTGTTAAACAGAACTCTCTTCTCCCTTCTTCTAGTAGCACATAATGAATGATAATTAACACATATTTAGGATATAATATATTTACTTGGTTCACCCTCACTATGATATTCCCAAGAAGAAAAAATAATAATAATGTGACAACATTCCAAATTCACTAAAGATCATTACCAATAAAATGTGTAAAGTAGACGCACTGGACTTCCTGGTTTTCTACCATTTACAGTAAGAAATATCACTTCTCCCTCTACTGAAGTGAACTCACTAATCCTCTAGTATAAACTAATGATAATCAGTCCTAAGTTTAATAACACTTGTATGTATATTTATTATCTTTCATCATAAAAGAGATGAAAAAAAATTTCACAACGATTTTCTTCTTGGAGTGTGTGACCCCTATATAAAACTCCACCATGATACCTCTTCATGAGATCTCTATAAAATACTCCTCTATGATACTCCTTCATGATACCCCTCTATGATACATTCTACAAATCATGTAGATCAGGTGATTCTTTCATGAGACCTTTAACAGGTCACTCCAATGATGTGATTCCTCCACGAAACCTTGAATAGATTATATATATCACATGTCATCCATAGGATTGCATACTATGATGACATACATCCCTTCAAAAGATACCTTTATGCGAATACTTTTTAATATCTCCCTTATGATTATGTGTATAACTTGATTCAAATGTAATACCTTTTAATGATCATGAAAAATAATTTTCTTCATTGGGGAATAAATTCATGAGACCATTTCACAAGATCCTTTAACTAATCTTGTTATTTGTTTCTTCATAGAAGACCATGTTTTCAATCTTCATCCATCATAATAATAAGTAAAAATGTATTTATAGGCACAAATCATGGTAATAAGTTCATTCTTAGACCTTATAAATCAACATCATGTGCTTCACATGATCCCATCATGAGATCCAAATGCATTCATGCGATGTCCAGCTTCATTGTCATCCAATGATTTAGGTGATCCCATTGTGAGATCCAAAGATAATCATGACTGCTTCACATGATCCCATCATGATAACCAATGAGAGTCATGTAGCCAGTGACATTTTCTTCCAGTGATTTGTGAGATCCCATCACATGATCCAACGAAAATCACATGGTAACATGATTTCTAATGATTGTGTGATATATCCATCATTTCCAACTTCTTTGTCTTCATGAGAATCACGTTAACTCTCCGTGAGATCCTCAAACTGGCATAAAATGCCTTCAAGTGATTCACATGATCTCTTCATAGGATCTTATGATAATCATGTGATGTATTTATGTTCTTTTCATTATCTCTATGAATGATCTTATGACAATCATGTGTCACTTCACACAATCATTTTAGACATTTTCACTCTGTGTGATAAGTTTTTACATTCACATTCGACAAGATTAGTTCATATATTCATGCTCACATGACAAGTTTAGTCATTCTCACTCCACAAGATTAGTTCAAATATTTATACTTGTTCGTCACACCTCCTTTAAAAACCAACCTTCTTTGAGAACTTGAAACCTTATCAACAAACACAAGAAACCCAAAATCACCATTAGGATGGATTTTTTCCAACAATCTCCCCATTTAGTTTTTTAACAAGACTTATAATATTCAAAAACCAACTTGTTGACAAGTCACGTGCATGTGAAACCATTTACCTTCTACAGCCCCATATAGTGATTCCTTAAAAAATACTCTAATCCCAAATGAGTCAAGTTTGGTGTGAGAAACAAGAGTAAAAAGTAAAGTTCATTGATGAATCACTTCATTTTAAAAATTGTTATTAGAAACCTTTTCAACATCAAATGATAGGTCATGTTCAGTCATTGAGATTACTTCTTAACTACACATATCAATTACTTGTATCATGAGCCCAAAGGCCACACATTTTCATGATTCTTCATCTTTGATACCACAACTTTAAAATTGTCATATTTATAACTCCCCCTATTTCACTGCTCCCTCTACAAGATTCTACCCCTATCTTGATCAAGACATTATTTTATCCCCCTTTGTCAATGGACCCAAATGCCACTTCTATATGGTATAAAATATGAGAAAAAATATATATTAGAACATAGGGGAAAACAAATAATACCTTAGGAATAAAGGGTCCCACATCCACATTGTTCAAGTGTGGGGAGTCAACTGAACTATAAGATCCAGTCGATGTCATTCAAATTATTTTTTGGGTAAGGACTTTGTTAGAATATCAGAAACTTGTATCTCCATAAACACATACTCAAATTTAACAAGCCCATACTCCACATTATCCTTAATAAAATGATACTTGATTTCAATGTTCTTTGTCTATGAGTTATTGATATGAGTTTTGATAAGATTTATAATAATTTAATTATAAAAATGTATTCCAATAAGATCCTTAACTTTAACTCTCATTCCTTAAAGATGATGATTCTTCCATAATAATTTTTTTCATGCTTGAGTAACCGAAATATAATAATACTCTATGGATCTCAATGAAATTAATTATTTCTTATTTATTATATAATAAATACACCATCCTCTAAGATAAAATGAACCACCAGATGTTGAATTTCAATCATCTTCTGAATTAGCCCAATCATCATCTGTAAAATCTAATAGCTCTTGCTAATATTTTTCATTGTATAGTAAACCAAAATCCAATGTACTTTTAATATATTGATGTATTATATATACTTCAAGTAAGTGTATTTATTTGGGATTACTTTGATACCGTGCTACCAGATATGTGAAAAAAACAATATCAGGTCATGTTATAGTTAAATATAATCGGCTCCAAATAATCTATATGTATTCTATGAAATTTACCGCTTTGCCTTCATCATCTCATGGAAATTTCATCAAGGTAGTCACCAGAGTTTTCATCTCTTTGGAGTATTCCATTCCAAATATTCTCATAATATGATATACATATTTTTATTGAGAAATAAATGTTCCATATCTTCTTGAGTTTCTTATAAACCAAGGAAATGTTAGCTCTCCTATCATTGACATTTCAATCTCACACTTCATAAAATTTAAAAACTATTTTCACTAATCTTCATTCAATCCACCAAATATTATTTCATCAATATAAACCAATACTATCATCTTTTGATTACTCTGATTATTTACATGAAGAACATAATCAACTCCACCATGATGAAAACCAATATTTTTTAGAAACTGATCATGTCATGAGCACCAGGATCTTGGTGTCTAATTTAACCCATATAGAACCTTATTTAACCAAAAAACATTGTTCTCATCTTTATGGATGAGAAAACCATATAGATATTCAATATAATCATCTTATTACAGAACCCCATTTAGAATCTTTGAATTGAAATCCATATAGAAAACTTTGAATTTAATTTACACCACTACGAAAAAAATAATCAAATTGTATCCAACCTCAAAATAGGTAAGAATGTTTCATCAACATCAATAACCTCAATATGGGAGTATCCATTGAAAAATATTCACACTTTATTTAAAATTATTATAAAATCTTTATCCATCTTATTTTGAAAACTAATTTAGTCTTAATGACATTCTTTTATGTCGGTCTCAAAATAATCTACAATGCATGATTCTTTTCAATTTGGTTAAGTTCTTCATTAATCAACTGATTCCAATTCATATATATTGAAGATTATTGAAAAAACATTATCTATACTAGTGATAAAAAATAATCATGTTGTGGATTATTCATCCTACTTGTTTTTACTGGTACTGTCTAATCCCTGAAGATATTATGGTTATAGATTTCTTATCACCTCTTTGGTTTTTGAACGAGTTTATTCTACTTTTCATCTGAATCTTCTTTTGAGTCTACCTCATAAATTTTCAATTTCATTGAGCTTATAAACTCTTTATCACTAACCTCCTGAATCTATTTATGAGTTTGTGGAATATTATTCTCATTTTACACTATAACAACATCATGGATCACTGTTAATTTTCTGAATATCTTATTGATGAATTTTTATTCATTTCTTTTTCTTAAAAAACAAGAAATATCCCCTCATCTCTATGTGATTAAATCTTCATATATTTATACATATTGAGAATAAAGCACTTAATTTCTAAGATTCTATAGAAATTAAGTATCAGTATATTTCAATACTATAGCTCGTATGGAGTCATATCTTCCTTTGAAAATAATAAGGATCTATTAGAAATATAGACGAATTTCAACACTAATTCTTTCCAAAACAACTTTGGAAGGTATTTCATAATAAGCATCAGTCTGTCCATGTTGTTGATAATCTAGTTTCTTCTTTAAATCTCTCCATTCTACTATGGATTTATAAATGTTGAAACATAGTTCTTTATCCCATGTTTCTCAAGATAATACTCTACTTGACTATTTGTGAACTCGCTTCCATTATCAGTTTGAAACTTCTATATTTATTATCCTAGTATCTTTTCAACTTCCCTATGATAACTTATTATGCAACAGAGTACCTCAGACTCGTGGATGATATTTGAAACCCATACCATTCTATTGAAATCATCAATTAAAAGAACATAATGTCTCTTCTATACTAGTGAAATAGGCCTACACACACCAATTTTAATTAGTTGAATAACTATCATTGACCTTTAATATTTCACCTCATATGTATTTTTAGTGATCTTCCCTTATTACAAAGAATCACATGTATGAGTATGATCGTGTGATAACTTAGGGAGATCACGAGAAACATCATATTTCACAACATTTTAGAAGAATATTTATCTTAGACAATAAGATATTTTTACACAACTTATTCTCTTATTCATTGGATATAATAACATGTCTAATTATCCACTAAGAAGATAAATATTTCCCTTGGATCATTTTACTTGAAATATTTTTACCGTATCTTCCCTTGATAATACATAAGTTTTTTGGAAAGCTTATAGAAAGTCTCTAGTCACATAGTTTTCTGAAATATAGTAAATTATGACTAATTACATCAACAACCATGACATAAACATGTCCCATATATTTTCCCTAACTTGTATTTACAAGATAAAATTATCTTCAGACCTTCATCAATGCCAAATCTTACAACACCTTCCTTGTTATACTTGATCCTTGTCACAATATCTACATTCCCTGTCATATAAGAGGAACATCCACTATCAATGATCCATATTCTAGTCTGATTTGATGCTTCAATGTCAATCTATGCAACCACTTAATACTCATACCTTTTCTTTATGATCTATGTCTTTGGATATATACTTGATGTTGACTATTATTCATGACATTCCCCAGAGTATGATGGTCCAACCTTATATTGTAGAGCTGTAACTTGATTATCTGTCCTTAGTTTATTTAAAGATACCTGCTACATGAAACCACTCCAGTTATGTTTCAAAACATTCCTTTTCATTATTGTTGAGAAATATCTTTCCATGTGTTCGAATCCTCCATAAAAAAACATTTTCCATCAAAAGAATTCCTAGAATACTAAAATCCATTTGGCTACCTATGTATCTCTTGTTATAATTGATACCTATTATCTATAGAACATGTATTTTGAGAATTTCCCATCCTTCCATAGTAGTAACACATAACAGAAAGTGTATTACAATACATCATTACTGCACCACTGATTATCCCTTATGATATTTAAATATTTGAATTCCTATTCATACCCAAATCAATCCTCAACCTTAGTGTGTGAGATTGTGGTATGAAATAAACGATTAATAATTTCTATCTGTAATCAATTCCCATACTGGTTGTGCTAATATTATGTGTCATTTTCTTCTCTAGATATTTCTTTGACAATTTTTCAATACCTCCATATTCAAATTTAAATCTTTTTGCCACTTTTTTAACATTCTTTCCTAATTTAATATCAAGAACAAATAATTTCTATTGGTATATTACCTTTTTCATTTGGAAACAAATTCTTCCTCAATTTATTTGATATGTGTGAATAATTATTTTACTATGTTAGTAAGGCTAACATTGCTTTGTTCTTCAACCTTGATCTTGAACCCAATGTCTTCCTCTAAGATTCCTATATTTTTATGATATGATATTTTCAATTTCTACCTTCATATCATACTTTTCTTCTTTCATCTGATCCATATAAAGCTTTACATTCTTAACCAACCTATTGGATTTCTTTGTTTTGGTTCTCCAAACATCTATCACCTAAATATCTACTTCTAATTAAACTCAGAGATCAACTCTCCCTTCAACTTCCTCTATATCATTGTCTCTCACTTTCCTTGTTTGGGAATATCCCACAGCTTCCACCATATAATTTTATTTGATATCCTTATAGTCCACCATCTCTTATGCCTCATATTATTATGAACTATAATCTTCATATGAAAAAATATTATTTTCTCTGAAGAATTTTTTCTTTTTATTTTTCTTAACTTTCACACTGGCATAAGGATTCTTCTTAAAAATTTCATCATCATCCTCATTACCATCTTAAAAATTATTGGCACAATTTTATATAATTTTCCCTACATTTATATAGTTAAATCATGAAAGGGTAATTTTACCTTATAAATTTACTTTTCTGCTCTAAATATTTGAGGAAAGGAATGACATAATGTCATCCAAAACTCCTTCTCCCTGGCCATCTTCTATAGTGAGATTTTTCATGGCCTTGAATTCCACCTTTTTGGAGTTTACCTTTTCCACAGACTCATTTCATTATTCCTTATATCATATGAAATAAGAGTACTATAAAAACTGTCCAATGTCAACTCCTTTATATCATTATCTTCTAAAAATACATTTGTATTAAACTAAGGTTTAAGTATTTATGAAATACGATTGACGATCTTCATATCTTTTAAAATATCTCCAATAACTTGCATATTTTCCACAAAAAGCATTCATATGGTAAAATAATTCATCAAAAGACACATTGGGTTGCGTCCCGATGTCCTCATATTTTTTTTCATAAAACCTGAAGTTTAGATTCTTCGAATTTTTAATCACATTCATCGATATTTAAGAACTTTTTCCAAAAATAATGTGATGATTTACATGAAAACACATTCATGTAGATAAAATTGGATAAGGATCCACCTAGGGAATTGAATCCTCCAATGACAACATAAAACTCCCTTATATTTGATTCAGATAAAGATCCACTATCCACACTAGAAGAAATACCATAAAAAGAATCTATAAAAACACCTATACCCAAAAATCTAAAGTAGTTTTCACCTGGTTATTCCATAGATAAAAACAGTTTCCATCAAAGATCATAATTACTTTATGATTAAAAACTTCCATCACTTATACTAAGAGAGAAATATGATTTTAACCCTTCTATATGATAAAAAATTATAAAGTAAAATACCGTAGGAGGGAGGGGGGGGGGGGTGAATCAGGGTATTATAGATTAAAACAACTATATCTATTAATATTTTTTCCTTATAAAAAATTCTCTTCTATCTCCTTCTCATAGCACATAATGCATGATAATTAACACATGAATATGATACAATAGTTTTACTTGGTTCAATATCACTAGGATATTTCCAAGGAACATACACCAGTAATGTTACAATGTACCAAATCCACAAAATCTCACTTCCAATAAAAGGTATGGAATGGAATAACTATCCTACCTGGTTTATAAAAATTTACAATTAGAAAGATAACTACTCTCTCTCTACTAAAGTTAACTCACTTCTCTTATATTAGAAACTTATGAAAATCAGTTCTCAGTTGAATCACACTTGTGTCTTTCTTTATACTCTTTCTTCATCAAAGAGATGATAACAACATTTTCAAAAGACTGTTCTTCTAGGAGTGTGTGACCCTTGCATAAAACCCCTTCATGAAACCTCTTTGCAAGATCTCTCTGCAATAATCCTTCATGATACCCCTCCATGAGACCTTATACATATCATGAAGACTACGTGATTCCTCTGCAATACCTTAAATAGATCATGTGGACCATGTTATTCCTTCATGATACATTCAATAGATCATGTGGATCATGTGACATTAATAGATCCTCCTATGCCCAACACATACATCCCTTCGTGAGATACATTTGTGAGACTCCTTCACAAGATCTTCCTTTTGATTATGCGAATCACATGATTCCATCGCAAGACCTTCGACTGATCATGCTAAATAATTTTCTTCATCACATAATACCATCGCAAGACCATTTTTCAGGATCCTTCAACTGATCATGAGAAATAGTTTTTATCTAGATAAAACCAATTTAGAAAACTTCAAACATCATAAGATTTGGTAATGATGTTTTTATAGGCACAAATCCACTTCTTTAACTTTGAAAATCATGGTTATCCATTCGTTCCACCAAATTATTAATCAGAGTCACATTATTCTCATGATCCCATCATGATATCCAAATGCATTCAAGTAGTGGTCATATTAATTTTTATCTATCACTTCATGTGATCCCATAACATGATCCAATGTCAATCATGAATGCTTCACATAATCCCATCATGAGACTCACTAATAATCATGTAGTCAGTGAGATTTTATTATAGAACTTTGTGAAATCCCATCATATGATCCAAAGACAATCATGCAATCACGTGATTTTGAATGATCATGTGATATATACCTCATTTATAGCTTCTTTTGATTCATATTCATTGTGTTATGCGTGACCAGTTTTAATATTTTCACTCTATGAGATTAGTTCAAGAATTTTTACTCTATATGATTATTTCATACATTCATGCTTCATGAGTTTTGTTCAGATATTTTTTTATCACTCTTCATGTGTCCTTTGAGAACCATCTTTCGTCAATAACCTCAAACCTTGTCAAAAAACACAATCAACCCAAAACTACCTTCACAAGGGTTTTTCTAACAATGTGTCTAACTCATATAAAATGGTTCCGAAATTACATTTATTCAAATATAAGATGTATATGGTATTAATATAATCATAAAATAAAATTTTATAGGTATATTAATCATTTTAAACCTTATATTTTGGATCAAACCTTTCATTAACCATTTTAACCATAAACCTAGTAATAAAATTTTCAATATAAAAGGGTTATAAATCTTATTTTAAGTTAACAACTATCTCATAAATGGACAAGGGATGAAATTTTAGAACATTTATAATAACACTTGTCCATTTTTAAGTTTTTTATGATTTTTAGAAATTTAATAAATTTATCATAAGGTCCAGAAGACATGAAATCCTTATCCTAAATAAATTATTTAAAAAATAAAGGTAAAAATAAATGAATTACAATGGGGATTTAAAACTTTGGGTATGAAATTCACCATGTGCGTTCGCTTCCTCCAAAGTTGAACAAAAAATAAGAACCACAAAATACCCTCTTAAACTGGTATCCATAACTTTCATATTTAATAAAGCATCAAAAAACTAATTTTCATCCCTATAGACATTTGTAACATAAAAAAAATACAATCCACAATATGAAGAAAATAAATCTAGAACAAAAACATTTTCCAAGAGACATTACTAGAGCACACATTAAGGAATGACACTACCAAAATGGAATCTTATTCCATCCATAAAAACCACCAACCAAAATGTATAGAATACCAAACCACCTTAATCATATCTCATAGTAAAACCTCAATTTCATAACCATTTATAATGAAATTATTAAAAAATCCCATAAAGAGCTATGAGTATATAAGATGCCACCAAAACCCAAGGGTCATAGTGAACTTGAAGTCACCCCCATTAACATTAAATTTCATCCACCTAGATATTAGAGGTATTAATCTAATTAATTTATCCATCAATGGGTTTTTATCTAACCATAACCACCAAGAGATCTCAAAATAACTAAATCAAATAAATCATTATTCATTGATCCAGTTTTGAATTTGGAAGAAATCACTATTTCCCTATGAATTGTACTATAGTATGAAAGTAGGGGACATGATCTTAAAAAAATAACCAATTTATTTCCCACCATACATAAGTTAGGATGGAAACTATATATATGAATAGGATAGTATAAACCTACTCACTATAGCCTACATTAAAAATGGATATCATCAACACCTCAAAAATCCCATATTCAATGTTATAGCTGAAAATTCCCAACAGATACACCCATAACCTATGAGTGAACTTAAAAAAAACAAAAATATGATCAATAAAATCCTTCTATTAAAGACAAAAACAATAATTATAAGAAAGATGAATTCATGCACACTGGATGAGTCCATGCAAAATGAACCACTACTTCAAAAATCTCCATACAAGGAGAAAAACAACAGGTGAAATAAAGAGTTTTTTAAAAACCATTATTCATGAAGTCATATTAATAAATCTAGTATAATAATACTTGTAACAGTCCCTTGTAGTGAAAACACCATTCAAATTTAGTGTCCATACAAGAGTTTCACAATAAGTGCACTCATTTCAACTAGACTCTATCTTGAGCTGGGGGGGGGGCATATCATAAACACTAACATTACCCCACATCTCAGAAATGGTGAAATATTTCATAGAGTTAATAATTTAAACTTTTTCCTTAATTTTCCATTTAATAAATTAAAATATAACTTAAAATATCATTAATGTCATTTTAAGAACTATTCACATATTTTGGATTTAAAAGAATCAAGAAGGGTATTTAATTTCAATATAAACTCTTCAAAAACAATTTATAAAGTATTAATAATCCTAAAATTTATGTGACAAAAAAATTAATATAAAAATATAACTTTTAATTTTTTTAAAATCATTTACCTTAATTATCTACAACTTGCAAAAAGCACTCTATCGATTATGCGTAAGCAATTAAGGTAATTATTTCATCCCAAAAAATTAAAAATAAATTACCATCATTAAAATAATTTCATTATGATCAAAATAACCTTAATATTTGTTCAAAACTTATTTTTATCCTTAAACATATAATGAAAATTTATAAACAATAGTGTGACCTTTTTTATTTTTCTTTACTTAAAATAGTTTATATGTCATATTCAATGAAAAATGAAAAAAATGTACATAAATTAGAATATATGTTGAGGATGCTCTATCCCCACTGATAAAATATATTAAATTTAAGTTTTAGTGTCATTTTTAGTCCTTATCATATTATTTTAACCTTAATTACTAGATTTACCCTTACCAAGGTGACAAATAATTTCTACGATTACTACTCATAATGAAAAAACATAAAAGACACTTATTTAACAAATTTGAACCTAATGATTAAAAATTTGGGGTACATTTTATAAAATTAAATTCATATAAATCACATAATTTAATTAAAAATTAAAAATATAGAATGCGATATAAAAATGATTTCTCAGAAAAATATGCTTTTAAGTATAAAAATGTTGTTATAAAAAATTCAAGTATAATGTTGAATCAAATAAAATTTATTTTATTATTTTTAATAAAAATTAACTAATTAAAATTTTAAACTAATCAAAAATATATTGTGAATTTTTAGGCAGTTGAGAAGAAAAGAATTTTTTTAATAAAAAGCAGTATTTATCAATATTCAATAAAAAATAAAATTTTTCCTAAAATTATAAAAAACACATCATAAGTTAATTTTTAAATGATTATATCAAAAAATAAGTTCATTTTGTAAAATTAAAATTCTAATATTTAATAATAAACATTTTAAATAAAATAATATAATATATGGAAAAACAATTTAGTTAAAATAATTACTATTTAGATTTTGAATTTAAAACCATAATATTTTATTATATCTTGATAAAATTAATTATGAAAGGTAATATAAGTATATATCCATATAATAAACATAAATTTATAGTTATAAAATATCTAAGAATTACATAATTCTTCAAATTGATAAAAATAAAAATCATGTCAAAGGAATATATTTAACCATTAAATAGAAAATATTTTAAGACATTAAGTAAAAATAATAACTTTAAATATAAAATGCGAATATAATTTTATTTTATGATATTATTTATGACAGTAAAGTGATATATATAACAAGTATGGATGATAAAATCTAGGATGTATGTGGGATAATGGTAGGCATTGTACCCTTGTTGCCTTTCAATCATGGGTTCGATCCCCATGGCCTTGCTGGAAACAAAGAGTTATTGTCCATACTGTGATATTACCTTATATATATATATATATAATTTAATAAATAAAAATTTTAATAAATAAAAAACCTTTTACTTTTTTTTAAGAAAAGGATACAAATGAAACTTCTAGGTGATAAATATATGTATCAATGCTTAGTTTATAAAGAAAGAGATTTATTTATCATTTAAATTTATATCCTAATAAATAATTTTTTAAACATAATTATTGGAAATATTTTTATGTTACAGTACTGGGGTCTCCTATATCACTCTATAGGTGGAGGCACCCAATTAAGGTTTCTAAATATCTGAAAAGTCACTCAGGTATAACATATCTCATGGAGAACTGTCCCTCTCCTCAGTAGAGTCATAGTCATAGAATAACCTCATAAGACTCAATGGGTAGGTCCTATAGGAAACCACCTAAAGATTTGGTTCATAGAATATCTCAAGACCAAGGTCACACTAATAAAAACCACTTACCCAACCCTTGTCCATCTTGCATATGATATGTCCACCTAGGTTGAATATATCTCAAAGGTCCTCACACATTCTACTAGGTTCTCCCATCCTAAGTTATTGTTCACCTCCTCTTAGAGGCAACCTAGGGATCATAGGTAAATTTCCCTAAGATATAAACACTAAAATATATCTAAGGAACATCCATCATGGGGTTCTAAGAGTCAAGGGAAACCATTTCAATTATGGTGTTGACCATTGGTGTCTGAGGTCTCTAAGCCAATCCACCAAGGCTGGAATAGCCTTTAAAGTACCTTCATTTTGTAACTAGTAACTTTAATAAATTTATGAATTAATTAAAATTACCATACCAATCAAATTAACCAAATTAATTTTACTTTAACCCCTTAATGTATATTAGTCATCGTGGTTAAATAATCAATAAGTGGTAAACACCCTTAGTTGCATGATTGCACAACACTTGCACCATAAATGAAATTAATTGAAGCCATAGGGAAAGTACTAAGGAAAACCCACCTAATAAGAATCTTTCTATGTCATTTTTCAAAGGAATGAAACTATTTATGAGGCTTTTCCATGGTCTTTCAATGATCGACCAATATCATCCGTCCATACCAAGATCTTAACTCACATCTAACATCCTTAATCAATAAATTACCATGGTTAAAATCAATTTTAAAAACTTAAATTAAAAGGTATAATTACCATTAACTAATTGGGAATACCATGGGTATTACCCTTTCAAGAAATGGAATATTCGCCACCCCCAGTACACCCCAAACTCAAATTGGGATAATTCCCAAACCTACAAAACCAATTAATTATAAAAAATAATTAAATTTAAGCAAAAAACCGTAATATATACACCATGATGATATACCTCATTGAAACCGAAAACAACAATATACAAATGTTATATTGAGATGAGCTCTTCTTAGAAAAAATGAAATTTCCATGAGAATCATCCATTTTCACCAAGATAAAATTGAAACAACTACAAAGCTCCAAACCTATAAATGAATATTAATGAAAAATTAAAAGGAAATAAGGATGACATAAACAGAGGGAAGAAAATATCATAGTTTTCTAGAAAACGCCTTAAAGAAGCCCCAAAATCAAGGGGTAAAGGTAGAGAATGTGGGTTGGACCCCCCTTCCATGTGAAAAACCAAAGGAAGATGGAGCATCAAAACAATTTAAGTGGAAAATCATAATTTAATCCATTTTTAATGACATTAGATAACCAGTATATTCCCATCGATGTTTTGATGGTTACTGAAGCCTGTACGTGTAAAGTCTACTGAAACTAGATAGATGGTGGATACTACATATGAGGATTTATGTAGCCACTATATGGATGGATACTTCTAACATCCAAAGCTACAAAACCCACCCTAGCCCCTCCCAGGGCGATCCCAAACTCTCAGGACACCTAATGAGCTTCATTCCTCACTCAAAAACATTCTTTTTAAGGGTTATAACCACGAAAATTCAACTTTGAATACTAGTTCAAAATTCAAAATTCCCAGTAATTAAAAATTTTAATTCCTTATGTAATTTATAACATATATGTATTGATGGGGTATTATAATATCCCCACCATAAAAATTATTATCCCTGAGAAGTCTCATCGAGAATTCTATCATCAGTCTCAACCTTCTCAGGTTGTTAATTCATGTCCAACTCATAACATCATGCTCCTAAATGACAAATGACCTCTTTTATATCAATTAAAAAAAACCAAATACCACTATTTACTATAATATGATCCACTACTCATAATTGTTGAGCAATGTATTGTTTTCAAACAATTCAAAATAATGTTTTTTAAAGGGGGAGATTATTTCAAATAATACTCTGTCTCTTTATGATGATTTTGATGCTCACAAATACCCTTAATTATTTACTAATTATTTCGTTGAGTATTTTGCAGGAATTTATTTTATTTATTTATTTCATACAATGAGATTTCATACTTAATTTATTCCAAGATCAATTTTAGCGTGTTCTGGAATCACTGTAGCGCAAGATCAATTTTAGCGTGTTCTGGAATCACTGTAGCGCGAGATCAATTTTAGCGCGTATTGGAATCACTGTTCATACCCTACGTTGATGAACGCAACGTATGGATGAAAAGTTTACTTTTTATGTTAAAAGAAACGTATGGTTAAGGAACCTTACGTTATTTTGAAACGTATGGTTAATGAATCTTCCGTTGTTGAAAAGTATGGAAGAAGAACATTACGTTTGGAAGGAACCTTACGTTTTCATTGTTGGACAAGTATGGAAGAGAAACCGTACGTTAGTTTTCAGTGTTGAGTTTGTTTCTCAAAAGTATGGATCATCAACCTTACTTTTATAATCAACCGTATGTTCTTTGGAGAGTTGAAGCGAGACAAAGTATGGATGATCAACCCTATGTTTGAATGCTGAAGAGAAAGTATGTACGTTCTGAACCTTACGTTTGTGAACCTTACGTTTGTGAACCCTACGTTTGGAGCCACGTCATCAACCCTACGTTTGGCGTCGGGATATTTTTGACAGACGATATTTCCTTTTGCATTGGTCAAACAAGCGGATTATTAAGCGGATTTCGAGCCGATTCTTAAGTACGACTTTGACTGAATCAAAGACGATTTTCAACGGATTACTGATTGATTTAAACAGAGCTTTTTATGCCGATTCTTCAGGGGAGTTACAACGGCTCTGTTATTTCATTTAATATCGCGAATCTAAAGGAGATTTTCATGGATCTATTTATGCGGAAGATTTTCTCAGATTTGAATATATATGTTCTATCTTGGAAACTTCGGATATATATATATACACAGGAAAGTGTGTGAAATATATAGATTGATCTTTTAACGAGCAAGAAACAGAGACTGTGAAAAGGCGTTCTTTTCTGGTGATCGAGAAGAAGTGTAAAACCTTTATTGCCGAAGGAAGATCTTGATAGCAGATTCACGTGTTCTACATCGACTATCTGTTGTGAATCTATTACTGCTGAAGTTGTGAAGTTTCTGGTAATATCTATTGCAACTGGATCAACTCAGAACTGTTTTGATTACAGATCTTTATTTTTTGAAGACAACGATCTATCTACTGTCAATTGCATTCTGTTGCAATTGTGAAGAACAACTAGAGAAGTGTTTTCTTTATCGAAACCCTTTTTTATTTTTGAGTGATCAGCTTCTCGTTCTAAGCTGTGTGGGTTCGTGTTTGAACCAGGAAGGCTGTGTTTGCCTGAATCTTGTAAAGGTGTCAACTGCCTGTACTCAGTTGTGAACAGGTCTGTGGAAACGAGGACCAGATAGTGAAAATCGCCAAGCTCGTGGATTTGAGCGTTGGTGGAGTGGACTAGGGGCCTTCTGTTCCCCGAACCACTATACATCCGTGTGTTCATGCTTTTACTTTTTCTGCTGCATATTTAATCGTGCAAAAGCATAGTGGACAGAATTTGTCTAAATTGAAGAGATTGTAATAATTTTGAAAAGACACAATTCACCCCCCTCTTGTGTATAATCCGTAGATTCAGATCCAACAATTGGTATCAAAGGAGGAGCTTCTTATTTTTAAAGTCTTATCAAGCTAGAAGTATTTAAAGATTATACATAGTGTATCATGGCTGATATGAGAGAGGGAATGTCAATGGTCAGAGCACCTTACTTTAATGGAGATAATTATGGCTGCTGGAAATCACGTATGATTATTTATCTGAAAAATCTTGGTTACAAAGTCTATTCAAAGATTCTGACTCCCTATGAAATTCCTGAAAATCCCGATACATGGAGTGCTGCTACAGAGGCTGAGTATGACATAAATTCAAAAGCTATGAATGCAATCATCTGTGGTCTAGGACCAGATGAATTTAACAGAGTATCTCAATGCCCGACTGCATATGAAATCTGGAAAACAATAGCTGTTGCTTATGAAGGAACAGATAATGTAAGATAGATGAGATATGCAACTGCTAAGTTAAAATTCGATACTTTCAGAATGATTGAAGGAGAGAGCATCACTCAGATGAATGGAAGATTGACAGAAATTGTCAATAATATAACAGCTCTAGGAGAACCAATCAAGCAGGCTGATCAAGCGTTGAAGGTACTGAGAGTACTTCCTACTCGATGGAATGGAATCTCTACAGCAATCAGACAATCAACTTCTGTTAAAGATCTAACTATGAGAGAACTGATTGGTACATTGATGATGTACGAAGCTGAAATGCAAGATGAGGTAAATGAGCATAAAGTCTACATAAAAAGGGAAAATACTGCTTTGAAAGTGACTTCTCAACAAAAGGATAGAAAGATGAAGAACAGAGAAGTAAGTGCTAAATCAGAAAGCTCCGATTCTTCAAATTCGGATGAAGAACTGGCTCAGCTAGCCAGAAAATTCAGAAAGTTCTACAGTAAGAAGAAAGACTTCAAGAAATCCTTCAAAAAGGATAGGAAGGAAGTGAGATGTTATGAATGCAAAAAGATGGGACATATCAGACCGGATTGCCCAAAATTGAAAGATGCAAAGAAGAAGAAATTCTTCAAAAGAGATGATTATGAGCAGAAAGACAAGAAAGCTATGAAAACTACTTGGAGTGTTTCTGAAGACTCAAGTAATTCTTCTGAATCAAGCTCAGAGAAGGAGGAAGCCAATTTAAAAGAATATATGTGTTTCATGGCTGAAACTGATGAGGTACACTCATATTACTCCTCTGACACAAATAATGAATCAAACTCTGAAACAAGCTTCTCAAATAAAAAACTTGCAGCTTACTGCAATATGCTTGAAGAAAGGTATGACTCATTATTTAAAAAATATAAATCTATAAAGAACTTGCACAAAGCTATTTCAGATGAGAGAAATACTTTGCTAAAACAACATAAGGAATTAATTGACAAATACAACTCTGCTGACTCAAATAAAATTAATTTTGAATCAAAAATAAAAACTCTACAGGATGAAGTAGAATCTTATAAAAAGGCTGCATTAGTTTTTACAAAAGGAGAAAACACCTTAAATGAGATACTTGGAAAAACTGTAATTAAAAAGGAAAGGTTTGGAATTGGAAGTAAAGGAGAAAAACCTAAGTTATACAAAAATTATTTTGTTCCTAGCACTAAACAGGTTATTTGTAACTTCTGTGGAACAAAAGGTCATATAGCTAAAAATTGTTTTCTAAGACAACCTCAAATATGTGGAATTAAGAAAGCTTATATTTCCAACGATCTATATGATTAAATCAATTTTAAGAAAACAAAGAAAATCTGGATACCCAGATCACTGCTTGCTAACACTCCTGGACCCAACAAAATATGGGTACCAAAGCAATTTGTTTGAATGTCTTTGCAGGTAGTAGGTCACCAAAGAAAGAAAGAAATATGGTATATGGATAGTGGCTGCTCAAGACACATGAGTGGAACTTCAGCTAATTTCTCTTCTCTTACTCGAAAGGAAGGAGGACTTGTCACCTTTGGTGACAATGCCAAAGGAAAGATTATTGGTATTGGAACAGTTGGAGATCCAGAGACAGTCTCAATCAACAAAGTACTTTATGTACAAGGGTTAAAACACAATCTGATAAGTATCTCTCAACTCTGTGATGATGGATACACTGTTGATTTTACCAACAATAGTTGTACTGTTTCTAAAGATAAACTATTTAAGTTTAGAGCACCCAGAACTGATAATGTTTATACTTTGGATTTGTATTCCTTGTGTAAACAACAAGTAAACTGCTTAACTGCTAATATAAGTGAATCCTGGATCTAGCATAGAAGACTTGGTCATTTCAATATATATGCTTTACATAAATTATCTAAGAAACATCTAGTTTCTGATTTTCCTAGTCTCAAATTTGAAAATGACAGATTCTGTGATGCATGTCAGCTTGGCAAGCAACACAAATCATCATTCAAATCTGTTAATAAAGTTTCTACAACTAAACCTCTAGAACTTATCCATTTGGATTTGTTTGGACCTTCAAGAGTAGCAAGTTTAGCTGGTAAATTATATGTTTATGTATTAGTTGATGATTATTCTAGATTTACTTGGATTTTCTTTTTGAAATTTAAAAGTGAAGCTTTTAGTTTATTTGAAGGTTTTTGTAAATCTATTCAAAATGAAAAAGGTTTTAATATAATCTCACTGAGAAGTGATCATGGTGGAGAATTTGAGAACCAGGAATTTAATTCCTTTTGCTCAAACATGGGTATTAAACACACCTTCTCTGCTCCAAGAACACCTCAACAGAATGGGATTGTAGAAAGAAGAAATAGAACTATTCAAGAAATGGCTAGAACTATGTTAAATGAATATAGTCTACCTATATATTTCTGGGCAGAAGCTGTTAATACAGCTTGTTATATAATGAATAGAATTTTAATAAGACCTATTTTGAAAAAGACACCCTATGAACTATGGAATAACAGAAAACCTAAAGTAAATTACTTTAAAGTTTTTGGATGCAAGTTTTACATCTTGAATACCAAATATAATCTTGGTAAATTTGATCCAAAATCTGATAAAGGTATTTTCTTAGGATATTCTGCAACCTCCAAAGCTTATAGAGTCTATAATAAAAAGTCAAGGATTGTTGAAGAATCAGTTCATGTGAAATTTGATGAATCTGATCCTTTTGAGAAAAGGATAGAACAAATAGATGAACCTGATTCTAATGAAAACATGAGACTTGAGAATTTAAAGAATGATTTTGAAAATGATATAAAAGAAATTCAGTCCAGTTCAGAAGAACATGACACTGAAGAGCCTTTGAATGTAATGCCTAGACAGTCTAGAACCTTAAAGAATCACCCTTTAGAATCTGTGATAGGTGACTTAGAGACTGGTATTCAAACTAGAAGAAACTTTGGAAACATAGTTGAATTCTCTGCTTTCCTATCCCAACAAGAACCTAAGACCATAGAAGAAGCCTTAGATGATGAGATCTGGGTAATAGCAATGCAGGATAAATTGAACCAGTTCAAGAGAAATAATGTTTGGGAATTAGTTGAAAGACCACATGATTATCCAGTAATAGGAACTAAATGGGTCTTTAGGAATAAACAGGATGATCAAGGGATAATAACTAGAAATAAAGCAAGATTAGTAGCTAAAGGATATAATCAAGAAGAAGGAATAGATTATGATGAGACCTTTGCACCTGTAGCCAGGTTAGAAGCCATTAGAATCCTTTTAGCCAATGCATCTTATATGAATTTTAAATTATTTTAGATGGATGTTAAATCTGCCTTTTTAAATGGTTATTTAATGGAGGAAGTTTATGTTGAGCAACCTCCTGGTTTTGAAAATTCTCAAAAACCAGATTCTGTTTTCAAACTTACTAAAGCTCTTTATGGCCTTAAACAAGCACCTAGAGCTTGGTATGAAAGACTAAGTTCTTTTCTTTTGAAAAATGATTTTACTGTTGGACTAGCAGATCCAACACTCTTTAAGAAAACTGTGAAAAATAATGTTTTGTTGGTTCAAATTTATGTTGATGATGTAATTTTTGGATCAACCAATAAAATTCTTTGTCATGGATTTTCAGAATTAATGCAAAAAGAATTTGAAATGAGTATGATGAGAGAATTAAATTTCTTTTTGGGTCTTCAAATATTTCAAAAAGATTTTGGAAATGTTTTAAATCAATGCAAATACATTACTGATTTACTTAAGAAATTTGGACTTGAAAACAGCAATACATTTACAACTCCTATGTGTACTAATATAAAACTTGATTTGGATGAAACTGGAAAATCAGTGGACAACAAGTTATATAGAGGTATGATTGGTAGTTTGTTATATCTTACTGCTAGTAGACCAGATATAATGTATTCAGTATGTCTTTGTGCTCGATTTCAATCAAATCCCAAAGAATCCCACTTAACTGCTGTTAAAAGAATTTTTAGATATTTAAAAGGTACTATTTATCAATCTCTGCTTTATCCAAAAACCTCTGATTTTAATTTAATTTCATATTCAGATGCTGACTTTGGAAGCTGTAGATTAGATAGGAAGAGTACTTCAGGAACATGTCACTTTTTAGGAAAGTCTTTAGTATCATGGTCTAGTAAGAAACAACACTCAGTTGCCCTGTCAACAACCGAGGCAGAATATGTGTCTGCAGGTAGTTGCTTTGCACAGGTGTTGTGGATGAAAAACACTCTTATGGACTTTGGATTAAATTTCAATAATACACCTATTTTATGTGATAATACTAGTGCAATTAATATTTCAAAAAATCCTATTAGTCATTCTAGAACTAAACACATTGATATAAGACATCACTTTTTAAGAGATCATGTGTTTAAAAAGGATATATTTTTAGAATTTGTAAATACAGAAAATCAATTAGCAGATATTTTTACTAAACCACTTCCCACGACAAGGTTTGAATTTATTAAGGGGGAGTTAGGTTTATTTAATTTTAAATAGTTTTTTTTAAATCTTATTCTGTTTTCGAACTCTGCTTAATTTCTGTTTCCCGCTATAAGTAATTTTATTTTGTTTTAAATAAAAGTAATGATTAGTGATTACACAGGAATCAAGGCTGTCAGAACCGTTTCACCTTCTAAACTGTTTCACCTTTTTCGGAAACCCTTTCGAAAACCTAAAACCGCACATCTGCTCCAAAAACCCTTTTCTGAATCTTCAAACCCTAAACTTACGAACCTTCAAAAATCGTTGTTGAAATGGAAAAGACTAAGCGTCCAGATGAAGCTGAGAGCAGTGCTGCAAAGAAACCTAAAGTAGTTGGTCGGAAAATACTGCAAGGTAAAGTCATAGATTTAGAATGGCTGTTTGAAACTAATTTACTGTTGAAGCAAGCGTTGTCGTTTCAAAGCCTTGAGAAAGCTTTTAATAGTGAAAATTCTGAGTTTCTATATGAGGCAGAAATGAGACATTTCTTTAGAACTGTTCAGTTTAGCCTTGGAGATACGGAGGATAGTTTATTGGCTCAAATAGAGGATAAGGACTTTTCCATATCATCTGTAGAGATAAGTCAAATTCTTAACTGCCCTCATGAAGGAGTTTTTCATTTCGATTTACGGAATATTGGAGATTCTGTACATAAGTCTGAAGACATTATGTCTTTTCTGTTTGGAACCAGAGTGATAAAGAAAATGTTTATTAAAGATTTGGAGCCCGATCAGAAAATCTTGGTAAAATTTGTTCAGACTGGTTTAGCACCAAGGATGGCTGAGATGGAGAAAATCCTATACCCTGACATGTACATAATGTATCTTCTGATGTGTGATATTAAGTTTAATTTTCCTCGGTTTATGATAATATATCTGAGATACTGCTGTCAGAGTGAAGCAAGAATGACCTTTTTCCCTTATGGAAGGTTCATTTCTTTGTTTTTGTTTAAAAGAGGAATGATCAGATTGGTAGATGCTGGGGTGAAATGTCACCACAGTAATGTTTTTAATGCTGGAACTTTGAGGAAAGTAGGATACTTCTGGAGCACAATTAAAGGAAAACTCTTACCTGTTGGAGCTGAGGAAGACTCGGAGAGTGCTCAGGCTCAACCGGCTAAGTCCAAGGAGGGACAAGCAGAATCAAGAGTTAGTACAGTGGCAAGGAGAATTCGCTTTGAGATGGAGGAAGTTGAGGAAGAGAGAAGTCAAGAAGGACTTCAATCTAGAAGGAAGAGGTCAATTGATGAAGAAATTATCTCTCCTGCCTTGAAATCCTCTGAACCGGTAATTTCTTATTCATTTGTGAGAGAAGCTGTTGTGGAGAAGACTGCACCGATAGAGGAACCAGTAGCTCAACCGGAAATCCAAAAAGAACCTCAATCTGCTGCTTTGGCTGTTGAAAAAGTAATTTCACAAGAACAACTTATGGAGGCAGTGCCTGGTGAAGAAGTGGCCCGACCTCAAGATTTACATGAAAATATTGTTCTTGACCATTCAGTAGAAATCAGAGAGACTACTGTTCGTGATGAACATACTTCTGAAGCCAATACAGAGGTACTTCAGGAAGATTTTTCAGTGGAAGAGTTTCAGGCTTCAGAAGCTAGTTCAGTGGATCAACCTTGTCAGGACAAGGACAAAGAACAGTCAGATGCAGATTCTTTACCACTTGCCCTGCCTCATCAACCTATTTCTGGACATGAGAATAGAGCACAGGGTGCCCCTGATTCGAGAAAAGAAGAAGTTGTTGAGTTGTACAAGCGTATCTCTCAATTAGAATCTGAGAATGTTAGTCTCAGAAATTCTCTGAACTTAGAGCAGTTGAAGTTTCAGAAGCTGAAAGAATCTACTGTTTCAAGACAGGAAGTAGATTTGTTTAAGACTGATATGCTGCATGCTGTTGATCAGTTAAAATCAGAGATGGTAAAGAAAGATGATTTGTCTGAGATGAAGATTTACATGGAGAATAAATTTGAGTCTGTTGCAAACAATGCTGTGAGTGGATCAGGCTCTTCACCTGATTTGATTCGGAGATTTCAAGCAATTACTGCAGCAATGAGCAATATGAGTGACAGATTACACGATCTTTAGTGTAATAGTGCCCCTTTGTCAGTTTTGCTAGATAATCAGAAATTTTTAGTGGATCAGTTGACATCTGGAGAGCAACCGATTAGGATTCTGTTGAATCAGTTATCAGAGAAACTGGCTCTTTTTGTTGAAAAAGAAGAAAGAATGCATGAGTTTTTCAGAGTTAATTTGATTGAAGATATTCATATGACTCAAGAGAACAGAGATCTTATCATCAAGTTAGGAGATGGGATGATGAAGAGGCTCAGAGAACAGTTTACAGAGATCAAGACCGCGATTCAAAGGAGATAGACACCCTTTTTTTCCCCTGTCTTATCTATGAACCATGATTCCTCTGTATATCACAATCGTTTATATATAACAGCTTGTGAATGAAAATTCTTTTCTTACTTCTTTTTGTTTTGTTGTTTATTGATTTATGTTTAAGTTATCCAGTATAACAAATTCACTTATTCATACACAGTTAATTATAGCATTTACTTATAGTTCAGTGCAATATTGAATGTGTTCAAATCCGTAATTTTTCATTCTTTTTGATATCACAAAAAGGGGGAGAATTTGGATAAACACAACATTTAAATTCATTTGTTTCCTATGAAGAAATTTGGATATATGGGAGAAGACATTTATCTTTTATCTATTTTTTAGCTGAAAATTTATTTTTATGGGGGAGAAATTTTATTATAGTTAAATATTGTTTTAATCCTTTCAGAATTCTAAAATTTTATAAAACTATTTTTTTTTCAATAAAGATTGCAATTAAATTAGTTCTATTATTTTATGGGTTTTGTGATCATCAAAAAGGGGGAGATTGTTGAGCAATGTATTGTTTTCAAACAATTCAAAATAATGTTTTTTAAAGGGGGAGATTATTTCAAATAATAATCTGTCTCTTTATGATGATTTTGATGCTCACAAATACCCTTAATTATTTACTAATTATTTCGTTGAGTATTTTGCAGGAATTTATTTTATTTATTTATTTCATACAACGAGATTTCATACTTCATTTATTCCAAGATCAATTTTAGCGTGTTCTGGAATCACTGTAGCGCAAGATCAATTTTAGCGTGTTCTGGAATCACTGTAGCGCGAGATCAATTTTAGCACGTACTGGAATCACTGTTCATACCCTACGTTGATGAACGTAACGTATGGATGAAAAGTTTACTTTTTATGTTAAAAGAAACGTATGGTTAAGGAACCTTACGTTATTTTGAAACGTATGGTTAATGAATCTTACGTTGTTGAAAAGTATGGAAGAAGAACATTACGTTTGGAAGGAACCTTACGTTTTCATTGTTGGACAAGTATGGAAGAGAAACCGTACGTTAGTTTTCAGTGTTGAGTTTGTTTCTCAAAAGTATGGATCATCAACCTTACTTTTATAATCAACCGTACGTTCTTTGGAGAGTTGAAGCGAGACAAAGTATGGATGATCAACCCTACGTTTGAATGCTGAAGAGAAAGTATGTACGTTCTGAACCTTACGTTTGTGAACCTTACGTTTGTGAACCCTACGTTTGGAGCCACGTCATCAACCCTACGTTTGGCGTCGGGATATTTTTGACAGACGATATTTCCCTTTGCATTGGTCAAACAAGCGGATTATTAAGCGGATTTCGAGCCGATTCTTAAGTACGACTTTGACTGAATCAAAGACGATTTTCAACGGATTACTGATTGATTTAAACAGAGCTTTTTATGCCGATTCTTCAGGGGAGTTACAACGGCTCTGTTATTTCATTTAATATCGCGAATCTAAAGGAGATTTTCATGGATCTATTTATGCAGAAGATTTTCTCAGATTTGAATATATATGTTCTATCTTGGAAACTTCGGATATATATATATAAACAGGAAAGTGTGTGAAATATATAGATTGATCTTTTAACGAGCAAGAAACAGAGACTGTGAAAAGGCGTTCTTTTCTGGTGATCGAGAAGAAGTGTAAAACCTTTATTGCCGAAGGAAGATCTTGATAATAGATTCACGTGTTCTACATCGACTATCTGTTGTGAATCTATTACTGCTGAAGTTGTGAAGTTTCTGGTAATATCTATTGCAACTGGATCGACTCAGAACTGTTTTGATTACAGATCTTTATTTTCTGAAGACAACGATCTATCTACTGTCAATTGCATTCTGTTGCAATTGTGAAGAAAAACTGGAGAAGTGTTTTCTTTATCGAAACCCTTTTTTATTTTTGAGTGATCAGCTTCTCGTTCTAAGCTGTGTGGGTTCGTGTTTGAACCAGGAAGGCTGTGTTTGCCTAAATCTTGTAAAGGTGTCAACTTCCTGTACTCAGTTGTGAACAGGTCTGTGGAAACGAGGACCAGATAGTGAAAATCGCCAAGCTCGTGGATTTGAGCGTTGGTGGAGTGGACTAGGGGCCTTCTGTTCCCCGAACCACTATACATCCGTGTGTTCATGCTTTTACTTTTTCCTCTGCATATTTAATCGTGCAAAATCATAGTGGACAGAATTTGTCTAAATTGAAGAGATTGTAATAATTTTGAAAAGACACAATTCACCCCCCTCTTGTGTATAATCCGTAGATTCAGATCCAACAATAATCACCACCAAAACAACGAGACAGTTCCTTGCCTTACCCATCTACCCTAAGATGGAATCCCACTGATTCATGATCCATCACTAAACTATTGGTTATCCCCACCACATAAACTATCTCATTATGGCCAATTTTTTCTATGGTGCTCCGCACCAATATAATTTCCTATAAAACACAATTTGGGTGGTCCAAAAATCCACTTCACTTGGTTCATAACACACTACACCTGATTTCACTTGAAAACGCTTATTAGAAACCAACACTAAATCTTTATTTACAATTTAAAATGAATCCAATTTGTTTTAAATTTCCAATAAATCCTCCCGAACACACTATATTTTACATTAAAATACTCATAAAATCCCCAAAATATACCCTCCATATCCAAAATTACACACCTAATGTGGATCCTATCATACCGTATCCATTTTCACATAAAAAATGAACAAAAGACCTCCTATGGTTGTAATATCTAAAAAATACTTGGCTACACCCATTGAGATATTCCCAATTTAGTTAATCCCGATTCATCTATTTCTGGAGGTAACCTAAGATCATCCTGATATACCCACTAAAGAAAAAACCCAACCACTAGTGTGACTTCCATGGTCGAAACCTTATTTGTCTATATCCACTATCATGATCTGCCATGACATGAGAACCAAAGTTCCTCCATCCTTATCATGATCAAATCATATTAATTCATCCCAATACTAATACCAATAATTGGAATCCATACAAAATTACATATAAACTCACCTCTTAAATTCTTCATAGAATCCAGATCAACATGGACCCATTTGTTCACCGACATCCCAATGAACAAAATGACCATATGACCACTAGTCTCATTCAACCATAAAAATTCCACATGAGGGTCATATTACTAAAGTTTTACATCTTCTCTTCAATAGAAGACCATCCTTTTTATCACACTACTGAACCAAATTCTTGACCATTGCGGCCCATGCCCAATTTATCATGAAACACAATGACTGGTATGTCTAAGCTCACTCATAACTGAGCACCAATAAGAATCATAAATTTACATCCCAGTCATGGATCATATAACATCACCCATATCATCCCCCATGATTCATTTGAAGTGAGGTTCCAGAAATCAATGGTCGATGGTTAAATCTCCACCATATGTCTTCCCTCACACTACTCCTCGAGCATTACCTTAAAAGGTTATATCACTGAATAACATGTGTCAGTCCCCCTAATCCATGCTCATAACATCCCATAAAAACCAATATACACTTGAATAATACATGATAATAATTGATTCAAATATTAAAATCACCACACATAACCATCATGTGTACTTCCTCGATCTCATCTGAAAAATTATGGGTGTATGATCTAGTACTGCTTAACTGCAGAAAACTCAACTCACTCTCCTGTGAGTCACATGCCATTAGAATAAAGATGACATGCTAAATATACCAACCATGATACATGGAATATCAATTTAACCTAATCAGATCACCCTTGGTAATTCTCTTAAAAACTGGACACTTCACTTGTTTGTTTTTTATCACATAACCGCTCACCTACCATCTTTGTTTCCAAAACAACAAGCATCTACCCATGATTTTACCATTCTACTAAAGAGGATCCAAAGTTAGCATGGTAAGACACTTAAATGTCACTTCCCTAGAAAAACATTGATATCAAAGTTATATAACTCAAGGTTCCTCATC
This sequence comes from Viscum album, assembly GCA_963277665.1. Lineage (NCBI taxonomy): Eukaryota > Viridiplantae > Streptophyta > Magnoliopsida > Santalales > Viscaceae > Viscum > Viscum album. Next base: position 1,751,351,549 of record OY728141.1, on the reverse strand, counting down.
CCAAGAAATGATAAGGATAAATCATGCCAAGTCACAACATCGATAGAACATCCCACACACTGATCCAATCCTTTGAGCAACCCACCCAGGCTTCCCATATTTAAGGGGAAAAATCAAGCTAACCAATCACTCTTATATTACCCTCAAATACCCTTGAACATTGACTCACTAAGGTTTGAGTCAAAACTAATAGTCTCTAGGTCTCCCACCTAGTCTGATAAATCATGTCTCATAGATGGTGACATCTCACAAAAAACAACTCTCTATTACCATCTCAAACATAATCTGGAAACTAATGTGTCAAAACATCCACTCATATAGATCATATACATATAACTAACATCACATGCCAAAACCATCAACCCATTAGGAAAATATTATCATCGAGCATCCACCTATGAGATAATTCCCTCAAGAATCACAACTCATAAGTTAATATTTATATAAAAAACAACATCACTCTAAGTGATCTGGGTCAAAAAACCACAAACATGAGGTTTGGTTATATGGAATTCTATTCCAATATTTATGAAAAAAACCATATATGTTGTTACTCTCACTTCAAATAAATGAACCTTTAAAACAAACACCCCAAATGGGTTTATCATAAAGGCATCAAATTCTCACACCAACCTAAAAGGGTCACCACACATCCCCAACACCGAAGGACTAGATCATTTCCACCTCCATTAATCATCTCACCATAGGATCAACATGACTTGTCATTAGAATAATATATGTAAATTTTATTCTAGATGAGTAAAATTCCACTAAATACTTATATGGAAAACACCATATGATAAATTGTTGACACTTTAAACAATCGAACCTCTAATCAGTGACATCAATCACACACTAACATGCTTATACATGTCATGTGAATCACTACATGATGAGAATGATACATAAAGATGAATCTTTATTCCATGGACCAAAAACCAAAATACAAAATAAATCATAGACCTCAAACAACATGTGATTCACACACAGTGAAATCAATCATCTATAATATCATTAATCCAAAACATCAATCCCATCCTTGGAAACCTGTACTTCATAAAAGATCAAGTGTTCACGATGCACTAACTAGGCATCCATGACATGCTTCAATACATTACTGTATCTTCTAGATATCGTATCCCAATTAGTAAATCAAAATAAAAATAATCTATAATACCGTTTTTTAATTACCTGACCTGACTTACTCTCAACAGTAACTGGATCAGTTCCCCATGTGACCACAAGAAAACCCCCATATAGGCCAAAGGATACTAACTAAAAGCAGGGATCTAAGGTGTTATGGTAAGGGGAATATAAACCCATATAAAAGTGAGAACTAACAATGGTAATTGATAAATAATTGAGTATTTAGAAAATAGAAAAAAGCTAGAACATGCTATAATAGGACGAAATTAAACACAGAAACTAAAATGGACATGCTACAATAAAAATTAAAGACAATAGGGTTAACAAAATACATCATATCAATCTCTTAACCATCCACACTACCTGTTCAATCCTTAAAATATAGACCTATGACCAACCTATAACTGTAACTAAGTGAGATTTTTCTAGAGTACACAAGTGCAGTGGTTGTCCGAATAGGATGTGAGTATAACACTCAGTAGGGAACCACCAACGTGATCCCATACTGACTAGAAATGTACTGATGTATTCATGTGAAATTATCTTAATAAATAAATACTATTTAATAAAAAATAAATAAAAACCATCATCGATCCTTACGTCCATGACCTTGAACAACCATACCTTCTTTAGCCAATGTTGGGATATCAATGAGCATGAGTATCACCTCAAAGATAAATTTATCCACACATTTGGGATCATATGATCATGTCTCTACAATTATGATTAGTGTGCCCTTTTATTTGACTTGGAATCCCTCATCCTCAAGCCCTCAGGCTGAACCAAATGGTAGTACCAGTGATTTATCAATGTCAGGTCGACATTTGTTTCCAAGGAGGGGGTGGACCAAGTAAATACTATACATACAATAATGAATAATTCTTGGGAAACCTAGGAAATAAAAGGGATTACCCTCCCTAGATTACACAATCAATGTCCTGGTCATCCAACACCTCACATTTCTATAGATAAAAATCATAGGTGCGTCCACCAAATCCTTAGGGTTATAGTAGGAATCAATCAAGGGGATGAAACTATCACCATTAGGTTATCCAACATCCATTATTGGGTATATATTCTCACCTGACATCTCAAACCACCATTAGAGTCTCGGGATTCCCAGGCATTTCTAATGGATTAATGGTATCACCATTCAAATCCCTGGCTCCTCAAGTATTAATATTGGTCATAACTGTAATAAAAGGAATCCTAGGAATCCCAAGAATTATTATATGAATTCCATCATGTACTCTAATTCTATATCCTAGTAACCACCACTACATCAACCATAATGGAAACTTATCAAACTATGCATCCTCCCCCATAATACTATGAGACTAGATCCCAAACATCTCATGAATCCTAAGGTCTCATCCATCTCAAATAGTGATTTCTAGGCATATTGAGCAATCAAAATAGTTATAAGATCATCATACATTTCCCATGCATCTTGAGAAATCAAAAATCATATCCAAAAATAAAATAAATCATAATAAGAGATGGGTGAATGCCTATGCCCAAGCTCATTATCACAGATCCCCATGCTTAACCATCAGATTAGGTTATAGGGTGACTACCACAAAAATATATACCCATATCCACACATACCAATTCAGGGATACTCTAACATCAAAAAACCTACTAGGTTCCCCTGGATCACTACATAGGTGGAGGCAACCTATTGTGGGTCCTCGGTCTCTGGATATTTACTCAGGTATAACTCGTTTCATTGAGAAGTGCCCTTCCCTTGAGTAGATTCATAGTCATATAAAAAATCATGGGAATAAAAGTCTATGTCTTATATTAAACAACCTAAAGAGATGGTTCATGGCCCATCTCAAGTCTAAGGTTACAACAATGTGAAGCACTCACCCAACCCATGTCCATCTTTCGAATGGTCTGTCCATCTAGGACCACCATATCTCAATGGTCCTCACACAATCTACTAGGTCCATCCATCTCAAGTTTTATTACACATTCTATTAGAGTAACCCAAGGTATCATTGTTTTGGAATATTAAGACACAAAAACTAAAATTTATCTAAGGGGAACCCCTAATGGGAGTGTCCAAGATTCTAGGGAAACCATTTGAGTCATGAACTTAGCCATCAGTGATCGAGGCCTCCTAGATAGTGTACCAATGATAACATGTACTTGGAAATAAATTAGTTTCCTAACCAAGAACTTACATAAATTTAATAACTTAAATTAAATTACCATTTAATTTAAATTAACCAAAACAATCTAACTCGAACCCATTAATTTATATTAATCATGGAGTCTAAATAAACAAAAAGTGATTAATGACCTTAATGATGTGGGGAAAAAATTATCTATAAATGAAATGCAATAAGTCTATAGGGAAATTATCATGGACTAACAACCTCTTAATAAGATCTCCATATAATTTTTCAAAAGGATAATGACTATTTCTATGGCCTATCTATGGGTTGTCCATTCCCATCTAAAATCATCCAACCATCATGAGATCCTAAATCATTCAAAACATCATTAATCAATAAATTATTACCCTTGAAATCAATTTAAAAAATAAATTAAAAAAGGAATAATTCCCAATTAACTCACCATGAATCCAATGAGTTTTTCACCTCAAGCAATGAGATACTGACAAACACCAACACAACCCTATATTCAAACTTGTCCGATCCATAACCTACAAATAAAAATAATTACCAAAAATAATTTAATTTCAGGGTAAAACATTAATAAATACACCATTATGATGTTACTCATTGAAGTAGGAAACAACAACATGAATATGAAACCTAGGGATGTCCTCTTTCTAAACAGAATGAAAAATCCATGATAATTTTCCAATTCCACCATGCACTAGTGGAATCGACACTAAAACCATGAAACTAAAAACCAAGATTAAATATAACTGAATTAGAAATAAGGAAAGGTTCAACATAGTCAAGAACATACCTTATATTGGTAGGAAAATTCCTCAAAGAAGCCCCAAAATCAAGAGGAGAAGAAGGAGAATGGTGTTTGACCCCCTTGTTGTGTGAACTGTAATGACCCACTAATTCTCACTGGCTTGAGAGTACAATGAGTCATTACGTGGTCTTAAGAAACATTCCCAAGACACCAAAGGTTGTAAATAAATTCTTAAGGGTTTAAAATATGTAATGACCCAATGTTTTATCAATGTAAATTCCTTTATTATAAATATGTCATATAATCACATGAAATACCAAAACAATGATCTACCGAGTACTATGTGACCTTTGAACATAAGTTTGTCACTTTTTTTATTTGAATTTTGAAAAATGGTCATCTACAATTGTGATCAGTAAATTATTTGGAGTTTGATAACAAAAAATTAATTTTTGATGAATAGTAACATAACCTTGTGAATAGTAACATAACTTTATGAGTAGTAATGAATAGTAATGAATAGAAAATTTTCCAAAAAATTGAAACTTCACCCATGAATGTATAAATACAATTTAGACATCTTAAAAGTGAAAAAATGATCACAATATGAGTATTGGTATTTCTTTATGTCATAAATATTTTATTTACACTTTTTTGATTAATTTAATAATTTAAAATAGAAATATATTTTTATTAAATGTAATCATAAATTGTTAATTTATTGTCTTATGATTATAATATAATTTTATGGGACCTAGATTAATTTTTCAAGGTGTTATAAAATGAGTTAGAATTTTAATGTTTTTTTGTTGAATAAATTATGATTTTATATTAAAATTAAAATTAAAATATTTAGAAAATTATTTTCAAAAAATGGAGTTCATTTCTGAATTCTACACATTGAAAAATGGTTAGGGTAATTTTTTTTGATTTTTCTAAAATACTTGAATTTTTCGTGAATAGTAAAAATACAATTTTGAGTTTTTTGTATGTTTAATGAAATCATAATGATGTAATAATTAATATAAAATGATGGTATAAATTTTTACCGTAAAATATCTTATGAAGTGTCCCAAGTGTCTAATACCATTGGCAAGCCCATGGTTTTTCAAAAACCACTAATGAGTTGTCCTTTGAAATTAAAAAAAACAAACTCTCTCTCTTTTAATATAAATACCCATTCATTCCATTATTTTCATTCATTAAAAATCCATAATCCTAGAAAATATGGAAGTATTACTTCCATATGAGTCCTCTTAATGTTTCCTCAAGCCCCCAAGGTTCCAACCTTCATGTTTTAGGAGTTACTCTATAAGGTAAGGGAATCTACCTCCCTTCTCTTTTCCAACCTTTCATTTTATGTTATTCTTTTTAATTTAAATTTGATTATGTTGGTATATATCATTTCATATCCATATTAATTTCCATATTATGTAATAATTATTAGAGACCCATTTTTTCTCTTATACAAATATTTTATGATATTTTAAGTGACGCCATTAGGCTGCCAAGTTTTCATAAGAGATCTCTTAACTTTTCTTTTATATTCAAGTTCATCTCTTTTATTTTTATTTCCTCACCTCCTTTCATCAAAATGGTGTGATGAATCCAGTAACTTACATGTAATGTAATTTTTTCATGATAATTTAATAAATCTTCATCATCTATTCTTTCCCTTTCTTTTATACTAAAAATGAAAAAACCATCTAAGATGTGCTAATTTACCACATTCATGGACGATGGGTTTTCAATTTCTATTACCATATTAAATTATGGTAATGAAACCATTTTCATGGTTTAAAAATACCATAATATATGTATTATGTCGCATATATGTCTCCATAATCTTTTTTTACTCATGTTTTTGATTTATAAAACAAAATGAGTTTATTGTGTTAAAAAAACTGCCAATTAATCCAAATGGTTATCATTAAATAATTTATATAATGATTCATCTTCACACCAAGTAACCAAATAGAATTTAAAATCATGTAACCTCCTGTATTTTCACTAATAAAATATAACTAAAATTCTATACAACCATCCTTATTTAACATGATTCTCCGAACATTAATATAAGTGAACCTATCATTAAAAAAAGGAAACAAACATACCCAATCAATGAAATTGAACCTCATAACCAATCAAAATGGTTATGAAAGAACTCAAAAAGGCTTTACTAAATAATTTAAATATAGAATATGTTCTACAATTATTAATTAATGAATCTAATTTTATTATTCAAGTCGCTAATATGAAGTGGATAATACCATCAGACTTAATTCAAGGGATCCTCTCTATTTCACTTTTATTCAAGAATGTCATATATGTTATGCCCTTTTTCATAAAATTACTAATGTTGGGGTATGATTTCTCAAATTCTCAATAATTTCATAATTATTTATAAAATATGATAAATCCCTTTATCTATCATTAATATCTCTTAAGTAAAACCAATACCATGCAGATATTCCGTAAGGGATTCTACCTGTAATGCCTTTATTCCTTCAGGTAGCTCGATCATTCTTATTACCCAAATAAAGTTTTCATTTATTTTTTTAAAACATATAGATATTTTATATATGATCTAAACTCAGGTTTAATGATCCATACCTCATTCACTTTTGGGGATACACATGCTTTTAAGTGATTCCCTCCTCGATACTTCTTAATAAGAAAACTCGTTTTAAGGGAACTTCCCAAATTTTTACCAAATTCAAGTGCACTATACCATTTGTTTTAAGCCACCATTGTATTTTAGTCTTTTTATTTTGAATAAATTCTTATTTAACTTCTGGTTTTATATAAAATATTATTCCCTTTTCAGATTAAAATGGTCTTTAGTATTTTCCTTAAAACCACTCTAAAATGTTTTAATGCTATGAATTTTCCAAATACTCTTCGTACATGTTATCACTTATGTTTGAAATCAATCAAATGATATATTCCTATTTTACCTTATTTATGTTCATGTGTGTTTTAATTCTTTTCTCTCATGGACACTTTTATGATATGCTCATTAATCATTCTTTATCACATGAATGTGATACCCATTTCTCCCCATGGCTTCCCTTATGTTTATGTAATATTGATTATGTATGAATCTTTTTGTTGAAAACATATTCTTGAAAAGTAATATGGGTGTGACTAGATAGTGATCCAATGTATTGGGTAAAGTTATGTCTTGTGAGATGTTATGCACGACGTTCTTGGCCGTTATCCTTGGCCTGTGCCACTATGTAAAACGATCTTGGCGGTTAGCCTTGACTCTTACTAAAGTCATGTTTTATGTTTCTTCCACATTAATATGAATTCATGTTTATATGACCCCAAGTTTATATGTTATGTGGAATTTTATATCATTATGTCATCTTCTTTAACCCTTTTTTTAAATCCAAATTCTTATGTTTATTTCCTTACTAGGATTTTAGCTCATCCCTTCATTCATGTGATCCAAATGGTACCCTATGTAGATGTAAGGGCTCAAAGGAAGTTAGGATATATTAATGAAGATTAAATAAAGAAGTGTTTTTGGCCCCATGTTTTAGGTTTTATGTACCCAGTATTTAAGGACACTAAACTTAATGATCCTTGGCTTGTAATATAATGTATAATTATGCTTAAAATTATGTAATGTTATATGTAAAACGATAGTGTCACTATAGTTTGTATCAAAGGATGGAATAGTTATGTTTAGAGATTAGTAATAGAGCAGCTTAGTGATAACCATAAGGATTAGACGTCGTATAAGAAAACATCCCTAAATTTTGGTAAGTACAGAGCAAGTGGTTTATCATGAAAATGCATCCTTGTATGGATACAAATAGGTAGAGGTTGATTTGGCACAGATATACCTAGGAGTGAAAACTCTAACAAGGAGTTTTGGGCCTGACCTGAGGTATCTTGGTACATGACAATGGGCCTTGCTACACTCTTTTTTTGACACTCCCGGGGGATATGGCTTAGTAAATTCATGAGCTTGGTACAAACCATTATTAAGGGAAATGAAAAAACCCATAAGAATATAAGTTAAGAAATAGATCAAGAATAACCTAGATTGAAGCATAGGGAATCACAATTTAGGAAATACATCTCCTTTAAATGTTTATCCCCTTATGTTGAAAGTTTCTTTTTTTGATCAATAGCAAAGTACTAAATCCCTATAGTTGTATGTTATTTATCTTAGATAATGGAAGGAAATAGAATAACACGTTACAAAAATCAATGTGAAAGGGAATGTAAAGAATGCCCAAATGGTATGCCTGATATGATGGGAATGAGTGCTCAAAACTTCATGATAGTACTTGATTAGTTGGATCAAGTTATGAATAATAACTTGAATCATGGGGAACACCCTCCTCCTCCTCCAATAAAAGAGAATGTTTCCATAGAATCTTTCATGTGGAAAAGGCCTCCCATGTTTAGTGGATCTTCTGATCCCCTCCTTGCAGAATAGTGGATTAACTCCATTGAAAAGATATTCTCTGTCCTCCACTACTCCAAAGAAGAGAAATTAGTACCGACGACCTGTCATTTTGATGGGGAAGCTGATCAGTGGTGGACACTGATCAAGAATGCGAAGCTCCGAAAGGAAATTGAATCCATGGATTAGGATGAATTCAAGAGAATGTTTTTCAATAAATATTTTCCCAAACCTTCCATCTCATCATGGAAAGATAATTCCTCAGACAGAAGAAGAAAGAATATGAGTCTATCGGGGTGTATGAAGAAAACTTTAACAGGCTTGCAAGGTATGCCTCTATATTTTTCATGAACACCGAAAGAAAGGTGGATCACTTCTTTTGAGGATTAAAACCGAGTCTATGAAAAGTGTTGGCTAGTCGAGACTTCGATAGTTATGAGAAGCTTGTCTGCTGTTCCCTCAACGTTGAAATGAAGATTGGAGAATCTCACTGGTCTCGTGGGCCCAGTTACAAGAAGTGAAAAATGGATAACAATTTGGGTGGTACAAAAAAATCCCATGATGGAAAGAAGACCGAATTTCCCACTTGTACAAGTTGTGGGAAGAAGCATCCTAGGAATTGTCTAAAGGGAACCAGAAATTGCTTCAAATGTGGAATTATGAGACATCTGGCCAAGAACCACCGAAGGGATATGAAAAATCCTAATATTTTGGAAGAAGAAAGGAAGGATCAGATCAGTTATCATCTATTGGTGTAGTGTTACAACTTCAAGGGGAATGGGCATTATGAATATAATTTTCCTAAGACAAGGGTTGGTGGATGAAATCAACAACAACCTCCAAGGAAACAAGGAAGGTCTTATGCTATCACTATTGATGAGGTGGAGATTAACAACATTTTGGTGATAGTTATTCTAGGTATTCATTCAAGAATAGAAAAAATACAATTTTATTCTTGATCTATGCATTCTTTCATGTATTTAAAGTTTAGTAGAACTATTCAAACACCACATCAAAATTTTGAGGATAATTTATATTTGAAAATAGCGAATGGGGAAATTATTGCATCTATTGTTTATAACTCCTCCCCTGTTAATATTTGTGGACTAAACCTCCTATAAAATCTCTTCATACATCCTTTAGTGGAGTTCAATGCTATCATGGGCATGGATTGTATATCTTTATACAAATCCAACATCAACTATTGGGAAAGGGAGATCACTCTTCACATCTCAAAGCATCCTACAATTCTTTACAAGTGTAAGGAGGAAGATGTGTAAACTTTAAAATAATAATCTCATGTGTGGATATTGATTCCATATGAGCAAAAATATCTAGCCTAAATGATTGAGAAAAATGAGAGCATCATGTTTGGAGACATGCCCACTGTGAGAGATTACACTAATGTATTCCCTAAAGATTTTCCTAGTCTTCCTCCATACCGTGTTGTTGAGTTCTTAGTTGAACTTAATACTGGATATCTGCCTATATTAAATAAAACTTATAGGATGGAAGCCATATATTTTGAAGTGCTGAAGAATAATTTACAGGAGAATCTAGAGAGGGGTTTTATATACCTAAGTGCTTCATTGTGGGGTGCACCAGTCCTCTTCATCAAGAAGAAGGATGGATCAATGCGACTCTGAATTGATTATTGTGTGATCAATAAAATCACAATAAAGAAAAATTATCCCATAAAATGGATAGATGACTTGTTCTATCATCTTCGTGGGGCCAATTATTTATCTAAGGTGGACCTTCGGTTGGGATATCGCCAATTAAAGGTGACGAAGGAAGATATTCCCAAGACTGCCTTTTGAACGAGGTATGGACACTATGAGTTCATAGTGATGGCATTCAGACTCAATATTTCTCCAGAAATTTTCATGTATTTAATAAATAGAGTCTTAAGGGATTACCTTGAATTTTTTTTGGTAGTCTTTATTGGCGATATTCTGATATAATCCAAGAGAAAAGAGGAACATGAGGAGCATTTGAATACAATGTTTAAGACTTTACAAAGGGAGAAGTTGTATGAAAAGTATAGTAAATATGAGTTCTGAATAGAGGAAGTATCATTCTTGGGGCATGTTATCACTAGAAAAGAGAAATATATGGACCCTTCCAAGAAAAAAGAAATTGAAGAGTTTCCCAGGAAAACATTTGTAACGATGTTCCATAGCTTTTTAGGTTTATACAGGTATTATCAAATATTTCAGAATAACTTTTCATGATTGTAAAACCTAATGACCAAGCTAACATAGAAAGGAGTAATGTTTTTTTGGACTCAAGAATGTGAAGACTGTTTCAAGGACTTAAAAACGAGGCTTATCACTGTACCAATACTCACACTCCCAGAAAGTGGAGAACTCTTTGTGGTGTATTGGGATGCTTCTAAAAAGGTATTGGGATGTGTGATAATGAAAAATTATAAAGTGATATCCTACTCCTCAATGAAGCTACAAATCCATGATCCAAACTATCCCACACATAATCTGGAGTTGGAAGATTTGATCTTTGTGTCGAAAATCTGGCGGCATTATCTCTATGGGGAGAAGTGTGGGATATATATTGATCACATGAGTCTAAAATATATATTCACACAAAATATCTTAATATGTTCCAAAAAATATATATAAATCACATCAAGTATTATGAATGCTCAATCCAGTACCATCCTAGTAAGGCAAACAAGGTGGCAGATTCTCTAAGTAGAAAGGATCTTGCATCTTTACCAATGATGATAATTGAAAAGGATCTTATCTTCTTAGATTTTAAAGGAATGTACATGGGAATAATTAAGGGAGGAACATCATAAATCCTTTCTCAAATGATCTCTCAACCATCTCTCATGGAGAAAATAAAGGATGCTCAAAGAAAAAATGTGGAAATTTAGAAAAGGGTGGAAGCTATCAGAAATGGGAAATCCTCAAAGTTCAAGATTGTTAAGGAAGGAGTTGTAAGATATGGGTCACGATTATGTGTACCACCCAATCCAGAGATTAATAAGGAGCTTCTGAATGACACACATAACTCGACCTTCTTTATTAACTTAGGGATAATAAAGATGTATCGAGATCTCCAAGATATTTTTTAGTGGGATAATATGAATAAGGAGATTGCTCAGTATACATCCAAGTGCCTAGTATGTCAACAAGTGAAGGATGAAAGACATAAGTCTCAGGGGATGATACGACCACTACCCATACCAACATGGAAGTTGGAGAACATCACCATACAATTTTTCACTGGACTTCCAAGGACATCCAGAGGAAACAATGTTATATGGGTCATTGTGGATCGTTTTATAAAGACAACTCACTTTATCACAATTTGAGAGGACTTATCATTGGATAAAATTGCATAGATTTACTTCAAATAAGTGTTAAAAATACATGTAGTACCACTATCTATTGTATTTGATAATGATCCATGATTCACCTTGAAGTTTTGGAAAAGTCTCCAACATGATATAAGCACTGAACTAAACATCAATACAAACTATCATCCTCAAACTGATGGCCAATCTGAGAGAACTATTCAGACACTAGAAGATATGTTGAGAAAATGTTATATGGACTTTAGTGGAGGATGGGACCAATATCTTCCAATGGTTGAATTCTCCTACAAAAATAGTTTCCACTCTATCATTTGAATGACACCATACAAAGACCTTTATGGGAAAATGTGCAGAACACCGACGTGTTGGGATGAAGTCAGTGAGAATAAGATGCTAGGACCTGAAATGGTTGAAGAAATAGTTATGAAGGTGAAAACCATTCAGTATCACATCAAGGAAGCCCAAAGTTGATAAAAGATTTATGCAGATAATTGTCGATAATATATTGAGTTCATAGTTGGAGACATTGTATTTCTAAACATATCTCCGTAGAAGAAGGTTATGAGATTTTAGAAGAAAGGAAAGTTAAGTCTGAGGTACATAGACCCCTCAAGATCCTTGATCATATCAGAGATGTGGCCCATAGACTGGCACTTCCACCTACCATGTTGAAAGTACAATATGTTTTCCATGTATCCCTCTTAAGGAAGTACATACCAGACCCTTCACATGTACTCTCTTCAAGGGTGGTACAGTTGGAGAATGATCTTTCTTACAAGGAGAATCTAGTGAAGGTATTGGATCATAGAGATAAATTTCTACATAATAAGATTACTAACCTAGTCCATGTACTATGGAAGAACCATAAGTACGAAGAGGTGACATCAGAACTGGAGGAGTTAATGAAGTAAAAGTACCTGCACCTGTTTATGGCTTAGAATGTAAAATGAAATTTCGAGGGAAAAATTTCATAAGGGGGGAAAATGTAATGACCAAATGTTTTTACAATGGAAATTATTTTCTTATAAATATGTTATATAATCACATGAAATAACAGCATAATGAATTACTAAGTACTATGTGACCTTTAAACATAGTTTTGTCACTTTTTTTATTTGAATTTTGAAAAACAGTCATCTACAATTGTGATCAATAAGTTATTTGGAGTCTGATAAGACAAAATTAATTTTTTTATGAATAGTAACATAGCTTTATGAATAGTAACATAAATTTATGAATAGTAATGAATTTTAATTAATAGAAAATCAGCTAAAAAATAGAAACTTCGCCCATGAATGTATAAATACAATTTAGATATCTTAAAAGTAAAAAAATGATCAGAGTATGAGTATTGGTATTTTTGTATGTCATAAATATTTTATTAAAAATTTTATGATTAATTTAATAATTTAAAATGGAAAATATTATCATTAATATATAATCATAAATTTTTACATTATTGTCTTATGGTTATAAGATAATTGTACGGGACCTTGGCTAAATTTTCAAGGTGTTATAAAATGATTTATAGTTTTAATGTCGTTTTTGTTGAATTAATTATTATTTAATTGAAAAATTAAATTAAAAATATTTAGAAAATTATTTTCAAAAAATGGAGCTCATTTTTTAATTCTACACGTTGAAAAACAGTTAGGGTAAATTTTTGGAATTTTTCTAAAATACTTGAATTTTTTGTGAAAAGTAAAAATACAGTTTTGAGTTTTTGGTATGTTTAATGAAATCCAAATTATGTAATAATTAATATAAAATTCTGGTCAACTTATGTACAGTAAAATATCTTATGAGGTGTCCTAAGTGGCTAATACCATGGGGAAATACCATGTGAAAGCCCATGTTTTTTCAAAAACCACTATTGAGGTGTCCTTTGAAATTAATAAAAAACTCTCTCCCAAGGTGGCCTCAACCCTCCAATGTCCCAACCTTCAAGTTTTAGGAGTTACTCTATAAGGTAAAAGAATCTTCCTCCCTTTTCTTTTTCAAGATTTCATTTTATGTCATTCTTTTTAATTTAAATTGGATTATGTTGGGATATATCATTTCATATCCCCTTAATGACCATATTATTTAATAATTATGAGATACCCATTTTTTCTCTCATCAAAATATTTTATGAAATTTTAAGTGACACCGTTAGGCTGCCGAATTTTCATAAGGGATATTTAAAATTTTCTTTTATTTTCAAGTTCGTCACTTTTCATTTTATTTCTTCACCTCCTTTTATACAAATTCTGTGATGACTCTAGTACCTTACATGTACAGTAATTTTTTTTCATGATAAAAGAATAATTATTCATCATCTATTATTTCCCTCTATATTATACTAAAAATGAAAAGAGCATCCGAGATGTTCTAATTTACTACAATCAATGACGATGGGTTTTCAATTTCCGTTAGCATATCCAATTATGGTCACAAAACCATTTTCATGGTTGAACCAGATCATAATATATGTATTATTTCTCATATATGGGTCTGGAATATTTTTTTACTCATGGTTTTGATTTATAAAAAAAAAACGAGTTCGTTGCGTTCAAAAAAACGCCAATTAACCCAAAGAGTTATCATTAAATAATTTATATAATGATTCATCTTCATGCCAAGTAAAAAAATGTAATATATAATCATGTAACCTAATGTGTTTTATATAATAACATATAAATCAAATTCTGGACAACCATCCCCATTTTACATGATTCTCTGAACATGAATATAAGTGAACCAATCATTATAACCAAGGAAACAAATATACCCAAACAATGAAATTGAACCTCATAACCAATCAAAAGATTATGAATGATCTAAAAAAGGTTTTGATAAATCATTTAAATATTTAAGAAGTTATATAATTATTAATTAATGAATCCAATTTGATTATTCATGCCACTAATATCAAGTGGAAAATACCACCAGACTTAAGGTAATGGATCCTCTCTATTTCACTTTTATTCAAGAATGTTCTCTTTGTTATGCCATTTTTTATAAAATTAATAATGTTGGGGTATGATTTCTCACCATACCCATACTTTCCTAATGATGTATAATATATTATAAATCTCTTTATCTCTCATTAGTAAATCCTACGTACAACTGATACCATGTAGATATTCCGTAAGGGATTCTACCCGTACCACCTCTATTCATTTGAGTTTCTCCATAGTTCTTCTTACCCAAATGAAGTTGTCCTTTATTTTTCTATAAAACTTCTACATACTTTTTAATGTGCTCCAAAATCATGTTGCATGATCCATACCTCATTCAATTTTGGGGATACACATACCTTTATGTGATTCCCTCCTTGATACTTCCCAACAAGAAAACTCGTTTTAAGGGAAATTCTTCAATTTTTAACAAATTAAAGTGCACTATATCATTTGTTTTAAGACACAATTTTTTTTAACATTTTTATTATTAAAACCATATTTTATAACTTCTATTTTTATATAAAATATTATTCCCTTTTCAGTTTTAAATTCTCTTTAGTAGTTTACTTAAAACAGCACGAAAATGTTTTTAATGCTAAGAATTTCCAAAATAATCTTCTTATATATTTTCACTTATATTTGACATCACTCACCATTCTATATGAATATTTTACCTTATTTATGTACATGTATGTTTTAATTACTTTCTCTCATGGACACTTTTATGATACTCCCATTCATTATGCTTTATGACAAGAATGTGATACCCATTTATCTCCATGAGTTTCCTTATGTTTATGTAATATTTATTATGCATAACTCTTTATGTGGAGAACATATTCATGAAAAATAAGATGGGTGAACCCAGAAAGAGCTCTAATGCATTGGGTAAAGTTAAGTCTCATGAGATGTTATGTGCGACGGTCTTGGCGGTTAGCCTTGGCTTGTGCTACTATGTGAAACAATCTTGGCAGTTACCCTTGACTTGTACTAAAGTCATGTTTTATGTTTCTGCCACATTACAATGAATTTGTGTTTGTATGATCCCATTTTTATATGTTATGTTCCATTTTATATCATTATGTCATATTCTCTAACCCTTTTTCTAAAGCCATATTCTTTTGTTTATTTCCATACTAGGATTTTATCTCATACCTTCGTTCATGTAATCCTTAGGGTACCCTATGTAGATGTAAGGGCTAAAATTAAGTTAGGATATCTTTATTAATATTAAAAAAATAATTGTTTTTTATTCCCATGTTTTTAGTTTTATGTACTTTGTCTTTAAATACACAAGACTTAACGATCATTGGCTTGTACTATAATGTATAATTATGCTTAAAATCATGTAATGATATATATAAAAGGATAAGGTCGATATAAAATATAAGTGGGGTAGGATTTATACTTTAATAATAAATTCATTAACTGAACAAACCATAACCAAACAACTCAGTATATGATGCATGAACAAATGAAAGGCAACTTAAACACTTAATTTATTTCAAACCCACATAAAAGTGTACCATATAGGAAGACAAAAAAACTATCAAAGTAAAAATCAGAAGAAAAACTAAATACTCTAAGGATACCATAAGACTCCATGCTTCACAAGAAACAAGCTACACCATCCTCAAACAACCCAAGTATCACGAGGTGGTGCTAAAAACATGTGATACTTTACCATTGACTGTGTCCCAAAAGATAGCATATGCAAAAGAAACAAAGTTCCAAAGAAGAGGTGAGTATAAAACTCAGTAGGTTTTCCCCAATGACATCCCTACTCACACCACTAGGATATAAGAGTTATCAACAATTACATAAAATAGTTTATAATAAAAACTTTCTCAAAATAGTTCAAAATTAAATATAAAAAAGTTTCTAAAACCATTTATAACCAAAAGCATACAAGTGAAATTGAAACCAATTTTCCATCAAGTTATTTTCTAGAAAAATAACTAAAAAATGCTTTAAAACTATTTCTCAATATTCTCTTCGCATACTCGATCTATTACACATATCCACACAACCAACCATGCATGCTACATGATGACAGTTCCATACTCATGAGCAGTTTATTGCCAATCTACCAAGTCATCCCTAGGTAATTATATCCCATGTGAAAGTTGAATTTTGGAACTGAGCCCAAGTTCATATTTCAAATGAGCCATGGAAATTCAACATGAACACACACACATATTCCCAAGGATCATGACAAATTTTTTTTCAATAAAACCCCCTTTTTATTGAACACCATTTTCCATAAACAAACATTTAATTTACAAACCATTTCAAGAAAACAGACTTTTTATTGAAAAAATATTTTCCATCAAACCATTTATCAATTCAATATAATCTGTAATTTAATATCACCATTTTAAATTCAATAATCTAAAGAAATTTTAACAACAATCAAGATTTCACAATTTTACAAAAATGATAAATAATCATTAAATAGGATTTATTCTACATGTTTAACCAAGATTTCACAATAAATTTACTTAAATTTAATCTATTTAAACTAATAAAATCAATTATAGTAAGAGGAAATGAATTTTAAGCCACCTACATCGAAGGTTTTGATGAAACTCGACAACAGATGAAGAACACACAAGAAACCGACTCAATTCTCCACAAAACTGCCTTAGATCTATTCCAATATTAGGATCAAGACCAAATATCAACATATTTGGAATTAAAAATATTATATCTAACCATAATAGGTATATATATAATAAAATGATAATATAGGATAAGTATATCTAACTAGATCTATGAAATCGATCAAGAACGATGAAGAATGATCACATACTTCAAGAATATGACTTCAAATCATCAAGGGAAGCCTTTAGATTGCTTCCAAATCAATGAGAGAACCTTATTTGGACTTAGGAGAAGGAAAATCCAGAGTTAGAACCGGTTTTAGAAAAATGTGTGGATTAAAGGCAAGGATACCCTAGATCCACTTTTTTAGGATCTGGTTTTAACCCCGCGCCCTTAGTTTTCATGGTTAGACAAACTGTGTGCTAAAATTATGTCAGAAACTTCCTCAAGGAAACCATCACATGGTTTTCTAGAAAAATATCCCTAATCATGCTCAAACTGTGCTAAATGTAATTCCAAAAAAACTACAATTGTATACGGTTTCTCTTAGGATATTCACACAGTTTTGACAAACCGTGCATAGACCGTGCGCCTCTACTCTAGCCCCCAAAACTTATTGAATGTTCACCAGACTCTCCCACACTTCACCCAATAACTTTATCTACATAAAAAATAAAGAAAGGGTTATTTACCAAAAATCAAGGGAACTACATTGTCCCCACCATATGCCTTTATGTCCCTGAAAAGTATAAAATCATCATGGCTCTGAAAGAGTTCTGGCCATTTCCCTTTCATTTCCTTCTCACATTCCCATTTCTTTTCATGAATATGACCACGTTTCCATAAAACCTGTACTATAATGAGGATTTTTCCATGAAATACATTCTCATACCTACCTACAATCCTCATTGGGATATGTACCAATGAAGCATATGACTCTAAGTCAATGTGATACCATCAGATTACATGGTCAAGACCAGGTTGATACTCTTTTATATAGGATACATGGAACACATTATGCACCGAACTGAACTATGGTGGTACTTAAAATTGATATTCCACCTCTCCAACCCATTCCAATATCTCAAAATGGTCCATGTATTGAGGAGATAACTTTCCTTGATTCCCAAAATAATGATGTCCAAGCCCTATCGATATCCTCAAGAACACATGATCGGTCACTTCAAATGACAAAAATCATCAACGATGATTCACATAAGATTTATGATGACTCTGAGCCATCTACATCCTATTTTTGATGAACTGAATATTCTCTTTTATTTCATAGATAAGAATAGGCCCAAATAGTGAAGTCTCCCCTGTTTCCACCCAACACAGTGGAGAATGACAAGGACACCCATAAAATTTTTCAAATAGAGCCATATGTATCAAGGTCTAATAGATGTTATTATATGAGAACTCCAGTAAGGGAAGATGATCCTTCCATGAGCCACAAAAATCCATTACACAATCCTGTAACATGTCTTCTAATATTTGTATCATCCACTCAGACTGGTTGTCCATCTGAGGATGATACACCATACTCATATTCAACTGAGTTCCAAGGGATTTTTGTAAGGATTTCCAGAAACAAGACGTGAACCTCATATCTCTATCTAACATTATTTACACTGGTACCCATGCCTCTTTACCATTTCATAGATATATATTTTAGACAGATCCTCCACCATATGAGTTTCACAAATTGGAATGAAATGGGCTGACTTGAAAAAACAATCTACTATCACCCATATGGCATCGTGTTTTCAGACCGTTCTTGGGATACCGGTAACAAAATACATATCTATATTTTCCCATTTACACACTAGAGTATGAAAATAATTTAATGTAATTGCGGGTATTGGATTCTATACTTTAACCTACTAAAAAGTTAAGAACCATGAGACAAAATCATCCGGTTTCCTTTTCATGCTGCTCCACCAAAACTGCACCTTCATCACCTTATACATATTATGTGTGCCTGGATGTACAACCCATATCAAATGGTGGTAAAAATGAAGAAGTTTTTTCTAAAAATCCATTGGTTTAACCCTATAATATCTGAAACACAAAACTAAACTCCCATTAAGTTTCCATACCTCAATGGTCTCCCCACTACTGAGTTTTAAACTCATAACCAGGCATTCTGCATTAGATGTTTGTGACTCTTTGACCATATTTACCAAATCAGGAACAAGAATAGCTAAAAAGAAAACTAAAACATCACTTTGGTATTCACATTCCACATGAATGTAAGCTAGGATGGACATCAACTGCCATTAATATGAAGCTTATTTCACCGACTGAGCATATAAATTTATGCTCAATGCATCTTCCACTGAATTACCTTTTCCCAGTGTATAAATCAAGTCAAAGTCAAACATCTAGAGATACTAAATCCATCTCCTTTTCCTCATATTTAAATCTCATTGTGAGAAAATGTGTTTCAAGCATTTATGATCTATAAACACAGTGAATTTATCAACAAAGAGATAATGACACTAGTTCCTCAAAACATGGATGACTACAGCTAGCTCCAAATCATGTGTTGGAATTATTCTCATTCTCTCTCAACTTACTTGGACCATAAGCCACAAAATGCTCTCCTTGCATAATAACACAACCCAATTTGGATCCTGAAGCATCACATTACACCACATATTCCCATCATGATTCTAGAAAAATCAAGATTGGTGTAGAAGTAAGATGAAATTACAGCTCCTATAAAGACTTCTGACATTCCTCTTTCCATTGGAATGAATCATTATTATTTGTAAAAGTTATCATTGGTGAGGCTAGCCCTAAGAAGTCACACACAACATGTCGGTAAAAATATCTAGACCAAGAAAACTTTGTATCTCAAAGAAATTATTTGACAGTTTCCACAAGATCACAACTTCAATATTTTTAGGATCCACTAAAACACCTTTTCTAGAAATCACATGTCCCATAAAGCATACCTCCTATATCCAAAAATCACACATAGATAGTTTGACATAAAAATGGCGATCTCTCAATATTTGTAACATTGTCGCAAGATATTCCTCATGCTCAACACATGTCTTTGAATACACCAAGATTTCATAAAAAAACACCAAAAAAAGAGTCCAGATATCACTGAAATATCCAATTCATAAAATCCATGAAGACTTATAGTGAATTAATAATACCAAAAGTCATGCCTATATATTCATAGTGGCCATATTTTCTTCAGAAAGATATATTTGGAATGTACTCCTTATAAACTTGAAATTGGTGATATCCTAATCACAATTCAATTTTAGAGAACCACTGAGCTCCCATCAATTGATCAAACAAATCATCAATGCGTGTAAGTGGATACTGATTCTTTATCATGAATTGGTAAATTTTATGATAATTGACACATAGCCTAAGAGTTCCATCTGCTTTGTTTACAAAAAAGACCGGTGGTTCCCATAGAGACATACATGGCCAAATGAAACCCTTACTTTCCATTACCTCCAACTGCACATTAAATTCCATTAACTATATTGGTTCCATAATATAATACGGAAGGGAAATAAGGCTGGTCCCTTGAAGGAGATCAATTATAAACTACACTTACCTTATATGTGGTAAACCTGAAAAGTTATTAGAAAAGACATCTGTAAATTGATCCACCACTATTCGAAAACATACATCCTAGATCTCTTCCATTGCTTCCAAATTCAACGCCACCAACTGGTAAGAGACCGTTCCCACTACTGGTTCCAACAATCCCATTGCACCTATATTTATGAACTTTTCTCCTCTGAATAGATTCTTGATGCCATCCTTAGTTGTCAAACTAACCATTCTTATAGAATAGTCGATGTGAGACTTGAATGTTGTCAAACAATCCATACCAAGGATTATATCATCAAAATATATTTCCAACATTGAGAAGTCCCATTTTAGCTCAACTCCATCAACAGTTATAGCACCCAATATACACATAAAGGCTTGGCATTCTCTTTCACCAACAAGAGTTTGATGTTTTATCACTAAATGTATCATATCAAGTTTTAAACATAGCGAGTCAATAACATGACAATCAATGAACAAATTTAATTCACCAGTGTCAAACTACACTTGAATAAGAGTATAATTCAAAAGAATCATACCTCTAACTATAGATGGTCTTACTTGATCATCCACAACCATCTGCTCAGCTCCATATAGTTTCTTCATCACTTAACTTTTCTCCTTGTTTAATTACTGATATTTACCTTACTGAGAAGTCATGCTATTATGAGAATCACCTTGGAATGCTTTTCTTTTCTAATGAGACTCATTCTACTGGCCTCGTCCTATCGAAGCATATAATGCCTATGACACTTGAAAAGTTTCTCAAGGACAAGACCTCAGAACACTATGACAAAATCACTTAAAGTGTCCCATGTTGTTGCAATTATGGAATGATCTTAGTGATTCTTTACATTTCTTCTTTATGTGGTCAAAGAAACCACATTGGTAGAATCCCACTTGGCTCTTTGGTTGTGGAGGAAGATTTACTAACCAAGTAGTTTGATTCTGATTCCCACTCCCACCTTGGAAATAGGTGTCCCTCTTTCATTTTCTCCTAGAATATGAGTTTCCACCATTTCGAGTAGGGATCATCATAATTCCTCCTCCCATATCTCTTGAGATATCTCTCTCAACCACCGCCACTCTGTTCACCATCTATGTATAGTCATTAATACATAGCACCACAATCTTTGATCGAATTTCCTACCTTATCCCTGATTCTAAGATGTGTGCCTTCATGGACTCACTCGCCACAATGTATAGTGAAAAGAATAATAAATTCATGAATTTAGCCACATATTATGTGACAGAGATATTATACTACTTCAGGATAATGAAGTTCATCATCCCATGGATCTTGAACGTGTGAGGATAGAATTTTTTATTAAAGAATTCCTCAAATCCTCCCAAGTAAGGCCTTGATCCACTTTAGCATGCAGTAATAGTTCCCACCACTAGTGTGCAAGATCCTTGAGCATGTACATGGCCAGATTTAATTTTATCTCCAATGGTGTGCTGTTGAATTTTACGATACGATTCATCATGTTCATCCACAACTCCACCTTTTCCAGTTCAGAATCACCTTAGAAGATGGGTGGATTCTACTTCATGAACTGAATAGAATGATCTGCGTGCCTTTGATCATCCCTCCAATTCCCCATTTCCATAGCTTGAAATGATTGAAGGATACCTTGAACCAATTATTGGTTCACTTGTGGCTCAGGTGAAGCCACATTCTCTGTATCTTCTTATGGTTGGTTTCAATGATGCCTACTGGGTTCTATTTTCTAAACAGACAATAAACTTGGTAATTCTCACTCCCAAGAAACTAATGGATTAGTATTTCAAATTCTATCACATCAACTATCAAAAAACTATTTTGAAAAAAAAATATTTTCCACATTCAACCATTTTTGAAAAAAATCTCATTACTTATTTTTAAAATCAAAACATTATCAAAATACTTATATCATACAAATTTTCAAAGTCTTTCATTTGAAAAGAAATTCTGTATTTTTAAAAAATATACATCTTTGCACGAAATCATAAATCATTACTCACAATGTGATATGAAATGATAGTGGGAATTCATTCTTATACAATGCATTTCATGCTTATCTCATTGGATAAACCCATGAAAACGATATTCCAAAATCTTATAAGTATCTCCAAAACACTCATGTACTCGACTCCCTGGTAACTTGATGTTTAGAATAAATGGGTTAGCTACATAATTTTATACTATAAATTTCAAGTTCTAACAATCTTACTCCTTTCTAAGATTCCAACCCAAGGAATAACCAAAAATTAATTTAAACTTCAAGACAAAGAACACTTAAAATTAATTGTTAGGCAAGGACTGAACAAGATGATAACATTTGTAATGACCCACTAATTCTCATTGGCTTGAGAGTACAAAAAGTCATTACATGGCCATAAGCGAAATTTCCAAGACACAAAAGGATAGAAATAAATTCCTAAGGGTTTCAAATACAAGTGGGGGATTTTTTACCCTTTGATAATAAAACCATTAATTCAACAAAACATAACCAAACAACTCACTATATGATTAATGGAAAAATAAAAGACAACTCAAACACTTAATTTATCTCAAAACCACATCACAATGTACCACAATGAAAGAAAAGCAAACTATAAAAGTAAAAAAAATAAGAACTGAAGACTCCAAGAAGGACACAAGACTCCATGCTCCACAATCTCCAAGCTCTACAATCATCAAACAGCCCAAGTGTCATGAGGTGGTTCTAAAAACATGTGACACTTTACCTTTTCCCATGTCTCTAAAGATAACATGTGAAAAAGCACCAAAGTGCCAAATAAGGGGTGAGTATAAAACTAAGTAGGTTTTCCTCAATGAC
Organism: Viscum album; assembly: GCA_963277665.1. Taxonomy (NCBI): domain Eukaryota; kingdom Viridiplantae; phylum Streptophyta; class Magnoliopsida; order Santalales; family Viscaceae; genus Viscum; species Viscum album. The sequence goes on along the minus strand of OY728141.1, from coordinate 1,751,327,786 downwards.
TTCCCTCATCACACCACTAGGTTATAAAAGTTAGCAACATTTACATAAAATAGTTTATAATAAACAATTTCATAAAATAGTTCATAACTAAATATAAAAAAGTTTCCAGAACCATTTATAACCAAAAGAATACAAGTAAAATTGAAAAAAAATTATAGAAAGGTATTTTTGTATAAAAATAACTAAAACAATATTTAAAACCATTTCTCAATGTTCATTTGGAATACCCATTCCATACCACACATCCACACAACCAATCACGCATGCTACACAATGATAGTTCCATAATCATGAGTGGTTTCTTGTCGATCTACCTAGTCATCACTAAGTAATTATATCCTATATACTAGTTGAATTTTAGAACTAAGAACAAGTTCATATTTCAACCAAGCCCTATAAATTCAATATGAACACACAAACTAATATTCCCAATGATCATGCCAAAAAAAGACTTTTCAATAAAATCACCTTTTTATTGAAAACCATTTTCCATAAAAACCATTTCAATGAAAAAATATTTCAATAAAAAACCCTTTTTATTGAAAACCCCTTTTCCTTCAAACCATTTATAATTTCTGGGAAATCCATAATTTAAATTCACCATTTTTAATTCAAGAAGATAAAGTAATTTTCACAACAATTCATCAAGATTTCATAATTTTACAAAAATTATAAATCATCACTAAAGAGGATTTATTACATGTGTATAACCATGATTTAATAATAAATTTTGTTCAATTTAATAAATTTGAAACTAATACAGTAAATTCTATAAATATGAGATGAGTGCGAAGCCACATACCTTGAAGGTTTTGATTAAACTCGACAACAGATGAAGAACACACAAGAAAATCGGTCAATTCTCCACAAAACTTCCTTAGATCTCTTCTACAATAATGATCAAGACCAAATGTCATAATATTTGGATTAAAAAATATTAGATCTACCCTTAAAGGGTATAGATCTAAGAAACCATTAATAGAGGAGAAGTATATCTAAGTAGATCTAAGAAACCGATCAAGAACGATGAAGACCAATTACATACTTCAAGAATCTGGATTTGAATCACCAAGGGAAGCCATTTTATTGCCTCTAGATCAATATTAGAACCTTATTTGGCCTTAATAGAATGAAAATACAATGTTAGACCTATTTTTTTGGAAAAAAAGATGGATTAAAGGTAAGACCGACCTATATCTACTTTTTTAGGATCTTTTTTTAACCCCACACACAGTTAGTTTGCATGATTAGATTAACCATGCGTTAACCGTGTGTTAGATACTACATTAAGGAAACCCTATCATGGCCTCCTCTAAAGGTCTCCCTAAACATGTTCAAATATTGATGAATACACTACATAAAAACTGTAACTATGCATAGTTTCTCCTAGGATATCTGTATGGTTTGGACAAACAGTGCATATACCATGCACCTCTCCTCTATCCACAAAACTTATTTAAAGTTCACAAAAATATCCCATCCTTCACCTAGTACCTTTATATACATAAAACATAAATAAATGGTTACTTACTAGAAACTAGGGGTACCACATGAACAATCTAAATAGAGTTGGGGGGATTCGACCTCAAAATATTATGAGGGAGAAAAATAATAATTTCCCCCCATTTTAAGGCTACCAACTAATTAGTATGGTCTTGCAAGGTAGTCAGTGATTAAAAAATCCTATAGGGACACTTTCTTCTACTACTACTACTACTATATAGACGGGGAATACTAAAGCCTAGGATTTTTATAGACATTGACAAGATAATGGCCTCTTGAATCCAGGGCAACAACAGCCACCCCTGCCACTCCTGAGGCCCTCTCGATCTCCTAGGATAACTCCAAATCTTAATTCCTAACACAGAAACACTCTTTTTAAGGGTTAAAAACTCTATAATTCAACTCAAAATCCAGATTAAAAACCTATCCTTTCTATCAATTTAATATTTTAATTCCTTTTTTAATTTCTAGCTTGTTTATACACATGAGTTATTACACATATCAGAGGTAGTTGACCCAATTCCTCTTATCTCTTCATGCACTTTATGCATGTTCATGGAAAATGTTTTAATTCTCCTTATTCTATGATGATATGAAATTACATATATATACATAATCTTTATTATATGATAACATGTTTTTCAAAAGATGTTGAGATAATAGATTAAATAAACACATGATAAACATACTAAATTCTATTTTTAAGGGAATATGAAGTTATATAATTTATAAATTAAAAAAATTGAAGATGATCTATATCAAACTATACGACCATAAAAAAATTTCATAAAAATATTTATTATAAATAGGGCATATATAGGATTTTATCCTTAAATATTACTAATTTTAGGATAAATAGTAAGTCAAAATTAACGAAAAGTTGATCATAGGCTTTAATTATACTATTTCTTATTTAAATATTACTTGTGATAAGTTCTTATCAAAATTATCATTGACATTTTTATGTTCTTTAAATCAAGATCTTGATATTTAAGGTAACAATTTTCATTTTCTATGATTTTATTTACATAGATGAAAAACATATTTTCAAATGGGATCTTTGAAAAATTATATATTCTCAAATAGTATTTTTTTAAAAAAAAAATTATGTTTCCTTCCATTTTTATATAATTTCCCCATATTTGGTTAATAAAAAAGTGTAAAAAATAATCATTGTATTAAAAAAATGAGGATATACTCTAACATTTAGGGAATCAAGAATGAGTAAAAAATTAAGAATAATTTCTAGCACATTCATATTATTTTTTTTAATAATAATTTTTAGATTTATAAAGTGAATTCTCATTTATTTATTACGGGATTTATTTAATTGTCTATGACCATGATATGAGTATGAAAATTTATCACCATAGGATGTGTATATATGTTTTTAATGTAAATTTTGAAATATTTTAATTAAATTGATGGATTTAATATCAAATGTTTTCTCATTTTATAATCTAAAATCAAATATGTGATCACTATTTTAATTATTAATCCATTGATTATTAATGAAAAGTTTCAATTAAATTATTTTTTGTAATAGTATGAATGGGTATATAAGTCCCTTAATGTTTTGTTGGTAATTGATTAATGAATAAATCATATATCATCATATTTTATTATTTATTTTTATTTATATTTTTTAAATTTGTAATATTTAGATATTATTACTATTTATTTTTTTCACTCATTTTTAAAAATTATAAGAAACTTATCACAGAATCTCAAGTTGAAGTAGGTTATTTTCTTAAATTTATTAAATAATCATATTGGAAATTTAATTATAGTTTTAATTCAAATACAATGATTCTATTAATAATTAATGAAGTTTTTTAATGGACTCCTAGCTTTAATTATTAATTTTTTATAGTGATCCCATAATCTCATATGAATATTCATTAACAACATATTGATTCCTTAAATTTGTATCTAAGGTATGATGATTTATAGTTTACTGGTTTACTTTTAATTTAAATATTTTTTGGTTCTTATAGAATTATTCAAGGACTCTCTTATTCTATTTTGAATTAAAATTATAGGATGGTTCATAAATAAATTTATAATATTTGTAAAAAACAAGATAAAATCTAGTTTGTATCCGAAAATTTTGTGTTCATTTGATTTAAGGTTAGGGTAGGATTAAGAATATTTTTATTCTTAAACCATGAAAAAAACACGTGTTATTTAAATAATTATAGTTAATATACATGTTTCCTTTAAATAATAATTAATTTTGATAAACCATTACTTTTATAGATTTATTTTTCTAGAGATGCTTCAACATGGTTTTGGAAAATTAAATATGTCTTAATAAGATAAACATGGTTTTTATTGAATTTGTAATATCCATTCATATATGCAGTGTATTTATTGAGAAATTACTTCTTAACTATAATAAAATTTCATAAAAATGATAAATATTCATGGAATCATTTTAAATATATAAAGAATATCTTGATAAATTTTATATTTATTATGTTTTAATATTTTTGGTTTGAGAAAACAGTATGGGGATGTATTAAACTGGCATGGACATCCTGGTAGCCACTAGTCATTTTTCATCTTCCTCCATATTTTTCATGAGGTCATGATAATGTAGTGTTGGGGTTTATAGGATATATCTATGACCAAAATTTAGTGAAGAAAACATAAAAATAAAATAAAATATTGACTGAGATAGGAAGTTGTTAAATAAAATGAAAAATCATTTATGCATACTTCACTATTGATCTCCATTATCTCTTATCTAGTGAGGTAGATGGAGACATATTAGTGAATACACTTATTTACACACATCCATAAGTATCCATAAACTAAATGGAATCATCAAAATTTTTTGTAGGATCTCTTATCTTTTAAATGGCGTGATAACACTATTAGGAATATGAATTTCGTTCAATTTTTGATTAGTTGACCAAAATGAGAATCTTTAAATATGAAATTCCAACTAATCAGATGGTGACAACAAAATATAGTGGAAGAAGGTGGTCTAAAGGATATATTTCAAAATTGGGAATCTAAAAGTTATATTCTAGATGTTGTGTGTAAGTTGGTAAGGATCTAGATGATATGAAAAAAAGTTTCTACAAAGGAATACGTTGGAGCATCGGGTGATGATATATAAAATTCTTCCTAATAGGTTTTACAGTAATAGGAGAAATGTAAGGTTCATCAGAAGCATTGTAAGTGTAATGTTTACTATTCACTAAATGTAAACAGTTAGGTGTAGACTGTTATATGAAATTAGAGGTTACAATGATCAATGGAGAGACTTCTATAAATGTTGAAACTCTATACAACCAGTTGACTAGTTTAACCCCACTAAAAATTTGGATTGGGACCACATGAACACATATTATTTGATTACATATAATTAGAGATATAATTAGCTAAATTGGAAAATGTGGTTGTAATATTTATAAATTCTTATTAATTAAATTACACAATAGTGTTCCCTAATGGATGTATTACTAAATGTCTAAACCGTGTAACTCCACTATGTCCATTACTTGATTTCATTCCCAATTTAATATTTGGTTGTGTGTTTTTCTTTAATGTATGGGTGGTTTTACCCAATTCAGTGATTTATGGTGATGTTCATCTTTTTTATGTTCTGATACATTGAAGTTGGGGGAGATCCTTCTGGTTAGAGAAAGTTAAAGATATTTAATTATACCATCATATTTTTTGGTGGTGACATTTGTTAGATTGGTGGTTATACATTTATCCCAACAATTAGCATCGGATCTTGGTTCAAGGGCTCGACAACATGCATGATAGTAGACTTAGGTAACATTCAATATTTTATTTATATTATATTGGTTTTTGGGAGTCATTGAATTGGAAAGCTTGATGTTCAATGAAGAAAATTACAAAATAGAAAAGTTTTAAGGGTCATACTTATTCTATTATAGGATATAATGTGACAACCCAAGCTTCCACGGTATGTTTCCCTTCGAATAATGCAATGACGTGCATTGTACACAACTTCGAGATTCTAACACCCCACAACCAATCATACTAGCCATTATGAATAGTAATACCTACTTTTTAAAATTTTAGAAATTTTATCTCTCAAAATGGACTTCATTTTTGGATTTGGAGTATCTAATTTAGCCTAAGGTTAAATTTTGGTACTTTTCGGATAACTTTAATATTTTGATGAATAGTGAAAATTACTAAATTCTAATTAAAAACAACTTTTTAATCAAAATAATTAATAGTGATAAATTATGAATTTGATTGGTTTTAAAGTATAATTAGAATATATTTTTAACTTTTTATCCAATGTTGTTCATTAGAATTAATTTCACTTTGAAATTGGACATAAACAATTGTCAATCTTTTGATATATATTGTTTCTTAAAAACACGCTATTTGTTGTCGTAGCAGAAATTAATTATAAAATTAATTAATGAAACTTTTATGTTTGGAATTTTTTAAAATAGACATCATTTTTGAATTTGGAATATCAATTATTTCCTAGGGTGAAATTTTGGCATTATTCTGAAAAACATCAAGTTTTGATGAATAGTTAAACTACTAAGTGGTAGTTAAAAAACTGAATTTTTCATAAAAATTAATTTTACCGCTTCTGTGATTGGAATTTAGAAAATATGAGAGACATAGTTAATATCAAGGAGTAAAATGTGGTTCAATAAGATGAAAATAATTTTTGGGGAATAATAACTTTTTACTTTTATTTACCACAGTTAAAAGTAAATAGGGTAATTAAGGGTAAAAATGATATTAATATTACCATAAAACATGTCCTAATTCTATTGGACAAGTGTATATAGACCAAAAAAAACCTTAGGAATAAAATATTATCATTTAGGTCCACTTGGATTAGATTAGGACATTTATTATTATTTAATTCAAAGAAGAGTTAAAAGAGTTAAAATCAAAGTTTATTTACTAAAACATTTTTAATATAGGGTTATACATAAGATAAATTAGATTCTAAATATTCATTAGAAAGATAATACGATTTCATACATAATGATAATTTATTTATAATTTTTAGACATTAAATAATTTAATATATTTATGACACAATGATGATGCAGTAATTACCATAATAGTGAAAAATTAAAATAATTGATATTATAAATACCCAAATAAATATAATTTAAGACTTTTAATGAATTAAACTAATTTTATAGGAACATATGACATATTAGGATTGATTTAGTTTACTTTTTTCGAAGTAATAATTCTTTTATGAGTTTCACAAAAATCAACTATTGAATAGTGTCAAAACTGACATAAAAGACTTTTTAAAACAAATATTATATTGTTAATTGATATTAAATTCCTAAAAATCTAAGGTTCGGCCAAGAGACTTATATAATTATAGGTATATCATTAATGGACCACTTGGGGGTATCTTGGATGTATATTGTAAGTTTATTAACTATATAATATAAAAATACAAAGTGACATGGTAAATGTCAAACTTATTAACTAAGAGTTAAAACTAAAAGATAAGGTTAATATAGTTACCAAAACCTGTCTAAATTATATTGGTTGAATGGTTTTCGACCTATCCCCACCTTAACATTTTAATAATCAACTTTTTAGCCATTAGAAACTGAATATGAATTTATTATAAATTAATAGTTTTAGCTTTTCCAAAGGTGCCCCTCACCCCTCTTATAAAAGGGCACTCCTCCTTCTCATTTCTTCACACCTTCAAAGCCTTTTGGTTCGGACAACCCCTGCCCAAATACTCTATAAACTTCCCTAACTACAACCTATAGTCCTTAGTTTGATCAGAAAGCCAACCTAAGGAGCCCTTTTGATCAAATCAAAAGGAAGAGCCCGAAGAAGAGGTAATGTTTTCAGCACCCCTTTTCAAGTTCCTTTCTTCTTACACTTATTCTTTCATTGTTATTACCATTCTAAAATAATAACTCCATTATCTTATATATACTGTGATGTTATTATTTATATGTTACAACCATATTCATTATTCTATCCACCCTTTGAATAACATGTCACCATACGTGCGTACGTACGACTCACCGTCTCCACGTCGTGGTGTAATTGTTATTCAATATAGTATTATTTGGGTGGGTATAATAATGATGTGTAACTCATGAAAATAATAAATATAAAATTATAATTATTCTGTATATATGATATACCATCCAATTATATATTATTTTAAATTCAAAAGAATGATATTGTCGCTCGTGCGTACGTACGGACTACCGTCTCCACGAACACGATGAGATTCATTCTCTGTCGTATCCATTCAAGTATAATTATCATTTGATGATTTAAAAGTATTGTTTAAGGACTTGATATCATTATGGATATGAATAAGATACAACCTATCCATGAAAAACATGGCTTACGTAACAAAACATATAATAGAAAATGAGTAAGTTAACACCTGAAATGACGATAATTCTAAGATATTATTAACAAAAAAAATGTTAAAAGATCATATATGATATCATATTAATGTATATGATTCGTTAATAATTTAAAAACAATTATTTCAACATTATAAAGGAGGTTAACCTACCACCAACCAAGGAAAAGTACAAGGTAAGGGGTTTCTTAACTCACTCTTAATTTCGTGAGAATTCCATTGCTCACCACTTAATTATTTCATGTGGTGTATGTGTACTTCCCATGATTGTATTCATTGTGTAATATAATTTAATTTATGGGTATTTACATCATAATTTTATGATCCTTCTTTCATTGGTGTATGTTTCGTATGATACCTAATAGATAATGGAATTCGGAATTTCAATTTCCATTTATTCGGCTTTACGCAAACTTCATTGATTATTTTACTCCAATATTATGTGTGGAATAACTATTCATTTTCTTATGTCATAATTTCCACTCCCCTTTTCTGTGGATATACTTTTTATACACATAATCAATCCATTGATAATTTCTCAAGTCATCGATATGAATTTGATAAGAGTAATTTTAACTCATTCTTCATTTGTTGAGTTAAACATCCAATTCATTAGTGTTGTTTTTACAAGATTATGTGTGAATATGATTTGATTGTTTTACACTGAATATCCAATCATATTTAGTGTATTTATATTTTTCACACATAACTATGTCGTTGATTTATCCTTAACCTAAGGATACGACCTTTATGAGAGACTTCATCTCAACTTAAATTCCATTGAGACTTATTTGTTGTTATACACCAAATAACTTTTATGTAGTGTATATATTGTACTTTGACATAGTATATCATGAATCCCTTTATTCTCATGATATCACAAAGTTTTTATTACCTCAATTATTTGTATTCTAGTGTCTCTCTTTTGGTTAGAATCTCTAACTAAAATACCATTTTTAAATGTTTTAAAGAATTATTCATCTAAATCTTTCTCATTAATGTCCATGTTTTAAAAATGGTTTTAAGGATTTATTTATATGTACATTAATGTTTTAAAACTAAAACTTCTTTTAAAAAGTTTCAAAGTGGTATGGGACACTTTGATTCAAAAATATATTTTTAAATGGCTTCTTGACAAATAGTGTGACTTTTAAATGATTTCAAGAAAAAGGGGGATATTTCTCTCAAATAGTTTTGATAATTATTTCCATCTATGTCAACATCCTTATTTTATTCTTGATTGAGAATAATTTGATACAATACAATCTTCCATATTGTATCGAATGAGTTATGTTTGACTGTGGATGTGCTATTTTTATACCATTCATGGTTTGTGGTTAAAGTATTAACATTTCGAATGCTAGTTTTAATACGAATGTTTTTGTTATGTTTAAACCTGTTAATATGAGGAATGAATTGGGCTTAATAAGTGATGGGTGGAGCCCGCTATAGCTTCTCGATGCATCGGTAGGTCTCATGAGACAAAATAGTGTCTTGGCACAAGGCCTTGACAAAATCTTATTTGTAATCTTGGCACGAGGCCTTGGCTATGTGGTTATGATAGTCTGGCATTATGCATTCCATCAGTATGAAAGTGGTTCCTGATATTGAATTTTATTGTTCAACTAGTAGAATATCCATGTGAATAAGTAAATGGAATTATTTCATTTTATCTTTGCCATATTGTGCTGAAGTTCAAGTTTAAAAGGCTTTTGTTTTAGTTATAAATTGATTTAAGTGTTTATGCTTATCTATGAAAGATTCTGCTATATTGTTATCCTTACTGAGCATCTGAGCTCACCCCTTTCAGTGTTTTATTTTTCCCAGGATGAGAAGAAGTAATTTATGAATGACCTGCAAGGATAGTATGAGGGGATATGAAGACAAGATGTTGTTTTAGTTTTTTTACCTTATGATGTAATGTAAGACTTATGAATATATCTAGTGTTTCCAAGACTACTAAACTAATTGGTCTTTCGAGACTTGATCCTTTGTGATCATTCCAATTTTATGTAATAATGCACCGACTGTGGGTATCTAGGGTCGAGGCGTTACAGTTGGTATCAGAGGAAGTTTAGTACAAAACTTGGTATCTAGATTTAGATAAACTCTGATTAGAGAACGTAGACCTAAGATGAACATTGAGGATTAGTATAGAAGAACTTCCTAGAATTTTGGTATTATAGAGATTTTGTGAGTTTTCCGAGCAATACATCCCTGTCTGGATACGAAGAGGTAGAGGCGGTTCTGGCACAGATGTACCTAGGGGTAAAACCCTAAAACACCGCTTTGAGCTAGAATCGAACGAGAATTGGTGCACGACAATAGGCCTTGCTGCACTCTTGGTTACGACACTCCCGGAGGATATTCTTAGGATAATTTACATTTTCTTTACAAACCGATTAAAAGTATTATATATATAAGATAAGAGTAAATGACCTTGGTTAATCCTAATGTGTTTCAAATTGAGAATATGGTGACATGTTAATCTCTGAATGATTGTATGACTACTATTACTCACACAATGCTTTCTGGTTTTAGTCAATGGCTGGATTCCAAGGAAGTCATAGTGACTCTGAGAATGATGTACAAGGTGGTAACGGTGGTGGCAATGAGCAACAAAATGGAATGTTGATAGGCGTAAAAGATATCATCTTTATGCCAAATCAATTTTCCAAAAATATGATCAACAATATATATATTAACCAATTACTGGACTCAACAAAGAAGAGAAAGGTGATGAAAGATAAGAGATCCATTAGTGGAGACCATGGAGAAAGAAATCCTCAATTTCCATCATGCAGGAAATGTGGAAGGAGACACCCTGGAAAGTGTCTCAATGGGACAAAGAAATGCTTTACGTGCGGAAAGGAAGGACATAAAGTGAAGAATTGCCGAAGAAAAATGAATAGTACTATGGAAGAAGATAAAAATGGTCCCAAGAATCCATTTACAGTCATTTGCTGTAAATGTAGAGGACCTGGCCATTAACCGAGTGAATGTCCTATTCTATAGGATATTTTCTTGGTCATAGAAGAAGCTATGTGGAAATAAATGGTTGGATAAATGTTTAAAAATTATTAGTGATCCTCGTTGAAGGGTTTACTTTGGAATAATTTTCTCTTGTATTTGTAACCCTAACGTTTTCCATGTGAGAATGATATTTATGGAAGAATTATCTTTTCTCTTATGGATATAGTTATAAATAACCATTTGGTTTTATATGATCATTGGGTTTGAGGTAATTACAAATTATTATAATTTGGGATGAAAATGCAAGGTATGAGATAACATTTGTGGTTAAATTATGTTATGGTTATTTTGAAGAATTTATCTCATTTTGGTAATGTTATAAAATATAGTTTTTGAAAAAGGACAACACGTAGACCGTGTGACAACCTGTCGCGTCGGAAAAAGCTGTGGGAATCGAACCCACAACCAAAGTGCGATTGGGATTTATCGCCTACCACTGGACTACGTGAAGTCCCGGGTTAGTGTGACTATTATTTTTAGTTAAATGATTTTATTGATCAATAATAATTTGATTTGGGATCTTATGTCTTATCAAATGAATACCCTTAGTATAGGAAAATGATTTGGTGATTAAGTGATAAATGTTATTTTGGAAGTTGTTTACTTTAGTGTGAACACTATATTCCCAAGGAAAATAGAATAGTATGGGATTTCATTTTAGGAGTAATGGTGGATTTTTATCTATGTTTTTATTGTGGATTTATAATGATTTGGGTTATTTATGGAAATGATTAGGTTAATTACTTTTATGTATGTGACTTTAAGAGTAATTAATGTCATTTGGAGATACAATTTAACGTGGAAGACTACATTCTTAATAAGTTTTGGTTTTCAATATTAGTTTTGATTATATTGAAGGATTTTAAGGACAATTGATTATTGAATGGTATTTATTTAACTTTGGTGTATTGTTGGTTTAATTTTGGAGATTAATATTAGTGTTTATTTTTCTCAAGGAATATCCTTTTGGGGGATCATTATATCTTGTACTAACCATTTTGGTTTTGATTAATCTCTAAAGACAATGTAAATATATAGTTCATCCTGCATGGATCATGTGATTCTATAGAAGTTTATTCTAGCTCTTCCAGTGTGACCAAGTCTTCTTGAATACTCATCGTTTAAAAAAATGAGTTAGTGGTGGAAATTTATTAAATAATGAAAATCTACTTAAAATGTAAGTATATATCTTTATATTCTTATTCAATATCATAAATGAATTCCTCATCCTTATGTAATGTAACTTAAAAAAATGTTGTCCGTTTACTTTCCTACTAAGAGACTAATGGTCGTTTGTCCCAACACAAGTTTGTGGTTTTCTTATTGTTAACTTTCTCCTGGTCATGATTTCTATCCCTCTCCATCAGAACTTGACACTTAGTTTATCATCCATATCCATGTTTTCCTACATGGAATCCGAGTATGGGTTATCTGGGTTGACCTTTATACCTCTCTCTCTTTCTTTTAAAGTGATAGTTTTATTGACTCTTTTTCCGATGTGGGACTTTCCATTATATTTTGAAGCACAATTTTAAAAATTGCGAGGACGCAATTTATGGAAGGAGGGGAATATGTGACACCCCAAGCTTCCACGGTACGCTTCCCTTCGAATAATGCAATGGCGTGCATTGTACGCAACTTCGAGATTCTAACACACCACAACCAATCAAACTAGCTGTTATGAATAGTAATACCTACTTTTTAAAATTTTAGGAATTTTATCTCTCAAAATGGAATTCATTTTTGGATTTGGAGTATCTAATTTAGCTTAAGGTGAAATTTTGGTACTTTTCGGATAACTTTAAGATTTTGATGAATAGTGAAAATTACTAAATTTTAATTAAAAACAACTTTTTTAATAAAAATAATTAATAGTGATAAATTATGAATTTGAGTGGTTTTAATGTATAATTAGAATATATTTTTACCTTTTTATCCAATGGTGTTCATTAGAATTAATTTCACTTTAAAATTGGACATAAACAATTGTCAATCTTTTGATATATATTGTTTCTTAAAAACACGCTATTTGTTGTGACAGTGGGAATTAATTATAAAATTAATTAATTCAACTTTTATGTTTGGAATTTTGTAAAATAGACACCATTTTTGAATTCGGAATATCAATTATAGCCTAGGGTGAAATTTTGGCATTGTTCTGAAAAACTTCAATTTTTGATTAATAGTGAAACTACTAAGTGGTAGTTAAAAAACTGAATTTTTCATAAAACATAATTTTACCACTTCTGTGATTGGAATTTTGAAAATCCGAGAGACACGGTTAATATCAAGGAGTAAAATGTGCTTCAATGAGATGAAAATAATTTTTGGTGAATAGTAACTTTTTACTTTTATTTACCACAGTTAAAAGTAAATATGGAAATTAAGGGTAAAAATGATATTAATATTAACATAACACATGTCCTAATTCTATTGGAAAAGTGTATCTCGACCACAAACAACCTTAGGAATAAAATATTATCATTTAGGTCCACTTGGATTAGATTAGGACATTTATTATTATTTAATTCAAAGAAGAGTTAAAAGAGTTAAAATCAAAGTTTATTTACTAAAACATATTTAATATAGGGTTATACATAAGATAAATTTGGTTGTAAATATTAATTAGAAAGATAATACGATTTCCTACATAATGATAATTTATTTATAATTTTTAGACATTAAATAATTTAATATATTTATGACACAATGATGATGTAGTAATTACTATAATAGTAAAAAATTAAAATAATTGATATTATAAATACCCAAATAAATATAATTTAAGACTTTTAATGAATTAAAATAATTTTATAGGATAATATGACATATTAGTATTGATTTAATTGACTTTTTTCGAAGTAATAATTCTGTTATGAGTTTCAAAAAAATCAACTATTGAATAGTGTCAAAATTGACATAAAAGAGTTTTTAAAACAAATATTATATTATTAATTGATATTAAATTCATAAAAATCTAAGGTTCGGCCAAGAGACTTATACCATGATAGGTATATCATTAATGGATAAGTTGGGGGTCTCTTGGATGTATATAGTAAGTTTATTAACTATATAATATAAAAATACAAAGTGACATGGTAAATGTCAAAGTAATTAACTAAGAGTTAAAACTAAAGATAAGGTTAATATAGTAAGACAAACCTGTCTAAATTATATTTGTTGAATGTTTTTCGACCTATCCCCACCTTAACCTTTTAATAATCAACTTTGGAGCCATTATAAACCGAATATGAATTTATTATAAATTAATAGTTTTAGCTTTTCCAAAGGTGCCCCTCACCCCTCTTATAAAAGGGAACTCCTCCATCTCATTTCTTCACACCTTCAAAGCATTTTGGTTTGGCCAACCACTTCCCAAATACTCTCTAAACTTCCCTAAATACAACCTATATGCCTTAGTTTGATTATAAATCCAACCTAAGGAGCCCTTTTTATCAAATCAAAAGGAAGAACCCGAAGAAGAGATAATGTTTTCACCACCCCTTTTCAAGTTCCTTTCTTCTTCCACTTCTTATTTCTTTGTTATTACCATTCTAAAATAATAACTCCAGTATATTATATATAATGTGATGTTATTATAAATATGGTACAACCATATTCAGTATTCTATCCACCCTTTGAATAACATGTCACCATACGTGCGTACGTACGGCTTACCGTCTCCACGTCATGGTGTAATTGTTATTCAATATAGTATTATTTGGGTGGGTATAATAATGATGTGCAACTCATGAAAATAATAAACATAACATGATAATAATTCTTTATATATGATATACCATCCAATTATATATTATTTTAATATCAAAAGAATGATATTGTCGCTCGTGCGTACGTACGGACTACCGTCTCCATGAACGCGATGCGATTCATTCTCTATTGTATCCATTCAAGTATAATTATCATTTGATGATTTAAAAATAATGTTTATGGACTTTATATAATTCTGGATATGAATAAGATACAACCTATCCATGAAAAACATGGCTTATGTAACAAAACATATAATAGAAAATGAGTAAGTTAACACCTGAAATGATGATAATTATAAGATATTATTAACAAAGAAATGTTAAAAGATCATATAAGATATCATATTAATGTATATTATTCATGAATAATTTAATAACAATTATTTGAACATTATACAAGAGGTTAACCTACCCCCAACCAAGGAAAAGTACAAGGTAAGGGGTTTCTTAACTCACTCTTAATTTCGTGATAATTCCATTGTTCACCACCTAATTATTGCATGTGGTGTATGTGTACTGCCCATGATTGTATTCATTGTGTAATATAATTTAATTTATGGGTATTTAAATCATCATTCTATATTCCTTCTTTCATGGGTTTATGTTTCGTATATTACCTAATCGATAAGGGAATTCGAAATTTCAATTTCCATTTATTCGGCTTTACGCAAACTTCATTTATTATTTTACTCCGAGATTATGTATGGAATAACTATTCATTTTCTTATGTCATAATTTCCACTCCCCTTTTCTGTGGATATACTTTTGATACACATAATCACTCCATTGATAATTTCTCAAGTCATCTATATGAATTTGATAAGAGTAATTTTTACTCATTCCTCATTTGTTGAGTTAAACATCCAATTCATTGGTGTTGTTTTTACAAGATTATGTGTGAATATGCTTTGATTGTTTTACACTGAATATCCAATCATATTTAGTGTATTTATATTTTTCACACATAACTATGTCGTTGATTTATCCTTAACCTAAGGATACGACCTTTATGAGAGATTTCATCTCAACTTAAATTCCATTGAGACTTCTTGGTTGTTATACACCAAATCACTTTTATGTGGTGTATATAATGTACTTTGACATAGTATATCATGAATCCCTTTATTCTCATGATATTAAAAAGTTTTGATTACCTCAATTATTTGTATTCAAGTGTCTCTCTTTTGGTTATAATCTCTAATTAAAATACCATTTTTAAATGTTTTAAAGAATTATTCATCTAAATCTTTCCCATTAATATCCAGGTTTTAAAAATTGTTTTAAGGATTTATTTATGTGGACATTAACGTTTTAAAATTAAAACTCCTTTTAAAAAGTTTCAAAGTGGTATGGGACACTTTGATTCAAAAATCTATTTTTAAATTGCTTCTTGACAAATAGTGTGACTTTTAAATGATTTCAAGAAAAGGGGGATATTTCTCTCAAATAGTTTTGATAATTAATTCCATCTATGTCAACATCCTTAATTATTCTTGATTGAGGATAATGTGATACAATACAATCTTCCATATTGTATCGAATGAGTTATGTTTGACTGTGGATGTGCTATTTTTATACCATTCATGGTTTGTGGTTAAAGTATTGACATTTCGTATGCTATTTTTAATACGAATGTTTATGTTATGTTTAAACCGGTTCATATGAGGAATGCATTGGACTTAATAAGTAACGGGTGGATCCCTCTATAGATCCTCGATGCATCGGTAGGTCTCATGAGACAAAATAGTGTCTTGGCACAAGGCCTTGAAAAAATCTTATTTGTAGTCTTGGCACGAGGTCTTGGCTATGTTGTTATGATAGTCTGGCATTATGCATTCCATCATTATGAAAGTGGTTATTGATATTACATGTGATTGTTCGAATAGTAGAATATCCATGTGAATAAGTAAATGGAATTATTTCATTTTATCTTTTCCATATTATGTTGAAGTTCAAGTTTAAAAGGATTTTGTTTTAGTTATAAATTGCTTTAAGTGTTTATGCTTATCTATGAAATATTCTGCTATATTGTCATCCTTACTGAGCATCTGAGCTCACCCATTTCAGTGTTTTATTTTTCCCAGGATGAGAAGAAGTAATTTATGAATGACCTGCAAGGATAGTATGAGGGGATATGAAGACAAGATGTTGTTTTAGTTTTTTTACCTTATGATGTAATGTAAGACTTATGAATATATCTAGTGTTTCCAAGACTACTAAACTAATCGGTCTTTCGAGACTTGATATTTTGTGATCATGCCAATGTTATGTAATAATGCACCAACTCTGGGTATCTAGGGTCGGGGCATTACATATAAATTGAAGATTATCCAATTTAGAATGATCTTGAGGTTCTGTTGAAGGGGAGAAAACTAGAAGTTTTAGATAATGAATAATGGTAAAGTATATATAGTGTGGAACTAAGTTTTATATAGATGTATTTAGCATGGAATGTTTCTTTTATAATCCATGATAATAAGACCACTATAGAGTTGATGAATTCTACGACGGACATATTTTAGATGTTCACAACTTTGAAAAATGTATTTATGATTATGAGGTTGTTTAGAATGTGGTTTTATGAAGGTAAACTTATGAATGGTCCTATAAAAGATCGTAAAATTATATAGAGTTATCTCAAATTAGTAAGGGTCAAGTTCATAGATTGTGTGTGGGAATTTCTACAATTATCATCACTTATATAATCATGGGATGTGGTGATAACTGTTATAACTAATTATTTCCTGAAAAATAACTTGTGTTTTAGTATGAAAAAAATATTATATATAATGAACAACTTATATAGAGGGAGGTATAATAAATTACTGTAATAACACTAAATATAGAAGGTAGAGTTTTTTCTTATTATTAAATAAATCTAAGGAAATCGTAAGAAAAGTACATGGAAAGTATAAGAGGTAAATAAACTACACTTAGACCCATATGATGGCACTATAGGAAGAGACTGAATCTCAAAAAAAAAGATAGGAATCATAGGTAAAATTAAGAAAATTTATATCTTAGAAGTTAAATTTCTTCTAATGTTTAAACTATAGGTTGTGGTAGTTTAGTAATGTGATTAAATTTTCCATTGGGATCATATATCATTAACTTTGGGTATTTAATTCACTCAACTATTGAGACGGATTTCATGGTTAATTATGCATACAAAATGTTTGGTTATATTCACCTGGCTAATGATGAAGCTCCTTAAATCATAATAAAGGATGTTGTTAAAGAATGAATGTTGAATGAAATCCACCTTGACTTTAATGGAGTTCAAAAAATAATTGTTATATAAAAGAAACTTATTTTGTGGTTAGCTGGATAAAAAAGGATTCAGAACCAGCTTTGTAAATAGAGTATAAAAAATTACTTGGGGTTCTATGTTTGTGGCTAGAATAGTAAAGGATGGGAAATTTTACATGATGAGAAGATTGTATAGAGGAAAAATTTCTATAGAACCAAGTTTTTAAATTTCATAATTATTTCATTATCATCCTAGGAATCTCAGTGATAATAACATTGAATTTCTAGTGATAAAGGCTATTTTGAAACTCAATCTCACAAAATTTAGAAGTTGTGAGAGTTTTGTACTCTAAAATAAGAGAATAGTTTCACTCAACTTTAATAGAAGTTACCTTAGATCTCAAATTTTAGAGCTTTCTCACATAGATATTTGGTGGATTACCCTAGCATATTCTCAAGGATGATCCTTGAAATTTATCACATTCATTGATGACATAATATGGAAAATATGGGATTACTTCCTAAGAAAAAAAACAAATATGTTTTAAGTTTTTATTCAATTGAAATACTTGGTGTAAAGGAATATTAGTAGAAAGATGAAATACTTAAGGTACAATAATAGTGGTAAATATAGAAAAAATGACTTCTTGAAATACTATCAGTGGAAATTAATCGAGATGAAATATACTTTTCCTAAGACCCAAGAGATGAATGGTGTGTTTGAGAAAATGAATTAGAAATTAACTAAACATTGCAGTGATTAAGGCCATATTCTATAATTTCCAAGTACATTTGGGTGGAATAATTCAACTATAAAATGTATATTGTCTATAAAATTCTTTCATCACTAATTGGGAAATAGGTTCCAGAATAGTTATGGTCTAGAAAAATAGGGGAAGTATAATACCACAAACTTTTTAAAAGATTAGATAATGTCCATGTACATTCCAATGAGTGAGAAAAAATATAAGCTAAGAATAAGGAATTTTTATTTTTTGTTTATGGGGATGAAGACTTTGGATTTTGACATTGGGATGATGATAAACAACAATCCATTAAAAGCTGGGAATTTCACTTTAAAGAGATGTTCTGGTTGAATGATAATAACTTATTTGAAAATGAAGTTAAGAGTAAGGAATAAACAGAGTAGATCTAATTTTATCTAAATAGAAGTTATATAATTCATAAGTTTCAAAATTTTAGGGGGGTATGGAAATTTCAGAAGTCATTCTAGTAGATGATATACTTGAGAGCTCAAGAACGACCACATATGGGATTAGAGTTTTAAATAATGGGGTTTCAGAAATTATAGTTAATGAAATAGTAGATCCATAAGATGAATTTTATAGATATAATAGATTCATGAAATGGGTACAAATTTTTAGAAAAAAATTTCATTACTTGATTTTATTGGATATAGGATAAATCAATGGACCAGAAGAAGTAACCAGTCACAATGATTTCATAAATTTGGAGTTATATATGAAAGAATATTTGGGTTCATTTAATTAAAATAAAACCTAATATCTAATGAAGATATCATAATGGAATATAATTTTATAGATAAAATATGTATTTTAGTTAAAATAAGTGGTAGATAGTATAATTAGGTACACGATAAGGCTGTTGGTGAAAGGCTTTTAGTAAAAATAATGAGTGGGATTCTTTGGATTTTTTTCACTAGTAGTTAAACACAATAACATTCTGATGGTTGTCATATTATTTTTTATGATATATTACATCTTGATCAAATGGACATAAAAATTAAATCCTTCATAGTGAATTGGAAGAGAAAACCTACAAGAAACAGCTTGATGGTTTTGAGGATAATCAGAATAAGGAAATGCTTTCTATGCTGAAGATGAGTATTTATGGATTGAATCAAATTCCAAGGAAATGAAACCATAATTTTGATGATTTAATGATATATAAATGTTTCATATAGATCAACTTATATCCGTATTTCTACTAAAAGTTATTCAAGGATGGAATTTTCATCTTCCCACTCTTGTTTGTGGATTATATTCTCTCAAAAGAGACGAATAATTATTTGTATAGAAGATCCAAGATGAAAGATCTAAGTAAGGAAAATAAAATCTTATAAATGAGGATTTTGAGAGAGAAAAATATTAGAATATTGGTATTTTCTCAAATATAATACATTAGAAGACGAATGAATTATTTGGGATATCTAGATGTAAGTTGATCTTAACTCCACTGGTTAGACACATTTAATTTTTCCAAGGGGTAAGTGCTAAAAATAGAAAAAAAGGATAAATACATAGAGAAAGTTCTATTCAAATCAATGGTAGGTATTATGATGTACATAATTGAATTTAATTGACCATATGATGCATCTTTAGTGGAATTTATTAACCAGTTCATGAAAATCTAGGGAAAGAACACAAGGAGTCTATAAAATGGATTCTCCAGTATCTTAAAGGATAAAAAATATAGAATTATAATTCAGAATGGATTATCCACTTTAGGGTTATTTATATTCAAAATTTGTGGGATATTAAGATACATAGAATATTTTAAATTTCTATGTGTTACCATATAGAGGAATGATAGTTGACTAGATGTAAAGGTTGAAAAAACTGGTTACACTGTCCAAAATAGAAGTAGAATATATAGTAACAAAATAAACAGGTAAAGAAATAATATGGTTAAGGAATATATTATATGATATTAGAAGGGAATAACAAGGTGGATTTTTATTCTTTGATATTTATAGTTCAATTAATTTCATTAAGAATTCTATGTTTCATTCCTGGACTAAAAAAATCAACTTAGAATATCATTTCATCTGAAAGTTTCTTCAAGATAGAGATTTGGAGATGTGAAATACAAATTAAAGAAAAATCATGGATTACATTTTTACTATGGCTCTAGTTAAAGAAATTTTGAGACATCACTATGCCTTTGTGGGAATAGAGTAATCATAAAGTAGTGGATACATAAATATTACTACAGAAGGTGGATAATTAAATTTTTAGTCTAATTTTGCGGTTTTAATAGTTTCCTTGAATAAGTATTCTAGTGGGAGATTGTTAGGAAAATTATTTTTGTTAATGTTTAAATTATTTGACAAAAAGGTGAAACCTAAAAATATATGACTCGACCTAATCAGATAGTAGTAGTGGAATCCAACAGAAGTAATTGGTCTGGATGATACATCCCAGAATTGGGAATATGGAAGTTATATTTGAGATATTATGTGAAAGAGGTTAATGATCTAAATGATATGAAAATAAGTTACAAAAAAAATCATATATTGGATCTTTTAATGATGATACATGATTTTTTTCCTAGCAGGTTTTATGGTAAATAGAGAAACATAAGGACCATTAGATTTTATATAAGAGTAACTCATGTTATTCACCAGATGTTAGTGGAAAAGTATAAATTTATGAAGGAAATAAACGGTTACTATGATCAATAGAGGGAATTCAATTTTTTTTGGAATTCAATGTAATTGGTTGACTAGATAGACCCCACTATAAAAGTGGGGTGGTACCATATTCACATGTTTTCTATGATTACTTGGGATTAGTGATCTAATTGTCTGAGTTGGCCAAAGTAGTTGTAATATTTTAAACATAATGTTAATATAATGTCAAAAAAGTGTTCTCTCTTGGACACATGCATTAATTTTTAAACAAAAACAATCCATTGGGTCCTTTATATGATTTTATTTCTACTTGATTTTTTTTATGAATTTCTCTTAAGTGTGTGTGAAGTTTGACTCAGTTCGATGATTTAGAGTGATTTCCTTCTTCCTAACTTCCAATACATTGAATTTAGGGGAGTTCCTTTTTGTTAGTGGAATTTTTGAATCATTTTTTCCACATTTTTATGTTTTAGTAGTAAGTTTTGGTATATAGGTGGTCCAAAATCTCTCCCAAAAAACACCACCTATTAGTGTAAATGAATAGAATAAAATATAATTAAGTTTTTAATTGTTTTATAATGACATTATGTATAAAAATTATGTCCCTAAACTTCATTATAATATAATTTCTTTATTTAATGATGTATTTTACCAATAGTTTTAATGTTTTATACTTTATGAAATGGATAGAGTCTGGTTTTTTTAGTTAGATCAATTTCATCATATAAATTATTTATTTAAGTGATTATTGAACCCTTTTGATATTCACTTAATCATAAATTCATCATCACATTATGAATTATAAGATAATAAAAGTATAATCTCTATATGATAAATGGATATTCAAAATTAGAATGATATATCATATATTTCCCTAAATAACACAGTGATATGGTATAACCAGCAACTCTGTAACACATAACATGGAATGATGTATTTCACTATGCCATGGTTTAATGATTTAATATATTTATCTTAAAATATCCTACTTATAATCAATCCTCTAAGACTTTATACCCAATGTCACAACTATTTTTTAATTCCTACAAACCCCCTTGGATATGATTATCATATAGAATATATCAAAATTTACAAAAAACCTTCTTATAAAAATCAATCCATATTCCATGACTTATTATGGGGCCCCATAATAATTCTTATCATTCAAAATAATTATTATTTCCCAAATTCAAACCCATTCAAAGTGAGAAACCTCTAAAAAATTCATTTTTACCCAAGATATAAAGTGATCTAGCATGATCAGGATAAAATGAACTCATATCACTATATAACCATATAAACTATTTGAATCTCATATAATATGTATAATTATATAATCTATTTATCCAACACATCATCCCCTAGAATTCAACTCCCCTTTGGAGGTGGCTCCTTGTGGCCTAGATTTGTTGTCTTAGCATGGCTTCAATGCTGGTTCTCTGGTGATGATTGCAGGACAAACCTTCAGTGTAATTTAGTGGTGATAATTGAGAGTGTTTCCTCATCAAGAGGTGGAGGTGGTCTTGGTGGTGACTCATCCTCACAACATTAGGGTTGGAATATCCTTAGTGGAGGTGAGATTCTTGCGGGGTTGGAGGTCTAGCCTCAGCTTCAGGTCCATCACGCACGCGTGGAAAATATGACATCTTTGTTGGTGTCCATGTGTATTAGTGGGAGATCTATTCATTGCGGAGAGCTCATTTTTAGGTGACGACAATGATCACTAACGATGTCCTTATGGTGGGCTCGTTTGAAGGTGACTATGAGGTGTTCTTGGTGGCTTGCACTAGTGGTGCACTTCTGGTTGGATTTTTCTTTGGAGCCTTAATTTCTTCTATGGTATATCTAAATGAGGAATTCATGGAATCTTATCCCATCATTGTAGGGATATCAGATTGTATGATTGAGAGGGTATGGCCTTTTCTATCAGTACCAGACTCTGTGCATCTCTGCACGAGGTATTTCTTGCTAGAAAATATTTCATTGTTGGATGCTGGTTTATCGGTATAATTTATTGGGCGGATCTATTATATTGATTTCATGTCTTTTTGTACTTTTGGTCATGGTTTCAGCCTACATGTCATAGGTATTTCAATCCATGTAAGGTTTCCCATAAACACAGTTTAAAAAGGGAACAAATAAATAAATATTTATGGTCTTTAGGCTTGGAGGTCAAGTACACGAGCACATATCATATCACTCAACTAAGAAATGTCATGAATTTATTTAGTTACATTAAATCAATGTATTAATTTTATACATATCATATAAGAATAAAAATCCCATTTTAGATGAAAAATACTGATAACATGATCATGTATATACCCCACTACCCCCTTATTAACTGAATGTCATGACTAACATCATAAAGATATCAATGTATGAAGGTTAACATGTGAGGTGACATTTTTAGATTAGGTAATTAGGATTAATATAAGTATAAACCCGTAATTATATTAAGGAAAATATTTATAACATTCCTTGTTATATACTTTTAGGGGATAAATCATATAATAAAACCAGTTATTATACCATGAGTCTACTCTTTGGTGAACCCACTATGTGTTTGTATTTTATTTATTATCAATAAGAAAAAAAGTTATTTCATTTCAATATATTGATGATAAATGTCTTTGAATGAAGTTAAAGAACCTAATATTGATGATGAGAATAATGGAGTTCCCAAGAATATTGATGAGAGGATTAATGGTTTGGAGGTTTTATGGGATTTTTTACTACTTATAGATCCATTGACATGATAATATTAACATGCCTAAGTTGGTTAGAAGTCTTATTCATGAAGAATAGTTTGTGTGGAAAATTTATTTTGATAATTTAGAAAAAAACTGGTAAATGATGATGTTGTTGAGATTTAACTCTAAAAAAATAGAAGTATATCTGTTATTACAAAAGTAATTGTGAAGTAAGAGTTAACAAAAGAATATAGATAAACAAAGTACAATTGAGAAACTAAGAATCCAGAGCATATCATGGAGACCCCTGACCAAGATCAAAGGTCATCCAGATAAGACTGGTAGTATATTTTCATAGCACCTATTCTATTTGACATAGGTAAGAGGAAGAGAAGCACTGTGCATGGAATAAAGTTTACCCACTAGGTAGTCAATCCCTAAGGTATTTTATGGTCCACTAATAGAGTTTATAGTATTTTGTGGCATTTTTATCTCTATGTTTCTTTCAATATGGTATCCCTACGTGGGTCTACTGTTCGTCACTTAAAAATATGAGTATTATCAAGTGTGCACTGGATGAATTGACATCCTGACAATCAAATTCTCCATATCACATGTTTTTATACACACTTATTAAATCTCCCACAATGAATATTATTTCATTCCATATCTTCCATAGTAGTGCGATCTATCATGAATGATCTTGAGAACTATGTATCACTCAGTTTGATGTACCAAAGATGTAACACCCTGAACAAAATTACCAGCTCAAGCTGGAGAGACACATAACCTGATGCATGACTCCCCATACACAAGAGGATTTTGACTAGTGGTGAGGATATAAAGTAACATGGGGAGGATATACCCTAGGTAATAATAACCATATGAGGATAATAAAATATAAATATAATTCAAACAAATAACATATTAGAAGATAATAAAAATAAGTGCTATAAAAAATTTCAAGAAAAGTCACATTAGTATAATTAAGAGGACCCATAATGTTGAAGGTAAAAAAGTAAATATCGAAGAAATAAATAAATAAATAAAACTGATGTGATATCCATCCAGAGTCTTTCTCAGTTCTACATCCATATCATAGCTCCAAGATCCTTAGCAACATACTACAAGGAACAATCCCTTCCTCAGATCCCTAATCATGAAGTCTGTACATGCATCGAGATTCCCATGTAGGTTGTTAGTATAGACCCAGTACGACACCACGAATACAACCTTAACATAAGTCCATATACACAAGAGTTTATTTCATGATAATACATAAATTAATAAACAAACAACATTAAACTATGTGTTGAGATATCATGTGCTAACTAAGAATCCATAAAAATTGATTGTACCTTATTTGAGACAATTCCGAAAGAGTGGTCATAATAGAAGTAGTGGACCAAGGTTGAACACCTGACCACCTCACATATCACTAAACATACCTAAGGATAAAAAGTCACAGGTTAGGTTTAAAGGCCATAAAGCTACTTCCCTATCATGGGTTAGACCACATGGTCATTTTACCCTTTCATCCCCTTAGGTTAGGCCACATTGTCATAATATCCCAACACTATCTTGGGTTAGGATACAAGGCAAACATTACATTGAATCATGTCTAGTTCTATCATCTCCATCATTTAATGTAAAAAATCCCACCCTTATAAGGGATAACAAATCCATGATGGTCTACCTGTCATTTACTACCTGAATAAAAAATTACAAAAGGTTATACATTTATACAGAATATGTAATAAAAAATATAGGCACAACTTAGAATATAAGTAATGAGTATCAATATCCACACACACATAAAAACACATATGATCAACATAAAACAAGGGTCTCATATTCCACACACACACATGTGATCAAAATCTAGCATGGATATTAGAGAATATAAGCCCATATCATCAAATAATGCCAAAAATCATATAAAAAGGATCTCTATATTGAGGATATTACTAACTCAATATTTCCAATTTCAAATCTAGAGGTTCTGAAAGGAATAATCGCCTAAATCACATCCACGTAATAATTAGATCAATCCACTCACCATGGATTCCTAGAACAGATTATTATTATTATTTTTTCAATATAAAAATCTAGTGATATGATCATAATTTGTCTCTCCAAAATAATCCCAGGATGATCATGTGATAATTATTTATTATTATTTGATAATTTGGGGTTATTACACTTTATGGTTGAATCCAACCATTTATCAAGAAGATTAGTCATGATAATTTCAAAAATTCCACAAGAAATAAGAATATGAGAAATTAAATATTCCTACTTAGAATATATCCATTGGAAAAATTGAACATAAGAATAGAGGAGGGGGAGAGGGAGTTTTTCCATGCCTAAAAAATAGAAGAAGAACTCAAACTAGTCAAATAATACATTTTAAATCTTAGATAAAGGAATTTTGGGATTCCCAAACTTAAAAAGATATCAAAATTGAAGGGTAGGAAGAGGTTATAGTATTTTAAAAAGGACATCAAGGCATTCTAGATTGAAACATTCAAAACCCCAAATTAAAAAAACCCATTTAATTCATCCTTAAAGAGAATCTTGAACGCAGAGAATTTTAAAGCTTCCAATATATGAGTTATGAACATAAATGAGCTAATAGAATTAAATTCCCATTATTTTTGGATTTTAAAAGTGTGAAACACATTTCCAGAATTGATTCAGGAAAAGAAAAATAAAAAATTAGGTTAAAAACTACCTTTACACAAAAAAGGGAACTATATAAGGGTAACATGGTTATACCCTCATGCATCTCATAACTAACATGTTAAGGTAAGGTGTTTTACCCTTACATAGGTCCTTAATTTTGACTTAACATTATATATAGGTTGGTTTATCCTAACATAACCATTTTAAATTAATAGTTACCTTTACAAAAATTAGAATTACCCTAACATATAGGTTGGGTTAACTTACATAACCTTTGAAAATCAAGAGCTATATACGTAGATCCCATAAATTCAACTTACCATTATATAGCTCCAAAATACTGTCCTATGTAAGGGTATAATAGTTTTACCTTTTCATATACCATAATGTATATGTAAGGGTAAAAATAAAAATAAAAATTATTAGATTTTAATTTTAAATACTTATAAATTACTTTCAAAATGGTCTTTAAATAAACATGAAAATGAGGATGTCATAATACCCCTTATATGTATTTTCATCCTTAGATGTTTCTCAAGGGTACCTACTCAAAAATCTCAATCCATTAAACTCATGTATCAGATTCGTACTCTCAAGTATCTTTATTAATACATCTATGATGCCATAGGGATATAAAAAAATGTTTCAACCCCCAATTCAAAATCCTCATAGTCGATCACTTGTGTAAGATCAACCTTGCACCTCCAGATTTGAGAGACATGGAACACATCATTCATAAGTTGATATCATGGAAGAAGATCTAAACACTAGGCCACTATATTGAAATAATCAGTTATCTTGAATGGTCCAAAAAATCCTAACATTATCTTCCCTTGGTTCTGCAAACATCGATGCCCTAATCAAGGAGTCACCTAAAAAAAATTTAATCACTTATAATGACCTTCAAGGGTCACATCCTCATATCATTATACAATATTTGTCTTCTACAAGTAGTGATTAACCACTTCTATATCAACTGAACTCTCTTGGAGGTCTTCTATACCATACTCATCCCCACAAATACTACCACACTTGACTCATGCAAACATAATAGTGAGTGACAAAACTAACCATAAAGAGCCTCAAAAGGTTCTATTTGAACTGAAGCCTATAAAAAGTTGTTTTATACAAAATCAACCAAGGATAGGTGATCAAATAAATATCCACCAAAGCACCAAATGCATTCTTGTTCGTATCATATAATATTTGGATCATCTACTCAGACTGTCCATTAGTCTATGGATGGTACACTTTACTCAGTTTTAGCTAGGTTCCTAAGGCATTATATAATCCATATCAAAATCATGACCTGAAACATACACATCTATATGATATAATGCTTAAAGGATCTCTATACAATTTTAAAATCTCCCATACATACATATTTCCCAGCTCATGCACTAAAAGGATCTCTTGAATCATCAAGAAATGATCCACTTTCATTAGTTTATCCATTATTACACAAATAGCATCATGACTCATCATGGTATTAGGTAACCCCATCCTGAATTTTGTCATCAAATCATCCTACTTCCACATATGAATCATTAGTGGTTAAAATAAACCACCAAGATTTTGATGCTAGTTCTTTACCCTTTGGAAGGTTAGGTATCTCAAAAAGAGGAAACATTGCTCTTAATACCTATCCAGAAAAACCAAGAAAAGATATCATGGTACATCTTAGTCAACTCTGGATGCAAATCCCATTTTGAAGTATGAGATTATCTCATTAGATCCTCCATTTTGGTAGTGAAACTAATAACCTCCCATGAACACATATTACATCATAATCATATAAGGACCAACCTTAAACTGAGTTTCCCCCAAGAATTCCCTCAACACTACACACTTAGGATCTGGCTCATGGATGGATTTTATGTAGTCCAATAAAAGATATGTGACAAATAATGGTGAAATGTCATAAATCCCTGATCATCATATGCATCCACTAGCTACTCAACCATAAAACTAATCATACACCATTCCTCATATGAAGCATTCTCTCCAAGCTCCTACATATATAGCTTTTTCCTATTAAGAGCTTCTACAACAACATTACCTTTCTCCATAGAATAGTCCATCTCAAATTAGAATTTCCACAAATAATATAAACAATGAATTTACCTCATTTTGAAATCCCACTAAGAGAATATATATCATGGGCTCTCATGGTCCTTGTAGATGAACCCCCTCTCATTAAATAAATATTTCCAATTACTCTTAAAATCATAAGCCACTACTAAAAAATATAATTCATGCTTCAGGTAGTTCCTCTCATAGGGTTTCATCTAATGTGACCCAAAGGTGACTACCTTATCTCTCTACACGAACACAGGTCCCAACCCAACACTGAAGGAATCAAAATATACTGTGTATCCAATCCCAAGATTTGGATGTATCAAAACAAGAGATTACATCAATACCCTACTAAATTAAAGGAATACCTCTTAACAATAATTATAACACTCAAAATTCACCATTTTCTTGGTTAGTACTATCATCAATGATTCAAATAGGACAAGTCCTATGCGAAACACTGACGAGTAACCTTAAATTCCAAGGAAAATACTTATCTTAAACAAATTCTTGTGGAATTCCTAAGACATAAAAACTTTTAACTTTTCTATATCCACTTAAATCCTTGTCTCAGAAATTACATTCACAAGGAATCAAACCTTATAAATCCAAAATTTATTCTTTGAAATTTTGGAATAAATATGATTGAATAAAAGCATAAGAAATATAATATCAAGGTCTCTATAATTCATATACGAATTTCATGGAATATATCAGAATTTTATCCAAAAATACAATAATATAGTCAATATATGGATGAAAACTCTTATTCCTGAAAACCGTGAACACTACTAGATCATTTTTCATCCCAAAAGACAGGAAAATATACTCATTATATCCATACATACTTCTAAAAATGGTCTTGTTAACATCATCTTCTTTAACACACAACTGATGATAGCTTGAATGAAGATAAATCATAGAAAACCACTGGGCTCCCTATTATTGATCAAATAGATCATCAAACATGGGTAATTGGTACATGTTATTTATCAATACCTAATTCATATTCCTATAGTTTATACAGAGCTATAGAATACCATGTTATTTTTTAGAAAAAACACAGAATCACCCCAAGGGGATGTACATGGTGGAATAAATATGTTTACCTCTAAATACTCTATATTCACCTTCAACTCTCCAAAATCAATTAGTTCTATATGATAAAGAAGAATCGATATCGGTTTCATCCTAGGAGAAAGCTCGATCTCAAACTCAATTACTTTTTCTAGAGGAAGGCCTAAGAATTCATCTGGGAAAACATCTTGATAATTGTACACCATTGGGAGGAAGATATAAGGGATATTTCTAATTCTTTTACAAGATCCAACACTTATACTTATGTTTTGATCATTTTTATATGACTGAATATTGTCCCCATCCCGCTTGCTTTGAGATCCCACTAACTTTTCAACATGCACCTATATCCTCTAAGAATAGTGAGAGATACATATATTTGGATAAAAGAAATATTATATTTAAAAATGGTCAACCATTCAATAATAATTATTACATTGGAATCATTCATCTCTAAGATCATAATGTCCCATATATGTTCACATCCATTAACAACTATGGGTCATTTCAGACATCACTGGAGATGGTCTAATTTCATTCCCAAGGGTTTTTTCAAGAGAGTTACTTTGAAAATAAATTAATCAATAAGTCTACGATGATAAAAAATTGAAAATATATAAATGAATAGGATGCCCTGATATCAAATACAGTAGTAGATGATGTAGAGGTAATCAAGACTATGACTCAAACTATAGAAGACCCCTTCACCTCTAGTTGGGACTTGATCCATTATGTAAAAATTTATTTCCTCACCTTTATGGGCCTACCTATGATTTTCATAACTTTACTAGGGTTTCGAAGTCTATGGAGTTGAATTATTCTACTAAGGACCTTATACAAACCCCTAGGTCATAGTCTATGTCTTCCCTGCAACCCTATGAGTGCTTATCTACAATGCCCTCAAATAGAACTGTAGAAGGTTTCTCATAGTCCCACATTAATGAAACTTGAACTATAGTCTTGGATTGTTTTTTGATAATTACCAATCTGTCTATTGTTGAAACATTTGGGACCTCCTCTTGCAGAGGGAGTAAAATAAACCATACTCTACTCCACCTATCTACTGCCATGCTACACCTCCTCATCCTTCATATTCCTAATACTTGAAGTGGGAATCACTTCAGATTTGGAAAGTCTAATCATCAATGCAATGTAGGATGGAAGAAAACCTATAAGTATATCCTCCTATATACCCTTTTCAAGATCCAGGGCCTTGCAAAGCACCTGAGCATACATTGTCAAGTGAATTCCCCTAAACCCACATAGAAGTTCTGGACAGAGGCTAATTTTAAACATTATATCCTTTTTTAGATCATTCCTATCCAAAAGAGGAGAAAAGTGTATTTTATATGTAAATAAGGTTGAGTAATTAGAAAATTGAATCACTCCTACTAAATTTCCATAAAATATTGAGCTCATTATAGATTTAGTGTATCAAGAAAAAACTCATTTGAGAATAGATATTTGAAGACCCCCAAGTAAGACTCCCACATCTACCTTACTATCCCATAACACCCACCATATCCTAGAGAGTCCTTGAAGCATAAATGCTTCTAGATTTATTTTTAAATCCTTATAAGTATCCACTAGTTCGAATATTCCCTCTATGATATCAATCCACTTCTCATCATTTTGATGACCACTAGTTCTTTGAAAAACTTTCAGTTGCAAGATCAAAGAATCTTGAACATAATTTACCATAATACGATACGACCCTCTTCCCCAATAAGGTGAAATCGATAAGAATTTTGTAAGGGGTGGGTTTACTAGCTAAACTATTGGAGTTGGTGTGGGATTATTCTCAGGTTCATCCTCCTACATAGCTTGTGGTGGAATAAGCACAACATCACGGGTAGAAAAATTCTAGCATCCCTATGGAGAAAATTTTATGAAATGCTGAATAGACATTTAGAATTATTATAAAAACTTATTTACTAGAAAAAACTAAGTATCGATAAGGAAGGAAATATGGAATTATTTTTGGAGGATATACCCTAGGAGATATCCACATAAAAGGTATAACCCTATTAATTCTTCCCAAGGATCAAGCCTAGTCTTCCATTCCTGCACGTTAGTCACAATAATATATATATAATAACTATATTATCATGTTAAACTAACAAATTCCAAAATATATATATCACAATATTAAATAATAAAAATATATTACTCAAAAGTTATCATAAATCAAGACATTTCATTAAAGAACTACTATAAAACACTCAACAAGTATATATATGACAAGTGATCCTACGTTCCTCCTCACGATGCATGAATGAACCTAAATCCTATAAACTATAACAATAATCCCATCATTGGTAACTTAGAGTTCTATTACACATAATCTAGCCTAGAACATGGAATCTCCCCTTCCCGAGTTCCATACAACCTATATTCCATTTACCAAAATTGTGAGGTTGTGTTGATCTCTACCCTAAACCAGGTAATTTGGGTCGGGGTGTTACAAAAGAGATGAGGTTAGTGGGGTTCTAATTCCATAATGTGTGCTCAAGGTCAGTAAATATAATCAGAAGAATTGAATTGAGTGGATTTACATTATGAAGAGTCTATACATTCATGATTTTTTTGAGAATTAAAAAATGAATTTATAAAGAGAATAAAAAATTTATTGATTCCATATTGTTTTTTAAGTGTGACATATATCAATGCTAATATAGTCACGATTTAAGAAGAAGTAAGTTTGATGAAAATTAAAGAAGATAATAATGAGTATGATCTAAAATAGAATTGTAAAGGAATAAAATATTAGGTTCATAAACTCTCTATAGTAAATTATATGTACAATATGTTGAGTTCAGAGGATTATTGTGGTGATTGAGTAAGAATAAAATCTATGTAAGATGAAGAGAATGCATAATATGATCTATTTTGTAAGATACAACGACTTCATATGGTAATATATATATATAAAGTATTGAAATCTTATATAATACTATTTGTACAAGATATCTACTTCATATGATAAATGTATTGTGTAAGATGATATCTTATAGGTAAGATGTAAAAAATGTATGATGAAATCATGTAAGATTAGAAATATTCACATATGAAATTCCTACATTATATGATACCATACTTCATCAGAATCAATAATTTATTATTTTGAAGAAGGTAGATTTCAAAGGACATTCATAATAGGATACATCTAAATTATTCAAAGGGTATAAACAACCTTATAAAAACATAGGGTTCAACTCTTTGAGATATTTTTGGATACTGAGATGTGGTACCCATGTTGTAATCATGTGATGGAAAATAAAAGGAAACAAACCCACTATTACCAGTTTTGTATGTGATCCCATGTAAATATTAAATGATAAGAATAATTTGTAGAATAATTATGAATGTAAGAAAGTGCTAAAAAATAATTATAAATTTATGAAAGGTTGAATTTGAGTCTTTATGTGAGAACAAGGAAAATATATGAGATTTAAAGGATGATATTTCTGGGAGTTTTGAATGAAAATATATATAGAAATTAAAAGTCCAATATTCAAAAAAGGATGTAAATATATATTCTGAGAAGAAGGAATAAAAGTGATTGAATTTATACTTATACTAAATATTCTATAATTTTAAAGAAAAGGAAAAATTAATAAATAACTAATATAGGAACCAATTTAAGATAAAATACTTCAAATAAAGAAATAAGGACCTAAATATTCATTCTACATCCAATCTTGTACAACCAAATGGAGAAGTATGAGTTATAATGATATAGTAAGAGATTATTCTAGGAATTTAAGAAGAAGAAGAAAAATAAAATAGGCTCATCTAGCCTTGTCTATTACTAATCATAATTATGAAGAGGGATTGAGAAAACTAGCCTAAAATATATTACTATAGAATCCAGAAAAATATTTACATAGTGATAAAGTTTTCTACATGTTGAGGAATAATATTAGGCCATTTGTGTCAAGAGAAGACCATATATGAATTTTTGATCACATTTTATAAGGATTAGAAATAATAATGTACTCCATAAAAATTATAGAATATTATGTCATAGCTTACTTTGTACCTAGTTAGTGCTAGGAAATAAGGTCAAAGTCCATACCCTTTCTCATGATTCTTTTGTGTTCAACGTTCCTATTTATATCTTCTTGTATACTGAAAAAATGTGAGATAAATAAAAGAAAAATCCATTCACTAAACAAGTAAAGATGCGATAATGGACAAATTATTGAATTGGTTCAAAAGTATACCAATAATGATTCTCCCATAATCCCATTGTTATAAACATCCCATTATGATCCTCTCAATTGGTATCTATTCAGGTTACACCTATGATTAAATCCTCAAAGTTGATGTTTTCTTAAAAACATATGTTTCTCTTAAAAAGGAAACATGGAGTGAAAAATTAGAGTAATTTTATCAACTATTTATTTGATTTACTCTACTTAAAAGACTCAATTGAATTAGTGGAATAAAGAGTTGAAAAGGTTGAATGAAACATTCATATTATATAAATAATAAGTTGAGGAAGTTTCACCATGCTGTGATTCTATTAAAGAACAATCTGGCATAGAGGAAGATGATCTCTTAGTTCAATCCTTTACTAAGGATATATACAATTTTCTAACTCAAAATTTATAATGTATTTATTTTATCAAGAAGTAAGTGGAAATTATTTTCAAGAATGGACTCAACAAGACATAATCACTTGTGGTAGTGATCATATACCTACAAATTTATAAGATGATGTATTAAAAGTTATTTTCCATCATGCTCCCAAAAAATTATTCATTTATATTTGTGGGATTTTTGAAAGTAATAATGAAAATATCATTGAGAAATGAGATGAAAAAAAACTAGGGGAAAGATTTTAAAGATAATGTGAAGACCTGGGTGGTTATAAGAATGATGGATCCAATGAAGTAATGAATATAGAACTTGAAGAAAGGTTCTATAGAATTGAGAGTGTATGATTATTTCAAATCATGAGAAATATAAATACATAAAATAACTTAATGAAATATTCCATGTATTATAATAAAATAAAAAGTCCTTCATTAATATAAAAAATTAAAAATTAGAATTAAAATATAAAAAGATTAAAGAGATTGAAATCTTGATTAAAAAAACACCTAAAGATCAATTCACATAGATGAGAAAAACTTTTAAAGACAAACTAAAGTAGATGAAGGAAGATTAAACCGTACTTAATATAAAATTATTGGAGAATGAAGTTAAATTTATGAATCTAGAAAAAACTCAATCTATGTTTTCATAATAACCATAAAAGTATGTTACTACCACATGTAATTCCAAGGAGTGTTCATATATAAAAAATAACACAATAGAGTTGAAAAATGTTTTGTGATTATCTAAAAATCAATCTATAGTAGCACTAATGAAAAAAGTTACCATTCAATTCTAAATATAACATCTATAATAAATGAACTCATGTTCAAAATGCATGATTAAACTCAAAATATGTATAACTTTTGATGAGGAAAACTGTCAATAATTCTACCACTACATCTAAGGTGGTTTGAATTATTAATATTCATTTTCCAAAAAAATAATCCTATTCAATGAATGAAAATTCATAAAAATAACATGAAAAAATATAGCTAGATTTTTATGAAAAAGGAAAGACCATGGTTTGCAGGTATTTGTTGATATTGTAATAGGTTTGAGCACATAGACACTGATTAATAGTATAGTTTTTCAACCTATGAAATAAAATATAAGTCTATACTAAGGTAGAGTAAATATAGAAAGAAGAAAAGGTCAAAAAATAATGAGAATAATGCATTCTACCCAAATAAATTAAAATAATTAGATACATATATGAATATTGTAGTCAAAGTGGTCATTGTAGTAGTTCATACATACCCAAATCAATCATTAATTTTCCAAAAATATATAGAAGAAAATAATATAAAAGATAATGAAATAAGGTGAAATAGTCTTGGGAATAAATTTGAAGAAACATGTTGAAAAAATACTCCAATTAATATAAAAAAGAAGAAATAAAAGTCATACTTGTGTCATAGTTAAAATAAGAATCCTATAACAACCCGAGATTTTATGAAAAATATTCTTTTAATTTCATTAATGTCTTGTGTTTTATGCTACACCAAGATTACCTTGCGCTATACGCAACACCGTATTATCTTGCAGTATACTCAACACTATTCTTGGATCGTGTTACACACAATTTTGATAATAGTTATTCTAAAAAACATTGAGTATATATATATATATTCAATTTATAAATGAAATATGGTTGGATTCTATTATACGAAACAATGAAGGATTATTTCACAACACGCAACCCTGACTTGGCTTGCATTACACGCAATCGCAACCTTCCTCGATAGCGTGTGTTGTACGCAATACCGGGTTTTACTAAACAAACGATATATTATTATAATATTATTATGAACTAGACGTTATGAATAGTATTAACTAAATTTTGAATTATATAACATTATTATTCCTCTTAAACATTTTCTAGAACATGGTATAAGAACAAAATAAATTTTTCGGGTAAGATAAGTATTTTTCAAAAAATACAGTTTTGCCGCCTTTTGATGGTGCACCCACTTTAAATATAGTTTTTGACATGTTTATAAGTTCAATTAGACAAAATAAAATTATTCTTTGTAATCAAGAAATAAAAATTTCCTTTGGATAATTTTTTCGTATTATTCTGGTAACTTTCATATTTTGATGAATAGTAAAAACACGATATATTTTAATGAAAAACAACTTTTTTCATCGTAATAATTTATATGGTTAAATTATAATATTTAATGGTTTTAAAGTATAAATAGAATATATTTTTACCATTTAATATAATGTATGTCATTAGCATTGATTTTACATTGAATTCGTAGGTTAAATCAATTCAATCTTTTGCAATGTTTTAAACAAAAACCTGTTTTCTTTCGACAACAGGATTAATTTTAATTTAATTTCTGCAACTTCTGTGTATTGAATTTGAAAAAATGGATTCCATATTTGGAATCAGTGGGTCCAAATTATTTTAATAGGATACTTTTTATTTCTGGGAATTATGAATAGTAACTACGGTAAATTTTATTTACCATAGTTAAAGGTAAATCAGGTAATTAAGGGTAAATATAATATTATAAAATTACCCTAACACATGAAAAAATTTTATTGGATGGATAAAAGTAAACCCATTTCAACTAAGGGTCATATTAGAATCATTTTATGGACTTTTGACCATGAAAATAATTTAATTATTATTAAAACCAAAGAAAGTGACAACATGTCACTCTCTTAAATCTTATTAGTATAATAATTTTAATTTAGTGATAAACATCATAAAACTTCGAACATGAATAGTCTCCAGAAATATAATAAACTTATCTACATCATGATAATTTATTTATAATTTTTAGGGATTAAATAATTTTCATTAATGGTGATACATTAATGATACATAAATTATTTATTAAGTGAAAAATAAGTAACATAGTTTTTATTGAAATAATAATACCCATTAAAAGGCCCAAAAACCTGACCAAAACTTATTTGTAGTGTATATATACACCTTAATCATCCAATGACCTAATATATAACCGTTTGGATCCTTATAAAAGTGATTATGACACTTATATTATTTTATTTTAAATGAAGCCAAAGTTGTGACCTTCATAATTTAATAAATATAACAATTTAAATATTTTTATTTTAAGATGATAAATTCGAGTAAAAGTATTTTTGTGAAAGTTAATATATTTATATTCATCATAGGATTTTATTTTAATTTTTTATGCAAAAATCAGTATATTAAATAATTATACAAAAATTTTGTAGTAATAATTTTATTAAGAGATAAACCAAATAAATGGTTTTAAAAATAAAAAAATAAATAATATATGAAATATTTAATGTGATCCACTAATTTTATAGATACATATGACCTTTTATTAATCTATTAAAGATTTTATTTTGAACATATCTTCTGTATATATTTTATTTAAATTCAAATAAATCAATAGTGTCAAAATTGACACTATTGTTATCTTATAAAAATAACATATTATAAAATTGTTTAAAAATCACAAAAATATTTAAAAATTATAAATTTAAATTTATATGGTCTATAATGTTATAAAGTAAACAATTATGGAAAATTCTCAATAAATAAGTAATTATTTGTTATAATTTAAAATTTAGAATTTTATTACCACAAATAAACTTAAATAGATTAAATACGGATAAATCAAAATGATAAGGTTTAAAATAAGATCCAAACATGTCTAAATTTTATTTGTTGATGATATTAAAACCTTATATCATCTAATATTAGAATATGAGTCATTTTCAGAGGTTTTTAAGTGGGGTTAGATTTATTATAATTTAATATTTTTAAGAATTCCAAAGGTGCCCCTCTCCTCCCTTATAAAAGGGCACCTCCTCCCTCTCCTCATCACACCAATTTGAGCCCTCAATCTTGGAAAAACCCTTCCAAATTATCTTCTACACTTCCCTAGAAACATCCTAGAGGTTCTGGTCTACTTTAAATACCAATCTTAGTGCCCTAAGAGGAGGTTTCAAAGAGGCGTATCGAAGAAGAGGTAATTTATTCTCCCGATTCTTTCAAGCTTCTTTCTTCTTCAACTTATTCTTCTTTAGTTGTTTAATTATAAAGTAATAACATAAGTATCACTAATATACTGATTTGTTATTATAAATATGAAACAACCCCATTTTACCTTCTATCCATCCTACGGAAAACAAAATCACCGCGCGTGCGTACGTACGGAATACCGTCTCCACGCCGTGGTGTAATCTGTTTTTCCACCAAAACCTTAAATGGATGGATATAATGGTGTAAAGAATAAAAATACATAGTTATTATAACATCCTAATGATTCTGATATATTGTATCATCCACTCCAATTCAATTCAATAATTATGGAAACGATATCGTCGCTCGTGCGTACGTACGGACTACCGTCTCCACGACGCGATGAGATTCATTCTCCATGTTAACCATTTAAGAATGATTATAAAGTATATATAATAAATAATAATGAAATATATGACATTATAAAGCTACTATATTTATTTATATATGTATTTCATCTACTTAATTCCATTGAACTCAATAAGGAAATGAAAATAGCGTTCATGCGTACGTACGACCTACTGTCTCCATGAACGATGTATTTCTTTCCTTTTATAGATCTATTATATATATGTATATTATGAATATATATTATATATAAATCATGTTTTATATTCTGGAATTATGTAATCGTGATCTAAGTAATCATATGAATAACTACAAGTCAAAACACGGACGACAAATGAAACGATTTTACCCAAAACACTCTTTAACATGGAATTTACAAAAGAACGGGTAATATAAAATCATAAGTGAACCATATATGATATCATAACAATGAATACGATTCTGTAATAAGTAAATGACATTATTTAAATCATTATATAGGAGGTTCGGTTACATACGAAGCATATCGGATATAAGGTAAGGGATAAATTTTGCAAATCTCATTTTTATCCGAGATTGCTTATTCGTAAGTATTTACTGGGGTTATTTATATCATCCGTATCCATGTTTTATAAAAGTGTTTTCATGTATGTTTAAAGTCATTTTTACCCATTTTTTACTTTTTTACTATTACTACATGTTATGTAAGGAATCTTTTTTTTTACGTTACGAGGTAATTTGTTAACTTTTTCGACAAAAGTACGAGAATAATGTTTTTTTTTAACTTATATGACATGAAAGGATTTTTACGGTTTCATAA
Organism: Viscum album; assembly: GCA_963277665.1. Lineage (NCBI taxonomy): Eukaryota > Viridiplantae > Streptophyta > Magnoliopsida > Santalales > Viscaceae > Viscum > Viscum album. The sequence continues at coordinate 1,751,288,136 of OY728141.1, read as the reverse complement.
AGCCCTATTTTCATGAAGCTTCCTCCAAAATATTTCATTACTGTTTTCAACAAAATCTATTTCTTTTAAAATTGCATGACGTTTTGTGAAAAGGAATTGATTTTGAAGAAAAAAGGATATTTTCCTCAAGAATTCATTTCAAGTATTTTATCAAAACCATTTTTCATCTAAGATGACATTATTTCATATGTGTATGTTTCAAGTATCATGTCTCTATGATTTAAATGGTTTCACTTTTCTTATTATGAAATTATATCCATTTCTTTTATATGGAGTATGTGATGATGTAATGATGTTTATGAAACCCATTTTGTTTATTGGGTTATTATGAATGATGTATGTTTTTGTGTGTGGCATAAGTAAGAAGGATTTCATTATGATATGGGTGGGACCTATATCTCCCTCCAATTAATTGGGTAAAGATTTTATATCTCATGAGATAGACATGGCTGGAAGGGTATGTTAATCCGGTTCAGTGTTACAGGACTGAAACGGGGAGTGAACTCGATTCAGAATGGGACTTTGTCCACTAACATGGTCTTGGCAGCAATGCCTTGGCTACTATGGAAATCATTACATGTTCTTAATGGATGCCACAATTACATGTTTTATTCCCATGCTATTTTATCATGGTTTATGTTCCATTATGATCTATGCCTTATGTACTTCCATGTTTTATGTCGTTGCTCAAGATTTTAATGTTTAAACATTATGTTCATGTTTTTAAGTCCCAATGTATATGGTATGTTTTATTTTATCCATTCTTACCCTTACTGAGCATTTGAGCTCACCCTTTTTATGTTTTATTTTGCCCCAGGATCAAAAGAAAGGTTTTAGGTCAGGAAACAAAAAGTGGAAGATCTTTATGGGAGATGTTGAAGATCTTTCACCACGATTAGAAGATTACGTTCCAAGTCTCCAAAGACACTAAACTATTACGGTCCTTGTGTGTCTATTTTTGTTATGTATTAAGTATTCCGCAAAAGTAATGTAATGTCCATGTACGTCAAGATTAGGGTCTCTACAGTTGGTATTAGAGGAAAGGTTTAGTCAACCTTTGGAAACTAGGATGCGAAAACCTTAGTGAGATCCCTAGAGATATTTCTAAGGTATGTCTGGGGATGTACCTAAGGATAAGAATATGTATAGGATATAGTCCTAGAACTATGGTAACGATCTTATAATTTAACCTAAGATGTTAGATATTGAGGGTGCTCCCCCTTTACTATGTTGTTTTTCCTAGCATTATTTTTGACTCTCACACTATTCTTTTTGGGTTTTAGAAAATGGCTGGAAACAGAAAGATTCATGATAATGGAGGATATGACGGACAATGGAATGATTTTCTTCATGAGAAACAAAATGAAACGGGATCTGGAAGTCCAATAATTGTTATTATGCCTAATCATCAATCTCATAATATGATCAATAATCTCAACTTTGGTAAGTTTCCCGACTCAGATAATAAGAGAAAGATGGAGTTTCATGATGATCATAGAGGAAAGAAAGTTAAATTTCCCTCATGTAAATCATGTGGGAAGAGGCATCAGGGAGATTGTTTCAAAGGAAATGGAAGATGCTTTGGGTGTGGAAAAGAAGGACACAAAGCTAGTAAGTGCAAAGGAAAAGGATCAGTTAACACCATGGACAAGGATAATGGTATTTCTACGACATCAACAATGATTAGATGTTTTAAATGTGGAATATACGGGCATTAAGGAAACCAATTCCCTAATGGAAAATCTCATGAAGAGAATCATCATGGTCATATGGGTAGTATTTATGTGGATGATGATGAGGAGACTACAAATGATATATGAGATGAAAGAAGTGTTGAAGCTCAGTCAGTTGTTTTAGAAGGTAGTGGAATGATTGTATGTTTATCGATAGTTATATTGTATAGTTAATGGTACTATGGAATAAAGAATCATCTAAAGAGTGTTACACTATTGTTTTTCCTAAAATTATTTGAAAGTATATATTGAATGGTACCAGTAACCATGGAATGTTATTCAGATATTTTTTGTAAAGTAGATGATATGCGCATAAGAAGGAATAAGAAGATAATGAGATGTTTGATTGTATTCATGAGCTCATGATTGATATAAGGACTAAGTGATATCATGGTTTGAGTATATAGAATTTTGAGGATTTTGGTATGTGGAAAGTGTTAACTTTTAACTGCATTCATGTTTTCACTAAGGTTCAATGGGTATTCATTTTTCAAGAGAATACATGATTAAGGCCTTCGAACGTTTGTAATGTGACCAACAAGACATATCTTATGATATATGGGGATCAATGATGGTATTAACATGCTTCTTATATGAAATCTCTGGTAATCATTTTCACTATAATATGACAATGGACTGTAATATTATGGATAAGCCTAAAGATTGGAATGGATTATGTTGGACATAAGTTAGTATTGTTTAAGGATAAAACCTTTTTTTCGATATTATTGATGGGATGATATAGTAATGTAGTTTTAGAAAAAGGACAACCTGCAGGATGGGCGACAACCCATCGCGTTGGACAAGGCTGTGGGAATCGAACCCACAACCGAAGTGCGACTGGCCTTTATCGCCTACCACTGGCCTACAGGAAGTCCCTGGTTAGTAGAAACTAGTTTTATTTTATTAAGCGGTATTATATATGAAGTATAAGTTCATTTTTGGAACCATATACGATTAATCTAACCATAAGATGGACTTATAACTTTTTCTAACCTTTTGTTTGAAAGAGATGGAATGACCCATCATTCTATCACATGATCTGCTAACACATCACGAATAACAAATTCAACTTCATTTCTTTATGGGATGAAGTGGAAATATTTCAATTCACGAACAACAATGAGATTGTACCAAAATCATGCAAGTATTTCTTTTAAATCATCAACTTTAGGGAAATGATCTTGAAAACCAAAAATGTTGTCCTAGTTCCCTTATATCTGATGAATCAGATGGTACCTTAGATCATCAAAAATCAATATCTTTGTGATTTTTGGCTTTTTTATAGCCACGTTCTCTACCACTGTCCATCAGAACTTGATGGTTAGATTTTTCTTCCATATCCACATTTTCACCTCTATTCTCCTACGTGGAAACCCAGTGATGAGTTATTTTGGGTAACCGTTACATTTCATACTTTATTTTTTAAAGCCATGTTTTGGTATTCCTTTTTACGATGTGGGTTTCTATTAAACAAACTTTCGAGTAGTAAACCATTTATAACCCCGACGAATTTCGAGGGTGAAATTCAATTTAAGGGGGGTAGAATGTAACACCCCAAGATTTTATGAAAAATATTCTTTTAATTTCATTAATGTATTTTGTTGTATGATACACCAAGATTACCTTGTTCTATACGCAACACCGTATTAGCTTGCAGTATATGCAACACTATTCTTGGATCGTGTTACACACAATTTTGATAATAGTTATTCTACGCAACATTGAGTATATATATATATATATATTCATTGTATAAATGAAATATGGTTGGATTCTGTTATACGAAACAATTAAGGATTATTTCAAAACACGCAACCCCGACTTGGCTTGCATTACACGCAATCACGACCTTTCTCGATAGCGTGTGTTGTACGCAATACCGGGTTTTACTAAACAAACGATATATTATTATAATATTATTATGAAGTAGACATTATGAATAGTATTAACTAAATTTTGAATTTTATAACATTATTATTCATCTTACACATTTTCTAGAACATGGTATAAGAACAAAATAATTTTTTTGGGTAAAATATGTATTTTTCAAAAAATGCAGTTTTGCCGCCTTTTGATGGAGCACCCACATTAAATCTAGTTTTTGACATGTTTATAAGTTCAATTTGACAATATAAAATTCTTATTTGTAATCAAGAAATAAAAATTTACTTTGGATAATTTTTTTGTATTATTATGGTAACTTTCATATTTTGATGAATAGTAAAAACATGCTATATTTTAATGAAAAACAACTTTTTTCATCGTTATAATTTATATGGTTAAATTATAATATTGAATGGTTTTAAAGTATAAATAGAATATATTTTTACCATTTAATATAATGTATGTCATTAGCATTGATTTTACATTGAATTCGTAGGTTAAATCAATTCAATCTTTTGCAATGTTTTAAACAAAAACCCGTTTTCATTCGACAACGGGATTAATTTTAATTTAATTTCTGCAACTTCTGTGTATTGAATTTGAAAAAATGGATTCCATATTTGGAATCAGTGGGTACAAATTATTTTAATAGGCTACTTTTTATTTTTGAGAATTATGAATAGTAACTATGGTAAATTTTATTTATCATAGTTAAAGGTAAATCGGGTAATTGAGGGTAAATATAATATTATAAAATTACACTAAAACATGCCAAAATTCTATTGGATGGATAAAAGTAAACCCATATCAACTAAGGGTCGGATTAGATTCATTTTATGGACTTTTGACCATGAAAATAATTTAATTATTATTAAAACCAAAGAAAGTGACAACATGTCACTCTCTTAAATCTTATAAGTATAATAATTTTAATTTAGTGATAAACATCATAAAACTTCGAACATGAATAGTCTCCAGAAATATAATAAAATTATCTACATCATGATAATTTATTTAGAATTTTTAGGAATTAAATAATTGTTATTAATGGTGATACATTAATGATACATAAATTATTTATTAAGTTGAAAATAAGTAATCTAGTTTTTATTGAAATAATAATACCCATTAAAAGGCCCACAAACCTGACCAAAACTTATTTGTAGTGTATATATACACCTTAATCATCCAATGACCTAATATATAACCGTTTGGATCCTTATAAAAGTTATTATGACACTTATATTATTTTATTTTAAATGATGCCAAAGTTGTCACCTTCATAATTTAATAAATATAACAATTTAAATATTTTTATTTTAAGATGATAAATTCTAGTAAAAGTATTATTGTAAAATTTAATAGATTTATCTTCATCATAGGATTTTATTTTAAATTTTTATGCAACAAATCAGTATAATAAATAATTAGAGAAAAATATTGTAGTAATTATTTTATTAAGAGATAAACCAAATAAATGGTTTTAAAAATAAAAAAAATAAATATTATATGAACTATTTAATGTGATCCAATAATTTTATAGATACATATGACCTTTTATGAATCTATTAAAGCTTTTATTTTGAACATATCTTCTGTATATATTTTATTTAAATTCAAATAAATGAATAGTGTCAAAATTGACACTATTGTTATTTTATAAAAATAACATATTATAAAATTGTTTAAAAATCAAAAAATATTTAAAAATTATAAATTTATATGGTCTATAATGTTATAAAGTAAAAAATTATGGAAAATTCACAACAAATAAGTAATTATTTGTTATAATTTAAAATTTAGAATTTTATGACCACAAATAAACTTAAATAGATTAAATATGGATAAATCAAAATGATAAGGTTTAAAATAAGATCCAAACATGTCTAAATTTGATTGGTTTATGAGATTACAACCCTATCTCATCTAATCTTCGAATATGAGTCATTTTTGGAGGTTTTTAAGTGGGGTTAGATTTATTATAAATTAATATTTGTAAGAATTCCAAAGGTGCCCCTCTCCTCCCTTATAAAAGGGAACCTCCTCCCTATCCTCCTCACACCAATTTGAGCCCTAAAGCTCGGACAACCCCTACCAAAGTATCTTCTCCACTTCACTAGAAACATCCTAGAGGTCTGGTCTACTTTAAAGACCAATCATAGTGCCCTAAGAGGAGGTTTCAAAGAGGCGTATCGAAGAAGAGGTAATTTCTTCTCCCAATTCTTTCAAGCTTTTTTCTTCTTCAACTTCTTCTTCTTTAGTTGTTTCATTATAAATTAATAACATCAGTATCAATAATATACTTATTTGTTATTATAAATATTAAACAAACCCATTTCAACTTTTATCCATCCTACGGAAAACAAAATCACCGCGCGTGCGTACGTACGGAATACCATCTCCACGCCATGGTGTAATCTGTTTTTCCACCAACAACTTACATGGACGGGTATAATGGTGTAAAGAATAATTATACATAGTTATTATAACATCATACTGATTCTGATATATTGTATCATCCACTCCAATTCAATTCAATAATTATGGAAACAATATCATCGCTCGTGCGTATGTACGGACTATCGTCTCCACGACGTGATGAGATTCATTCTCCATGTTAACCATTTAAGAATGATTATAAAGTATATATAAGAAATAATAATGAAATATATGACATTATAAAGCTACTGGATTTATGTATATATGTATGTCATCTACTTAATTCCATTGAACTCAATAAGGAAACGAAAACAGCATTCATGCGTACGTACGACCTACCGTCTCCATGAATGGTGTATTTCTTTCCATTTATAGATCTATTATATATATGTATATTATGAATATATATTATATATAAATCATGTTTTATATTCTAGAATAATTTAATCGTGATCTAAGTAATCATATGAATAATTACAAGTCAAAACACGGACGACAAATGAAACGATTTTACCCAAAACACTCTTTAACATGGAATATACAAAAGAACGGGTAATATAAAGTCATAAGTGAACCATATATGACATCATAACAATGAATATGATTCTGTAATAAGTCAATGACATTATTTAAATCATTATACAGGAGGTTTTGATACATACGAAGCATATCAGACATAAGGTAAGGGATAAATTTTGCAAATCTCATTTTTATCCGAGATTGCTTATTCGTAAGTATTTACTGGGGTTATTTCTATCATCCCTGTCCATGTTTTATAAAAGTGTTTTCATGTATGTTTAAATTCATTTTTACCCATTTTGACCTTTTGACTTTTACTACATGTTATTTAAGGAATCTTTCTTTTGTTTACGTTACGAGGTACTTTTTAAACTTTTTCAACAAAAGTACGAGAAGAATGTTTTTTAACTTATACGACATGAAAGGATTTTTACAGTTTCATAAAGCCTTATTTTCATGAAGCTTACTCCAAAAGATTTCATTATTGTTTTCAACAAAATATCTTTCTTTTAAAATTTCATGACGTTTTGTGAAAAGGAATTGATTTTGAAGAATAAAGGATATTTTCCTCAAGAATTCATTTCAAGTATTTTATCAAAACCATTTTTCATCTAAGATTACATAATTTCATATGTGTATGTTTCAAGTATCATGTATATATGATTTAAATGGTTTCACTTTTATTATTATGAAATGATATCCATTTATTTTATATGGATTATGTGATGATGGAATGATGTTTATGAAACCCATTTTGTTTATTGGGTTATTATTAATGATGTATTTTTTTTGTGGCACAAGTAAGAATGATTTCATTATGAGATGGGATGGGACCTATATCTCCCTCCAATTCATTGGGTAAAGATTTTATATCTCATGAGATAGACATGGCTGGAATGGTAAGTTAATCCGGTTCAGTGTTACAGGACTGAAACGAGGAGTGAACTCGATTCAGAATGGGACTTTGTCCACGAAGATGGTCTTGGCAGCAATGCCTTGGCTACTATGGAAATCATTACATGTGCTTAATGGACGACACAATTACATGTTTTATTCCCATGCTATTTTATCATGGTTTATGTTCCGTTATGATCTATGACTTATGTACTTCCATGTTTTATGTCGTTGCTCAAGATTTTAATGTTTAAACATTGTGTTCATGTTTTTAAGTCCCAATGTATATGGTATGTTTTATTTTATCCATGATTACCCTTACTGAGCATTTTACCTCACCCTTTTTATGTTTTATTTTCCCCCAGGATCAAAAGAATTGTTTTAGGTCAGGAAACAAAAAGTGGAAGATCTTTATGGGAGATGTTGAAGATCTTTCACCACGATTAAAAGATTACGTTCCAAGTTTCCAAAGACACTAAACTATTACGGTGCTTGTGTGTCTGTTTTTGTTATGTATTAAGTATTCCGCAAAATTAATATAATGTCCATGAACGTCAAGATTAGGGTCTCTACAAATCCTATTCAAACCAATCCCAATAGGTCAAAAAAGAATGATTAACCAAGAGAGTAAGATAATTGTACTATTAAATAAGGGGGTATACCATGGAAACATGGAAACAAGACATGGATTTATATATTAAAGGAATAAATCATGAGTATAATAAAACTTTAGTGTAAAATGAAATAAAGAAGACTGATTTATTGAAGAAATATCTTGAGACATCATGTGAAAGAACCAATAAGTCTGTACATACTCCTAATGAGTTTTTTGTTATTTGGATAGCTGATCTAGAAAAGGCAATTGAAATAGAGAGTTCATAAGAGTAGTTAAGAGATAAAGTTAAATAAAATATTCCACATGAATAAGAAATCCAATTTTATGAAATTAATTTTAAGGGTGATATCCTAGGATCTCATGAGGTTCCATATGGGAGATACAAACATGATAGGAACAATTAAAAGGATTTTATTAAAATCACCCCTGATTAAGATGAAATTCTGAAAAATAATAAGATTTCAACATGTGATTAATTTTCCTTGATGGAGCATGTTAAAAATAAGATCTCATACATGGATCGAAGAAAATTATCTATAAAAACAAAGAGTGAAATCTTTAAAAATAGAAGATCCAATATGAATAGTACATCTGGGCTTGGAGATAAATTGAAAAGAGAAAACTTGATGAGAGTATATTCGCTACTGAACTAAACACATTAATGATAAAGGTGGTTCCATCTTATTCCCTAATATTTTGTGCTCTATTTTTAGGCATTAATTGCAAGTAATTAAAGGTGAAGCTAGTTCTCAAAAGGATAACTAATGAAGAGAAGTATTCTAGAATAACTATTCCATATTTGATGAAAGTTACCATATTAGTTTTATTTATCAATTTGTATTACAAAGAGAAGCTGATAAAAATTGTCTACCTTAATGATGTAATGATGTAAATCATACCTTGAGGGGGATTTAACCTTGATAGGCTTCCAGAAGTTCATAATTCATACAAATCATAATTATAGATAATGAATGAAAAAATTCATTTAAAAGGTATGTATTCCTACTCTATCATACTTGTGTTTTCAAGAATAAATTTAATTTCCAAAAATTAATTTAAAATAATAATAATCTTAATAGCTTACTTAACATGAAACATTGATCTTTAAATGAACTGTGATATACTATAAAAATATTATTATTTAAATGTGTCTATTATAACCTAGTATTCAAATTAGAGGATAAGAATATGAGTAACCTCATTTCTGAAATATGTTTATAATGTTCATACTCAATAGAAATGTATTGATAAATCCATAGTAAATAAGCACCCATTTTTATTAATGTTCTTTTATGATTTAGACATGCATTTAATTCAAAAGTTTTTTATTGCATTTTTTTCGTATAAATTATAATTAATTTCTTCCAATTTATGAAATTTTATTTTATATAATTAACATAATTTTTTAAATAATCATATCAAAATTAACTTAGTTTGAAATTTAGGTATTTTTTTGAAATAATTGATTTTTCAATGAAGAGTGAAAAATACTAATTTTTCAGACACCCTCATTAATTAAATTAAATTAATAGTGCCATTATATTTTTAATTTATTATTAAAGTTAAATATGATACATTTGATTTATAATAATTTAATTAATTCCATTTTAATAATAAATATTCATGATTTTTATATAAGTTATTTTTTTGATTAACAACTCACTTTTTCTAAAAATTATTATTATTTTAATGAATTTATATTAAAATTTATTTATAAAACTTATAGAGAATGAATATTGAAAAATTTATACCATATTTGGAATCAGGTTCTTCAAATTTGGAAAATATGTCCCTTTTATTTTTGGTCATTATGAATAGTAACTATGGTAAAAATTTGTCATATCTGTGAGGGTAAAATGGTTAAAACAGGGTTAAAACCATGAAATAAGGATTAAAAATCTACCCAAAACTTGACTTATTTTCATTTTACATGATTAATTAGACTATATTGATCTAAAACTCTAATATATGGTATTTTAGTTCGATTTTACCTAGATAATGTCATTTATATCATTTTTAGTAAAGAAAATTGTAAAATGTCACTATCTTTACTTTAATATCTCTAATTTTTTTACATAAAGATAAAATAAGGATAATATTATTTATAAACGTTTATTTTAAAAAATTAGTTAAATTTTTTTTCCATAGTAATTTTTTAATTTTTTTGTGATGAAATAATTAGCTTAATTTCTTACATAATATCGATACAATGCTTGTACAAGAAGTAGTAAAATCAACTAAATTATTTTAAAAACTATAAGAGTAATAATTTTTTGGGTGATTTATAGTATCTCAATAAATTTATAGATACAAATAACATATTAGAGATGTAATAAATTATTATATTTTAACTCTATATTTTTATTGATGTCTTTAAAGTCAAATTAAATAAATAGTGTCAAAAATGACATTAATGACATTAATGATAAATAATATATTATATTTTTTTAAAAAATCAAAAAAATATTGAATTAAGACAATTAGAATGGTAAATGGTCTTAAATTTCATTCATTTTCCCTTTATGAGATAATTTTTACCATATAAGTAAAATTATAAGTCTTTAATATTGAAAAAATCATTACCATGGTTATGGTTAAAATCTGTTAACCAAGATGTTAAAACAAAAGAAAAAGTTTAAAATAATATATAAACAAGTATAAATTTTATTGTATGATTAAAGTAAGAAACTATACTACTTTCATTCAAATAAATTTTATTTTTGGACCATTTTACATGAGTTAGGCACATATTATATTAAAATATTTCATGTATTTCATAAAATGATATTAATGATATTTTATAATAAATAAAATTTTATTAAATGATTTAAAACTCATAAAAATATAATATTTAGAAAAATTGGTGGGATATGTTTTCAAATTTCTACCATGGTCCATGTATGGGTCTCTTTTCCTTTTATAATAACTTTATTGACCCTTAAAAAGTAAAAAAAATGATATCACAATAATTGATAAAAGGTTTAACGTGTGGTTAAAAATATAATTAATGTATGAAAAAATAACCAAAACATAAAAAAAATTTATCTATAGAGATTAATTATTATCATAATTTTGTTATATTATAATTATATAAATTTGGAGTCCTTTTTCCAAGAAAATTAATTTATATTAATTTAATCCTTTATGTAATTTCATGAGGGACCCTACCCTCACTTATAAAAGGACACCCTCTCTATTTTATTTACACATTAATGAGAAACATATATAGAACCAAACCTTCAAAATTTTATTATATAATTCCATATCTATGAATTAGATACTATGGTATTCTTAAAATAAAATTCAAAGGGTACTTAATAAGGGATCAAAATGAAGTATACCGAAGAAGAGGTAATCAGCTTTAAAGACTCTTTTTTTATAATTCATATAATTATATTATAAAAATACTAGAATATTAACTTTTGAATCATAAACATATTGGGATTTAATTATGATTATGTTAAAACCATTTTATACATCTTTTTTTCATCTTATGAAAGGTGAAAACATTGCTCATGCGCATGTACAACTTATCATCTCCACATAGTGATGTAATTCTATTTTCATAAACACTTTACTTGGACTGTTATAAAGATTTAAATAGTGACTATATTTTATATTTTTAAAATAATTATAGTTTTTTGAATATAATATATCATTTAAATTCTTTCTGATGGAAAAAAATAATGTTTCTCATGCATACCAGTGGAATACCACCACCGTAATGTGATGTGATTCATTTTTTGTTTCCACTTTAAATGGGTGATAATAAGTAAACATTTAATTAATATATATGATATATATGATATAATAATTATTCTAGAAAGGTGAATTATTATTTTACTCTCTTTTGTTTCATTTTTTTAAAATTGAAAACAACATTCATTTATACATACGTGCTATAGTCTCCATGAATAGTGTAATTCATTTTTCTATCACCAATTTTAATAATTGATTATAAATATATATAATATGAATATATATTATAGTTATATCATGATTATAATTATGTATATTATTTAACCATTATTAATGTTCAAGGACAAGAACCACCGAACTGAAACTCACATGAAAAGTGAAATAGTTAACACTCCGAAACTGATATTTTAGAAAAATTATTAATAATTTTTTGTTGAAATGTAAAAAATAGAAAATATATGATATTATAAGTGATAAAATTATTGTTATATAGAATTATAATAAATTTTATTTTATTATAAAGGAGGTTAAAATTAGTTATGAATTAAGTCAGACCTGAGGTAAGGTATTCCTTAACTCAATTTCTAATCATTAGGTTATAAAACTACTTCTTTGAATATGTTATGTCATGATGATGTGTGAAATGAAAAATGATTTTATTATGTTTTATTTACACTTATTTTTTGTGGATTCCATTTTCTCTCACTTAATCACTTCATTTATTAATTTTCACTTCAACGAGACAATCTTTGTAAGGGATTATTCCACAATCTCATCCTTACTCAGGATTGTTTATCATTGAGTTTTCATTAAGGAAATTTATAGGATATTTAAATCCATAAACCTATATATTTCATTATCTTAGTTATTTTTTTATAACAAGTTTTCATTTAATTTTCTTCTATTTAAGTAATCAATATACTGAAAGGATTTTTTAATTAAAAACAAATTTATTTTTCAATTAGTTGATGTATATTTTTATTCAATGTAAATATTTTCTTTAAAATGTTTTCAAGAAGTTTTTTTAATAATAATAAAATGATTTATTAAATAATTTTTTCAATGTTTTAATTTATATATTTTTTTTAAAAAATAATTCTCTTTTCTTTTTCTGAATAATTTAATTTTATCCATGGTATGAAGAGAATAATTTTTTTTTCAAAAATTACAGTAGGAAAATAATTTACCACCATCATGACCACTGAAATCATTAAATATTCCTTCACAATTTTCTATGGTTATTTTCAAATAAAATATTTTCTTAAATATTTTAGAAGCTTTTATTTTTAAAAGTATTTTTCAAAGTGAAAAGTTTATTTTCCTCAAGAATATTTTTAATGATCTTTTTATGTTTTTTATATTCATTAATAACAACAAAAACATATTTTAATTATGCTCTAATAGAGACATATTGTAATGATAAAATCATTATTATTTTTTTGGATGGTTTATGATTAGTTTGACTGGGGAAAATATTCACATTCTATATGTTAGTTCTTCTAATATGGGTAGTTATTAATTATTAAGTATTTATGATTAGGTTGTATATTTTTTTCATATGATGAATGCATTGGACTTAGTAAGTGATTGGAAGGGCCCGCTATATCCCCTCGATGCGTCAGTAGGTCTTAATATTCAAACTAGTTTTGGTATTTGAAATATACCTTACTTATTTACATATGTTTTCTTGGAAACATTCCTTGGTGGTAAGATACTTATGTTCAAAATTATGAATTCCATAAATATGAAATCAATTATGGACATCCAAGTGATTAATTGAATTGTTATGATATTCATGGATGAGTTTCAAGCTCATGAGATTATTTATTTGGCATTGTTTGATCATTAATTATTCCCTCCGTATAATTATTAATGCTCAAGTTATTGATTAAATAAAAATTGTTTTCAATTATTTACCTTTCCATATTAATTATACCTTATTTAATCCTGAAATATTTTACTATATGCATTTGATCCTCAACCCAGTTTGTGACGACTCCTTAAGTGCATCCACAAGACCGAGGTTCGAAACCATGTTGAGGCATAATTCTAGGTTGCTGTAGCAGTACTATTGGAAATACTATAGCAGCACTGTGCATGTACTGTAGCAGCTACTATTCAGTACTTCATTAGTCAGAACTATTCATTTTGGGTGACCGGTTTGGGGTTGGAGTCCTTAAGAGATTCGAGCCACCAAGGACTTCGAGTTAGTAAGGATTTCAGGCCACTGTTAAGGCCTTCGAGCCACCTCAAGGACTTTGGCCCACATGATCAGTGTAGTTTCCCCAGACAGATTCTATAAAAAAGGAGTATCCCCAGAGGAGTATTTAGAGAAAGTGCACTCACTAGAGAATAACCAAATGGATTTGGAATAATGAGAGGGTATGGACATGCCATCCGGACAAGACTATTCTGGCATGGGAACCAGATGGAAATGAGAAGGTGGAGAGCTATCATCACGATGTAGATGCTGTGGAGGGGCAGTTCCTTGTAGTTATAGTCTGGTTTACTTTCCTAAGACCTTTGGGTCATGTAATCTCTTAATCATACAGGCCATGTAATATCTAATCCCATGGGCCTTTTAAGGGTTCCCCCTCATCCCTTTAAAGGGGTGTTATAAAAAATCAATAAAAATGAAGTCCTTCGGGCCATTCAGGCTATTTAAATATATTTAATCCTTACTGGGTATTTGATCTCACCCTTATTCTATTTCCTTTTCCCAAGATATGAATATGGAAACATTTCAAGGATTCTGAATATTTACTTTCACTATGTTTTTATATTTTATTGCCAATGTAAAATGGGAAGAATTTTTGTATATGGTTGACCTATACTATTAAACTATCCAGTCCTTTAGGATAAAATCTATTATATATAGTTCAAATATAATAATGTAACCACCATATCTGGGTTACTAGTGTTAGGTTCTTTATAATAAATTCTTATATTAAGGGGGATAAATTGATTTAATCAATTGTAAAATGATATAAAATGATAAAGAAGATTTATGGTTGATTTCTGAACAAAAAAATGCTTCATTTATTTTAATTTTTTTTATGTGTGTGTTTAGATGAGTGTAGGAACTCATGTTATTATTCAAAAGATAAATAAAGTTCTCAATTTGTGTCCCTTAATTTTAGTCTGAGAATAATTTGAAAACCATTGAATGAGTTTTATAAATTTACATCTTTTGGTATCTATTTGTTTTAGCCTAAATATTCTTGAAAAACCTTTAAATGATATATGGTAATGATTTTAAAGAGTTGGTATCACATTTTTTTGATTAATAGATAGATTTTTGGTTTAAATATAACCCTATTTTTAAATAAATAAAGGATCATGTAATCATAGTTTGGGATGATTTAAGGGACATTGATAAAGTATGAATTGATTCCATATTATTCCATGATTTTTTATTAAAAATAATAGGGTGTTAAGAAAAATAAAATAACACATTAACATAAAATTTTCTTCAATTGGTATTTATAGGAAATAAAAAGGGGATATTATTGAAAAAAACTCTGTGTTTTTGTTTTATTTATTACCAATAATTAATACAAGTTGTTCATGTCAACATGTGGATGATAAATGGATCATAATAAATTTGAACTACATAAGCTTGATGATGTTAAGAATAGAGTTTCCAAGCACATTGATGGGATGATGAATGGTTTTTGGGTTGTATAAGATTGTTACTACATGGAGATATGCTCAATTGATAACATTAACACAACTGAGTTGGTTCCAAGTCTATTTCATAAATAATATTTTGTGTGGAAAATGTATTTTGATATGTAATAGAGTAATTGAGAAATGTGGATGATTCTATGTTGAATAGAAATATATTTTTTATTAGAAAAGGAATTGTGAAGAAATATTTGGCTAAAAAATATGTCCAAATCGAGGCTAACCATACACCAGATCAACTAGGATATCTCATGGAGATAACCAGTCAAGATCAAAGGTAATCCGATTAAGAGTGGAATGAGGGGTGCATGGTTCCCACGCTGGCCGGATCATGTAAGAGGAAGAGAAGAATCATGCATATTGGCATGATGACTTATCAGGTAGGGAATAATTAAGATATTTTATAGAACATTAATGTAGTGTGGATTATTACGTGGTAGAGCTCTCTTAAAGTTTATTTTGACGTGGGGTCACTATGTATGAATATTTTTCATCCCTTTAAAAGTTAAGTGTTATTGGGAATACACTAGATGAAAAGATACTATACTAGTCATATTATACACCACACATAGTTGAAACATTGATTATTGATTCCCACATAGAGTCTATGTGTTCATTCCATGGTTTCCATTATGGTGTGATCTATCTATCATGATAACGTGAATCATGAAATTCTTGATATGATGTATCCAAGAGATGAGGTTAGTGGAATTTCAATTCCAAAGTATGTGTTGGTGGTTTGTAAATATTATTTCAATAAGAATACTGAGTGATGTTTAGCTATTAGAAGACTATGAATGCACGAGTTTTTTAAGAACAAGAATATTATTTTTTGAATAGAATAAAAAAATGTGCCTATTCTATGGTGTGATGTTAAGTGAAAAATATAATGATACTAATATAGACAATATTTAGGAAGAATTTAGTTTTATGATAAAGAAATAAGATAACATTGACTAGGAATCCACGAATAACTCCAAAATAATGAAATATCAGGTTCATAGAGTTTCTCTTGTAAAGTATTCATAGAACACATTGAGTTCATTGGATTATTAAGGTGATAATGTAAGAAACTACTCAACATAAGATGAATATAACACATAATATTATTCATTTAATAAGATACAACCACTTCATATAATAGCAGATCCATATAATATATTTCAATCATGTGAAATACCATTTCTATAAAATATATGATTTATATGATACACGGATTTAATAAGATGAGATATCATACATAATATGTGAAAAAAATTAGATAATTCTACATAATATGATCACTATTCCTATATTATATACATACTTCTTAATTAACCATTCCTCATGATAATTCATAATTTTTATTATAATGAAGGAATAATTTATACAATGCATAATGCAAGGTGCATCTGAATTCTTCATAGGGTAAAACCAACCTTATGAAAAGATAAGATACAAACATTTATGATATTTCTATATTATGACATGTAGAATTCAAACTACAATTACATGATATAAAATAAAATTAATAAAACTCATGATTATTGGTACTATATGAGTTCCCATGAGAACAAAGAATAATAATTGGAATTTGTGGAAACATTATGAAGTGAAGAAAGTATTTAGAATTATAGATATTTTTATGAAAGGTTGAATCTATGTCTTTGGGTGAGTAGAAGGAAAAAAATTTATAGTTAAAGGATGGGATTTTAGGGAGTTTTTAATGTTAAATATTACATAAATTTAAATTCCAACATTCTAATTGAGTTATAAATATATATTTTGAGAAGAAGAAGGTAAAAATGTGTTTGTCTATATTATCCAGATAAATATTTAGAAATTATAAATAAAATAAAAGTTGAACAAACCAATATAATAAATACTTATAAATAGTGTGTATAAAAGAAGGAAAAAAGGATCAAACTTTTTATACATCATTCTATCATGTATAGTCAAAGGGAGAAGAATGCGATCTAGTGAAATAATAAGATATTATTTTGGGCACTGAAGAAGAAGATAAATAAGATAGGAGAATCCATACTTGAATACTATTGATCATATTTTGGTTGAGGGATTGAGAGAACCAACCTGTAATATTTTTCTATATAAGTCTGAAAAAGATTGAGGTAACAACGAAGATTTCCATATGATATGAATAAGATTGAACCATTTGTTTCAAGATAATATCAGTACTGAATTTATGATCACACTTCATAAAGAGTATGATGAATCATTAATTTTATAGTGTTTATCGAACACAAATTAATTTCTTGATTTGTACTTAGTCGGTGGTAGTATGATGGGTTCAAGGCCATACCCTTGAATGATATTATTTTGATTATAATAATTAAATAGTATGTGAGTGGGATAATAATCACCATACATTGAGGATATAGTCATCCTAAAAATAGGATATACTCATTAGAAAACAATGGTATTTTTATTGAGTTTTGTTCTTATATATATCTACTTACATAGTTACCAATGGAAATAAAAATAAAGAGGGATATGCATTCACTAAACAAGTGAATGGGTGACAAGGTATAAATGTTTGAATAGGTTTAAAAGTATACCAACATTTATTCATCCCCTATTAGTGCTGACACATATCATTGATATCCTATCACCATGTTTCACATATGAGACTATACACAACACTAATATTTACATATAATCACAACCCAAAATACTCTATCATGATTATCAAATAAAAAAAACTCAACTTCATCCGTTTAGGGTGTGTTATCATTCAACACTCATGTAAAATTCACAACACATATAAGTGAATGATAAATAAAATTTCCATTATTATAAAATCATGATACATTTATATTGAAAAAAATCATTACATCAGGTCTCCCATGTATCTAATACCTAAATAATTAATATTAACCTCATGGTTTTTTGCAAAAATTTATTAATTAATGGATCTACTATATTATCCTTTATAGACACACAAAATATATTTAATTGACCCCTATTAATAATTTCTTATAATAGGTGGTATTTTTGAATGATATATTTTGCAATTTAGTGAGGTCTAGGTTCCTTCACTTGAGAAATTTCTCCATTGTTTTCTCAATAGCACCCAACATCTTCCAAAATACTTTAAAATATCCCAAGTTCAATGATGATCTTTTATATCAAAAAACTTCATTCAAAATATCTGAGTTATTGATATAGTCTACCATTGTTATCGAGTTCACCATGGATGATTATTTGGAACTCTTATAACTAATATCATAATTCTTAAGGAAAAACACAAAAAATGGACATAGATATTGAATAATTCCTGAAAATCTAGAAAATAGCATCAATATAATCATTTATAATGAGCTCTTAATAACCTATAATAATAAAAATAAAATCTTCAATTATTCTTAAATAATTAAGGATATCTTCCACTATAGTTTAGTTACTCTCAACATGATTAGATTAGTGTCAACAATTTATAATCAAATAATAAGAGGCATTGGGTTGCGTATACAATATAGAATATAAAATAGATAAAATTTCCAAATCACATAAAATCTTCTCCAATAATTTCCTATCAAACTCATTATAAGGAAGTTTAATACTATTAAGTTCCACACCATGTAACAATATAAAATACCACTTATTGGATTTCTATATATTAATTTTTTTAACACACTACCAAAGTATATTTTTTGACTCAAAAAATTAATATATTCAATATATTATATAGATATTTATACATAATTTGTAGGCTTCTTGGCCCATGTATTTCATTGATTTATTTTTCTAACCATACCATTAGAAAATTTAATGTGGGGATATCTTTTTCAATTAGTAGTATTTAATGAAAATATAATATTAGAAATACTTAAACTCTCCCACTAACCTGATTCTATACAAAAGACTCACCTATTTTCTTAATAAAAATAAACTCTTGGACTATATCACCAACTAAATCTTCTAACCCTAACAAATATACTTCAATCCATAAATGGGTCATAGAAATATTCATACCTTATAAACACATTTGATAACTTTTAAATAATTTATCTATATCATATACACATTCTAATAAAATTATTTTTAATTACAGTGATTTTAAAATCCATTTGACATATCTAATAATTATAATATGTTACTGTAGCTAGAAATATCCAAATAGAATTTATCGTCAGCACCAAAGAATAAGTATCTTCATAGTTAATACCATGAATTTATTATATACACTTTTTACCCCAAAAAAGATTTATAGGTAGACACTCTACCATAAACTTCATTTTTATTATGAAAACCCACTCAAACCCTATAGGTCTTACCCCTTCTAGTGCATCCACCAAGTTCCAAGATTGGTTACTCTATATGGAATCTATCATAGATTTTATGATAACTAACCATTCATTTGAATTATAATTATCAATGAACTATCAATAGGTAATAGGTTTATATTTTATGAATATTACTTCATCATCATTATCCATAATAAATCTATATCTCATAGGATCTTGATGAATCTAAATAGTCATTTGAGGTTCTTGTGTATGCTGATTTGATTCTATTTCCAAAACTCATTATAGAATTTACCCACCTTATATTTTCAGAATAATTCTTATTTATTAGACTAAAAAATTTCTAGGATCAAGTTTCCTCCCACTAACCCCACAATTCATGTAATCATTCTCAAGGAAAATATCATATTGAGGTAGAATAACATTATGTTCTAACGGATTATAAAAATAATAACTCATCATTTCTTTGAGTTAAATAATAAAAAGTCACTTATATTAGTTAAGGATTAGTTTATTTATAACATTACACCTTTTATAACATTTAAAACCCCAATTTTTCATAAAATAAAAATTGGGATGACTCTTAGTCCACATCTCTTATGGAGCCTTTATGATTTACTTATCTAAAACATGGTTTAATATAAAAGTTTTCTCCTTTAAATTATATACACAAAATGATATATAAAGTTTACACTAACCTATCACTAATCAAACCATGACCAATAATGTACCACATATCTTCTCAGATACACTAATTAATTTTGATGTTTTAGGAGGAGTGTGTTACGCTAATATTCTATAATCTCTCATATGATCAATAAATTTATTTCTCAAATATTTACTATATAGATATCCTCAAAACATCTTAACACTTTTGACTTGTGGATTGTGTATTTTTTGACACTTCTTAATATTTAATGTTTCCGAACTTATGTCCCATAAGAAACACATAACTATAGATATTAAAGACATCAGTATAGGATAAAAAAAATAATACACACCACTTTATTGTACACTCATTAGTTCACATAAAAAATTATATATTAGTTATAATTGTTTGTTATCCCTACCACCTATCCACTATAATTTTATTTGGTCATTTTTATTAATGAAATAATTCACATTTATTGAACAATACATGATTAAATGATTCAAAAAATCAATACCTATGGAATATTAAATTGTGTTTCTCATTTTTATGATTAGGTAAACAATTCCAATAATAAGTGTCAATAAAATTAAGTAAATTTACATTCTTATTTTTAATGTTATATATTAGATTATTTTCATCTATAATGTATAAACCATTAAAAATATTCACAATTACATAAGGAACTTAATTATTTTATATAAATTAACACTTGTTCTTCATCATTTATGAAAATCCATTCTTTCCCAAAAGAGGTATAGAAATAAAATTTCTATTTATAGCTTGAAAATGGTAATAAATTTTTAATTATAGAATTAATCAACTAGATAAATGTATACCGTATCTACCTACATTTAATATAAAAATCATTTCCATATTTTCAATACATAAATATACATATCTATTTATAGATTATTTACCATATCCATATCTATACAAATTTGTTTAAATGTTTAATTTACACATGATATCTAATACTTATGATTGAGAATTAGAGAAATTGATTTCTATAGAATTTAATTCCTTATGACCAAACTTCTTATTGTGGATAACACTTCTCAAACTTAGATAATGTTTTGAACTACATATGAGACCTACAATATATCTAAAAATAATGTTTATGATGCATTTAATAATCTAAAATTTATTAGGAAATTATCATTTTTTATATCAATTCAATATGAACTTTTATTGAACACACACCCACTAAAATGATGATCCTTCACATTATATTTATATGTGGGATGAGATATATATTTTACTAATAATCTAATTCAATTTAACATTCAACCAAAAATATATTCATTGAGGTAAAAAATTACACATTCATATTATATATGACTCTTATATCATTATGTGAAAAAATCCTTTTCCAAATTTATTATATGAATTTTCTCAAACATTATTCCTTTACATACCATACTTGTAGGGTTACCTGGAAAAGTGAAACACAAATAGAAAAATAGGATATGATTACCTAACTATTAGGGTTAATCATATCCTTAATCACTTACATAGGATTATCCAAGGGTGCTTAAATTTTAGGGTTAAAGAAACTAATTTTTTTAAGTTTTAACATGTTCTTACTTTAAATGGAATATAACACTTAGTATTTTAAGGGTTTTTAGTCTAATTATTTATATACGTATGTCATGCATATAATTATGGTATTTAGTTCCCTATATCCACATTAATTTATACTTTATATTACCAAAATATATGTATATATTTATTATCATATAAGGGTTGTTCTTCTACATAACATTAATGTGGTATTGTCCTTATAACATTTGTTGCACCAAAAATTATAGGTTTCTCCCCAATAAAATGATAACATATAGATTATATTAAAATTTAATATGTACTATGGCCTAGATACATAAATCTAATAGGACACTATGATTTTTAACTATCAAGTGGTGGGGGATCATAATTATTTTGACTTCTTCTCATGAAGTTCTCACTTGGTGATCTCAAAAAATGGTGGTTATGGAAATAAAACTGCTAGTTTAAATTTCACATGTTTTATGTGTCATTGGATATTCTTATCTAAGTATATGTATATTAATCCTTTGACTTGAGGTAATTATTAATGTGTATCACGAATCATGTACATTTATGTATAGATGAAAATTGTGATAACATATGTTCATGGAGAAGAAATATACCTCACGTGAATCATAAGTTATATGGAATTAATTTAATGGTCAAGAAAATATTTGGATCATCCATATTAATGGAAGAATAAATCTTTTAACCACAGATCAGAATGGAGCTATCTCACAAAATTCATTGTCATGATAATTTATAGATAAGTTTATTCTAAAAATTAAAAAAAAGATAAATTGAGGATATAGGGTTATGAAACAAATATACATCCTGTTTTATTTTATATCGATTGACTAAGTGATTATATTACACAAAATCATTCATAAAAAAATTGGTGTAGGGACTCCACTAACTTCTTTTCTACATGGATACCTTTATATGTTACTTGATGTTGATCCTAAACTTTAGGTATGTTCAATTATTTCCATCATAGAAAGAGTCCTAGGGGGTCACAGACCAAGTGTATCAAGAAAACATTAAAACATATTATGTTTAAGAATGAATTTATCCCATAGTTTGGGGAATCATATTTATTCAAGTAAAAGGATAATAATATAAATTCAATCACAAGATATTCATGTTTATAATTTTTGAGCTTAATTTTATCTATAATTTAATTATTCACAAGAAGATAAATAAATATTTTCTTATTCACAAATTTAGTTAATTGAATAAAAGAAATATTTATTTAAGTTACATGAATATTAAAAATAAATATTTATTCACAAGTTTTGTGAATATAATATTTTATAGGGGGACATGGGTTAAGTGTGATTACCCAATTAAAATAGTATATTTTATTTAATATCATTTAATAAAAATAATTTATTTGTTTAAGAAACAATATTATAATAAACACATGTCATGGTACGTAATAATAATAATAATAATATTAATAATAATATTATTATAATATTTTGATGTGGGGAATAACTTATAATAAATAAGAGGATATGAGTCTTTGTGAAATTGTAATTATTTAACCCTAAGTGTATGTTCAAAATGATATTAATTTCCCAATGATGGATGTGTTGACACAATAAAGACATAACCTAGAATTCACTCAAACCCTAGAGAGATATTATACCAATATCACTCTCATGAACATAGAGATAGAAAAATAGAATTTTTTTCCATTGATATAATACATCATGAATCAAGTTATAATTCGATGCTAGCTTTAAAAATATTGATCATTCTATTTTGATATTCATGGGGCATGTGTGGATACATTTAGATAAATCCAGAGTTGATTCTACTTTATAATGATGAAAAAATGAGTGGTAATAGAATTTTTACTAAGGAAGATTATTGTAGACTACGTAATTATTATTTAAATTAATTATAAAATAAATGGTAATGGTCCTATCAATATAATTTTTTGGTGTGTTTTTTAGTTCATTGATTTTACTTATTAATTTTGGTAAAAAAATGGCACAAATCCAATGCTTTTGTTGTGACACTAAACCTTTATGTGGAATCAAAGCAGAAACAATATAATATATAATTATTTGTAATTTATTTGATTAATTCCATACATTTGTTTTCTAGTATTCTTATTCAATTTTATTTATGAGTCCAATTCTACAAAAAATGCATTAATATGAAATTTTATATCCAATAACTGGCCGATAATATGTGAAGAATGCTTAAAGAACCTATCTAGAGGATCCAAGGTCACTAGCCACATGAAACAATTATATGAAATGTAATAGAAAAGTAAACTCCAAGTAATTAGTTTCCCTCCACCCACATGGTATATGATGTGAAAATCATGATGCATCATTTGGATCAATAAACAACGTCATTACACATTAGGTATAGAATACTAGTGTAGTATGTAGTTTGACATGGAATACAAGGAATGTAACAGGTTAGTATATGATGTGTAACTCCATGCATGGTACACAACCCATATGTTATAGTGCATCTTGTGGGTAAATATGAGACATCATTACACATCATGTATTGAATGCCAGCCCAAAACATGGTATTACATGGAATACATGATATGCAACTATAATAGACATCATGTAACTTATATCACACCATAGTAGGTATACATTGGGTGTTTTTATCATGCTATGTGGGTCAATTCACAGTTTAATTCCTAGACATATATTGACTTCCATAACATGGCATGTAAATATCAGTTACACACTATATACTTCACAAAATATTTAGTAGTACATTACATGTAAATCAATGGAGTGTTATATGGATATACACATCATGAATACTGCATGGGTTTACCATGTAAAATAACATATTGTATTTTTCATGACATGCCTTATGGAGTTGCCTTCCATGTAGTATGATGTAAACAACACAGATTTCATGTCACATATTAATTTCTAGAAATTTTATTTCAATATTATTTTATAATTAAATTCCATATGTCCTTCTAAGTACATGATATGTTTGTAATTATTTTTAAAAAATTAAATTATATAATTCAAGTAATAAAACTTGAATGGATTATTAAAATCTCTCAAGGACAAGTAGTTCAGAAAAATTTAATATAAAGAATTAATTTATTAAATTATTAACTCAAGTTAATTTATTTTAATTTGAATGATATAAAATTAATGTTATCAATACTAAATATGGTTGTTAATTTATATTCCAAATTATCATAATCTCTAACTAACTTGTTTATGAGTTATATTTATTTAGTTAATTTAATTATTTATTTCATGGTTTATTATGTGATATTTTTTATTAAATTAAATATGATGATATGTGAATCATACTTACCTCTGTTATGTTTTGGATTATGTTTCTAAGGTTTATTTTATGTGTCCATAAATCCTTGACATCCCTCACTTATGTGTGAGAATAAATTTTTAAAGGAGGGAGTTCCCAACTAGAGGATGTAGTTTAGAATCTAAGTCAAGATGGATCCAAACAAGGAAATACATAAAATAATTATGAAATGATGTAACTCAATAAATTTAAAGGATAAAGGAGTTATTTTCCCTTGGGTAAAGGTTTCTTTATTACCACTCAATAAATAAACCATTATGTACAATCTCATGATCATTTAACATGTTTAATTGATTTTATTTGTGTGTGGTTTTTTATTTATTTATGTGATGAATGGTTTATATGAATGAATAAATATGATCATATATTATAAATAAGTTAACAATCATTATTAAATAAATTAAAATAAAATTTATACCTTTATTTTATTGACTATAGTTGATTACTTATGTATGTTCCACATAAAGTAATTAACAAATTATAAAATAAGATAAATTTATGGGTAAAATACATATATGTAAATTATTTGATCAGGAATCGGTAAAAATTTTCCATGTATCACATAAAATAAAAATGTAATTGAATAATAAAAATAAAAAATATTTATGTGAAAATTTAAAAAATCCACCAACTTAAGTACTATGTTATCAAAATTCTTTCCATCATTTGAATTGGAATACAACAATAGTTCAAAGTATTGGTATAGACCTCTTCATGGTACATTAAATTTTCAAGGATTTATAATAAAATTATCAAGTAAGATTAACCAAGTTAGCATGTAGAGATGTTTTGTTATCAAGACATAGTGTAACTTGGTGAAAATAATTGAGGAAATATGAGTATAGGATTTATGGATTGGGGTGTCCACTTAACAGAATATGGAGTTGTGATTTAATGAAACAGGAAAGAAACTCCTACCTAAATACCATTAATTAATTTTTTAAGGCCTCCATATCATTTATTAGAATATAAATGTGGATCCCTTTCACTAGAATTATAGAGTTATTGGATATTCTGAATCCAATAGTTAGAGTTGTAGGGATTTGATAAAATAATGACAGTATTAATTGAATATTTAATATATTAATCAAGATAATGTATTAAAACTTATATTTTATTTATTTTAGATGATGAAAAGTAACATGACCACAAAAATATAATTGTGTATGATTTTGAAGATAGGTGATATTCTTATTGGTGAAAACATCTAAGAATATTTTACGCATTTGGGCATCATACTATGCAAAAAAATAAATTTAAATATACCGGAGTCCCATGTTCCTACCAAGCCTTCCGAGGAGGAAAGAGAGGAAGGTAAAAATGTCTTTTGGAAACATAAAGATAATTCATTAGGTATCCAATGCCTCATGTTATCATTGATGACTAGTGACATTCAAAGGCTTCATGTAGATATGGATGCTTACACCATTTTGTCTAATCTCTGTGATATTTACAATGAGAAACAATGAAAACAGAGGTATGAAATTTATGTGTTATTATTTACATTAAAATTTGGAGAAAGAGTTTATAATAAACATCATACAGTTAATATGACTGGTTACATTGATCATTTAACGATTTTGAAATTTAAAATTAATAGATAATTGTGTAAAAACATCATCTTATCCTCACTTCCTCTAATATTCCAAAGATTTATTATGAATTTCAATATTAACAATACAGTGAATTACCTATTAGGTCTTTTAACTTTTACTAACTATGTAAATAAAGACACTAATAGTGATAAGTCATTTATATATACGAGAATTTTATCCCACATTACTGATTGGAATGGTTTTAGTTTTTTGGAATGATTATTTTGTGCCTAGTGTTTCCAAGAACAACATTTCTATGTCTAATTTTGACATGGGTGGTTTTATTTTCATGTTTGGATGTAAAGAATGAAAATTTTATAAAAATTTCATATGTTATGTTATGGAACATATGAATAATGATATTTACATACAATAATATTAAAATTTAGTCTTATAAATTGATAATGAATTTAGTTTATGTGACCTGTATTACACCTAGTTGTGGAATTATCAACATAGTGATGTATACTAAAAGTATTTGTTAAAATTATATCAATAATGATATTAATATTCTTTATAAGAAAAAACCATATATATATGAAAAAGATTTTTAAAAAGAAAATTTATAAAGGTTATTTTATAAGAAAATTTAAAAATCTATTGAGATTATAGAATTAGTTCACACGGATAGATATTGATCTTTTATAGTAGAAGATATAGGTGGATACACATACTTAATTAATTTTATTTATGATTTATTAGATATGGATATACTAACTTGATTAAGTATATTTATGATTCCCTTAAAAATATTAATGAATATATGAATTAAGTAGATAATTAACTTGTTAAGAAGATAAATAACCTCTTTCTAGATAAATTTTTGGAATATCTTAATAAAAAATTCATTGATTATCTAAAACAGTTTGGAATATTATCCCAAATAACTCATCCTTATACTATGTAGTATAATTTTATCAATGAAAGGAGGAACCAAAACATGTTAGACATGATGAAATTGATTTTGAGTCATGAAAATATTTCATTATCCTTTTGGGAATATTCATTATAATCAACAAAAACAATCTAAAATAAGTTATAAGAAAATCAGTAAGTGGAACCCCATATGAGTTATGGTGTGAGAAGAAATCTGTTTTTGTGTATATATGTGTATTTGTGTATGAGAATCATTTTATGGAAAATTATAGTATCAAAATTTCATTTTGTGTCACAAATTGTATCATTATAAGATATCATAGTGATGTAAGAGGGTATAATATATATGAAATTTAGATAGAAAAGAATTTGGGGTAAGACATTCCATGTTTCCCAAAAAGTGAGCACATATCCAATGGAACTAGAGAGAGAAATATAGTCATTGATAAAGTCAAGGATCAAGATTCCTAGGTTTTAAAATAGGAATAAATTCCACAAGACCCAATAGAAGAGGATGTTCTAGACACACAAGTTCTATTGGGAGTACTAGATAGGTTATAGAACCAGATAGATAAGGGTTTTTTTTCAAAGAGTATAGTGGCAAATTATTAGTTCAAAATAGTGAACGTCTTTCCTATAAGGAAGCAGTAAGTACCTCAAAAGTTGAAAATATGAAATATTTTTTACAGTCAGAAATGGATTTAATATAATATAATAAAATTTTGTTTTTTTGAGATTCTCTAGTTGATGAAAATACCATTGGGTGACCTTGGATATTTAAGAAGAAACTTGATATGGAAGGAAAAATTAGTACCTATAATTCATGATTATTTGTTAAAGGTTTTATAAAAAATCATGTAATGGATTATAACAAATCATTTTCACTAGTTTTATGATAAAATTCATTATAATTTGAATTTCCATAGAAAATTTACTTTATTATAAAAATTTAAAAAATGGGTGCCAATAATACTTTCCTTAATGGAAGTCTTGTAGAATATTTCTATATGAAACAACCTGAAGGGTTTTTAATTCCAAAGAATACAAATTTGGTGTGAAAGTTAGATTTATCCATTTATGGGTTAAGTAAAGAATCAAGATACTGAAATTTTAATTTTGATAAAAATATAACAGAGTATATATTTATTAAGAATGAATGACAGACCTGTGTCTAAAATAGATTTAACAAGAGTGAAATTATTTATCTAATGATATATGCTGATGATATATTACTAATGAAAAATTCAACACTACTATTAAAATTAGTTAATTTTTGGTTGGATAAATTCTTATATGTGAAAGAATTATGAGAAGTGGCCTATATTATAGGGATATAGATCTATCAAGATAGATCTAGGAGAATACATGGAATAAGTCAAAGTATATATATTGATAAAATTTTGAAAAGATTTTAGATGGAAAAATCCAAGATAGGATTGTTTCAAGTGTCAAATGGCATACATATTTGTATGAAAATATATCCTAAATCACAGGAATATAGATAAAGGATTAGTAGAATCCTTTACACAGCAATGATTACATCTATCATTTATTTCATCCTATGAACCAAGAATAATGTTTCCTAGTCCTTAAGCATGGTAGTAAAATATAAAGTAGATTTAGGAGAGCCACATTAGAAAGCTGTAAAAACTATCCTAAATTACCTTAACCATAAAAAGAATATATTATTAGAATTTGGAGGTAAATAGTAACTATTTATGATGGCCTAAACAGATTCTAGTTTACAAATAGATCATAATAATATGAATTCATAATCAAGATATGTGTTTTCATTAATGTTGGAGTTATGTTCTGCAAAGAGATATAAGAAACTAGTTTTCACGGATTCTATAATAGAATCTAAGTATATTGTAGATTTTTATAAATATATATAATAAGTATAGATATGAAAATCCTTTTAGAATCATGATGTTTACCTGAAAGTGTACATCAAAATTCTTTTAATTTCGATAATTGAGCAATAATGGTTCTTGCTAAGGAGCCCATGTCACATCATAAAATAAAACACAAACTTAAGAAGTGTCATATCATTAGATATTTTACTCAATGAGGTGAAGTTTCAATTATTAGAGTTTCAATATAGGAAAATTTGACAAAACCATTCGATAAAGATATATCTTAGCAGAAGCATGGACATAATATGAGAGATTGTGAGTTAAGAGTTATGAATAGTTATCTCTGGTGGAAGTGGGAGTCCATTAGAGTTGGTTACCTAGAACTCACTAACTTTTTTAATTCCATTTACTAGAATATAGGTATATATTTCTTATCACATAATTATTTTTTTTGTCAAATATAGTATTTCTAATTATAGATTATGCTCTTGTTCGATAGGGATTCTGGTCCTTTTCTCGGGTTCTGGGTGTGATGGGTGTTGAGTAATAGAGTTTTCAATTATATAAATTTTCTCATAATTTTACCTAGGTTAATTTTTGAATTTTTAGATAAAACATGGAAGAATTCCCTTAGAATACGATGGTTCATGGTTGGTTCATAGTTAGTGCCAACCGTGCGACCAGTCCCGGAAACCGTGCAGCAGGTTATAGAACGTATTGTGTAGCTTAAAAATTATTTTGGAAATTTTTTGGTCTATTAAAACGTAATAATGCAACTATTTCATTCATAGTAAGTGGTTATCATAGGTATATCACACATTTTGTAAAATTGTGTGTCCTAACCATGAAACTTTCACAGATTTTAAAATTTTGGGATTCCCAATTATACCCCCTCAGAATTTTTAGCTTAATTATACCCCAAAACCTCCTTAATTGTTGTATGAGACCCAAATGGTTTCTCACTATTCTTCCAAATCCATCCCTCCACCTCTCATGGTGTGGATCAAAAAACCTTCAAGGGTTTGTCTGATTTCTTCAAGGTAATCCACTCCTCTCATCTCATTCTTCCTTATCCTCTCATTTCTTCTTGGTTTTCTATTCTACCAGGGTCATGTTGTCATAGATTTATTTTTTCCATTTGATTATGTTTGGGTTTTTCTAATTAAGGGTTTCTCTTCATAGATCTTGGGTTTTGGAACCTTTATGGAGTATTTTGGTGGTGCTTGTCATTCCGCCATGGATCTGAGGTAGGTTTTCCCATGAATATGACTTTCAAGTTTAAGAACCATAAGTTTCATGATTTTGACACCTTCTTTATTTATAAATATTGATGTATGATCCATGGTTCAATTTTTTTGTGTGAAAATGATGTTTTAAGCCTTGTTTTGTTATCACTATAATTGTTTTAGTAAATAGATCAAACCAAGTGTTTGATTAAATGCCTAGTTGGATTTTATGGGTGATTTTTAATATAAAATGCATGGTTTAGATTTTTAAATGTACTGGAATTATTTGAAATGATGTCCTGGGGGCTTTTTTGGGTTTTATAAGTAATTTTGGGATTTATAAAGAAATAGTTATAGGTTGTTTGCATGTTTTGGTATGTATTGCCGAAAAATGGCTCATTTAAAATTTGATAAAAATGGTTTTTTAAAGGGTAATGTGAATTTCTTAAGGGAATTTTGTAAATGATTTTGAAATGGTAAATGGTGTGTTTACACCCTTTATTAAAAGTGGATTCATATATTTGATGAATATTGGTTTTGTGAGAAATTTTTGAAGGCACATTTAGAAAATTTGAAAAAATGATGATAGTGTTTATTATGGAAACCTCCTTTGGATGTTTCTGATTCCCTATCTATGTATAATTGATGGGATTTCCTCACTATATAATCCTTATGATACCTTACCATAGTTACTCAGTTGGGACTTTTTGTGTTCGAAATATCCAGTGGCATGAGATTAGTCCTTATGGTTAATTAGGGTGAGGCATGTTGTGAATTATTATTATATATATTGTGATTGGTTGATTGAATACCATCGATTAGATCACCCCTATTATATAAATGAGACATGAGAACCTGACATATTGAGTGAATTTTTTGAGAAATATTTCTACACTGGTAGGTCACATATTCACTAGTATCCCATAATAGGTGGATATATTTGGGTTCGTTACTATGGGATTGAGACCCTCAATCTTTCCTATGTAAGGGTAGCCAGGAATTTTAGAGTTTTTGATTTCATGATGTGTATAATTCTACTGAGGATGGGGTCTCATGTATTGGAATGTTTTGGATTTTTCTTGATCTCCCAGGATCACCTAGGTTTGTTGGGTCTTAATTTCTTGTAGTGATGAATGATATACTTGTATGTTTATTTCCATTTCTGTTATTGTGTGATTATGACAGTGCCTTCTGGTGTAGTGTTTTTCTTGGAATGTGATGTGTTAGTTTCCAAATGGTTTATGAAAATTGTTTTAAAATAAAATAGTGTTTATCCTCTTTGTACAAGTTGAAAATATTTACATCACTTTCCCCTTGAAAATTTTAATTTCTCACTAATGTAATGTGTTGGGTTTTGAAATGAATAAGGGAAATGGGTTGTACCTTGTTTTTAATTAAAATGTATTGAAAATAATACTTTTATAGATTTTAGTTCAAACTTTAAATGGATATTTCTTTTATTTTAAATGAAGTTAATTGGGAAATATATTGTTAGGATAGCCTATTGAGTTGTAATACTTAGGCCTATTGTTATTTTTTGGTTTTTATCCCTTATGCAGGTTTCGACATGAGTTTGGTCACCATGGGAGACAACTGATCTTATATTGGAGAGTAACCTATGGGGTCACATAGAGATAGTGTAGTCTTATTATCTGTTTGGTTATACTATATAGCTTGGGTATATTTTCAATTTCTTGTATAAATTATGTTTAGTTTGGTTTCATTTATATATTAAATTACTTGTACATATTTTAATATTTAGTTTTAATTATTTATTATTTGGGAGAAATTGTTCCTTGTTTGTACTCTGTTGATTCCATACACTTGTTTCTAGCTCATGGGGATTAGGAATGCCCTTTGACCCATTCCATAGATCAGATCGGGTGACCGGTTTAGGGTTAACTAGGGTTAGTTTGTGATAAAATGGTATTAGAGGAGGTAAGATCTTAGTAGACCTTTCTTTTCAGAGCACCCTTTATTACTTGGGGATGTCGAGGTAGATGGAATAGGATAGTCAGAACTCAAGAGTTAGGTGAGGGAAGAGGGACGCAAACTCTTTCTCTTTCTGATCCTCAGGTTTCCATGGGAAGTCTAGATTTATTAGTTTCTTTCTTTTTTAGGGACTATTTGGTGATTGGGATATTACAAGGGGAGTTAGGACAGTGGTCAATGTAAGCTCGTAGGGCCTGGAAATCCATGTGGATCTAGGGTAATGGTCCTAGAAGACTATCTATATTTGTGGTGTGTTTGGAATATGGCCTCCAACCATATGGTCAAGTAACCCACAAACACTTGTTCCCTATAATGAGTCTCCTTGAATCTTCATTAATTATAAATATTATTTTGAGAATCCTTATGTGAGAAATTTTATCAACATGTTTTAATAGAATGGTTGGATTTTTACAAGTCAAAAATGTATTTTTTATAATTTAAATTAGGAAAGGCTTTATAAAGTTAGGTTTTTGTAAAATAAATCTTAGAGTAAAGAGAAAATGCTTTATTGGTATTGGAATTCCATAATCTAAACTTATTTTTTATAGAAATAATTTTTTTGGAAAGCATGGATTATTTCAAGGTGATATTTTAATTTTTTTTAAATTGGATGTTTTGGATTGTTGAAAACTATTTAAATCAGATAAAATATGTTTTGTAAATAGGTTTGAATGATTGGTGTTTTTTATGAGGTTTGTTCAATTCAAAATGGGTTTTGATTTTTGGGGATAGAGGATTATGAAAAGAGGCTTTGGTGAAATTTTTAAATTGAAGATGGTTTTTTGAAAGGGAATTTTTGATATATAATTTTTTTTGAATGAAAACGGAATGGGTTTTAATCATATTATTTTGGTGAAATGATAATCGTTGAATTTATAAACAAATGTTTTGAATGAGATCAAAATGATTTTTATGGATGTCAATAGGAAATCATTTTCAAGCATGGTATGATGGTTTGATATGTGAAATATGAAAATTATTTTTGACTTTGTGGATAGTGTTCCTTTTGAAGGCCCTTGATTTTTGAATTGGGTTGAATGGTTTGTTTTGAAAAATGAGGTTGTTCTATTTTATCCTTTGGTTTTATCATGGTTTCTCACATGAATGGTTGTATATATAAATTTTGTTTTATTCTTGATATGGAATAGTGGATGGTTTCCCTGTGGTGGTAAAAAAAATTCTTTTTTGAGTGATACTCGATGGGACACCATTGGTGAGTGAGAAAATCCACCAAGTTAGTTTTGTTTTTCAAAAGTGTTTTAATCAGGAAATTATGGTGTTTTTGTAAATCGATGGTTATATGGATTGTTTTTTCTATGTTTTATAAGTGCTATTTTTTGGGTATGCTTCCTTGTGATTTGGAAGTAATACTGATGTTTTTTCCTATGTTGGAATCTTGTTAGTGGCTCAGTTTTGGA
Source organism: Viscum album (assembly GCA_963277665.1). Taxonomy (NCBI): domain Eukaryota; kingdom Viridiplantae; phylum Streptophyta; class Magnoliopsida; order Santalales; family Viscaceae; genus Viscum; species Viscum album. The sequence goes on along the minus strand of OY728141.1, from coordinate 1,751,253,931 downwards.
TCAGTGTTTAGTGGGTTTCTAGAAAGGTCTTGGGAATCATTGAGGTGATTTCCTTTTATGATGGTGTATATTCCATGTGATATTTTTTTCATAAGATGATTTTGATTGAGCTTGTTGTTTCCTTGTTTTATTGTGTTCACGATCATAGTGATTTAATGGATGTTGTGGTGTGACTACGAGTGATTCCCTGTTGGCAATATTTCCAGTTGACCAACCTAAGGATTTCGCTTACAAGTTTCCACGGTTAAATCCACCTCTGTAAAGGATACCACATCCCATTTTCTAGAGTAGAGAGCTATTTGTGATTGATTTAAAGTGCCATTCTGCAATGTTTGATGTGTTTCTATCTGAGCCTTGTTCATTATACTCCTTTATTGGAGTAAGAGAGAATGCTGTTGTATATCTTTAAGTTCCTGGTTGGGTAAAGGTGTGCTATTTGAGGAAGTGAGATCTATGGAATGTCATGATACATTGCTTCTTCCTAAGAGTGCTATATGGATTCTTGTGAAACTAAAATAATTATTTCCAGTTAGGGATTAACAGTTCCTAACTGTGAGGCCGTAGATGATTTATATATCAGAGCTCCATCCATAGGTCCAGGAGTTAAGTTGGAACATAGTCAGGAATCCTGGCAGTGCGAGAAGTCTGGTTAAGTTTGTGCCTCCACTGTTACAGTGAGGCAGTTCCAATATTTCTATTTTGGTTTCTTTGTCTATTTGAATTTCCTCTGGGTACAATGAGTGTGGTTGTCTTACCCCTCATTCAATGTTTATGAATATTCCCTCTAGAATGCGAGTTCTCGATCAGTATTCCTGTGTGGACTGCCCATGTGAATCAAGTGTGGTCTTGGATTTTATTTTTCTATTGGAGAAGAGTGTTGTGTATCTATCAGTTGTGTTTTTCATGGTCTAACCATTGGGAACCATCCCTCCCCTCCCTGAGTGGTTGGGGTTTTGGGTCCGTGTGGGGAGTTTCGGTTTAGTTATTTTCCCCTCCATTCAAGAGTGGACACCTTAAATGTTCATATTGTGTTCCTCTATCTTAGGTTGGTAGGTTGTTATGGGAATGTTTTGGTTAGACTATGTGGGACCTTCTCAGTTCTAGTGCATGTTGAAACCTTTTTTGGTCAGTGTTATTTGGTTCTTAATAGTGGGGAGTCCCACCATAGGTCTTGTTGGGTTGTATTTTAAGATTTTGTTAGGTAATAGTTTTTTTCTAATATTGGGGAGTCCGTTCAGGCCTCCCCTCTACCACTTATCTATTTTGGTTTTGGGTTCGGTTGACCCAGTTGACGTGGCTTCTCTAATGGCCGTTGATTTTTTCAGTTTACTTTTTAGTTTCAGTGAGCATTGAGTCTCTTGGGAGAAGGCCCAATGGTATGGTTTTTGGATTTGTTGTGGATGTGGTTGTTGGATCCTTCCTGTTGTTCTCAAGAAGTGGATATGGGTTGTTGTTTCATTTCTGGAAAGAGTATTGAGTTCTTCTCTTGGTGGGTGAAATGTTCTTGGATTAAGAGGTTGTATCATTTAATATTGAATCCTTAGGTATTGATCAATTGGATTGAAAGTGTTGTGGTTTTTTGAGGATGGAAATCATTAATGGTGGGGAGAATTATAACACCTTATTTTTCTAATTATTGATCATTCTCTTGTTCGGTGGGAATTATGGTCCTTTTCTCAGGTTCAAGGTGTGATGAGTGTTGAGTTATTGAGTGTTCCAATTCTTACTTTTTGTCCCATTCTTGTACCTAGGTTCTTTTGGAAATTTTTGGAGAAAACATGAAAGTTTATCCTTAGAAGACCCTAGAGTATGGTTGGAGCTTGGTTAGGGCCAACCATGCGCCCTGTTTATGAAACCATGTGGTCAATTCCTAGGTAACCATGTGGCCGTTTCATCCGTGGGATGTGGCTATCACACAGTTACTACACAGTTTCTTAAACCATGCAGTCTAACCTTGTGAATTACCTTGATTTTAAAATTTTGGGCTTTCCAGTTATACCCTATTGAAATTTTTACACCAAATATACCCCAAACCCACATTACCTAGTGCATATGACCCAAAGGGGATCTACCCTTGATTTGCAATCCATCCCTCCTCCTCTCATGGTGTGAATATAAGAAACCTTAAAGGGTTTGGGCAATTACTTCAAGGTAATACTCTCCTCTCATATTATTCTTCCTTATCCTCTCATTTCATCTTGGTTTTCTCTTCTCCCATAGGCATGTTGACCTAGGGTTATGTTTTTCTTTTGATTATGTTGGGGGGTTTTTCTCATTAAGGGGTTCTCTTCATAGATCTATGGTTTTACAACCTTCATGGAGTGTTTTTGGTTGTGTGTTGTTATTCCTCCATGGATCTGAGGTATTTTTCCCATGAAATTACCTTTTTAATTTAAGAACCATTAGTTTCAAAATTTTCACACCTTCTTTAATTTATAAATATTGATGTATGATACTTGGTTTGTTTTTTTGTGTGAAAATGGTGTTTTAAGACTTGTTTTTTTATTACTAGATTTTTTTTGGTAAATAGCACACACTAAGTGTTTGATTAAATGCATGGATGGATTTTTTGGGTGATTTATGATATAAAATTCATGGTGTATATTTGTAATTGTCTGAGTAATATTTGAAATTATGTCATGGGTTCCTTGTATGGGTTTTCAATGTAATTTATTATAACCCCCAATATTTCACAATATGTTATCTTCAATTGCTTATGTCGTACATAACACTAACTTATCTTTTGTTACACACAAGATTTAGTTTCGGTGAAATAATAATTTAAGGTTAAAATTATTTAAATGATAACTTATCCATTAAATATAGTAATATAAATAGAAATAAATTATATTTAAATAACATTTATAATGTTTTCACATATATAAAACATACTTATTTTGAAATTTATAAGTTTTAGTAAAATAGTTATATGTTTAGGAATACTATTTTCTTAAAGGAGAAATTTTTATGACATTTTGTGAACAATAATAAAATTAATTTTAGAGACTCTTATAAATTTAATTTGGTAAAATAGACTTCATTTTTGAATTTGGAATATCAAAATTATCTTAGGGTGTTTTTTGGTTATTTTTCTAAAAACATTCAATTTTTGATGACTAGTGAAGAACACTGCATTATTATTAATAACCGATTTTTTCATTTAAATAATTATTTTATTATAAATTTATTTTAATGTCACAATAGATAAATAATACATATATTAATCCAATGTAAGTCATTGGAATATATTTTTTATAAAAAAATTAGATATAAAAAATTCATTAACGTCTCTTTTACCCGCCTTCTAACCACATTTGCAGATTAACATTAAACATAATTTTATCACTTCTATGAATTTTTTCCCCTAATGGGCCAAAGAGCTTATTTTTATTTATTTTTTGATAATCCCTATTTCAAGGGATAACGGGGAACCCTTACAAGGCCTGTATTCTAAGAGATTACATGACTCATATGTCTTAGAGGAATTATACAGACTATAACTACATGGAACTGCTTTTTCCTAGATTGTAATTCATGATGTATGCTCTTCACCTTCACATGGCTATTCATCTGGGATTCCCATGCATGTATAGGCTAGTCCTGATGGTAATTTAATACCATATAATTCATCCAAATCTGTAATATTATGATTTGGTGAAAGCGCATGCTCTAAATCCTCATCTAAAGTATGCTCCTTGTAGAGTATTCCTGGTACATTAAGCACAATTTCATGTGGCCTGAAATCCTTGAGGTTTAATGAAGGCCTTGATGTGGCCCCATGGCCTTGAGGTGGTCCAAAATCCATACTTTCCCAAAGGCCTTGGGTGGTCCGAAGGCCTTGAGGGACCCGATGACCAAACTACTGGCCCGAAAGCCCAAATGGATGAATAGTTGTAGCTGCTACAATACTGAATAGCACCTATTACATTAACTTTTATAGTACCTACTACAGTACTGCTACAGTACCTAAAAAATTATGTCTCCGCCTAGATTTGAACTCGGGTCTCTTGAATGCACATGTCGAGTCCTCACTAACTGGGCTGAGGCTCTTGTGCCCTCTTCTATGAGTTAAATTTTAAAAAATAGACATACATGGTTGTAAAAAATATGAAAATTTTGGTCTAATAGGATCAAAATAATATTTGAATAATAGTTACTTTTGAATTTTATTTACCACAACTAAAGATAAATATGGTAATTAAAGGTAAAAATAATAAAATAATAATATAAAATTACAATGACACTTGTCCTAATTTCATTGGATAAGTGTGTTTTGACCAAAATCAATCTTAAGTCAAAAATATTATCCTTTTTAAGCCACTCGTGTTATATTAAGACATGTATTATATTTTATTTAAAGAAGAGTTAAAAGTATCATATTCAAAATTTAATAACTAATTAATTTTTAATATATTTTTACACATAAGATAAACTAAACTATAAATATTCATTATAAAGATAATAAATTTATCTACATGATGATAAATTATTTATAATATTTAGACATTAAATAATTAAATTTAATTGTGATACAATGATGTTGCAATAAATGATTTATTAAACAAAGAATCAAGTAAATGATATTAATCAGATTAAAATAAATATAATTTTACTTAATTAATGACATCAAAAACTTTTATATATAAATTAGACATTTTAGTGACATATTTGATGTATTTTTTTTAGTTATTCCATTGTTTTGATATTTTTAAAAATAAAAACATTGAATAGTAATAAAATTGACATAAATGATATTTTAAAATAAATACTATTTTATTAAACGATATAAAAGTCATGAAAATATAAGGTTCTACAAAATAACTTTTATAATATCAAATATTTTGTAAATGATAAAATTGGGGTTGTGTTTATATTTTATAGTAACTATATTAACCCTATAGTGGAAAAATATAGGAAGAGACGATCAGAGATAAACCGTTTAACTAAGGGTTAAATCCAAAAGATATGGTTAATTTTATGACCTAGACATGTCTAGAATTAATTTATTGATGGAATTTTGATCCATAATTATCTTATAATTTAAATAATTCACTTTGGATCTTTTCAAAACCTAAAATAAATTTATAATAAATTAATATTTTAAGATCTTCCAAAAGTACCCCTCACCTCTCTTATAAATTGGCACTTCTCATTCTCTATAATTCACACCTCCAAAGACATTTTTCTTAGAAAAACCATGACCATGTCCTCTAAAAACTTCCCTTACTTCATCTTAGAGGCCATAATTTTGGAATAAAGCTATCCTATTGAGTGATTTTGTGAAAATCAAAAGGAGACACCCCAAAAAAGTGGTAATTGTTTTATCACCTCTTTTAAAGTTCTTTTCTTATTCAACTTCATATTTATAAGTTTTACCATAAAAATTTAATATATATAGTATAATAAAAATACTAATATATTATTATAATCATGGTACAACCATATTTCTCATTTTATCCATCCTAAAAATAAAAATATCACCATGTGTGCGTATGTACGACTTACCGTCTCCATGACGTGGTGTAATTTGTTATTCAACAAAAATTTCTTGGAATGGGTATGATGATGAGTATAATGGATAAAAATAATTAATATAACATTATAATTATTATGTATAATTAATATACCATCCAATTACATTCCATTTAACTATCAAGGGAATGATACCGTCGCTCGTGTGTACGTACGACCACCCGTCTCCATGATGTGGTGAGATTAATTCTTCACATTAACCATTCAAGAATGATTATAAAAATATATATTGTGAATAATTATTAAATATATTAAATAATAATTCTATTGTAATAATATATATTTATATATATACATATATTCCATTTTCATGCTTCCATTCAATATGATAAAAAATTGAAACAACGTTCATTCATACGTATGACATATCGTCTTCACAAAAAGTGTATTAAATTATATATATATGTATAATATATATTTATATTCATAATATTTATGATATAAAAATAATGTTTTATATTTTTAAAGTATTTAAATCATTATCTAAGTAATATGATCAAGAATAACAAGTCAAAATACGTATGATAAACAAAGCGATTATTACCAAGAATATTTCTTTAACATTGAAATTGTTAATAAATGAGTAATATAATGTCATAAATGAATCATATATGATATAATAAATATTATTATTATTCTATTATAAGTTAATAATATGTTTAAAACCATTATACAAGAGTTTTAGACATGTACGAAGAGTATCAGACCAATGGTAAGATAATTTCGTCTCACTTTTAATATTTATGATATATGAGCCATGTTCACCACGTATTTCATGGGTGTATTGTATGTAATGATACTATTATATTTCATATCATGATTAAACATATCTTTATAGAATTTAAATATTCATTTTAAGAGATTGGGCTTATTATTTAAATGTTCAAAGTGGTATGAGACACTTTCAATGTTTAAATAATTAATCATTTCTCAATTTCAATATTATTAATATTATCATACATATATATATATATGATTATAAATAAAATTTTATGCATAAATGTTTTCAAAAGGAATATTTTTAATGTTTTATGTATGGGGATTTTTAATTAAAACATTATTTTAAATGTTTTAAAAATTTATTCTTATAAATATTTCTAATTAGTGTCCATGTTTTCAAAATGGTTTAAGGATTTATTTATATATAAATGTATATTTTAAAATTTTATTTCCTTTAAAAAGTTTCATAGTGGTATGAGACACTTTGATTCAAATATATCTTTTCAAATGTATTCTCTTATAATTATATATCTTTCGAATAAATGATTTCAATGAAAAATGGGTATTTTTATCAAGATATTTTTATTAATTGTAATAGAGTATTTTCATCTATGTCAACATACTTTGTTGGATATTATTCTTAATTGAGGTTGGTCTATTATAAAATCACTTACCATATTTTATTGAATTGTTTAGGATGAATTTGATTGTGGATTTTCTACATAGATATCTTTCATGGTTTGTGGTAAAAGTATTTATATTTCATATACTAGTTTCTAATATGAATGATTATGTTGTTTATATTTCTAAATTATCATATTAAGAAATTATTGGACTATGTAAGTGATTGGTGGGACCTGCTACATCCCCTCAATTCATCGGTAGGCCTCTTTAGAAAAATAAGATATGGACATGGCTGAGGCCTTGCCCATTATTTGGAGATATTTATTTAACCGAGTCCTTAACCATTTATTTTCAAATGTCTTAGATGAGGCATCATCAATATGTTTTAGATATATGTAATAATTCATTCCCTCATTATAAGATTAGTTATTGATAGTACTTGTGATTATTTTACTAGTAAAATATCCACGTTAATGTTTAAATGGAATTATTTTATTTATTCTTGACATATTATGTTCAAGTTTATGTTTAAAAGTATTGTGTTTCATATTTATACTTTTATTAAAGTTTATGGTTATTTATGAAAGATTATACTATATTTTTTAACCTTATTAAGCATCTGAACTCACCCATTTATTATGTTTTATTTTCCTTGGATTCTAATAAGTGTATTATGATTTATATATAGGGTTAATCTATGAGAATAATGATGTTATAAAAGGATTTTCTATGTTTTATTTTATTTTTTGAATTGAAATGTAAAGTTAATGTATGTAATATATTTTTCCAAACTTCTGAACTGATCATTCCTTAAGGATTTGTTTCCTTGTAATCATTCCAAGGTATTAAAATAATGCACCATCTTCGAGAAACTGGAGTCGGGGTGTTACAGTTGGTATCATGGGAATTTTAGTACAAACATTAGAAACTAGATTTAGAAAAAATTTACTAGAGAACCTTACCCTAAGATAGAGTTTGAGGATTAGTATAGAAGAACATCATAGAATTTTGGTAAAATAGAGATTATGTGGGTATTAAAAGCAATAAATACCTATATGGAACTACAAGTGGATGTGTTTCTGGAAAAAATATACCTAGGAGTAACAACTCTGACAAGGTGTTTCGGGCTTGACTCAGGGTAACCTGGTACATGAAAACATGCCTTACTACACACCTATTTTGACCCTCATGGGTATATGCTTAGGATAATTCATATTTTATTTACAAACCATTATGAATAATTTATTAGTAAATATTTATCCAACGAAAAATCATATAACTATATTAGCATGCTTTCCTGAATGAACTATATTATCACACACAACATTCATGAAGTAAATAAACACACTGACAGACTTGCAACTAATGGAGTGTTTGATGCAGTTCACATTTTATCTTCTACTATTTCTAATGATATTATCCCTATATATGAATGGTAAAAGTGTAAAATCCCATCCTTCAGACTTGTGTAACTTTTTTTATATTGCAAGATCCTCAGAGCTCACTTTTCTCAAAAAAATTGGTGTTGAACATCTTATAACCATACGGGGACAGCTAAATCGGGTTATGAATAATAACCTTACCCATATGGAGCACCCTGATCCAAAAAACATAGGATCAATGTTAGACCTCTTAATTTGACAACAACCTCTAACATTGATTGGGACTAAAAATCCATTTTTAGCTAAGCAATGGACAAGTTCTATAGAGAAGATATTTCTTTATTTGGGTAGTAACGAAAGGGAGAAAGTTTTCATGAATGTTTATCAACTCTCAAGATATGTGGATCAATTGTGGTTATTGATTAAAAACATTAAAGGATATGAGGAAATAAAGAACATGGAATGGGGGGAATTTAATGAAATATTCCTAGAGAAATAATTTCCTCATGATCAACGAGTGGATATGGAGAGGTAATTTATAATTATGAGGTTGAAGGAGGATGATAATGTTGGAAATTGTGAATATAACATCACAAGGTTAACAAGGCATGCTTCAAACTATATACATAACACAATAAGTAAGATTGATTAATTCTTTGGGGGGTTAAAACAATTCCTATAATCGGAACTGGTCTCCCAAAATTTCTTAACATACAAAGATATAGTCTCATATGATATCAAGATAGAGAAAGAATATTCTATGTCTTATGACATGAAGGGAAAGAAAGAGAAGAAGAGAATGGTGGAGAAAGAGATAGATTACGAGAAGAAGGGATATAAGGATTTCCCACATGTGACAATTATGGATGGAAAAACCCTAGTGCCTACTTAAAAGGAAAATACTTTTCTTTAAGTATGGTGAGAAATGCCATCATGCTCATGATTTTAAGGGAAAGAAACTAGCTGTAAATGTGCAATGCTATAATTATAAAGATATGAGACATTATAAAAATGATTTTCCAAAGTGTCAAGGAAATATGGATCATAAGAATTAAAGGGATCAGGGTTAAGCTTATGATGTTACTACAGTCAAAGTGAAATAATTAATGTATTTATGTTTTTTGATTTAGGAATTATGTTATTATATTTTGGTTATAAGAATAATGTGAAATATAAGTATTGTACTGCAATACTTCTTCTTTAAGGATTTAGAATCATTAATGATTTAATTATGGATTTTGAGGTTATAAAAGGTATTTTTCAATAAGATATACATTGTGCTATTTGGGGGAATATGTTGTTATGATTGATTTTCGAAAATTAGAGACATTTCTAGACTGTTAATTTAGACAAAAGAATTCAGGAAAATTCTTTAGGTAGGAATGGATGAAGTTGAAAATTTAATAGTATTTTTTATGTTTAAAACATTTTTTAAGATTATTTTTTGAATTTTATAATAATATATTATTAAGAAAACAACAACCTGTAGGTTGGGTGACAACCTGTCGTATCAGACAAGGCTATAGGAATTGAACCAACAACTGAAGTATGACAAGGCTTAATCAACTAACACTGGCCTATGCGATGTATTAGTTTGTATAATGTAGTTTTTTTATTTAAATAGTATGACAGATTAAGTATAAGTTCATTTTTCAAACCCTATATGATTAAAATAAATATAACATTCTTTAATTTTATTATCTTAGAGAGAGAAAGAAGAGTTTGTGGTAGAAACTAGTTAAAGGATGGAACCTTACTTGATAAGTAAGTATAGTTACTTTTTTTATTATTCTACAATGTAAATTAATTATTATACACTAGGAAAATAATCTTAATTTTTTTTCCTTTGTACTTTATTTTGTGATGAATCAAATGGCCCCTCTAATCATAACATATTTATAGCTTTGTGGTTGTTATTTTTTTTTCTAATCATGTTCTATATCACTCTCTAAAAAACTTTATGGTTACAATTTATTTCATGTCCATGTTTTACTAGATGGAACCCTATTACGTGTTATCTTTGGTGACCTTCTTACTTCCCTTAATTTATTTTTAAAATTGTGGTCTCATTAATCCATTTTCTAATGTGGTATTTCAATGAAGATATTTTGAAAATTCCAACCCATAGTTTTGAATACAAAGTTCAAATTATGAGGATGCAATTTATTTAAGGAGGGGAGAATTTAACACCCCAATATTTTACAGCACGTTATCTTCAATAGCTTGTATCACACATAACACTAGCTTGGCATGCGTTACACATAAGATTTAGTTTTTTAGAAAACCAAATTAATGTTAAAATTATTTAAATGATAAATTATCCATTAAATATAGTAATATATATAGTAATAAATAATCTTAAAATTTCATTTATAATGTTTTCACATAAATAAAACATATTTATAATTAAATGTATAAGTTTCAGTAAAATAGTTATATGTTTAGAAATACTATTTCTGTAAAGGAACTACATTTTATGTACTTTTGTGAATAATAATAATATTAATTTTAGAGACTATTAGAACATGAATTTGGTATAATAAACTTCATTTTGGAATTCATAATATAAAAATTCGATTATCATAATTGTTTTGTATTTTTCTGAAAACATTCAATTCGTGATGAATAGTGAAAAACACTACATTATTATTAATTGACCTTTTAATTTAAATATTTTTTATATTTTTAATTTATTTTAATTTCACAATAGATAATTAATACATATATTAATACAATATAGGTCATTGTAATATATTTTTATAAAAAAACAGACATTAAAAATTCATTAACATCTCTCTTACCCGCCTTCTAGCCACATTTTCGGATTAACATTAAATGTAATTTTCCCGTTTCTGTGCATTGAATTTCGAAAATGTATATACATGGTTGTAATCAGTCGAAAAAATTTGGTCTAATAGAATCAAAATATTGTTTTTTGGGAATAGTAACTTTTAAATTTTATTTACCACAGTTAAAGGTAAATAGGGTAATTAAAGGTAAAAATAATATTATAATGTTATAAAATTATCCTAACACTTGTCCTAATTTTATTGGATAAGTGTGTTTAAACCAAAATCAATATTAGGTAAAAAACATGATCCTTTTCAGACCAATTATGTTAGATTAAGACATTTATTATATTTTATTTAAAGAAGAGTTAAAAGTGTCATATTAAAATTTTAATAACTAAATAATTTTTAATAAAGGGCTATAAATAAGATAAATTCAACTATAAATATTAATTATAAAAATAATAAATTTATCTAAATCATGATAATTTATTTATAATTTATATATATTAAATATTTAAATTTAACTATGACATAACAATGATACAATAAATTGATTTATTAAAGGAAGAATCAAATAAATGTTATTAATAATATTAAAATAAAAGAAATTAAACTTAATTAATGAAATCCACTAATTTAATAGAAAGATTAGAAATATAATTGACATATTGGATTTATATTTTTAAATTTATCATGTTGATTTGATATTTTTTTAAAATGAAAATATGGAATAGTATTAAAATTGTCATAAATGATATTTTAAATGAAATGCTAATTTATTAAATGATATAAAATCCATAAAAAAATAATATTCAGAAAAATAACTTTTATAATGTTAAATATTTCATAAATTATCCAATTGGGGTTATTTTGGCATTTTATAGTAACTATATTAACCCAATAGTATAGAAATACTTGAAGACACGGTAAAAGTGAAATTGTTTAACTAAGGATTAAATCCAAAAGATAATGTTAATTTTATGACCTAATCATGTCTAAAATTAATTTTTTAATGGATTTTGACCCATACTCAACTTTTCATAGAAATAAGTTACTTTTTATTTTTTAAAACCGAAATTAAATTAATAATAAATTAATATTTTAAGATATTCCAAAAGTTCCCAACACCTATCTTATAAAAGGTAACTTATCCTTATATTTAATTCACACCTCTAAATCCCTTTCTCTTAGAAAAACCCTACCCATTTCCCCTAAAAACATCACTCAATTAATCCTAGAGGCCATACTTTGGGAATAAATCCATCTTAAGGAGTCCTTTTGTGCAAATCAAAAGGAGACACCTGAGAAAGAGGTAATTGTTTTATCACCTCTTTCAAAGTTAATTTCTTATTCTAGATATGCTTTCTATGTTTTTTCCATAAAAAATTAATAAATAAAGTATCATACATATACATATATTTTATTATAATAAATTTACAACCATATTCATCATTTTATGTATCCTATGAATAACAATATCACTATGCATTTATGTGTACTACAGCTTACCAACCCCACACCATGGTCTAATTTTTTATTCAACACTAATTTATTTTAATGGGTATGATGATGAGTATCATGAGTATATATAATTAATATAACATTATAATTATTCTATATAATTTATATACCATCCAATTGAATACCATAACCATCAAGGGAATGATACCATTACTCGTGCGTATATACGACTTTCCATCTCCACGACTCGGTGAGATTCATTCACCACATTATCGATTAAAGAATGTTTATAAAAATATATATTATGAATAAGTATGAAATATATAATATAATAATTCTCTTATAATAATATATATTTATATATATACATGTATTTCATTTACATGCTTCCATTCAATACGACAATTAAAAAGAAATAGCGTTCATGCGTACATTAGAACTACTGTCTCCATGAACAATTTATTCCATTTTATATATCTATATATTATAAATATTTATATTAAAAATATTTATGATATAAAAATATTCTTTTACATTTTTAAATTAACTAAATCATGATCTAATGAATATGATTATGAATAAAAAGTCAAAACATGTACGATAAACAAAGCGATTATTAACCAGAATGTTTCTTTAACTTGAAAATTCTTAACAAATGAGTAATATAAAGTAAAAAATGAATCATATATGTCATCATAAATATTAATATGATTTTGGTAGAAGTTATTAATTTATTTTAAATCATTATACAAGAGTTACAAGCACGTACAGAGAGTATCAGACCTATGGTAAGGGAATTCCATCTCACTTTTAATTTTCTTGAGATATAAGCCATGTTCACCACCTATTTCTTGTGTGTTGTGTATGTAATGCTCCAATTATATTTAAAATAATTAATAAATTTATCTTCATGGTATTTAAATATTCATTTGAAGATATTGGTCTTATTATTAAAATGTTCAAATTGGTATGGGTCACTTTGAATGTTTAAAGAATTAATCCTTTATCCATTTAAATATTCTTGATATTATTATACATATTAATTTATATATATAAATTATTATAAAGAAAATTTTAATTATATTTTGAATTCAATTCAAAATATTTCAATAGTAATATTTTTAATGTTTTCTGTAAGGGACTGTTTAACTAAAACATCATTTTAATTTTTTTAAAGATTTATTCTTATAAATCTTTCCCATTAATATATAAATTTTTAAAATAGTTTTAAGGATTTATTTATATGGAAAATAATGTTTTAAAATATAATTCCTTTAAAAAAATTTAAAGCTGTATGAGAATCTTTGATTCAAAAATCTCTTTTTGAATGTCTTTTTTTAGAATATCACAACTCTAGAATTAATGATTTCAAAAAAGGTATTTTTCTCAAGATATTTTTAATAATTTTAATATAGTATTTTTAATCTATGTCAACATACATTGTTGGATATTATGATTAATTGAGGTTTATCTCTTATGATATTATTTACCATATTTTATTGAATGGTTAATGGTCAATTTCATTGTGGATGTGCTATTTAGATACCATTCATAGTTTATGGTTAAAGTATTCATATTTCATATACTAGTTTTTAATATGAATGACTGTGTTGTTTATGTTTCACCATTTTCATATGAGGAATGTATTATACATAGTAAGTGATGGGTGGGCCCCGCTATAGCCCCTTGATGCATCATCGGGTCTCATCAAACAAACTAGATATGGAATTTGCTGAGGCCTTACCCATTAATTTTTAGATACGTATTTGGCTGAGGCCTTAACCATTTATTTTTAGATGTCTTGGACAAGGAATCGAATGTTTGTTTTAGATGTCTGACATTATGTATTCTCTAATTTTGAGATTACTTATTGATATTAAATTTGATTATTCAACTAGTAAAATATCTGTGTAAATATTTAAAATAAATTATTTTATTTATTATTTCCATATTATGTTCAAGTTTATGTTTAAAAGTCTTTAATTTCAACTTTATACTTGCCTCAAAATTTATGGTCATTTATAGAAGATTCTAGTGTATTGTTTAACATTACTGATCATCTGACCTCACCCCTTTTTTATGTTTTATTTTCCTAGGATGCTAAGACATTTGATATGATTTATATACACGGTTAATCTAGGAGAATAATGGCGTTATCAATGGATTATCTATGTTGTATTTTATGTTTAGAATTGTAATGGAATGTTCATATATGTAATATATTTTATAAGAATGCTAAACTGATCAGTAATTTAGGATTTTATTCCTTGTAATCAAGAAAATTTATTAAAATAATGAACCGGTTCCAGTCAACTGGGGTCATGGAATTACATTTTGGTGTTTATAAATAAATGGGTATTAGTTTTTAACATGTTTTTGTATGTATTGATGGTAAATGGCCCATTTGAAATTTAATAAAAATAGGTTGTTTTTTAAAGGGTAATGTGAATTTTTTAAGGGCATTTTATAAATAATTTTAAAATGGTAAATGGTGTGTTTACACCCTTTATAAAAATTGGATTCGTATCTTCGATGAATGTTGGTTTTTTGAGAAATGATTAAAGTACCGTTTGGAAACATTGTGAAAAATTTTAAAGTGTTTATTATCAAAACCTCCTTTTATTGTTTCTCAAGTATTGTCTACATATAATTATGATATTTCCTCAATGTGTAATCCACGTGATCAATTATCAGAGTTACTTAGTTGGGACTCTTTGATTTATAAATATTATGTGGAATGATATTAGTGCTTGGGGTGACTTGGGGTGAGGCCTATTGTGAATTATTATATATATATATATTCATTGGATGATCAGGTAGCATTAATTGGATCACCCCTGTTATATACATGAGACATAGAAACCTGGAATATTCAAATAATTTTCAGAGAGTGATTGCTGCACTGCTAGATCATGTACTGAAAATTGGACCATAGTAGGTGGATATATTTGGGTTTATTAATATGGGATTGTACCCCTTGGTGTTTCCTGAGTTAGGGTGGTCGGAAGTTTGGGAATTTCTAATTTCATTATGTGTGTTATGATACCAGGTATGGGGTCTCATGTTTTGGAATGGTATAGTTTTTTCTTAATCTCTTGGGTTCACCTATGTCTATTTGATCTTAATTTCTTATAGTGTTGAATGATATACTTGTATTATTATTTCCATTTCCCTTGTTGTGTGATTACGATAGTACCTTCTGGTGTAGTTTTTCTCTTGGAATGTGATGTGTTAGTTTCCAAATGGTTTATGAAAATTGTTTTAAAAGAAAATAGTGTTTTATTCTCTTTGTAAAATTTGAACAAAATTTACATCACGTTACCCTTTAAAATGTTAATGTCTCACTAATGGAATGTGTTGGGTTTTGAAATGAATAAGTGAAATGGTTTTGTACTTCATTTTTAAGTAAAATATGTAGAAAAGCATACTTATAGATATTGTAGTTCAAATGTGAAATTGATGTCTCTTTTATTTTAAAGTGACTTCATTAGGAAATAGATTATCGAGCTACCCTACTAAATTTTAATACTGATTCCAATAGTTATTTTCTGTTTTTATACCTTGTGAAGGTTCCATCTTGGGTTTAGTCACCATGGGTGATAGTTGATCTTGTGTCGGAGAGAGACATATAGGGTTACAAGAAGATGGTGCAGTCTTCTTGTCTGATTGGTTGTATTATGTAGCTTGGTTTTACTTTCAGTTTCATGTATAAAATATGTTCAATTTAGTTTCATTTATATATTAAACTGCTTTAAAATCTTATATAGTTTAGTTTTCATTATTTATTCCTTGGGAGGAATTTTTCCCTCTTTGTACTTTGTTGATGCTCGACACTAGTTTCCATCCTGTGGGGATCGGGAACGCCCTTCGATATTTTCCATGGTTCGACTCAGATGAATGGATTAGGGTTGACCTGGGGGTTGGTTCGTTCTAATTCTTTTGTGTAATATTAATGTGAAAAATTACTTAAATATTTATCACATTAAACTCTTATAGGTAGTTCCCCACTATAATGAGAACACATAAATTCTATTCCAATAGTATTAAATTAAGATTTATTATGGTCTAGATAAATCAATATGATAAAACATTGATGATGTTTGGCTATCAGGTGATAGGGTCTCAAAAAACTTTAGTATTCTTCTCATGATGTTTTTCAATTGGTGTCTCCAATAAAGGGAGGTCATGGGGAAACCCTATAATAATAATTCCACATGTTTTATGCATCATTTGGTATTACCATCCATAGACATGTGTATTGTTCCATTGGCTTTAGGTCATTATTAATGTGTATTATGAATCATGTACTTCAATGTATGAAAAAAATAGTGATGAAATATGTTCACAGTGAGGTAGTATACATTAGGTTCATGATAAGTGATAGAAACTTAGTTGAATGAAAAATAAAGAAGTGGTATCTTCCATATTAATGGAAGAAGATATCTTTATCCCTTTGATTGTAATGGAAATATCTCACAAAATCTATGGGAATGATACTTTATAAATGAGTTCATTTCAATAAGTAAAAGAAAGATAAATTTTGAATATACTGTAATGGGACATATATGAATCCTTATTGATGTTATATCATTTGAAAATTTAATTATATTATACATAAATATTTATTGGAATATTATTGTAGTTTCCAAACTTCTTTAATTTTGTATGGGTACATTAATTTATTTCTCAACACAAGTGTTTAACTTTAGGTACGTTAACCTTTTTCCATCTAATAAATAGGCCTATAGGGTTACATACTAAGTGTATGCAACATCTCATTAAATTATATTATGTTTATGAATAAATTTATTCCCTAGTTTTCATAGTATTATTTACTCAAGTAAAAAGTTGATAATATAAATTAAAGAGAATATATTCATGTTTAGAATATATGTGTTGAATTTATCTCTTGTTTAATTATATACATGGTAGTAAAAAATATTTATTTTTTCATATGTTTTTTGAATAGAATAAAATAATTTATTTTAATTTATGTAAATATTAATAATAAATTTTATTCAAAATATTATTGAATATAATATTTTATAGGAATATATTGGTCTTGTTTAATGAATTAATGGAAATTATATATTTTATTTAATATAATTTAAATTGATATTAATTTATTTATTTAATAAGTGACATTATAATAAACACATTTCATGTGATATAACAATATTATTATTATTATATTTTGACATGTGGAATAGCATAGAAAAAAGATTGTAAGGGTCATTGTGGAATTATCATTATTTAACCTTGAGTATGTATTCCAAATGATTCTGTTTTTCTAATAATATATGTTTTGAAACAATAGATGCATGATAAAGAATCCTCTCTAAACCAAGAGAGATATTATCCTCCACCCCTTTCACAAGAATATAGAGAGAGAATAAGAGAACATTGTTACAATTGATAATTTTTTTTAGGAAAATCACTTGATCCTTCAGATCGAGCACCCAAAATATCAATAATTCTGTTCAGAGATTCATAGAGAACATGTGGATAGATATAGTGGAATCATTTCTTGGATTCTCTATCATAATGAAAATGAAACAAGAATGGAGATAGAATTTTGATTAAGTAATATTACCATGGATGATGTAATTATTATTTAAATTAATTATAAATTAAATATGAATGATCCTATCTATAAAATAATTGGGTTATTTCATCCTGTTCCTAAAATTTATCCATTGATTATGATAAAAAAAATTGGGCACCGTTCCAATGCTTTCATTGAACTAGTCTGTGCTAGTGGTATGAAAACTGTACCACCTCAAGCCCCCCAACAATAGGTCATGGGCTAGTGAATAGAACTAATTAATTATATCTCACAATATGGGAGGCCTTAACCTATATCAACCTATAACAATTACTTATCTCTAATACAAAAAAATAACATAAATAATATGTATAAAAAGTTGAACTGTATACAATGCATTCACAAGACATCAATATAAAAGTACATACCCACAAAATAAAATACAAAGGAACTTCAAATATGAAAAGAATTTGATACTATCAGATACAAGGCACTAGAAAACTCATGCTTTATGTGCGTGCTCCTATATCAATATCTATTCACAACAGTCACCACAAACAAAATTATCTTCCATGCCCCATCATGCATCACCAAGCATCAAAAGGTGTTAGTGTTGAACAAGAAACACTAACTCCACATTTACCAAGAAAGTCTCTAAACCTTTGTGTCACCTATACTTGAACAACATCTATGGTTAGAAAGAACATACAAGGATGTGTATAAAAAAACCCAAAAAGACTCCCCAAAAAACTAAAATAAAACATAATACAGTATATCAGCTTGAATATATTGGTACTAATGAGTAACCTAGAGGAGGAAAAAAAGGAATAAAATAGATATTATCAATCACTATAAGTATTAGGTAAATAGAGAAGTATTGATCATATCATCCAGATTCTCTAGGAATGAACAAAATTATCATCTTGGGATGCTTTAAGTACTGCAATGCCTAAAAATCATGAATTTGAGAGCCTAGTTGTATATCACATCTCAATGGAAACCGAGTTCTACCTAAGTAACCAAAATCCTTAAAATATTAGGTATACTTATCCTGTATAACACATCTCTACTAGAACCATAAATGATGAATGCCTCCCCACCAATACATGTATATATCCTTCAAGGAAGTACCACTATAAACTTTCAAACATTTCTACATCACTATTCATGACAACTATAAGGAAACCCACGTCTTACCCGATAATAGACCTCAGTCTAGGGGGTACTGATCCCCACTATCACAACCAACCATATATATTGTAAATAAGGGAACCCAATATGTATGAGAGAAATCCCATCCCTCATGTATAGTTATTGGTAAAGTTATGACATATCTCCAAGAATTTTAAATACCTAATCCAAAAATCAATACAACCTCATTAAAACCATAATAGAGATCACCTGTCTCATTTGAAGACACCTCAGTTGAGGGGGTACCAAACCCAATAAAGGATCCCGTGATTTTACTGATCTCTTATACGGATGGGGGGTATAGAATCCATATATAGAGGATCTAAATCTCCGAGTATGTAGGGGGGATACCGACCCTAACTAAAAAAATATCAAATATTGAGGATCCGACATCCAAAATATGTGGTTGGATACCTACCCTACCTACAGGATGATATAGAGGATGTTCTACCCTAGGTATATATGGGGGATATCAACCCTATCTATAAATTGACCCATTGATAGATGATCCTTCACCCCAGAAAAATGGGGGGGGGGGATACCAACCCTTCCTATAGAATGAGAATGGTCCAATGATCATGCTCAAACCTCATCATCAGAACTACATAGATAAATTCAATATTTTCATCTCTGACTTTTATAACAGTCTCATAGGACCAAACAAATCACACTATTGTGATCTATATGTATATATTCGTAGGATAATATATTTAATTGAATTAAATCCACACTAAATGATGAATATCTTAATAACATGTCATGAAAAGTAGGACACATGGTGTCCATTAGGAATTCCATGTGGTGAACTAGGAGAGGGAGGGTGTGCCTAGATGGGGGTGTCATGCATCTCACATTGAGCCACCACCCCCTCTCCAAAGTTGGTTCAGGTGGGATCTGATATCATTAGTCCATATGGACCACCTGACACACACCATGCCCCACATGTTCGGGCCTACATTGGGCCGGCCACACCACACTTCCCACATTGCTTGGCCCATGAAGGGGATGGTTCCAAGGCACCCCCACTAGCTATGTGATGGATGGGGGAACCGTCCGATCCTATAGGTTTAGATGTCCCAAAGGTATGACATAGCGCCACTCTCTTACACCTTCCCTCTTTCACCACAATAACCACACATGAGATACCCCAACCTACTCCCACTAGCCCCCATTATGATCGATCCCTCAAAGTCATGACCACCTCCAACATAGCCACCCCTATTAACATTGTTCTTTAACACTGTATATATCCTTGTACATATTACTTTCTTCCATGATGTTTCTAGCCACAATAAAACCACTATGTCATGATTTTTTCCTACCAAATCAACCTCAAGAACCACTATCCCCTCACCGACTTCATGCATCATCATAGCATCACACTACCATCATCGTCCCTCACTATTTTTATACATTGTTTTGGTTGGTGTACCATCATCCTTGTGTGGGTAATAAATAGGGGGAGGGAGTGGGAGGATAAATAGAGAATAATGAGAGGGAGAGAGATTAAATCATTCTCGATCTTCATCGATCCTATTACAAACTCACACAATCAGAAACAAAGTTAGATATTTAATTAATTAAACTAATGGAATATCATGAAGAGGGAAATTGAATTAGTGAAAGTGGGTTGATAATCCCAATAGGGGTTGTGATAAAATAGAATTATAATAAAAAATAAACCACCCATTAAAAAAAGTTCCAATTCATCAATTATAATGAAAAATTCATGAATAAAAAAGTTGTCATAAACCAAATGGGACATCCCTTAGTCCAGGAACCCAAGCCAAACCATGACATACACAATGGGAATTATCATTCCCCTCGAGAGAGAGATAAGAATTAAGCAATAAAGAATACAAATTAGGGAACAATTTCAACAAAATTATTTTAAATAAAAGGGTTTCCACCAAAAAACCTAGTGTGACATTATATATATAATATAGTACGATTACACAGAAATAATAATTTACTAAATGGAAACAAAATGAAACCAGCATAATTATATAAATACAAACATAATAATAATAGTTTTAAATGAATAAAAAAACTAAAATCAACTGTAATGTAAAACATAATGACTAAAAACAAAAGAATATATAAAGCACAAGTATAATGATGAATATAATTATAAAAAATGATACATAAATAAGTAAAGAAACTAATGTAGACCACCCTAACCATATCCATGTATAAGAGGATCATATCTATTTTCCACTACCATCAACCAATACTAAGGAGCCCA
This sequence comes from Viscum album, assembly GCA_963277665.1. Classification (NCBI taxonomy): domain Eukaryota; kingdom Viridiplantae; phylum Streptophyta; class Magnoliopsida; order Santalales; family Viscaceae; genus Viscum; species Viscum album. The sequence continues at coordinate 1,751,232,439 of OY728141.1, read as the reverse complement.
AAACCCACAACAAAATCCATACAGAACTTGTTAAACTAGTAATAATGATAGGAGTAAGCTATACTGCATAGTTGGTAACCACCCACTAATCTATGAAAACCATTCAAAATCAAAACTCTTTCATTCTAGTTTTAAATTAGATATAAAAAAAGGTTTTGTATTTATTTCCAAAATAAGTAACAAACAATTTTTTGTTCAAAAACCATTTTTACATTTTAGTTTTAATTAAACACATTTTAGAGAAAAAAACATTATTAAAACTTTTAAATAAAAGAAGCATGATAAAATATGAAAACTATTTTAATGAAATGGAATCATAAGACTAAATAACTAAAATTTGAGATATTTTTTATAGGTCTATTATGAAGAGATCTATTCATAAATTAACTATGGTTGAAAATGACATTGAATTTTTTTATGATGTAAAGTTAAAAAAATAGTTTTTTTATGATGGAATCTTTTCCCATCACAAATTGTTTTTGGACGAATATAAAAGAAATTTATATTTATGACAGAATAGTATTTTTTTTCAGAATAGGTAATTTGTTAAGGATATTTATTTTCATTGTAAATAGACAATTGCAAAAGAAATAATATTCAATTAAAATTAACTATTTTTTTAAAAGTTATAAAAAATAAAAAAATAACAAAAAAATCAACTAAATTAAAAATATAATATATATAAAACTATAGATAAATGAATTAATAGCAAAATTAAACATAATATGTGTATCCAAAATGCATAATAATATGGTTTTTAATAAAGAATATTAATCATCATAGAGGTGGTGGATCTTATGAAGTAAAAAGTAGATTGAACTTCATCCCTATACCTTGTGTAAGTCATCACATGTATTGCATTATCTTATTGTGCTAATGCTCCTTCCATCTAAACTAATACTCCTCCACTTACTATTTGTGTTGACAACGATCCTACAACTCTCTACATAGGCTATCTATGACCTCATTATGATCTCTTAGATTATTCTCATACTCTATAGATGATGATGATGACTATGAATTCTATCCCATTGAGTTGGATGAAGACCAAACAATAGTTCTATAATAACTTTCAGGAGACAATTGAGATTTGATTCCAACCATTTTCTTTTATCAATACCAGACTATTTAGCCTGTATACAACTTAACTCATCCAATCCAAGTGCACTAGTGTCCTGAACCTTAGTATCAACCTGAATATCATCATATGTGTGATTAGTCAAAGCCTTATATGCCTCCTTAAAATCTAATTTGAAATTAAAATAGTTAAAGTATTAATTTTAATTAATTTAAAAAATAAAAAAAATTACACTGACTACAATTGAACACTGTCAGCTACTAGTAATTTATCTAGTGGTAGGATTAGTTGATATATAAATTAAAACAATGGAACTCCAAAATATCAGGATTCTCAACTATCTATATGAATATAAATTAAAAAATTTAAATATATAATATATATATATATATTATTAAATAAAACTTCTTACCATATGCCATATATGAATACTAAATGTATGACTACCAAATCTATGTGTGACCTCTTATCTCTGCTTATTCTTCTAACATGATGATGATATCCCTTAAAACAATCTCCAATCTAGTAAGAGAACAATCCATCTTAGAAATGAGTTGAGATGTAATCAGGTTAGTGACCAAAATAAGACTGATCAAAAAGTTTTTGTAACATCCTAGGTAAATAAAGAATAAAAAATTTTCATATTTATTAATATTTACGAATTAAATATTTATTTTATTTTAAAGGGGTTGCTATGTTCGATAGCGTACCCGATACGCAACGATGAGTTTCTTTGAAACTTACGTAGCACACTAGTAATAAAATAATATTATTTTAAATGTTAGTTAACAAGTAGTCGTTGTACTGGCGGGAATGGATAGAAATAACTAAAATATGATTATATATGTTTTTAAATGTTTATACATTTACCCAATAAAAGATAAAGGCTTAAAATACGGAAAGAGTTCAATTTTAGGGCATATATACTCTAATTTTCACTAAAGGTTCACTTATCACCTTTTAATGGTGAACCGTCATTAAATATAGTTTTGATCACTCTTATACATTATTTTGGAACAAATATAACTCTTCTTTAGAATCGGGACATCAAAATTTACTTTGTGTAAATTTTTGGTACCTTTCTGATAAAGTTCATTTTTTTTATGAATAGTGTAAAATGTTGTATTTTAATTCAAAACCTCTTTTTAATCTAAATTAGTTATATGATTAGATTATTATTTTAATTGGTTTTAAAGTGAAATTAGAAAATATTTTTACCAGTTAATCTAATGGTGGTCATTTGAATCAATTTCACTTTGAAATTGGACTTAAACTGGTGTCAATCTTTTGATACTTATTGTTTCACAAAAACACGCTATTTGTCATGACAGCGGGAATTAATTATTAAATTAATTAATTTGACTTATATGTTTTGAATTTTGTAAAATGGACTTCATTTTTGAATTCAGAATATCAAATATAGCTTAGGGTGAATTTTTGGTAATTTTCTGAAAAACTTCAATTTTTGATGAATAGTGAAACCACTAAGTGGTAATCAAGCAAACTGATTTTTCAGTTAAATGAAAGTTTACCAATAATGTGTATTAAATTTTGAAAATCCGACATACATGGTTGTCATTAATAAGTAAAATGTGGTTCAATGAGATTATAATAATTTTTTGGTGAATAGTAACTTTTTTTCATTAATCGCGATTAGAGGTAATTAGTGTAGTTTAAGGTAAAAATGGTATTATAAGAATGTGAAAACACCATGAAACTTGTCCTACACCTATTGGGTGAGTCATTGCCGACCAAGAAAAGCCATGGGCCAACTTGGGTACCCCATGGAGCCACTTTAGTTGGAAAATGACATTAATATATTTTTATTTAATGTTAAAGTGAAAATGACACTAACATAAATTGGTTTACTAAAATAATTTTTGAGTGGGGTTATACAAGTCCAAATTTTGATTATAAATAGTAATTGGAAAGCTAAAAAGATTTCCTACATCATAGTATTTTTTTTATAATTTTTAGACATTAAATAAATTAAATTATATATGACATAATAATGATGCAGCGATGACATCATTATTTGACGATTTAAATAAAATGGAAAGCTAATGTAAAATATATGAACTACACATGTCCAAAACCAATTGGATGAGTGGATTTCAAACCCTTATCACCTTAGCCACGAATTATATCAATGTGGGACCTTTTAAAACCGAAACACATTTTCAAATAATGTAATATTTCTTTACTTTCCAAAAGTTCCCCTCCTCTCCTCTTATAAAAGGCCCCCACCTCTACCTCATTTCACACACTTCTCCAGCCTTTGGCTCGGCCAACCCCTGCCCCATTACTCTCTCCACATCTCTATCCTCATCCTAGAGGATTCCCTTAGGGCAGAATCCTTTCAAAGTAAGCCTTTAGGCTCAAATCAAAAGGGAGTTACACTTTTAAAGGTAATTCATTCTCTCTTGTTCATTTGTTTTATTTTGCTTCTCCAACCCTCTAAACTCTTTTTATTTACTTATTTTGTAACAACACCAGTATCTTAAATATACTAGGATGTTGTTATAATATTTATTTGAGCTACACTCTCACACAACTACATCAAATGGTTAAAGAACATACGGTTTCTGTGGATGGCGAAATTCTGCCTCCCGAAACGATGATTGTTCAATACTCATTTAACACCTTCAAGGGTGGCCATTATGATGTCACTATTTTTATATATGATATATAATATGTTTATGTTTTCTTTAAGCTTCTGTATTTTTCATTTTTGGCATACCTTTATGGTTTCCATTATGGGTAAACACGATATCTTCATTTAAGGAAGTGCGGACTACCGCCCCCTAAAAGTGATGTGATTCGTTAATGCCATATGTGGGATGTGTAAAGGATGGATTTAAAGTTATTATATATGATGTTATACTGGAATTATAATATACCTTTATATCATTATTATTTCTTTCCATTAAAGTATGAGATAGAAATGAAAGTAGCGTTCATGCATACGTACGGCTTACCGTCTCCATGAACGGTGCATTTCATTTCTTATCCCCAAATGTAATGTACTATTAAAATTACATGTATATAATGTATATATATAATTAATGATATATCTAAATGATGAATATAATTCTGGAATTAAAATATACATACCTCTCATTTAGTTTTAATTCCACTAATATGACAAAGAAATGAAAGTAGCGTTAATGCGTACGTACGGCTTACCGTCTCCATGAACGGTGCATTTCATTTCTTACCTCTAAATGATTATGTAATATTATAAATACATGTATATGCTGGATATATATGATACATATTATATCCAAATCGGGAATTTCATTCTGGATATAAAGAACTTTTGACCACATGAACACATGTAATTGTAAGAAGTCAACTTTCGACTTAAGAACCAAATATTGACAAAACAAATATTATTAACTTAAATGGTTACATAATGTTTATAACATGGAAATAAGTGATATAAAAAGAATAATGAACTTTAAAAAGGTTCTTAATCAAGTATAAATTAACTCAAGTTTATTATTCAGGATGTTAAAGAACGATCGAGTCAAGTCGGACCCAAGGTAAGGGACTTCGTCTCAATCTCCTTTCATTGAGGCATATTTCGTTTTATACACAACTTTCTTTTATACGGTGAATAAACTCCTTTGAATTTTACTTTTATACAAAAGGAATCTTTTTCTACGAAGCGTTTTACTAAACGACAAAAAGGAATGTTTTTTTAACGTACGCGGTGACAACGACCTTTTCCTCCGCCGTGAGTATTATTTGATCTTTGGCTTTCTCAACAAGCCGTAATGTTTTTAGAATAAAATAAATACCATATACTCTTTTATGTATTTTGGTATTGAAAATGGTTTTGAAAAATGATTCTATTATGTCAATATATTTATGATATATTGTGATTGAAATGTGGAAATGTTATCATTCCTTTATATTGGTTTTATGTTTTATGATTTTATACTGGTACTTGGTCATTTTAACGGGTGGTTACGTTATAAACCATATGACAGGTGGTGCCGTGAATACCAGGACGGGTGGTTACGTTATAACCTCCAATGCATTGGGTATGGAAGTCGACCGTATGGCTATTCCATTAAGTATGTATAGAAATTGGCCGTATGGCTATTCCATTAAGTGATATGTGTGGAAGTCGACCGTATGGTTATTCCACTTAAGTATGTTTATGTCCCAAGTTACCTTTATATATGTTATGTGTTCTTTATATGGGTTTTATGGTTATACTTTGGTTACAAAAAGGTAAGTAATGATACTTTTTTTAGTAAAGAGTTTTACTACTTCATGAAGGTGAAGGTATTACTTTGATATAGTATACATGGTTTACTTGATGTTTGAAAAAAACTAACAGTTTTCATTCTTTCTGTATCCCTTACTGAGCTTTTTATGCTCACCCCAAGTTTTTCGAAATGTTTTTCACAGGACTTAAAGTGGAATAAGGTCAAGGATGGGATCAAGGTAATTTCATGCTATCTAAAACATGGAATCTAGACATCTTTCTTTTTAAGAGTTTTTATTTTATGGAGACTTAGTAGAAGTGTCTACTTTGTAATCTTTTAAGATGTAATAGTTATGTTCTAATTCTCTAAAACTCTAAACCTGAAAACATCCTCAATGTGAATTATTCATTTAATTCAATATTAAGTAAGGTTTAAGGATGGGGCCTTATAGTTGGTATCAAAGGACGGTTTAGACAACTTTAGGAGTTAGAAAAGTGTTAAATTATAATATGATTGAAATGATATAGCATTTACGGATTACCATGTTGCTTCGCCTAAGATATTTCTGCGTTCAGAATGGTTTTCCACAGAGGAAACAAAGCAGCTATGTTGGGACGACATCAGGAGGAAGATAACCTTCCAAATCAGCAACCTGAGATGGTCGGAATCGGAACTGAACAGTTTGTTGCAGTGATGGCACAATTGACTCAGGCTATAAATGGTGGTGGTATCCATGCACGAGATCAGCCAGATCAACCGCAGAGGAACATGTCAGTGGTGGAACATTTCATGAGGAAACATCCCCCCATCATTCAGAGGATCATCTGACCCTGTGCAAGATGAAGGGTGGATTAAAGCACTGTAGAATATTTTTGATGTCATGGGGTGTTCAGAACATCAAAAGGTTAGTCTTGCTGTTTACCGTTTTGAAGGTGAAGCTGATCAGTGGTGGTCGATGGTGAAAAATATAAGCAATAGTGATGAGATTGAGGATCTTCACTGGGACAAATTCAAAGGTATGTTTCTTGAGAAATATTTTCCTAAGGTGGTTCGTCTTAGGATGGAAAAACAGTTCCTAGAATTGAGGCAGGAGGATGATTCAGTGGCTTCTTATGAAGAAAAGTTCACTCGATTGGCAAGGTATGCTCCAAACTTCATACGAGATCTTGATAGTAAAATAAACTGTTTTTACTCAGGGTTAAAGCCAAAGTATCGAAGGGATTTAGCTTCTCGTGAGTTCAAAAGTTATGAAAAACTTGTTCGATGTGCGGAGAAGGTGGAAATGGAGTTTGCCGATGATCAGGTATTCTATGACAAACAACAGAATAAGAGGTCTAGTTGGCAGGAAAAGTGGAAGAATTCATCAAAGAAGCAAGGAGTTAAGAAAAAAAAATATCCATCCTGTGAGAAGTGTGGTAAAATGCATCCGAGAGAATGTTTATCCAAGTCTGGTAAGTGCTTTCGGTGTGGTAAGTCTGGTCATATTGCTCGTAACTATAAGGAAGATGATCAAGCAAGCACAGAAGCAAGACAGTGAGTTGCAGAAAAAGGTAGAGCTGGTTCAGAAAGGTAAGTTGCTTGAATTCAACTTTGATAATGATTGTGTTTTGAGATTTGGGAAGAGATTGTGTGTGCCTTGTGATTCACAGTTTAAGAATGTGTTGTTATGTGAGGCTCATAGTTCCCCGTTTTCAGTTCATCCGGGCAGTACTATGATGTATAGAGATCTGCGGGAGTATTACTGGTGGGATGGAATGAAAAGAGACATTGTTGATTTTACTGTGAAGTGTTTGACATGTCAACAGGTTAAAGCAGAGCGGCAGTTACCGAAAGGGATGCTTCAGCCTTTACCAGTTCCATAGTGTAAATGGGAGAATATATCCATGGACTTTGTTGTTGGATTACCGAAGACATCTCAAGGTAATAATGCAATCTGGGTTATTGTTGATCGCTTGAACAAATCTGCTCATTTCCTTGCTATACGAGATACTTTCTCTCTTGATCAACTTTCCCATTTGTATCTTAAAGAGATAGTCAGGTTACATGGAGTTCCTCTCTCCATTGTATCGGATCGTGATCCCAGGTTTACTTCTAACTTTTGGAAAGGCCTTCAGAAGTTGTTGGGTACTGAATTAAATTTTAGTACAGATTTTCATCCTCAATCAGATGGGAAGTCAGAATGAACAATTCAGACCTTGGAGGATATGCAACGAGCTTGTTCTATGGATTATCAGGGAAGTTGGGACCAACAACATTCTTTGGTTGAGTTTTCTTATAATAACAGCTTTCATTCCAGTATACAGATGGCACTATTTGAGGCATTATATGGGAAGCGGTGTTGAACTCCAGCATTTTGGAATGAAGTGGGTGAAAGGAAGCTGATGGGACCAGAATTGGTAGAAGAGATGGCAGAAAAAGTTCAGTTGATTCAGAAAACACATGAGAACAGCTCAGAGCAGGCAGAAGAGTTATGCGGATAACCGGAGGAAGGATCTATCTTTTGAGGTAGGTGATCATGCTTTTCTCAAGGTTTCTTCTTGGAAAAGTGTGATGAGATTTGGTAAGAAAGGAAAGTTTAGTCCATAGTTGGTTGGACCATACGAAATTCTGGAAAGAGTTGGATCAGTTGCATACCGAGTGGCTTTACCTCCGAGTTTATCTCAGGTACACAATGTTTTTCACGTTTCAATGTTGAGAAAGTATATGCCAGATCCATCTCATGTTTTGAGTCCAGAGGTAGTTTAGCTGGAAGAGAACCTATCTTATGAGGAACAACCGGTCCAGATTCTTGACCACAGGGAGCAAGTGTTACGGAATAAGGTGATTCATCAGGTAAAGGTTTTGTGAAAAAACCATGTGATTGAAGAGGCAACGTGGGAATCTGAAAATGCTATGAGGGATAAATACCCCCACTTATTTTAATAAGTGAATAAAATTGCGAGGACGCAATTCCCAAAAGGGGGGAAGGATGTAACATCCCAGGTAAATAAAGAATAAATAATTTTCATATTTATTAATATTTACGAATTAAATATTAATTTTATTTTAAAGGGGTTGCTATGTTCGATAGCGTACCCGATACGCAACGATGAGTTTCTTTGAAACTTAAGTAACACACTAGTAATAAAATAATATTATTTTAAATGTTAGTTAACAAGTAGCCGTTTTACTGGCGGGAATGGATATAAATAACTAAAATATGATTAGATATGTTTTTAAATGTTTATACATTTACCCAATAAAAGATAAAGGCTTAAAATACGGAAAGAGTTCAATTTTAGGGCATATATACTCTAATTTTCACTAAAGGTTCACTTATCACCTTTTAATGGTGAACCGTCATTAAATATAGATTTGATCACTCTTATACTTTATTTTGGACCAAATATAACTCTTCTTTAGAATCGGGACATCAAAATTTACTTTGTGTAAATTTTTGGTACCTTTCTGATAAAGTTCATTTTTTTATGAATAGTGTAAAATGTTGTATTTTAATTCAAAACCTCTTTTTAATCTAAATAATTTATATGATTAGATTATTATTTTAATTGGTTTTAAAGTGAAATTAGAAAATATTTTTACCAGTTAATCCAATGGTGGTCATTGGAATCAATTTCACTTTGAAATTGGACTTAAACTGGTGTCAATCTTTTGATACTTATTGTTTCACAAAAACACGCTATTTGTCATGACAGCGGGAATTAATTATTAAATTAATTAATTTGACTTATATGTTTTGAATTTTGTAAAATGGACTTCATTTTTGAATTCGGAATATCAAATATAGCTTAGGGTGAATTTTTGGTAATTTTCTGAAAAACTTCAATTTTTGATGAATAGTGAAACCACTAAGTGGTAATAAAGCAAACTGATTTTTCAGTTAAATGAAAGTTTACCACTAATGTGTATTGAATTTTGAAAATCCGACATACATGGTTGTCATTAAGAAGTAAAATGTGGTTCAATGAGATTATAATAATTTTTTGGTGAATAGTAACTTTTTTTTCATTAATCGCGATTAGAGGTAATTAGTGTAGTTTAAGGTAAAAATGGTATTATAAGAATGTGAAAACACCATGAAACTTGTCCTACACCTATTGGGTGAGTCATGGACGACCAAGACAAGCCATGGTCCAACTTGGGGACCCCATGGAGCCACTTTAGTTGGAAAATGACATTAATATATTTTTATTTAATGTTAAAGTGAAAATGACACTAACATAAATTGGTTTACTAAAATACTTTTTGAGTGGGGTTATACAAGTAATTTTTTTGATTATAAATAGTAATTGGAAAGCTAAAAATATTTCCTACATCATAGTATTTTTTTTATAATTTTTAGACATTAAATAAATTAAATTGTATATGACATAATTATGATGCAGCGATGACATCATTATTTGACGATTTAAATAAAATGGAAAGATAATGTAAAATATATGAACTACACATGTCCAAAACTAATTGGATGAGTTGATTTCGAACCCTTATCACCTTATCCACTAATTATATCAATGTGGGACCTTTTAAAACCGAAACACATTTTCAAATAATGTAATATTTCTTTACTTTCCAAAAGTGCCCCTCCTCTCCTCTTATAAAAGGCCCCCACCTCTACCTCATTTCACACACTTCTCCAGCCTTTGGCTCGGCCAACCCCTGCCAAATTACTCTCTCCACATCTCTCTCCTCATTCTAGAGGATTCCCTTTGGGCATAATCCTTTCAAAGGAAGCCTTTAGGCTCAAATCAAAAGGGAGTTACACTTTTAAAGGTAATTCATTCTCTCTTGTTCATTTGTTTTATTTTGCTTCTCCAACCCTCTAAACTCTTTTTATTTAATTCTTTTGTAACAACAACAGTATGTCAAATATACTAGGATGTTGTTATAATATTTATTTGAGCTACACTCTCACAAAACTACATCAAATGGTTAAAGAACATACGGTTTCCGTGGATGGCGAAATTCTGCCTCCCGAAACGATGATTGTTCAATACTCATTTAACACCTTCAAGGGTGGCCATTATGATGTCACTATTTTTATATATGATATATAATATGTTTATGTTTTCTTTAAGCTTCTGTATTTTTCATTTTTGGCATACCTTTATGGTTTCCATTATGGGTAAACACGATATCTTCATTTAAGGAAGTGCGGACTACCGCCCCCTAAAAGTGATGTGATTCGTTAATGCCATATGTGGGACGTGTAAAGGATGGATTTAAAGTTATTATATATGATTTTATAATGGAATTATAATATACCTCTATATCATTATTATTTCTTTCCATTAAAGTATGAGATAGAAATGAAAGTAGCGTTCATGCGTACGTACGGCTTACCGTCTCCATGAACGGTGCATTTCATTTCTTATCCCCAAATGTAATGTACTATTAAAATTACATGTATATAATGTATATATATAATTAATTATATATCTAAATGATGAATATAATTCTGGAATTAATATATACATACCTCTCATTTAGTTTTAATTCTACTAATATGACAAAGAAATGAAAGCAGCGTTCATGCGTACGTACGGCTTACCGTCTCCATGAACGGTGCATTTCATTTCTTACCTCTAAATGATTATGTAATATTATAAATACATTTATATGCTGGATATATATGATACATATTATATCCAAATCGGGAATTTCATTCTGGATATAAAGAACTTTTGACCACATGAACAACATGTAATTGTAAGAAGTCAACTTTCGACTTAAGAACCAAATATTGACAAAACAAACATTATTAACTTAAATGGTTACGTAATGTTTATAACATGGAAATAAGTGATATAAAAAGAATAATGAACTTTAAAAAGGTTCTTAATCAGGTATAAATTAACTCAAGTTTATTATTCAGGATGTTAAAGAACGATCGAGTCAAGTCAGACCCAAGGTAAGGGACTTCGTCTCAATCTCCTTTCATTGAGGCATATTTCGTTTTATACACAACTTTCTTTTATACGGTGTATAAACTCCTTTGAATTTTACTTTTATAAAAAAGGAATCTTTTTCTACGAAGCATTTTACTAAACGACAAAAAGGAATGTTTTTTTAACGTACGCGGTGACAACGACCTTTTCCGCCGCCGTGAGTATTATTTGATCTTTGGATTTCTCAACAAGCCGTAATGTTTTTAGAATAAAATAAATACCATATACTCTTTTATGTATTTTGGTATTGAAAATGGTTTTGAAAAAGGATTCTATTATGTCAATATATTTATGATATATTGTGATTGAAATGTGGAAATGTTATCATTCCTTTATATTGGTTTTATGTTTTATGATTTTATACTGGTACTTGGACATTTTAATGGGTGGTTACGTTATAAACCATATGATGGGTGGTGCCGTGAATACCAGGACGGGTGGTTACGTTATAACCTCCAATGCATTGGGTATGGAAGTCGGCCGTATGGCTATTCCATTAAGTATGTATGGAAATTGGCCGTATGGCTATTCCATTAAGTGATATGTGTGGAAGTCGACCGTATGGTTATTCCACTTAAGTATGTTTATGTCCCAAGTTACCTTTATATATGTTATGTGTTCTTTATATGGGTTTTATGGTTATACTTTGGTTACAAAAAGGTAAGTAATGATACTTTTTTTAGTAAAGAGTTTTACTACTTCATGAAGGTGAAGGTATTACTTTGATATAGTATACATGGTTTACTTGATGTTTGAAAAAAACTAACAGTTTTCATTATTTCTGTATCCCTTACTGAGCTTTTTATGCTCACCCCAAGTTTTTCGAAATGTTTTTCACAGGACTTAAAGTGGAATAAGGTCAAGGATGGGATCAAGGGAATTTCATGCTATCTAAAAAATGGAATCTAGACATCTTTCTTTTTAAGAGTTTTTATTTTATGGAGACTTAGTAGAAGTGTCTACTTTGTAATCTTTTAAGATGTAATAGTTATGTTCTAATTCTCTAAAACTCTAAACCGGAAAACATCCTCAATGTGAATTATTCATTTAATTCAATATTAAGTAAGGTTTAAGGCTGGGGCCTTATAGTTTTTCTCCATCTTTATCTATGAATTTTTTATCATATTGTGAAAAAACTGACGATAATTCTTATACATACATATCTCATAGGAATACCAAATATTTTACCTCATATTATCTTCTATGGGATACCATAAAACCTATAAATAAATTAATAATAAAAATGTAATATTCAAATAAATTTCAAAATAAGTATAACTTATTTATGTACCATTTAGTGATCAAACATGTGATGGTGAACCTAAATAGGAATTTTATCCCACATCAACCATATTTATAAAAAATAACTCCATAAAATTGCAACACCATCCAACAACTATATGTGAAAAAATTTGGGAAAAAGAAAAAATAATCAAAAAATTAGTAGATGAATAAATAAATTAAAATTAATGAAAATTAATGAAATTATCTAAAATATGTAATTGAGAACACATCTGTATGCATGGATCAAAATTAAGAGGTGTATATTTATAAAAAATAGGGTCAAAATTTATCAATATTAGTAGACTATGATCCATCTGAGTAAATGATGAACTGAAAGTAACCAATTGGTCGGATGATGAAACAACATGATTATTACTAGAAAGAAAATAATTTTCTAATGTATGAAACATCTCACAGGATCTTCAATTTCATCATTTCTTTCTATTTCAAATTCATTTGTTACATCAACAACATCATCAACACCATCGACCTGTAAATATGGAGTTTCATCATTAATATTTGTATATCTCTTTTTAAAATATGTATTTTGAGTTATCTCTTAAAAAATTTCAATTCCTTTCACTTCAGAAAAATCATTTTCACTTTACATAAACTAATTTTCATGAGATTTAATTTTTATAATGCTCCAACACTAAATTAACTCTATTAAAGTATCACAATAAATTTCATAATAATTTTCATATTCATTATGATCCATCATAAATGGTTCATTTAATATGATAATTATTTTGTATTTTATTTCAATGATTCCATAGTGTGGATGAAAATTCAAGCCTATATCAGTATCAAAGTAATTGCATTTAAATATTGTTACATAGGTCAATCCCTGATAACCCAACTCATTTATTTCATATATTAGGCCACAAAAGTCAACTTCAATTTATCTAAGATGAGATCATTTTACGAAAATTATACTATTAATTGTTTTTTATTCACTAATTGAACATGTATAAAATCAAAAACCATTCACCACATATGCATTATAACATTTAATAAATTTGGATGGTGGGTCACTCAATATAAATAATCGATTATCAATTTTATCTATGTTTTGTGAAACCTAAAAAATTTAAAAGTGATTATAAATATAAAATATAATTAATTTATTTCATATATCTAACCATAAACAATTTACATTACTAGTATTTGAAACATGAAGGAAAAATTACATTATTGTTGTTATTTGAGAGAAGCTGGTATAATTTTTGAGGGACTATTTCTTGATATGATCATCATATAATATAAAAATTAAATAATATGAATTTACATAATAAATTTAAAAGTGGTTGAAATTATCACCCACTATAAAAATTGTGTCATTTTTCACAATTGAGAAAAATATATGTATGATATTTGTATTGATTATCATCTAAAATTCACCATTTATAAACACCACCAAAGCCATGTTTAGGCTGATTAAAAACTAATAGTTTATGGTCTAACGCATCATAAATATTTTTTCTTACTATTAATGATTATATTATGGTTTGAAGGATATAAAGGTTGAAAATTATGAGATCCAAAAAAGGGAATTTTTCCCTTGTAAATATTCTTATAAAATTAACCCTTAAATAGATTCTTTTTTATGTACCCTTTTCTTTAATTTAAAAATGAATATCTCATATGGGTACATCCATCATAATTTTACTAGTCCCCCACATTTTCTTTATTTGAATAATGTTATATAAAATGTTCCATTAAATTAAAGAAAGTTGATAATTATTTTTCCAATTTACATAAAATTAAAAAAACATATTGTTGCTGCCTACTTAATGCTTCATAGTTTTCTATCACCACACAAATGTTTTAGAAAAAACTTGATATTTCAATCATCACATCCCAAATCAAAAAATTTAATAAACTAGTAAGTATAATCAGTATTAGTATTTCCATTATAACATGATAATCATTACTTTTTAATATGGTTATATGACCATTTCTAACACATTGAGCCAAATTGGAATCACAAACATCTGGTAAACTCAAATATAGAATCCACTAACATAATAATAAATTATTTTATTTAGAAATTGTATAACATGATATTTGCTTCATTAACCTTTATGATTTTTCATTTTCAAAAAAATCAAGTTTTTGACACCTAAAAATTTGGAAAAAATCTTTTGATGATTTGAAATTATCTTTAGTATTACCAGGTAAGTCCAAATATATTTAAAATATTTTATCAAAAAAAATCTTCTCAAAATCCATAACATCTCACTTGTGATAGACTAATAAATGAGACTAATATGGAAGATACAAAAAAATACCATGTTTTATCCAATTGTGATCTTTCTTAAATCCATCTATTTTTTTTAATTTATTATCAGTCTAATTGTAATGGGAAGTAATTAAGAGAAATATATTTTAAATCAATACTTGAGATCATTATTGGAGAAATATCTCTTTTGATTTTAGATTTTCTAAAATTATTTTTGTTCCTTTAGAATGGATGGTATGTAGGAATAAATATGTAGTAAGAGTTGTAAAAACCATGTTTAATTACATTGATAAGAATAAATTATATGGTGTCACTTAGACAATACTTACACAATTTTGGACCATGTGTACTCCAGTAAGATAACATTCCTTACACTGGGAAGTCACTAATTTTCCATATTAAGGAGGATTTCATTATGAAATTCTATTTATTAATAAAATCTTATGTATTGAGTTAACTCATAAATCAATGGATTAAAGTTTGCATCAATATTAGTTTTTAATGTCATAGAATTTGTAATCTAAAAATATATATGTTTCATTCATAAACATCCAAGGAGGTAAGTTTTATGGAGGTATATAGATGGGAAAAAAATAATTTTGACTAACATAAGAACCAAAAGGATATAAACCATCAGTAAAAAGACCCAATCATATGTTATTAACTTATTAAGAAAAATATTAATGAACATGATCAAAATGTTTCCATAAATCACCACTATAAGGATGATTTAAAATTTTACTAATGGAAATATTGTATTTGTACATTTTCATCAGTGTTTCTATGTTATGATACATAAATAAATTCTATAATCGAGTTCCAAGCAGGAAATACCTCAATTTTTTAATAGCAACCAAAATGTACTTCCTCTGTTGTGCCTCTTTACCCCTAAATTTTCCATATGTAGGATAATTAACCAATGACTCATTTTCACCATAATATAGGATGTAATCATTTGAACATCAATGGATCTTCTCATAACCAAGAAAAAAATTATTGACCAGCCTTTTTATTTCATAATTTTTTTTAGTGAACACATTTACCTAAGGAAATAGTGATTTAACCAAATAGAATATATGATCAAAACAAATATTTGACATTACATTATCTAATTTAACAACCATAAATTTAGTGACACCTTTAAATTTTCTTATCCTAAAATTGGGATATAAGACATCCTCTACAGAATTCAGTATAAGGAAAATTGAGAAGGTTGTAACTTAGGAGTTAAATCATCATTCTGGGTATCTATTTGATGAAACAATAGACCAAAAACCTAATGTATTAAATTATAATATCATGGTGGACCTAGAACCAAATTATTTGTATCTTCTCTTTAATTACATTCATGATTTTGATAAAAAACAATCTTCTTGAAAACCAAAATGTAGTAGATGGACTCAGACACTATCAATGTTAAAATATCCTTAGAAAACATTCCTTACAGAGACACATAATTATCCATTCTATAAAAAATTCTAGTTTTGATGATGAAAATTATAAAAAAGATTGAACAACCTCAATATATATATGATTTATTCCAGAACCATTTGGATTTCTGTGATGATTTATCCAATTAAGATTTTGTATTAAAAACTAATCTCTACTAACATATTTCATATTTTTATAAAAAATATTGACAATAAAAACATTTCTTATGATTAATCTAATAGAAGGTAGGGATGATTTAAGAAAAAATTATATGATCAAAAAATTATAAATTACTTGTAAATATCACTATATTTCAATAATTACTGGTAATTATAACTAAATATCAGAATTTATTACTAACTAAAAAATAATATAGAATAGAAAGATTGTGTTTTATTATTATAAATTAATAAAAATTATTATAAATTATTGGAAATTATTATTAATTTTTAGAAAATATTACTAATTATTACTAATTATCACTATTTATCACTAATTTCTAGTTATTATAAAAAACTATTACTAATTATTAACAATTACTAGAAATTATTATCATTTATTATCAATTATTCCCAATTATTAGTAATTATCACCAATTATAATGAATTATGTCTAAGTATTGGAAAGTAGAAGTAATTATTTGTAATTATTTGTAAGTATTGGTAATTATTGGTAATTTTTTGAAGCTATTGATAATTATCGATAATTATAGATAATAATTACTCATTATTTTCAATTTTAATTAATTATTACTAACTAAAACTAATTATTACTAATTATATTTAATTATTATTAATTATTACTAATTATTAATAATTTTAATTAATTATTACTAATTATTTATTATTATTGGAAATTATTGATGATTATTTATAAATATTACTAAATATTATTAGCTTTTTGTAATTATTTCAAATTATTACTAATTATTTGTAATTATTACTAATTATTACTTATTATTAGTATTTATTACTAATCATTGGAAGTTATTACGAATTATTGGTAGTTATTGGTAATTATTTTTAATTATTACTAATTTTAAATAACTATTGCTAATCATTGGTAATTATTTTCAATTAATAATTTTTTTAATCATTACAAATTATTACTAATTATTGATAATTAGTACCAATTATTGGTAATTATTAGTAATGTTTTTTAATTTTTACTATTTTTTGTTAAATATAATTAATTATTAGTAATTATCGGTAATTATTACTACTTAATACCAATTAGTACTTATTATTTGTAATTAATGTTAATTATTGGTAATTATTATTAATTATTACTAATTATTTGTAATTATTAATATGTACTAATGATTATTTTTAGTTATTACCCATTTTCGTTAATTAGTACTAATTTTCTATATTTGTTACTAATTATTACAAATTATTGTTTATTTTTATTAATTATTACTAATTATCACTAGTTATGACTAATTATTTCTAATTATCGGTAATTATTACTAGTTATTGCCAATTGTTACTAAATATAGGTAATTATTGGTATTTATGGGTATTTATTACCAATTATTATTAGTTATTGGTCATTGTTAAAAAATTTAGCAATTATTATTAATTATCATGAATTATTAATAATTATTACAAATAATTGGTATTTATTAGTAATTATTAGTTGTAATTATTAATTAATACTAATTAATACTAATTATTACAAATTATTGGTAATTATTTGAAATTATTAAAAATTATATGTAAGTATATGTTTAATTATTACTAATTTTTGTAAATTATTAATAATTTTTAGGAAATATTATAAATTATTTTTAATTATTTTTAATTAGTAATAATTATTACAAATTATCATTAATAATTTGTGCTTATTAATAATTATTACTTATTGGTAGTATTTATTAGTAATTGTTACTAATTACTTCCAATTATTACAAATTATTGCCAATTAATACCAATTAATACCAATTATCAATAATTATCGATAATTATTACTAATTCTAAATAATTATTACTAATTATTTGTATTTTCAAACTAATTATTACTAATTATTATTAATTATTACGGATTATTGACAATTACTACTAATTATTGATAATCATTACTAATTATGGGTAATTATTACAAATTATTACTAATTAATGGTTACTATAACTATTTTTTATGAATTATATGTTAATTATTACTAACCATTACAAATTATTGGAAATTATTACTAATTACTTATAATTGTTACTAATTATTACAAACTAGCAGAAATTATTATTACTTAGTACTAATTTTCATAAACTATTACTAATTATTAGTAATTGTTCTTAATTATGACTGATTTTTGTTAATTGTTACTAAATTTCACTAATTGTTTATAATTATTTTTAATTATTTCTAAATATTTGCAATTATTACATTTTTTTTTAAATTATTACTATTTTTTATTTTTTATTTTTTTAATTACTACTAATTATTTTTATTTTCTACTAATAATTTACAAATTAATATTAATTATTAACCAGTTTCAAGTAATTAATAATAATTATTGATAATTATTATTAATCGGCACTAATTGTGTATAATTTAAATCAATTACTACTAATTGCAACTAATTATTCCTAAATATTAATAGTATAAAATAAATTAAAAAAAAACAAATTATTTTAAAAGGTTAAAATAAATACCTTATAAATGAAACTTTACTAGAATGAAAGCATTGATGCAATCTTGAAGACATCTCTGTGGAAATTCCTAGTAAAAAATAAAACTTATACAGAGAGAAATCTGAGAGAAAACAAGAGAGGAGTTTAGAGCTTGTGATGGAAGAATGGTGGTCGGGGGCCTTATATAGATTAACTTATTTACAACGAAACCCATCACAAATAGTTCCCACCATAAATAATTAAGACGGTGACCCAAATAGCATTTTTGACAAATTTGGTCTCCCATCGGAAATGCTACCCAACACAAAAACTGATTTTTTACTCTGCCAACAGAGTATCTGTGATGAAATTCTTACTTCGTAGAAAATTCTATTATTTTTCGATGGAATTTTATCTTTTCAATTCACAACATTTTGTGACGGGAGAGGTTCCCGTCACAAGAAACATTATTTGCGAGATAATTTGGAATTATGTTGTAAATAAATCTTTCCTGTGTTTTGGCACACATTCATGCTATATGCTTTTGGGATAAGACTAATATCCCATCAGAAATGATACCAAATTTATGGTTATTTGCAAAGTGATAAGATTCCCATCACAAATAACTATTCGTTTTGATTATTTGCGATGGAATCATACTCCTTCTCAAACAACCAATCGTAAATATTGATTTTTTCTTGTAGTTAAAAGGTGTTTAAAAATTGTGTTAGCACGAGATGAAAAAATACAACACACAAAAAAATTGCCATCATGTGAACCTATAAGCTATGGCGACAATCTAGGACAATGATATAGAACTACTAAATAAGAGTAACACTAGATAATAGCAACATTCCCAAACACCTTGTCTTTCCCTCAATGGACTCGTTGAGGGGAAAATCCCATCAGCAGAATGGAATCTATCTTAGGGCCACTAGTTAGAGTGTGATTCTAAATGAGTGTA
This sequence comes from Viscum album, assembly GCA_963277665.1. Lineage (NCBI taxonomy): Eukaryota > Viridiplantae > Streptophyta > Magnoliopsida > Santalales > Viscaceae > Viscum > Viscum album. The sequence goes on along the minus strand of OY728141.1, from coordinate 1,751,212,663 downwards.
GGATGTGTACCTAGAATAACACCTAGAAACTGATGGTTACCCATGAATAAAAAATGTATGTGAGTTAAAACATTATATCATATCAAGATATTCATATATCATACTATTCACAATCATGTCTCACCCTCACCTCCATCACCCTCATAATAAAAAACACTTTTTCTATCAATAATATAAATAAACATACATGGGACCCTTAACCACGCCCCACCATACACATCAAACAATTAAACATTGATTTTCCAAAATACTTAGGGCATGTTTCAATGGTTCTGATTTTTAGAAAGGAAACTATTCAAAAGTTCCAATCAGACCTCATGAACATTCCATATAAAATCAAGTTACAAAGCATGATTTCAAAACCAAATACACAAATTTTATTGAAAACATCCAACTCTTCAGGGACTTACCCTTTACAAATACTAATCTTACCCATTTCTTTTGACACAACCCCTTTAACTTATTTTAGAAGCTATAACACCCTTTGTAATCCAAGAAATGTTATCAAAAAGGAAACCAATAATTTTCACAAACACATAGTGTGAAAGGATTTATAAAAGAGTTTTTATACTTGAAAAAGTGAAACTCCATTCTTATTTGATGAAATCCAAAGAGAAATGACTTACATTTTATAAAACCTACTAAATATAGTCGAAAATGCTTTTAAGAAATCCAAAACATTTAGTAAAATCAATTAAAAATCATATTTTTAATTTTAAAGAGGTATGCAAGGGGCCACCCACCTTAAATCTTATTACCTCCACAACTAGCAATGCTAAATCACCTCAACACAACACAATATTGTATAGAGATCCAATAAGAACCCTAAAACATAAAAATACCTAATTAAAATTTTATCCACATGGAACCTTAGGTCTCCATAACATTGGTAGGGAAATAAAAGAAGAGAAAAAGAGAGTATAATGAAGGAGGAAAAAGTTTGGAGTGATTTACCTTGAAGATTCCTCAAATTTTTAAGAACACCAAGATTCAATCAAGGGAAGATTTGAAATCGATGGGGAGAGGAATTTGGGGTTATGTGAGCCAAATTAGGGAATAATGGAGTGATTTGGGGTAAAAATAAAGTAACAACATAAAGGTATACTTAAATTTTTAATGAGTTGGACACATCGTAGGGTTTTTCCGCATGACTGGCCAAAATGTGTTCCAACCATGTCAGCCTCAATAGAGGTCTTGGGAATAGTGCATGGGTAGACCACACATTTAGAGTAACTATTCACTAATGATGTGATTTGACACTATCAAAACTATGGGCATATCATAGATTTGTTTCATGATTAGTAATAATTTGGTAGCTTAACCATGTGACATGTACTACAACCCAAAAAATATCAAATTTAAAAGGAATTTTACCCAGAATGAGAGAAAAATAAGAACAATGGAAAATAAATTTAATAATAGATTAAAGAGATTCTATGGTGTGATAATTCTCTCAACCATAACGCCTTTTACCCCTAAAATAATCTGAAAGGTTTAGTTGATCAAGATGAGAAATCGAGGTTCAACATCCCCATTGAAGACATGACCTAAGAGATGGGAAAGTACACAACTAAGGAGATAATCTTTGAAGAACTTGAGAAGACACCAATGTAAAATTGAGTATACCAAACACACACAATTTTTAATAAGTAGTCACCTGAAAAGAGTGAATACCGATACACCAAATTTTTCACAACTAGTGAAGAAACAGATTATAAAGGGAAATTCTAAATTTCTTAAAAGAGATCCAAAAAACAACGATCACCCTGAACTAAGTAATATTAATAAAAAAATGGATCTTTTATGGAATGAACTAATCTTCAGGGTCATCCATAAAATGTTCAATGATCCAAATCGATCCAAAAAACTAAAATCATGGCTGATTCAGGTGAGAAAAAATGACTAACATAATGACTAGAAATCACAACTCAAAAAGGAAGACAAGATTAAATTATCACATGGTTCCACAAGAGGTTAATTCATGGTGGTATCCTACCATATTTGAACTCCAATTATACCTGAACCTTCAAAACAAAAATTGGTCCAAAAACCCCAACAAAACCCAAGTACTCAAAATAAAAAAACACGACACATGATCCACCACACATTTCCAACAAGTTTAAAAATAACGATAAGAATTTTCCATTGGGAACATAATCCCATAAATCCATAAAAATAATTATCCATATAATTACATTTCTTGGAGGAAACATGCTACAACCCATGACTAGAAAGTGACTAAATTAAAATAATTAAGTTTACAAGGTAAAACCTCAAATATAAATTTCTTCACCACCAGGTTCAGTGGGTGGAAAACAAGGGTCTTCTGAAGTGGTATATTGGGACCCACCTATCTTATGAGAAACACCTTGAAAAAACCATTGCAAAAATCCTAGGGAGACACAACTATGACCAGCCTTAGGACTCTCCTAACATTAGGGCTTCGTATGATTTTCTTTTACTGCACTAGTGACACAAGCAAGATTTGTTCCCAAAAGTATTTAATGTGAAGAAACTAGATAGATGGTTAATACAGATACTAGACTTCATATACTTGACTCGTTTCACCTTCCATTGATAGGAGCTTTATACACTGATCTGAGTGATAGGTGAAACATTGATTGCTTTGTGCATCCATTCTACTCCGGCTTCTATACTTATGACATAGTTCACTATGTATTTGTAAGTTTTGAGGCCAAGGGAAGAAACCTCCTACAGAATATTTAGTTGATTAACTCTTTCCCAATACAGAGCCTTTAAATTATTATTTTTGTCTTAGTTATGATTGTATGAGACTAACTAGGGAAAAACTATAATATTATACTATCAATTCATCACTTTATTAGAGGAAATAAAATTCCATCACCTTTGGTATTTTTATTGCATTAGAGAAAATTGATTGATGAAAAACTCATTTAAGCCTTCCCATGAGTCTATGGTTTAGTATGAATAGTGTACTTACACCACTCCCAACATGGACCCTATTCCATAATGTTTGTAAATCTGAGATTTAGAGACTTAGGGAGCTCAAGATTGATAAATATCTCTTAAATACTCCACAAACATTTCTCCCCTATCTAATATTTTTGTGTTGATGTAAATTATTAGGATTACAAATTTGAAACTCCCAAATAAAATTCTGATGTTGAAGTATTAGAGGAAGATCACTAGGCTCTATGACTGGAGTAGTTGGAACAATCTACTCTGATAGGTCTTGATCAACCGATGGGTATGATGGTGGTGAACCACCCATAATTACCTCTTGTGAATCTATTAAAAATTTGTATGGGAATAATATATAATAAATACCACCAAACATGACAAAAAACATCATATACTCATATGACACAAAACTGAGTACATCTTAATAAAACACACTCAAAAAACCGTTCAAAATGTCCCTTAAATCACATAATATCTCAAAACCAAAGACAATAATGGTGTAAATCCGGAAATTTAAAAATAAAAATATAATCAATATCCATCTATAAAAATATAGTGCATATAAACATTCATTATCTTTCTTATAAATTTTTTTTGATAATTTCTATTAAAAATAGTTTTCAATTTTAAAAAAAATTTACTTCGAAACATTTCCATTTAACTTTTCACACTCAACCTTCAAAACATTTTTTTCTTTTTAATTTATGAATTTTTCAAAACCATAAAAAATAATTTCTTATATATTTCTACAAAACACTCTTAATATAGCTTAACCAATTTCAAAAATATATTATTTATCAAATTAAGGCATTTATAAACCCCCCATTTCATTATAATTATTAAACAATTTAACAAAATCCTTAATTTTTTTATAAATTCAAACTCATTTTCAAAACAACAAAAGGATTTAATTTTGGAAATAAAATCTAAAATAATTGAAATATAATTTTTAATCAATAAAAACATTCAAAATCATCCCAAAAGAATATAAATAATGAATAAGGGAAATCAAACTCATAAGAATAAAAATTACAAAAGTTAAAAGGAACTAATAGCTTCATGTAGTTTTTCCTAATGATTTGGTAATCCATGAACCAATAATGAAAATATCACTATAATTTATCCAAATTAGACTACATGTCTTGTTAATAGTTTTTTAGACAATGACCATTAACTGTATAACCTTTTTTTCCTCTCAGATTCATATTTCAAGACAAAACTTCACAAATACAAACCAAAAACTCTCATCACCAAATATAAACATCCAAATAAAGGAAAAAAATATCAAAATATCCAAGAACTGAGCTTGTATTCATTACATAAACTTCCCAGATAGCCATGTAAACTCAAGTGTTACAATGAAAGGTGGTGACCAAGAACCTAACCATGACCAATAACTTGAATTCTTATGATCATAACTTCAATCTATAAATCACCCTATATATCTTTGGAGACAATAAATATTACTCTATATTATAAACTTAAAATCTGATAAAAAAATTTCATGAACTTACATGGGACACTTGGTGGACAAGACAGCTGAGACAATCCCTGATATTCCCAAGGGGTGTTCCCAATCCCCTTAGGATGATGAAAAGTGTCAAAGAAGAAGTAATACAATTAGTGAATTATTTATAATGAATGAAAATTGTTTTTTTATTATGCAAACACTTTTATGGAAAAAGTGAGAAACCATACATGACCTCACCACATCACCAATTCACCACTCCACCACATGAAAACATACAATCACAATGGATAAAATCCATTCAAGACTTCAAATGGACAAACCATCAAAGCTAGAGACGAAGTCACCAAGAAAGGCTGAGATACCATGAAAAAGGAGAAACAAACATTCAGAGAGTTGGAAAAACCTCATAGTCCATCTCCTCAAACACCCACCGATGCGACCGTCGACACCATCCCAAATCCACAAACCCGTTGGTGAACTCTAGTCGGATTCCACCCAACCCTCCAGCAAAGTGAGATGGCCCTTGAAAGAGCACATCCACCAAGGGCGACGAACATACCAGATCAAGGATGACCAGGCAATCTAGATGCTACAACCAGCTCCGCAGGTAACCACAACGCACACTCAGATCAAATTCCAATCCACAAACCCCTTTCCAGCATTTCTGAAGCAGTGAAAACCCAAATACAAGAGAACGAAGCAGATCCAATTCATCCCAAACAAAACCATCACACCAAGATTCCCACCTTAAAATATAAACCATCCAAACAAGCAGATTCCACAATTCAAAAACGACCAACTCTGATCAAGAGATTCAATACTGGAGAAAACCATCAAACCAAACAGCTTGCAACATCACCAAGCAGCCATCCCGAAATTTCCCTGTCACCGCCATCAAACCAACTCATAGATACCACAACATTATGACCAAGGAACCCCGCCGGAGCACTTCGCAGACAACAAAACACATCCCCTCACCGCGGATCGGAAGCATAGCCCCCCATACAGAGGAAATGAACCACACCGCACAGAAAAGGAATATGCCAAAACAGTAGAAGGAGAAGGTCACGACCCCGATGTAGGACCACAGCACACCCACACACCATGAAAAGAAGTGCTCGGCCCAAACCCTGCTTCAGAACATGACCCCGCGTCGCACTGAACCCTGACCCTAGAGCCGCACCGGAGCATGCTCCCAATGCCACAGAAAAAGAAGATCACGACGCCACCACACCGGATCAGAAGCCACTTCGCTGCATAAACATGGTCGTGACCTCGCACCAGATCTGTACTTCTTCACCACAGGAAACTTGATCACACTCCCAATGCACCAAAATAAAAACCCCTTAACCGCATTGAAGAAACACACCCCAACACCACACCGGGTCACGATCCCACAACGCTCGAGAGCAGGAACGCTACCCCAAAACCAAAGAGACCCAATCACCCTCACTGAGGAAGAAAGGAAACTGAGACTCCAATGAGGCTCTCCTTCACCGAGAAAGAAGAGACCGCCGCCCTTTGAGCACACCGAGAGAAACTGAGGAGGAAACCACAGTCCAAACAATGTAGGGAAGATGAAAGCGACAAGGAGGAACCCTAAACTACTGCGCCCTTTACGGGCTCATCCCATTTAGTCAAGAATCAAGGGATTATGGAGTACTGGTGAATTATTTATACCAAAGGATAAATATAAAGAAAACGGTTTAGACCAAGAAACCCAATGTGACTGTTTCATGCATTGGGATGCCATACTAAATAAATAAATGGTTAAAAATGAGAATAAAACCCAAAAGATATAATAATGTAAATACAAACATAATAATAATAATAATCAAGATCAATGAATAAAATAAACCAATAAACATAAATAATAATATAAAAAATAATGACTTAAAATAATACAATATACAAAGCACAAGAAGAATACTAAACAATCTAATACACAAACGATATAAAAATAAGAAAATAAATTATAAAAAACCACCCCAACCATATCCATGTTCAAGAGGAACATCTCCACATTTAACCATCATCAATATAAACCAAGGTCCTAAAAACAAATACCCACTTATATTTGGAACTGAATAAAACTATAATAATGATAGACATGAGATATACAACCCAGTAGGTAACCACCCGCCAATCCATGCATACCCTTTAAAAGTAAAACTATTTCATGATAGATTAATAGTATGTATAAAAATTATGGTTTCTATTTATTATCAATATAAATAATAGGAAAATGTATTTTAAAAATAATTTCTCCATTACAAAATGAATTAAACACTTTTTATAGAAAAACCATTATGAAACCTTTTAGATAAAAGAAGCGCGAGATAATAAGAAACCCATTTTAAGGAAAGGAAATCATACCACTAAATTCATTTGAAAATCATGTTTCCAATAGATAAAAATATTTGGAATACAAAAAATTGTAATCATGGGAACCTAGGATTTATGGGGAAAATCTTGGATAAGGGTATAGAACTACTAAATAAGATCACTTCTAAATAAAAAACAATAATAACACTTTTTCCCCTCACTTTATTAAATGAGGGAAAAAAATAAATAAGTAGATTGAAATATATCTTAGGGACACTAGTTAGAGAATGATTCAAAATTGGTGCTGCATGTGTACCTAGACTTCCCACCTAGACACCAATGGTTACCCATGAATAAAAAATGGAGGTGATTTAAACCATAATTAATATAAATATATACATATATCATACTATTCAAGAATATTTCCCACCCTCACCATTGACACCCTTATAAGAAACAAAACAAAATTCATAAAGAACATAAATAAAACATATAGGACCCTTTATTGGGCACCACCAAATACACAGCACAACTAAACATTTATTTCCATAACACATTAGACATGTTTTAAGGGATTTTATATTTAGAAAAGAAATCATTCAAAATTTTCAATCTATCCTCATGAAAATTGGATATAAAATTATTTTTAAAAGTATAATTTTAAAACAAAATATACAAATGTTATTTAAAACATCCAACTCTTAAGGGACATACCCTCCTTTACAAAAACCAATAATAATAATTTATTTTAAGACAACACCTATAAATTATTTTAGAAACAATAGCTCCCTTCATAATCTAAAAAACAATTTCAAAGATCCCATTAGGAATTTACAAGTACAATTTGTGTGAAATTATTTCTAATAAACATTTTATACTTGAAAATAACTAAAACTCCTTTAACATTTTATTAAATACAATTATAAATAAATTTTTATAAAACCTACTAAATATATATGATAAAAATCTCAAAACTCCAAAAACATGGATTGAAATCAATAATAAATCAATCTTCTATATTTTAAAAGCTATAAAACAGACTACCTACCTTAAATATCATCATATTCACAACCAGTGGTGATAAATTACCTAAATGAGACCCAAAAAGGTCTATAAGACCAATAAAAAACCAAAAAATTCATAAAATTCAATTAAATATTCATTCACATAAAATCCTAGGTCTCCCAGACCTTTCTATAGAAATAAAACAAGAGGAAAAGAGATAAAAAGGAAAGAGGAAGAGTATAGGAGTGATTTAACATGACTATTACTCCTATAATGTTGAAGAATGCCAATAATATATAACAGGAAGGGGTGAAATCTAGATAGATATGTCCTGGGGTCCAAATGATCAAAATTAGGGAAGAGGAGTAAAATTTGGCTTAAAAACAAGAAGGGTTATGAAGGTAAACTTGTATTTTTAATGAGGTTTACACAATATACAGTTTGGAAAAATAGTGTTCCAAAAATGTTCACCATACTGGAGGTCTTGGGAATGCCACATGGGAATACCACATGATTAAACCAACCATGTTTCAACCATACAATTCAACACCATCAAAATTTTAGATCTATAGAATGGTCAGTACTAATCACATTCCTTAACAGTGAGATATTCAAGGCACCCCAAAAAACTTATTTTAAGTGACTTTTAACCAAAATTAGAGAGGAACCAAGGTGAATGAAAAATAAATAAAATAATAGTTTATAGAAAGGTTATGGTATGATATGATTATACAAAATAATAAATCCATACCTCTAGAAAGGTTCTCTTGTCAATAACTGTCATTTCCACATCCGTTATCACCATTGATCCAATGAAATTTTATTTGAATCCTACGTAAAAGATCCCTTTTATTGTAACTCATAACTACAAGGGATAATTCAACTAACCCTAGGGATTTAGATAAATATTATAATATATACATCTAATTTAGGTTTATATTTTTTAAATACCATTAATGAAATAATAAATATTATAAAAATTCCCCATTTTATAATTATAATTTAATTTTCCAATGATGTCCAACCCCTAGGCTCCTCAATACAAACAAAAGTATTATCGTTATTAGGGTAAAACTCATGTTCTGGATACAACCACAATATTATTTTTCCAATTCAATTATCCAATTAAAAGTAAAATCAAAATTCTATAGAATGAACATATGGGTGATAGGATTAATATTTTAATACCTTATATATTTTCATTTGGGATTTTTTAGGCTTTTAATTTCACAATGAATCTACATAGGGGTAAACACAACATCCTAGAATTAACGGGTCTATCATATGATTTTTATAAGGTATTTTTCTAGGGAAAATTTATGATTTTATTTATAAGGATTTCAAAATACTAAAACTAGAGTTAAGTATCAATTCAGAAATATTTGGGCCACTAATCCCTCCCCCCCTTAAATCCTTTTCATCCTTGAAAAGTAAATAGTTAGTAATCCTCAATAAAAAAGCTCAAAAACAATATAGTTTAGAAAAATACCACTTTCATATGCACATATTTTTTATTTTAGAGGTCTGATCTCTAAGATAACTTGGTACACAAATAACCAATAAGGTAATATCCTATATCATTACTGGTATCATAATCTCCAACTCATATTGAAGAAATAATTTACTGAAAACGTGTTTATGGTCCATGTGAGTCTTTCTAATCCTCTATACTCAAAAAAATTTTCATCTAAAGTTTGTTCCATCATAATGGATGAATTAAAATCTCTATACACCAATCACCATCTAAAAATGGTCTATTGATGAGGTTTATCCTGAGTGTGTGTTCCTCAATAACCACCTTAAAAGTGAATTGTTAATGGGTTTTTATGAGATAATCCTATTCATGATGCACTCCACCACTGACAACTCCTCTAAAGTCCATTACTGACACCAAAAGTGATGAAAGTAATCTTGATACTATGAAGATACACCCGATTCACCACAATTTATCACTAGTTATATATAAAAAACATTGTTTCTAGTACATGTAAAAAAAGAAACATTAACCTTATATCATAATCCCTTCAAAAAAAATTTATGGGAATCTTACACTCGCATATCGATCTCCAATAGTATTTTTCAACTTTCAAAGATAAACTGGTTGTGTTATCAACACTCTTTTATGAAATCCATTGAAAAGAAAATTATGAATAATAACAACCACTTAAAAATTATCAATAACACACCACTTCCTGTCAAGTGTCCTAACTCACCCCAATCAAAAGGGATGAACCTGACCATTCATCTTACCATGCTTTACTAGCTCAATACCCAAATATAAAACATGAATCAGTGGCTAAAAGCAACTACATTTTGATAAAATACCATCTTTTGTGACTTACATAATGTCTTCAAGAGGTTGTTTCACCCACAAATAAATACTAAAAATACCACACTGAGGTTCATGCTTTACTAGGGTGGTCTAAAATTGGTATTTACATTAATATATTAATTAAAAACACCAATATAATACCTCTATCTATTAAAGAGAGTGGGAAATAATCTACTCACCTTTAATAAAAGAACTCTTTAGGTTTATCACCTGATAATGTCTGGTTACACAGGGACACTATGTATACATCACCATCATGATCCTATCCCATAAAATTGAATAGGGGGCCCCACCATCGGCCAAAGGTGATAATGTTATCTCTAATATGATGCTATAATCACTACTCCAAAACAAGCTACTCATGTTCCTAATTCATCATCTGGACACATATTTCTTTTATATAAGCATCAATTTCTACACTATTATTAAGTAACCAAAATATTCTCAACCAAAATGGTTAAAACTTCATAAAGACCAATGATACCCCATGAAATATGATCCCATACCATGATAATTTATTATAAAAATGTAACTCTCATGATAAGATATGAGAAAATTCCTTGAACATCCAATAAAATCCTATACGAACTAATTCATTGTAAGGTTAGGTCTACATTCCTATAAAATATATTGGGTTGCTCATCATTCTACTCAATAATAACCAAATTATATCTGTAGAATATAATATGATTCACATATCATGATTTCATTAAAGGTTAACCATATGTTATCCATTATAATATCCCACACGCCTCAAAATTTACATGAATTGAATCTCTCAACCATGATATAGAATAAAAATACATATATACTATCTAATGGATAGCAAAATTCATGTTCAAGAAGGTTGGATGCACTCATCACACCCACATGGATATAATTCTCACCAAAAACTCTAGATACCACTCTTCATCAACGAACATAGAGGCCTCTATGAGCTGATTAAGTTTTACATTTAAGTATTGACTGAACTTTGAATCAGTAACCCCATTTAGGAACATGATTATATTACTTAACTAGGAGAATTGAGGAAACTATAGTCACCATCATAGTAAACTCTCAATATAACACGGTTAAGGCTATGGTTTATATTATAAGATCCAACTCTCAATCCTCTGGTGTAGAGAAAAAAATTCATACCTACACCATCCTATATAAGGGTCCTCTAAGAGAAGACATGAGTCCTACTAAAAATGGAATCCTTTGATTATTAACCATATCCCTCCATCATGCTAATCATCCCATAGCTATGACTATTATCATCCCATGTGTGAAAGTAATTAACCAAGGGTGTTGATTGTGGGATAATATCAATGCATCATACATCAATGAATTCTCATACACCACACTCTCTTCAATAAATTACTCCCCTGTTGATGATAGTGCACAAAAAGAGAATTTTATTCATCTCATCACCATCTTCAATATATATTTCCATCCATGAAACCACTTAAGATATCTTTAGTAAATTAAGTATCCAACTCCAAAATCATTGGTGTATTTTTTCATATAATCCTAATTCTGATAATTCATGATCAAGGGTTTCCAACATAGGTTGTAATACATGAAAACACAACCACAAATAAATTAATATTCCTTTAGATTATCCTCTTGAATTATGTATCTTGAAAAATTTCAGTGTGAAAACATATCCAAAGAATATCTCCTATGTTCTGTGGCCCTTTATGTGTACTCAAATATGATAGGTTCAGCTTATGGGGGGTCCCAAATATTTATAAAAAACTTTATCCTTAATAAGAGATCAAACCCGAACCAGAGAAGAGCGGTCCCCTCACGGGTTTGATAAAAATATCATCCATTATTGGCTAACCATGCCATATAGGAAGATCAATACAAGAATTAAAATTGTTTAGAAGAATATTGAGATAGATGGTAAAGAGAGTCCTAGAATCTAACAAACCCACTATCACCTCAGGTTCAAGATCACCTCATAAATCAATGATTTATCTATGTTCATAATTCCCACATAATGAAAAATCTATAAGTAGTCTCATATAACTCAATGATAAATTCTACCCAATTTACACGATCCACACTAAGAAAAAATTGGAGAGAAAATACCTCATATTATGGGTCATGAATGGCTATCAAAAGAGTCTTGGAGAACTATACCTCATTGTTCACTAACCAATGGTGAGAGGACCAACACTAGGCATCGACTCATCATGAAATTTTTTTAACATGTGGGTAGGCTATCATTGGGTATCAACCATCATTTGATATGTTAAACCCACAATTATTAGAGTATATAATGATGAGAAAATTTAAGAAGGATATGAAATATCATAATTGAATTCTATATTCTGCATGCGATAAATTTATTGAACCAAAAAATTATTTTTTAGAGCAATGAGTTGACTAACTGTGTATCGGTGTCTTGGTGAAAGGATACATCGACCACCATACCTACTCTAGTCTCCTTTTTTAATAATCGAATAAAAGACCCATTTAACACCATTTCCAAAATATTCCAAAACTATCCCTCACATGAACACTAAATATTATATTCATCCCTAATAAAAACCCACTTTGACATAACAAGACCTATTAGGACCCAAACTAGGCTATGGTAAACTAAGTGGGCTACCCCATGTTTTATTCCAATAGGCTAGTGGATAACGATTAGCATAGAGTAGGCATATCTAAAAATATGGGATGCCTTATCTAAAATAAACCTAAAATAAATAAATATCATCAACTCAAAAAATAATCAATAGAATATATATAAACAAATAAAATACATGAAACATATGAACAAGAAATCCAGATACAAGTATACCCCCATACAAGAAAATAAAAACAAATTGTACATTTAACAAGGCTGAAAAACTATTTGTTACAAGATAATTAAAAAATTATCCTCACTGCATCATGTACTCTTAGAAAAATCTCCACTCTCAATGGTCACTTCCTCTAACATGATATGTCATGCTTCATCATGCCTCAGCCAGCATCACAATACATCAGCTCCAAACAACTCACACCATCTCCATGTCTACCAAGAATATCTCTGAACCTGTGTTTCGTCTACATAAAAAAAACATGAGTGGGCATCAATTCCTTATAGGGGAAGTATAAAATTACCCAATAGAAAACCCTAAAACCACTAAGTAAACACAAATCACTATATTGTCTCCATTATTATAATACTAGAAAGTGTAATATCCTAGACTCCAAAAACTCAAAGAAGGTTGTTATATTACATTATTTGTATAGAATACAAGAGTTATCATAGGATCCAACATCTTAGTTGTATTTAAAGATCACATACATAAATACATACAAACATTTAATTTTAAAACATAAGATACATCATGAACACATTATGAGAACATTATTATCCCTTCCATCATATCCATGAAAATTTCACATATTTCTCCTATAGGTTTCAAGGGGAAAGGGAAACAAATAAAGGTGATCTGAGATACTCAGTAAGGAGTGACATATAATGAAATATATCATAAAATATACATGAAATAATAAATATGGTATGGATAAATAAATAACATGAATCCATAATCAATTGAAGATGAGGGTATGCTATATCTATGATACTAAATGAAAATATGGATAACAATAATCATTGATCTCATACTGATGGGATTCATAATTATAGACATAAATACATACTATCAAGGCCTTATTCTAAGACAATATAATAATATGGGGAGTTTTATACACCCAAACCAGTGATTTTTTATCTCATGATACCTATTGAAGAATTGATGAGATATATAATTTTTGCCTCCACCTGTCATCTAATTAAGTCCAATGCATTCACTATAATATTCAAGAAGAAATTTAATAGCATTATATAAGGAACCATTGGCTGAATAAAAACATGGATATTTTTATAATGAATAATATAGATAAAAATAATTCCCCATTCAATAGAATAATGTGTATTTATATGATAACATGCCTTAATCAACATAGAAGTTGTGGGGTATTTTCAATGTAATAGGAAATACAATTATAAATGAAATATAGTATAGAGGGTACTTTCAATGTTCTAGGTTATCCATGGAAGATATTTATTGGTCTCAACACTTTATATTGGTATGATACCAAATAAATGATATGAAAAATACTTCACCAGGGTTAACAAATTTCATGTGAATATTCCAAATCATATCCCCTTATTGTGTCTATCTAGGTGTGCAGTCTTAGCCCCAATATTCAAGCATCAATGTCATGATTAATTCAATTATAAACTAACCTTTTTTGGGGTTATTACCATTAATTTAATGTATTCCAAAACCACATATACTTTACAGTATTCACAAAGAGATTTATTTTCTATGAAACTATACACGCTTTTACTTTACCAAAATGTTGGATATTTTCCACCATAGATAATATTGAGTTTAAAAATTGTTTTGGAATATCTTGATTCAAAATTATAAGCTAAATGGATAAAGATTTAGAATTTTAAAACCATTAAAATTTATGAGTAATATATCAAAAATTCTACCATGGAAATTTATGCACCACACAAATGAAAATAGGTGGTGGAGTTAACATGAGTCCTAAATAATGAAAATTTAGATGGAAAACCCCACTTATAGATTGGGTAAAAATTCAATCTAAACATCTTGATAGATTGGGATTAAAATTTATCAATAAATACTATCAATAAACTTCATTTTATTATATAACATCTAAAATATATATTATATAAACCATGTAAATAAAATTAAGTGCATTATACAAAACACTTCTGAAATAGTAGAATTTGAGTTGGAAAAGCCTTACCTATTGTCCCAAATTCCATAAACTTATATTAAACTCCTATATTGTAAACATAAATATCTTAATAAATTAATTTAAGACCTTAATAATATCTATTTTCATTTATAATCTTTATAAATAGTCATTATCTATATGAAATGTACTTATTTTCCACATAGGGTGTCCATTTTTTTGATCATTGGAACTAGTTTCATAACAGTGGTTTCCATATTTATTCTTATTAGAAAGTTAATATTTTATAGTTTATTTAATTTACTATTATTTAGAAATTATAATAATTTATTATGTTTCAAATTCATTTCATGATTTTTTTTTCTTTATCCTTGAAGATGAAATTGATAACAAACAAGTTTAAGTGAATCTTAATGATCGAAGTGTGTTTTATTAATAAATGAATTAAATATTGATATGAAATCATAAAAACAAATAATAAATAAATATTTACAAGTTTAAATAATATTATACCAATAATTATGTTCCCATAATAATTCATGATATAAATTCATAGTATCTTTCAAGTAGGTGGTTAAACCGGCCCAAACAAGAATATACCTAGATTTAATGAATGCTTATGAGGTGGTTTAGTTATAATATTAGTATATAGAAATCATAATGATATTTTATAGTTCTTATTAGTTTGATATATAATAATTTATAGGAATTTCAAAAATAATATAACCTATTAAAATTTATTTCATAGTAGGAAGAAATCATTTTTCCCTCTTAGAATGATCATTTGGACAGTTGAATTTACCATGGCTGTTTATTACTCAGACTATTAATAGGTTATGAAATTTATCTTTAAATAAAATTAATATATTCATAAAAATAATATTTATCCATTAAATATATTCTCATTACCATCCACGTAAATAGGTTATGACATGGAAAACAGAAATCAATTGTTCCATAGAGGCGGTAATCCATACCTACACATAAATGATGATTTTAATTTTTAAATAATGGGGAATTTGATTAATATATTTTATAATTTTAGAATATAAAATAAGTGATCAATATCATAAATTTATTTTATATTATATATTATGATCATCCTTTTAATGAGGTTAGGGGAAATTAAACATGTTGCGTCGTGGATGCGGTAGTCTACAAAACACACAAATAAATATTTCAATTTTCCTAATAGAAAATAGAAATGCAGTTAATTCTAATACCATAATTATAATAACATAATGATATAATTATGATACTAATTTTTTAATTTTAACATGGTGTAAATAAATTTTAGTATGAAAAAGTTCACTTAAAAATTGAAATGTGAAAGGACAAGTTAGAAATTTATACCTCACTTATCGGATTATGTTCTTTAAAAATGGGATTAGGCCTTCTAGGGATTGTATTTTGAAAATAAAAGAGAATATTTAAGGTGTATATTAAATTTTAGGAGAGTTTTGGGTAGATTTTGGTATGAAATAATAGGGTTTTATGTGACGGGAAGTGAGGAGAGGATTTACCCTTTTATAAATTAAAATGGATGGCATATTTTTAAATACCCAAAACTTATTAGTAATGGGAAGTCACTATTAAGGATAATAGCTAAAAAATTGAGAAATAATGGTCTGAGGAAGATATAAGTTGAATACATACTCTACCATTAAATTTAAAACATGTTTTATACTTGTTTTCAACTCTTTACCATTATATTTTCAACATTTACGATTTTAACTTTTACCACAGTAACTAGTTTTTATCTTATTAATTTAACATTTATATCTACAAAAAATAGAAATTTTTATATAATTTGGACCTAATAATTCCAAATTTTATATCCATATAATAACATTATTTATATAAAAATGATATACATTAATTTTAAAGTTTTAAATGTATAATTCATTAAAATAGTTTTAGTGAAAAATGTGAATTATGTTTTAAATAAAAAATATATGATTAAAAATTAAATAAACCATTTTAAAATTTATTATTTTAATTATAAAACATATATATCTTAAATATATGGTTTTTAGGTTCATTCTATTATCATAACCAACAAATTTTATAAAATCCATGGTAAAAAAGGTATTTTCACTATTAACCAAAAAAATATCTTTTTATAAAAATACCAAAATATCATCTTAAGACAATATCTTTATGAATAATTAAAATGTGAATTTTATTTTACTAAAATATAATTATAAAATTCATAAATAATAATTTTAAATATAATAATGAATAAATTCTCTTGAATGTGTGCATTATAAGATAGTTTAGGTTATGGTGTTTACCTACTAAAACATGGTCTTAAGAATTAAAATCTCCTCCATTGAATTAATTTCATCCAAAAAACTAAGGTATATATAATATATTGAACAAATGTGGATATTCCTTCCTTATAACTTCTTTAGGATCCCATATTTCCTCTTATAGTTGTTATTACTTCAAATTAATTTCACCAATCAAGTTGTCTTATTCTGAAACATTGGCTCTCTAGTGTTAAGAATCTGGATAGCTTCTTCATTATAAGACAAGTTATGACCTAAATCTATTAAATTTTATGTGATCACATACATTATATTTTTATTTTATTTTCATAATAACGAAACATAGAATATGTTTTGTAGTTAATAATTCTTGGGTGGATTAACTAATAGGCAATATATAACTCCAGTTATTTATGGTATTTAAAAAGGAAAAAAATACCTAGTGATTAATTTAACCTTTTTTAAAAATCATACAACTACATTCCACGTGGAAACCTTCAAGAATACATGATCACCACTTTTAATTCTTAGTATTTACTTCTATTATCAGTATATCGATTTTTTATTCTCTAGAATGATTTCATATAGCCCTAAATAGTTTTTACATTAACGATAATCACCTCTAAAAACATTAGTCCAAATAGATTTCTTTATAAAAGTCCTTCCTAGAAAGTTGAAGTACATAACCTCTTCCCATAAAATTCTTTTGTATCGTGCCATCTTAATGCTCGAATGATAACTATTTTTTTATGAAAATTACACTAGAAATAGATATTGACACCACATACATTGTGAGTCAAGAGAAAATGATCTCAACATGAATTCCAATGTTTGGATATCCTTTCAGACCTCCCATCAATTTGGGGATGGCATACAGTGCTTAAATGTTTATCGGTGTTGAGATACCTTTGATGACTCTTATTGAATTTCAATATGAACCATAGTTCAAGATCATATACAATTGAAAAAGTTCCCTTATAAAGTCTTATTATTTCTTTAATATATAGTTTTGAAAGATTATCAAGGGGTAAAACTTCTCTTATAAATAAGAAATGAGTATACTTAGTAAGGTGATTGATAATGACCTATATACCATTACTATTCTGTGGAGCCATTATAATTCAAATGAAAAGGTCCATTGAAATATTGTTCCAATTTTATATTGGTATAGGAAGAGGTTTCATGGATCCCTTAGTATTTTTTCTTTCAGTATTTACGTACAGGTATAATAAGCATATGGACACAATATCTGAAATTTCCCACTTCATATCATCTTAATAGAAATGTTCTCTTCAATACATAGACATTTTTGTTCTATTAGGGCTTATAGATAAATTTAAGCTATTTTTTTATCTAGTAGTTTCTTATTTAACTCTGGTACATGTGGAATATATAACCTCTTTCCATACTTCAACAATACATTACTATAGATGAAGAATTTCAATTTCCTATCATTCACAGCTTTAATTCCTTTATTAGTTTAATTCATCCTACTAAAACTTGTCTATTCTTTATAGAAATTATTGTTTAATTTTTTTTTTTGAAAAGGAATGATCGATCCCCTTGACTAAAAATCACCATATCAGTATTTAATATATATTTATATATAGGATCCATGTCTATACTCATAATGGTCATAATTTTATGGTCCCTCATACTCAATGAACCAGACATATATTTTTCCTTCTCAAGGTGGTAGAGTGTTAAGAAATAATTGTCCTTGGTTAGTTCTAACCATGTTATTTTCCTTATATTGAGCTCTTTATAAGAAAAGATAAACTTTAGACTCTTGTGTTATATATATATATATATATATATATATCATATTTCACCATAGTGGTAGCACCTCTATATTTTCACAAAAAATATTATAAAAACCAACTAAATGTCATGATTTGGATAGTTTTGTTCATGAATTTTCAATCACATTGATTCATAGGAAACCACACTATAATTTAATATAAGGACACAATCAATTACTTTCTTTGATGCATCACTATATATTACACATCCTTACTTAATTTATGGTAAAGTTAATAAAAATTCATCATCCAGCATCCCCTTCAGCTATTCAATATTTTCTTCACATTCTCATGAAAATGTAAATTCAACCCCTTCACATGTGAATTTGGTTAATGGGTTGACCAAACAAGAGAAATCTTGAAAAAACACCGATAGTAATTTGCTAAACCTAGGAAACATCAGATCTCAATTATGTTAATTAGTATATGACATTATTTGACTACCATTATATTTAGGGAGTTAAAAAGTATTCCATACAAGGAGACAATATGTCCAAGAAAAGATAATTCATTGATCCAAAATTCACACTTACTATATTTACCATATAATTATTTTTTATGAAGGTATCCATATTATTTACAAATGAATCTCATTCCCTTCACTACTCTTAGAGTATTTTAAGATATCATTAATGAATACCAACACAAGGTTTTAAATATAATCCTTGAATACTCTATCCATCATATACATAATAAAAATAGGTTAATTATTTAATACAAATGTCATTATCATAAAATCATAATTTCCATACCTTGTTCAAAATTGAATCTTCTATATATCATCCTTTTCCACCCTTTTTTGATGATAATAAGATCAAATATCAATCATTAAAAAGTATTGATCTTCTTAAAGTTGATAAAATAAGTCATATAATGCATGGTAAAGGATAATTATTCATTATAATAATGATATTTATATCCATATAATCAATTAAAAATAAAATAAAAATATCCTTATTGTTCATTAATAAAATATAGGCTCCCCACGGTGAAACACTAGGGTGTAAAAATCCTTTGTTAAAAAACTCCTACAACCATTTCTCTAACTCCACCAAATCGACTAGTACTATTATATTGGGAGTATTAGATACAGGTATGTCATTAATAATGAGTTTAATAGAGAAATTAACATTATAATCAGGTGGCTGACATGGTAATTCTTTATAAAAAATTTTAATGAATTTTTTTATAAGAAGAACATCATTTATTCTTAGGATATATACCTCACCCATAGTTCACACTTGATATCCGTATCTAGAAAAAATTTCATCAAGTGGATCTATTGGGGGAGGAGGAAGATATGATTTAGATATTTAATTCTATCCTTTAATGATAATATATTTCTCCTCACCTTCATGAATCACAATCTACTTCTCTGGAATATATTTTTTGCATTATACCTTGAAATCCAATCCATACTAAGGATCATATCAAAGTAAACTATAGGTATACTAATTGAGTTTTCAAAAAGGTCACATTATTACATCATAATTCGAATTTACAAACATATATTTATTGCAACATGATTTCCACTAGGTGTCTTAATCGATAACTCCCTTACTAGGATGTTAGGGAAATATTTGATGTTTTTTGAAACATGTAAAATATAAGGGCATAAAGACCTAGAATAAAAATAAAATATTATAAAACTTTGAGGCTACATGAAACAACCTAAAAATTTAATATATGAATAACATTAAATAATTTAATGTGTTTAATACCTTGCTCCACATCAAACATGGAACTAAAATGAAGGCATTAAAATATTTGGATAATAATATAAATTTTAATTATGATCAATAAAACCTATCCATTGAATTAGATGGAATGAATATTATTAAATACATTTTGAAATAGTTAATGAAATATAATAAAGGATACTTTTAATAACAATGGAATTCAATTTGTATAGAGAAAATGAATTTTATTATCATTTTATACCTAATAATGTATTTTTAAAAATATTGGATTATTTTATGACTTGAATTAATATTTGAATAATTTTATCATTATTAATGGTAAGATATATTTGATATAAATAATTTTTTAATACTAATTTTATTATTATATAATAGGGAATATGAATGAAAATGGTTAATATTTAAAATAATTTATTTTCCTTTAAAAACAATTTTTTATTATATCTCACATTTTTTAAGGATAAATTTATAGATATATAATTTTAATTTAAAAAATGTAACATAATTTTTGGATTAAACCTAGTAATATTTTATTAAGATGATTTTTGGGACTTTTCTAAAAAATATTTTTTAGGTAAATAATTAAAAATATCATTTTTACAAATAACATGAATTTTATGACATTATTACTGTATAATATTGAAATAGAAATTAATAAAAAAATTAATAAGGAAAAATATTTATATTATATGTGACTTTATACTTTGTAAAAAAATTATTTAATTTAGAAACCCATTTTTTATAGTTTTGAACATAAGTAATATTTTCTCAAAAAAATGTTTCTAATAAATTATATATTTTCATTTTAAAAATTTTTTTTATCACTTTAATAAAATAAATCAAATGAAATTGATTTAAAATTCATAATAATTTGGTCCTAATTTTATAATTAGGTTCGCTTTATTTTTCGTAATAAAGATTAATTTACCTTCGATAAAAACTATTTACCGTTGTAAAAGCTAAAATAGTAAATGTAAAAATTCAAGTGGTAAAAGGGATTGAAAAATGATAAAAAATATCTATAATTGTGTTTATTAGGTGTGGTTAAAAATTATATCTTCTACACTTCATAATTTATAAATTTTTGATACACTTCACATTTTTAACCAGTGATCCCTTTATATTAAGTTTAAATATTTATAAAAATGGCATTCCCACCACTTATAAAAGGGGATTATCACCACCCCTTCAAGGAACTACCAAAAAATAAGTTTCATCCTTAAAACATTCAATTTTTTACTTTCCCTTGTATACAATTTAACTCTATTTAGTTTTTTCACTAGATATTATCCTTTTCCATCAATTTTTAATGGAGCTTGCAAGGAAATCTCAAAGTGATAAACGTGATTAATAATTTTTACTTAACTTGTTTATTTTATATTATAACTTTGAAATTATAAATTTCAAATACCAATGTAATTATATCAATAATAATTATATAACTAATTTTATAATTCTATTATAATAATAATTAATCACATTTTTCATTTTCTATTATGAAAAATGAATTTTTCATTCGTGAGTTGTACAGACTATCACCTCCACATCGCACCATTTTTTATTTTCCTTTAGTACCTTAAAAGAATAATATAAATGTGGAATTTAATAAATAATTAGAATATAAATTTAATTTTTAATATTCTGAAATAATAAACTGTAATTCCCCAACCACAGTTTCTCAGAGTCGGTGCATTATTTTCATACATTGGCATGATTACAAGGAATCAAGTCCCGAAGGACCGATCGGTTTAGCAGTCTTGGAAAATAGATTACATACATGAATGTTACATGACACTTTCTAACATAAAAAACAACATAAATAATCCTTTATGAACTCCATTGTTCCCTTGGATTAACCCTGCATATCAATCACAATACGCTTCTTGGAATCCTGGAAAAAATAAAACAAAGAAAGGGGTGAGATGAAATGCTCAGTAAGGGTAAGAAATATAATGAAAACTTTCATATATAAGAATAAACATTTAAGGAAATGTATAAAACTAAAACAGAAGGATTTTCAACATAAACTTCATCACAATATGGAAAAAATGAAATAATTCCATTTATTTAATCACATAGATACTCTACTAGTCGAATAATCACATGCAATATCAATAGCCACTTTCATAATGATGGAATGCATAATGCCAGACTATCATAACCACATATTCAAGGCCTTGTTCCAAGACTACAAATAAGATTTTGTCAAGGCCTTGGGCCAAGACACTAGTTTGTCTCATGATACCTACCGATGCATCGAGGAGCTATAGCGGGCTCCACCTGTCACTTACTAAGTCCAATCAATTCCTCATATGAAAAGGTTTAACCATAACATAAACATTCGTATTAAAACTAGCATAAGAAATGTCAATACCTTATCCATAAACCAAGAATGGTATAAAAATAACACATCCATATTCTAACATATCTTCAATAAAATATGGAATATTTGTATCATAATAAATCATCTTCAAACAAGTTTTAAATCCAACAAAAAATGTTGACATAGATGAAAATGATTTGAAAAAATCTTTGAGAGAAATATCCCTTTTTCATTAAAAAATTTAAAAGTCACACAATTTAGAAAGGAAGACATTTAAATACATTTTTGAATCAAAGTTTACCATACCACTTTGAAACTTTTGAATGGAATTAACATTTTAGAAACATTAATGTCTATATAAATAAATCCTTAAAAACCATTTTGAAAACAGGGATATTAATGAAAATGATTTAGTGGAATAAATATTTAAAAAATTTAAAATGATGTTTTAGTAAAAAAAGTACCTTAAGATAATACCTTTTAAAACTCTTTCATGATACATAGACATGGGTAATAAATATGTCCCAGTAGATACTTACGTGAAAACAACCTCAGATAATAAAGAGATTACGAAATTAACACTTACCAATTTGGTAACTTATGAAACATACACCCCATGAAAGAAGTATCCTACAATTATTATGTAAATACACATAAATTAAAGTTTATTACACAAATAATACAAATATGGGCAGTATATACACAACACTAAAGGTAATAGTGACAATATGGCGTGAATCTAACGGGAATAACGAGTGAGATGAAAACCCCTTTCCTTGCACTTTCCTTTAGTCGAGGGTATATTTAACCTCTTGTATGAAGACCGTAGTATGTTATTAAATTATACCAGAACCATATTAATATTTATGATATCATACAAGATTCATTTATGACTTTTTACTACCCATTTAATAATAATTTCCATGTTAAATTAACATTTCGGGTAATAATCGCTTTCTTTATCGTACATGTTTTATCTTGTTACTCTGGATTGTATAACTTACATAATGATTTTAATAATTCTAGAATATGAAACATGATTTATATATCATATATATTTAGAATATAAATATGTATAATAGACATATATATTAAATTAAAAACACCATTTACGTACGCATAAACCCTGTTTCCGTTTTCATATCGTATTGAACGGAACTAAGTGAATAAGATATATGTAAGTACACAAATATATATATATATATATATATATATATATTCAGTAGCATTATTATTTAATATATTAAAAACTTATTAGTAATATATATTTTTATAATCCTCGATGAATGGTGAACATGGAAATGAATCTCATCGCATCGTGGAGACGGTAATCCGTTCGTACGCACGATCGACAACATAATTTCCTTAAAGGTGTGGAATTGGATGGTATATTAATTTTACAGATACATTATCATGTTATTTTAATTATTTATATACATGTTACTCATCATTATATCCATCCAAATAACATAGTGTTGAATAACAAATTTCACCACGGCGTGGAGACGGTAAGCCGTACGCACAGACACAAGGTGACATTATCATTCATAAGATGGATAGAATAATGAATATAGTTGTTCCATATTTATAATAACATCACAATATATATAATATACTGGAGTTATTATTTTATAATGGAATAAACAATGAAAGAGTAAGTGGAAGAATAAGAGAACTTGAAAGAGGGTGGTGAAATCATTACCTCTTCTTTGGGTTCTTCCTTTCGATTTGATCAAAAGGGCTCCTTAGGTTGGCTTTATGACAAAATTAAGGCCTCTAGAATGAATTTATGATAGTTGGGAGGATATTTGGGTAGGTTTTGGATGAGAAAAATGGCTTTTGAGGTGTTAATATGAGAGAAGGGGAAGTGCCCTTTTATAAGAGGGGTGTGGGGAACCTTTGAAAAAACTGAAAATATTATTTTATAATAAATTAATATTCGGTTTATAATGGCTACAAAGTGACTTATTCTGAGGATAGGTTGGGGATGGGTAGAAATAATCTCATCCAATAGGTTTTAGAAAATTTCAGGTTACCATTTTAACCTTATCATTTAGATTTTACTCTAAATTAAATAATTTAACTTTTACTGTGTCTTCTTGTATTCTTACACAATATAGTTAATAAACTTACTATATATTTCCAATCTAACCCCAATTGGTTCATTAATGTCATATATATTATTATATAAATCTTTTTTCGTAAACTTAGATTTTTAGGACCATTATATAAATTAATAATATAATATTTGTTTTAAAAATTATTTTATGTCAAGTTTGACACTATTTGGTATTTGTTTTTTGTTAAAATAATAACAGCATAATTACTTCAAAAAAATACCTTGAATTAATAATAACATGTCATTTTAACCTAGAAAATTCGTGGATGTCATAAAAACTTCGAAATTATATTTATTTTAATATTTATAATACCATTTATATGATTCTTTATTTAATAATGTAATTACTGCATCATCATTGTGTCGTTAATAAATTTAACTATTTAATCTATAAAAATTATAAATAAAATACCATTATGTAGGAAATATTTTTAGATTTATAATGAATATTTATAGTCGAATTTATCTTATGTATAACCCTCTATTAAAAATGGTTTAGTTATTAAACTTTGATTTTAACTCTTTTAACTCTTCTTTAAATAAAATAATAATAAATTTATGAATCTAATCCAAGTGCACCTAAATGGTAATATGTTATTCATAAGGTTTTTTTTGGTCTAATTAAACTTATCCAATAGAATTAGGACATGTGTTAGGGTAATAATAATTTCATTTTTACCCTTAATTACCCTATTTACTTTTAACGGTGGTAAATAAAAGTAAAACGTTACTATTCACAAAAATTATTTTTATCTTATTGGATCACATTTTACTTACTGATATCAACCGTTTATCTTATATTTTTTAAATTACAATCACAAAAGAGGTAAAATTATGTTTTATGTGAATTTGTAAATTCTCTTAGGAGGTGGGTAAAAGACGGTGAAAAGTTCTATAAAATTTTATATATATATAAAATTATTATAAATTGACTCCAATGAATTACATTGAACGTATATAGAAATTATGTATCTATTTTGACCTCAAATTAATTTATATAAAAGAAATAATTATTTAAAAACAATTCAGTTTTAAACGATAACTCAGTGTTTTTTCACTATTCATAAAAAATTGAACGTTTTTAGAAAAATACCAAAAATTCACCCTAGGATAATTTAGATAATCTGAATCCAAAAATGAAGTCTATTTTACCGAATTCAAATCATATAAGTTGTATTTATTAATTTAAAATTAATTCTCGTTGTCAAAACAAATAGCGTGTTTTTAAGAAACAATAACTATCAAAAGATTGACACTTATTTATGTATAATTTCTATGTAAAATTTATTCCAATCACCAACATTGGATTAAATGGTAAAAATATAATCTAATTATTCTTCCAAAACATTAAAATTTATAATTCAACACTAAAAATTATTTTGATTAAAAAAGTTGTTTTCAGTTAAAATATAGTATTTTTCACTATTCACTGAAATATGAAAGTTATCAGAAAAACACCAAAAATTTATTGAAACTAAATTATTATGTCCTGATTCTAAAGAAGAAGTTTATTTTGTCAAATTTAATATATAAAAGTTTCAAATATTGGATTTAAAAAGGGTTCTCCATTAAAAGGTGGTCAAATTGCATTTTTTGAAAAATAATTCTTTTATCTAAAAAATTGAATTTGTTCTTACATTATGTCTAAGAAACTCATAATATGGATTATGAAATTATAAGTATTATATAATGTTCAAAATTCAGTTAATACTATTCATAAACACTTTTGAACGACTAGTTTGGTAAGTCGTGATGCGCTTGAACTCAGTGTTGCGTGTAGTGCAAGTTATTGCATTACATTAATGAAATAACGTACTATGAAATCTAGGGGTGTTAAATTATTCCCTCCTTCAATAAATTGAATCCTTGCAATTGGAAATTGTTCTTAGAAAATAAAAGGTTGAAAATAGAAAATACCTTTGTGGGAAAACCCACAACAGAAATTGGGTTAATAAAATTTAGTCTTAATAAGATGAAAAGGGGAATGAAAAAGTCACCACCAAATTATGATCTTGATTAGGAGAACATTGGTGGAAATTAGAGATACATAATTGGAGGAAAAATTTAAATATTTATAGGGAGTGATTGAGGTCATCACTCACAAACAACTGTATAATTGTGGGCCTCAAAGCCACCAATCTATGATGATTTAAAATACCATCAGTTCAAAAAAATATAAGGTATTAGGATAACACATTTTTGGTTTTAAGATCCCTTCCCTAAAGTTTAATAATTAATTTATCCACAAAATAAGAGGGAAATATACATATATATATATATATAAATGACTAATAGACTTTCATCCTTCAACTAATTCCTACCACAAACTCATCTTTCACTCTAAAAGATTTCAAAAAAATATTCTATTTATCATATTTGTATATGGTTCCAAAAATAATGAATTTATAATTCACATATCATACCCTTTAAAAACTACATTATTCAATCTAGGACATCATGTGGGTCAGTGATAGGTGATACACCCTTGCCTCCATTCGGTTGCGGGTTCAAGTCTCACGGCCTTATCGGACATGACGGGTTGCCACCCGACCTCCGGGTTGTCCTTTTTATGGAAATCCAAAAAAAACCTTAACAATAGTATCAAGTTACAAACTTAATCCATTCCAAACATTAGAATTCTCCAAAATACTTATATCCAAACTCTATGTACAAAGTTTATAAGTAATTTAAACATAACGAGGATCCTTTTTTTAGGTAATATCATGTGAATGCCTTCTTCGTGTATTCTTTTACAACACCCCAACATCCTGAATTACCAAAATAAACCATCACTTATTCTGAAATCACTACCTCATTATCAGGACCATATTAAGGATTACCTATCCTTCAACCATTTATTTTCCAAAAAGTTTAGCTTACTATTAAGTCACATTTCTTAAAACCATATAATCTCAAATCCTCAATAAAATAGTACTGCAGTACAATCCTTATATATCTATATAATTAATGTAACAAGTATACTGTTGATAAAACACTCAAATGACATAATTCTATAATAACAACATAAGAACACTAGTCATTCTTCTTCATCTGAGTTAGTATCATAACTTCATTATTATCCAATAACATCATTTGCAGTATACTCTTATGAATGGTACATTGATTCGTGTAGTGTCTCAACGCCTTGCAGATGAAGCATTTTACATTGGAAAATTTTTTCTTACCCATGAAATCACCTACTTGGTGTCCTTTTTCTCTACACCTAAAACAGACTCCCATCCCCTTCAATCATTTACCAAGGTGATTCATTCCAAATTTATCACATATTGGAAAATACTTCTTTCCCTTATTCCATTTATCCATCTTTCTTTCTACCATCCTTTTATTCTCTGGCTTCCCTTCAAAGCCCTAGGATTCAAAGAATTCTTTACTGATCTTATTAACACGTGATACTATTTATTCATATGATGATAATATGTGGGAGACTATTTCCTTTCTAAATTTTGGCTTAATACCATTAATGATATGACCCTTCTTACTCTTTGGATCATACGTATTGCTGGAATTCTCATTCCTTCTATTGGGCGCCATTTCTAAACAATGGCATACACTAGGTCAGTTTATGGATCGCAATTCATAATTCCAAACATGTAAAATACCTAATGTAAATTGAATAGTTTATGGATATAATCCATAATCACAAAAATGTTTTCTTTGAGGAGGTATATACTCATAAACCCTTCATAGTGGTTTTTAATGAAAACGAGAATTATCCTAAGCATATCCCTCGGGAGTGTTGTAACCAAGAGTGCAGTAAGGCATGTTGTTGTGCACCAGTTTTCGTTTGAGTCTCGCTCAAAGTGGTGTTTTCGGGTTTTACACATAGGTACATCTGTACCGGAGCTGCCTCCACCTGTTCGTATCCAGACAAGGATGTATTTTCTTGGAAAACTCAAAAAATCTCAACATTACTAAAATTCAAGGAAGTTCTTCTATACTAATCCTCAAAGTCTATCTTAGGTCTATGTGCTCTAATCAGAGTTTATCTAAATCTATCTTCCAATGTTATTTCTAAACATCGTCTAATATCAACTACAATACCCCGACCCCAGTTACCGAGAGTCGGTGCATTATTTTAATACACTGGCATGATTACAAGGAATCAAGTCCTGGAGGACCGATCAGTTTAGCAGTCTTAGAAAATAGATTACATACATGAATGTTACATTACACTTTATAACATAAAAATCAACATAAATAATCCTTTATGAATTCCATTATTCCCTTGTCTTAACCTTGCATATCAATCACAATACATTTCTTGGAATCTAGGGAAAAATAACACATAAAAAGGGGTAAGCTCAAATTCTCAGTAAGGGTATGAAATACAATGGAAACTTTCATAAATAATCATAAACATTTAATGCAATGTATAAAACTAAAACAAAAGCCTTTTCAACATAAACTTCATCAAAATATTTAAAAAAATGAAATAATGACATCTACTTACTCACATGGATACTCTATTAGTCGAATAATCACATGCAATATCAATAGACACTCTCATAATGATGGAATGCATTATGATAGACTATCATAACCAGAAAGTCAAGGCCTTGTTCCAAGAATAAAAATAATATTTTTTCAAGGCCTTGTGCCAAGACACTATTTTGTCTCATGAGACCTACCGATGCATTGAGGAGCTATAGCGGGCTCCACCCGTCACTTACTAAGTCCAATGCATTCCTCAACATAACATAAACATTCGGATTAAAACTAGCATAGGAAATGTCAATAATTTATCCATAAACCCTGAATGGTATAAAAATAACACATCCACAGTCTAACATATCTTCAATAAAATATGTAAGATTTGTATCATAATAAATCATCTTCAAACTAGTTTAAAATCTATCAAAGGATGTTGACATAGATGAAAATGATTTGTAAAACACTTTGAGAGAAATATCCCTTTTTCATGAAAACATTTAAAAGTAAAATAATTTATAAAGGAAGAAATTTAAATAAATTTTTGAATCAAAGTGTCCCATACCACGTTGAAACTTTCGAATGGGATTAAAATTTTTAAAACACTCATGTCCATATAAATAAATCCTTAAAAACCATTTTGAAAACATGAACATTGATGAGAATGATTTAGAGAAATAAATATTTAAAACATTTAAAATGATTTTTAGTAAAAAAAATACCCTTAAAATAATCCCTTTTAAAAATATTTCATGATACATGGACATGGGTAATAAATATGTCCCAGTATATACTTATGTAAAAACAACCTCGGATAATAAAGAAATTGTGAAATTAACCCTTACCAATTTGGTTACTTACGAAACATACACCCCATGAAAGAGATATCCTACAATGAATACATAAATACACATAAATTAAAGGTTAATATACAAATAATACAATTATGGGAAGTACATACACCACACAAAAGGTAATAGTGGCAATATGGCATGAATCTCATGGGAATAAGGAGTGAGATGAAAACTCCTTACCTTGCACTTTCCTTTAGTTGAGGGTACGTTTAACCTCTTATATGAAGGCCGTAGTATGTTATTAAATTATAACAGAACCATATTAATATTTATGATATCATACATGATCCATTTATGACTTTATACTACCCATTTAATAATAATTTCCATGTTAAATAAACATTTCAGGTAATAATCAGTTTCTTTATCGTACGTGTTTTGACTTGTTACTCTTCATTTTATCACTTAGATCAAGATTTAAATACTTTCAGAATATAAAACATGATTTATATATCATATATATTTAGAATATAAATATGTATAATAGACATATATATGAAATGAAAAACACTATTTATGGAGACAGTAGTCCATACGTACGCATAAACGTTGTTTCCGTTTTCATATCATATTGAATGAAAATAAGTGAATAAGATATAAGTAAGTACATATATATATATATATATATATATATATATTTAAATATATATATATATCTATAGTAGAATTATTATGTCATATATTACATACTTATTAGTAATATATATTTTTATAATCGTCGATGAATGGTGAACGTGGAAATGAATATCATCGCATCGTGGAGACGGTAATCCAAACGTACGCACGAGCGACAATATCTTTTCCATAAAGGTGTGGAATTGGATGGTATATTAATTTTACTGAGTAATTATCATGTAATTTTAATTATTTATATACACATTACTCATTATTATATCCATCCAAATAACATAGTGTTGAATAACAAATTTCACCACGGCTTGGAGACTGTAAGCCGTACGCACAGACACATGGTGACATTATCATTAATAAGATGGATAGAATAATGAATATAGTTGTTACATATTTATAATAACATCAAAATATATATAAGATACTGGAGTTATTATTTTATAATGGAATAAACAATGAATGAGTAAGTGGAAGAATAAGAGAACTTGAAAGAGGGTGGTGAAATCATTACCTCTTCTTCGGGTTCTTCCTTTTGATTTGATCAAAAGGGGTCCTTAGGTTTGATTTCTGACCAATGTAAGGCATCTAAGATGAAGTTACTATAGTTGGGAGGATATTTGGTAAGGTTTTGGCCGATCCAACTAGCTTTGGAGGTGTGAATCTGAGAGAAGGGGAAGTTCCCTTTTATAAGAGGGGTGAGGGGCACCTTTGGAAAAACTGGAAATATTATTTTATAATAAATTCATATCCAGTGTATAATGGCTCCAAAGTGACTTATTTCTAGTATAGGGTGGGGATGGGTCGAAATACCCTCAAACAATAGTTTTTAGACAAGTTTAGGTTACCATTATAACTTTATCAGTTAGATTTAACTCTAAGATAAATAATTTAACTTTTACCGTGTCTTCTTGTATTCTTACGCAATATGGTTTCTAAAATTACTATATAATACCAAATAGAACCCCAATTGGTCCATTAATGTTATATATATTATTATATAAGTCTTTTTACCGAACCTTAGATTTCTAGGATCATTAAATCAATTAATAATATAATATTTGTTTTAAAATCTATTTTATGTCAATTTTCACACTATTTGGCATTTGTTTTTTGTTAAAATAATAGAAGCATTATTACTTCAAACAAAATACCATGAATCAATATTAACATTTAGTATTATCCTTGATAATTCTTGGATTTCATAAAAACTTTGAAATTAAATTTATGTTAATATTTATAATACCATTTATTTTATTCTTTCTTTAATAAGGTAATTACTGCATCATCATTGTATCATTAATAAATTTAATTATTTAATATCTAAAAATTATAAATAAAATAACTTTATGTATTAAATCATTTTATCTTTATAATTAATATTTATAGATTAATTTGTCTTATATATAACCCTATATTAAAGATGGTTTAGTTATTAAACATTGATTTTAACTCTTTTAATTCTTCTTTAAATAAAATTATAATAAATGTATTAATCTAATAAAAGTGGACCTAAAGGGTCATATTTTATTCCTAAGGTTGTATTTGGTCTAATTACACTTATCCAATAGAATTAGGACATGTGTTAAGGTAATAATAATAATATAATATTTACCCTTAATTACCCTATTTACTTTTAACCGTTGCAAATAAAAGTAAAAAATTACTATTCACAGAAAATTATTTTTATCTTATTGAAATAAATTTTACTTACTGATATCAACAGTGTCTCTCAGATTTTTGAAATTTCACTCACAGAAGTTATAAAATTAAGTTTTATGTGAATTCGTAAATTCTCCTAGGAGGTGGATAAAAGACGGTGAAAAGTTCAATAAATTTTTTATATACTTAAAATTATTATAAATTGACTCCAATGGATTACATTGAACTTGTACAGATATTATGTATCTATTTTGACCTAAAATAAATTTAAATAAAATAAATAATTATTTAAATAAAAATTCGGTTTTAAACGATAACTCAATGTTTTTCAGTATTCATAAAAAATTGATCGTTTTCAGAAAAATACCAAAATTTCACCCTAAGATAATTTTGATATTATTAATCAAAAACTGAATTATATTTTACCAAATTCAAAACATATAAGTTGAATTTATTAATTTAAAATTAATTCTTGTTGTCATAACAAATAGCGTGTTTTTAAGAAACAATAACTATCAAAAGATTGAAACTTGTTTATGTGCAATTTCAATGTGAAATTAATTCCAATGACCAACATTAGATTAAAGGGTAAAAATTTAATCTAATTATAGTTAAAAAACATTAAAATGTATAATTCAACACTATAAATTATTTTGATTAAAAAATTTGATTTTAGTTAAAATATAGTATTTTTTACTATTCACCCAAATATGATGGTTATAAAAAAAACGCCAAAAATTTATTGAAACTAAATCATTTTTTCCTAATTATAAAGAAGAATTTTATTTTGTAAAATTTAATATATAAAAGTTTTAAATATTGTATTTAAAAGGGTTCTCTATTAAATGGTGGTAAAATTTCATTTTTTGAAAAATAATTCTTTTATATGAAAAAAATGAATTTGTTCTTACATCATGTCTAAGAAACTCATAATATGGATTATAAAATTTTATGGATTATATAACGTTCAAAATTTAGTTAATACTATTCATAACCAATTTTGAACGGCTAGTTTGGTAAGTCGTGATGCACTTGAACTCAGTGTTGCGTGTAGTGAAAGATATTGCATTACATTGATGAAATAACGTACTATGAAATCTTGGGGTGTCAAATAAACCATATTATTATTTTCTCCCATTCAATAGAAAATGAAATCAGCAACCATGCGTACATGTATACTACCGAATCAATGGAATGATTGATTTGTGTTTTTCATTTCATCACCACCTTACATGGATGACCATGAGGATGATATTAAATGATAAATATGATTTTTATGATATTGAGGTTATGGTATGTAAAATTATATAACCTATTAATGATATGATCAACAAAATATTATTGTTTGTTTTATCATTTAAAACAAGGGAACTAAGAGGATAATAGTCTCTTATTTAAATGTAGTGACTTTATATAAATTATATTATCATTATAATTATTTAAAATT
Source organism: Viscum album (assembly GCA_963277665.1). NCBI lineage: Eukaryota > Viridiplantae > Streptophyta > Magnoliopsida > Santalales > Viscaceae > Viscum > Viscum album. Next base: position 1,751,178,609 of record OY728141.1, on the reverse strand, counting down.
ATGATATATCAAACTAATAACCACTAAATAATGTAATTAAACTTAAGTTATAATGATAATATAACTAAACAATATCATAATCATCCATTAATCATGATAGGTTCATATTTGGGTCAGTTCAACCACATACTTAGAGAATACTATGAATTTATACCAAGTTTGAATATATGAACTTATTTTCTAGTATAATATGATATCAATATCTAAAGAATATTATTTTTTTCTATTTTGGTAAGGATATATTAATATTTAAATTATTAATTAAGAAAACACATTTTGTTCATTAGGAATCATCAAAACATGATCAGCACCAATTTCATATTCCTTGTTTATAACAAAACTACCATGGAATAAAATTATATATTTATAAACAATAATGGAACATATATTATAGAATCTTAGTTGATATAATAATGATGCACGTTAGAAAATGAATAAATAAAAACTCTAATTTTATGAAACTAGTTCAATGCGATAAATATTACTCACTCAACGTAGAATACATGTGTCCTAGTCTCAATCTCATGACCTACACCCCACACCCCACACACCACCCACCCATGCCACCCTAGCCTCTTGTGGGGGTCAATAAAGATTAATTACACTAAATGTTGAAAATATGTAAAAAATAATTCATATATATATAATGATTGTAAATGAGAATTATAAATAGTTATATTTATGAAAAAGGTTCTTGGGTAAGTATTTAATGAGCTTAAATTAATTATTTAATATGTTTGGTGAAATTGCAGAATGAATCATGACTGAGGTAAGGGTTTTCATCCAAAATTCCTCTTCTTGAGAATTTTTTGGTATTATTCACATAATTTCATTTTTTTGGTGTATATAATACATGTTTTTTATATCATATCCTAAATTTTATATTAATAAGGGTATTTAAAGTTCAATTACTAGACCTCTATTTCATGGGGTTTTGATTAAAATGTTATTCAAATAGCAAGGGTTCCTTGTCTCAAACTCTAATTCCTTGAGACATGTTTATGTTATGACACATTTTTAATTTTTATAGGGTGATCAATTCCCATGGATGTGTCATTATCAAATTGTTTTGTTATCCATGGAAAATATTAAACAAAATAATTTTATTTTTATCAAATGAATTTTTACTCAGTTGTTACCCCAATTCTAAATAGTTTTCAAGACTCAATTTTCATTCATTGAGAAATGATCTTACTTTATAACATAAAAGTTGGATAGAATATAAAAATTTATTATATTATGTTTTAGTTTATTTATTTAAATTTCTACCACATAAAACCCATTTTTAAATAATTCTTACTTCAAGGAGTATGTTGATAATAAATAATATTGATAAATATAGTCTCTTTTTCTTGAGTTATATTGTTTTTTTATATACTTATTTCTTACATTCTTGGGTTATACTATCCCCATATTTTATTATATTGTAATTTTTATACCTATATAGAGAAAAATATATTTTCATATAAAATAATATGTTGCTACTCTTTTTACAATATCTATTTTGAAAAAAGGTGTTTTGAAAATAATAAAAATGATTATTTTTATTTTAATGTTCATGTTTTATCTTCCTCTATTCATTTATCCAAGATAAATGTTTTGTATTTTCAATTCTATATTATTGAATATTATTTTTAAAAAATAATGGTTTTGCAACAGTTTTCACTTCACTTTTTTGGAAAAAATCTTTGGAAGGGACATGTAACATCGTCGTTAACATCAATGCAAACAATGTTTTCTAAAATAGGTTTTTTAATTTGAATTATAACTCTCTTTTAATTTACCAAAAGTATTTAACCTGATATGATTTTTCTTTCATTACTAAATCTAATATATATATATATATATATATATATATCCATATTTTGATATAATGAAATCATGATACCAAATAATATAATTCCAGATCACTTATTGGGTGGTATTGTTTCAGTATTATTTTTCAAGGATTTTTTTCATCTATGTTGATATCATTCTGTACTGTCATCTTCATTAAAATTATATTAAACAAATAATACATTTTCTTGATGTCCAAATCCTTCTATGTTATATTTTTTACACTAGGGATATGATCTTTTGAAAGTATCCACCTTATTTCTTAAGATGGATTAAGATTATTTTATTATAGTATTGAATTAGCCATTGTAACGCCCCGACCCCAGCTACCTAGAGTCGGTGCATTATTACATAATATTGGCATGATCACAAGAAAGATCAAATCCCGAAAGACCGATTGGTTTAGTAGCCTTGGAAACACTAGATATAATCATAAAGTTTTACATTACATTTCAAAGTGAAAAACTACTACAACAACAAAGTCTTCATATCCACACTATTAACCCCTCATAATATCCCTGCAAGTCATTCATAATTTACTTCTTCACTACCTGGGAAAAATAAAACATAGAAAAGGGGTGAGCTCAAATGCCCAGTAAGGATAACAATATAGCGGAACATTCAAAATAAGCATAAACATTTAAGGCAATGAATTACTAAAACAAAAGCCTTTTAAAATTGAACTTCAACATAGTATGGCAAAAATAAAAATGAAATAATGCCATTTACTTATTCACATGGATATTCTACTAATCGAATAATCACATGCAATATCAATAACCACTTTCACAATGTTGGAATGCATAATGCCAGACTATCATAACCACATAGCCAAGGCCTCGTGCCAAGACTACAAATAATATTTTGTCAAGGCCTTGTGCCAAGACACTAGTTTGTCTCATGAGACCTACCGATGCATCGAGGAGCTATAGCGGGCTCCACCCGTCACTTATTAAGTCCAATGCATTCCCATATGAAAAGGTTTAAACATAACATAAACATTCGTATTAAAACTAGCATACGAAATGTCAATACTTTCACCATAAACTATGAATGGTATAAAAATAGCACATCCACAGTCAAACATATCACAAAACCTTCAATACAATATAGAAGTTTTGTATCATAATAAATCAACATCAAATAATCTTAAAATCCATCAAAGGATGTTGACATAGATGAAATCAAAATTCTTTTAAAAGAAATATCTCCTTTTATTTTGAAATCATTTAAGATCCATATAAAATAAAACATTTTCTTTTAAAATATTCTTATAAGCTTGTAAGGGAAGCTTTGAAGATTTTATAACGGCGTAAAATAACCGCACCCGCCGTATAAGTTAAAAAAAAATTCTTACCTCAATTCTGTCGAAAAGGTTAAAAAGGACCTTGTTTTGAAAACGACGGAAAGATTCCTTTATAAACCTCTTATAAAAAGTCAAACAATGGTATAAATGACTTTAACCCATATTCTTGTAAATGGTAAAAATGTTTTGAAATATATTTCGAAGAAACATGGATGTGGATGATAAAGAGATCCCAGTAGATTATTACGTATAATACAACCTCGGATAATGAAGAGATTGTGAAATAACCCTTACCTTGTACTTTTCCTTGGTTGGGGTAGGTTAACCTCCTGTATAATGGTGAAATAATCGTTATTAAATTATACAAGAATCATATACATTAATATGATATCATATATGATCTTTTAATATTGATTTGATAATAATATCTTAGTATTATCGCCGTTTCGGGTGTTAACATACTCATTTTCTTTTATATGTTTTGTTACATAAGTCATGTTTGTTGTATCTTATTCATATCCAGAATGATATCAAGTCCTTAAACATCATTTTTAAATCATTAAATGATAATTATACTTGAATGGATACGATGGAGAATGAATCTCATCGCGTTCGTGGAGACGGTAGTCCGTACGTACGCACGAACGCTATTTCCATTTAATTTTTATTTTAAAAGAATCGAATTCAAATGATACATAGGTATATTACTATTCCAGTATAATATAATATTTTATATATGTTACTTAAGTTCATTAACACCATCCTTTATACGTTCCATGTGTGGTATGAACGAGTCATATCATTTTAAGGGGGCGGTAGTCCGCACTTCCTCAAATGAAATTATCGTATGTATATACAACATGAAACGAATAATGGTATGAAATAAAATGGAATTACAGAATCTTATATATAAAATATATATCATTAATATCATATTTAATTACAGTGCCATCATAATGGCCACCATGAGAGGCGGTAAGATGTATTTGAACAATCATCGTTTCGTGAGGCGTTAGTTTGCCATCCACAGAAACATTACGTTCATCATCCATTAGATGGAGTTGTGTGTATGTGTAGTTTGAATACTTCTTATAACAACATCCTAGTATATTGAGGATACTGGTGTTGTTACAAAAGAAAGGAAATAAAAAGAGTTTGGGGGTTGAAGAAGCAAACTAAATGAAAATAATTTAAGAGAAATCGTTACCTTTAATTTAGGTAACTCACTTTGGTTGGAACCAAAGGACTTCTTAAAATGATTTCTGCCTAAGGGGAAACTTCAAGGAGGAGGAGAGGGATTTGTGGAGTTTAGTTGGGCAGAGTTTGGACGAGCCAAGTGGCTTGAGAGGTGTGAGGAAAAGAGAAGGAGGAGTGCCCTTTTATAAGAGGGGTGAGGGGCACTTTTTGAAAAGCTAGAAATATTAATTTATAATAAATTCATATTCGGTTTCCAAAGGCTCCAAAGTTGACTATTCAAAGGCTGAGGTGGGGATAGGTCGAAAACAACTCATCCAATAGAATTTAGACAGGTTTGGGTACTTATATTAACCTTATCTTTAAGTATTAACTCTAAGTTAATTAGTTTCACTTTTACAATGTCTCTTTGTATTTTTATATAATATGGTTAATAAACTTACTATATACATCCAAGCGACCCCAAGTGGTCCATTAATGATTAACCTATCATAATATAAGTCTCTTGGACGAACCTTAGATTTTTAGGAATTTAATATCAATTAATAATATAATATTTGTTTTAAGAACTCTTTTATGTCAATTTTGACACTATTCAATAGTTGATTTTTGTGAAACTCATAACAGATTGATTACTTCGAACAAAGTCAATTAAATCAATCCTAATATATCATATTATCCTAGAAAATTAGTGTCATTCATTAAAAGTTTCATATTATATTTATTTGGGTATTTATAATATCAATTATGTTAATTTTTTACTATTTTAGTAATTACTGCATCATCATTGTGTCATAAATAAAATAAATTATTTAATGTCTAAAAATTATAAATAAAACATCATTATGTAGGAAATATTTTTAGCTTTCTAATTAATATTTATAATCGAAAATCCAACATGTATAACCATATGTAAAAATTGTTCTTCTAAAAGATGTAAGCTTATGCCATTTTTATTTTTATTTTAACTTTATTAATATAATGTGTCCCTACCACATACAGGTGGATCCAAGGGGTCCCCAAATTGACCCAAGGATGCCCATGGTCGGGTATGTGTCCACCAATAAGGTTAGGACACGTTTTAGGGTAATTTTGTATTATTATAATATTATTTTTTAACCCTTATTTACCGGATTTACCCTTTAACCATGGTAAATAAAATATTTACCGCAGTAATTATTCAAAATGTCTAAAAATAAAAGTTACCTATTTACACAATTTGAACATCCTGATTCCAAATATGGAATCCATTTTCCTAAATTCAAAACACAGAAGTGGCAGAAATTAATTTAAAATTAATTCCCGCTGTCAAAACAAAAAGCGTGTTTTTAAGAGATAATAACTATCAAAATATTGACACTTGTTTATGTTTGGTTTAATTGTAAAATTATGTCCAATGACCAACATTATATTAAATGGTAAAAATATATTCTAAATATACTTTAAAACCACTCAAATTCATAATTTATCACTATTAATTATTTTGATTAAAAAAGTTGTTTTTAATTAAAATTTAGTAATTTTCACTATTCATCAAAATATGAAAGTTATCCGAAAAGTACCAAAATTTCACCCTAGACTAATTTCGATATTCCGAATCCAAAAATGAAGTCCATTTTGAAATATAAAATATATATGATTTCAAAAAGTAGGTATTACTATTCACAACGGCTAGTTTAATTAGTTGTGGTGTGTGTTAGAACTCGAGGTTGCGTACAACACACGCTATCGCATTATTCGAGGAGAAACGTACCGTAGAAGCTTGGGGTGTTACATTCTCCCCTCCTTCAAATAATTGCGTCCTCGCAATTTCTAGGGTATTACTGCATAAAAAGACTCGGGTGGTTCTTCATCATAAGTTCCTCGGGTTCCCACGTTGCCTCTTCCATCTTATGGTTTCTCCACAAAACTTTTACCAGACGTGTCGTCCGGTTTCTCAGTACTTGTTCTCTTGTATCAAGAATCTTGACGGGCTCTTCACAATAAGACAGATCGGGTTCCAGTTCTAATTCCTCATAGGTGAGTACATGCGTTGGGTCAGGCATGTATTTTCTCAACAGAGATACGTGGAACACATCGTGAACTTTGGAGAGACTTGGCGGCATTGCCAATCGGTAAGCTACAGCCCCAATTCGTTCTAGAATTTCGAAAGGTCCGATGTACCTGGGACTCAATTTACCTTTCTTACCAAAATGTATGACTCCCTTCCATGGAGATACCTTTAGGAAAACATGATCACCGACCTGAAATTCCAAATCCTTCCTTCTATTATCGGCATAGCTCTTCTGCCTACTTTGAGCTGCTTTGATGTGATTTTGGATTACTTTCACCTTTTCCACCGTTTCCTCCACCAGTTCTGGGCCTACAAGTTTTCTTTCACCAACGTCATCCCAACAGGTTGCTGTACGACATCTCTTTCCGTACAACGCTTCATATGGTGCCATCTGAATACTCGAATGGAAGCTATTGTTATAGGAAAATTATACCAAAGGTAAATATTGATCCCACATACCCTGAAAGTCAAGTGAGCAAGATCTCAACATGTCTTCTAAGGTTTGAATAGTCCGTTCTGATTGTCCGTCTGTCTGAGGGTGGTAAGCAGTGCTCAAATGTAGTTCAGTATATAGGGATTTCTGAAGACTTTTCCAGAATCTTGAAGTAAAACGGGGATCACGATCAGAAACAATCGATAGGGGTACTCCATGAAGTCTCACAACTTCATTAATGTATAGTCTTTCTAGACGTTCCAGGGGTAGATCTTCTCTTATAGCAAGAAAATGTGCTGACTTGGTAAGACGATAAACAATAACCCATATTGCATCGTTCCTTCTAGGAGTCTTTGGTAGCCCCATGACAAAGTCCATCGTAATATTGTCCCATTTCCACTCCGGTATGGGAAGAGGTTGCATGACTCCTCCAGGCTGTTGACTTCCAGCTTTCACTTGTTGACAAACCATACATCTTGACACAAAATCAGCAATCTCCCTCTTCATGTTGTCCCACCAAAAATGTTCCTTCAAATCTCTATACATTTTGGTGCTCCCAGGGTGTATAGAGAAATTGGAACTATGAGCGTCATCCAGCAATTCCCTTTTTAGATCAGGTATATTGGGAACACAAAGTCTCTTCCCGAATTTCAAAATTCCGTCTTCATACACAAAGTCTCTCAATCTCCCATCATTCACAGCTTTAATCTTCTTTTGGAATTCTTCATCATCGGTCTGAGAACTCTTAATCCTTTCTAGTAAATATGGTTTTGCAACCATTTGAAAAAGCATTAATGTTTCACCTTCCCTGGTTATTCCCATGTCCATCTTCACTAGATCCATGAAAATTGGATCCCTTTCAATTCTCATATTGTTCAAAACTCCATGGTCTTTTCTACTCAAAGCATCTGCCACCTAGTTTGCCTTCCCCGGGTGGTAGTGTATCGTACAATCATAATCGTTGAGTAATTTAAGCCATCTCCTTTGCCTCATGTTGAGTTCTTTTTGTGAGAAAATATACTTCAAACTCTTGTGATCAGTATAAATCTCACATTTTTCACCATAGAGGTAGTGCCTCCATATCTTCAAAGCAAAGATCACAGCTGCTAACTCAAGATCATGAGTAGGATAGTTTTGTTCATGAATTTTCAACTGTCGTGATGCATAGACAATAACTCTATCATTCTGCATAAGGACATAGCCAAGTCCTTTCTTCGATGCATCACTATAAATAACGAACCCATCATTCACCGATGGTAGAGTCAATATAGGAGCATTGACTAATCTTCTCTTCAGTTCTTCTAAACATTCTTCACACTCTTTTGTCCAAACAAATTTAACCCCTTTACGTGTGAGCTTCGTTAATGGGTTAGCCAATCGGGCAAAATTCTGGACGAAACGTCGATAATAACCTGCCAGACCAATAAAACTGCGTACCTCAGTTATACTCGTAGGTGCTGGCCATTCTTGGATTGCCTTGGTCTTAGAAGGATCAACAGAGATTCCATCTTTTGAGACAATATGGCCAAGAAAAGAAATCTCCTGAAGCCAGAATTCACACTTGCTAAACTTCCCATATAATTCATGCCTCCTCAGAGTCTTCAAGATAATGCGCAAGTGATTTTCATGATCTTCGTAGGTTTTGGAGTATACCAAGATATCATCAATAAATACCACCACAAATTCATCTAGATACTCCTTGAAAACTCTATTAATTAGATCCATGAATACAGAGGGTGCATTAGTCAATCCAAACGGCATTACAGTAAACTCGTAATGCCCGTACCTGGTTCGAAATGCTGTCTTAGGAATGTCTTCCTTCTTCACACACAACTGATGGTATCCAGATCGAAGGTCAATCTTTGAAAAGTATTGAGCTCCATGCAGTTGGTCAAATAAATCATCAATACGAGGTAGGGGATACTTGTTCTTTATCGTTATAGCATTGATCTCCCTGTAGTCGATACATAACCTCATAGATCCATCTTTGTTTTTAACAAAAAGAACAGGGGCTCCCCATGGAGAAACACTAGGGAGAATAAATCCCTTATTACTCAATTCCTCTAGTTGTTTCTTTAGTTCGACTAACTCTACAGTGGCCATTCTATAAGGGGTCTTCGATATAGGCCTTGATCCAGGAATCAAATCAATGGAAAACTCAACTTCTCGTTCTGGAGGATGTCCAGGTAAATCTTCCGGAAATACATCTACAAATTCTTTCACAACAGGTACATCCTCTATTTGAACATTCCTTTCCTCACCGACAGTTATTTCATCCTCTTCCTCCCCAATAATTGAATTAAGTTGAGCTACTGGGGGTGGATCTAAATAAGAATTAGGTGGTGACGATTCTGCTCTAAAAATAAGGTGCTCCTTATCATTATCATCAAGAATCGTAACCTCTTTCTTCTTACAATAAATCTTCGCATCATAGTCCGAATGCCAGTCCATACCGAGGATTGTATCAAACTCAATCATAGGTATGACGATGAGATCAGCAGATAAAGAAAATTTATGTGCTCTAATGGGGACTGATTCACAAAACTTTGTTGCAATGATACTTCCCTTAGGAGTTTTAACTGACAACTCCCTTATTAAATCAAATTGGAAATATCTAATTTTCTTAGCAAACTGGGAAGATATGAAACAATGCGATGATCCAGAATCAAATAATGCATTTGCTAAACTTGAGGAAACCATTAAATTACCTGCCACCACATCTTTCGGAGCTTCTACCTCTGCAGTAGTGATAGCATAAGCCTGGCCTTGATCCCTTGGCCTTTTCTGAGGTAAGTTCTCCTGACGCTTAGGGCATGCATTTGCATAATGCCCCATCTCCCTGCAATTGTAGCACTGAACGTTGATAGCTTCCTTCTTCCCCTTGCAATCATGATCTTGGTGGCCTTTTTCACCACACTTGTAACAGACTCCCATTCCTTTCAGGCAAGTTCCAGGGTGTTTCTTCCCACAGTTACCACATATGGGAAAATTCTTCTTTTCCCTTTTCCCTTTATCCATCTTTCTTTCTTCCATCCTTTTCTTCTCTTGCTTCCTTTCAAAGCCATAGGACTCAGTGAACTCTTTACATATCTTATCAACACATGATATTATTTATTCATATGATGATAATACATGGGAGACTATTTCTCTTATAAATTCTAGCTTAAGACCATGAAAGATATGATCCTTCCTTCTCTTTGAATCATGTGTATTTCTGGAGTTCTCATTCCTTCTACTGGGCGCCATTTCTATACAATGGCATAAACTAGATCAGTTTATGAATCAAAATACATAATCCCATACTTATAAAACACTTAACATAAATTGGACTATTTATGGATATAATCCATAATCATAAAAATGTTTTCTTTGAGGAAGTATATACTCATAAACCCTTCATAATGATTTGTAAAGAAAATGAGAGTTATCCTAAGCATATCCCCCGGGAGTGTCGTAACCAAGAGTGCAGCAAGGCCCGTTGTCGTGCACCAGTTCCCGTTCGAGTCTAGCTCAAAGCGGTGTTTTCGGGTTTTACCCCTAGGTACATCTGTTCCAGAGCCGCCTCTACCTGCTCGTATCCAGACAGGGATGTATTGCTCGGAAAACTCACAAAATCTCTACAATACCAAAATTCTAGGAAGTTCTTCTATACTAATCCTCAAAGTTCATCCTAGGTATACGTGCTCTAATCAGAGTTCATCTAAATCTAGATTCCACAGTTTGTACTAAACTTCCTCTGATACCAACTGTAACGCCCCGACCCCAGCTACCTAGAGTCGGTGCATTATTACATAACATTGGCATGATCACAAGAAAGATCAAATCCCGAAAGACCGATTGGTTTAGTAGCCGTGGAAACACTAGATATAATCATAAAGTTTTACATTACATTTCAAAGTGAAAAACTACTACAACAACAAAGTCTTCATATCCACACTATTAACCCCTCATAATATCCCTGCAAGTCATTCATAATTTACTTCTTCACTACCTGGGAAAAATAAAACATAGAAAAGGGGTGAGCTCAAATGCCCAATAAGGATAACAATATAGCGGAACATTCAAAATAAGCATAAACATTTAAGGCAATGAATTACTAAAACAAAAGCCTTTTAAAATTGAACTTCAACATAGTATGGAAAAAATAAAAATGAAATAATTCCATTTACTTATTCACATGGATATTCTACTAATCGAATAATCACATGCAATATCAATAACCACTTTCATAATGTTGGAATGCATAATGCCAGACTATCATAACCACATAGCCAAGGCCTCGTGCCAAGACTACAAATAAGATTTTGTCAAGGCCTTGTTCCAAGACACTAGTTTGTCTCATGAGACCTACCGATGCATCGAGGAGCTATAGCGGGCTCCACCCGTCACTTATTAAGTCCAATGCATTCCCATATGAAAAGGTTTAAACATAACATAAACATTCGTATTAAAACTAGCATACGAAATGTCAATACTTTCACCATAAACTATGAATGGTATAAAAATAGCACATCCACAGTCAAACATATCACAAAACCTTCAATACAATATAGAAGTTTTGTATCATAATAAATCAACTTCAAATAATCTTAAAATCCATCAAAGGATGTTGACATAGATGAAATCAAAATTCTTTTAAAAGAAATATCTCCTTTTATTTTGAAATCATTTAAGATCCATATAAAATAAAACATTTTATTTTAAAATATTCTTATAAGCTTGTAAGGGAAGCTTTGAAGATTTTATAACGGCGTAAAATAACCGCACCCGCCGTATAAGTTAAAAAAAACATTCTTACCTCAATTCTGTCGAAAAGGTTAAAAAGGACCTTGTTTTGAAAACGACGGAAAGATTCCTTTATAAACCTCTTATAAAAAGTCAAACAATGGTATAAATGACTTTAACCCATATTCTTGTAAATGGTAAAAATTTTTTGAAATATATTTCGAAGAAACATGGATGTGGATGATAAAGAGATCCCAGTAGATTATTACGTATAATACAACCTCGGATAATGAAGAGATTGTGAAATAACCCTTACCTTGTACTTTTCCTTGGTTGGGGTAGGTTAACCTCCTGTATAATGGTGAAATAATCGTTATTAAATTATACAATAATCATATACATTAATATGATATCATATATGATCTTTTAATATTGATTTGATAATAATATCTTAGTATTATCGCCGTTTCGGGTGTTAACTTACTCATTTTCTTTTATATGTTTTGTTACATAAGTCATGTTTGTTGTATCTTATTCATATCCAGAATGATATCAAGTCCTTAAACATCATTTTTAAATCATTAAATGATAATTATACTTGAATGGATACGATGGAGAATGAATCTCATCGCGTTCGTGGAGACGGTAGTCCGTACGTACGCACGAACGCTATTTCCATTTAATTTTTATTTTAAAAGAATCGAATCCAAATGATACATAGGTATATTACTATTACAGTATAATATAATATTTTATATATGTTACTTAAGTTCATTAACACCATCCTTTATACATTCCATGTGTGGTATGAACGAGTCATATCATTTTAAGGGGGCGGTAGTCCGCACTTCCTCAAATGAAATTATCGTATGTATATACAACATGAAACGAATAATGGTATGAAATAAAATGGAATTACAGAAGCTTATATATAAAATATATATCATTAATATTATATTTAATTACAGTGCCATCATAATGGCCACCATGAGAGGCGGTAAGATGTATTTGAACAATCATCGTTTCGTGAGGCGTTAGTTTGCCATCCACAGAAACATTATGTTCATCATCCATTAGATGGAGTTGTGTGTATGTGTAGTTTGAATACTTCTTATAACAACATCCTAGTATATTGAGGATACTGGTGTTGTTACAAAAGAATGGAAATAAAAAGAGTTTGGGGGTTGAAGAAGCAAAATAAATGAAAATAATTTAAGAGAAATCGTTACCTTTAATTTAGGTAACTCACTTTGGTTGGAACCAAAGGACTTCTTGAAATGCTTTCTGCCTAAGGGGAAACTTCAAGGAGGAGGAGAGGGATTTGGGGAGCTTAGTTGGGCAGAGTTTGGACGAGCCAAGTGGCTTGAGAGGTGTGAGGAAAAGAGAAGGAGGAGTGCCCTTTTATAAGAGGGGTGAGGGGCACTTTTGGAAAAGCTAGAAATATTAATTTATAATAAATTCATATTCGGTTTCCAAAGGCTCCAAAGTTGACTATTCAAAGGATGAGGTGGGGATAGGTCGAAAACAACTCATCCAATAGAATTTAGACAGGTTTGGGTACTTATATTAACCTTATCTTTAAGTATTAACTCTAAGTTAATTAGTTTCACTTTTACAATGTCTCTTTGTATTTTTATATAATATGGTTTATAAACTTACTATATACATCCAAGCGACCCCCAAGTGGTCCATTAATTATTAACCTATCATAATATAAGTCTCTTGGCCGAACCTTAGATTTTTAGGAATTTAATATCAATTAATAATATAATATTTGTTTTAAGAACTCTTTTATGTCAATTTTGACAATATTCAATAGTTGATTTTTGTGAAACTCATAACAGATTGATTACTTCGAACAAAGTCAATTAAATCAATCCTAATATATCATATTATCCTATAAAATTAGTGTAATTCATTAAAAGTTTCATATTATATTTATTTGGGTATTTATATTATCAATTATGTTAATTGTTTACTATTTTAGTAATTACTGCATCATCATTGTGTCATAAATAAAATAAATTATTTAATGTCTAAAAATTATAAATAAAACATCATTATGTAGGAAATCTTTTTATCTTTCTAATTAATATTTATAATCGAAAATCGAACATGTATAACCCTATGTAAAAATTGTTCTTCTAAAAGATGTAAGCTTATGCCATTTTTATTTTTATTTTAACTTTATTAATATAATGTGTCCCTACCACATACAAGTGGATCCAAGGGGTCCCCAAATTGACCCAAGGATGCCCATGGTCGGGTATGTGTCCACCAATAAGGTTAGGACACGTTTTAGGGTAATTTTGTATTATTATAATATTATTTTTTAACCCTTATTTACCGGATTTACCCTTTAACCATGGTAAATAAAATATTTACCGCAGTAATTATTCAAAATGTCTAAAAATAAAAGTTACCTATTTACACAATTTGAACATCCTGATTACAAATATGGAATCCATTTTCCTAAATTCAAAACACAGAAGTGGCAGAAATTAATTTAAAATTAATTCCCGCTGTCAAAACAAAAAGCGTGTTTTTAAGAGATAATAACTATCAAAAGATTGACACTTGTTTATGTTCGGTTTAATTGTAAAATTATGTCCAATGACCAAAATTATATTAAATGGTAAAAATATATTCTAAATATACTTTAAAACCACTCAAATTCATAATTTATCACTATTAATTATTTTGATTAAAAAAGTTGTTTTTAATTAAAATTTAGTAATTTTCACTATTCATCAAAATATGAAAGTTATCCGAAAAGTACCAAAATTTCACCCTAGACTAATTTCGATATTCCGAATCCAAAAATGAAGTCCATTTTGAAATATAAAATATATATGATTTCAAAAAGTAGGTATTACTATTCACAACGGCTAGTTTAATTAGTTGTGGTGTGTGTTAGAACTCGAGGTTGCGTACAACACACGCTATCGCATTATTCGAGGAGAAACGTACCGTGGAAGCTTGGGGTGTTACAGCCATATCCTAATTTATCTATATGGGTTGAAAATATCATTTTATATAATTCATATTAGATGATTTTCACCAATAAATAATGTTATTTTGTTAACATGGGGAAAATTATTGGTGTTACATACGGTTTTAATATAATATAGATGATTTTTGTAAGGTTGACTATGTATTATTTGACCATCAAACTTATTTATTTTGATGAGTTAAGATTATTTTATCCCATTTGTTGACATTGGTAAAAGTATTTACATTCGTATTGATTATTTACTACTACCAAAATTTTATTCTTTGTTCACAATTCAAATTATTCATTATATGGGTAACCATGTTTTTTCATATAAAGGTTCCTTAAGGAATGATAAGAAATGTCTTAATGACTCTTATGGTGAATGCATTGGATTTAAACAAGTGAAAAACGAGGAAAACAATTATATAGCCCCTAAATACATCAATAAGCCTCATGATACAAAAAATCATGGTTTTTGTGTATACCCTCCCCATATCAATATTGTGTCTTGGCACAAGGACTTGAAAACATGTTTTTGATATCCTACATTACACATTCAATAAATATGAGATCCATAATTATTATTATCCATATTTTCATTTATTTCCCTGAATATATCATGCTATCAGTATAATTTGATTATGGAATTATTCATATTATTTATTCTTTCCATATTATCTATACCATGCTTATGTTTTTATAGATTCAGTTGTATATTTTCTTTACCGAGCATTTTATATCACCCCTTTCTTACATTTAAATTCAAGAGGCTATGTATAAAGGTAGTAAATATGATATATTTAGAAGGATATCACAAGTGGAATAATTTATTAGAGATTTTGAATACTTATCAGGTATTAAGTTGTTTCTTATATAGTGAATGATTCCCTTACATTGATAAAGGAAAAGCCTTTATTAGGTTATACTTTGTCCTAATACTTTAAAGCTCCAAACCTGAATGTTCTTGGGAATATATGTAATTCAATTTTTAATTTAAGTAATATAATTATGGGACAATTATGTTTGGTAATCTAAACTTTTTATCAAATATAGTATGTAAAGTATGTGTTTATAACACCAAGTCTCGGAGTGAACATTCGGGGTTGCACAATTGGAATCAGATCATATTTTAGATAACTTTGGAAATTAATATGTTTTTTGTGGATAATTTAAGGTTGATAAAAATTGAAAATTTATAGACAACCCTTTCAGATAGTATATGACTTAATGTTAAGAAAATAATGAAATTTTTAATTTTTGGATTAAGATAAGATAACATTAGTGAAAACCATAGGGATATATCTAAGAGAGAATTCTAAGTATATGATTACATCCTGATGTTTTGTTAAATTTGATATTGTGTGATTATTTTAGAAATTTAATCCCTATATAGATACTAAAATTGGATATAGGTTTTTAATTATATGTACCTAGTGGTAATAACCATTAATATGGTAGATCAGTTATTTACTTGATCATTACATGATGCGCAAAAGAGTCCCAACCACACACCTTGTTTGACACTCCTGAGGGATATGGTTTGGTTGATTCATTTTTTCATTATGAACCATTATGAAGGATGTGTATATGTTTCTGTTACATAACCTAATAGGAAAGTGACCATGTATAATATATATTGAAACTTAGCGATTCACATGTAAAGGTACATATTAATTAATATGTGCTTTCCTAGATAAAGGATAAGTTGTATTTTTAGAGAATAAATGTCAATGAATTTTATGTTCATAATATTTTAAGAAAGTAAATGATAATTTTGAATATCTATTTTGAGCATTAGGTTAATATGTATAAGATAACCCAACTCAAAATTACCTAGGTTCAACCTAGAATGATATTGGTTAAATTGAGAGTGATATAGGTTGAACAAAGATTGATACAAGTGGAGCTATAATAATTATATGATAACATGATAGTATTGTAAGTGAGACATATTGAGGTTTAATTATCCTAGGATTATATATGATCATTCTCTTATAATAATTGTCCTTCATGTTAATTATTTTAGTTTTTTTATGCAAATTTCCAAAAGAACCGAGTTAACAATGGATGCAAAGGATAATGCGGAAATTATCCCAATGAACAACCTAATGGGAAATGGGATTGAGTGAGATATTTTTTGATTATACCAAAACATATATCGTGAATTATAATTAATAATGTGAAAATAGTTTAAATCCCAAACAAACCAAAGAAGATAATTATAAAGACTTAATGAAATTAGGGTGAGAAAGATGATGAAGGAACGATGATTCAATTTCCTACATGTAAAAAATGAAATAAGTAGCATGGGGAAAATTTCATTAAAGGGATAAGTAAATTATATAGGTATAGATATTATGTTAATCATATTCAAAAGTGCAAGGAAACAATACTATTTATAAAAATAAGTTTCCTCAATTGTAAGAGAGTTAGAAGTTATGGAACTCAATGCCCCAATCTAAGGACCAATGAGTTAAATAGTCACTGAAAACCACGTAAACAAGGAAAATCCTATAAAAATAATACTAATATAGCGGATAGTGAATTTTCAATCAATATTTTCTAGTGTCCTATGTCATGTAAGTTGTCACCCACAATTGAATATAGAGTTATCAATAAAAACCCAAAGTTGTATGATTATCATATAGATCATTTTTAATGTTTGTGGGAAGTTATTAATTGTGGATATAGAAATTATTTCCTTATTATAATTCGAGGTGAAATTTTTAATAGGTTATATCTCTTTATAAAGAGTTTATAATAATTTTTCACATAGATAAATATCATTCCATGCCGTAAATAAACTCGTGATTATCTAGGGGTGAATGGTTAATTATGAGATCCCTATATAAATTACTCTGATCTTATGATTGAAATTGTGAGGATGATATTTATTTGGGGGGGAGAATTTAAAACCCCTAAATTTTAATATATGATTACCTCTAAATCAGTTAATATGTTTGATAGATTTTTCCACATAAAACATGAAACTAAAACGAAGACCATGATATTATTAAATAAAAATATAAATATTAAGTATGAATATTAAAACAATTTTTTGAATTAAAGGGAATCAATATGAGTAAAAAATTTATGAAATATTTATAGAAAAAAATAAAGTTTACTTTTAATATGATTAAAATTCAAACAGTATAGTTAAAATAAATAATACAAGCATTTTATTCTTAGAAATGTATATTTATAAATATTTTTTGTATTTGAGATATGAATTTATATTTAAAGAAACAAGAGATAAGTTATGATATAATATATTTGATATTAATTTTCTTTAACAAAAAATTAATTTGTAAATAACAGTAAATATTAATGAGAATGTTTAATATTCTAAAAAAAGCTATTTTCCTATAAATATGGATTGTATTATATATCACCTTTTTATTTAAAATTTAAAATTTTAAAATATAGAATTTTAAATTTAAAAAATAAAAATTATTTTGTATTTATCATATTAAAATTGTCTTAATATTAATTTTTGGGATTTTTCGAAAAAGAATATTTTTAGGTAAATACTGAAAAATACATTTTTTACAAATAACATGACTTTAATGAAATTATTAGTATGTAAGTATTAATATAAAATTAATAAAACATTTTTATAATATCATATATGTGTTTTATATGTCACTTTATAGTTTTAAAAACGTTATTTTTAATTTAAAAACCCATATTTTATATTTTACAACATAAGTAATTTTTTTTCTAAAAAATAGTTTTTAATATATTTTATATTTTTATTTAAAAATTAATTTTTCTAAATTTTATAAATTAAATCAAATTAAATGTTTTTAAAATATCTAGTAAATGGGCCCAAATTATCTAATAATTATCAATTTATTTTTTGGCATAAATATTATGTTACCTTAGTTAAAAACTAGTTACCGTAGTAAATGATAAAATGGAGGAAAATTTAATAATTCCATGGATAAATGGATTAAAAAATGTTCTTATAATTAAATGGATGAGATTTTTCTGGACATTATATCTTCCCCACTCCATTATTTTTTAATTTTTTTGGCACTTCACATGTTTAACATGTTCTCCGTTTATATTAGGTTGAAATATATACAAAAAATTCCATTCTCACCAATTATAAAAGGAGACTCTCACCACCCTTCATGGAACAACTAAGAATTTATATTCCTCATAAAAATATATACCTTTACCATCCCATTGAATGTTATTTCACACTTTTATTCTTATGGTCATAATATATTAGTCTATGCCACTAATATCTACGAGATCTTTGAATGAAATCTTAAGGTGATTAACACGAGTAATCATTTTAAATTATATTTTTCTTTCTATTTTAAATTTATAATTATAATTTTCGAATACCTATATAATTAAATCATCATTATTCATATATTTAATGATATTATACTATAAGAATAATCACTAATTAAATTTTCCTATTTTTACTAAGAAAAACAAAACTGTCATTAATGCATTGTGTGGACTTCCACCTCTATGACCCAACATGTTTGGTTTTCCTTCACCACCTTAAAAGGATGGTATAAAATAGGACTTTAATAAATAATTAATGGATTTATATATTTTTTATGACTCTATAATTATAATATCCCTGAACCCTAACTCAATAATCTAGTACTAAAAACATATTCTTTATAATTATAGCTTTGATAATAATAATCATGACCCAATTTTAGTCATCTAAAATATAAAACATAAAACTAAAATATTGGATCAATTTTATACCCAAAGATATTTTTGGTTTTGTGTTTTATATAAATAATAAAAACTCTTACATAATAATACACATGCCTTTAAGTGATCATTGTTTCCAATATTCAATGCTTTTCTTATTTCACATTAAACCTCAAAATATCCCATAAAATTATTTACACACAAGATCTATGTAGACATAACTAATTTAACAAAAATATTACCAAACTTGGTAAATGGTAAACATAATATGGGTTTGGTAAAATTATCATTAATGGTAAAGATAAGCATTAACAATTGAATGACCTTAGTGAGTATAAAATGAGGATAAGTGTATAATGACATAATCAAACTGTATGAGCATAACATAAGAGAATTTATACCCATGAAAATTCATGTCACTAAACATGTGACATAAAATAAATCTTCAAAAAATTAAATATTCATAAGAATCAATAATATTTATTCATGTGAAATTTATCTTGATCAAAGGAACCATTAAAAACTCATAGAAAGCATACAGAAAACATATTGGTATCTTGGAACATCAAGAATTCATAATGGAACCACCTAACCAAATAATTACTATATATCTTAGGATTAAACTATAATTGGAAAACAACATCACACTTAGGAGTAGCTTAATATTATTTAACTCTACTTTGTCATAGAAGTAACCAAACTCTATTTTCTAATCGAAGTAACTTCCACCTAGTTTACTTTACATCATTTCCCAATACATTTGAGGGATATAAAGAACCCAAAAACCAAATAATGGAAAATGGACCTTAAGTATTTGTGTCCACTCCCCAATCCCACATTAATCTATAATTTCCAAGTACTATATGTTGAAACAAAATGCATGTATGCTTTCATTTCATCAAAAACTGTTATAACTTGATTTACCCATAAAAAAATGTGTTTCCTGACAATGTATTAAAAACATCATCATAAATCATTCCGATAAAATAAATAAATTGTATCATAATTTCATATCCCTATTTAATAATATAAATCATTATAGTATTTCAACAAAGATGAAAATACCATTAAAATAATATTTAAAATGTTTCTTGGATAATATGGGAAAATACCATTTTATTTTGGTATATTTAAACCTATAAATTCCTAAAATATTCTAAAAATAAATTTACTTTAAAATAACTATATAAACTTATAAATTAATATTTAAAGAAAATAAATTTCATTATGGTGGGGAAAATCCTTTCATGTGATAAATTTTAAAAATAAACAAAAAAATTTCAAATTTTTGTAAAGTGACTCAAATGTGACCCATGTGAGAAATGTTACTAAATTTAATTATAGAAACTTTTAAAACATGAGAAAATATCAAGGAAAATAACTTTAGTGAATCATTTATGTCTAAAAAAGATCATTCATGAAATATGATAATGAATATAGAAGAAGATTTGGGGTAAAAATCATTAAAAACATTGAAACATTTTTTTTAAAAGAAAACCCTTTTAGGAACTTTTAAAACCAAAATACATTTGAAAGAAAGAAAATAAAAAGGAACATAAAATAAAATGAGTTTTAGAATAGTTATTATATTATTTATTAATATTAATTGTATACACTATGTAAATAAATATAAGAACATCAATCAAAATAAGTCTTAAAGAATGAACTTTGAGACGAGAAACCCTTACAACTCGATTAATGCCTGAACAAAAATTACATTGAAGGAATAAAAAAAGATTATATGAAACCCATAATTTAAATTAAATAATATGTTAATAAAAATTAATTGGGTAATAAGTGCACCATATAAAATAAATCATGGTTCATATCATGAATTGTGTCACAAAGAATTGAAATTGATACCATTAAACCCCTTTAAAATTTTATAATAATTAAATCAATATCTCTTGAAAGAGGGAACTTAAAAGGAACACTAAATATCATGATAAAATATTCAATCATGATATAATATCATAATTGTCAAAATATACACCATATAAATGTAAGTAGGTTCATATTACAAGAAATTTCACATTGAAACAATATTGAGATGAATATTCATTTACAAAGATCATATCATTGAATTTAAAATTAATAAATTAATTGATTATGTGTAAAAATAAAAAAAGTATAAATACAACATAACATAATTATAATATATTTCACACATAATCTTTTCATAACATTTCCAAACGAAGTAAAAGTATAACCTAATGAATGGAAATTGAGTTAAGAAACCTGCTACGTCTTTGGTAACTTCCAAATCAAAAACCCCTTGGATGAAATTACATGAACTGAACATAAATTATTATGAATTATTATGGATTAGTTATATAACATGTAAAATACTAGTATATAAATCATAAAAAATATGTTAGGTTATAATATTAAAACATGCCTCAATGAAGGGAAATTTAGATGGAATCCCTTATCTTATGTCCTAAATTGCTACAAACGTTCTTTAACTCCTTTAAAATTAAACTATATTAATTATTTAATTATTTAATAATATTTTAAAGGTTTATTTACTTATCATTAAACTATTTAATTCATTTATTTCAATTATATATTAAATTACTTAATCATTTAAGTCCACGTCAGGTGATTTAGGGATGCTCAGTTCATATTTGAAAAATGCCTTTGGTAGGTTGATAGTGGAAAAAGTGGACATTTTTACATAATAATAATAATAATGACATAATTATCATTATATTCATTAAATATCATTTTATTTACATCTATGAAATATGTATCTGAAAAAAAAATCACATCATTTCGTGGATGTGGTATTGCACACATTTGTAAGAGCATCGTTATCAATTTTCAATGGATAGAAAGGTAAAAATATAGATGATATATTATCCTTTAAGAATTAAAATTATTTGATGAATATAATATATATAAATTAAATCTATTATTATAAGCATCCATGAGAGATGGTGATGGTAAACAAAACACTTCATTTTGTGGAGGTGGTAATCCACACATATGAACATATGATGTCTTCATTCCCCATTTGATGAAAAAAGAGATGAAAAATGTTTTTAACATAGTAATAATAATGATTAAGTATATTTATGACACTTATTTTGTTATTTAGTTTGTCTTAAATATTATTTGAATATGGTATAATAAGAAATAAACATGTAATAGGTCGGTTTGGACATAAACCTTCTTCTCATATAACCCCTTTGGCTTACACCTTAGGCCTTCCATGTTTGGCATTGGATAGTTATGTTAGAAAAACACTAATAAAATAAAATAAATACATATTTTTGTGAAATTTTGATGTCTTATCCCTTAGTTTTAATCTTGTTTTACATATTTTACCCTTATTAAATTGAAAAATATTTACTATGGTTACTATTCATAATAAATAAAAATTAAAAGAGAAAAATTTACAAAATTTTAAACTCATTATTCTAAGTATAGAATATTATTTTTAATATATAATTTATAGAAGTGGAAGAAATAAATTTAAATATAAATGCATAAAATGCAATAAAAACATTTTTTTAGAAATATGTGTTTTTACGCCAAAAAATGAATTTATACAAAAATAAAGTATAATATTGATTAAAATATAATTTTTTATATTATATATAATTAATTAGGTATTATATTAATTTAATATCAAATGATAATTTTAAATTACTTGATTTAAAGAAAATAAATGAGAGTTTTACAAGAATCGGTATTTTTTAATATTAAATGAAAAATAAATATTTTTAGAAACATAAGAAAAAATTCACCCAAATATAATATCGATATGATTATTTATAAAATTATACTAGTTTTTTAAAATAATATTTATAGAAATTTTATAAATTTAGTATAATATCCATCCACAAAATGTAACAAAAAGGATTTTTTAAGAAAACATATTTTTGAAGAAAAAGATGAATTTAATAAATATTGGGTAATTATTTATTATAAATTAATAAATATAATTACATTATTTAAAACCTTTACATATATTTTTTATAATGTGTTTCATTCCTCCATATAAACATCATTTTTATAATAGTCATATTTATACTAATATTTCTTCACAGTCTTTAATGTTTGGTGTTGTATGTCATGTAGGACATAAGTAAGTGTTATTTTTAAAATATCTGGGTGTTACATAAACTATAGATCATATTAATCATTTCCCATATCATATGTAAAACAAAATCATCAACCATACATATGTGTTGATTACCACCTCCATGGAACGATAATTTTTTGTTTTTATTTTTATCATGGACTTACATAGATGGTCATGAGGATGATATTAATGGATAAAATATGATTTCTATGATATAATTAAGGTTATAGTATGTAAAATTTGAAAACCTACTACTTATATGATGGAAAAATTATTAATTTTAATTCCATCATTTAAAATGAATGAATTAATAGGATAATGATCACTTCATTCTATGTAATGAATTTATATAATTTATATTGTCCTTATACTCATTCCCAATTATGATATATAACATTAATAATAATGAAATAATATCATTAAGATTTTTCTATAATTATATTACAACTAAATAGCCTCATAATGATCCATTAATCAGGGTTTTTTCATGTTTGGGTTGGTTTATCCACTTGAACAATACTAGGTGTTTATATCATGAATGTATATGAGAACATATTTACTGGTATAATATGATAAAAATATGTAAATAATATTTTTTCTGTTCTGGTTAGTTTATATCATCATTTAACTCATTTATTATGAAAACTCATTTTTTTTGTTAAGAATCAGTGAAAAGTGATCTTTGCGGATTTCATGTTCATGGGTTGTAACTGAAACTATCATAACTTTAAATTATAAATTTATAAACTATCAAGGATAATCTATTATAGTACCTTAGTTTATCTAATAATGATTAACTTTAGAAAAATAATAGATACTAGCACTACCTTTATGAAACTAGTTCAATGCGATAAAGATCACTTACACCAGGTGTTAAGAAAAAGAAAAAACAATCTTATATATATTTATATATAGAATAATGGTTAATTAGAAGTATAAATGGTTATTTTTATTAATATAGTTATATGAAAACTATTTAATGAATTTAATTTATTTTTTAGGATGTTTGGTGTATGTGCAGAACAAATCAGGACGGTGATATGGGATTTTCTCTCCTTGAGGCATTTTTAGTATTATGTGACAATTTTCATTTATGTGATTTATATAATAACCATTTGAAATATCATATCATGAGTATAATTTTAAAATTTTTATTTTATGTTAAATTATAGGCCCTTTGTTTTAATGGGTTTTGATTAAAATGTCACTCAAGCTATAAGGGTTTTTTGTCTCAAAATTTAATTGCCTGAGACAATTTTATTTTAAGCCCCATGTTTTCATTTTAATAGTGTGTTAACTTCCTATATATGTATCTTTATCATATAATATTTTTATTCTTGGGAAATACTAATCCAAATCAATTTGTTTTCGTCAAAGGTATTTTTACTCAATTGTTAACAGAGTTAAAATCTTATTGGTAACACAATTTTCATTCATTGAGTTATGATCATACTATCAAACATAACAATTTTATATAATATAAAAATATATTATATTATTATATTATTTTATATATTTAAATTTATACCATATAAAAACCCATTTTTAAATAATTATTACTTCAAGGAGTATGTTTCTCATAAGGAATATTGATAACTCATGTCTCTTTTCCTTGAGTTATATTATTCTGTTATGAAATTATTTCTTATATTCTTAGGTTCACAAACCCTAATATTTTATTATATATTAATTTATATACCTATATGTGTAAAAATATATTTTGATAAAAAATAAATGTTTTTTTACTATATTTATTTTGTGAGTTTTGAACAAGGTTGTTTTGAAAATAATAAAAAGGGGTTTTTTCGGTTCACTTTCTTATGTTTTGTATTCCTCTCAACATTTCTCCAAGATAAAATTTATTGATTTTAATGAAAAAATTACTAAAAATTATTTTTTAAAAATTAATGGTTTTTAAATAGTTTTCACTTTATTTTTTAAATACTTATTCAAGGGAACCCTAACATCAACTTTAACATTAATGTAAAAAATGTTTTCGGAATTCTTTATTATGTTTTCACTTAAATTTCCATTTTCATCTTCAAAATTATTTACTCAAATAGGGTTTATGTTTTATTATTTATACTATAATATATATCCTCATTTTGTGGGAATGAACTCATGATACAAAATAATTACAAATTCCTTCTTGGCTGGAATCGTTTTGGAAATATTTTTCAAGGTTTTCTTCATCTATGTTAACATCCATCTAGGTTTCGTTCGTTATATTAGGGATATGTTATTTTGAAACCATATGCCTTATTTCTCTAAATGGATTATTACCGTGTAATCTAGTATTAAATTATCAGTATACCCAATGATCTATATGGTGTGAACATCACATTTTACATGATTCGGATTGGATGATATTCACCAAGAAAGAATGTTATTTTATTTACATGGGAAAAAATATTCGGATTATGTATTTTTATATTTTAATATAGATTATTTCTATCATGTTTAATATATATTTTTTACCACCCCCTTCTTTATATGGATGATTGATGATCATGTTATCCCTTTTATTGACAGGAGGAAAAGTATTGACATTCTTGTTGATTATTGATTTCTAATGTAGGTTGATTTTGTATTAATATTTATTAATTTTTATTATATGGATATAAATATTTTTATATAGATAGAGTTTCCTTAGTTAATGACATGAAATGTAATTCTGACTCTTATGGTGAATGGATTGGACATAAAAAATTGATCGACAGGGATTAAAATATATATCCCCTTGATGCATTGACATGTCTCATGAGAAAAAACAACTATGGTTTTATTGTATACCTCTAACTATATTAATACAGTGTCTTGAAATAAGGTCATGAAAAAACACGTTTATATTCAAATATTATTAATTCCTTCATTATGTGATAAATAATTATTTTTATCCATGTTTTAATTTATTTTCATGGATATTACATGCTCTTATTTTCGGTTGATTATGGAATTATTCATATTATTTATTCCATCAATATTATGTAAAACAAGATTTTGTTTTGATAGCTTTAGTAATATGTTTCCCTTTCTCGAAATTTGAGATCACCCATTTATTATATTCTCATTCCCCATGTTATGAAGAAAATCAGAAAACATGATATGTTTTGAAGGATAACAGTCGTGGGATAATTTATAGATTTTTTGGAAGACTTATCATGGAGTTAGTTGTTTTTTATATGGAAAAACGTTTCCATTAGATTATAAATACATAGTCTTTGTTAGATAATGTTTTATCTTAGTTATTTAAATATATAAACCTAAAAGGCCTTGGGAATGTATGTAATGATATATTTTATATAAGTCATGTAATTATGGGATAGTTATGTATGGTAATCTAAAGTTGGTATCACATACATTATGTAATGTATGTGTTTATGGAACCATATCCAAGAGTGAGGGTTCGAGGTATCACACTATGATCAATGTTCTTACTATCATATCTTTATGAAATTTGACTTCAACTGTGGTAATCACTTAAACATGACCCTGCTACTTTGGTATTTTTGATGTAAATTTTATTTATTTTTGGGATATTGGTTCACATAATGTCCTCGCCCTTACAATTAAAGAATTGAACATTAAAAAAATTATTCCATGCCTTTTTGTTTGTGAACTTGTTGGAATTTTTCTCTACACATGTAATAAAATCTTATTCTGCTATTTCAATCCCCATGGTGTTTCCTCCCATAGTTATCACATGTGAGAAATATTATCCTTCCTTTCTACCCCTTTTCCATACTGTTATTCCTATAATTATCTATCAACCTCTTCTTCTCCAAATTTACCTTTAATACATACATATGAGATAAATATTTTTCTATATTAATGTTTTTTGAGACAATATAATCATATTATGAAATGTTACTAGAGAATGAATCCCTTAAAGAGGTCATCTTTAACCCATAAAAGAAATGATAATTTAAGATTTACAATCAAAATATATAGTCTAAAATTTAACTATATAACATTGTAAGTTTATCCTCATACTCAATGGTATTTTCCTACTCCTTTTGTTTAATTATGTGGAGATACCTTTCAATTTATACTATTTTCTTACAAGGAATGTATTTTTCATATATTACCTATTTAAAAGTTCCCCAATCCATGCAATTTATCTCATCATCTTCATTATAGTTTTTAATTAGTGGCCACAATTGGTCTTTATCTCCTTTCAGAAGATCGACCACCTTGATGAATTTTTCCCATTTAAAAACTTCGCAAAGTGGGAAATAACTTATCTAGGTACTTGATCCATTATTAAAATACCAGTGTATTTATATTTCCAATCAATGTTAGAGGTTATTTTCACATAAATTGTTCTAACATAGTTTCACCATGTTTTGGATCCACATGCCACTCTATAAAAGATAGATTATTTTAAATGACGTGGGTAAACTATCTTAATATGGTTATGATATAATTATAATCAACACCATCATAATTAATTTAATCAAGGAGAACATCACTATATTGACTAAGTGTGTTAAACTGGTTTACATTCCTTCACTTAGTCACTATATTTCTACAATAGAATTCACATAATTATCTTATTATATTGAATTATAAAATAAAAATAATATTAATTTTTCTAGTGTGTTCCCTATAAATGTTGATGATTTTTTATATTACGTCTTCCATATAGCTAGATTAATCTAAATACAGTCCCCAATGTTCCTATTAAAATTTCTATGACACCAACTATAATATCCTAGACTCTAAAAACTCATAGATAATATTTATATTACATTATTGGTATATAATACAACAGTTACCATATGATCAGACATCATAGTATTCTTGGAATAATAGACACATATATAGATTACATTTGAAAACACAAAATGTGGTATTAACACATTGTGAGAACACTATTATACCTTCCATAATATCCCTAAAAATTAAACATAGTTCCCCTCTAGGTTTATTTCTAATGTAAAACAAATAATAGTGATATCAGATTCTTATTAAGGAGTATCACACATTAGAGTTTATCATTACATAAACAAGGAATAATTGACATGGTAGTATTATATAAACAATATGAAGCCATAATAAACTGAAACTGTAGTCATGTTAAATTGAATAAAATAAATGAAAACATGTATAAAAAACAATAATTGATCACATATTGATGGAATTCATAATTTCATACTTAAAAACATGTTATCAAGGCCTTATTCCAAGACACTATATTGATATGTGGAGAGGTATACACCAAAAACCAATTTTTTTTTGTCTCATTACACCTATCGATGCATTTAGGGGATAATAAATTTTGGCCCCACCCATCACTTGATTAAATCTAATGCATTCATTATAAGATACAAAAAGATATTTCATACCATTCCCCAAAGAACCTCTACTTAAACAAAAAAATTGATATCTATATAATAAAAACAATTAAATTAATAATTCGTCATTCAATGTAATAATGGGTATTTATAGGGGAATATCCCTTAATCATATTAGAACCTATGGGGTATCATCAATGTAATAGGAAGTTCACTTATTAATGAAATATAGCGAATATGGTAATTTAAATGTGTTAGGTTTTCCATGGAAGATAATAATAGAGTAAAATAGTTTGTATTATAAGAGACAAAGTAAATGGTAGAAAAAATACTTCATCTTTTTTCATAAAGCAGATATGAATATTCTAAATAATATCCACTAGGAGTTCCTAGCTAGGTGTGTAGTCTTAGGCACACTCATCGTGCATCAGATTTGTCATCGAGTCACTGATCAACCAATAATTTTCAGGGTGACTACGCCTAGGTAAATATATAATACAACAACATCTTCTTTATAATATCTTGACAAGGATTCATTATATATATATCTATATAGAATTTTACTTTACTAAAACATTGGATGATTTTTCTACTATGGAAAAGATTACGTTTTACAATGGTTTTGGGAAATCCTGAATAAAAAAAATAGAAAGGGATAAAAATATAGAATTTTAAAACCCTTAAAATTCATGAGTAATATGATAAAAAAATTCCATGGAAATTTATTTACTTTATAGAAGGAAATAGGTGGTGAATAAAACATGAGTCCCAAGGAATTAAAATTGAGAAGTAAATACCTAGTTATTTCTTGGGTAAAAATTCAACAAAAACATCTTGAATGATATGGATTAAAATTAATCTTTAAATACGATGAATAAAATTAATTTTACTATCTAACATCTAAAATAGTCATTATATATAACACATAAATGAAATTATGTTCATAATACAAAATTTGTCTCAAAGAGAGAAATTTGAGATAAAAAACCCTTACCTCTTATCTTGAATTCTATTAAAATTTATTAAAATCCTATTTCAAAAACATATATATATTAATAAATTAATTCATAACATTTTTAATATCCATTTTTATTTATACTCTTCATAAATAGTTATTCTATATAAGAATTATACCTATTTTCTACATCAGTTGTTTATAATTTTGATCATTTGTATGAGTTTTGTAATAATAGTGTTTGTATTCATTATTATTAAAAAAAGAATCTTCAAAAAGTTGTTAAACTTAATGTTAGGGATTATTTTTAATAATTTATGATGTTTCAAAAAAATTTCATGAGTGTATTAGTCTTTCTCCTTGAATGTGAAATCAATAACATGAAATTTTCAACGATTCTTGATGATTAGAGTGTGTTTTCTTAATTAATAAATTAAATATTGATATAAAATCTAAAAAACCAGAAAATATAATTATTTAAAAATTTTATATCATATTATACCATTAATTAGTTTATCAAATTAACACATGAAATAAATTCATAGTATTGTTCAAGTAGGTTGTTAATCCAACCCAAACATAAACAAATTAAGATTTAATGATTGACTATGAGGTATTTTAGTTGTAATATTAGTATAATGGAAGCATAATGATATTATTTAGTGTTTATGTGTGTGTTATATAAGAATATAAATGAATTATAATCAGAAAATATCATATATGAACTTATTTTATAGTATGAATAAATTATTTTTTCTCTTAAAACTCTTTTTTGGATGATAGAATTTACCGTGATTGTTTATTGATCATTTTTTAATATGTTATCCAAATTATATTTATATAAAATTAATAATTTCATCAAAAAAATATTTATCTATTAATCCTACTACCATGAACATACATTTAAGCAAGTGATGAAAATAAAAATAAAAATCGATAGTTCTATAGAGGCGGTAGTCCACACAAACGCATGAATGATGATTTAATTTTTTACAGAATAGGGAAAAGGAGTAATATGGTTCATCATTTCAAAAGATAAAATAATTCATAAATATTATAATTATATACTAAATTACCTATTACAATCATACTTGAAAGGTGGTTAATGAAAACTAAATACATTGCGTCAAGGATTCAGTTGTCTGAACAACACATAGAAGACAATTTAGTTTTCCTTAATTGAAAAGGGAATGGTGGTTAATGCTTGTATAATCATTATAATAACACAATAGTATACTAATGATACATATTTTATCATTTTAATATTGGGTAATGAAATCTTATGAAGAATATTTTCACATAAACAAAATTAAATGAGAAAGGATCAATTAGAAATTTATACATTACTACCTATATTATCTCCATTGCAATGGGGGTTAATCAATTGAGGGATAACATTTTAAGAAGAAAATAACCTATAAAAGGTGAATGATAATGTTTTGTAGATATTATTTATGATTTTTCACTAAAATAAGATGGTATTTTTGTGATGGGTGACGGGAAGTTAGGATATGAGTTCCCCTTTTATAAGTGAAAAAGGAGGAGATTTTTTTTGTAAATACCTGAAACAATTTAACAATGGGAAGTCACTCTCAAGTAATGTGGATGGAGAATTGAGAAATAACGGAGTAAAAAATATATAATTTATATAAATGATCTACCATTCAATTTCACACATGTTTCAGATATTTTTTCAACTGTTTTCCATTAGAATTTCCACTTTTACCATGGTAACTATTTTTTACATTAGTAATTTATCATTTCTACCTAAAAATATAATGGTCCTTTTTACATAATTTATACCAACTAATTAAAAATTTAAAATAAGTTTAATTATACTATATTTATAAATTTGATATAAGATAAATTTAAAATAGTAATTGTACAATTCATTATAATTATTTTAGTAAAAATGCGACTTAAGTATTAAAATATCAAATATAGGTTTATAATGTAAAAATAATATTTTAAAATGTATAATGTTAGATATAAAAAGTATATTTATTAAATATATGGGGTTTTAGTTTTATTTTATGCTCACATCTTACAAATATCATAAATGTCATGGTTTTAACAAAAATGGTATTTGTGTTATTCACCTGAAAAATATATTTTCCAAAAAATACCAAAATTTAATCTTATGATAATATAATTAAAAAGAATTAATAAATTAAATTTATTTTGTTAAAATATAATTCTAAAATTTATAAATTACACTATTAAATATACTCATGAATAAAGGATCTTTAGAGTGTACATTGTGTAGTAGTTTCGAATATGGTGTTTACCTGCTACCGTAGGGTCTCAAGAATTACAAAGAGTAATTTAGAGGAAGACAAGGATGAATAACATTGATACGATCAATCAATAAATGTACCAGGAACATATATAATTCACAGTTATCTTATCCAAATCCTTGAATGATGCACCTCTCAAGTATTCTATAATGCTTGGAGTTTTGTATAATCCACAAATCCTGAAGTTGATAGCTCAGTTATATGTCAAATATTGAAGAAAATCAAGGGGTTAATGATGAAACTCATGAATCAAAATATTGAATTCTACTCAGAATCCCTTTAAAATCATCACTACAACCATATAGTTAAATCATGCATGAATCCTTGAAGGAATTACCACGCTAAACCACCAACCCT
The DNA here is from genome assembly GCA_963277665.1 of Viscum album. NCBI lineage: Eukaryota > Viridiplantae > Streptophyta > Magnoliopsida > Santalales > Viscaceae > Viscum > Viscum album. Next base: position 1,751,146,385 of record OY728141.1, on the reverse strand, counting down.
TTCTGTGTCATCATTCTTGAAGCCCATTGGAGAACCATCATCTTTCCTAAGAATATAACTCATTATTAGGGCAATTTATAAATATAATCATAACCACATATATATTTTATAAATTAGGGAACCCAAATAATTTGTGAAAATATCATCCCTCATGGATAGATATAGTTGAATTAAGCATGTAGCTCCATGAATTTGAACAACCCAATCAAAAAATCCACACATCCTCCCCAAAAATATAATGGGGAGCTAGTGAAACTCTATAATATACATTATTATAGGGGGTTCCAACCCCCATGTAGGATATCATGCACTGAATGATCACTTAGGATAGTGGATATAAAGACTATAAAGGTATATAATCCCATAACCAAATTACGTGCATGGGGGGGGGATACCAACCTTACCTATGAAATGAACCATATATAGAGGATCTTATACTACAAATATATTGGGAAAATACCTATCCTAATTGTAGAATGAGATAGAGTATTATATTCCTTGGGTTTATGGGGTGAGGGTGGATACTAAACCAATCCATAAACTGAGCTGTAGATAGAAGAACCCATTCCTAAAGAAAATAAGGGTATAATTGTCACGAACCAAGCCGAGTCACCATCTGACCCAGTGCCCAAACCAGTACGTAGTAAGACCTGAGGGGCATTCCCGATCCCCACAAGCTATCACAAGTTCTCGGGTATCAAAATAGTACAAGAGAACGATTTACCTAAAATATGAGACATAAAAACATCTAAATAATTTATTGAAAAGAAACTAATTTTATGCAGCTAAATAGATCCTTAACACATTTCATATTTAAAGATATACAAATGGAACCAACAACCCAAGAGAGACAACAAAAAAGGAAAACTAAAAATATAACTGAAACCTCCAATAAATAAGAGAGGTGAAACATCCACAAGCTACCAACACCAACCTGCACGAGAAGGCTATAAAAAACCAAACCACTATCACTGAGCATGATACCACAACCTAGAATACACAAGGAACAAGGTCTATATACCCCCAAAGGTGTATATAGGGTGTGAGCCAAGAGCCTAGCAAGAATTCACCCAAGAAAAAGGTTCCATGTGTAAACATTAAATCATAAATACATTTGTAGTCTTAATAAATTAAAGGACACCAAAGATTTTTGGATTTTAAAGAAATAATTTCTATAAAAAAAATTCAAGGAAAACAAATTAAATTAGAAAAACACCCTTTCCTTCAACAAAACCCAACCCTTCAAGAAAAAACAAAATTTACAACGTATACTGACAATGAGTGTAAAGAAGTCCAAGAGAACCAAAAATGAGAGAGCCCCTATAGGTACTAGAAAAAAGAATGGGACCCTAGAACATCGCATCTCGGAGAACAACAGTATCAGAATCACAATAATATATTTTCTCATGCACGAGCCTCCAGTAGGGAAACACGTCCCTATCCTAGTGGTCTCTAATCATCACAAATGTTTAGTTAGTCTTGTAATCATCAAACTAGCTTATTGAAACTGGGAGAAAGCTGCTTCTGTATCACAAGAAGACTAGATCTAGTATGCCCACCTAGTACCCAAGCTTCCCATTTGTGCTCAAGATGTTACAATTTCACATTTCATGTCAAAATCAGATGAACAAAACAAACAATGTGTTACCTAAAATCAATGACACACTTTCATAAACTCAAAATCCTTTTTAAATAGTACGTAAACCAAAAGACATTACACAATGAAATTTAAAAAATCTTGCATCGTAAATAATTATTTATTAAAACATATTAAATTTTTGTAAACAAATTTTTTAAAAAGAAACATAACATGTATTAACACACAAAACCAGCCTTGAACTCCTTCATAACTAAACACACCCAACACCACATCGTGTACACAAACTGAAACACTTACATCAATTAATAACCCAACTGTATAGTTAAAAGACTATTTTCCTAGAAAAAAACACTAGAAATTTTATTAAGCAATTTCAGAATATGACACATGAATTTAAAAACCAAAGGCTCACTCAAACCATGTTTTTTTTGAAAAAACTCATATGAATGCTACACCAAAACATAAACCACACATTTTTCACATTTAAAAAAAAAACAAATGCACAATTTATAAAACACTAGTAAATAGTTCAATGTGGGTTTTCATAACAACAACCTGATCAACCCTCAAAACACCTTCACTTATGACCAAGAACATGAAACACCATGTCAAAAACATGATTAAAACCACTTTAATAGATGAAAAACTAACTGCACATATTATTAAAACACTAACAATTGACGAAATACAAGTTTTCATCCAAAGAACGCACCCACAACACATTAAAATGCTACCAAACAAATCTAACTCATAGAAAACATCAAGAAAACCAAATCGACACCCAAAAAAAATTAATCAAAAAAAATTATAAATTAATTAATGAAGAAAATTAATTCATTAAATAATTTTTAAATTCAAATCAACCTACTTCGGGTGGAGAAACCCCCAAAATTCGTGTGAATTACATTTGTGTGCCAAACGCACCACAAGAGAATCCTACGGAGTCAAGATGTAACCAAGAATAACAAGATTAAACAAGATTCAACTGTAAACAAAACACCATACCTGCTGAAAATCTAAGACATAAAAATATCAAGGGTAAACATCTTGAAAAGAGGAGGGTTTTACCTAGAGGGGCAGTTGCTGGAGGGAAATCAACTAGCAGGGGTGCAACGTTTGAGCTTCGTTGGAATAGAGGAAGGAGGACAACTGTTGTGGATCGCGGTGCAAAGGAGTAGCTAGTCACGAGGGTGGTATGATGCGAGTCCATTCATGGGGGAGGTTGTGAGTTCGCAACGGGTAGAGGGGGAGGCTGGCGTATGGTTATCGTCAGATGGGATGAGAGGGAGGCGGGCGAGTAGTGCTAAGGGTGGTGGTTGGATGTGAGTGTGGGGATGATTCTTCATTCTAGCTAGTGAGTAGGGGCACAAAGTAAAGAAAGAAGGCCAACCAGGAGTTGGGTGGTGTGATGAGGGGAGGGGGGAGGTCTAGTAGCCCATGGGGAGGGGAGTGCAGTATGACAGAGCAACGACCATGGGGAACATCAAACCCTAAATAAAAGTGAGGGAAAAAGAAATAAAAGAAATAAATAAAATAAGTAAAATAATAATAATAATAAAAATTTCAATAAAAATAAATTATATTAATAATAAAAATAAAAATAATTATAATTATAATAAAGAAAGAAAAACCAGTTCAATTATCATTAAAATAATTATTTAAACTATTTTTATTTATTTATTTATTTATCTATTATCTTACTTCAAACTCATTTATTTAATTTTACTTCATTTATTTTTTATGGATATTCGGAATGTTATGCGGGGAACCAAGTGAGGTCACACGGTGACCTGGGAAATGTCATGCGGCTTCGACCATCCCCCGCCCATGTGTCGGATGTCGCCAAGCCTAAAATATTCATTTATCAGTAGAATGTAAAATATCTATCAGGCTCAGACTACACTTCCAAAATTACTTGAAAAGGAAAATAAGAATAATAAGAATAATAAAATAATTTTTTTTAAAAAAATCAGGGTGTGCCAATTCTCCCCACCATAGAACCTTCCATCCCTAGAAAGCTATAACTACGGCTGAACCCCAAAGTAGCAACTAATACCCCCTTGAGGATCAAAAAAGATCCCTATAAAAATCAAATGAAAAGTGGAAAATACACAGTTCATAGAGAGAGTGACTTAAATAAAAACCTCAAGAAACTCAAAAAAATACTTTCTCATAAGTTTCACCCGCCCCAAAAATCTAGGACACCTCTAATTGATTAATCAGGGAAAGTAACTCTCGCACCAACAAAAAACAACTTCACAAACTGAAACACCTCGAGAACCATTGGTCGAAAACCATACCATTTTACTGGAATAAACGAATAAGACCAAGAACATCCAAGGAACACTCTGACCACCAACCACCAAGTCATCTATAAGAACCGAACTAAAAGGCCAATAAGGTAAATCCCGAAGGGGATCCCTACCATTAAAAACCTACCAATGCCTGAGACGATATTGGAAAACCAAAATGGGGAGGCCCAAGAAGGCTCCACACTATTACGAAAAAGGCCAACATAGATTCATTCCTATGAAACACCTAAGAGAGACCCACCATGGGTCCCCCAAAAATTAGAACATCTGGAAGACACAAAACCTCCAAATTTCATATCAGTTACCAAACACCCCACCATAAGGGGTGGGGAAGGAGGGGCCAAACTAATCGGGTGTCAAAACCCCCAACTAAATACAAACCAACTTTTTCGCATCCCTAGATGAGCGCTAATTAAAATTGAGGCTGATTTCATGAAACAGACCTCATAAGGACTAATAAAAGAGATTATATCTGGTGGGACACATCCACTGGGACTTAAAGGTATGAGAAGACCTGTCACGAACCAACCCAGATCAACCCTGAAACGGTCACCTGAGCTGGTACGCCACATGTCCCAAGGGGAATTGCCAATCCCCCTAGGATGGAAACCAGTCACAGGCATCAAAGTATACATGAGGGAATGATTTAAGCCCAATAAATAAAATCAAGACCATATAAATAAATAGAACAAAACAGATCATGCAGAAAAATGACAACTGAAACTTAAATAAACAATGAAATGATCCCGATACAAAGTACTACTAAAAAGAAAAAAAATCGGAAATAAGACCCCACTATAACGATCTCTGTGTGACCCCTTGGACACCTCCAAACAAAAGTGAAAAACTGCTCCCACACGAGTAACCACTAAAGAAAATCCTCAACAATATCTAAACCTTCAACTAAAAAGGTAAAGGATAGGCATGAGCACCAAAATCTCAGTAGGGACACCAAAAGTAAACCACTAAATCCAAGTGTTTCCTTACCCAATGTTGTCTAATGAAACATGTTTGGAATTACAATTATAAAAAATAAGGTTTTCCCATATAAACAAAATAACACCTCTTTCCCACTATGATTACCAACTCAGACCATATATTATTTCAAAAACTATTTTCCATTTTATAAACAAAACCCAAAAAGTTATATATGTGCTGTGTAAAAGGGAGATAGGTAAAAAAAATTCAAGCTAAAAATAAACTAGTGTAGTAGAAAAATAAACAAGCAATACGAGCTGAAAATAAACTAGGGTAAAAGAAAATAAGAAAGCAATATAAGATGTAACCACGGGCGATCATGAATATCCCTAGACAACCCCTAGATGAAATCAGTTCGGAACCACGTGCCGGCGTATGGTGAAGCCCCATAGTCTATAACCCACTGATCGCCCTCACGATAAAATTAGTGAAAAATACCACTTGGTTTCTCTACCTACCAAGGGAAACCAACCCATCTAACCAGGGATGGTGAGAAACTATCACCCGATAATCTATAAGATGTCCATGAACCCATGGTGGTTATAATAATACTGTGTAGGTAGGAAGGCCCTCACACACGTGACTCATCTCACCACACTTTCCTTCCTCAAACACGGATGCTTCCTGTACATTCACCCATAAAGGGTTACACTAGACAAGAGCACCTCATATACTTGTTCAATCATTTATATTATACAAAGTTCCAAATGGTCCATCACATCATGTTTATATCGACACCATTTTCCAAAAAAAAACCATTTAAGGTTTCCAACAGCGCACACACATTTAATCAAAATATCTTGCAAACACCACTCTTACATTTACAAGGCTAAATGGGCTCTCATGTTCTAACCACACATTCAAACACATCACAATTATCAAATATGATTTTACCTATTTACGAAAAACACCAAAACATGTTTAAAATTGAATGACCAAACCTTAAAGAACACATTATAAACCATGATTTACAAAACACTTAAAGAAAACATTACAAAACCACATTTAAAATACTCTTTAGAAACCACTTAAGGGGGGAAACTTATTTGAAAACTAAAATACATTTAGAAAACTAAACATCCAGGAAAAAATAAATTACCTTAAAACCCTAACTGGGCACCTAATTTATTTATAGAACACAAAACAATACAAAAAAATTAAAATCTTTCCAACACATTTTAACATATTTAGTATACTATACCAACATCAAACCATTCACACCCGAAATCCTCTTTTGATATCAAACATACACCAAGAAAACTTTTTAAAGCCTTGCCAACAAAAAATCACCACTTACCCACATTATTTTCAAGGAACTCCAAATAAAATATTGAATTCATTAATCCTTTACAAGTGTTTTAACACAATAACTAAGTCATAACACAACCAAGCCATGTTCTTTAATAAAAAATGTTGTTGCAACATAATAATGGTGATACATTTCATAAGGGACCGATTCCATCTTAAATAAACATAATCAATTCAAACAATATTTCTAGGTATCATAAAATATGCAGTTTACACTAAAACTCATTTAAAACCTATTTTTAACAAATCAAATAAATTCCAAATTTCTATAATAAATTAATTAAGGGTGACATGGAGCTTCAAAACTATTTTATAAATTTATTTAAAATGGAAAGCATCGAAGGAAATAATTTAAGAAAGAAAAACTTGGAAACACCTACCGAAACCTCATGCAATTGGAATGAAACTTCAACGGGAGGAAGAACGACACCCCACAGACAAAACACACACCCCAAATACAAAGGAAAACCGGGATACACATTAAACCAATCATTTAGGGTTCACCCAAAAATAAACCTCACATAGAAACCCTAAAAATTGAGTGGGGAGAGGAATATGAAGAAGAGAACTTACCATATGGAACCACCGGAGGGAGGAGAAGCCGCTAGAATAAGAACCTGAGGGGAGGTAGGTGTGTGTGAGGGATAATCGAGGATATGGGGTGAGCATGAGGGGTAATAGAAATGTGAGGGGTACGTGGGAGATAGATATAAAAATAATTAAATGAATTAATGGGGAAAGTGGGTGTGCATGAGAGGATACAAGGAGAGAGGGCGTGAGTGTGAGGGGGGTAAGGGAAAGGTGGGGGTTGGGTGGGAGATGAAAAAAAGAAATGAATTAATGGGAGGGGGAAGATTGGTGTGTGATGAGTAAATAAAATATGGGGTTTGATTGGAGAGAGGTGAGTGGAGAGAAGAATAAAATTATAAAAAGGAGGAATAAATGGGGGAAATATAGGTGATGCATGAAATATAATGAAAGTGGGGAGGTGTGATTGGATATAGGGAGATAATGGGGAGAATAAAATAAATAAATAAAATAAGATAGGGAGATTTGAGAGATGGAAATAATGGGGAGTAGAAAAACAATAAATAAAAAAAGATAGGGAGATTGGAGAGAGGGAATAAAAAAGTAATTAATTAATGGTGGAAAGAGTGGGGAGTGGAGAGAGGGAGAGCATAAGATAAAAAATAATTTTTAGTCGTGAGAGAAGGGGAGTGGGGTCTTCGTGGGGGGTTAATGGGGTGAGTGGTGTGAGTGTGATGGATAAAAAAAGGATGATTAAAACCCCAAAAAAATGACCATAACAAATACAAAAAATATGTTAATAATAATAATAATTATAATAATAATGATAATAATAATTATAACCATTTAAAGAGAAATAATAATAACAATATTTGGATGACAATATTTATAATAGTTTTAAAAATTAAAAAATCATAACAACGCCATTAATATTATTGATGATAATAATAATAATAACAATAAAAAATAAAAATAAAAATAATCATAATTTTATTCATTTTCTTTTAAATAATTACAAAATTAATAACAACCAAATAATAATTATATTTATATCTATTTCAATAAACAATAATTTTGTTATTATTGTATCTTAAACATTTAATTTATTTCATTATCATAATGTTTTGTTATTTTAAGTAGTGCGTAATTGTAGGGATATTCGGGCTGACCGCACGGTTACCTCCAACCATGCGGTGCTCGTACACCAACCCAAAACCCACAAAAAACATAAAATATCAAAAAAAATTAAACATTAACTCAACCCACACCATGACAAGACTAACCGAAGCCAAGAAATAATAAAATAAAATAATTTAAAAGACCAGGGTGTGACAATTTTCCCCACCATAAAAATTTATGCCCCCAGAAAGTCACGCAGTTGAAAGACAACCAAAACATAGGTCAATGCCCGACCGAAACTGTTGGGAAAAAAATAAGCCTCAATCTAACTATTCACCCTACAAGTTACACCCAACCAACTCGAAGAGAAACCATAGAACAAGACAAAGGGAGAACACGAGAGGGTTCTCTCCAATACAATAATTCTCATAACATAAGAATTTGAACTTAAACAAATCACCCATGGGGGCAATGCAGGAACTCCCAACCGAACCTACTGACTTCTCCACATGAGTTGAACAGTACCACTGAGACTTAAACATAAAAATCACTACAAGGCCACCCAACATACTGGGGTACCAAAATAAAGAATTCTCTATAACAACACCACTAGAACTATGAATTACCCACACCGATCTAAAATTATCCAACACCTCGCATCTCCAGACAATCACTAATTAAACCAGGACCAACCCACACAAGGGCCAAAAACACTTTAAAAAAACTAATGATTCTAGAGGTCACATTTAGAAGAATGAAACCACTATGATAACTAAAAGATAAGTTCATCGCACTATCAAAAAAAATTGAACTTGCAATAGCAGGAAAGCAAGAAAAAGGGAACCCTAAATTTTTCTATTCCAAGACGAAAGATAAAGAACCAAGTAAATGTCTCCCATGACTTTGACATGCTGACTATGCGTGAGCTTCACCCCGAGACCTGAGGTTGGGGCTCTGATGACTGAAGCATCTTATGCCTCCCAGTCAGACACTAGACTCTCCCGATCAGAACTCCTTTCTCAAACGAAACATCCCACAAGACATCCCCCGGGGACCCGAATGACGACGACGACGACAGGCCTTAGGAGGGATGTGGCTTGATGGCTTGGAATGCCCGAACCGGCCATACTGATGGCACATCCATAGGAATCCTGACGAACTAGGTTCCAGGATCAATTAGGACAACATCTTAAGGAATATTCCTCTTATACAGACTCCTTTCTAGAAAGGTAACCTTAACAAAAACCAACAATCACCTACTACTCCCCAAACTACAATGACGATAAGACAACCAACCTCTACTAGTCCCAAACATAACCCTTAAAAAATCTGAAACAACACGAACCTGGACAACCTAGGGAGTTCCCAAACACCTAAAGACACACTCCACTTCCCTCAAGTCATTTCACCACCTCTACCAGACCTCCAACCCCTCAAAGGGAGATGAAACTTAAAAGAACCGAAACCTGGACATGACTCATCGACAACACTAGGGACCTTTCAGCGCGGCATACTCCGAACAACACAAGAGACACAAAACCAAAACTTTCCTCAAGCCAAAACACAATAAAAGCAAACACCCTAAGCCAAGAAAACTGGCCTAGAAGCCAATAAAATAAAAACATAACAAAAACCCTCTTCCAAAATCACCATTTTCATTTAAATTTCAGAACTATATTATCCCACGATAATTTTTCAAATGCCAAAACTACTTTTCACAAGCCAGAAAACCACTCAAGGAAAAAAATTTATAAAACCTTTATATATATTAAAACACAACCAAGGCATCCTATGGACCATCACATGTGTGTCCATTAATTTCCATCCACATCATCCATAAACAAGTTACCCCATACACTTACCGTACACACCCACACACATGTAATATTCTATAAAGAGTACCAAGGGAAACATCCTTTCCTCATCGAAACCAAAGCATTTACTAAAACTCTTCCAATTTTAAAACACACTTTACCAATTTAAAATCATTTTAGAGAAAACATTTTCATTTAAAAAAATCCACTTTCATTTCCTAAATTACTCTTTCACCAACCAGAACCAAACAGAGTACAACATACAAAGAACCATCGGAATGAAGAACTAGAAGTTACACCTAACCTGATGATATGGTAGTGAGCCACACCCTAAGTAAGTTTCAACAACTATGTGGAAATTATACCATGCACTCAGAATCCACCTGGGTCACTACTCCATGTGAGGTCACAAAATGACACTGGCTTGCCTCCATTGTCATCCCTCAATCCAAAAACAAAGTAACAAGACTCAAATCCTAGACTACACCTGGAAAATCAAGGTTCATAATGAGTAAAGGTACATTATGACCTTCCCGCACCTACCTCTCGAGTCCCGAAAGTCCTAATCTCCATCTACCAAACACCCTAAATAAAAATAATCTCCTCTGATACCATTTCGTCACGAACCAACTCAGATTGACCCTGAACCGGTCACCTGAGCCGGTCCTCCACATGTCCCGAGGGGCATTCCCAATCCCCGCGAGATGGAAACCAGTTTCAAGCATCAAAGTATACCTAAGGGAATGATTTAAAACTAAGGAATAAATCAAGACCTTATAAATAAATAAAACAGAATAGAGCATGCAACAAAATGACAAATGAAACTTAAATAAACAATGAACTGATTCAGATACAAAGTACCACTAAAAAGAACAAAACTGAAAACAACACCCCACTACAACGATCTCCGTGTGACCCCTTGGTCACCTCCAATCAAAAGCGCAAAACTGCTCCCACATGAGAAGCCACTAAAGAAAAGCCTCAACCACATCTGAACATGCAACTGAAAAGGTAAAGGATAGGGATGAGCTAAAAAATTCTCAGCAGGGATGCCTAATGTAAACCACTGAATCCAAGATTTTCCTTACCCAAGTTGTCCGATGACACAAGTTTGGAATTAAAATTATAAAAAATAAGTTTTTCCCATTTTAACAAAATATCACCTCTTTACCACAATGAGAACTAACTCATACCGTATATTATTTTAAAAACTATTTCCCATTTTATAATCAAAACCAAACAAGTAATATATGGGATTTGTAAAAGGAGATACATAAAAAAAATTCTAATTGAAAATAAACCAGTGTAGTAGAAATATAAACAAGCAATACAAGATGAAAATAAACCAGTGTAATAGAAAATAAGCAAGCAATACAAGATGTAACCACGGGTGATCCTGAATATACCTAAACAACCCCTGGATGCTCTCGGTTCGGAACCACCTATCAGTGTATGGTGAAGCCCCATAGTCTATAACCCAATAATCACCCTCGCGAAAAAATCAGCGGCAAATCCCACCTACCCTCTCTACCTACCAGGGGCACCAACCCGTCTAATCAGGTCTGATGAGCAACCATCAATAGATAATCTATAATACACCCATGAACCCATGGTTGTTATAATAATAATGTGTAGATTGGAAGGCCCCCACATGTGTGACTCATCTCACTGCACATGCCTTCCTCAAACACAGATACTTCCTATACATTCATCCATAAAGTGTTACAATAGACATGGGTGCCTCATATACTTGTTCAATCATTCACATTAATCAAAGTTCCAAATGGGCCATCACATCATGTTCATATAGACACCATTTAAAAAAAACGTATAAGGTTTCCCACATGACACACACATTTATTCAAAATATCTTGCAATCACCACTCTTACATTTACAAAGCTAAATGGGCTCTCAAGTTCTAAACACACTTTCAAACACTTCACAATTATCAAACATGATTTTACCCTTTTCTGACCACACCAAAACATGTTTCAAACCGAATGACCAAACCTTAATGAACACATTATAAACCATGATTTCCAAAACACATAAAGCAACACTTTACAAAACAACATTTAAAATACTCTTTAGAAACCCCTCAAGGGTGGCCAACTTTTTTGGAAAACTAAAATCCATTTAGAAAACTAAACTTCCATGAAAACACAAATTACATTAAAACCCTAATTGGCCACCTACTTTATTTATAGAATACAAAAAAATCCAAGAACAACATTAAACTCTGTCCAAAACATTTTAACATGTTTAGTATACTATACCAATATCAAACCATACACACTCGAAATCCTCTTTTGAAATGAAATGTACACCAAGAGAAAAAATTAATGCATTTCCCCAAAAAAATCACAACCTACCCACATTTTTTTAATGGAATGCCAAATAAAACATTGAATTCATTAAACCTTTAAAAGTGTTTTAACACAATGACTAAGTCATAACACAACCAAGCCAAGTTCATTAATAAAAAATGTCGTTGCAACATAATAACAGTGATGCATTTCATAAGAGAGCAAGTTTTTGTTAAATAAACATAAGCAATTCAAAAAAGCTTTCTAGGTATCCTAAAATATGTAATTTACACTAAAACTTCATTTAAAACCTATTTTTAACAAATCAAATAAATTCAAAATTGATATAATAATTTAATTAATCGTTCCCTAGAGCTGTGAAACTATTTTATAAATTTATTTAAAATGGAAAGAATCAAAGTAAATACTTTAAGAAAGAAAAACTTGGAAACACCTACAGAAACCTCATGCGATTGGAATGAAACTTCAATGGGAGGAAGAACGATGCCCCACGGACAAAAAACACACCCTAAATCTAAAGGAAACCCTAGATACACATTAACCCTATCATTTAGGGTTCACCCAATAAGAAACCTCACATAGAAACCCTAGAAATGTAGTGAGGAGAGGAATATGGAGAAGAGAACTTACCGTATAGAACCGCCAGAGGGAGGAGCAACCACCGTAAGAAGTGCCTGAGTGGATGGAGGTGTGCGTGAGGGATAATTGGGGAGAGGGGGTGAGCATGAGGGAGTAATGGAAATGTGAGGGGTACATGGGAGATAGATATAAAAAATAAAATAAATTAATGGGGAAAGTGGGTGTGCATGAGGGGATACAGGGAGAGATGGAATGAGTGTGAGGGGGTAAGGGAAAGGTGGGGGTTGGGTGGGAGATGAAAAAAAATAGATGAATTAATGGGAGGGGGATGATTGGTGTGTGATGAGTAAAGAAAAAATGGGGTTTGATTGGATTGAGGTGAGTGGAGAGAAGAATAAAATTAAAAAAAGTGAAATAAATGGGGGAATGATGGGTGATGCGTGAAAGATAATGAAAGTGGGGAGGTGTGATTGGAGAGAGGGAGATAATGGGGAGAAGAAAAACAATAAATAAAAGAAGCTAGGGAGATTGGAGAGGGAATAAAAAATCAATTAATTAAAGGTGGAAACAATGGGGAGTGGAGAGAGGGAGAGCATATGATAAAAAATAATAATGTTTAGGTGTGAGAGAAGGGGAGTGGAGTGTGCGTGGGGGGTTAATGGGGAGAGTGGTGCGAGTGTGATGGATAACAAAAAGGATGATTAAAACCCTAAAAAAATAACCACAACAAATACAAAAAATATGTTATTAATAATAATAATTGTAATAATAATGATAATAATAATTATAAACATTTAAAGAGAAATAATAATAACAATATTTTGATGATAATATTTATAATAATTTATAAATTACATAATTATGGCAACATCATTATTTTTTAATGATAATAATAATAATAACAACAATAATAATAATAATAATAATAATAATTTTCTTTATTTTCTTTTAAATAATTAAAACATTAATAACAACCAAATAATAATTATATTTATATCCATTTAAATGAACAATAATTTTATTAGTATTGTATATTAAACATTTAATTTATTTAATTCTAATAATGTTTTCTTATTTTAAGTAGTGCGTAACCGTAGGGACATCCAGACCGATCGGATGGTTACCTCCAACCGTGCGGCGCCCGTGCACCGACCCGAAACCCACAAAAAATATCAAATATCAAAAAAAAATTAAACATGCACTAAACACGCACCTTGAAAAGACTAACTGATTCCAAGAAATAATAAAATAAAATAATTTAAAAAATCGGGGTGCGACACGACCACATATCCTCATAGCCACAGAAAACCTCACGCACCCAAACGAGCCGTTCAGAATAGAACAACCATAGAAAACAATTTAAACCACCTTCACCTTCAACACCGATGATCGAAATAAAGTTGGGGCCCCATACACTCTCGGTGTTCCTAAACACACACCACCTTTACTTTGAAGCCTATGGCTGGAGTCCTAATGTTTGAAGAATCTCTTTCATCACAGTTAGCCATTGAAGACCCCCCGAATGGAGCTCCTCCTTTCCTAGTGCCACAAGCAACCATACTACAACCATGAAAACACCATCACACACAACACACCCCAAAATCCATCTACTCCCTCATGACACATCCAACAAAAAAAGGGTTTAGATGATGCACATGCATCACCTTTTTACCTTAAATAAGAAACTTAAGAAGGTAAAGACACCCGAAAAACACTCCCCTTTGAATAGAAAAAAAACTCCCTAAGAAGAGGACACACTCCTATGAAAAAATCAATTCTTAAAGGATTCTACGAAATCCACCCTCTCTCTTCAAAGATAACTCATGCTAGGAGACATCACCAAACATGACCCTGGCTTCGAATGAAATCACTAAAAGACTTTCAAAGCATCAGTTAGCTTCGATAACTCTTAACCACCTTCACCCTTCCCCGCTGGATTTACATTCACCTTTTCCAGGGAAACCTTTAAACACAATGGTGTCAAACATCATACTTGATGACTCATACAATTGAAAGAGACTAAAACTCCCTTCAACTCCACTCGCATATGTCATCCTACTATGAGATGATCCACTTAACCAAAAAGTAAACATGGATAGACATAACACTATCACTAAAAAGGAAGAGTCCTTGCTTTAGTCAACTAGAGGTCTCTCCAACAACAAATTACCCATGTAAACACTTAAATTGCATGTTAATACTTTATGGGGGGGGGGTGCACTAGTCAAAAAGTAAACCATGAAACCTATCAAAATGGTGCAATGGACAAGACGCACTGCAAGTGAACACTAAATGTGTAGAGGGTTCCACTTCAAGGGATTCCCAAAACACTTTTAAAAAGAATCCACTAACCACAAACTTTCACACCATCTTACCAATAATAATTCAAAATCAAGACACAAATCAGCCAAAAAGGATTATCAGATCAAAATGAATAACATCCAAAATTTCCAAAACATAAGGACACACCACACAATCACCATTTATTAAAAATCCAAATTTTAATTAAATAAAACTTTTTGAAAATAAACGAAGATGGTGGGTTGCACAAACACCAATGGTGATCCATGATCCTCATACATGGAGGTTACCATGCCAAATGGGCACCCACCTCATGTTAGTCCAGACACTCATCCTCTCATTCCATTAACCATTTCTCCTTCCACATATACCCTTGCATGTGGTTTCCCATGGAATCACCAAGGATCAAAACTAGACCTTTCCATTATTCAAAACCAAAACATTCAACTCACACTTTTCAAACCTTACACATAATTTTCTTTTTAAATCACTTAATTTTAGAACATTTTCCAAGAAAAAATCATTTTTACATAAAACCAGATTTCCATGAATCAAAAACAAAGAGACGAGGAATGATGCAAGAATAAAATAGTATCAGTGGGTGACTAGAACATATGGTCAGTGGCCATACGACAATCACAACACCACCACGATGGGTATTCTACGATAGAATCCCTGGTTCCATATGAAATTTTAGACCATGTGAGCTCACTGGGACCACTGACCCTACTTCCTTTTCATTTCCCCCAACCAAAAGTAATGCCAAAGACCAAAGACTTATACAAACCCCAATTTAATCTAGTAACTCGAGTCCCGACATGAGGTTTTCTAGCCAGACACCTTGCTCGTAAATAGAACGCTGAGTTCTGACACCCTTAACTTTGGAATTCCTTGACTCTATTCCAAAATAACACGACCCAAGAGAGAAAATCTACTCTGATACCATTTTGTCACGAACAAAGCCTGGTCTCCATCAGACTCGGCACCCGACACGGTCCGCGGAAAGAATTGAGGGGAATTTCTAATCCCCACAGGCTGACAGAAGTGAACGAGTATCAAAATAGTACAATGTAATGATTTACCAAAAATAAGAGACATAAAAACAAGTAACTACTTTAATGGAAATAAATTGATTTTATACAACCAATTAAACCCAAAAAACATTTCATATTTAAAGACCTACAACTTGTACTAACAACACAAGAGAGACAACAAAAAAAGAAAACTAAAAATATAACTCAAACCACCAAGAAAAAAGAGAGGTGTAACATCCACAAGCTACCAACACCAACCTACACAACAAAGACCATCAACAACCCAAAAGACCATTTATGAGCACAAAACCAAAACCTGGAATACAACAGGAAGAAGGTCTACATATTCCCAAATGTGTATGTAGGGTGTGAGATAAGATCCCAGTAGGAAGTCACCCAATAAAAAGGTTCCATGTATAAACATTAAATGATAAATACATTTACAAGCTTAATAAATGAAAGGACACAAAATCTGGAACTATTTTCAAGAAATAATTTCTATAAAAAACAATTTCAAAAAAAAATTAAATTAAAAAAACACCCTTTCCTTATGAAAATATAAACCTTCAAGAAAACCCAAAATATACACTATAGTCCGACAGTGAGTGTAAATTAGTCTAGGAGAACAAAATGTGGGAGAGGCCATGCAGGTACTAGAAAAAAGAATGGGACCCTAGAACATCACGTCTTGGTGAACATTAGTATATGAAACACAACAATATACATTCTCATGAACGAGCCACAAGTAGAGAAACTCATCCATAATCTAGTGGTCTCAAATCATCACAAAAGTTTAGTTAGTGTTGTAATCATCAAACCAGCTAAAATAAAATGTGCCAAATATGCTTCTGTACCACTAGAACACTAGATCCAGTTTTCCCACCTAGTACCCAGGATTCCCATTTATTCGAAAGATATTCCAATTTAACATTTCATGTCAAACTCAGATGAACAAAAAAATAGGGTGTTACCTAAACCCAACTCCACACTTTCACATGCACAAAATCCATTTGAAATAGTATACATAATAAAATACTTTACAAAACTCAATTAAAACAGTTTTTCATCATTAATTTTTTATATTAAAACATATTAAATTTTTGTAAAAAATGTATTTAAAAAGAAATATAACACATCTTAACACACAAAACCATCCTATCCCTTCTTCATGACCAAACACACTCAACACGACATCAAGAACACAAACTGAACAACTTACATCAATTAATAACCAAACAGTACAGTTAAAAGACCAATTTTCCAACTAAACAAAACACTATAAATTTTATTAATAAATTTCACAATATGACACATGACATTAAACACCAAAGACTCACTCAACCACTTTTTGGATAAAATTCAAATGAACTCCACACCAAAACATAAACCATACACTTTGCAGATTTTTACAAAACAAACGCACAATTTGTAAAACACTATTAAATAGTTCAATGTGGTTTTTCATAGAAAAAACCTACTCATCCCAGACAAATCCTTCAATTATGACCAAGAACATGCAAAACCATGTCAAAAACACAATTAACACCACTTTCACAGATGAAAAACTAACTACAAATATTATTAAAATAATAACGATTGACTAAATACAAGTTTTCATCCAAAGAATGCACCTACACCACATAAAAATGCTACCAAACAAATCTAAAACATAGATAAAATCAAGAAAACCAAATCCTCACACAAAAAAATTAATCAATGAAAATTATAAATTAATTATGTATAAAAATTATCATTAAATAATTTTTAAATGTGGAACCACCTAGATTTGGTGGAGAAACCCCTAAAATTGGTGTGAATTTCATTTCTGCTCTAAACGATCCACAAGAGAATCCTAAAAAGTTAATTTGTAACAAAAAACGAGAAGATTAAACAAGATTCAACTCTTAACCCAACACCCTACCCACTGAAAATATAAAATACCAAAAATATCATGGGTAAAACCTTAGAAAAGAGGAGGGGTTTACCTAGAGGGGAAACTGCCGGAGGGAAACCATCCAGTAGGGGTGTGATGCCAGAGCTTCACTAGAATGGAGGAAGGAAGTTGGCTAGTGTGGGTCATGACACAAAGGAGTATCTGGTCAGGAGGGTGGTGCGACATGAATCTATTTAAGGGTGTAAGTGGAGAGTTCGCAGTGAGGAGAGGGGGAGGTTTGTGCATGACTGTCACTGGATGGGAGGAAGGGGAGGCGGGTGAGAGGTGCTAAGGGAGGTGGCTAGATTAGAGTGCAAGGGTGATGCTTTGAGCTGGATGGAGAGCAGGGGCATAGCGCAAAGCGAGAAGGCTGATCGGAAGATGGGTGGTGTGACGAGGTGAGAGATGAGGTCTGGCATCCCATAGGGAGGGGAGTGTAGAGTGAAGAAGAAGTGACCATGGGTAACCGTAAACCCTAAATCCAAATGAGAGAAAAAGTAATGAAATATGTAAATACAATAATTAAAATAATAATATTTATATTAACAATAAAAATAACAACAATAAGAATAATAATAAAGAAAAAAATTACCACTTATATTATAATTAAAATAATTCGTTAAACTTAATTTATTTATTTGTATCTTATCTTAATTCATCCTCATTTATTTAATTTTACTTCATTTATTTGTTTTGAACATCAGGAAATCCATGCGGGGAATCAGTTGAGGTCGTGCGGTGACCTGGGAAAAGTCACGCGCCTTCGACCACCCCCTTCTTGTGCGTCAGATGTCGCCAAGCCCAAAATATTCATTTATCAGTAGAATGTAAATTTTCAATTGGGCTAGGACCACACAATGACAATGATTTTCAAAATAGAATAAGAATACTTAAAATAATAAAATAAAAATTATTTTAGAAATCTGGGTGTGATAATAATGTTCCTACATATAAGATGATAACTCTATGATCATCACACTAAAACAAAAATACTAACCCTATGAAGCTAAATTCGAAATCTTGATATATAATCTTGCAATAAAATTTAAATGGAAAAATAGAATACAACATTATGATCTATTGAAAAAAAAAATTAAGACAAGCTATTTACTTATCTAAAATTTATACACGATGGTGAATCTCTAAAAAACACTCCATGATGAGATAAGAGGACCATGTGGAAGCCCCTCGAAGCACCATGTTACACATTGGGAGGGGGAGGATATGCCTGGTCAGGCTTTTAATGTGCCACATGTGGTGTAATGCACAAACCTATGACACCCATATAGGACACACATATTATGTTGTGACTCCGTAGTCTCAGATTAGGTCATGTAGGACCAGACCTAGTCCAGTATTCCACTTTACCCAGTGCATGTTAGGCCATGTGAACCTTGGTTAGCCTAGCTAGTTGTCCCCCTCTTCAATCACCAATTTCTTTCTTACATATCAAGATCATACATTGAGGGGTGAACTAGTACCCACACATTTCTTTCCTCCTTGCACCACATCAGCCACACATAGTTCTTCACTATCTTTCTTCACTAACCCCACTACAGCCAGCGCTGCCATGCCATGAATACATCCATAGTGACTGCCCCTACCAATTCCACCCTCTGATGATGTCCATGAAGCCACAATTCCTTCCCTAAACCATGTCACATCTTGCCACATCATGACCACCCTTACACAATATCCACTTTCTGAATCCCCCCTCAGTCCATGGTCATCTCAACTGAGCAATGCACCACTTCTAAATCATATTACCATCAGCAACCCTCAATGCCATCAACCACCACTTGGGATAGAAACCCATCAACCATGCATGGGTAAGAAATATAAAGAGGGGGATATAGGGTGGATATATGGATAATAATGGGAGATAGAGGAATATTGACATGTCCTTGATCTTCATTAATCTACCAATTGGCTCACATAATCAAGAACAATGTTATATAATTACTCCATCCATTATGAAATTTCAGAATGAAGTTTTATAATCACAATGGGGAGGTGTAATATAATAGAAGGATAATAATTAAGAAACAATTCATGAAATATATGTTCCAATTCATCAACCTAAATATTGAATTAAAAAAGAAAAAACACAGAAAATAATAATTCCCTACCTCAAAAAATTATTTCTCATTGATGAAGGTTGTGTGAACATCCATTTTCAGTTTCAATCCATTAAGTATTTATTTTATTCCTCCTCAAAATATCACTTTCTTCATCGCCCTCAATTCCTAGGGTTCAGGAAAATAAATCTAGGAATTGAGATAAATATGATTATATAGACATCAAGTATAGATTTAGGGTTTCTAATTACCATTATTGAAATTATAATTTTTTTAAAAGTCCATATTTTAAAATATTAATTAAATTCTAAAAAGGTAACCATCCATGGGGGTACCAAATACCATGTATAAGGTATATGAAACACTTTATTGTTAATTTTTAGAATATTTTGAAACCAGAATCTACCCAAAATAAATTTTGTTGTGATAAGTATCTAAATTATACCATTCTATAATTAATTATAATCTAATAGGTGAAGGGAAATTATAACCCATATTCCCTCTTCCAAAAGAAAAATACTCAAGAGAGACCTTAATTACAATATATTATAAATACATAATATTTAGTAAAATAACCATCATTTATAATTAATGTTATAACTAATACAAAATTATCATCTTGGTTGAATAAAACTAAATATTATTTTATACATTGAATTTAAATATTATATGCATGGTATGAAAATTATACAATGTAATTTAATCAATTTAAAGTAGAACATACCAAATTCAATATTGATGAAATTTTAAATACAGAATTATTATGTATGGAATAAAATAGAAAAATAGAAAAATAAAAATAATTATCATGTGATATAATAAAATTATAAAATGGTAAATTTAATTTAATTTTTTTTGATGTTGTGTAAAGTCACATTGATTCTATGTGAGACCTTTGATCCCACAATATTTATTATTTTTAATATTTGTTTAAGAAAATACAACCTCATGTAACTCACTAATATTACATGGTTCATAATATGTTTTAATGAATTTACAAATTAATTCCACAATATATTTTTTCTTCATAAACCATTTTAGTAAGGAATTTTTTCATTGGTCACACCTTTGATCATTACGAGTCAAAAAAGGATATCCTCTAGGTATAAGAATTCTCATCCTCTGAAATAGAATGATTTAATGAAAATAATAAAATTATATTTTTTTCAAATATATATTGTAATGTTTTCCAAGTGAAATATATAATTAAATGAGAAAACAACATATGCATTATGGATGAAATAAAGGATAAACAAAGCCTATGGAATATAAAACTTATTAACTACTGAACTACTATAAATATTATAAAACATATATAATGTATCTAATGGATGAAGATAAATTAAATTGAAGACTTATATAAAATATGCATCATCATCTAGACTATAATTACAAAAAATGAAGAGCATAGTCAAAGAAGAAAGAAATAGTCTTAGATTATCTACAAAATTCATACTGACTATCTAAGACTTATATATAGAGTACTCCACTCCAATTGAAATCTTATGACTTGATAAATAAGAGGAGTGATTTTATTTTTCTAACTCAATGTTACCCCCAAAATTAAATATTTTCACATGTTAATAATTAAATTATATGACTCCAAATTATCTCGAAGGGTTGAAATTGAAACACACAAGAAATTAACCATGTCAGATATAATCGTCAAATAAGATAAAATCACAAGAGAAGCCATGTCAAATCCAATAGACATATTTCATAATGATTACACTCCTAAATATATATAAAGGACTAAGAGACCATTTTAAGAAATGTACGTAGAGGAATTAGTTGTCAGTAAATGGATAAACTAAGACCAAAGTAGATCTGACACATCTTTATAATTCACTTTCTTTATCGTATTAATTTATATTAAAGAGAACTATTTTATCAATTATTCATTGTATTTCTATTTAATCTTTATTTCCATATTAATCCATAATTTATACTCTTTAAAAATGGAATAAGTACCCAATATTTGTTTTACTTTTATCATATCACCATTATGTCATTTTATTAAAGAGTTGTTGAGGATAAATAATTGTATTGCATTGATCATCTAATTATAGAAATCCAACGTGTATGGTATTTTCTTCTACTAATAATATGATTTAATAAATACAATTGATATGGTATTTTTATCCATTTATTATAAATTACGTAATTTTTATACTCATTATTGTTATGATTTTGGTAGAATATCTTCAAAATACATTATAATAAGAGAGAATAATTTTTAGGAACATGAAATTATTTCAGGTATATAAAATAGGGTATTAAAGATTTTTTTATCTTGAATCTCTTTAACATTTCCTCTACCATGTTTTTCTTTACTTTTTTTATTTATTTACTTATCTTACATCAGCATGTATCCTTGTTTATGTTAATTTTATATTATTTATTGAGCATAGACATGTTTGGAGAGTGAGACTAAAGTGTTCAGTAATTATCCTATAGATATTTATTTAATATCCATATTTTTTTATTACATTATATAATTTAAAATATTTTTTTAGAAAAAAAAATCAAGATAAGAATGAATGTTTATTTTCTATTTTTTCTGAAAACTAATTTCCTAGATAATCCTTTTCATACTAAATTAAGAGTTTATTTTTCTATGAAACTTATATTTTCATGCTTCAATTTTTTAGTTGGATATTTTTTTTATTTACCCTAGTTTTTTATTTAATCAGGAAATCTAATTTATATTATTTTAATTATTTTTTTCACCCTTTTTGAAGTTTCTTTTATAGGAAAACAAGTTACTCGCTGTCCATATTCTAGTTCTTTCATAGAAAGATTATTCCCATGCACTGCGAACATTTTAGTAAAAACCATGGCATGGAAAATATGATTTTATAATAATTTATTTTTTATTTGAATAACCATGGTGTTTTTCTATAACCATGCCTTTTTAATAAATATTTAACATAAACTAAAACATATTTATAAATATATTTCCATGGTTTTGGAAAACCTTTTCTTGAGTTTCATTTTCAATTTTTTTCTTACTTAGTCTTTCATAATGATTCCTCAAATACCATTTTTGTGTTTTTTAGGAAATATATATTCCTAAAATATATTAAAAACACAAAAACCAACTATAATAATGACCATGATGGAAAATAATGAAACAAAATGAATATAAATTATCTATATCTCACTGATTATCTTCATTATTTCCTGATCAGTGAGGTTGATGTAGACCTCCCACGAATTACAATGATTTACTCACCTATCTGGGTATCCACCAGTTAAAACTAATTGTTTAAAACTTTATTAGGATCTATTATCTTGTATATGGTGTGTTATCACCATCTCTAAAGGTAAATGAAAAGAATATAATTGGATAGATCAGATCGTGTTGAATAATAATGTATTATATTAAAATGAAATCTATGAACTGTATTAAAATATAAATACTTTATTTAACCAATGAGTTCAGTTAGAGTTCGAATGTTTTATATGTTTGGAAGTGATCAATGTTTTTCTTTATGAATTTTAAAAAAATATATATTATGGAATTTACAGTGGATGCCTTATTTATTTATTTAATTGTTAATATCCTTTAACATTCACTTAATAATTAATTCATCATAACATGATTCACTATAAGATAACAAATTACAATCAATGTAGGAGAAATGGATATTAGAATGAAGAATGATACCATGTATATGTTCTTAAAGAATACAATGACACTTTATAATCAACCATGTCATAACATAGGCAGTATATGGTGATTTTCACAAAATAATGACTATTTTTTTAGAAATATATCCAAAATGTGTTACAAAAATAATGAAAATTACCTTTTGGGTTTTAAAAATTTCCTCAAGAATTCCAATTCTCCAAAACAAGTTTGATTGGTTTTAAATGAATTTCATTAATTTTGTTAGCATTCAATCCAATTTTATTTATAGAATTTTATCAACATCTTGATAAAATTATTTGAATTTCCTTTTTAGTGGATCAAAATATAACAGTTTTTAGATGAACTAAAATTAGATTTATATTATTTGGTTACAATCAAGTAATTTTGGGACTTGTGAGTCTAATTTGGATATGTATATTGATTTAGATAAGATATTATGATAAAAGTGTGTATATATTAATATCAATATGTGGATAGTGAAATTTATATGGTTTTTATGAATTCTCCCTCTTTGATAGTAAAAGATATTAGATGGTGGGTAATATGATCGACTATTTTTCCCTTTACATTAGAGTACCTATGACTATTATAATATTTTCCCATGTGAGTTTCATAGAATATTACTATAATAGTATACATTTTCTTATGATAAATAAATTTTACTACACTTTTTAATTTAAAAATCACTTTAATTTAATTGTATTTATTTTAATTTAATTCATTTTTTAGGGATTTAGTTGAACACCATGTCATTTTTTGTAAGAAATATTTTATTTATTTCAAAAAATTAAAACTGTAATTTCCTTTCTAATAGAATGTTGGTTTTAGAAAAATGAATTAGAATTGAGTCTGGAACATTGAATTTTTTTGGATGATATTTTGGTAATAATCTATTAATGTTTGAAATTTTAGTATTAATGTAAATATAGTAAAAAAAATTAAAAATATATTTTGACATAAACTGTTATGTAAATTCGGCTTTTAAATAAAACTATATTTACTCTAATGTTAAGAGATTGTAATGACTCGTCCCTCGAGGCCTGTGATGTGACATCCCCAAGCCCGCCTCCGAAAGGCCAGGGGCTGGCAACCGGCGCCAAGTATGAATATTCCACAAATTAAGGGCATTTTACTAAAAAACTATACACACACACCAAAATCCAAGCCACAGGGGATAAAGAGTAAAAACACTAAGGAAAATGCATGCATACCACTACAACACAAAATAAGAGTACGATAGAAAGTAAAGCAGTAATGTACAACCATGCTAGAATATAATTCCACTAAAAGATAGACAACCGAAAAGGCTGGCCTATAAAGAAGGGGACTGAAGCTGCTGTAGGAAGCTACCAAAAACACCTCAGCTCATCTGAAATCAGAAAGAAACATCTGGTCCTGGTCCGGGTCATTATCCACCTAGGACTCAACTAAAGCATCAGTCAACTACACAAGACATGCCACATACGAGAAAAGCCTGTGTAGGGGTGAGTATAACAATACTCAATAGGGGACCCCTAAAACCACAAAGTAAAATAACTAAAAGTAAATACCACCAAGAAGGTATCGTCTTCTCAACATAGGTATATTTCAAGAACAGATATATAAATAATATCAGGGTATACTCCCCAATGATTCCAAGACACAATTTCTCATCCACTACCAGCCATATGGCTCCACTCATAACACGATCAATTATGGGAGATCCCATTACTCAAGATATTTGATAGTAACCATATAGAAAAAGTATACCAAAAGAATATGATAGAACCTATGGTCTCGATATGTCAAAATGATTCCATGAGAAGTCTGGTCTCACTGAGAGACGAAGTCTCAATATCATAACCAAATCCTTGGTCACTTGATTCTACTCAAGGCATGCTCATTCCGGGAGAACTCGATCCTTGAGCTATGTAGTCATCATAGATCTCTGTAAGAGGTCACTATTATTTGAGACATACCCAAAGAGAACACACTGAGAAGTACCTGATGAAGACTGGCTAGGTCGAGTCATGAAGGTAGGAAAGATCTCGATACAAAGATAGGGGTTCCTGCACCCAGGGCTCACTAGGGGACATCCTGTCCCTACTGGAATTGTCATCTTAGATAGGGGATGGGTGACTATGTAAATATTGATCACACCCATACTAGAAACCCTATATAATGTACCAAAATAATAATTGAGGACTGACTAGGCCTCTTGGTGCGGTACATGCTCCACATAGAACTGTTGGGGCCCTAAGAACTATAGAGTCATTACAGCCTGCTAGGTCACCTTGATCTGCTCATCACTCTGGCCTACTGGGTAACCAAGATCCTCTCTAAGACAACTCACATTCAAATACATGACAATATCTATGAATGTAATGATATCATATATCGTACCTTCATAGAGGAACCCAAGGGTATCATCCCAAACTCAATTTTCACCCCTATGATGGGATCATGATCCTGTATCGATCCATCATAATAAATAAAAGATATTCCACCAACCCGTTCTGGTCACACTAAAACTCCAATAATCCATCTCAAAAGTAATGCCTCATTGCAAGGGTCCAAACACCATAGAAGGCTCATAAATTGAACTTACTGTTTGAATGATACGGGAATTTTAGTAAAAAGGGGTCCTATTGGGTCCGGGTTCAATCCCACTCGGTCAGACCGACCCAACTCGGCATGGCTTGGGTTTCGCCGACCTGACCCATCGGGTCAACCTGACCATTTCTTCCTAGCCCAGACTGGCTGGGTCTGACCCGACCCTCTACAACGGCCCATCCCAAGGGGTTGGGTTCAGCCTGGGGCCAGACTATTGGGGTGGGTCAGCCTTCTTTGCTCGGGACATGGTAGGCGCTACATCCCACCCATTTCCTCCAATAGAATCTGCCAAACCACCACCATACATTTCTGGTGGCCACTGATCACCACCAATGGCTGATTTTGTGGGCCTCCTTCACCACCGTGGTGTGCGCCTTCAGGACCAGCATGCTTGTGGGGCCTTCCTTAGGCCACTGTAAATGCTATAGTGGTCCGTTCATTGATCTAGAAGAAAAAATGGAGTCTTTAGGTTGCATTCTTCATAACTAGGGGTTTGAAATCACACCATGATCACTTTACAGTGTGGATCCATTTGCTTAAGATATCTCATGCACTTCCTTGATCTGATTTCCACCCGTTGTAATCACACCTCTATCATGCCATGTCCCTCCCATACTGATGACAACAGATCATTTTTCTAAGGATAGATTGTGGAATGATCGATCGATCACTGAAATATGAGTTGTTGTAAAAATGAAGAACTCTCATGATGAATGAAGAATAGAGGGAGGAAAGTTATGAATCAACAAAAGGGGAAGACATCGATCAATGTTAGTTTTGATTGTGGTTTGTCGTCATTAGAAAAAAATAAAATTAAACTAAAAATAAATTACATAGGATTAATAAACAATTGATAACTAGGATAAATCTTCCAATAAAACCCCACAAATAGAACTCCCTTCCCACAAGAATGATCGAACTGCGGGTCAACTTAGTCATGTATTGATCCACATTCGCCATTTAAGTCTAAGAATAGGGAATGTAAAGTTTCAAAATAACAACCCCTACCTCATGTTGGATCACTTGTAGAAGTAAATTGAAGTCACTTCATCACATCTATCCTTACTCCACCGGATTTTATAGATTCATCGCTACTTGATCGAATCCTGACCTCTGATCCATCTTCGTTGGCAAGAGAGACTCCTCGTACTTGCCATAGAAATACTCCAAGGATCCAGATAAATTCTTCAGTGTTATGAATTCTAAGGCTGGACCCTTCCCATGATTAATGTTGGAAACACATTAACGCATTGACATGTTTTAGAATTACTATTTTTCATTAAAACAACATCTCCACAATGCCTCTTTTATGAAAGGAGAATGGGTTTCTCCATCACTTCATCATAGCATCTCTACCCTTGGAATCGTTAAAAGGAAATAATAAAAAACTTCTTTAAGTTTATTTTATTCTCCTTTAAAGAGTTCAAAAAATAAAATTTGCCCTCGAATCACATCAGTCAAGGTTAGGCTTCGCCTAAGGATATCACTTCCTTACAAGCTCAACAACACTCTCAGATTTCCAAACCAAGTTACCATTTCTGAGTTTTAAGGATTTGAAAAATAAAATTATTTTATTTTATAATTTTAGTTATGGTTATTACATTCTATGGTTTTCTCACTAGAGACCCACACCGACTAAAGTTAAGTCATTCCTAGGGTAAACCCACCATCTTGAACGCAATGATTCCCTCAGATTTCTAATCTGATCAATAATTTAAGAGTGATTCTACTTTTTCAGGAAAACCACTCATGTACGCTATTTAAAAACATAATAAATTTTTGACGGATCATTCCAGGAACTTTAAGCCTTATAATCACACATCGTCTGAGTGCATAGGCTCATAATTTTCTCAATAATTTTCTAATAATATAACCAAGGAAATTTTAGTCGTCACATTATCCCCAAAATTAGGTTTTACATCCTTGAAAATCTAAACAAGGTTTACTCAAACAAAAGGTGAGAGTGACGAACAAAAATATGCACCTCCCACTCCCACGTGATCCACTTAAGATCCCCTTGTGGCCTTCATAAATACACTAAGGGAAAATATTGTCCAGTAAGAATCCCTGATCTTCATTAGAAATTTAAACCAAAACACTCCAACGTTTATGTCCAGCTTGCCCCAGATTATGACATGCAAGGAATATGCATGAATCTCTTCAACTGTAACACATGGAAGATGTTGTGTACCTGGTCACACTACAGGGTATATCAAAGAATTAATCTACCTTTCCTACTCTATGACGCTCCTAAAATAGGGACTATTAACCTTGGATATAGCTTTCCACCCCAGAAAAATCTCTGTAACCCTCATCGAGGTGAGTCCCAAAAGAAGACATGGTATCGTTTGTCAAACACCAAAGGTCTCTTCTATGTTTTATCCCAAAACATAGGATGGACATATTCATAATTAATTCACTTCTAAATGACCTTAAAAACTCTTAAAACACATTTTTCATGTAGATTCATCTCGATCCCTCTACTAAAATCTACTCCTAGGTAGTTAAGAAGTGGGTTGACTCAGTGTGTTGGGAACCTATCACCCCGATGGTCTCATGTATCTAGGATGTGCATGGTAAACCTATCACAAAGCCCATTGATATCCTTTTCCACTTCCTTCTTGGTACCCCAATAATGATATGGAGAAACTCCTGCTAAGAAAAATAGGGGCTTGATACGGTGAGTTGACAACCCATGAAACTGATTCAAACAGGATTTAAGCTTTTATCTCAATAGGTAAGCCCAAATTCAACCTATTCTTCATCCCTAGTGTCTGACTTGACACCCACATATATATCCTGATGCATCTCTCCAGTCTAGACATCCACTGCTATAACTGCACGTCTCTTGAGAATAACGACATGCTCTCCACCTTTTGAATACACGTCTGGGGTATTTTCTATGGAAAACCGAGAACGTAAAGACTCATAGTTACTATAACTAAAATTTTCCTCTCTTACTTATTTAAGAGTGTAAGGGTAACATTCAATGACTAGAGATAAGACACTCTATAACTATCCATGAAGAATAATCACCATGAGGTCAACCGCTCCAATGCCCCATTAAGTAACTACTAACTGGATTCCTGCTGAGAGCATATGCTTCCATGTTCCTCTTCCTAGAAGTATAGAAAAAATTCAAGTCATAGTTATATAGGAACTCTAGGAAGAACCTCTATCTCAATCCCTGGTCATTATAAGAGAATAAATACTTGAGAATCTTGAGGTTGAAGTGGAAAATGTATCACTCGTCTATCTGGTAGTATCTCCATATCTTCAATGCGAAGAAAGCCACTGTTAACTTGAGATTATGGGTCAATAGTTCTGATCATCAATCTCCATCTCAACCCTCATTGGATTCACTAAAACTTCAAACTCTATGGTGACATGTCCTAGAAATAGAAGACCTCTCAAATCCAAGGAAGATACTTCAAGAGGTTTTCGTTTAGCTGGTGTTGTTAAAGTGGGTCCAAGACCATTATTAAGTGTGTCACATGGTCTTCCTTGGATTCCAAGTACAATAATATGTAATCAACAATGATCACCTAAGGATGACTATGGTGTAACACTATGTCATAATAATCCCTTCCTCTAATAGTCCCCAATATGTACCCCTATCTTGTGGAATTCTTTGGGAGCCATCCGATATACTGGTGTAAAATCAGTGCCACCCTAGGGTGTTAACCAAAATAGATGTATAACTATTGATGGAGAGGTAAACCTAGAACATTTTAAAGGAAGATATCCTTATACACATCTACCATTAAGAAACCAAATTACTCATAACATCCACTACACCGAGGGTAAGACTGGCCAACTGAATAGAAATCAGCTACAACCTCCTATTCATGTGTCCGTCTAGAGCTAAAAGGATATACCCTTTGTCAATAAATGGAAGTAAATTCCATCACTATATACGAACCACATCCTTTTCCTAAAAGAAAAATTCTGAGTATGAACTGAGGATTTAGTCTATACTAAGAATGATATCATAAGGCCTTGACGCCACTACTGAGAGATCGCAATCGAAACTCTCACCTACAAGAGTCAGGTCATACTGTTGGCACCAATGTCTGTTCATAAGGTATCCTCATGTAAGAGCCTCTAAATGTTATGATCAAGTAAATAGTTTAACCAGAACCTCCAAGTATCAAACAATATAATTGGCAGAAAGGAAATCACTAGTATAAGTGTCTATCAATACTGCAGCTCAAGTAGAATGACATAGATCGTTACTTGAATCATTCATGGAATCCTGGGGTTATAAGACACAACAGCCTGCAACTATCTTCTACCTTGTACTCTAACTCCCAAAGTTATGTATGGACCACCTAAAGGTGGTGTTGTAAACTTGTAAAAATGTCATCCACCTCCTACCGCTTCCCCACCTCTCCTACCCATCCTCTACCCGAAAGATCTGTCTTCTATCATTACTACCTCTTCTTTGGTGGTTCATCAATCACCTCTTTGACTACATCATGAATGGCGGGTCAACCTCGTGTGAGATTCCCCTTTTACGACAGGTTTAAGAAAGCCTTTTTTATGGGAACTAACACATCCCTAGAACTTCTAATAAAACCTCTGGTTCTATAGCTTACGTTGCATACCACTATTGGTTGGTCCTGATGACCCTGCTTATTGGGTGATATCTACCTCGAAACCAATGATACATGTTCAAACCCTTTTATTCATCATCTAGTTACAAAAAAATCCATCCACAACTTATTCTGAATAGATGCATCCACCTGAACCACTAGAGGTGGTTCTTCTAACTAATCATCAAGAGAAACCATCACCAGCTAAGAATCTGGAAGAAAAACTACTATGTGACTGGCTCCCATCAGGGAGACCTCTTCAAGTATCAAGAAAAAATAAATATCCTGTTACAGAAACACTGCTGGATGGAATTTTGGACACATCCTGGGGAAAACAAGATGTATCACTGATAAAAGAGTATACCTGGTGAGCTAACTCAAGAAGGACATGGAAAAACACAACCCATTCCTATATGATGCATGTACTTTTAGTTCCCTACCACTAATGTTTTCATGTACCGAGTTAGGAAAGTAGGTTCGTAGAGCCATGGTGTATAGATATGTCAGCAGCTGCACCAACACTAGACTCCCTAGCCTAAAAGCCAAACTCAAAACACTTAACACTATTTCCCCAAACCAATCTCACATACTCACAGTCCGTAAGTAGAATCAAGTTGCTCTGATACCACTTTTTCATGACCCATCCCCTGAGGCTTGTGTGGTGATAACCACAGGCTCACCTCCGATAGGCCAGGGGCTAGAGACAAGCACCAAGTAGTTATATCCCACAAAATAGAGGCGTTTTCTTAAGAACCTGTACACATGGACCCAACTCCAAGTCACATGGGATAGAGAGTAAAAGCACTAAGTAAGAAAAATGAATTCATAACACTACAACCCAACAATATAGTATGATAGAAAGTAAAGCAGTAAAGTAAAAACATGCAAGAATACATGACCACTAAAAGAAAGACAACAACAATTTCTGTCCTATAAACATGGGTACTGAAGCTACTATAGGAAGCTACCATAAACACCTCGGATCATATGATCTCACAAGGCAATGTCTGGTCCTGATCCCGATCTTTCTCCACCTAATACTCCACCAAAATGTCAATCAAATGTAAAAGACATGACACATGCGGGAAAAACCTATGTAGTGGTGAGTAAAACAATACTCAGTAGGGGTCCCCAAAAACCACAAAGTAAAATACCACTAAGGAAACACCATCAAGAAGGTACAATCAACTCAAAAAAGATATATGTAAACAATTTATATAATAAGAACATCCACGTATACCCATAAAGGATTCCAAGGCACAATGTATCATCCACTACCAAACATATGGTTCCTCTCATAGCATGATTGATTCTAGGTGATCCCACTCCTCAAGACATCTGATAGTAACCACTTAGAACAATTATACCCAGAGTATCTGAGAGAACATCCGGTCTCGATATGTCATGAAGTTTCCTTGAGATGTCCATTATCATTGAGATAAGAAGTCTCGATTTGACATCCAAATCCTGGCCATAGGATTCTATTCAAGGAACACTCGTTCAGGGAGAACTCGCTCCTTGAGCTTTGAAGTCATCCAAGACCCTCGTAAGAGGACCTGCTTCATTGGGCCCTTCCCAAATAGAACACACTGAGAACTACCCAATGAACACAAGTCAGGTCAAGTCATGAAGGATGTAAAGATAACAATACATAGATAGGGACTCATGCACCCAGGGCTCCCTGGGGGACATCCTAGACCTACTAGAATTGTCATCCTAGATAGGGGATGGGTGCCCGTGTAAATATTGGTCACACTCATTCTGAAAACCTTATCTAAGGTACCTTGAATAGAAGTGAGGACTGACTAGGCCTCTTAGTGCGGTAAATGATCCCCACAGACCCGCTATGGCCTGGAGACCCGTAGAGTCATTTTGGCCTACTGGGTCACATAGATATGCTCGTCACTTATGCATGATGGGTCACCGTGATTCGCTATAAGAAAACTAAAATTAGATCATGGGCCATTATATGTGACAGGATTGTGATCCTTCATCGTACCTTCATAGAGGATACAAAGGGTATCGACCCAATCTCTACTATCACCCCATATGACGGGATCATGATCCTATATCGATCCCTCGTATGAAATACAAAGAGAACACCACCAGCCCCTTCTGTTCCAACTAAATCCCCACTATGTCATCTCAAAGGGTCCACATCATCACAAGGGTCCCAATGCTAGAAATAGCTCATCAATTAGTCTTACACATTGAAGGATATGGGAGTTTTGTGAAAACTAGTCTGGTTGGGTCTAGTTCTACTCGTTCGGACCGACCCGACCCTAAGTCCACAAACTTGACCCAAGTATGACCCATTCCGATGTGTTGGATATAACCCGTAGGCTCAACCCTGTATTCTGTGGTTTCCCGGCCCGCTTCGATGGCCAGAACTGCTGCACCGACCCATCCTAAGGCGCTGGGCCCAGCCCGCCTGACCAACCCAGCCTGCCGGAGCATGACAATCTTCTCTTCCAAAGATGTGGAGGGCACCTTGTCCCAGCTAAGACCATTTCTATTGGTCGCTACGATGGTCTAGCTAGACCACGACCTCTAGCCACATTCGCTAATCCGCCGTCGGCCTCTGATCACCGCCCACGGTGGATGTTGTGGGCCTCTTTCAATAGAACGATGGTGGGGCCTCCCATAGGACACCAGATGCACTCTGTTTCTTCGTTCTTCAATATCATATATGCTCTAGAGTCCTCAGGTCATGTTCTTCATCATCAGGGGTTCAAAATCATGCCACAATACCTTTCCTCTGAGAATCAATTCTAGTGTGATATCTCCTGCACCACCTCGATCTAATCGCCACTGTCGTCATCACACCTCAATCATGTCGTGTCCCTCCCGGACCTGCGACATCGGATCATTGTACCTTGGATCAGTTGTGCAACTATCAATCAATTTACAAAATTCGAGTCATGGGAAAAATGAAGAACACCCGAGATAAATGAAGAATGTACGGAGGGAGGGCATGAATCAACAGAAAGTGACAGACCTTGATCAATGTTAGTGTTGATCACGACTCATCGTTGTTGGAACAAAAATCAAATTAAAAGAAAAATCCATCACACATGATTAATCAACATTTTTTAACCAGGATCAATCTTCTGTTAAAACCCCATGAATAAAACTCCCTTCCCGCAAGAACGATTGAACCGCGGGTCAACCTATTCATGTGTTGATCCATATTAATTGTTTAAATATAAGAATATGGAAATAAAATATTCAAAATAACAACCCATACCACATGTTGGAACATTTCTAGACATAGATTGAACTCATGTCATCATGTTAATCCTTGTTTCGCTGGAATTTTTTGATTCATCATTGATTGATCTAATCCTAACCTCCGATATGTCATCACCAGCAAGAGGGGCTCCTCCTCCTTTCCTTAGAGAGACTTTAGGGTTCTAGAGAAATTCTCCAGCATTATGAATTCAAACACTGGACCCTTCCCCTAATTAATGGAGGAAACTCATTAACATGTTTTAGAATTACAATTTCTCTTTGAAACAACATCGCCACATTGCTTAATTTATGAAGGGAGAATGGGTTTATCCATCCAAGTGTCTAAGAATCCCCATGCAGTGAAATGCTAAAAGGAAATAAAAATAAACTTCTTTATGTTTATTCTATTCTTATTTAAAATGTCTAAAAAATAACCTTTACCCTCAACTGACTCTGGTTAAGGTTAGGATCTGCCTAAAGAAATAATATTATCATGATATCATTAGTACTCTCAAATTGGCAATATGATTAACCATTTTTGAGTTATAAGGATTTGAAAAATAAAATAATTTTATTTAATTATGTTATTTATGTTTATTCCATTTTTGGTTTTTCTCACTAGAGACCTATAATGACTAAAGTTAAGTCACGCCTAGGGTAAACCCGCCATCCTAAATTCAATGATGACCTCATATTTCTGATACGAGCTCCCATTTAATATTGATTCCACATTTTTAGAAAAACTTCTCATGCACGCTATTAAAAAACATAACAATTTTTTGACGGATCATTCTGGGCTCTTTGGGCCACATAATCGCACGCTGTCTTAGTGCCTGGTCTCTTAATATTCCCAAGAATTTTCTAGAAATAGATCTGGCAAATTTCGAGTCATTATAGAGATGATATTGACATAGAGGAAACCACTTGTGTTAGAGGATTCACTAGAGAATGTGAAATTGACATGAAAAAGTTACGCTTTATTAATGTGATGTCTCCCTTTTGATAACTATAAGGGACTTCTTGTATAACTCTTAATTCTTTATCTATCAGTTGATTTTTTTATAAAATCTACATATGTCACAATATTTTCCATGATAAACATACTAAAATTGGAATGACATCAATCCCATCTATTAATTGAGGATATTCTTAGAAAAAAATGGATTTTCTAAAACTTCTCTCTAATATTTTAAGGATAATAATTGATATTATTGATATGAAATGTAGACAATAATATTAATGCTGATATTATATAGTTAGATAATTGATCCAATAACAAATATTTAATAGTTATTTGATTATGAAGAGATATGAATATGATTATTAATAGAGTAATATATTAGGTTTTGGTATTATTATGTGGAAATTATTATGTGGATGATATCTAGGATCATTAATTAAGTGGTGTGATTTCTTTTTTTACTCATCTTATTCGATGTGTGATATAGTCCAGTGATTGGTGGATGTTCTTGGTGATAGTATAATGGAGTTATTAATCTATTACCAATTAAATAAGGCATATAAATCTATGTTTTATGAGGTTTTTGTATATATATTGGAAATTCTTAAGGGATAATATTGTTTTATACACCTGGATCGGTGGGATCACTGAGATGGGGAGGGTGTGAATTCATTATTCTTTTCTATTAAAAAAACTATTTTAAACTCAACCTCTGCAACTTGTTAAAATCTTGATCCTATACACTTTAATTATCTCAAACTCACCTCATATGCAACATAAATAAATAGAGAAAAACACATAAGGATTTACAAGGTTCAATATATAAGACTAATATTTTTCATGTTTAGTAAGTCACCCCAAACATGAATTAACCACAATATACACATAGAATTTATAACACAAAGGACCATTATAGTCATATTAACAAATATTCACATTGTGTTCTTGATCCAAAGTCATGAAAGATAGATTTGATGCTTCAAATTTCCAACTAAAATGTGTTTTGACCCAAAGTAAGAAATAAATTTATTGGCTAATGGTTGTTTTTCCCCACATAAAGATTTGATCTTCATCTATGAGAAAAATGTGACAACTGAAATACTCTTGTAAACTTCTTCAAGTTTATAGGAATATGTATTCTTTAAAACATAGATGTCCAAATTTCTCAACTTTATATGCTTGAATACAATGTGGTTCTCCTTAACAATTTTTATACTATAGGAAAACTAAGTATCCTTCTTCTTGAATGGATCTGTATTTTGATCTTACATTCTTTCAAAGCTAATATGGTGTATTAAGTTTATAGATTCATCTTATTTTTTTTCAATTTACTACTTCCTTCTCTATATAATATCAAGTTCCATGTGAAATTATTTCCATTGTTTTTGGAACTTTAAATTATTCTAGATTCTGAGTCTTCAGACTCATTTCAATCATAGATAAACTCTTCTTTAAAATATCCTGAAGGCTTGTTAAAGAAACTCCATGTGGTATTTTCATTAAAAAATTATCTTCTCTGTGAATCATGAATAATATGATTTTTCCCACATTGTCTTGAATCATACTACTAAATTATACATGCTACAGTGTGGAGCTTGTAATGCTAGATTTCAGAAAACTTTTAGTGATGAAGGAATCATAAAATGGTCACTAATTATAGACCATGACCCTATCCTTTACATTTTTGGTTCATATATATTCACCATGACCAACTATATGGAAAATAATATCTAGTTATTTATCATAGGGAAAATTATAATCTCACTTAAGTCTTTGCTACGACATGATCTTCATTATCTTAATGTTTCTCATAGGCAGTTTGCAGACTCACCATGGTCAACAATATGGTATGTTTGTCTATATCTCCACATTATATGACCATAGTTATTCAAAAGACTCCATTAATTACTAATTATGAAGAAACTGACTACAAATTCTCATCATCATGACATAGTTAGCATCTTCTTCCTATTCCATGACCTCTACTGTGACATTTCCCATTCAATCTTCCCATTTTTATAGTCGTGGTAATCTTCTGTTTAGTATGGTCACTCCTCTTTTGAAAGTATCAATCACTTATTTTCCTATTATATCTTAATATGTTCTTGAATTAATGTTTAAATTATTAAGTTTGATTTTAAATACATTAAGAATATCTCAATTTCATTATACGATTTATTCTTCTTTTATTAAAAATATTTTAATTATAGAAATCTCATAATTTCATTTCTTCCACAAAGTATAATATGATATTAATACCTTAAAATAGATTATAAGATTATAAAATATTTTATGCATTCCTTGACAATGTATGTTCTCCATGAAAAATTTTACAACACAATGAATGTATTATATTAAATGAAGTAATATCTTATATAGACACTTCTCAAAGTCTTACATGAAAGAAAAAGTAACACATGGCTTGGTAAAAAGACATAAACCATCTCTAATTCGTATAGTATCACCTTTATTTTTATGTATTTCCCATTTTTCCTTCATAAAAACAAATTCATATGAACCACCAAAATTAATTCATGTTAGTGAAGTCATATGATCTTATCAATGTCTTACACATCCATCCAAAGTCATGTGCATTGTACTAAATTTTTAGAATTCACTTAATTTGAACTGAGGTTACTTAATCTATGTAAAACCCCAAGATTCCACGGTACGTTTCCCTTCGAATAATGCGATAGCGTGTGTTGTACGCAACCTCGAGTTCTAACACACACCACAACTAATTAAACTAGCCGTTGTGAATAGTAATACCTACTTTTTGAAATCATATATATTTTATATTTCAAAATGGACTTCATTTTTGGATTCGGAATATTGAAATTAGCCTAGGGTGAAATTTTGGTACTTTTCGGATAACTTTTATATTTTGATGAATAGTGAAAATTACAAAATTTTAATTAAAAACAACTTTTTTAATCAAAATAATTAATATTGATAAATTATGAATTTGAGTGGTTTTAAAGAATATTTAGAATATATTTTTACCATTTAATTTAATGTTTGTCATTGGACAAAATTTCACAATTAAACCAGACATAAACAAGTGTCAATCTTTTGATAGTTATTATCTCTTAAAAACACGCTTTTTTATTTTAACAACGGGAATTAATTTTAAATTAATTTCTGCCACTTCTGTGTTTTGAATTTGGAAAAATGGATTACATATTTGGAATCAGGATGTCCAAATTATGTAAATAGGTAACTTTTATTTTTACACATTTTGAATAATTACTGCGGTAAATATTTTATTTACCATGGTTAAAGGGTAAATCCGGTAAATAAGGGTTAAAAAATAATATTATAATAATACAAAATTACCCTAAAACGTGTCCTAACCTTATTGGTGGACACATACCCGACCCTGGGCATCCTTGGGTCGATTTGGGGACCCCTTAGAGCCACTTGTATGTGGTAGGGACACATTATATTAATAATGTTAAAATAAAAATAAAAATGGCATAAGCTTACATCTTTTAGAAGAACAATTTTTACATAGGGTTATTCATGTTGGATTTTCGATTATAAATATTAATTAGAAAGCTAAAACGATTTCCTACGTAATTATATTTTATTTATAATTTTTAGAAATCAAATAATTTAAATTATTAATGACACAATAATGATGCAATGTTTACCTCATTAATAAATCATTTAAATAAATAAGATTATAATGATTAACATATTATCTAAAACCTGTCCAATTCTTATTGGTTGATGTTATTTAGAATATGAGTCATCTTATCTTCGACCTCAATGATTTTTGGACCATTATAAACCGAATATAATTATATTATAAAGTAATACTTTCACTCTTTCGTAAAGAGCCCCTCCTCTCCCTTATAAAAGGAGACCACTTCTACTCATTCCTCACACCTCTCAAGCCACTTGGCTCGTACAAACCCTGCCCAAATAATCTCCCCACATCCCTCTCCTCCTCCTTGAAGCTTCCTCTTAGGCACAAAGCATTTCAAGAAGTCCTTTGGTTCCAACCAATGTGAGTTACCTAAATTAAAGGTAACGATTTCTCTTAAATTATTTTCATTTATTTTGCTTCTCCAACCCCCAAACTCTTTTTATTTCCTTTCTTTTGTAACAACACCAGTATCCACAATATACTAGGATGTTGTTATAAGAAGTATTCAAACTACACATACACACAACTCCATCTAATGGATGATGAACATAATGTTTCTGTGGATGGCAAACTAACGCCTCACGAAACGATGATTGTTCAAATACATCTTACCGCCTCTCATGGTGGCCATTATGATGGCACTGTAATTAAATATGATATTAATGATATATATTTCATATATAAGCTTCTGTAATTCAATTTTATTTCATATCATTATTCGTTTCATGTTGTATATACATACGATAATTTCTTTTGAGGAAGTGCGGACTACCGCCCCATTAAAATGATATGACTCGTTCATACCACACATGGAACGTATAAAGGATGGTGTTAATGAACTTAAGTAACATATATAAAATATTATATTATACTGTAATAGTAATATACCTATGTATCATTTGGATTCAATTCTTTTAAAACTAAAAATTAAATGGAAGTAGCGTTCGTGCGTACGTACGGACTACCGTCTCCACGAACGCGATGAGATTCATTCTCCATCGTATCCATTCAAGTATTATTCTCATTTTAGGGTTAAAAATAATGTTAATATCATTCGGATTATGAATAAGATATAATCTATCCATTACAAACATGTCTTACGTAACCAAACATTTAAGAAGAACGAATCGATTATCACCCGAAACGACGATAATACTAAGATATTATTAATAAAGCAATGTTAAAAGATCATATATGATATCATATTAATGTATATGATTATTGTATAATTTAATAACAATTATTTCACCATTATATAGGAGTTTAACCTACCCCAACAAAGGAAAAGTACAAGGTAAGGGTTTATTTCGCAATCTCTTCATTATCCGAGGTTGTTTATACATAATTATCTACTGGGACCTCGTAATCATCCACGTCCATGTTTCTTCAAAATGTATTTCAAAACATTTTTAATATTTAAAAGAATATGGGTTAAAGTCATTTATACCCTTGTTTTCCCTTTTATAAGAGGTTTATAAGGGAATCTTTCCGTCGTTTTCCAAACAAGGCACTTTTAACCTTTTCGACACAATTAAGATAAGAATGTTTTTTTAACTTATACGGCGGGTGCGGTTATTTTCCGCCGTTATAAAATCGTCAAAGCTTCCATTACAAGCTTATAAGAATATTTTCAAGAAAATTTTTTATTTTATATGGCTCTTAAATGATTTCAAAAATAGAAATATGTATTTCTCTAAAAAGTGTTTTGATTTCATCTATGTCAACATCCTTTGACGGATTTTACGCTTATTTGAAGTTGATTTATTATGATACAAAACTTCTATATTGTATTGAAGGTTTTGTGATATGTTTGACTGTGGATGTGCTATTTTTATACCATTCATAGTTTATGGTGAAATTATTGACATTTCGTATGCTAGTTTTAATACGAATGTTTATGTTATGTTTAAACCTTTTCATATGGGAATGCATTGGACTAAGTAAGTGACGGGTGGAGCCCGCTATAGCTCCTCGATGCATCGGTAGGTCTCATGAGACAAACTAGTGTCTTGGCACAAGGCCTTGGAAAAAATCTTATTTGTAGTCTTGGCACGAGGCCATGGCTATGTGGTTATGATAGTCTTGCATTATGCATTCCAACATTATGAAAGTGTTTATTGATATTGCATGGGATTATTCGATTAGTAGAATATCCATGTGAACAAGTAAATGGAATTATTTCATTTTACTTTTGCCATACTATGTTGAAGTTCAAGTTTAAAAGGCTTTTGTTTTAGTAATTCATTGCCTTAAATGTTTATGCTTGAATGTTCCGCTATATTGTTATCCTTACTGGGCATTTGAGCTCACCCCTTTTCTATGTTTTATTTTTCCCAGGATGTGAAGATGTAAGTTATGAATGACCTGTAGGGATATTATGCGGGGATTATAGTGTGGACTGTGGAAACATTATGTTGTTGTAGTAGTTTTTCTTTTTATGATGTGGCCATTATGATGGAACTGTAATTAAATATGATATTAATGATATATATTTCATATATAAGCTTCTGTAATTCAATTTTATTTCATATAATTATTCGTTTCATGTTGTATATACATACGATAATTTCATTTGAGGAAGTGCGGACTACCGCCCCCTTAAAATGATATGACTCGTTCATACCACACATGGAACGTATAAAGGATGGTGTTAATGAACTTAAGTAACATATATAAAATATTATATTATACTGGAATAGTAATATACCTATGTATCATTTGGATTCGATTCTTTTAAAAATAAAAATTAAATGGAAGTAGCGTTCGTGCGTACGTACGGACTACCGTCTCCACGAACGCGATGAGATTCATTCTCCATCGTATCCATTCAATTCTTATTCTCATTTTAGGGTTAAAAATAATGTTAATATCATTCTGATTATGAATAAGATATAATCTATCCATTACAAACATGTCTTACGTAACCGAACATTTAAGAAGAACGAATCGATTATCACCCGAAACGACGATAATATTAAGATATTATTAATAAATCAATGTTAAAAGATCATATATGATATCATATTAATGTATATGATTCTTGTATAATTTAATAACAATTATTTCACCATTATATAGGAGGTTAACCTACCCCAACAAAGGAAAATTACAAGGTAAGGGTTTATTTCGCAATCTCTTCATGATCCGAGGTTGTTTATACATAATTATCTACTGGGACCTCGTTATCATCCACGTCCATGTTTCTTCAAAATATATTTCAAAACATTTTTAATATTTAAAAGAATATGCGTTAAAGTCATTTATACCCTTGTTTGCCCTTTTATAAGAGGTTTATAAGGGAATATTTCCGTCGTTTTCCAAACAAGGTTCTTTTTAACCTTTTCGACAGAATTAAGATAAGAATGTTTTTTTAACTTATACGGCGGGTGCGGTTATTTTCCGCCGTTATAAAATTGTCAAATCTTCCCTTACAAGATTATAAGAATATTTTCAAGAAAATGTTTTATTTTATATGGCTCTTAAATGATTTCAAAAATAGAAAGAGATATTTCTCTAAAAAGTGTTTTGATTTCATCTATGTCAACATCCTTTGACGGATTTTACGCTTATTTGAAGTTGATTTATTATGATACAAAACTTCTATATTGTATTGAAGGTTTTGTGATATGATTGACTGTGGATGTGCTATTTTTATACCATTCATAGTTTATGGTGAAATTATTGACATTTCGTATGCTAGTTTTAATACAAATGTTTATGTTATGTTTAAACCTTTTCATATGGGAATGCATTGGACTTAGTAAGTGACGGGTGGAGCCCGCTATAGCTCCTCGATGCATCGGTAGGTCTCATGAGACAAACTAGTGTCTTGGCACAAGGCCTTGGCAAAAATCTTATTTGTAGTCTTGGGACGAGGCCTTGGATATGTGGTTATGATAGTCTGGCATTATGCATTCCAACATTATGAAAGTGGTTATTGATATTTCATGTGATTATTCGATTAGTAGAATATCCATGTGAACAAGTAAATGGAATTATTTCATTTTACTTTTTCCATACTATGTTGAAGTTAAAGTTTAAAAGGCTTTTGTTTTAGTAATTCATTGCCTTAAATGTTTATGCTTGAATGTTCCGCTATATTGTTATCCTTACTAGGCATTTGAGCTCACCCCTTTTCTATGTTTTATTTTTCCCAGGATGTGAAGATGTAAGTTATGAATGACCTGCAGGGATATTATGAGGGGATTATAGTGTGGACTGTGGAAACATTATGTTGTTGTAGTAGTTTTTCTTTTTATGATGTAATGTAAAACTTATGAATATATCTAGTGTTTCCAAGGCTACCAAACCAATCGGTCTTTCGAGATTTGATCTTTCTTGTGATCATGCCAATGTTATGTAATAATGCACCGACTCTGGGTAACTGGGGTCGGGGCGTTACAGTTGGTATCAGAGGAAGTTTAGTACAAACCTTGGAAGCTAGATTTAGGTAAACTCTGATTAGAGCACGTAAACCTAAGATGAACTGTGAGGATTAGTATTGAAGAACTTCCTAGAATTTTGGTATTGTAGAGATTTTGTGAGTTTTCCGAGCAATACATCCCTGTCTGGATACGAGCAGGTAGAGGCGGCTCTGGCACAGATGTACCTAGGGGTAAAACCCGAAAACACCGCTTTGAGCTAGACTCGAACGGGAACTGGTGCACGACAACGGGCCTTGCTGCACTCTTGGTTACGACACTCCCGGGGGATATGCATAGGATAACTCTCATTTTCTTTACAAATCATTATGAAGGGTTTATGAGTATATACTTCCTCAAAGAAAACATTTTTATTATTATGGATTATATCCATAAATAGTTCAATTTATGTTAAGTGTTTTATAAGTATGGGATTATGTATTTTGATTCATAAACTGATCTAGTTTATGCCATTGTTTAGAAATGGCGCCTAGTGGAAGAAATGGAAACCGTATCAATGCACGCACTCCATGTAGGGATTTCCCTCCTGCTCAAGATAATTATAGTGGGGCTGGTGATGAAACTGGTGCCGATCAGCTAATCACCATACTGGGACAACTTACTCAGGTTATGAATAATAACCTTACCCGTATGGAGCACCCTGATCCGCAGCGTGGAGGATCAATGTTAGATCGATTCATGAGGCAACAACCACCAACGTTCAATGGGAGTACAAATCCCTTAGTAGCTGAGCAATGGATAAATTCCCTAGAGAAAATATTTTAG
This sequence comes from Viscum album, assembly GCA_963277665.1. Lineage (NCBI taxonomy): Eukaryota > Viridiplantae > Streptophyta > Magnoliopsida > Santalales > Viscaceae > Viscum > Viscum album. Next base: position 1,751,102,580 of record OY728141.1, on the reverse strand, counting down.
GCTTTGGGGAGCAGTGAAAGGGAAAAAGTTATCATGGCAGTTTACCGCCTCACTGGAGATGCTGATCAATGGTGGTCATTGATTCAAAACATGAAGGAAGATGATGAAGTATCAAATATGGAATGGAGGGAGTTCAAAGATCAGTTTTTAGAAAAATACTTTCCTCGTGACCATCGAGCAGATATGGAAAGGCAATTTCTAAGTCTGAGACAGAAGGAGGATGAGAATGTCGCAAAGTGTGAGGCTAACTTTACAAAGTTAGCAAGGTACGCTGGTGATTATATACGCAACCCAAGAAGTAAGATTGATCGTTTATTTGATGGGTTCTTTATTTATAGTGATGCATCAAAGAAAGGACTTGGTTGTGTCCTTATGCAGAATGATAGAGTTATTGCCTATGCATCACGACAGTTGAAAACTCATGAACAAAACTATCCTACTCATGATCTTGAGTTAGCAGCTGTGATCTTTGCTTTGATGATATGGAGACACTACCTCTATGGTGAAAAATGTGAGATTTATACTGATCACAAGAGTTTGAAGTATATTTTCTCACAAAAAGAACTCAACATGAGGCAAAGGAGATGGCTTGAATTACTCAAGGATTATTATTGTACGATACACTACCACCCGGGGAAGGCAAACAAGGTGGAAGATGCTTTGAGTAGAAAAGACCATGGAGTTTTGAACAATATGAGAATTGAAAGGGATCCAATTTTCATGGATCTAATGAAGATGGACATGGGAATAACCAGGGAAGGTGAAACATCAATGCTTTTTCAAATGGTTGCCAAACCATCTTTACTAGAAAGGATTAAGAGTTCTCAGACCGATGATGAATAATTTCAGAAGAAGATTAAATCTATGAATGATGGGAGATTGAGAGACTTTGTGTATGAAGATGGAATTTTGAAATTCGGGAAGAGACTTTGTGTTCCCGATATACCTGATCTGAAAAGGGAATTGCTGGATGATGCTCATAGTTCCAATTTCTCAATACACCCTGGGAGCACCAAAATGTATAGAGATTTGAAGGAACATTTTTGGTGGGACAACATGAAGAGGGAGATTGCTGATTTTGTGTCAAGATGTACGGTTTATCAACAAGTGAAAGCTGGAAGGCAACAGCCTGGAGGAGTCATGCAACCTCTTCCCATACCGGAGTGGAAATGGGACAATATTACGATGGACTTTGTCATGGGGCTACCAAAGAATCCTAGAAGGAACGATGCAATATGGGTTATTGTTGATCATCTTACCAAGTCAGCACATTTTCTTGCTATAAGAGAAGATCTACCCCTGGAACGTCTAGCGAGACTATACATTAATGAAGTTGTGAGACTTCATGGAGTACCCCTATCGATTGTTTCTGATCGTGATCCCCATTTTACTTCAAGATTTTGGAAAAGTCTTCAGAAATCCCTGGATACTGAACTTCATTTGAGCACTGCTTACCACCCTCAGACAGATGGACAATCAGAACGGACTATTCATACCTTAGAAGACATTTTGAGATCTTGCTCACTTGATTTTCAGGGTATGTGGGATCAATATTTACCACTGGTATAATTTTACTATAACAATAGCTTCCATTCGAGTATTCAGATGGCACCATATGAAGCGTTATACGGAAAGAGATGTCGTACACCAACCTGTTGGGATGACGTTGGTGAAAGAAAACTTGTAGGCCCATAACTGGTGGAGGAAACGGTGGAAAAGGTGAAAGTAATCCAAAATCACATCAAAGCAGCTCAAAGTAGGCAGAAGAGCTATGCCTATAATCGAAGATAGGATTTGGAATTTCAAGTCGGTGATCATGTTTTCCTGAAGGTATCTCCATGGAAGGGAGTCATACGTTTTTGTAAGAAAGGTAAATTGAGTCCCAGGTACATCAGACCTTTCGAAATTCTAGAACGAATTGGGGCTGTAGCTTACCGATTGGCAATGCCGCCAAGCCTCTCCAAAGTTCACGATGTGTTCCACGTATCTCTGTTGAGAAAATACATGCCCGAACCAACGCATGTACTCACCTATGAGGAATTAGAACTGGAACCCGATCTGTCTTATTGTGAAGAGCCTGTCAGGATTCTTGATACAAGAGAACAAGTACTGAGAAACCGGACGACGCGTCTGGTAAAAGTTTTGTGGAGAAATCATAAGATGGAAGAGGCAACGTGGGAACCCGAGGAACTTATGATGAAGAACCACACGAGTCTTTTTATGCAGTAATACCCTAGAAATTGCGAGGACGCAATTATTTGAAGGAGGGGAGAATGTAACACCCCAAGCTTCCACGGTACGTTTCCCTTCAAATAATGCGATAGCGTGTGTTGTACGCAACCTCGAGTTCTAACACACACCACAACTAATTAAACTAGCCGTTGTGAATAGTAATACCTAATTTTTGAAATCATATATATTTTATATTTCAAAATGGACTTCATTTTTGGATTCGGAATATTGAAATTAGCCTAGGGTGAAATTTTGGTACTTTTCGGATAACTTTTATATTTTGATGAATAGTGAAAATTACTAAATTTTAATTAAAAACAACTTTTTTAATCAAAATAATTAATATTGATAAATTATGAATTTGAGTGGTTTTAAAGTATATTTAGAATATATTTTTACCATTTAATTTAATGTTTTTCATTGGACATAATTTTACAATTAAACCAGACATAAATAAGTGTCAATCTTTTGATAGTTATTATCTCTTAAAAACACGCTTTTTTATTTTAACAACGGGAATTAATTTTAAATTAATTTCTGCCACTTCTGTGTTTTGAATTTGAAAAAATGTATTACATATTTGGAATCAGGATTTCCAAAATATGTAAATAGTTAACTTTTATTTTTACACATTTTGAATAATTACTGCGGTAAATATTTTATTTACCATGGTTAAAGGGTAAATCCGGTAAATAAGGGTTAAAAAATAATATTATAATAATACAAAATTTCCCTAAAACGTGTCCTAACCTTATTGGTGGACACATACCCGACCATGGGCATCCTTGGGTCGATTTGGGGACCCCTTAGAGCCACTTGTATGTGGTAGGGACACATTATATTAATAAAGTTAAAATAAAAATAAAACTGGCATAAGCTTACATCTTTTAGAAGAACAATTTTTACATAGGGTTATACATGTTGGATTTTCGATTATAAATATTCATTAGAAATCTAAAAAGATTTCCTACATAATGATATTTTATTTATAATTTTTATACATCAAATAATTTAAATTATTAATGACACAATAATGATGCAATGTTTACCTCATTAATAAATCATTTAAATAAATAAGATTATAATGATTAACATATTATCTAAAACCTGTCCAATTCTTATTGGTTGATGTTATTTAGAATATGAGTCATCTTATCTTTGACCTCAATGATTTTTGGACCATTATAAACCGAATATAATTATATTATAAAGTTATACTTTCACTCTTTCCTAAAGAGCCCCTCCTCTCCCTTATAAAAGGAGACCACTTCTACTGATTCCTCACACCTCTTAAGCCACTTGGCTCGTCCAAACCCTGCCCAAATAAGCTCCCCACATCCCTATCCTCCTCCTTTAAGCTTCCCCTTAGGCAGAAAGCATTTCAAGAAGTCCTTTGGTTCCAACCAAAGTGAGTTACCTAAATTAAAGGTAACGATTTCTCTTAAATTATTTTCATTTATTTTGCTTCTCAAACCCACAAACTCTTTTTATTTCCTTTCTTTTGTAACAACACCAGTATCCAAAATTTACTAGGATGTTTTTATAAGAAGTATTCAAACTACAAATACACACAACTCCATCTAATGGATGATGAACATAATGCTTCTGTGGATGGCAAACTAACGCCTCACGAAACGATGATTGTTCAAATACATCTTACCACCTCTCATGGTGGCCATTATGATGACACTGTAATTAAATATGATATTAATGATATATATTTCATATATAAGCTTCTGTAATTCAATTTTATTTCATATCATTATTCGTTTCATGTTGTATATACATACGATAATTTCATTTGAGGAAGTGCGGACTACCGCCCCCTTAAAATGATATGACTCGTTCATACCACACATGGAACGTATAAAGGATGGTGTTAATGAACTTAAGTAACATATATAAAATATTATATTATACTGTAATATTAATATACCTATGTATCATTTGGATTCGATTCTTTTAAAAATAAAAATTAAATGGAAGTAGCGTTCGTGCGTACGTACGGACTACCGTCTCCACGAACGCGATGAGATTAATTCTCCATCATATCCATTCAAGTCTTATTCTCATTTTAGGGTTAAAAATAATTTTAATATCATTCTGATTATTAATAAGATATAATCTATCCATTACAAACATGTCTTACGTAACCAAACATTTAAGAAGAACGAATCGATTATCACCCGAAACGACGATAATACTAAGATATTATTAATAAAGCAATGTTAAAAGATCATATATGATATCATATTAATGTATATGATTATTGTATAATTTAATAACTATTATTTCACCATTATACAGGAGGTTAAACTACCCTAACAAAGGAAAAGTACAAGGTAAGGGTTTATTTCGCAATCTCTTCATTATCCGAGGTTGTTTATACATAATTATCTACTGGGACCTCGTTATCATCCATGTCCATTTTTCTTCAAAATGTATTTCAAAACATTTTTAATATTTAAATGAATATGGGTTAAAGTCATTTATACCCTTGTTTTCTCTTTTATAAGAGGTTTATATGGGAATCTTTCCGTCGTTTTCCAAACAAGGTGCTTTTTAACCTTTTCGACAGAATTAAGATAAGAATGTTTTTTTAACTTATACGGCGGGTGCGGTTATTTTCCGCCGTTTTAAAATTGTCAAAGCTTCCCTTACAAGCTTATAATAATATTTTCAAGAAAATGTTTTATTTTATATGGCTCTTAAATGATTTCAAAAATAGAAAGAGATATTTCTATAAAAAGTGTTTTGATTTCATCTATGTCAACATCCTTTGACGGATTTTACGCTTATTTGAAGTTGATTTATTATGATAAAAAACTTCTATATTGTATTGAAGGTTTTGTGATATGTTTGACTGTGGATGTGCTATTTTTATACCATTCATAGTTTATGGTGAAATTATTGACATTTCGTATGCTATTTTTAATACGAATGTTTATGTTATGTTTAAACCTTTTCATATGGGAATGCATTGGACTTAGTAAGTGACGGGTGGATCCCGCTATAGCTTCTCGATGCATCGGTAGGTCTCATGAGACAAACTAGTGTCTTGGCACAAGGCCTTGGCAAAAATCGTATTTGTAGTCTTGGAACGAGGCCTTGGCTATGTGGTTATGATAGTCTGGCATTATGCATTCCAACATTATGAAAGTGGTTATTGATATTGCATGTGATTATTCGATTAGTAGAATATCCATGTGAACAAGTAAATGGAATTATTTCATTTTACTTTTGCCATACTATGTTGAAGTTCAAGTTTAAAAGGCTTTTGTTTTAGTAATTCATTGCCTTAAATGTTTATGCTTGAATGTTCCGCTATATTGTTATCCTTACTGGGCATTTGAGCTCACCCCTTTTCTATGTTTTATTTTTCCCAGGATGTGAAGATGTAAGTTATGAATGACCTGTAGGGATATTATGAGGGGATTATAGTGTGGACTGTGGAAACATTATGTTGTTGTAGTAGTTTTTCTTTTTATGATGTAATGTAAAACTTATGAATATATCTAGTGTTTCCAAGGCTACTAAACCAATCGGTCTTTCAAGATTTGATCTTTCTTGTGATCATGCCAATGTTATGTAATAATGCACTGACTCTGGGTAACTGGGGTCAGGGCATTACAATCTACCTCTAGGATTTCTCAAAATCTAAAAAAAAAACATATTTTTTTATATATAGTCTATCAAAATCAATTAACACATGCTTTTGATTCCTACGAAGTGTATCACTATAATCATCATAAATAATTTTTTTCTTTGTCTTGACATATATAATTAAGAAAACCAAGATATAGACTCAAAGCCCCTTTTACACTCAAAATGGTATCCATTAAATCATCTTAAAATTTACACTTTATCTTTCTATCTTCATTTTCTTATTGGTAAGAAATAAAACTATAGTCCATACAGTCACAATAATCTCTCCCTTTGTATCTATTACCAATTAAATTCTTAGTTCCCAATTCATTGTTTCTATTTATACCCCTTACCATCCCCGCTTATTGATAATAAATTCATAGAGAATATACAGATATTATTCTTTTCATAATTATTATCAAAATATATTATTACCTCCATATAATTTAGAGACATATATTGATCTCATTTTTAGAGAAGGATGGAACCACATGATTTTATTAGCAAATAGTTAGTCATATCGACGTATACATGGGATAAATTGGAGTAGAAAACAAGATTGATTTAACCAAGGATTTAAATGGTCTCCATAGATTCACATACATGTGATACCAACTAAGATTCACTGAAAAAATCCATCTCTAGGGATATAAAAATCATTTTTATAAAACGTACATTTCCAGCACTCAACTCAATAAATTCATTATAAAGTTCAAGTGAAATATGTAAAATTTTGCACAAGATAACTCAATATTATTTCCAATGTAAATAAAAACTGTATATTTTTAAAAATAGGAATTGGATAGTGTTCCATTACTTGAACTACTAATTTTTTAAGAGATGTTAAGAAATTCCATATTTTTATAGATTTTTTTTGAAATACATCTTCTCAAGTGATATCCCCCTCAATCGATGTAATCATATTTCATCAGGGAAGTGATTAAAATACATGATTAATACTTCATATTTATGAAAACAATTGAATTTATTCTCTATATACCACATTATTTGGTCTTATTCGATTCCCTTTATGTTAGTAGAAATAGAATACAATTAATGGAATAAAGAATGAATTCTTGGTTACTCAAAAATAAAAATAGGGCTTACTATTGACTCTCAATCCATATAATCTATAATTATTGATATTGTTTTGGGGATTTTTTTATGATTCCATTTTAATAATGAGACACAAAATATTTCACTCTCAATTTATCCTCTCGTTCCGCTTGTTTGAATGGAGTAGTTTTATTTACCTCAATAATCAAGGAAAATTATCTTCTATATGTTTTCATTAATTTTTTACAAATTCATCTTGGGATTATGGGGTTATCATGCAATATTTTATACCATTCTTAGTTTGTCCACACCTTTAACAAAATTTTCCTTGAAATTTTACATTATAATTTGTGAAAATTGTCTCTTGAATTATAACTTATTCATGTGTAATCACTAACATTCCATTGGAACTAGAATTTATATATTCTATCTCTGTTTTTGTATCTATATCTAGTTTTTCTAGCTAGGATGTTATATATTCTCTTTTTACTTAATCATCATTCATGAGAGACTTACATTCCATCTTTAAATCCTCAGCAATTCATTAATTTTATTTTATTGTCTTCTAAATTTCATTCCATTTTAAACCATAGATAACTTCTCTTGATAGCATAGTCATACATCCCTCTTCTTTATGAACTTATCTTCCACATCTTCCAAAAACCTCCATTAAATATCTAAATCCATTTTCGGTGTATATATTCAAATTATTTTTTCTCTTAACTTGATTTTTATAAGAATTTATCCTCATTTTATCATCATAGATCCCCCTAGATTAATTCCTCTTACTTGATAAAGATATATTATCTCAAACATAGTAGGTTTTTTGAACATACCTTCCATAATAATAATGTAACCTCTTAACGTTTTGTCTTATCAAATAAATCTTGGCTTATCCAAAATAATGTTGTTGTTACCCTACTATAACTTGAACCTTATTTTTTATAGGGGAAATAAAATTCTTAACAATTTATTCTCTTCCTTTAATATGGAAGAGTATCCCTCAATATTATTCTTGGTATAAACAAGTACATGTTATTTTATGGTCTAAACTATTACATATAACAAGTCAATATTTCAAATTATTATAACCATATTTTACCCAATTTATAGAACTCTTTATTTCTCATTCTTGAGAAGATTCTCTTTTAAATCATATACTTTGGTGAAGTCATTTATTATCTTCTTTAACTCAATTTATGTTGTGGGACACATGGTTTGTGTCCCAAACAATTCCTTTTTCACTCACAACTAGCTTCTTCTTAAGATCACTCACTATATTATCTTTCTCAATCATCCCTGATTAATATTTCTTGATCTTATTAATGTATATAACTTCCTTTTTGATAGAATCATTTTTCCCATTAGTCATATTCTTATTCTATTTCTCCATCTTTCTATTTTCATTACTGAGCTATGTGTTCTTATCAAGAGAAACTTATAAATTTTATTTTAGAATCCATTAGGGTTATATCCTCTATTCCTCATCTTTACTAATTAAATAGTAAAAAACTTTCTTAACATGAGATAAAAAGATGAATTCATCATCAGAGTCTATATTTAATGATGATGAGTCCACCCTCTCAATTTTTATCATCAAATTCTTGTTCTTGATAGTGAAATTTTTTTATTCATACCCAATTTCAATATTATAGGTCTTCTTATCTTCAAAATTTGACTTAGTATCAAAAACTAACTTATTGGTAATATAATAAGAAATGTTTCCAATGTCATTATCATTTTATCATCTTGGTGCTTATTTAGATTTTATTTTCAAATTTTATTTTCCTGATTTCTTTTAAATAAGGGAAATAATATTATTTAAATTTTTATTATCGTCATCCTCATTAGATTGGATAATTTTATAAAAAATAATATCATATTTTACCTCTTTATTTAAAGATATAAACTTTATTATTTCATATAATATGATAATACATTAAGGATAACCCAAAGACATATGTTATCAATATTACAAGGTTAAAACCTTAGGATAAAATCAATTTGGAAAATTTCACATAAGAATTTTAACAATAGTAGAGTATTCTAGATTCTCACCAAATCTTCAAAGATTGCTGACTAACTCATTGAGTCTAGTGAAATAGTCATAAAATATTTCTTCCTATGTGATTTTGATATTTTAAAATATATTTCCCTAAATATGGAGTTTGGCTTCACTGACATTAAAATTTATTTTGTAACTAATATTCAATTTTTCCAAAATATAATTTGAAATATGTAGTCCCATGAATTTTTTATAAAACCTATATGATAATGACATCAGTATGGAATTGTGAACTTGTATATAAACCTCCATAATTATCATATCACCATGGGTAGTAGGAATACCTTAAAAATGGATGGAAATCTTATTGTCACTTAATCTCTAACTTCCAATATAGGTGATAAGAGGTAAGGTAAAATCCTATTATTCTAGTTGTGATAGTTCCTTCCATCAAAAGTAGGAGAAAAGTTACAATTTATGTAATTCAATATTTAATATGTCATTCACTTCTTGAATATTTTAGAGGAAACATATGCTCTAATACCACTTATGATGTCCTTTAATTTGTGAGATCACTAAGAGAGGGAGGGGTGAATTAGTGATCCATTTATTTTTTATACAAATTTACATTTTACAATAAAACTCTATAAAATATTAAATTATTTATCGCATAAAATTTAAATATATAAACCTCACCTCATATAAAAAAAATTATAGAATAATACACAATGATTTATAGGGTTTGGTGTAAAACCAAACTCTTTATTGTTATTGGTTAGCGTCCCAAACCACATATTAATGACTATATTTGCAAGTGACTACAACACCAAGGAACTTCATAGTCCTATCAACATATATTCATATCGTGTTATGGATCTTGTGTGAGACATAATATATTTTTAGCTCCACACTACCAACTACAATGTGTTTTTATCCAGATAAAAGATTGATCTCTACTGGATTCTAGTTGATTCTACACCACCTTGATATATGATCTTATCTATGAAAAAAATATATTATTTTATTTTATTATGGATACTTCTTCAAAATTTTATGCCCATATATTCTTTTGAACAAGAAAACCCATATTTCTCATCTTTCTAGATCGTCATATGATATAGTTATCCTCAAAAATTTAAATAATTGGTTTATATTAAGTCTCATTCTTCTTGAATGGATTTTGAATTTGATCCCTCTTTATTTCTATAAAATTACAAAATATTGAGTTTTTAGATTCTACTACCTTATTTTTTTATTCTCTACGTTCTTATACTTATAATATTAGATGTCATGTGAAATAATTTCCATGATTTATAGAACTTAAATTATCTAGTAGTCCCAATATTAAATATTATTTAAAAAATAGATAAATTAATCATTAAAAGACTATAATGTATGAATTAATTATATTCATTTGGTATTTTAATTCTTATAGATTTATATCTTCTATGAATTGTATCATCCTATGTTTTTGAACCGGATAATATTCCATGGGAATCTAAATTATATCATTTGGTTAATGGTTCATTCTTTAAACCAAGCCTAAAAATTTAAATTTATAGTTTTGGAACAATTAGAAGTTTTTTAGACCTGGTTAAAGGCCTGAGTGGTCCCTCGAGTGTTCTATCATGTTTCGAGAGTTTCGGACCCTGAAATCTCAAAATCGTAGAATGTTGATAAGGGTGAATTTTGTTTTGAAACCATGCACACCCCAGGGGAAAATATGTCTTTGATCCAGTGGGCCTTAAGGACATGCGAAATTTGGTCTAACCATGATAGAGGAGCCACATGGTCATGCGCATATTAAATGTCCCTTGACCCAAGGGAGAGGCACAGTTTGTGTATAGTTTCCCAAACCGTGTCTATTAACCATGCAACTTCCCCCATAAGCTGTGTCACGAGCATGGTTGGCACATGGTTTGGACAAACATGTGGCCAACCTATACACCTCATTAATGTTCCTAGAAACTACCAAAATTCCCCTCAAAACTTATTCCTTTTCATCCCCTTAATTTTCATTCCACCATGCGTATGACTTCCTTTGTGGAGAACCTCTCTTACTCCTCTAGGTATGAAGGGATATCCCTCATCCGGAAATCGATTTGATCACCGTTAGGTCAACTAGAAAACCCTCGATAATTATATAACACCTTTTTTCTTCATTATTCATTTATCTACTCTCTTTATGTGTTGTTTTGGTGGGACCTAGTTCTCCATATATTTTAGGTTTTTGTCTAATTCTTCAATTTCACTCAAACAAAACTAAATAAACCCTCAATATTGGATGTGTAGTTCATCCTAAGCATAGGATTAGTGGTCTATATCTTTTCCCTTAATGTATTAAAGTTTTATAAATTCCACCATTATTCTGCATACTAGTCATTCCATGCGATGACTGTTAAATATAATGTTAAATTTGTAGAACATAACACCATGAATTTAGTATCCCATGTTATTAAATTTGCCATGTTAATGGAAATGGAGCTTGAATTTGAACTGCCATTGTAGGTTAGACCCTTTGATTCCTTTAATTAATAAATGTTTTTCTAAAAAAGCTCCTTATTGAGGTGCGTTGCATTATAAAATGTAAAAGTGTAGTTAAAACGAAATGTGGGAGGAAGTGACACCCCTATATATATCCATTAGTGATCAAACACTCTCATAAGTGATTAGGGGATCATTTTTATGAAAAAACATGATGATTATATCTGAAATTCATGAAAGCATGGCTTACCTTATATAATTGCATGTGTGGTGTAATATTCCCTGGGAAGACCACTTAGACCTAATGTATTAAACCAATTAAAATTATTTCATGATAATGGAATGGATCCTTTTTGTTAATCAATTGATTTTTATGGGAACACAATTATAATTCTATAATTTTAATGGTAAATGGAGGTTACCTTCATTAAATCCACTTGTTTAGTTAATGGATTGGTCATACACATTGCCTCGTGTAATTAAAACATAAGTGAATGAAGGTATTATTTACACCTTGAGAATATTTTGGGTTTCTTTTTACGAAACACCAAGGATGAGCTCATGGGTTATGAGAATTTTTATTTCCGGAGCAACATGTGATATATCTTAGATGAGAACAACATGTAGCTAATTACATATATATGAGTGATATTAGTTCCTATGGAAGAATGTATTGAGAGTCACTATGAAAAGATGGTTACACCAAGTCACGTGTGATACTCAGACCCCTTTGTAATATACTAGGGATGGGATCATAGGGGAATTTTTTTCCTCACGGTGAGAGTGATAATTGGGATTCCATTTATGGATTACCATGGTAAGACTCCTTCAGCTTAGGATAATTATTACACTCTTGGGGAAATACTTGGACTCCTTTCGAATCTTTTCCATGGAAGGTCCCAAGATTCCATTAAATTTAATAAAAGACATTACTATTCTAATTTAATTAAAAATGATGGGTTAAATGTTAAGGGCTAAAAAATTATATCTTATATTCTAGGGACACGTCCTCCAGGAAAAATAACATTAATTTAATTGGTCCTTTATTCTACTTAGTTAGGTAACCTATTATTAAATCACATTACATTTTTATAGGTAGAGCCTTAGTAAGAGAAATTATGGCTTAGACCAATGCAGGTATGGCTGGCCACCTGTCACTTAGGAACCTGAGCCGATATTATTATTTTTATTTCTATTTATTTATATATTTACCAGCAATGACTGGACACTATTACACTTTATACACATAGACTAGATTATGATTTAGACACTGTTTTTGGTGGAATACTTAGTATATCTCACTCCCTTCTTGGTACACCATTTCAATGGGGTACCTTATAAGATTCTCTTTTTCACAGCTTTATGATTATGGTATGTTTCTTGTTTTTTTTGTATTAGTACAGGGGATTTGGGAGTGCATGAATGAGCCAAATCTTAGGATACTCATGGAGTTTTCCTTCAAGATTTTATTTCACTTTTTTGTATGGTGCATGTATTGTATTGAATTTTATTATTGTTGTAATTTTACTACTGTAGGAATGTATCTATCTGGACATGCATGCATCATTTTATATTTGGATCCAAATATTTTTATCGATTTTTTTATTTATCTTCTACTTATTGTCTTTCATTTATTATACTTCCACTATTTCTAGATTTATTAATGATTATACCGCTGTGTGACTCAAATCATGAGGGTATAGTCTCCCCACTAAAAAATATTTAGACCCCCTCTACTAGTTGGTAGAATGTTTCATAAAATAAGTCATAGTTGAGACTATACAGTGACTAGACTGGCTATTGGGTTTATATTCAGCCAGGTCTGGATGTTACAAAGTTGTATTGAAACATTATTTTCCTATGTCTTACTTTTTTGGGATGGTAGATAGGAGAGTGAGAATGTGTCAACCCTTGGGGAATATTTTTTTATGGGATTGTTCAACTCATATTAGGGGAAACATCATAGTGGCATGGGATGGGATTGCTGTTAATGTTAATTGTTCTTATAGTTTATTATGATTTCTTCTTTATGGATTGGAGTACATTCCACTACTTATTGATTTATGAGATTATAGTATTTACCCTTTTCATGGTATTGAAAGGAGGTATCCTTAAATGCATAATTATAGACACATAGGAATTCACATACCATGCATATTTCATGTCATTTTGATTGCATTTTTTGGATATTTTAAATTGTTGACGTTCCTTGTGTGTTTTTTCCTTCCCATTATATACTAGGTTAATTATTTTAGTAAAATTATAATTTTTTATGGTACTTGATGTATAACATGAAGTGTGGTTTATTTAGTACATCTTCCTATAAAGAATTATTTTTTATTAATTTATCATTAGTTTCCTTTATATGCCATATTTGTGTGTTTTTTACCATCTTTAACTATACGTATTACTATGTTTAGCATGCCCAATTATAATTCCAATTCAAAGGATGGTTAAATAATATTTCAGCATCAATATAAGTTGTGTTTTCTATCATATATTGATGGTGTAATTCTATTTTTCTAACCAATCATGACATTTTTGAGAAATAAACCATTTGTTACATACACTGAAACAATTATTGGTTGCAATTAAACGAGAGAAAAGTTTCAATCTATAAATTGAATGGTCACTTTATAAATTTGGAAATTGAGACCCACATAATTGATCCATAAATATGAGAATACTATATATATATATAGAAATTTTTGTACAAATTTTAAAGTTGTTAAACCTTAACTCTTTTGAAAAATTGGTTGCTTAAAAACTTTTCTCGTGACTTAACTAATGTATATTATTCTTAACCCATATGACTAAATTCATTAATGCACAACTTGAACCAAGTTAGACATTTGGGTAATGTTTTTTATTAGATGAAATTGAATATACCCAAATAGGTTGGTCATGGTGCTTGTTCTTATGAGTTAAAACAATTTAGGGTGTTTTAAAAACTTTTAATAAGAGTCCCCCAAAAGAAAGTCCAAGGTATTTATTTACATAAAGAAATTAAAAAAGTTAAAATCACGAGATCTTATTATATTCATTTTCATAAAAGGAACTCACATCAAGTGAGATATCATCTGGATAAGTGAGATTCACACCATCTCCCATGTCATCAATCCCATCCGCAACCATGTTAGCCTCCCAAAAGACATGTGTGACAATGAAGTTGAGGCCCAGAAGCATATTCATGCATTCCATCCATTTAGCTGTAAGTATCCATTTAAGATGTTTTTAAAAACATTATTGTTTTATATAAATTTCCACCTTTAACTTTTTTTATCCTATAGTATTTAACCCACTACAATTATATTAATATTATATAAAGATGGTTACTTATAGTGATCCCAACTATTTATCTGGTTTTACAAAAAATAATATGATGGAATGTTACTTGAACATTATCTCTTTAATTAAAAAAAATAAATTTTATTTAATTTTGATTTTTACTTATATGGGGTGTTAGTTAATTATAATTAAAATTTCAACCAAAATGGTGTTTCCGTCTATAAATTTAAATTGAAATTTTCTTTTACTAAGACAGTTGTGAAAGCTTAGGAATAAATGAAATATGTTTAAAATAATTCTTTAAATAATTAATAACCTAACTTTGATAGGATTTTGTTAATATAAATAATGTTTTAAAAGGACATTTAATTGGGTTTTCAATGTTCCTTGAGAATTTTTATACATAAAGTACCTTGTATAAATATTTTTCCTAACTAGTACTTGATTTTAATTTGAGCCCATTAATTTTCACCCTTAAATGAATAAGTAATTAACTGTAAATTAAGGTAATGAATGAAAATGAAACCTATGGAGGTTTTCATATCTTTAGCCATCATTTAAGGGTGGTTTGAATCCTTAATGTATTTTTTATTGAAATGGAGATGTGATTGTTTTCTGTAGGCCTATTCTCCTATAGTTGAATCAAAATAATATTCCCTAAATCCTAGTGCCCTTTTATAGGCATGAACCCATTTTTGGTTGATTATTTAACCTTTAGTAAGGCAACTGTCTTGTAGTTGGTAGCACATCTAATTTTTAAATCCCTTGATCATTTTTTATGAGAAGTTCATGATGCGAGGTTCCATTCAAGTTCCATTTGTCTCTCATAGGACTCTTGGTTATTAAAAATGACCCCTTTCCATAATGGGATATCAGTTAGAGTTTTTAATCTCATTAGGGGCATGAATATCATGTAATTCTTAATTTTAGTGGGATATACATGCCTAGGGAATATCCAGCCACTTAGTAGGTCATGTGACCCTTCTTCTCATCCTCCTTAGTGTTGGATGACCCAGGAAGTCATCAGCCTATTTTGCAGTCATATGAGATAGTAAAAAATTTGGGATAACTCTTTTATGGTTTAACAAATGTTGGATTTCATAGGGATGAAAAGACTATGGTTAGTATCAAAGATGTCTAATTTTTCTTATAAGACCTTAGGGTAGGATTAGTTGATACACTTGGTATTAGTTGAGTTTCAAAATTTTGAAGTGAACCATTTGAGTTCGTTGGTGATCATTAAAGAAATGATTTGTTACATGACATTCCAAGGTCATCTATGGTTAGAGTGACATGGGTGTTAATGGAAACCAGACTCATCCCAATACTTAGGATGACTTTTTAAAAGGGGATCACGTGTTTTTACACCCTAGTGAGGTTGGTCTTGGATTTTGTGCCTAATGATATGGAACAAATGGATTTTAATCGAGAGTAGTGTCACACATACACCTAGTGAGAATGTATCGTAGTACGATTCTAAAAAGTTGATTTTACTTCTCTCTTTCATGTAAATTTTTGATAACAGTGTTAGATTCACATCTAGGACCATGGTTAGTGGTCTATGGAACATTTGTTGTGGTTAGACATTTCGTTTTATATAAATTCAACGATAAAGACACTCATAGGGTGTGAATTATCATGTAAACCTTGGTAATGAGTGTACTTCAATGTATAAGGATCATGACCAATAAGGATCATTTGGAAATTGTCAGTGCTGATTTTAAATTTGTTAGATGCTGGGATGCTTCAATTTAAGTTGATTCTTGTATAGTGGAATACCAATAATATATTTTTCTATATATACCACTTTTGAAACATTGATAGTCAGGATGGATTTTGATGGTTTTTTGAGAGATAATTGGGTTCCTCTAGTGGTGAAGGCATCATGGTTAGTTTATGACAATGTTTCATTAGGTGAAACTGGGATTTTATAAAAAGAAGTCAACCAGTAATGGTTTGATTATTCTTATATGTGGGATATGGGTTTGGTAAGTCGGAACCTATATCGAGAACATAATCTCATTTATGATGGGAGTGTCTTAGGTATTCTTGGTAATTCTTATCACCATCTTGATATAACCTTTCCCTAAGGACGATCATTTCCTTTATCAAGACATTATTTGGGTACACTATGAAATTTTTTATACACTATGCTAAATTTTAAATGATGTTGTCCTTAGTGGGTGAATTCCATTAGAGTTGCACAACAAAAACATGACTTTGTCGAGGCATAGTTTCTCCAGAGTGATACTTGGGTTCCAATTTAGTATCACCTTAGATAGACTCATGAACCCCTTCTAGCCCTTTGACTTGAAAATCCAGCAAAAGACTCTTTGGAATTAATCAGTGTCAATGATACGTGGATGTTTTAGATTTTTACCAATGTGTGACTTGTAAATACTAGAAGGTGGACTAACTTGGATGAGATCCTTGGACTCTAGTTTATGATTATTAGGTTAACCAAATTTCAATTGGGATCATATGGGATGTTTTTAATGTGTTGATCAAAGTTTTGTGAATCAAATATTCACCCATGTTTGTGCTGGGAATGATAGCTAAAATGGATGTTTTTGTCTTGTGATGTCACTAGAAGCTGATTACGAGAATTGTTGGATGTGGTTGAAGCCAAATCGAGGTGACTTGTAGGAAGTCATCATATTTAATGTTTGGGTTACACTGACCATCTAATCTGTCCATTATTCAAAGTGATAATCTAGAAATTTCTCAACTTTCTTCCTTTTGATGAAAATAAGTGGTCAACGATGAACCATTTTCAGAACACTGTTAGGATAATACCGATGAAAATTCAATTTTAGAAGTTCCCTTCAAGAAATTTCTACTTAACCAATTTCAATTCTGTCTATAATAATTATCCCATCTCAATTTAGTGAGAACCATATTACAGCCTCTAATGCGATTTAGATGTCAAATAGAGGAAATAATCCTATCATCGTTGTTAGAATTCTTGGGGCACGATTAATTAGAAAATTCCAACAATGTAGACACCATAACTAATAATTTACCCTAAAATTTTATATACTATGAATAAAATCACCATATTTTAGTTGATAAAATAGATTACATCAGGATATTGTATCCAATATAATGGGTTAAGATAAGCATTATCTCAATGTTCAGTTCAGAAAACAGGATTTGGCTTGAGTTTAATGGTTCATGTGTCGTACACTTAAGGTGATGGATGGAGGTGTGTTGGGAATTTGGTAAAAAAATGTGACCATTTGAAAAATAATTCTAAACTTGAGTAGGGTGGGGGTTGTATCCAAGGTTTTCCCTAAGGTTTCTTCGGGATGCGAAGTTTTTTAGTGGGGATATTGTAGTGTCCCATGTTTTTGAACCATATAAAATTCCAAGGGAATTTTAATTTTACCATTTGGTGGAAAATACATTATTTTAATTGAGTATATAAATAAGTATTTGATTTTTGAACACTTAATAGTGTTTTTTTCAGACTTTGTTAATCACTTGATAGGTCCTTTAGGTGTTCCGTCAAGTTTCAGGAGTTGTAGACCCCAAAATCTTGAAATCATATAAGGATAATAGGGGTGCACAGTTTGTTTGAAAATGTGCATCCCCCATGGGAAACTGTGTAGATGATCCATTGGGTTTAGGGGACTCACATAGTTTGGTATAACTATTCGATAGAAGCCACATGACCATGAACCTGTTGTAGGTCCCTTGACAGAGGGGAGATGCATGGTTTGTTCCCAGTTTCCCAAACTATGGAGAAAAACCATGCAACCTCCCTCCTTAAGAAGTTATATGAGCACATTTGGTGTACGGTTTGTTTAACCATGCAACCAAACCATGTGCCTCATTAAGGTTCTGAGAAATTTCCAAAAATTATACTCTGTACTTTCTTATTTTCCACCCATTATTTTCCTCTCACCCACTCGCAACACCTCCCTCATGGAGCTCCTATATTACTCCTATATATTTGGGGAGATATCATTCATCCATCCTCTAATTGAAGCATTATTGGGTGTGTTGGATTTCCCTTGTTAAATCAAAACTCCTCCATACAAAATTCATTTTTTATATCCTCTATGGATATGATATTTTGGTGTGACCTAATTCACCTTATATTGAATGTTTTCATTTGTTTCATTAATTTATCTTGACCAAGACCAAATCAAGAATCAATATTGGATCTGTGAGTCTTCCTAAGAACTAAGTATGTAGTTTATATATTTTACCTTATATTCTTAGTGTTTTATAAATTCTTCCATTGTGTCACACTCTGGTCTTTCTATGCGATGGCTCTTAAATATAATTTTTAATTTGTTGTTTCTAATAAATTGAATATAGTATAACTTGTTTATTAAATTGGTCAAGTTTATGACCATTAACCTCAAATTTTTACCTCCCTCATGGATGAGACCCTTGGATTCCTTTAATTAATTACCAGTTTTCTAATAAAACCCCTCATTGAGGTGCCCTTTCTTCTAAAATGTATGTTCAAAGGAAATGTGGGAGGATGTGACACCCCTCTATGCATCCCTTAGAGATCACAACCTATCCTAATTGTTTAGGGACTAATTATTATAGAATGAACATGATGATTTTATCTAGAATGCATGTTATAATGGACTACATTATACAATTTCATGTATGGTTGTATTTTCCATGGGTAGACCACATGGACCTTATGTATTAAACCAATGCTTATTGTCTATTGATAATGGAATGGACCCTTTTTGTTAATCAAATGCTGTGTTATGGGAAAAACCTTGTAATTCTTTATTGAAATTGTAAATGGGAATGACCCTCATTCAATCATCTTTTTTGGTAAATGGAATGGTTCTATACATGGCCTCTTTAGTAATGAAAATTTATGTGAACAAATTTATTATTTACACCTTTAGGGGTTCTCAAGTTCCATTTTATAGAACACCAAGTATGGGGCCATGGATTTTGAGACATTGTACACTGATATTTGTACATGTTATCCCTTGTATGACATCATCTTGTGATTACTTACCTCCATATAACTGATACCGATTCCTATGGGAGAACATGTGGATGAGCCCAGTGGGAAGATGCTTACAAATTGTGGTGGGCTGTACTTGAAGTCCACTATGAGATACTAGGGATGAGATTGGATGGGACATGTTTACTTTATATTGAGAGTAATACTATGGATTACAATTATGGATAACCATGGATGGACTCCCCCAAATTTAGAAAATTGTAACGCTCTTGGTGTGTTCCTAGGGTTCCTTTTTAAGGTACTCCTTGGATTGGGCTTGTATTCCATTAAATATAATACAAGAGATACATCTTCTATTTAAAGAAAAAACAATGGATTAAATTTAAGGATAAAAAATTTATAGATTATATTATAGGGATTTTTCCTCTAGGAAAAATCACATTCCTAGGTTCAATCATTTATTCCTATATAGTTAGGATACCCTATTATTACATCACATCGCATTTCTATAAGTTTACCCTCACTCAAAGAAATTATGACTCAGGACAAAGTAAGTATGGTTGTCCAAGTATCACTTACGAGCCTAAGATGAATTTATTACTATTAATTTTATTTATTTATATCTTTACCAGTCACATCTCCACAGTATTATACTTTGTACACATAGACTGGATTATGCTTTATATGCCACTGGTGGTGGCCTACGGAGTGTATCTTACACCATAATTAGTCTGCCATTACACTGAGGTACCTGAGAAGATCCTCTTGTTCAAAGGTCTATAATTATTGGATTATGCCTACACTACTGTGCTAGTATTGAAGAGTTAAGAGAACAGGACCGATCCGAAGATCAGGATGCTAGTGGAGTTAGCCATTGGGATTTTATTTCACTTTTTTGTAATGTGCATGTTTTTTATTGTAGTTCCTATTTTACTTTTACAACTTTAGGTTTGTAGCTATCTAGACATGCATGCATCATTTTATATTTAGATCTAGAAAATTTTATTCAGTTGTTATATTTACCTTCTATTACTTTTATTTTATTTATTATGCTTCCACTATTTTTGGATTTATTTATTCTTATACCATTGTACGACTCTGATTATGAGGGTATAGTCTCCCTATCGTACTATATTTAGACTCTCACTGCTAGTCAAAATTACCTAGTATATGGGAAGGTGTGCTTGAGGACATGTGGTTACTCGATTGGCTACTGGGTCCATAGTCAATCAATTCGTGGTGTTACAATAATTTTGTGACATTTGAGTCTATTCCACATCTTTCTAAATCATTTAGAAACATGACATTTTCCATAATGTAGAACTACCTAAGATGGATCTTGGAAAACATACATAAATGATGGAATCATAAAATGGTCACCAATTATAGACCATTTAATAGTCCTTTCAATTTTAGCATGCCATACAGTCACTATAACGGTCTATATAGTATAGTCTTTTCCATTTTATCTTCTTATATAGTCACCATTATTACCTCAATGGAATAGACTAGATAGAAATTTATTATAGGTAATACTGTAATTTAATAAAGTTATTTAAAACATTATGGTATTAATTCTCTCATAGTTTGTCACATGAGGTGTGTAGACTCACCATAGTCACCATTATGGAATAGTTGTATGTTCATCCCTATTTCACAAACATAGAGACTCAGATGTGTATTATTATTCCTCATCATGAAGAAACTAACCCAAAACCTCCATCTCCATGGAATTGTGAGCATATTTTTCCCATTTTACTCTAACCATGACCATTAATATGATTTGGTCAACTCTATCTTCCTATTTTTGTGGTAACCGTCTTCTCATCTTTAGCTCATTTCTCACTATCTCAATGTACCGATCCCTTCTTTGGCTATTCAATTGGAATATATGCTTGAATCAATATTTAATAAATCTATTCTGATATTAAATCAATAACTAATATCTATATTACACCATCTAATTGATTCTTCTTTTCTTCAAAATATTAAAATATTGGATGTATTTTATTTTTATATACTCAAAAAAGTATAATATCATATGAATATATTCAAATATCAAATGGGATTCTCAAACATAATTCACATTCCTTAACATCACATATGATCCATGAAAAGTTGTAGGCTGCTATGAAATTCTTACCCAACTTAATGAAAAGTATTAAATCATCACTTCTCAATGTATTACATTATATGAAATTTCAGAAGTGGCTTGATACAAATTTACACAACAAATCAAATTCATACGTGCTAAGCTTGAATATCAGGAAATTTTCATTTTCCCTTACCTAAAAAAATTCATATAAACCAAAAAAATCATACACAACACTTAATTCATACAATATTATCAATTTCTTATATATAAATTAAAATTTATATATGTTTTGTTTTATTTTCATACATCACTTAATTAACACCATATGTTCCTCAAACCACCTTTTGGCCTTCTCAAACTCTAAAAATACTTCAAAATTATTGTGGATCGTTTCTTAAAATGAATCAACACATGCCTTTGATTCCTATGAAGAACCCCACTTCAATAATCAAAAATAAATAAGTTTCTTTTACTTAAGTCTATACAAGTAAAAACACCAAGCCTTATCCTCAAAACCTCTTTTCCACTTTCCATGGTAGTACTTCACTCAAATAAAATAGATAACTTTGACTTTCCATATTTCTGTACTTACTAAAAAAAATACAACTACAATCTATATGTGTATAAAAAACTAAAATTTAGGTATATGTTATTCCTATTTTCAAAGATAAGTTATGTAATAAATAGTTATTTACAAATGGTGAAGTGGTATTGGTGAAATAGTTTATGTGACCCCATTATTAATTTATTAATCATCTCCATATATAATAAAGATATTTCAAAAAATTCCCTGATATAAATATAGGAAGGATGGATTTATTTACATACCATCCTATCTAACTCTATTAATTGTCTATATTGAAAATATATATAATTTTTCTCTATACAAATTTTTAATTTCAAAATGGTAACTATAAGAGAGGATGCAAATTTAAAGTAATACTTTAATAATTTTAAAATATGTTGTTGTATCATTATTGCGTTGTTTTGGAATTTTAGTTAGTCATATGTGGTAAAGATAATGTGGTTGCATCAAGAATTAATTTATAGAGTTTATTGATAATTGAATTATGTTATTTTAGTAAATATTGGATTAGTAATTTTTCATGATGAAAAGTGTTTGGAGGAAAATTTTTAACTTAGTAATTAATGATGGGGAGTTTGGAAATATTTTCTAGTGAAAAAGGAGGAACATACCATGCTATAAGATAAATTATTGATCATCTCCAAAACATTATATTAGTAGTATTTTCAGTGTTATGTTATGATTCTTAATAACTGGTAATTATTTGTTTGATATTGGTAAGTGTTACCTGAGAATTAAATTAAACATATGTTTCTTTGAGTTGATTGTATAAGAGTACCAACACAGATAAGTCTTATAGTAGATATATGTTATGTTACATTCATAATTTATCAGATCACGATATCACATCTCATATTCATGTTGTAGAATTGAATTTTGTTTAAATTGAATCCTTACAATTATACCTTAAACTTGTAAAAAAATTTAAATATGTTTTCTAGATATTGTGAAAAGTTTTATGGTAGACTTCAGTAATCTATTGTGTTTGGTTGCTGTTTTCCTTTTATTGGTTTAAAATCTTCTAAAAGTTGTCATATTTTTAAAATTAAAGGTTTATGGGAATGTATTTATTCATCTAAATGATTATGGAATAGTTTATTTTTGAGGCTGAAATGTTTTATAGATTGGGTGA
The DNA here is from genome assembly GCA_963277665.1 of Viscum album. Taxonomy (NCBI): domain Eukaryota; kingdom Viridiplantae; phylum Streptophyta; class Magnoliopsida; order Santalales; family Viscaceae; genus Viscum; species Viscum album. The sequence goes on along the minus strand of OY728141.1, from coordinate 1,751,079,109 downwards.
ATGAAATAATACATGTTATCTTTTGAGAAATGAATTTGCATATACTTAGAATTTGGTAACCATTTTAGTTTCATTGGATTTAGTAGCACTGCTTTTAATTAGATGGGGTTTCCTAGTTGTTTATTTGAACTCCACAAAAGGTTTTGTGAGAAATATTAATTTTTGGTTAAAAGGGTAAAATTTTAATTTACTCCCTAACTGAGTATCAGTTTGAAAAACATAGTTATTGAGTTTAAAATAAATAATTTTAGTTTGGATGAGCTTTTATTATATTTTCATTGATTTTGGAAATTTTAGTATTGGTGGTGATATTTTAATTAAAATATTAAAATATATTAAAATTATATTTTAACTATAATTTTATTTTAAAATTCATATTTTAAATTAAATAAAACATATGATAGGGTTAAAAAATTATTTAAATAGGGATGCCACCATTGGAGTTAGAAGATTAATTAAATAATGAGAAATCAATAAAAAAATGGTAAATTTCTATAATCCAATGTCTCTATTTTGATAATTACAAGGTATTTATTATCCAAATCTAGATTTATTCTCAATCAATTGATATTTTTAATGAATTTAATAAATATTGAAGATTAAAACATGATAAATAAAATAAAAGTATAATGAAATGAGTATGAATTATGTTCTGAGGTTATTCATAGATAGAATGTGGATTATCCAAAACCTGTCTATAATATTTGAAGTCTAACACATAAAATTATTTATATAATATATTGATCATAATATTAGTGTTTAATTTTCTTGTTATATTAACAATATAATAACCAACATTTAATAGTTATTATATTATGATGAGATAATAATATGGAAATTCAGGGAGAAAAATATCACAACTTTACATTATTATATGGAATGTATTATGTGGATGATAGTTCAAATCATTAATTAGGTGGTTGATTTCTCCATTTAGTCATCTCCTTAGATATGTGATGTAGTATAGTTAATGGAAGCTATTAATGGTTATTATTTACTAAAGTGATTACTTTCATACTCCCTAGACTTGTACATGGGTTAGGGGACCTGCCTGACCTGATAAGAATTACGTGATAAAAAGGACATATTGAGCATAATTTATCTAATATGACAAATAAATATTCTTATTTTTAAGTCCTAATTAATAACACATTTGGAATCAATCCATAATAAGTGACCTGATATACAACCCTCCCAGCCTGATTAAGCTGTATTATAATGATATTTAAAAGAATACTAGAATATTAGGTATTTATAATTTCAAATTAATGATTGTTATGTATAAATTTATTTAATTTAATAAATATTTTCACGAAAAATTATTAAATAGTCTAGTATTGAGTCAGTTATTCTAGTTCTAAGGAATATATGGGTCATGTTTTTTTGACTAGAACCTGATAGGCCCAAATTATATAAAATTCTAATACTAACCCACTAAATTTGATTTAAGATAATACTGTTATCTGACTATATATTATCTCACTAAAAATTCTAGTTATAGTATTTTTATGATCAAATCAAGGATGTTTTCCCATTCACTAATAGTTTTGGGTTAAATGATATTAATGATACAGAAGATTGAGATATAAGATGTTTTAGATGATTGTTAACACTCTTTCTCGCCCAAAACTTTTGGATTGAGGTGGATAATCATGCACTAGGTAATGATTTATTTTTCAACCATAACTATGGTTTGAGGAATTCCAAATTTATATTTTTTTCTCTGATATGAGATTAAATATATAGTTATTTATCAAGAATCACATGAGAATGTATCCAAGGTGATTTGTTAGGTGGATAAAACTATGGAAAGTTGATAGATGATATTATTATTTTCATAAATACTATTTATTTACACTACTACCATCAACATGTAGGGTATATGAAATATAACATTCAAAGAGGGAGGTGTATAGTTATTCTTCAAATATTTATAGGGTTACAACCCTTACTTATATCTTGGAAACTCGAGTAAGTATGGTAACACAATGTGGATTAAATCCTAAGTATCATTACTCAAATTTACGTGTATAAGGTTTAAATTGTAGAACAATGGCGTTGGGATACTAGTTTTCAGGTAGAATCAAGAGAGAAATAGATTTTGAGAGACCTTATTATTATGATATTTTAGATTATAAAATATATATATATATATTTATTTATATATATGAATAAATTGTTATTTGGTGAGCATAATGATGGTGGGTTGTGGGTAACTTTATTATAAATGATCCTAATATTTTCATGATTTATGATAATATATTGTGGTGATTGTTTTGTATATATTCTATTTATTGATATTGAGCATATAAATTAGTGATTTATGGGTGATTGGATCAGTTCTTGGGATGACTATATTCAGTATTATTGCTCACATGCATACTTATGCGTTTTATACTCTTATGATCATAAAAATTTGAAGATGTGGATGATGGATAATCTCGGAGGCTAGAGATATATGAAATATATATTAGTTACTAACACGAATATTTCATTATAACTATAACATTATTTCAATCATTACTCTGGAGTATATCTATTTAGGATTCATTTTTTTTATTTTTTATTAAATTATTTTAATTTAGAATATTGATATATTATTTAGGTATGAATTTTTTACTTTAAATTGTTATTTATTTATGTTATAGTGGAATATATTTAATTATAATTGGTTATGGTTTATGTTTATATTAATTTTCTCCCATTATCTATGTGGATACATTAGTTATGGTTGCAACCTATGACTTTTTGGAGGTGGGGTTGAGGGTTCATTTACTGTTATGCCAGAACAAAAAAATAAAATCTTCTCTATCCTCCTAAATATCGTTATAGCAATTGTTCTAAAACCAATGGGAGTATCAAATGTATTGACAGCGATGAAAATGATTTTTTGATTTTCATGGATTATGATTTTTTATCAGGGTTTTATGTTATACAAATATCAATTGTATGTTTTATTAATTTTGAAATGATGGACATATTTCAGTCATTGGACTACAACCAATTGGGATATAAGGTTGGGTGTGACCTAAAATCCATTTAATAGCTATACCACTAAATATTTAGTTGATAGGGACTATACCCTTTCAACAATAACTAAATTAAAATTAGATACATGACATTAGATGTTGTGTAGTGACCCAGACTTTCATATAAGGAATTATAATTCTGATTAAACATGTGTCATATTTAGTAATATAAAATATATTCACTAAATATATTAATATATAACATTAAATTTAGATAATAAAAATATATGTAATCCAAATTGCAATATAATTAAATGTAATTTTATGACAAAAGGAATGATTTTATTATTGGAAAAAACATACAGTTTTTATTTTTATGATAAAATTAGAAATTAGAAATAAAATTTCTTTCATGAAAATGTTTTTATAGAAAATTGGATATTTTTATATAAATTATAATTCCATTTTAGGAAATTATATGTAATTTTTCAAAGGGTTAGAAATTTGATGATATCATAAAGTTTATTATTTCGAAAAGGGGCATGAATATCCTAAGGGGGGGGGGGGTGAATCATGTTATGAATATTCTTTTCAAAATTACTACTTCCCTACTGGATATTGACCTCTTTATTATGAGGTTCACTTTATTTTATCTTAATTTTATATGATTATCTTACTGTTTCCTTCTTTATTTGATAATGATGTACTGAAAGTAATACAAGAAAGCAAGAACAAGGACACACATATTATACTTAGTCCTCCATCACTAGGAAACATGTAAGGAGAAAACAATAACAATTTGATGATATACCAAATCAACTAAGTATCAATACTAAAATTATGTTTATTATAGATCAACTCTATTCCCAAGCTCATTACCTTTAAAATGTAGGGTCAGATCACTACATTCCTGAGGTTCACTCTTGTAGCCTCTTTCATTGGCTCACTACAGGTGGAAAGGATCACCATCTTCCTCTTTATTTTCTCACTACTCCTGAATGGTTTTACACATAATTTATGGACATGTAGGACCCTTAATTATCAATAATGAAAACAACCTCAGTTGTAGATAAATTCCTTATTAAAGTTCAACTTTCATCATATTGAGGAATACCACTTTACTACAGATTTACAGGGCAATCACTTTTCAATAATTTCACAATGCAAACAACCTTCGCGAAGATCCACCTTTTCATGAATATACAAAAGTATTCATGAAGAAACCTCATTTTTCAATTCTTACAATTTTTTGTTAGCTTTAATAGCCGTTGAAAACATCCTTTCTCCGCAAAACGTTTCTCAATAAAACCCTTTGTGAATCACCTTCTTGAATTTAGAGCCTTAGAATCTTCATTAATTATCACGCCCATTCTAAAGGGGGTAGAGGCCTATTTATAGGCGTTTCATCTAATTCCAAAATATTCCATCCATTTCATCATTATTTAAAGATGATCTCCCATTTCATTCAAATTGATCCCTATCTTCACGAAGCTCCACCGGAATCTCCCATTCATAAAGCTTCTCACAACTGTAGAGATTACCGTGAAATCTTCTATTATTGATGATGCCCATTCTTGACCACCCATACCTTTACTAAACAATTTTTATGAAACCCATTCCTAAAAAAACTCATGAATTTTCCATATTTTTTCAAAGACTTCATGGAAATTTATATTCAGTGATGCTATCCATCCTATAAATTTTGGGCCTCAAAAATTTGGTAAACACTGGGAAACAACATCACCTTATGTATGCAATTTTCTATACTTATTCTAATGCATACATTATTTTCTATTTAATATTTGTCAATATAACTTGTCAAAAAAATATCTAGAATAACCCAGACGACCATGTAAACCTACTTTATCAATAACAAAAAATAGCCCAAAATACTACAATGCTACCTTTAGGGAATTTTGGCCAACAATCTCCTCCTTTCAGTTTTTTGAAAACTATTCATATTTTGACACCTTGTTAAATTCGTATTCTATATTATACCATCATTTTCTTCTTATGATTCAGATAACTATAAAATATTTACTCAACACATACTCTAATACCACATGATCCATGCTCGATGTGAGAAACAAGAGTAGAATGAAAATGTCATCAATGAATCACTTCGTTCCAAAACCTCTCATTTTCTTTCATTGTAAATTCCATCATACATGATATATATACTTTGTTTGACCACTTTTAGCATATTCAGATGTAAAAATCCCCATACTTTACAGCTTAGGTTATCATTTTAATCCATTTTAATTCTTAAAGATGTCTAAGATAAGCTCTGATAGCCATGAATTGTTTCCACATAATACCTAACTCTCATCATGTCATAGAAGAATTGTATGGTTTTTCAAAAACTTGCAACATTTAAAAAATTAAAAATAACCCTATGTCATAGCTCCACCTATCTGTTTCTCCATATGTATTTAGTAAGACATTTTATCCCATTTAATAGTCATAATTTACCCCCTTTTTCAACAAACCCAAAGGTCACTTCGTTGTGGTCGTAGGGAGAGGGGGTTCCAGATTCACACTTTTTTCAAGTGTGAGGAGTCGACTAAACCTCAAGAGCTTATCGATGACTGTCAAATTCTACTTTGGGTAAGGCCTTTATTGGAATTCCTACATCCTTTAGTCATGTAGGCACAAACTCCAACTTCACAATCCCTTTCTCCACCTTCTCATTAATTAAATGAAACATTATTTCAATGTTATTTTTCCTTTAGTGATAGATTGTATTTTTTCTAGGATTTATAACACTTGAATTATCATAATTGATTCAAACCAGAGGATTCAATTTAACTCTAATATCATTAAGATAATGCATCATACACAATAGCTCCCTGTAAGATTGAGTAGCCATAATATATTCATATTATATGGTGATGAATGAAATGAAATCTTTTTTTATTATTTATCCAAATAATACACAATCCCCCAAGATAGAATACACCACCTAAAATTGATTTCTAATCATCTGCTGAACTTCTTCAATCTGTATCTATATATCCCAATAACTCTTACTGATATTTGTCATTATACAGTAAATCTAAATCCACTGTTCACTTGATACACTAAAGTATTAATTTCAGTAAAAGTAAGTGGATTTACTTGGTATTTATTTTGTATCTTTCTGGTTTGTATGTTAAAGAAACAATATATGGTTTTGTCGCTTTCACATACAATAGACTTCCAATGAGTTTCCCATACTCTATGACATTAACTACATTGTCTGCATCATCGCATGAATGTTTCCTCTAGGTATCTACTAGAGCCATCATCTCCTTGGAATTATACATTCCAAATATTCTTAGAATCTCCTTTGAATATTTGGATTGAGATATGAATGTGAAATTATTTACCTATAAACCAAGGAAAATATCAGTTCACCAATCATTGAAATTTTAAATTCACTTTTCATGAATTATGTAATCTTCCTAAAATTATATTCATCTGATCCACCAAATATTATTTCATTGACATATACAAAAACCATAATTCTTTAATTACATTCATTGATGACACGCATATGGTAATCAAATCCACCATGTTGAAAATTGAGATTCCTTAAAAATGATAGAGTCTTTAATAACACATTCTTCGTGCTTTATTCAATGCATATAACACCTTCTTCAACTAAAAAAAATTCATTCTCCTCTTCATGAATGAGAAAACCATATGGCCTTTGAATATGTTTTATTCTTCTAGAATTCCATTATAAAACACTGACGTGAAATCCATCAGGAAAACATTGACCCTTCATTGCCTTGGTATAGCCACTTATAATCTTATTATATCAAGCCTTGAAATTGGTTGAGATTCTTCATTAACATCAATACTATCTATTTGGGAGTAGCCTTTGTACATTAGTCATGCATTTTTTTAAATCACTTCACAATTTTCATTCATCTTGTTGTGAAACACCCATTTAGTCTTCTTGAATTTCTTATCTGTTGGACATGAAACAATCTCCCATGTCTGATTCTTCTCAGTTTGTTCCACCTATCCATACATATCATGGACCCGGTTCTCATATCCATATGAATTATCAAAACATTTAGGTTCTATCTAAGATATGAAATAATATTGCTGTAATGACTACGTTCTCTATGCTTGAACTGGTGTTACCTAATCACCAATGATGTTTTGTTTTTCTATTTCAACTCGAATCTTCAGCTTTCATGCTGATATAGATTTTTCCTCCTCCTTTTAATTATTAGTATCTTATTATAAATCAATATTTTTCACTTATAACCCCCCAATGTAGCTTTCCTCCTTGACACTTTCATTAGACAACTGGTCACTATGTTTTTGAAGATTCTGATCATTCTCTACTACATTGACATCATTTATTTCAACAACTTTACCTATCTTATTGTTGAATCATTAATGATATTATATCATAGATTCATGGAATCCTCAAAATATTCAGATGATACTATATTTTTAGAAAAAAATTGTTAATCCTTGAATAAATTAATGTTGCTACATCTCCCACAATCTGTCTTCTATCAATGGAAAACAAACACATGAACCGGGGAACAATACCAATGGTTATATATTCAATGAAAATTTAGAACCACTAGATCATCCAAGTATATCATTGGCATCTGTTTGGTTTGAAATCAAACTCTTCATCATATCATCTAATTTTTCAACAACACAAAACCTTAAGTTACATATTTGAAAAATATAATTATTCTATAACACACTTGTTGAATTTGATATCATATATCAATTTCAATTGTTTATATTATTCTATTCATTTATATCTACATTATACTTATGAACTTGTTACCTTTCAACACACACACCCAATTAATTGTATCTCCTAGTTATTTATTCAAACCATCTAGTAGATATTAATAACATTTAATGCAAGGGGAGAGGGGTATATTTGGAATCATCAAGAAGAGTATTGTGGTTGATCATAATAGATCAACCCTTTGATACTTTCTTGCAATAAACTATACTGATTTTATGCTTGTTCCAACTTCCCAACCAGATTTAACTATTCTCTCTATATTACCAATAATTCATTACCCACATGTTGAGTCTTATTTTGATATTTAAGTTCATATCAGATTGGTCTTTTTTCAAAATTTTGGGTTTACACCCATTAGTATACATTTTATTCTTAGATGCACCACTAATATTACATTTTTCATGACTCCATATTTGAGAATGAATATTTCCACTTTTAATATTATCTTGTTCATTCCTACGTTGGAAAGATATTACTATTGCCTTCACCTATCACCATGGGTCATGAAATGTGATTTCTTCAAGGCATTATCTATTCATTTTCTTTTATCAGTTATTCGATTCAGCACAATGTTTTGTGCTAGTGGTGGGTATAACACTGAGCATAAATTCTTCTTACTCACAAATGGAGTAGATCCTCCCCTTTTCTTCTAGATTCATTCACATTCTCTTGAAGAGTTCTATTGTTAGTGTAACATAGGAGGTGCTCGATACACCTTTCATTGATCCCATAGTGTTTCCTCTGAGTCATCAAAAATATTTTTCAATTCATAACTTTTTCTTCTAGTATATTATTTATCATTATACATCGATGGGGTTGGTGATCTCATTTTGAGTTCCTTTTCCTTCCCTAATTTATTCCTACTACAATATATTTCCAAATTCCTTTGGTTAAAACATATAAAACATATCCCACAAAAAACACACATCATTTCGTTATTTCTTGGCTGAGATGTTAATACATCTAGAGTTTTATTTTTCTATCATTTAATCCAAAATATTCATGAAACATACTCGTGGTGTGTCTCTACCTTCCAAAATAATAGCATCTAATGAATACTTTCTTCTTAGGGGTGTTCCCATCAGAATTTTGAATAGACTTATTCTAATTCTTAGATTTAGAAATATTTTTTCCTTCAAACATTTAAATATAGTCCAAGGATTCAGGAAAAAAACTTGAAGTATGACCATGAATCGCAAAAAATTGAACATGATGTCATAAATTCTTATAAAATCCTTTTTAGTTCTATCTTTAGCTTCTATAGGACTTTCCTTATTTCTGGAACTGCTCACAACTCTCTTCCTGCAATCCATGGGAGAGGGATAATCATATCAAATACCAAATTTTCTCAAATTAGATGGCCTTTGGGATGATATAATACTTTCATGTTTCTTCTATAAGGTAGCATATTTTATTTTCATTTCATTATCACATAACATAGGATATTCAAATAGAATGTGGAAATAATCCTTAAATTTTGGATTTCCTTTGGAATTAGATTTCTCCACTTATTTCTTGAATGATTCCATCACTTATCCCAATTGATGAATCTTTTTATCCCTAGAATCTATTTGAGCATTATAATCTCTTAGGAGAGTCTTCCCACTAGTTATTTAATCATCAAATTATTGGGATATCTAATCTATTATTGTAGTTTGATCCATTATTTTATATTTTTTTGAGAAATATAATTGTTAGAGCATGAATTTATTGATGTATTCTTTTGTTCTCCTAAACTAGTTCATAGAATTATACGGATAGGTCATCATTTCTGTATTTCATATTAATAATTTCTTCTCAGTTCAGATTCTTTCCCTTATCATAATCTTTGAGTTTTTCTATCTTTGTAAACATATTTTTCATTTCTTCATCATGGGAATAATTCTTAACTCATAGTCCTATTGACACTTCTAGAAGTATTTTTATTTAAATATTTCATATTATTGACTTCAATTTAATGTAATTAGATCTAGAAATATTTAGATTAATTTTAATCATCTGATTTCTGATGAATTTAATTTTTTCGTCAAAAACTTCCACATTTGATCTTCTTGTAATTTCTTCATTGTATGTAGTACCGAAATCATTATAAATATCAAGTTCATCACTCATTCATACAAAATAATTGAATGAGTAGATTTTTTTCACTATAAGATTCATCCAAACCATTATTTAGTGACTTTTTGGTTTTCTAAAACCAAATCAAAATTTTCCCATATACACTTCCACACTAAGGAATACCACATGACTTTTGATTCTCCTTTTTAGTTATTCCCACTATCATGGCACACCGAGATAAGAGAAAATTGAAACTTTAATTCCAGCAGTAGATTAAATATTTTCAGATTAAACAAATAAAAAAAGAAAACTATGCTCTGATATAGATTGTTTGGTCCAAAATTTCACTAGATACCCTAAGGGTGGTGAATTAGGGTATGAATATTCTTTTAAAAATTATTCCCGCCCCACTAGATCTTGACCTTTTTATTACGAGGGTCACTTTTTTTCTATTAGACATTTATGCTCATATTATTCATTCATTCATTATCTGATGATGATTCAATTAATGTAAAATATTAAATAAAGAACAAGGACACACAGATTTTACTTGGTTCACCCTCACTGGGCTACATCTAAGGAGCATACAAAGACAATGTGCCGATGTACCAAATCCACTAAGGAACACTTCCAAAATTTTGTTCATGATAGATTGATTATATGCCTAGAATCACAACCTTTATAATGTTTAGGGCTATTTCACTACCTTCCCAATGTTCACTCCACATGTCTCTTTCTCTAGCTCACAGCCTGGTGGAAATGATCACCTTCTTCCTTTTAATTTTCTCGCTTCTCCAGAAAGGACTGAAACACTATTTATAGACTTGTAGGTCCATTAATTATAAAAAATAAATACATCCTTAGTTATAGATATATGCTCATTTGAAGTCCCACTTTCATATAATTAATTAATATCACTTTACAATAGATTTACCAGGCAATACCTTTTCAATACTTCTGTGATGCTAACTACCTTCGCGAAGCTCACCTCTTTTGTGAAGCTCAAACAATATTTGGAAAGCAACCTCATTTTATAAAACTCACTTGGATTTCCTGAAGAAACCTCCTTTCGTGATGATTAAAGTTTTCGGTTGGATTTTATAGCCTCCACAAACTCCCTTTATTTGGAATTTTTCCCAAGAACACCCTTCTTGAATCACCCTCAAGAATTCAGAGCCTTAGAATCTTTATTAATTCTCAATCATTTTCTGAAGTGGGTAGAGGCATATTTATAGGTGTTTCATCTAATTCCATAAGATTACATCAACATAATAACCATTTCTCAATGATCTCCCATTTTTTCATGATTCTCCCTATCTGTACAAATCTCCATGGAATTTCATGTTCTCAAAGCTTCTCACAGTTGTGGAGATTACCATCAAATCATCGCACATTCATGATACTCATTCACGATGACCCATACCTTCATGAAACAACCGTACCAAAACTCACTTTTTTGAAACTGATGTCTTTTCCAAATTTTTACAAGGATATCAAGGATATCCATCTTTTGTGATGTGAGTCATCCTCTAAATTTTGGACCCCAAAAATTTGGCGAACACTTGGAAATGGCATCACATTGTGTACACAATTTTTTATACCGCTTAGAGGGTATACATTCCTTTGTATTGGATATTTGTCAAAATATGATTCCAAAAATATCTATGGAATAAAACAAGTAACTATGGAAACCTGATTTTTCCAGAAACATAATCAACCCAAAAATACCGTAATGTTACCTTGAGGAATTTTTCCCAAAAAAATGAATATTTTTAAATAAATAATGATTTTATTTAAAAATTCATTTATCATATTTAAAAAATTAATCTGATAAAATTATTATTTTTTGGAATCTGCATGTTTAATTTATCTTAGGTTGAATTTTTGTTATTTTTCTAAAAAAGTTAATTTTTGGTGAATAATAAAAATATAGTTTTTATAAATACCCTACATTTTTTGACATCATCATGATATAATATTGAATTAAAATTTAATGAAAAATTATTCATTACCAAATATTAATTTAATGAAGAAAATAATTTATTTATTTATTTTTAATTTAGAAACCTACGATTGGAATTTTGGAAAATAAGTTATAATTTATTCTAATAAACAATTATTTTTTTGTTATTTTTCCCATTAATTAAGGGTTCATGAGATTCTATTTGTTTTTGGATTGGATAGATATTAAATTTAATCTCTTGATTTTAATTATAAACCAATAAAATATCATTTTTATCAATACTATTGGCCAAAATAATTCTAAACTTATTTTAATGCCTGAAAATAATTTTTTTTCAAAAAATTGCTTTCATTGTGTCATGCATGCATATATTGATGTTAATGTTTTACACCATTATAAATTTAATTTATTAAAATTTATTTCATATTTGTAATAATCATATTCAAAATTATGTTATAAGGTTAATTTAATTTTATAACATTAAAAAAAGTTATCATGGTAATTTTTAGCGACTACAGTAAAGTCTAAAATTATGTAAAAGTGTTAAATTAATAGATAAGGTAAAACAAATAAAAAAATAGCATTAAAATGGTTAATGAGGGTACGATCAACCAAAAAAATCATCTTATCATCTTTAATTGTCAATTATGGATCCTCTTTCCTTGGACATGACATTCCTTTTATGTTAATGATTAATTATTTATAAAAATTCCACCCCTCTCACAAATAAAAAGACCCATCCACCAACCTATCTAATACACACACAAAATTATAGTTCCTATATATAATCTACCATATTTACATCCCAAATTTTTTTATCACACACCCTTAATCCCCTGGTATCAATATAATTTTCTAATTCCTTAAATACAAAGAAGGATTCTAAGGGGAGACACAATTTATTATTTGCAAGTATTAAATTATAATATTATTATTTCATTTATCTTCTTCATAAACCTATTAAAAATTATAATTTATATCTTTAATAACATCTAAATAACATCATTAAACTTAAAAAATTATGATATTATAATAAAACCTCTTCATAATCATAGTCATCCATTTATTATAGCAAGTTTATGTTTTGTACAGTTTAACCACCTACATGAAGGATACAATTTTTTTATCATGGATGGTGTTGTAAAATTAATTCATATTAAGATATTATATTAATATGTATGGAATGTTTTTTTAATGTTAATATTCATATTTAAATCACTATTAATAAACCACCCTATATTCATTAAAAATTAACTAAACAAGCATGTTACAGATTTCATCATCAGAACCATACTAGAAACTCCATTGAAATGAACCTGGATCTTCATCACTATTTTTAGAAGTTATATTATTTTCCCTTAACTATTTTGGATATTATGGGACTATTTTATTACACCTTTTACCATGTTCAACCTATCAAAATAGTTTTGTAGAAATAGATAGTACAACCCCAAGTGACCGATGGGAGAAAAAATTACTCAATAAGTGAATGAAATATGATAGTAAATATACCAAAAAATACATTAATAATGTTATGAAAAAAAATATTTAGTTAACTTAATTTGGTTATTAATAAGTTTTGACACACATATCAAGCGAATCAAACCCTAAGGTAACAGAACTTCCGTACCACCCTCTTTTCCATTAGGTTATGCATTCTATCTCTACCCCAACTTATCTCATTAATATTATGATACATTTATTCTATATTATATATTTTTTGTGTGTATTATATGTATAACTAGTTTATTTTACCATTGTTTTTTAGGTTTATATCTATTTTCCATGTTTCCCTCTCAATATTTCTTAAAAAACCTATTTAAGGGGAACTTTCCTATTCAATATTCATTTTATTCTAATAATAATTTAATGTTATTTATTCCATTATTTCAAAAAAATTACTATTTTATAGAAAAAAATTTAATTTTATAAATATTTTAAAGGAAAAAAACCACTTTATATCCTTCATAGGTTCTTCAAATTTCCCTAAAACATCATTTAAGAGGTTCAATTTTATACATACTTGTTCACTCCTTTATTAATAATTTTATTCATTTGGTATTATTAATTTAATAAAAGTGGCTATTTATTAAAATATAAACATAAAAACCATTCAGTCCCTTTTTATTTTGAGAATCATTAAGATATATCCTTTGGTTATGTTTTGAGATAACATTATGCAACCCCTTCCCATTTTATGGGTTTTTATTATGCTCGTGCCATACATATGAATTCATTATATGGAACAAATATACATGTATATATTTTGATGTTATTGGTGGGACTAGAAATAAATATCAACCGGTGAATCATATGATGTTTTCATAACATAATATACCAAGCATGTAGCATTAGAAATAATCCTACCACATTGTGTTATGCTGTCTTTGTAGTGAGTCTGGACTTATAATTATCTTATCATGTTATCTATTCTTACCAAATACTTATTATTCCATGATCTTATGATATCTACTTCTTTATACTATAACTCTATGTGATTATCTTCTTTTAGGACATCATGTTATGTATATTCAATCTTAATTTATATTTCCTTATTATGTTTATTCACTTAGTGGGATTTATAACTATCATTTTTCATTATATATATCCCCAGGGAATCCTTTGTAGTAATAAAAGTGAAAATAGATATAGGGGAAATTTATGAATATTGTAATAAATTTTAAGTAGTATATTTCAATATTAATGTATTATGTATGTAATCTCCCAAACATAATAGAACTCTAGATTTAGTTGTTGTGTTTTGTGGAATTTTATGTTAAAAATATTTTAATAATATATGTATGAGACTCATGTTTCCATAGGGTGGGAAGATAGTCCACTATTTTATGGTAGGTAGTTTTTTGGGGGAATTTATTTATTTTTAGTGACTATTCATGTCATGAGTTAAGTGTAACTCTTAGTGTTGTGCACTTTTTGAGGTTTTACCTTAGGATGTGTTATATTATATTGATGTGTTGATATCACTTCATATTTTTTCATTAATATTCTTATATTAAAATGATTATATTGAAGTCCCTCCATAAATAATCATTATTAGTAATTTATATTCTTACACCAACAAACAAACTTGAGTGTCATTATTATTTTCATTCGATGGTTATTTTTGGGGGTGTCAGTTCTGTTATTCGGACAATTACTAAGATTTTCTACTGCAATTAACGATAATTGTAGGTGGATGGATTTTAGTTAGAGAGTTATTTTTGATTTTTCTACTGTATAATTATATTTTTATATATATATATAATTCATGAATTATTATTTTATATTATTATGATTACTTTTGGATTTATTCATTATCATGAATATTTGGGTTTTGTATATATTGTGTTGGATGTTTGATAATGTCAAATCATGGTCACTATTAAATGAATTTTAATATCATTAAGTGCAAAAAATGGATATCCTAGGTTATTATATAATTAAAATAATATCTTTACAAAAATTATAATGGGTTTTAAGACATATATTAAAAATATAAAATATTACATATAAATTTTTTTGAAGAGCTTTAATAAATAAGAAAACAAAATGACCAATGAATTATTTATGGGAAAAATAACTGATCTGAAGTAAAAATTTATCTTCTTATTTATCCTCACCCATTTATTAATTATTTTATTTCATTAAGATCAAAAAAATTATTATGTATTAACCATACATCGATTTATATGATTTAAAAAGAATAAACAATTAAGAAATAACCAACTTTTAGGAAGTATTAATCATATAACACCACATTGATTATAATTTTTGAATTTATTATATATTCATCTGTAAATTAGGTATGAATATATACATTTAGTTGTAAATTAATTTAGTTTTATGAATAATATTTCATATCCATAAATAAATCTTGATTTGTATAATTTTTATGATTAGAATCATGTTATAATAATTCACAATTAATTGATCTCGTATGAAAAGTATTAATAATTTTAATATTTATGAAATTAAATACCAAAATCAAAGATAAAAAATAAATTAACAGCATTAAGTTTCTAAACTCAAAAAAAGTATGGATGTGAGATTTATATCAACTATAAAAAAAATTATTCAATGGGAGGATGAATCATTACCAATGTGCGTGCATAATTTAGGGGTACAATTGGGGTAAAATCAATTTCATTCCATCTATTTAATAGCCAACCTAAATATGATTAAATTGATATATTAAATTAAAATCAATATGATAAATAGGGGATATTTTAATATTTCAAAATCACTTATAATATAGAAAAAATATAGAAGATTATATAAGATGTCTTTTCATGTAAACATTCCATTTCCAAAACTATAAATAAATTAAAATAACCCAACTCACAATTGATAACAACTCTCTAAAAGATAACCATCCTTTACCAAATGATAATAAAAAATAATAAATTATGGGTGGGGAGTTATATATGAATTTAAGTGTGGAAATGGAATCATGTCCAAATATTTTATCCCACTTGCAGCACCTTATTAAATTGATTCTATCATAAATTTGGAAGCAATATCAAATGAGGAAATTTTTGTTTCTGTTCACTCAAATAAAAGTAAAATTTCATCCAAATATGATCTCATATGATATAAATATGACCCAAATGGTAATATGTTTTTCCATGATGATATTTATAAAATGTTTTTTATTTCAACACAAAATTTCTCATCTAAAGCCTATGATCAAATATGGTGTATCCAAATGAGGAATTGTAAAAAAATGAGTGAAGAATTGGGTAAAAAAAAATTCCATCCCAAAATATGATGCAAATATTATTTTATAGAAAAAAATATAGTATTTTTAAAATCATTTAAGATTAAATTAGTTTTAAAGAATGTTTATAATACAAGATCAAAATATATTTTTTGAATAAATGGCTCCATATTAGTTCAAATTTGTTATTTTTTTTAATAATTTCCTAGATAATATACATAAAAGTATGATTTGTGAAATTTATTTTT
Source organism: Viscum album (assembly GCA_963277665.1). Taxonomy (NCBI): domain Eukaryota; kingdom Viridiplantae; phylum Streptophyta; class Magnoliopsida; order Santalales; family Viscaceae; genus Viscum; species Viscum album. Next base: position 1,751,062,383 of record OY728141.1, on the reverse strand, counting down.
TTGTTATTATGTAGAATTTCTCATTTATGATATTGAAACCTTGATTCTAGTTGCTTAGGTGTTACTCGTGGTCTCTTCATTGGCCCCATACAGGGTTTCAACAAGGTTAAATTACAAAAATTAATATATTTGTTGTTTTTTATTACAGAAAAAGTATTCCTATTATTCTTAATCATAATATTTGAAACATAATTTTTTGTAACATTTTAAAATGTTTTATTGGAAAACACTATAAATAATATAATTACAACATAATTTAGAAATAAAAATACAAATTGAAATCGTATAAAAAATCGTACTAATTAAATTGCACCATAAATTAATATTTGATTGAGTGATGTTCAAGTAAATATATTTTTACAACACCTAAAACATAAAAAAATATTTTAATTAATATTTTGAGTTCATTCATAGGGAACCTCTTCATAAAAAATGATATTTTCTACAGTAATATTTTTACTATTTTGTAACATTATAATAATAAACAAATAAATTAACAACAGAAACAAATAAATTATAAAAATAATAGAATAAAATAAAATAATAATAATAGTTAATTTTTAAATGAAAAATTATCTACAGTGAAAAAAATATAAAAACAAAAATAAATCCAATGAAAATAAGGGAAGGAGCAAGGGTGGGATGATGTAAAGTATATTGGGGAAATACTGATTTTAATGATTATAAAACTAATAGAAAACATCAATGAAAAATGGTTGAAGAGAAATTATGATCATTAATTTTCACTAATGTAGAAAATAAATAGAAATAGAGAAAAATATATAAACAATCATTAAAAGAGAGAGAATAAATAAACCATGAGTGTAGATATAGAGTAGGTGGGAGAAAATAATGATATATTTAATGATAAATATGGAGCTCATCAGTCAATTGGGGGGAGGGGTTATGATTAAATGAATGTTTTGGTGCAAGATTATACTTTTCATTGAATCCATCACCCCTTGACCTCATTTGATTTGATTCAAAATGAAACTTATCCTTAGATGATTCCCTATGATCACCAAAGGCAAAAAATAAATTCCGAGTATTTAGGAAATAACATTGGGAGATGGATTCCCTTCATAAGTAACAAATCCATCATGCCAAAAACTAAATTAAATTCTTGGGATGTGGCATTCGTAACATGGAAATTCCAAAACTATTAAAAAAATAACCAACGTTGTTGAAATTACACTATCTGAAATCATATGATACAGGATAAACTTTTGAAAATAAACTTAAAAAAATACATCAAAATATAACATGTTTTTAAATATACATAACTAAATAACAATTCATATATGGAAAAAAATGTAACTCCCAAAACTAATGATCCATAGGATCCTCCAAGTCTCCCAATACATCATGAGTTATCTTATCAATTAAACTAATCCTCTTCTATTTCTCCATTGTTGTGGCTATATTCCATTTATATCTGAGAAGGAAAAATTTAACTTACCTGCACCATAATTTATCATATCTACCTATAAAATAATTTGGGTGAATATGGGTTGAGTAATATAACTTATAGGGTTTCCAAAATTCTTCCCATGAACCTCATGTATGTTAAAATCAACAAAACAATTATACATTTTATAAAAATTTCTCCACCCATGAAATTTTATAAAAACCAAGATCCCCCAATTTATTTTGAATCTAAGAAATATAAAATATAAAATAATATGATAATCTAAACACACAACTTTATAGACAACAAATGATAAATAAATTACTCAAATAACACCATAGGGCCTTAAAAAACAAGGGAAACCATTATCAACTAATGATAAGGGGTAACATATACTCATTATTGTTCTATTATGCAACCAATATCTGACATCCCCATAAAATTTTACAAGGTACACACACTTTATCAACAATTGAAACTTTTTTTATCGACCAAGGAACCGATAATCATATAGTATTTCAACAACCAATGCTCGTTCCGTCAACCAAATATTCCAACAAAAGCATCATAATAACAATCTAGCAACTCAATTCCATGATTATAAAACATATCAAAAAAATTCAATAATAAAAATTCAATGTAGTTTCATTCCTTTCAAATAATTCCCATAAAACATTCATGTTCTTGGAAAAAGAACCATTTCATTTTTTTTCAAAAGACCATACTAACAAAAACCTTTTTTATACAAGCCAAATAACAATAAAAACAAACATTTTTTTTAGTTTATAAATAATTTCAATGAAAAAATCACATTCTTTATCAATAAATTTATCCTGAAATCAAGTTAATAATAATCCAATTATCATAACCCAATGATACATTGAAATAACACTTCCAAGATCAAGATCCAATATCCCATTAGGAATTTAAAATTCAAAAGACATAAAGACCTAATTTATCTCATGCATTAACTACAAAAACATCAAACACCAACCTAGTTAGGGTTTCAAAAATAGAAAAATAAAATAAAATATGAAATATAATAGATTTGAAGTGCCTTACATTATAGCTTAACTTCTACCACACTATGTTTTAAGAGAAATTAAGTCTAGAAGGAGATAATTATAACTCCCTGAGATTTTAGAATATATTTATATTTAATAAATAAATGTGTTCGTTATATTATTAAGAAACAAAAAATAAAATAATTAAAATATTTCTTACAATTTATAAAAATTAATCACATTATATGGTATTTAAATGAAGTATAATTGTCTAAAATAATTTATAATTCACATATGAAACACTATGGAACCTAAATTTTTTTTTTGAAATAGTTTGTTTATTAGAATTATTTTTATAATATGGGTTTTATTTAAAAATTAATAAAGAGAGTAAAACATTTCAAAAAGTTTAATTTACATATTTATAATATTAATTAATTTTTTATCAATAGTTTATAAAGAAAAATAAAATCATTTAAAGGTGTAATTATATGTTTATATAAAAAATGATTTTTTGTACGAAATATGTTTATGTCTTAATAAATTAAATTATCACTATTTATGAATTATTTTAATGATTTTTTGGATAATATATTCGATAAAATATTTTACCATTCATATAAAGGTTTTACTATGAAAGTAATTATATTAGATTAAGTTTTATGCTTAAATTTTTTTTTTCTAAAAACATTTTTTGTTGTGTTTAGAACAATTAATTCAAAATGAATATTTACCACTTATAGGTATTGAATTTAATAAAACAAATTAAATATTTGCAATAATAATGTCTATATTTGTTAAGTAGTACATTTTTTTCATTATAAATAGTATCTATGGTAAAAAAATTTCACTACGATAACAGTTAATTGGATTAACATGGGTTAAACTTAGAGATAAGGCATAAAATATATCTAGAAACTAAAAATGTGATCGGTTGAAGGGATTTTTACCCACCATTTTCTAATATTATATTCTTTCATTGGTTCCACATTCTCTTGAATATAAATTTATTATATTTTAATTATTAAAGTATCTACATGAGTGTCACCCACCTCACTTATAAAAGGGAACCCATAAATTCCCTTATTCAAATAGATTTAGAAATCTTGTTTAGCCAATAACTACCCATATATATTCTTTACTTCCCTACCCATGTCTTAGAGATGTTTTTCTTACCAAAATACAAACCTTTGAAGGCTTAAGGTGTAAGACAATGGTTGTTTCTAAAAGAAGAAAGAATTGTATTTATTAATCTATTTCAAGTTTATTTCATCCTTAACCACATATAAATCTTCAATTACCATATTTAAATTATTAAATAATAATTATTATTATACTAAAATGTTTTTTAAAAAATGGTATAATCATTTTATACCTTATTTTTATCCTATAAAAAATGATAGCATCGTTCATCTATACGTGTGGACTACCACCTCTACAAAGCAATGCGTTTGTTTTCTTGTACACTATGTGTGTATTTTAATATATATTTATTTAATGAATATATATTATATTTAGGATATTATTATGATTCTTTAAAGATATATTATTATTAACCCTTTATTCTACCCAATCGTTGTAAAACGAAAACATTACTCATTTTTATATATTGAATACCATCTCAATGAATTGATGAAATTGATTTTTCATAACCAAATTATATTAATTATTATAATATTGTATGCAATGGATAAATATTATAATTATAACATTATTGATATTTTTGATATAATTAAAACATGAAAAAGGTGTAGGGACTAGAACCATTAATCTAAAACATGCATGGGAAACAGAATAGTTTACACCATAGTTGATGATTTTATTGAAGAATTACTAATAAATGGGTAATTGGAAATTATAAGTGACTTTTTTATTTTAATATAAATATTAATTTTGTTTAGTTATATTTGTATAATAAATCTAAATTTTTCATAAAGGAGATTAAGTTTGGGTACAAATAAATTTGGGACTTCATGGAAGAGTTTATATTATAGTCTCATTTCATTACAGGATTATCTATGTTAAATTTAAAATGGGGGAAATTATATGATCCTTATATTTTAAAACTCATTTATTTTATTATTATATATTTATTTTTGGTATTTTCATTTTATACATTCATTCTTCCCTCTTTGTTACTTAGAATAATTAATATTTTTTAAGAAAAATTGACCTTACTTACTCTTTATTCGTTGAAATTTTTATTCCATGTCAAGTTAATTACATTTTTTTCAATAATTTTCTTATATATAATCCAATTAATATTTTAGTTCACTTTAAACGATATATTTTATATTAAATGGGTTAAATGTATTTTTTACAATGTTTTCCAAATAAGATGTTTATGACTTTTTAAAAAATTGTGAATAGAATCTTTGTTTTAATGTTTATCGCATGAAAAAATTGGTCCCTATCATGAATATTTTCTGATTTTAAGCATAATTTACAATATTCCAAGATTATATTCAAATAAAATATTTTTATCAATATTTTGGGAGTCTTTATTAAAAATTTCATCAAAATAAAAGGATATTTTCTCATGTTTTTTAAAGAAAGATCCAAATGATATTTTAATGTATTTTTTCATCTATGGCCACATAATATGATGTTTTTATGATTAATTAGGGGATATTATCTAACAATAATAAAGTTACAAGGATCTAATAATTACTTAGAGGGGATGGGGTGGTTTAATCAGTTGTTCAAATTTTATAAGTTTCAAATCTTTTAGAAACTTAACCCCTAAAATAGTTAAGATTTATGTACTTATCAACCTTTAATAAATAATCTTGGATGAAAAGGTTGGAATGAAATAAAATAACACAATATTTACAATTTTTTTCCTCAGCTTGAGAACATACGTCCTTTCCATAACCACTCCTGTGGGTCTATGGAAATACACTATTATGAAGAAGTGAATACAACTTCTGATAACTACCATTTTACAGATTTTATCTCCCAATAGAAAATATTATACTGACTTCCATTAGTTTACAAGGTTTAATTATAAAAAAATTGAGCCAAACAAAAGAATAATTTTTTTTGAATATTCTCCAAAAATGATTAGTCTGAATAATCAGTCCCATTTGGATGAGTTTGATCTTCTCGGTTTGGTAATGATGGTCCCAATTTTTCTCTGCTAAAAAACACAATAAAAATATTATTCAATTAGGTGTGAAATTTTTAACTAAAATTCTCTAGCGCTCTTCCTTATCTACATATATAAATGTTCTAAATGAATTAATGATCTCAGAAAGTATTTATAGGCAAATAGAAAAAAGGTGAAAAACTTCAAAAATATTTCCGCTTCCTCAAAACTCAAACTCATTGAAAGTATTTTTCTTTGAATATTCAGTCATTGAATTCATAAAACCTCATTAAAATTCTATGAGATTTATGAAAAATTTAAATTCAAGTTTGAATTCTTCAAATCTTCATTTATATATCAGTATGATAAAGTTATATCTTAGGTCTGATTTTTAATGTATGATATAATTGTATCTTGGTTCTGACTTTCTCAAAAATCTAGTTTCAGTTTTCTTATAATATTGGTTCTGATTTTCTCAGAAAACTGGTTTTTATTTTCTCAAAATCCTTGTTCTAATTTTCAATGAAAACTAGTTCTATTTTTCATAGAATCTTGGTTTTGATTTTCTTAGAAAATTTAACCTGGTTTTCTCAAGAACTTTTTTTTTGATTTTCTCAAAAAACGGGTTCAGATTTGCTCAAAAAACTTTTTTGGATTTAATATGAATCTTGGTTATTATTTTCACAAAAAACATGTTCCAATTTACTTAGAATATTGGTTCTGATTTTTTTAGAAAACTGGTTCCAATTTTCTCAAAATATTGATTCTAAATTTCTCAGAAACATGGTTTTGATTTTCTTAAATAACTGGTTTTGATTTTCTTAGAAAACTCGTTCTAATTTGCATAAAATCCTAGTTCCTATTTTCTCAGAAACATGGTTCCAATTTTTATAACAATAATGCTAGATCAAGTTTTCTGAATATTTTTAGTGATTCTAATTTAATAAAGACTATACACCATTTCATTAAACGATTTTATCATAAATATTTTCATGATTATTGATAACTTCTTGATCAGAAAATCATAGTCTCATTTTGTTTAGAAAGTTTGAAAAACTTTCTAAATTCCGACTTCTTTGTCTTCACCGACATCCTCTTTAAAAACTCTATAGAAACAAAAAGACTTATTTATTTAGAAACTTCTGTCTTTAGAAAATTCTATCTTTCAAATATATAAACTTCATTCTTCCTCAATAAAAATACATTCTTATAAAAAAACTGTTAGTTTTCAAAAAATATAGAAAAATTTTTAGAATTTTTTTTCATAAAGGTACTTAAATATCACCCTTTGGATCTTTTGACAACCCTCATTAACATCTTTTCCAACTCTCAGGATTTTTCAAAACTCATCTTTTGTAATAAAATCATGTTTTTTGACTTTTATCAAAAAATATCCTTTCTCAAAAGAGAGTGTATGAACACCACACTACTGAATAAAGTATTGTTTTTTTAAGAAATTCCACCCCTTGGTGGAAAGAAAATTTTATGGTCATATAGATATTACTCACCCATAATTTTATTATTTTATCAATATTATCTTTTCCTTTCTCAACATTATTTTTCTCTCCCCCATAATCTGATAACCAAAACATCATATTAAATATATGAAGATAAGTAAACTTATTACAAAGTAAAAAGTTTTTACCTTCTCTCTACATTTTTCAACATAATCCAAATAACAGTGGGGATCTTCCTTATGCGGTTTAGGAAGAAATGGGAGGAGGCTGAACATGAAGTGGCAAACTGAATTCAACAAACCTTTGATTCGACATTTCTTTTGTAAATATATTTTTAATCTAATACTTTGTTGAAATATATTCCAAAAAAACATATCTAGCAGAAACTTTATCTTTCATAGTGTTAACCTTATATCCATGTGTTTTGACCTTGAATATTTGATAGGATTATTAGAAATATCAATTACACTCTGATTATCACAAAGTATCTTTTATGGTTTAGATGCATTTACATTCAAATCTTCCAACTAAACTTTCATCCAGAACATTTGAGTACAAGCTAGAATGACTGAAAAATATTTATATTTGGCTCTCCTCAAAGTTACTAATCTTTGTTTCATACTATTCCAACTCACACAAAATTCACCAATAAAAATGTTCCTCCTATATTTGACTTTCTATTATTTAAAAATATATCCCAATAAACATCAGTATAATTAAGAAACTTTACCTCACAATTTCTTTGTATAACAACCCATGTGATGTTTTTTCTTTGACATATCTCATAGTCCTCTTTTCTACCAACAAATTTGATTCTTTTGGATTACTTTGACAAATGGAACATAAATTCATAGAATTAAAATAGTAGGCCTTGAAGCTGTAAGGAAAAGAAGAATTCATATCATCTTTTGAAATTCATTATGATTCACACTTATTCTAGATTAAATTTTACTCACCTTTGTGCTCCCAGAAATAGGAGTTGAAACATATTTGGATTCAGCCATCCCAAAATTCATCAACAATTCCCTATTTTAATTTTCTTGAGATAAGAAAATATATTTCTCTTATTGTTGAAATTTTAATCCAAGGAAGAAAGTTAATTCTCTCAACATTGACATTTCAAAATTATTCTGTATTTCTTCAGAAAACATTTCACAAACATTTTCTTCATCCCGAGAATATATTATATCATCCATATAAATAATTAAAATTAAACTTCTAGAGTCAATATCTTTAACATTCATGTTTATATCAACTTTTCCTTTATAAAAGTTCATCATTCTCAAAAAATTTGAAATCTTCAATTACCAAGCACGTGGAGCTTGTTTCAGCGCATACAAAGATTTCTTTAATTTAAAAACTTATTTTTCATCTTAATCATGTAGAAACCAACAAGGATTCTGAATGTAAACTTATCCCTAAATCTCATCATTTAATAAATCATACTTTACATCCATCAGATAATCCTTTTAATTACAATGAGAAACCACTGCAAGAAACATTCATATTGTTTCTATCCTTGAAATAGTGGGAAATTTTTATCAAAATACACACCTTCCACCTATGCCTATCCTTTAAAGACAGGTATTTCTTTATTTCATGAAACTTCTCCATGCATATTCAATTTGTTTCTATAAAAACACTTGATCCTGATAACAATTTTATTTTTTTAGCCTTGGAACAAGTTCCCATGTGTCATTATTCCTAATCTAATAAAACTCTTCATTCATATCATACACCCATTATACATGTTGAATAGCCTCTAAAACAAATTATGGTTCAAATTTTGAGATAAGTGAAGTCTGATTTTCTAATCTTAACTTCCTTATGGTCTAAATTGGAGCCTTCTGATTCCCAATAATGTTTTTAAATCCAACATGGCTTTTTAAGGTAGGAAATTTCAAGGTATCTTTCATAGCTGGAATTTCCTCATCACATGAGTCTTATGAATCTTGAGAAGAATGTTTTGGATTACTTTCACTATTATTGGAAATCTGGAATTTATCCTCCACAACATTTTAAAAAAATATCTATTAAGGAAAATTGATTTTAAATTACCTTCACATCAGTCCACCAACTTTTGTAAACGTTTGTTCCAAAACATTTAACTTCCCCCATTTGGGAAATAACCTATAAAAGTTCCATCTTCAGATATCTCATCAATTTTCCCCAAATCCTGATTTTTAACATTTAGAGAAAAATGAAATTCCATAAACTTTGATGTATTTAAATAATGTTTTTTTATACCATATTTTGTAATGATTCATGTTTGTTTTTCGTCTCAACAAGCATATATTTTGAACATGTACATCAGTACTAACAACTTATCTCTAAAATAAATTTGAATTTTTGTATTCTTCTAACATACCTTTTCCCATTTCCACCAATCATCAATTATTTATTTCTGATACCCATATTTTTTTGTAGACTATAGGGAGCACTATAATAATTTTTGATACAATATTTTCATAGTTAAGCTTAAAAAGAATTGTTTGTGGATTCTGTACCATTATCAATTCTCAACTTCTTGATGGAAACCCCCAATTCTTTCTCAACATCTTTTTTGAATAATTTTAACATTATAAGAGCCCATGACTTGTGATTCTTAAACATGATGTTTTTTATCTAAGTGAAATCATAAATAAAAGTGATAAAGTATAAGTCTAAATTTTTTATTGATGTATCATTATTCCACATAAATTAGAATGAATAAGATCAACTAGTCTAGTAGATTGAACATAAACTCTTTTATGAATTTTTTAGTCATCATTCCTTTCTGTAAAGTAATACAAACATCTCAATCATTTATTTTAAATTATTTATAATCCTAGACAACATAATCTTTAGATAGTTTATTCATGTTTTCTACCTAAGGTAGCAAAGTATTAAGTGAGATAACTTGTTTTCATCTCGAACAGTCAAGTAACTGGAGTTATTGAATTCACCTATTTGAAATAGATTCCCATTGGTTCTTTATCCTTTTGTAATGACTTTTCCATATTTCATAATTTTTTTGATACAAGATTAATTTCTGAAGATTAATTATTTTTCATAATCACAATGTTGACTTACACTATGTTTGTTATGATTTATCCCTTAAACTTGTAAAAATTATTTATATTTCAATTTCTCTCCGTCAATCATTATCATTTTGAATACTATTATTTTTAATAAACTATCATAACCAAAAGTAAATACTCCCCAATCATGAATTTCAACATGTTCCAAGTTTTTTATATCACCTATCATATGTGAAGAACACCCACTATTAAGTATCCATAGTATGTTCCACTTACGTACTTTCAAAGTTGTCACAATAATAAAATATCTTTCCTCAAACTTATTTTTTTATATTCATTTCTTTTCAATCATAAGAAACTTTTTCTTGACAAAGTGTCATACATCTTTCTCCATGATGACTATAATCATAACATCTTCCCAAAACTTCTCCTAGAAATTAAAATTTATTCTTTATTCGAAGGTTTCTAAAATCCTGAGAATTAACCTTTTCAACTTCTAGTAAGTTAGTAAAGTTACTCATTCTTCTTTCACCATTTCTTTCATTTTTCTCAAACCTTATTCGGTGTAAAGATAATTTGTGACAAAAATTATAATCTATATTCCCATATATTCCACAATACCAAAAATATCCATCAAATCTAGATTTTATATTCAAGAAATTTCTTTCTTATTATAAATTTTGTTGATGTTGGTAACTTTTTTCAGCTGTAACATGCTTAGGATGTGGACCATCTTTTATTTTGAGTGATTTTTCTACTTTTGTAGAATTTATAGGTTTCTCGTTTCCTTTATCCACCTAATATTTCCCAATAATTTTTCTAGAAACGAAAATGTTAAAAAAATCAGATGAAATGATATTTTTCGTAGGATAATATTTAACTTGATTCTCATATTGAGCCTTGTTAGAAACTTTATAAGTCTCAAGTTTTACTTTTAAAGCTTTGTTGATGTTTTTATTCATCTTCGTAAAGGTACTTTCAGACTCAAGAATTTTTTATTGAAAATTGTTAACATATTATTCATTATCTTTCATATTATTTCTAAGACATGGAGTCATCTTTCCATGTTTAGAAATTGTAAGTTTATAACTAAAAATTTTATGAATGTATTCATCCTCCTACTTGATGACATATTTTATTCCATCATAAATGTCTTCACCTTCTTTCTTCATCACTCTAATTTCATTCTTTAGAGTTTTTTTCTAAATACATTCAAAAAATTTGGTTCTGGGATAAAACTATCTATAATATTCTTCACCAAATTTTTCACTATCTGGGGAATATTTTGTTTTCTCAACTTTTTAAATGAAGGTTATGAAGTTTTATTAAATTTTATCTTTAGATCAATTATTTTCAGTTGATTCTGATTTAACTTTCTTACTTTAAATATGTATTCTATTTTAAGTAAATTTCCTCTTTTATATTTTATAATTCTCTTCTTTGTTATCATTTTTTTCTACTTCTCCCATTGAGGTTTTTCATTAGAATCATCTAAATATTTTCTAATTTTATTCTTAGGGAAATTCATAGACTAGTGTCTGATTCTACTACACTAAAATAATTTGAGAGGAATTTTACTTTCAAACTTTCCTCTTCCTCTTAGATATTTATTTTATATTAGAGACATGATTGTTTCATTCAGCTCATCATCATATTTATCTTCAAACTGACAATGATCTTTTTCTTCAATAGAATTTATTTTAATCTTTCTAATAGCTTCAAAATCAATTTAATATATCATATTATTTTTAAACATCTTGACTTTCCTCATTTCATAAGAAACAAGAATGTTATGTAATTCATTAAGAGATAAATCATCCTTATATTTTAATGAATAAATTTAAGAGTCAAACCTTTTTTGAAAGTTTCTCATAACATTCTTCACAATTGTAGAATCTTCTAAGACATCTCTGAATACAATGATGTTTCAAAAAAAATTCATTTTCTATGGTGAAGTATTCGTCAATTGTTTCTTCACCCCTCATTTTTATGTCTTTATAATTACTACAACATATTTGTATCTTTTCTCCCTCACTTTAGTATTCCCTTTAAAAACACTTTTCCAACTTTCCCCACATAATTTTTGAAGTATTGAAGCCCATAGCCTTTAATAAACATTTTAGGATAAGGATATGAGGATTCCATTTCTTGTCTTTCTATAAAATTATATATTTCTCTTATTATCAGACTTTATAAGAGAATATTTCTCAATAGGTGGAAAACCAATAGTAACAACATAAACAAATTCTAGGCCAAGATATAGGAGATAAGGAATAATACTATTTTTCCACCAATAATAATTTTTTCCATTTAATGTAATAATTTCTCTACTATTGAAAAAATTGATATTATCCACGATAAAGATTCAACTAGGGAATATTCCCTATAATACCAATTTAAGTTCCAAGGATCGATTAACAACTGAGAAGGGGGGGGGGGGGTTGAATCTATTGTTCACTTTTTATAAGTTTCAAAACATTTAGAAACATAACCCCTATAACCTATTAATATTTATATCCTTATAAACTATTTGTAAATACTCATTCATGTAGAGATAGGAAAGAAATAAAGCACACAGGATTTAAAAGGTTCGACATTGCTTTGAGAACCTACATTCATTCCATAGCCACTCCAATGGGTGTATGTTAATCCATTATTATGAAGAAGTGGATACAACTTGTGCCAAATCATAGTAGAGATATTCTATCTCCCAATAAAAAATAGTATAATAACTTCTTCCAGTTTACAATGTTTTCTTATAAAGAAATTTATCCAAAAATAAAAATGAATACATTGTTGTATATTCCCCACAAAATTCTCAGTCCAAATACACAGTCCAATTTGGAGGAGTCATATCTTCCTAGTATGGTAATATTGGTTCTAATTTTTCTCTTCTCAAAAACACAATAAAAATCTTCTTCAATCTGGTGGGAACTTTTCACTTATAATTCTCTAGTGTTTTTCCTTTTTCGAATCTGTAAAAGTTAAAAATGAACTAATGATCTGATAAAGTATTTATATGAAACTCAGAAAAAGGTCAAAAAATTGAAAACATTCCCGCTTCCTCAAATATCAAACTCATTGAAAATATTCTGCATTTAATCTTTAATTTTTGACTTCTTCTACCCCCTTAAATTTCTTATATATTTACAAAAAAATTAAATTCAATTTTGGAATCTTTAAATCTTCATATATTTCTTAGTTCGATAATACAATATATTTGGTGTAATTTTGTAAGTATGATAAATCTAGATCTTGGTTTCTATTTTCTCAAAAAAATCTATTCTAATTTTCTTAGAATCCTGGTTCAGATTTTCTAAGAAAAATGGTTATGATTTTTTTATAATCTTGGTTCCTTTTTTCTTAGAAAACTGGTTCTGATTTCCCCATAATATTGGTTCCAATTTTATCATAAAATTGGTTCTGATTTTCTTGGAAAACTAGTGTTAATTTTCTCAAAATCTTAGTTTTAATATTCTAAGAAAACTGGTTTTGATTTTCTCAGAATCTTGATTATGAGTTTCCCAAAAAATTGGTACCATTTTTTTTAAAATCTTGGTTACAATTTTCTTAAAAACATGGTTCTGATTTCCTAAAAAAAAATAGTTCCAATATTCTCAGAAAAAATGGTTCCAATTTTCATTGAATCTTTGTTATGATTTTCTCAAAAACATGGTTTTGATTTTCATAACAATAATACTATATCTGATTATCTGAATCTTTTAACCAATTAGGATTTCTTCAATCCCCTCCACCATTTCTTCAAAATATTTTATCATGAATTTTTTCTTGATTTTTGAGAACTTCTTCATTAGAAAATAATCCTATGATATTGTTTAAAATGTTTGAAAAACATTCTAGATTCTAAATTCTCAATCTTCATCAACATCCTCTTTCAAAACTCTTCAGTAAAAAAAATATTCTTCATTCAACAACTTCTATCTTCAAAAAATTATTTATTTCTAACTCAAGAAAATCATTATTCCAAGATAACAAAAACATTCATATGAAAAAAAGTTAGTTGTCAAAAAATAAAAATACACTTTTAAAAATAATTTATTATAATGGTACTCTATATACCAACCATGTTGTTTCTCTAGCTAATTTATGATTATGTGATTTTAAAATCATTGTAAAACTAGTTTCTTTTTAAATGAGTTATTCTCTGAGGAATTGATGAATGTTCTTATGGTCTTATGGAACACATATATATGGTTATCATTAAAGGATAGGTTGGTCCGTTAAATCCCTTCTAATGCACTAGGCAATGATTGAAATATTATGCGATATTTTGAAGGGGATGAGTAGTGAACTCATTCCAAAAATGAAAATTGATTGGGGAGTGAATCCAATCTATTATTAGAAATTTTCCAATATGTGTTGATAGTATTATCAGTTATCATTGACTAATTAAATAATTTTCCAAGATTATGATTGTGGATAAATTACTATGAATTATTATTATGCTTTGGATATTCTATCATGAATCATGATTGATTAATGATGATTCCTCACTCTTATGGAATGTGTCTTTTTTAAAAGATAAAGCCTTATGCTATGACTTATGATTTCTGATCTATGATTGATTGGGTATGAACATCATAAATTTTTATCATGATATCATACCCATATTCTTATATAATTCACATATATGATCATAGATTGATATCTCCCATGTTTACCTTGACTGAGCATCTATTCTTACACTGTCATATGTTTCCATTTTTCCTAGGTTATGAATAAAATTTCCATGTATAATATGTATAAAAAGGGTTGTTTGAGAGAATTGTTTTTGTAATAAATTAAATATCTTTCATGAAATACATTTATTAAGGATAAATTCTTCCAAGAAACTAAAGATTTATGATTTGGGTCATGAATAATTGTGTAATATATGAAGTTTCATATAAAATGGTGTAATATTTAAATACAGTTTTCTTCGGATAGCTGTGTTGGTATCCTGAAAGGGTTTAGTTAATTTGGGATATAAGTATATTAGAAACATGAAGATAGAACTTAAGAAAACTTAAGACAAAATATACGTGATATTGGATAAACCTAAAAGTGTCAAAGGTTGATTAAAAACTATCATAATTTAGGATATATTAGGAATTGTTTTCATTAATTATGATTTTTTACTATAATTATTATAGTTTTTTGTATACATTATGATTTATGGTTTTAATTAATGGCTAAAAAAGAAGGAATAATTTTTCCAATGAATGTGGTATAATATGTAATGATTTTATTCTTTAGAAAATGAAGGACATGATATTTGGAATGAAAATTATTGTTTCTATAATCATAAAACTCCCTCAATCCATGAATCATGTTGACCTTCTAAAGGAGAAAATGTGGGAAAAATTTGTTGATGAGTCCTTTAGGTGGAAACAAACTCTTTATTTTAGTTGGGTATCTAATCCACTGGTGCCTAAGTGATGTATTTGTACCATTGAAAATATATTATCCATTATCCAATTATTAATGTGTGAAAATGTTATCACAGAGGTATATCATTTAGAAGGCGATGTAGATAAATCATGGAACATTATTAAGAGTAAGAGTTAATATGTAGAAATTGGATTCATGGAATATGATGAGTTTAATAGGGTATTTTTTTTGATTCTTTCTCTAAACTATTCACATGAAAATAGAAAGGGAGATCCTTGATCTTAATTAAATGTATTATGAATCAATTAGTACCTATGAGTAAAAAATTACAATACTTGTGAGGTATGCTTCTAGATTTATCATTTATGCATAAAATAAAATTTGATTGATTCTTTACTAGATTAAAAAAAGTATACAAAAGTATTTATACATAAGGTAAATTAGTATATATAAAGAAATATTTTGATATGCTCTCTCGGTATAAATATAGAATTGATATTTCCATTATTACTATAGTTTTTATAAGAATAAAAATATGGTGTCTTGAAGAAAATATTATAATAAACCCCATATAGGAAAGAAAATTATCTTTATTTATGCCAGAAGTATGGAAAGAGGTATGAGGGAAATTTTATCCAAGGGATTGGTAAATGTTTCAACTATGGAATAGAATTCCATTAAGTATGTTAATTATAAAGAGATGAAAAGAGGAAAGATAATGAAAATAATGAAGATAAAGGTCAGCTAAATGAACCACCCACACTATAATGCAACAACTGTAAGAAGTATTGGAATTTTTCCATCCAATACATTCATATAAGGTTTAATGATGAAAATCACATTCTACAACCTCTTAAGCTAATTGATAAATGAAAATCTCATGTGATCATAATTTTTAAAGTGGTTCATAAGGATGAAGTGTTAAAAGGTTAACATATAACCATCTCTAGAGTTATAAATGTATTATTTTATTCTATTTCTACCCTATCTGTTATATCTAAATAATATTCTAAGTGTATCACATGACCACCTCAATGAATAGATGTTTTATTATTAGTTAATAATTCTAATGGTATGATGATAACATCCCAAGTCTATAACTCCTCTATAATAGATATTTGTGGGAATGAGCTTCCTATAAATCTTTTTTTTTTCTTACTCTAGTTGATTTTAATTGATTTCAAGAATAAATTCACTTTATTTATATAGATCCCATATCAATTTTTGAGGAATGGAAGTAACATTTCAAATTTGTAATCAACCTATGATTTTATATTGATGTGAGGATGAATATAGAATTACAATAGAAATTTCGTCCATTTTATGGGCCTTATTACCTATTAATTTGGGTTATCTATCTTGAATCATTGGGTAGAAACTCAACATTGATTATATTCCTATTTTGTGAGAATATAATGATTTATTTTTTGAATATTTTTCAATTTTCCCCCTAAATTTTGATGTTGAGTTATCAATAGAATCATACATGGTGTTAAACATATTATAATTACTCTTTATGAAATATAACAGATTGAGTTATAAGAATTGAAAAAATAACTCCATGATAATATTGATAAGGGATTCATTCGTCCTAGTGTATCATCATGAGGTGAACATGTTCTTTTTATTAAGAATTAAGAATTTCCAATGGGTCCTCACATTGATTATCGAAAACCTAAAATGATAACTATTGGAAAAAAGTATCCTATACCCCATATTTATTATTTTATTTATCAAAATAAAGGATATGAATACATTTAGAATATTAATATTCAATCATGATACCCTCATTTGAGGGTAAAAAATGAGGACATACCCATGTCAATATCCTGTATGAGGTATAAACTCTAAAAAACAATACAGATTCCATTTGGAATTAAAAATATCCCTTCAATACTCATGGATATAATTAATAGTGTCCTTATAGATTACCTTGAATAGTTTGTTGTAGTCTTTTAAATGGTATTATTATATATTCTAATAGAAAGGAAAAACATGGAGTTTTTTAGGATTGTGTCAAATACATTGAGGAAGGATAAGTTACTTCAAAAATTTGTCAAATGTGAATTATATCTATATAAGGTATCATTTGTGGGTCATGAAATTACAAGTGAGGGTATATAAATGAATCTCTCAAAGATTAAAGTTATCTAACAATGTCCCAAACCAACCATTATAATCAAAATGCATTGTTTTATTGGGTTGGTTGGATACTAAATATACTTTGTGAAAAATTAATCACAACTATAAAATGGACTAAATTTTTTTACATGGATAGGATCTAAGTTTATTTTGATATATGAATGTGATGAAAATTTCAAAGAACAAAAGAAAATGATGGTTAATTCACCTATGCTCTCTTGGCCTTATAATGGAGAAAGGGTTTTAATTTATAAAGATTCATCAAAGAAGGTATTAGGGTGTGTTATCAAATATACTGATATGTTGGTAGATTTTTCCTCTTTCCAATAGAAGTTTAATGAGAAGAATTACTTGAATATTGATATAAAAATGGAAATAATAGATTTTTCATTGTTGAAAGAGAAGAATTATCTTTATAGTGAAAGACATGACCTATACATCGATCAAAAAATCATGAAATATAAATTCACATAGAAAAGTTTAATATATTCTAAAGAGATGATTGGAACTAATTAAATATTATTAAAACTCAATACATTACCACCATGGAAAGGTGAAACAGGTGGGTAATGATTTGATTCAGAAGAACTAATCTAGTTTTTCTATGATGAGTATTTAAATTGATATAATTCTTAAGGATTTACAGAGGATGGACCTTGAAATCACAAGGGAATAAGAAATATCATATATTTCTAAAGTTGATGTTCAACCATTAATTAATGTGAAGTTTAAAGAGGCACAAATTGAGGGATTAGAGAAAAAAAATAAGGTAAGAAATGTTTCTTTGTTCAGTCTTGATAGTGATTAAATGATATGTTTAGAAATATTGCATGAGTCATTTAAATACTATAATTAAAGAAGGATTTAATGTATGAAGCTCATAGTTCAACATTCTATATTATTATTTGAAATAAGAAGATAAATAGATATATTAAAGATCATTTATAGTGGGATAACATTAATTGAGATGTTGTGGATCATGTATTTTGGTTCTTAGTGAACTAGCAAGTTAAGTATTATTTATAGAAGTCTAAGGGGCTGTTATAAGCATTACACATACTTAACTGTAAATTAGAAAAAATTACCTTAAATTTTATTATGGGACTCCCCAAGAACTATAAAAGTAATAGTTCTATTTGGGTTATAGATGATTTACTTACATAATCATCATATTTCACTTCTATTAGAGAATATTTGTCTCTTGAACATCTCCCCAAGATAAACATTAAATAGTAGTAAGATTGAATGGAGTACCACTCTCAATCATATTTGATCATGATATGAGGTTTAACATGAAATTTTGTAGAATTTATTAACAATATTTTAATATAGATTTCAAATTTAGAATTTCATATCATCGTCAAATATATGGTTAGTTATAGAGGACTATTATATACTAAGAGCTTGTTTTGTAGATTTCTAAGGGGTTTTGTATCAATAACATTCTATTGTTAAATTTTATTTCAATAATAAATTTCACTTGAGAATTCATATTTAACCTTGTAAATCCATCTAAAAAGTAGTACTCTAACACGCTGTGATGATGTTGGGTATAAAACCTTATTGGGACCTGAGCTAGCTGAAGAGATGGGCAAGAAGGCTAGATCCATCCATCATCACATTAGTGTAGCTCATAGTTTCCGGAAAAATTATATTGAAAATAATTATAATAATTTAGAGTTATAATATAGTGATAAATTGTTCCTATTGATATCTCCTTGGAATAATATTATGATTTTGGAAATAAATATAAGATTATCCCTAAGTATAACAGTCCCTATGAGATTATTAATCGTATTGGGATGGGAGATTATCACTTGAAACTTACTCTATATATCTCCCAATTTCATGATGTCTTTGATATATCTCTTTTAGGAAAGTATATTTCTAATCCTTCACATGTACTAAACTCATTGGTAATACCATTGAGGAATGAAGTTTCATTTTAGGAGATACTAGTAAACATCATTGATCGTAGAGATAATGTTATATGAAATAAGACTACTCTCCCTGTTAAGGTTATTTTGACGAATAAAAAATTAAAGGAAGAAACATGGGAACCTAAGGTTGTAATGATCTGAATTTATATTCATTTATTTTTATTAGAGTAATATAATTTCAAAGGAGTATAATATAATACCCAGAGATCTTAGAATATATAAATCTTTAATAAATAAGTGTGTCTGATATCTTGTAAACAATGAAACCCTAAAAATATGTGGATAATTTTTATAAATTATAAAATTAATCAAATTATATGCTATTTTAATGAAATATAATTGTTGAAAATAATTTATAATTCACATAGTAAGTACTATTGATCTTAAAAAACTATTTTGGAATTTCTTTTTTATGAGCATTGTTTTAATCTAATATGTTTCATTTAAAAAATTAATTAAAAGTACTAGACTTATGAATTTTTTTTAATTAATATATAAAATGAATTCATTATATATAAAAATTTTATAAATTAAAATGAAGCATTTGATGGTAAAATAATTTATTTTTATGAAAAAATTTATTTTATGCACAAAATATATTTTTCCCATAATAATGTAAATTAAAAACTATTGGTAAATTATATTAATTAAATTTTTTGATAATATATTGAATCAAATATTAAAAAATTCATCCATCATTTTTACAAGGAATGAAATTGGATTAAATTCAATTTAATTATTAAAAAACAATTTATCTAAAAACATTTTTCATTCTGTTTTATGAGTTTACATTAAAATGAATTTTGGCCAATTAAATTAATTGAATTTTATAAAATGGTTTCAATATCTTCTATTATCATGTCCAATTTTTTTTCAATAGTTCAATTTTAATTTTGGTTATAATTCATAGTGATCATAGTAAATCATTGTCACCATTGTATGGGTTAAAAAGATTAACTGAGGGTGTTAAACTTATAAATGAGCCATGAAAAATCTCTAAAAATTATATAAATGTCATTAGTTGAATTTATTTGTGCACATAAATATATTTTCATCTAATTAGGGAATCCTTGTTTCCACTTTCAATTGAATGTGTCCTTATAATAGTTTAGTGTTTTAAGTATTTATATGAGGGCCACCCTCTTCACTTATAAAACATAGCTGCCCCCCTTCACTTATTCACACACATTTAGCCATGTATTTTGGAAAATAATTACCCAAATATATTAACAAATTCCCTCCCCATGTCCTTGAGCTTTTAGTATTCAAAAAAATACTATCCTTTAAAGTAAAAAGTTTTAAAATAAAGGATATTTCCTAAAGAAGAGGTAATTGTATTTATTGATCTATTTAGAGTTTCTTTCTTCCATAAAATTATCTAAATATTATACATCCATATTAGTAGGGAGAACTATGTATCATTATTATAATAATTTTTTATTTTAATGATACAACAATTTTCTTCTTCGTTTCCATCCTATGAGAAATGATATCATTATTCGTGTGTACATGTAGACTACCATCTCCATGAAGTGATGTAATTAATTTTTCATGTCTACTATACACAGATTATAATATGGATATGTTAATGAATATATAAATATATATATTTATATATTATATTTTTGATATTATTATGATCAGGGAAATATATATTATCATTTCCATTTCTCTCATTATATTCATTGGAAAATGGTAACATAACTTGTGTGTATGTATGGACTATCAAATCCACAAAGTGATGCGATTCATTTTTCATCACCACATTATATGAATGATTATAAAAGTGTATATAATGAATAAAAATTATAGTTATAAAATTATTAATATTATATATATGATGAATCCATGAACAAGGTGCATGGACTATAACCATCGAACTAAATCATGCATGGGAAACAAAAAAGTTAATACACCGAATGTTGATTTGAATGAAAAATTGTTAATAAATGGGTAATTAGAATTTATAAGGGAATATTATATTATAAGATAATAATTAATATGGTTCTGTAATATATGTATAATAAATCTAAATTTATTATTAAAGATCCTAAGAGTATGTATTATGAAATTTAGCACCTGAGGTAAGTGTTTATATTATAATCTCATCTCTTTTTGAAATTTTTTATCGTAAATTTATATTGAGGGAAATTATATATTATTATATTATAAAACCCATATATATAATATTTTTCTCTAGTTATTTCATTTTTTTAATACTTTACTTTCAATATAATCTCTTTAGAACTTAAAATGATTGACAATTTGTTTATGAAAGGTTCACTTTATTTCCTCTTTAATTAGAGAACATTTTCTTACATGTCCATATTCTTTAATTTTTTTTTGAATAATATTATTTTATATAATAAAAGTATTATTTTTTTTTCATTTTAAACCAAATTTGTCTTTATTTTTAGAGGATTAAGGGGAAATCCTTACAATTTTTTTTTAACAGTTAATTTATTACTTTTTTTTACAAAGTTTAAAAGGAATTATGGGTTTATTGTTTAGAACCCAAAGAAATATTCCCAGTATCATGACTGTTATTTTCATTTAATATTCCCCTACAAGTTACCATGATTATTTTAAATGAAATTAATTTTCACAATATTCTAGGATTTTTTATTAAAAATTTAATCAAAATAAAATGATATTTTCACTTATTTTAAACAAAAGATTGAAATGTTATTTTAAAGATATTTTTCATGTATATATACATCCTTTTATGTTCATATGATTCAATGGGGATGTGATCTAATGATACCAAACATGTTATTTATCTAGATGGACTTTGATTATGTGATGTTGAAATATTTATGAAACCGGTTTATTTTCCATGGGTTATGCTATGATGAATTTATTAATGTTATTATAATCTTATGGAACACCTATATATTATTTTAATTATTTGATGTGTGGGTACCTTAATACATATAATGGATTATGTAATTATTGATGTCTCAAGATATAATATGAAGAGGATGGGGACTTAACCCATTCTAGGAATGAAAATAGTTTGTGGAGAGAACCTAATCCATTATGGTAATTTATCCACAATGTGAGGAAGGTCACGGCAGTGAAACATGACTAATAAAATGTTTTTTAATTATTATTATTTTTAAATGATTCTTATGACATTTTATTCTACTTATTATATTCTCACATGAATCATGATTAATTAATGATGATATCTCACACTTATGACTCATGTCTTTTGAAATGGTATAAATTTATTCCATGGATCTTGATTTATGGTCTATGAATTATTGGGTATAAACATTGTATGTTATTAACATTATCTCATACCCTTAAACTTATATAATTATTTTATATGATCATAAATTGATAACATTTTTATTTACACTTACTGACTATCTAAGGTCTCTCTTTCTCATATTTACATTTTTTGGGTTACAAAGAAAGTTTCTAAGTAGAGTATTACATAGAATCGAACATTAAGAGAATAAATTTTTGGGCGATATTGAATATATTTCATTAAATAAGTTGATAATGTTTCTAGTATTCAAATATTCTAAATATTTATTATTCTGGGGTGTGAATTATTGTGTAATATATTATGTTTTATTCTAAAATTATTTAATATATATATTTTTTTTCCTATTCTACATCAAGAATCACCCAAGACAACTTAAAAAAGGACCAGATGAGATAGGGGGATGAGTTTATAATAACTAAAATATAGGTAACCTATTGGGTTTAGGATGTGTTTAAGTAGTATAATTCCCAACTATAGGGTCCCAATGACAGTGAAACATCCACTAATCTATCCTTTTTAGGGTTTATATAGTTCAACTACAAGGTCATGGGTGATTGTACATGTCCCCTATTTCCCCTAGGATCCTTTACATGGTCTTCTTGGAAATCATCCATGGCCCCAATGAATGTGCATTTGCCATGAAAGGTAAACAACCAAAATATTGGGATATTATTGATGTGTCAAGATCTCCCTCTCTCATGATTCCTCATACATGAAACCATATGTCAAATGAACACATACCAATGGAATTTCCCGATCAAGAAATAATTTCTCCCATTAATAAAAAATATAGCAGACCCTTGAATGAATGTTTCACCGATGTCCAACTCCACCAGATCCCAACTAATGGCATGTGAACGGTCTGATATGTACTTTCATAATTAATAGATATGGACCATGACATGAACAGAATTGTATCAAAGAGGTAATGACAAGTTGTATGAAATATCACTTATATGCTTGATAATCAAAAATGATATAGCTTATCTAGGGATAATATTTACCTTATTACCCATCCTTTATTTACCCAATATTAATGATACCTTTATAAATACCTAATTAAACACATTAAATTATGAAGAACATTAATCATGATTAAAATATGATTTTTTTCAAATTTTATCTATAACCATTCACTTTCATATCAATTGATTCTTATTTATTTTCACCAAAAAGAATTATCTGGCCCACTAAGGAAGATCCTCTTACTCCCACCCAACATAATGAAGATTGAAATGACCTCTTACAGGTCTACAATAAAGGATCCATTCTAATCATATCTTAATAACTTTATTTTATGATAACTCCACCAAAAGAATTTAATCCCCCCAAGAGACACCATAATTTATGAAACATTCTCTCTAATATTTTAATAGTTTACTCTGACTGACCATTCATATAAGCAATATAAATAATATTAAACACCAACTATGTGTCTATTTCCAATTAAGAACATTTCACAACCCCAAAAGTGAACCAATTATCTCTCTTAGAAAAAATTGATATTGGTAACCCATGAATATTAACCCAATACAGAAAAATAGGCAGATAATGATGGTTTTTAGTGGTGGTTTGTACAAACACTACTAAATAGATTCAATTTATTTTAGATTGGTTTTTAAAAAACTTCTATGAAATATAT
This sequence comes from Viscum album, assembly GCA_963277665.1. Taxonomy (NCBI): domain Eukaryota; kingdom Viridiplantae; phylum Streptophyta; class Magnoliopsida; order Santalales; family Viscaceae; genus Viscum; species Viscum album. Next base: position 1,751,038,014 of record OY728141.1, on the reverse strand, counting down.
TTTAAAAAAACAAATGCATCCCCCAAGCCCTGCCTTCCCCTTGGATTTCTCTTTCTACTTTCACTATGAGGATTCACATTTCCATAGTGTTTTATGATTTTTTCATAATGGTTTTACCATACACAATAACTCTAGTAAGGTTTAATGATCCTAGTATCATATGATCCATACCTTCCCCTTTATTATTTCCCCTTTACCCCTTCTCTCAATCCCTCTCTTTCCCTGGTTGGCGTTGCGATCTTTGGGGAGGTGTGGGATGTCTGGTGATGTATGATCCCTCAAAAAACATGCAATCAATTCTATGATTAGTGAGGTTTTGAGACACATTCTATCCTTGTGTAGTTTAAAGTTATAAATTTATATAAAATATATTTACCAAATTCTGTTATTCTTACTTTGATAAATTTAGAATTATAAGACATGTAGTTCGATATTACTTGATAAATGGTATTCCAACTAGAAATATTTTTTAGAATTATTCAATAGTGTTGAATATTTTGTAATGTAATCTATGTTGATTATTTGGTTGAAGGATCCAATTTTATACATTATTATTATGAAAAGGCAATGTATTATTAGTCTTGGATAATCAAAACTGTGCTTTAACATTTTTTATTAGTGATTTGAATGCTCCTATAATAATTTGATGATTCATTACTATAAATAAGAATTTGGAAATTTAAAATTATTTTTTAAATTTTACTTCAAATGTTGATCTAAACTGAATGGTTTTTAATTTTATATCTATTTGAGGATTCAATTTGGAACCAATAAGTATTTTATATTTTGAAATCCACAATTCCTTAGTTCCCATATTACTTGATATGGGTTAATTGTGTTGTGAATAGTGACGCACAATATTCTAGAATTTGTTAGAGGGATCCATCATTATGGAGTTTGGTATATTTTTTTGTTTTTTATTGTTGTGTTTTGGGAGCGTGCTTCATGTTTCAAGAATATAATGGTTTTTAGTGTTTATATCCCATGCATGATCATATTTAAATTTATTTTTATGGATGGAGTTTTTAATTTTGAATAACTAAATGTTACACTTGTTTTAAAATATAATTATTAAACTGTTTTTAATTTGTAAAATAACAGTATTATTGAGGAAAAAATTATTCAGCGATAAGAGTTAGTTTTAATTAGATAGTTTTCTGTCCATCTTTAAATAACCTTCTTTTATCAATGATCCCTATCATATTACATCATGTATTCCCTCAAACTCACTCTTGAAAACATCTAGAATTACCTCTAACTCCCTCCTAATGAAATCTAAAATGTATTACAGCTCCCTCAGGATGAATTCTGTCACACCCTATATCTCCCTTACAACCACAAATGGTACAATTCTTATAGATTCATTAAGTTGTGTGGGACATGTTCATGCATCGAGGGAGAAAACGGTCACTCTAGTTACCTCTTGAGTATACTGTAGGATCATGATTATGGATAAAAAATTAATGTGAAAAAATATAATTTATTTTTATATACTAATTAATATTTTTTTAATAGACAAAAAAAATAATTTTTTTATAAACAACTATTGATGGTTTGGAAGTGAAGAATCTAAATGGAATGATAATAGTTGCACCTTTTGATAGTTTTGGGGTCCTAATGAGGATGTTGTTGGATTATTCAGTTATTTCTTAGGCTAGTTGTCTTATGAGCTAGTGACCCTTCCCATTATATGTCCAACCTGATGAAATGTTTTTATATCATAGGAGAATGTGGGTTTTTATTCACTAATAAAGGTAAACTTAAAACATTATCTATCATAGATTAAATTGAATTTAATTATTTAATAAAATTTTCTTAATTTGAATGAATGTTTTTTCCAAAACTTTCTTCCACCTTACTATGGATGATCTGATTTCTTTTCAATGGAATTAAAAATTTTTTGGTAATCAATGGAAGGATTTTATATAGATATTTTGTCATTAGTTAAATTATAAGTCATTGACTATTTGAAAGATGTGTGATAAGTTATACGAAGGTGCACCTAGAGAGAACTAGAATGTTTTTATTGAAATTCATCAACAAGATATGCATATGGTATTGAATAATATATTATTATATTAATATCAGTATTTATATTTATATATTTATTGATAAATTACCTATTTATTTCTGGATGTTTCCATGAAAAATGCATTGAGTAGAGTAGAAAAGATCACCCCTCATAAATCTAGTTTAGATATTTTTTCAAGAAATAGAGCTACCATGGTAATATTTTAATGAATTATAATATTATTATGATAATATTATGTGTTTATTATTTTAAAATATTTATTTATCTATTTTTCATGTATATGGAAAATTTATGGGGACAAGTTACTCAAGTAGAATTATGGTTGGATGTTCATACCAAAATCAATAGAAGTTATGTGAATTATCCTACCAAATACATTAGGGTATAATTTTATATTCCTTTTTATTTTATCATTCCATAAATTTTTTCGTATAGAAAAATATTTTAGATTCTCCTCCATTTTCTTTATAACCTAAAAAAATTTCTCTTTAGGATAGTGTTTGCAATATCACTCCATTAAGACTCATTACTTTGTATAACCAATTGATCCAAGGAATATAAACTATTTATTATCATTGAGAAAATTATTTAACATAGTGGGATAACCAAAGAGATATCATCCCCTTTGATGTATTTAGTAACAAGCACTAATACACTCCCATTAGTGGCCAATTTAATTTTTGTTGTGAGGGTTATTGGTCAAAATGATTTATTGGAATGGATTCATTCGAGTTCTATGTTTTGACTATAAGGATGATTTTTTTTGTTTTTTAAAAGAATATGTGTAGGTGTTTTATTACCTTGTAATTTTTTATTCACTTAAGGGTGAGGTTAAAACCATTTGAAACTATTTTGAATATTTGTTATCAATAATATGTAATTATTTATGAGAAGTATAAATCAATTGTCTTTTATTTTTTATTAATTTTTTTACTTTAAATATAACAACCCTTCTCATTATTTCCCACCTAAAAATAATTTATTATATAAAATATTCACTTGATGAAACATATAAGATCAATATTTCTAGTGTATTTCTGGCTTAGGAACACTACATAAATACTTAAAACAAGAAATACACAACTTTATTGAAAACTTCTTTTGCATGACCACACACATTCTGTCGTACTTAGAATTTCATGGGATAACCTGAGGTAATGCATAAGAAAAGGGTGATATATAAATCCCAGTAAGGGAGTAAAAAAGGAAAAAAATTAAGAATATAGTACATGTTCGGAAATAGTTATATTAATGGAGCATAAGAGATACACAAACATAAAGGCATGATATGGCATGATTATCCTAACATGGAAATGGGGCAACAAATTTTAACATTATTTTAGAATGATACAAGGATCATTGCACATGTATCATGTGTAAAACCTCATTTCAATTGATGTATCATAATACTAATATTTACCCAATTCTTTGGAGAACTATCAGGGTGTACCCTTCTTAATCATTACATTTCATGCATAAGTGTGCCACATGGATCATATAACATGGATTCATTAAACATAATAATTCATTCTATAATAAAGTATTGTGGAATTAATAAATGAATATATATAATAAATAAGTAAATTTTCACAAAGGTGAATACCCTTGATAGATAAACGTTCATGGTTTTCACTACACAATAACTTTGGCATGTAAAATTGTGGTACAATTTCGGCAGCATTACGACGTGACATAAAAATTCATAAAAATAGTTGATGAGAAATAAAAGGGATGTCTTATAATATTTAAATGAAATATAATGTAATGGTGTAATATATATAAATGTACAAACATTTTTACTGAAATTTATATTCATAATACAAAAGAATTTCTTGAGTGTAAATGAGGAGAGAGAAATCCCTTACAGAATTTTGGCAAGGTAACAGGTGTACATGGGAGGTGTTAATGATTTATAAAGGGGTATATAATCATTCAAAAATAAGTAGGGAAGTATGAGAGATGTTTGAAATCATAACCACACCTTTCTAATTTAAAATAAAATGGTATAACAACATAATGAAATTTGGAAAAAAGGGAAATAAAGAAATCCCTTATGTGGAAGTATGATCCCAAAGGCTTGGGAGCGGCTTGAGAGAGGCTTATTAAGAGTTTGTGGTGCCTTGGGAGGATTATGGAGAGATGGGGTAATATTTTGGTCGAGATCAAAAGGTATTTAGTGAAGAGGAAGTGGAATCTTGTGTGGGTTTATATAGGAAAATAGAGGTAATTCCTTATTATATAGGTTTTTCACACTACACATTAATCTAATCAAAACCACAAACCATACCATAGTTTTTGCCCATTTTTTTTTGACAAATGGATGTTAAAAACATTATTTTATAATTCATATGGCCTAAATTATTAAAATATTATTCTTGCTTATGTGGAGGTGAGTCACACTCTCAAGGAAATTAATTTAAAAAGTTAAAATGTTTTATAAGCCTTGGAGGGTCCACCAATGCATTGTAAAAATAATAAAAACAAATCTAAACTCACTTTATTTTAATGGTAAATAAAATATTTACCTAGAAAACCATTTATAGTATTTTATTACATCGTTATTGGGTTATTATGATGTCATAAAACACATTATATAATTAAACGGTATTTAATTTTTACCCAAAAATTCGACTATCTCTGAAAATTATGAAAAATTCGCTGTTGGAAAATTTCGACAGCTTGATTAAAAAATTAATATTAATTCTATCTAAATATGTTTCTAAATTTTTGAATTATTACTTTTAAAATAGAAAACGCCATTTATTGAAAATTCATGAATTTTTTCAAAAATAGCTTTCAAACCGTAACAAAAATTAGACTTGTATTCATAAAAATTATATGATAATTTATAATTAAAAAAAATTAATTTAGTAATATTATTTTATTAAAATATTATTTAATTTAAAAATCGATTAATTCATCAATATAGATATCTTAATTGAATATGAACTAAAAATACTATTTGTGCTTTAAAAACTATTTACAAAGTAACAATAATAAAATGAATGTATAATCATTATTATATAAAAAATTAATGAACATAAAAATAGTTCTATGGTCTTGTTATATAACCCCTAATAACACCCACATAAGACATAAGGTTATGGTGTGCGATGGTGAAAGACTATTGGGGTGGCTTAGATAACATCGCTCATGAGGTAATCTCTATTAACATCCACTTCTCCCATAGGAGGTTCTGTTCATGATTAATGTGTTGAATCTTGCCTTGAGTTAGGTCAAGAGCAAAGCCCAGTGATGCCACCTCCTTTCCAAGCTCTAACAAATGGGCTTCGAATGGAGCATTTCTACAGGATGAGGCCATCACTTCCCTTGTCTGAGTAATTTGGATTTGTTAAATCCCTATATTTATAATAATAATGTGGTCACTGTTCAATGGCTATATTATCAATGGTAAAAATTATTAATGATATTTTAAAATCCAAAATCATAAAACCAAATAAGTTCATGTGTTATATAATCATTTTATATAGTAATACATTTAATTAGATCAAGATGAATTTTCATTAATAAATGTTTGGTTTGTTATAATCTTTCCCCTTTAAGAAATTTTCCCCTCAAAATTTCCTTTTGCAACACTAAAACAGATGAGGGTAACTCTGCTTGATCACTTCCTCTGATTCCCACATTGCTTCTTCAAACGTGTCATTTCACTACAACACTATCATGAGGGGCATTGTCTTATTTTGTAGAACTCTTTCCCTACAATCTAAGATCTTCATCGTCTTTTCTTCATAGGAGAGGTCATTCTCCAGTGGTACCACATTTTTATTGAGTACATCTGATTGGTTAGGTATGTACTTCTTCAAAACTGATACATGGAATACAACATATACTTGATATAGGTTCATAGGGAGTTCTAGTTGATAGGTCACTGCTCCAATGTGATCAAATATCTCAAAAGGTCCGATGTACCCTGGACTATGATTTCCCTTCTTACAAAATCGCATAACTCTCTTCCATGGTGATGTATAGAGGAATAACATGTCTCTGAAATCAAAATATAGGTCTCGTCGACAATTATCATCATAGTTCTTTTGTCAAATCTGACCAGCTTTAATGTGATGTTGGATGGTCTTAACCTTCTCAACCAATTCTTCGACCATTTTTGGACCTAGGATTTTCCTCTCCCCAACATCATCCCAACATGTTAATGTTCTACACCACTTCCCATATAGGGCTTCATAAGGATCCATTTGGATGCTTGAGTAGAAACAATTTTTGTAAGAGAACTCAACTAGAGGAAGATGTTGATTCCATCCTTCTTTGAAGTCGATTGAGAAAGCTCTCAACATGTACTCAAATTATTGAATATTCCTCTTCGATTGGACATCCATTTGAGGATGATAAACCATACTAAAGTTTAGCTAGGTATTCAGAGAGTGTTTGAGACTCTTCCAAAACATATAGGTGAATCTTGGATCTCAATCAGATACAATAGATTGTGGTACCCCATGAATCCTTACCACTTAACTAATATATATTTATTCTAGTTGATCCAATGAGAAATCCTCTTGAATTTCAATGAAGTTTAGAATGTTTGTAAGAAATTCCACAACCGCCCAGATAGAATTTTTTCTTTTGTATATCTTTGGAAGTATAGTGACAAAGTCCATGGTGATGTTATCCCATTTCCGTGCTGGTATATGTAATGGTTGCATCATCCCCTTAGACTTATGCCTCTTAACATTCGCATGGTGACATACCAGGCACTTTGATGTATACTCAGCAATCTCCTCCTCCATATAATCCCACCAATAATTTTCTTGGAGATCTCGATACATATTTTTGTTTCCTAGGTGAATTGAGAAATTTGAACTATGTGCATCATCCAAAAGTTCTTTCATTAACTTCAGATTTGATGGAACCCATAGTCTTGTCCCAAATCTTACAATTTTTTCTTCATTAACATTAAACTCCAAGGATTTCCCTTTTCTGATTGTTTCCACTTTCTTCTAAATTCCCACATCATTATTCAGAGCATCCATTAACCATTCCAAAAGAGATGTTTGAGAAATCATTTGTGAAAGGATTGATGATGTTCCCTTCTTTATGATTCCCATGTTCATCTTCATCAAATATATGAAGATTGGACACATTTAAACTCTAATCAATGATAGAATCACTGGGATTTTTATACTTTGAGAATCAGCCACCTTGTTTGCTTTCCCTTGGTGGTAATGGGTTGAGCAGTCATAGTCTTTGATTTTATTTAACCATCTTCGTTGGTGCACATTCAACTCTTTCTATGTGAATATATACTTGAGGGTTTTTTGATCCGTGTATATTTTACACTCCCCCCCCCAAAGAGGTAATGTTGCCAAAATTTTAAAGAGAAGATTACTGCAGCCAACTCCAGATCATGTGTTGGATAGTTTTTCTCATGAAATTTCAATTTTTTTTTAAGCATAGACAATGAATTTGTTATTTTGAATCAACACAAAACCCATTCCTTTCTTCTAGTAATCACTAAATACCACAAATATTTCTCTATTTGTAGGTAATGTGAGAATGAGCACAGTGATAAGCCTCATTTTCTACTCCTTGAATCACTCTTCGCATTCATTACTCCATGAAAACTTTACTCCCTTCTGAGTTATCTTCATAAGAGGGTTGTACAATCTTGATAAATTTCTCACAAATTGGTGATAATATCCACCTAACCCCAAGAACCTACAAATATTTTTCACTGATGTTGGCCTCAACAATCTCTCAATTGCAGTTGTCTTGGAGGGATCCATAGATATCCCATTTCTTGTGATGATATGACCCAAGAATGAGACCTCCTTCAAACATAACTCACACTTGCTGTACTTTTCATAGACCTTCTCCTTTTGCAAGGTCTCTGGTATAGTTCTTATATGGTCCTCATGCTCCTCCTTGGTTTTAGAGTATATTAGAATATAGTCTATAAATATTACCTAAAATATGTCTAGGTGATCATTAAAGACTGTATTCATAAAGTCCATGAATATTTTAGGAGCATTAATGTTTCCTAAAGACATTACTATAAACTCATAGTGCTCGTACCTTGTAAGAAAAGTAGTCTTGGGGATATCTTCCTTCTTCAACATTACTTGGTAATCTCCTGACCTCAAATCCACCTTGGAGATGTATTGTGCTCCATGTAGCTGATCGAAAAAGTCATCAATTTTGGGAATAGGATACTTGTTCTTTATCATGATTTTTTGAGCTCACGATAATCAATGAAATGGTGCATTGACCCATCCTTGTTTTTGACAAATAGGACTGGAGCACCCCATGGTGAAACACTTGGTCATATAAACACTTTATCCATATTATCCTATAGTTGTTTCTTCATTTCCTCAGGCTCCACAACATCCATTCTATATGGAGTCTTGGATATTGTCAGTTCCCGTGGCATAAGATCAATTGAGAATTCAAAATATCTTCCAGAGGATGACTAAGAAATTCCTTGGGAAACACATCAGCGAATTCCCTCATAATAGAAATGTCTTAATGGATGGTTTCTTCTTTAGACTCAATCATCTTATCCAGATACACATGTTCATAGGGAAGTAATATCCATGCATTAGATGATTGGTGCTAAAGAAGATTCAACCTCTTCCTTGCACTTCTATAGAATCGGGGGTCAATTTACCATATGGAGAGTTATTTCCCTCTCACGAAATTTATGTCGGCTCTATATAGGGAAATCCAATCCATGCCAGGAATTACATAAAATTCCACCAGAGGAAGTATGATGAGGTTCTATGGGAAGTTCAATCCATAAATTGTGACAAAGTATGAGTTATATTCATGGGTTGCAATGATTTCCCCATTTCTTGTTCTCAATGACATTTTTACTTCCATGATTTGTGGTGGTGTTGGGATTATTCTACTAAACTTTCAGGATATAAAAGAATTCATAGAACCAGAATAAAAAAGTATATTCCCTATTGTTTAATGAATAAATAGTGTACTTATCACCACTTTATTTTCAGGGTTCACTTCGGTGGTAAACATGACAAAAGCTCTCCCTTACTACCTTAGAGGTTGTTGGTTACCACTAAAAACCCTTGGCTTAGGGAACTGGTTTGAAAAGTTCCTTGGTTCATTATATTTGATGTAATGAACAATGCATTGAGTGTCAAACGGAGAGTTCTTTTCCTCTGTCGCAGTCGCAGGTTTTTCTTGTTGGTAGTTAATGTCCAGGTGCCCTTCCCTTTCACACCTAAAGCATTTCCTTGTCCCCTTCAGTCAACTTCCAGGGTCCTTATTTTGGCACCTTTGGCAAGTGGGGTGATGTATTTTTTTAGCACTGTTAGATTTATCCACTAGAACACTAGAATTTTAGTACAACTTATACTTCTTATCCCCATGATACCCTTGAGATTCACTGATCTCCATTTCAACTTTGAAGGAATATCAGACAATTTCCTCATAGCTCTTAAATTCACAGATCACTAGGGATTTTAGTAGGATTGTTTTTATCCCACCAAAGAAGCAGACAACCTTTCATTTGGGGGTAACAAAAAATCTAGAGGCATATCATGCAAGACTTGTAATGTTTACCTCCTACACTCTAATGAATTCATTATCTATTTTTCTTGAGGGGAAGGAAGTCTGTTTCTATCTTAAGTTGGAGGGTTCATAGAAAATATTTATCGATTTTTTTTTCGGGAAATCCTTACATTACAATGCCTCAATATATTCCTCAGGCTTCGTATTTTTGATCATTTTCCACCATTTATCAACCTCACCCTACATATGATGAGTATCCAGAATAACCTTCTCTTATTTGGAACATTGAAGGATGAAGAATATCTTTTCAATGGAGTTGATACATTGTTTGGAAATTGAGGGATTGGATGATCTATTAAAAGTAGCAGGTTGTTGTCTCATAAATCACTCGATTGAAAATTGTTCTTTCTTGGGGGGGGGGGGGGTTGAATATTCCTCTTGACCCACGTTTTTATTGAAAACCAGATTTAACTGAGAGAGTTTCATGACAAATTTCACAATTCCCGCTCCCATCAGATTGGGCATCTCATTAAAACAGTCATCCTATTGATATTTGCATCAGTTTTTAGCATGATTCCTCCTATTACCAAAGATTTGCTATAATTAAAGGAATGTTTGGGGTAACACATAAAGAATAATCCCATGAAAAAACATATTACTTATAAATTACTTTTATTTACTTAAATTATTAATTTATAGGCTTCAATCTATGTTATCCATGATGTACATCCCAACTTATATTATTAGGGGAATTTTTTTATTCCCTTAATAATGGTTCGTACTAATCACATGAATTTAACAAAGAATATCCCCTGAGAGTGTCGTAACTAATAGTGAAGCAAGGCCCATTTTCGTGCACTAGTTCGTATTAGAGTCTAGCTCAAATTGGTGTTTTCTGGTTTTACCCCTAGAAATATCTGTTCCAATGCCGCCTCTACCTGGTTGTATCCAGACACGGATGTATTTTATTGATAAAACACTTACACAATACTCACCAAAATTTAGGGATGTTTTTATTATACATAGTATTATGCCTAAGTCTTTCACTAGGGTTTTATAACCCTAATCCAAAAAATAACTAAACCTATCCTCTGATACCAACTATAACAACCTTGCTTTATATTTTAAATTTAAACATAATTTATTACATAAAATCAAAAATTAATGCAACATATAATATTGAGTGGTCTAGTTTCTTTGGGTATTAAGAACACTGCATAACAAATTAAAACATGAAATACACATCTTTATTGAAAACTTCTTCTACATGACCACACATATTCCTTCGTACTTAGCATTGCATGGGATAACCTAAGGACATTCATAAGAAAAGAGTGATCTATAAATCCCAGTAAGGTAGTAAACAAGTAATAACATGTATAATATAGTACATGTTAGGAAATAGGTATATCAATGTAGCATAAGAGAAACATGAACATAAATGGATGATATAACATGATTATCCTAACATGGAAATGTGGCAACAACTTTTAACATGATTTTATATTGAGATATGGCTTGTTACACATGGAGCATGAGTAAACCCTCATTGAAATTGAATTATAATGATTAAACCTCTATTTTACATGAAGTATCATTATACTAATCTTTACCCAATGCATTGGAGCGCTCTAAGGGCTCACCCTTCTTAATCATTTCATTTCATGCATAAGTGTGATACATGGACCATATAACATAGATTAAATAAACATCATCATTCATTCCAAGATAAATGAATGCGTAAGTAATACATGAAACTATATAATCAATAAGTAAATCTATATAAAGGTTAATGTCCTTGATAGAGAAATGGCCATGGTATTCACAACACAATGACTTTGACTTGTTAAATTGTGGTGCAATTTCGGCAGCAGAACGACGTGACATAAGAATTCATAAAAATGGTTGAAGAGAGATAAAGGGGTGTCTCATTATATGTACATGAAATAGAAATTAATGGGGTAATATCGATACATTTCCCAATATATTTAATGGAATTTAAATTCATACTAAAAAATAATTTCTTGAGTGTAAATGAGGAGAGAGAAATCCCTTACGGAATTTCGACATTGTAATAGGTGTACATGGGAGGCATTAATTAGAGACAAAAGGGTATCTAATCATTAAAACCTAAGGAGGGAAGTATGGGGGAGGTTTGAAATAATAATACAACATTTTTAATTGAAAATAAAAGGTCATAAGTACATAATGAAATTTGGACAAAAAACGAGAAAGGAAGAAATCCCTTACTTGGAAGTGTGATCCCAAAGTCATGAGAGAGGCTTTATAGAGGCTTAATGGGAGATTGGAGAACCTTTTGAGGATAATATAGCGATTATTTATTATTTTGGTCGATCCTTAATTGTTTTGAGTGAAGAGTAGGTGGGATCTTGGGTGGGTTTACATAGGAAAAGAGAGAGAATTCATTATTATTTAGGTTTTGGAAACTACACATTAAACTAATCAAAACCAGAAACCATCATGTGGTTTTGGACCATGGGTTTTTCCAAAGGGTAGTGTAAAAAATTATTTCATAAGGCCAATTTTCAAACTTATTAAAATATTAGGCTTTCTTATGTGGAGGTGAGTCACACTCTCAAGGAAATCAATTTTAAAAGTTAAAAATGTTTTAAAAGCCTTGGAGGGTCCACTAAAGATTCGTAAAATATAAAAAACAAACCTAAAATCACATTATTTTAATTTTAAAACATATATTGTCCGAAAATACCATTTATCGTATTTTATTAAATCACTATTGGGTCATTATGATGTCATAATAAACATTATATAATTAAACGATATTTAATTTTCACCTAAAAATCCAATTGTCTCAAGAAATTATGAAAAAATCACCATTGGATAAATTTGATGTCATGAAACCAAAAATAAAATTCATTTTATCTAAATAATTTTCTAAATATGTGAATTATTACTTGTAAAATAAAAATGGACCTTTTTTGAAAATTCATGGGTTTTGTCAAAAACATATTTCAAACCTTAATAAAAATTACAATTGTATTCATAAAAATTATATGATAATTTATATTCAATAAAAAGTTATTTAGTAATAATATTTTATTAAAATATTATTTATTTCAAAAATCCATTACTTCATCAAAATATATTTCTTAATTTAATATGAACTAAAAATACTATTTGTGCTTTAAAAACTATTTACAAAGTAACAATAACAAAATAAATGTATATTATTTATTATATTAAAAAAATAATTCACATAATCATAGTGATAAGGTATTGTCACATAACACCTTGAAACACCCACATAAGACGTAAGGGTAAGGTGTGTGATGGTGACAAACTCTTGGGGTGGCTCAGATAACATCGCTCGGGTGGTAATCTCTATCAACTTCCACTTTTCCTGTAGGCAGTTTCATTCATGATTAATGTGTTGAAGGTCGTATTAGGATTAGTGAATAGTGAATCTAGTGAATCCAACTCCTTTACAAGATCTGATAAATTGGTTTTGTATAGAGAAATTCTACAAGATGAGGTAATTGTTTCCTTTGTCTGAGAAAATTGGATTTGTTAAAGACCTATATTTATACTAATCATGTGGTCACAGTTCAATGGCTATATTAGCAATGGTAACAATTCTTAATGGTACTTGAATATTAAAAATCAAAAAACCAAATAAGTGCATATTTTATATAACCATTTTACATAATAAGACATTTAATTAGATCATGAGGATTTTTTATTAATACAATTTTGCATCGTTACATTAAATTTGAATTATATTGTATTTATTGGTAAAAATAAAATAATAGTGGGATTAAAATATTATGCTCTCCTTCTTGACCTCACAGGATGATCTTATTGGTGTGGTACTTGAGAATAAGCATCACAGTTGTTCTCACAAGATGGGTTTTGGACTGTTACAATTAGGTATTTGGTAGGTTATCTAGGGAATTTATCATGGTTGTATATATTTCAGGTTGTAGTTATTCCCTCCTCCCATAATATCAAAAATGAATTTTTTGTGATGAGAATAATAATTCAAGTAAAATAGACTTCAATATAGTAATATGGGAGTTATATAAAAATTTTGGATGAAAATATTGTTTTTAAAATTTCATTAGTTGAATTATATCTGAAGGAAAATGGATATGTCCTGAATGATATTTCATCGATGGTTAGATAGAGTGAGTAGGTAAATTTAAAATTTTCATAATAATTTTGAACAAATAGTTTTATTTTTTTTAAGTAGAAATATGAATATAAATAACAGGTTAATTTTCAAACAAATTATAATACATGTGCAGGAAGAAGGGAGTGATGACAGGTATAGAGATAGATATAGATATGATTTTCTCTCAATGAGAGGTATTCATGAGGATTTATTTTTAACTCCATCATAGTGTTGTTCGTTAACTAAGCTCAGTACATTTAACTTATTGTTTATAATTATATATATTTATATTTATATGTAATTATCCATTTTCATCTCATTAATGGAAGAAAATGTTCTTGTTATTATGTTTTTAGGTGTACAAATAAGGATAACCCCTTATTGATCACTTTTTTGATTGAATATTTATCTTCCATATACATTTTATTATATCCTAATTATCTATCTAAAATATTAATATGTAATTTTATTTAGACACCTAATATTTCCTATTTAAATTTAATTAAAATTTATTATTTTATTATTAATAGATATTTCATATATAATGAAATTATTTAAAATAGGATTTCATGTGAATTTTTATAGAAATTCTATTTTTTTATACTCAAGATTGATCTTTTTTTACTTGATATTTTTCTAATGTACTACTTATTACACATATTTAAATATTTTTTATGAATATATATATATATATATTATTTCAATTTATGAAAATTAAATATTAAATACTATAAATTATACTATTATGTGTTTCAATACTGTGAAAAACCTAAGAAATATTCTTTAAAAATAGTTTGTAACTTAACAAATACTTTTAAGGGGATTTTTCTTATATGTAAATAATATTTTATGTTAAACTTTATGGAAATATATTATGTTATATTTTCCCTATTTAAATAGATATATTAAATCATTTCATAATCCACATTATTTCTTTGAATGTTTTTTACCTTGATAACATTGTTATGTAACAAATTTTATTTTCATGTGCTAATCATTCTATGTAATTGGATGGATATATGATTATTTTATTATTTATTTGTCACACATATATATGAATATAGAATTATGTGATGGGTTGGATTGATATTATATAAACCTATATTACATTGGGAAAATCATTATAATTCATGATATTATTATTTGCGAGACTTTAAAAAATTAGCCTAGTAAGTTGTTTTATAATTTTATTACTTGATATAGTTAACTTATGATTATGATATACTATTATTAGGTATGACCTAAACCCCTATCATATGTCTTTATAGTTCATGATCATTTCATTTCCTTAGTTTTATGTCTTGTTCCATGTTCATGATCTTATATCTACCTTGTTCTTCTATATATATATATATATTATATTATGTCTTATCTTATGATAATTCTTTTATCTAAAAAAGTTATTGGTTTTGTTTTCCTCTTTACATAGTTGTTTATATCACTTATTTCTTGGTTTAAGAATCCATCCATGAAGCATCATGAAATTATGGGTATAATAGGAAATAAATTATGATGAAATTTGTCAATGAAAGGTATGATATTTTTTTGATTATATAAATAATATTGTTATTTTTTTTGTTGGGGGAAGAAATTTCAATTGATTTTTTTCTGTAATAAGTTGTGTAAATTTAAAACACCCTCAAATAAGAGTAAAAATATTGTGGTAGTTTATACTACTTCTAAATACCATTAGGTATTTAGAAATGATTAAATATGCTTATATTAGAGATGTGAACAATTAGCCTAAAACCACTGCTAAAAATATGAAAAACCACTCTAAAAAGATGTGTCATGACATTTTAATTAAACCAACAAATAATTCAAAAAAAACTCCACAAAATATTTAATTATTATGTATCTAGATGAAGTTTATTAAAACCACCACAAAATTATATAAAGTTGGTTTAAAATACTACCAAACACAAAATATAGTATAATTAACCTATTTTTCAGGAGTAACCACATCAATAACAAATATCTTTAGCAACTTATCAACCATATTTGACTCCAAAAATTGATATGAAATGATCCAATTTGGTTTTTCTATCCACCACTACCCAAATGGAATTATGTTATTTCTCTATTTTTGAAAACTCTATATAACATTAATAGATATTTGAGCCCCATTTCAAATGGGAATATAGAATGGGTGTAACATTCTAGTAAGCCGCTTATTCCCTATCATTAGTAATTGCTAAGTAATATATTTGGGAACATACCCAACATTTTCCCTTTTCATTCTCGGCTAACAAAATTGATGTTTCGTATAATTTTACATCTTATTGGATATTGATTGAGTCAACTAATTTGAATATCCAAAATCCTTAAACACTTCAACTCTCATAGAGGTTAGAACTACCATTTTACCATGTAAACGTATTATTATATCTAAGTCCTATGATATTTATTCTATATGGGGACTTGATTAAACCTCATGTAATTGAAATATAATAATTCTGTTATGTTCACATTTTTCTAAAAAAACACTAGAGAAACCCAAGGAGATGTTCTTAGCTTAGTGTAATTTTATTCTAAAAATCCTACAACAAAACTTTGATCACCCTAAAGTTTGCTAGTGTCATATTATAAGAAGGAAGGGATACTGAGGTCCTACATAGAAATAATTCAATTGAAAAATCCACCATGTGCTCTGAAGTTATTCTAGAGGAATAATTTGGGAAAAAATATAGATAACGACTAACTACCTCTTGTAATCTAACATGACCCATTGGTTCTATTTCCCCAAACCTCACTGCTACTAACTACTATGAAATACTACCAAAATCATTTCCATATGTTCATATCTAATGGAATTAACATTCCATACCACTTAAATACATGAATTTCATCATTTAGATTTGACAAAGTCTAATTTTTGTCATGACCTCTAATTTTAAAAATATAAAAAACTAACCAAAACATACCTAAGATGATATAAAAATGTGCATGTCGAGGATAGTAATGTTCCATGAGAATTTCATGTTTCCTACCATAATATAACAAGATGAACATTTTAATAATTTAGTATCTTTATCTTTAAATGGTGTATAGATGTTCATGACCTGATTAATCAACAATACTCATAAACTCAAATAATATACCACCAATGAAAAAATAAATGAATGTGTAGTAATGTTGTCAAATAATGTGAAAATTAGAGTAGATTAAAGTAACAGTGTACCATTATCTATGGGAGGTCCTATATATATACCTATTAAATCATACTATACAATACACAAGAAAACATTAGTGGGATATAATTTGGGTTTTCCAATTAGATGCAACTGTTTGGATTCCCAAGCCTTTATACAGTCAGTCCTCACTGAGCGAGGCAACTGACATTAAATGGCTTGTAAAAAAATATCCAACAAGGCTTGAGATACCTATGTTTTATTTGGTTTTTCCATCATAGATGAACTTGGTGATTTCCAAAAATTATACTTAAGGTGTTTAATCTTCCCACACATAATGTATTCTTGAGTCTATCTAATATAATTCTACTATATATAGTCAGGGGATCCATAATGAAAGCATTATGACATCATAGTGGGTTTCCTATAGAGGAACACATCAATTTGTTACCTCTAAATGATTCCCCCAAACCATGAGATAAATAACCACATCTTCACTTCTACCCACAACGTGAACCACCACTTCCAGTCATCCAGGTCAGAATATTGCCAACTAATGTATTTCCCAAGATATCCATTTCAAAAACTGATACCTTTTTTACCATCTATATATATGACTCAAGGGAAAACATCATCAATCCTAGGTGTATATATATTCACAATACTGATTCAAACCTCTGAGTCATTAGAGACTCTCAAATAACTATTTCTGGAGGAAAATGAACTAATGTATTAATTTGTTAAGCATATTCCTAAACCATCATGTTACCCTACTGTAAATCAAAAAAATTTATTGTCTTTGATACTTGAAACATACGAGTGTAGAATTTTTTATTTAACATATTATTAAACCCTTACCATGTAAATCCTTCTTGTATATTAGCTTTCTCCACCAATTCTTACAATTATGATGTGATTCCTTCAATCATAAACATTACCAACTTCACGTTGACATCCTCTATAGTATCCAAGAATGAAAATATTTTATTGAATCTCTTTAACTATTGTATCATTGTATGAGGTTTGATATCCCCTTGAGAACCCAAAAGGTTTATTAATTTGATACTCCAATGATTTTCCACCCCACCTTGTTGAGTAAATATAATAAAAACCTTACATTTTATTAGCTCATTCCCAATCCTTTAAAAATTATTTATCCAATAGTGTATCATCCAGTACAATATTTTTTGTATCCTCCTCAGGTAAATTGGCATATGTTTTCTTTAGATTCATTTTCTATATAATTCCTAAGGAAACCCCATTAATGGGGACTATTATAAATAAAGTTTTAGGTACTCTAAATCCAAATCATCATTTCCCATTTCACCGCATCATAATAATCTTTTACCATAACAATATTCCCTAAATGGTATATTTTCACACATGTTTTTTTACAAGATTATAGAAATAATCACGAAATATATTAATATCACACAAAAAAACCATTTTGAAATGTTCTTTGAAAACCATTATTTTCCAAAAACCCATTTGGAAATTCATTTTGAAAATAGAATTTAATATTTTCTCAAAACTCTAAACCGTGATGCAAGTCCTATATAAGAATTCCTAAATGTTTCATCAAGAACACTATTATCATAGAACCCACACAAAAAAATATAATAACCCTAATATGGTTCTACAAGTGGATATCCAATAAATTAGTCTACGTGAATAACATGATAAACCACAGTTATCTATAAATAGGTTAACTAGTTCCTTTTATAACTACATCATGAGTCCCAATGTGACATATCTCTATTAATACCACCAAAAAATCAAAATTGATACCATCTGTAACACCCTAACCCAACTCAACACCCCATGACCTCACCCAGGTTAATTATGAACACTAATAGGCCTTAGTTGAATTCTTTAGATCACCAAATGATGTAAATAAATGTTGCAGGTTTGGATAATATCAAAGGGGCCTGACTCACCCTCATAATAAACACATTCCTCATGAAATACATTTACCAACATTTTTAGTATGAATTGTCTGCAAATCAAACATTAATAACATATAGTTAAAATAACCAACACAATAAAAATAGGATTATTGGGGATTATGTGATTTAGGATAATTTTGTTGAAAAACAAGTTAAACTAAGAAATAAAAAGGATATAATTTTATAAACATATAAAACTCAATAAATAAGGCTTATAAAGCCACAAAATATAACTCCCCAAACTATATATACAAGAGCTCCTCCAAGACAACCTAAAAAGATATGATTCATTCTATCTATATAAATCATCCCCCTCCCATAACTCTGATGATATGGATATAGTCCACCATAAGCAGAGTAGGGATACATTAGATTACTTGTGTCTTGCTTCAAAAAATAAACCCTTCCACCAAAATGGGTGGGTAGGGGGTGAGTAATAGACCCAATAAAATATAACAAATTCTTCCCACTAACTCCATGTATGTGAAAATTAACTCATATATCATGAATTTAGTAAAACATTCTCCACCCGTGACATTTTATAAAACCATGATCTACCATTGTATTTTCCAACCATATTAATATTTAATATAAAAAATCAATAATTAAAATCCACCCCTTTAGAAACCACACACGACAAGTAAATTCATTAAACACCTGAGGGATATGAAAACCCTAGGTAACCATCATCAACTAAAGCCAAGGGGTAACTCTTACTCATGATCAGACCACCACCCAACTAATATCTGATATACCCATCAATATTTTCAAGGAACCCACACTTTATTAGGAATTAAAACCTATAGTATATTATCCAATTCACTTATACCCAAGTAGGATTCCTAAAACCAATGTTAGATCCCTCACCCAACCATTTTAAATAATAAATCATAATAAATAAAATAAAAAAACTCAATACCATTCCCATTAAAAATATCATAGTTCAATAATAATAACAATTTAATATAATTTTTTTTCCTTTCACACTATTTATAGAAAACACTCAAAAACTCAAAAAGAAAATTAATTATTTATTTTTTTCCAAAACCATACTCACACAAAAAACATTTTTCACAATGTAAATACCATTATATAAAAAACATTTTTTTCAAAAAATAAAATCATGAAATTAAAATATTATATTTAGTATTACCAAATTTATCACAAAATCAAGTAAATAAGAATCCACTTACCATAATTTAACGATAATGTGAAATCAAATTTCCAAACCTGAGATCCTAGCTACCCTTAGGATTTTCAAATACCTATGACCAAAATATTTAATTTATCTCTAGAGTTAGTTCCAAAAATATTTCAAACCGTAATTAGTAAAGGTTTCGTAGATATGAAACAAAAAAAGGAGATATAGGATATATAGAGTTCATTATCATAGATATGAAATACAATCATACCCTGACCTAAGAGAAGTAAGGTCCAGAATGAGAGAATTGCCTAAAGTTTCCTAAAAATGATAACATCATATTATAGGGGGAGATGAGTCTAGAATCAAAAATATCTAGTTAAAACATGGATTTCTGAAGGGTATTATGTGCTTGTATTACCAAATTAAATGGTCACAAGGACTATGTAGAGATAATGAAACAACCACTACCCCATTAATTTTAGGGTATATGTGGTATGACTACATAGTCATGGACAACCGCACATAGATCATGAATTACATATATTTACCTTAGGATCCCTTGTATATTCTACCTTAGAATCTCTTACTGTATTGGTGACCAGAAAAGGTTTAAAACCTCCTAAATTTTAATATATATAAACAATGATCTTTATATACCTAAAAAAGTCCCTCTAACACTCCCCACCATAGAAATACCCATCCTTGGTAAGTTAGATCATGTTGGTATTTCTAAAATACTTGGTCTAGTATTAATGTATCAAGATATCCTTCTCCCATGTATCCTCAAACATTAATCTATGATTTAAATGAACAAATAGAAATAGAATATCTCAATAATTCAATGTAACACCTGATATTTTAATATATTTTTTTCCTATAATGAATTCAAATATGTTCGATAAAATTATCCACACACAACATTGAATTAAAATGAAACATTGATATATATATATTTACACACATTAAATATGGCTACTAAAACTATTTTTTGAATAAGTGGGTATAAATAGCTATAACTTTATTAAAGGTCACTTTTCATGCTATTTCAATAAGTGAAGCTAATTAACTAATAAAAATATTTTTATTCCAAAAATTTATTTTATAAAATGGGTATTTTTTCAGTTTTCTATATTTACAGTTAAATATAATTTTAAAAGAATAGTTAACATACAAAAAAATTATTTCACATAAACATTTCATAATAATTTATGATTAAATTTTAATGTTATATTTATATGTTTTAGAATTAGAATTTGAAAAAACAAAATTCATTTTTTAATGTATTATAACAATGATAAAATACTATAATTTTTTAAATTTTTTCTAAAAATATATATTTTTATGTGAATAATGAAAAAATACCCTTTTTACAGGTCACATGAATTTGATGATATTATTATTTTATAAGTATGAATTAAAGATTTATTAAACATTTTTTTAAGACTAAATGTTTTTATATAGTGAATTTTTATTTTAAAAAATTTTGGTTTTAATTTATTAACACATATTTGGAATTTTAGAACATAAGTTATATTTGTCAAAATAAAATTATATATTTTACCTTTATTATTTTTAAATCATTGTTCATTATTGATAGAAAATTAATATAATAAAATGGATTTAAAATTTTTTATCATTAGGTATAAATTATAGAATAAGGACCAATTTATTTTCAAGCATAAAAGATACTTACTTTGTTAAAAATTAGTTACGTCAGTAAAAATAAAAAGGGGTAAAAATGGTTTAAACTATAGAGAAAAGAACAAAAACGATTAAATCATGAATTGGAATGTGTTTTTGTGATATTTTTCGATATTATCCCTTACCATCTCCATTAAATTCAATATTTAGTCAATTCCATCCCATTTCCGGTATAAAAGGGTCACTCCTCTCGTTACTTCCCCTCACACCAAAACCCATTTAGTTAGGTCCAAAATCTACCCAAAACATTACTAAACATTTATATACACATTCACGTGGTTATAGTATTATCAAACGACCACCCCTTAAATACATAACCCCTTTTGAAAAGGAGATAATCCAAGAAGTGAGGTATAACTTTCCATTGACTCCTTCCCCATTTATTTTTCCTTATATGAATTAATTATTATTAAAATTTCATTATACCATATTAAAATTATTATATATGTATCATTTTTATACTATTATGTTATTTTAATTATGTTACAATCATTAATTACCTTTCAATTTTCTATTAAGAAAAACGGATCTTCCATTCATGTATTGTGCGGACTACCGCCTCCTCAATATAACCTATTTCCTTTTCCTTAACCACCATAAAATTCTGGTCTCAAAAGGGAGTTTAATATATAAATATGAAATTTATGAAATATTTTATATTCTAAAATTATAAAACATATTACTCATTTTTCTCTCTCTCTATGTAAAATGAAATCATCAACCATTCATATGTTTTGACAACCGCCTCTATAGGATTGTCAATTTTAATTTTTTTCATAAACTCCCTACATATATAGTCATAGAAATGGGTTTAATGGATAAATAATATTTTTATGAATATATTATGGTTCTATAAATACCAATTGGACAACCTATTAATAATATGATCAATAAAGAACTTTAGAAAATTCAACTATTCAAAAGAATGTTCTAAGAGAAAAAGTAATTTTTCATATTATTTAATAACTTCTTATAAGTTATCTTATTTTTATGATTATTTAAAAACTATAATATATAACACCAATAAAAACTAAATAATATCATTAATATTATTGTATAATGATATTATAACTAAATAACTTCACAATTATCAATTAATTATGGTATGTTCTTGTATGAGTAGGTTTAACAACCTACATGAAGAATGCTATAAATTTATAACACTGATGACTATGAGAATTTAATTTCTGGTAATATATTAAATAAATAAGTAAATAATGTGTTTTTTATAAAAATTTTAATATAAAATTGAACTCATTATTTAGGAAAACACCATTCTATCACTAAGAATAATCAAAACATTCTCATTGTCAAATTTATCTTTAGATTCATAACCAAAACACTCATAGAATGAAATTATAACATTATAAATAATTATAAAACATAAACTCAATTACCTTTTATAATCTTATAATGATAATATTTAGATAATAATGTTGAACAAAACCACTATTGCGAAATTAGAAAAAATCAATCAAGATTACTCGCACCTGAGATTGAAAATAGAAAATAAATTACCATTATAAATGTAGTGAATAATTCTAAATTAATTTAATAAAATTTTATAGACATAAATAAGGTTCTAAAATATGTGATTAAAATGTTTATGTTTTTATAAATGTTGTTTTAGTGTGATAAGATAAGTGGGAATTCATCATAAGTGGTTCTTCTCTCAAATCTAATTTATTAAGACATTGCATTTTATGCACCAGGATATATTGAATATGGTTTACAATCTATCTAATGAATAAATTTTACCATATTCAAGTTGTTTTTAATAACCATATCATGTTCAATTTTAAATGTCTTTCGATTCAAAAGATACTAAAGTTGAAAGGGGTTTTGGTTAAAAAGTTACTCAAACTATTAGGGTTTCATTTCCAATATTATTTTCCTCTAAAGATTGTTTTTTAATGATAAACCATATAGAAAATTTTTATTCATTTTAAACCACAAATTTTTTATTTGTATACTCATGGGGAATTACATATTCCAAAAATATTTCATTTCTCCTAAACTCATATTTTACCAGAAGTGCTTCTTGAAAGTGAAATTGGCTATATCTCTTCTTCTTAATCAAGAACCTCCCATTTTATTTACCCATATTCATTATATTATTTTTCAGTTGTGATTATATATGCTTCAATGATTTATTAAGTTCATTTTATACTACTTGACTGAATTTTAAAAGTTTAAATAAATTCTTAACATTTTTGAATGGAGTTTTTCTTCAAAATGTGAAAAGATTCACTTTTTAACATTTATGTGTGAACAAAACATTCCACAAACTTTATCATTTTATATAAATTATTATATCTATGTTTTAGTGTTTTCTAAATGAAAAATTTTCCCTTAGTATAATAAATTTTCTCTTAAAATTATTTTAAAAGATGAAAAACATTTCTTATTTCCAAAGTGGGTTTTAAAACACCTAAAAAGTATTTATAATCTATGTTGATGTCTGTTGACTCATATTATGTGTGATCAAGGATATTATTTAAATGTTGCAATCCACCATATTTCTCGATATGACTTACAAAATTTTATTTATGATCGTGGAAATGATCTATAACGACCCAAACCTAGTATCCCGATAACAATGACTACTTTATTTCATTGATATGAGACACAGGTAATCACATCCTGATGGAATTAATAGTTTAGTAGTCTTGGTAAATTATATACATACATTAAATTAATATAATTTTAAAAAAAATTCTTTGAGAATTACAATCTTCCACTTAGTGTATCCATGCATATTAATCACAAAATACATCACAGTATCCTACGGATAATAAAACATAATAAAGGGGTGATATCATATGTTATGTAATGGTAAGCATACAATGGAATTTATGAATAAAGAAGTCACAATCAATTATGTAAAGGTAAATAACTGAAACATTTTCCCTTTAAAAAATAACATGAGTATAATAGAGCATGAATAAAATATGATCAAATAATTCCATATAAATAATCACATGTGTTTGAAACATGACCATGGTTATTCTCACTAATCAAATAATCACATGGAATATAACTAACTAAAATCATAATGATGGAAATCTAAAACATACCGTCAAGGATTATTCCAAGACATCTAATAATATTGATTCTTGTGCCAAGACATCTATATAAATAAGTAGGTCAGTGGAAAAAACCATATCTAGATTTCCTCAAGAGACTTACTGATTCATCGAGGGGATATAGTGACCCCTCCCATTACTTAAAAATTCCAATTAATTCCTCATATGAAAGCGGTGAAACAAAAGCAATATAAACATTCATAATTAAAAACTAACATATGAAATATTTATATATATCCTAATCAATAATCATAATCATAAAACATTCAGAGTAAAATGGTGAATGGTAATAAAATCATATGTCCTCATTTAAAATGATCATAAATCATCCAATGAAAAAAATATGGATGATATCAGTACAACATACCCCCAATGTATCATAATTATAATAAAGGTTTCATATCATTGATTAATTTAAATAACATAAAACTATATTTAAAACATTCTTGAAGGTAATATCCTTTCATTTTGAAAATAACCATATAGAACTAAAAGTTCACAAATCATTTGGATTTTATTTGTGAAAGTAACCAATGAAAATTATAAAATAATATTTTAATCATTTATTGTTCGTGGTGGATGGAAATTATGTACATGTCGAGTATGTGAAAACAATGATTCCTTTCATATTTTCAGTAAAATCCAAACAATAATTATTGTGAAAATGACATGAAGATTTATTTTAATTTTTTTGGTAAAAATAAAAAATGGGTAAAATTTTCATTAAAAATTTATTTTGAAAAGGTTAAAATATATATTTTTTAAAAAAAATTAGAGAACATGGGTTTTTATGAAAGTAGATTTCTGACAGAAGAGATAAATAATTTATGATTTTATTAAAAATATTTTATCAATCATTTTAACTACCAAACAGTGGGAAAATGGTACTATTACTTGAAAAAGATCATGAATAAACATATTATAGTAAAATTGATTTATTTTGATATATAAATACAAAATAATTCCCCTAAGGGAGACTTAAAAAAATAATCCAGAACAATGATGATATTGTGAAATAAACCCTTTCCACTTTTGTAACTTCTGTATAATAATCCTATTGAATGAAATAACATTAAATGAAAAATTAAATACCATGAAGATATATTAATTCATGATATAACATATAAAATGGTATTATACACACAACATAAAATAAATAATTGGTGGATATGCCATATGTCTCATGGAAGTAAAATTGAAATGAGAACCCTTAACTTGAGTCCTACTCATCACGTGTATTATTTATCTTCATGAATAATAAATTTATGTAAATTATTTATTTATTAATAAGCCTTTTCAAGTTTATTATTCCTTTTATTTAACTTATTATAATTTTATATATTATTACATATTCAATTATGTTTTTTTCGGATGTTTCAAAGATATTTGACTTATGTGTCCAAAACGACTTTGGTAGGTTGACTTTGTTCAAAGAGGTTATTATTTAAAAATATACAAAATAATAATACTGAAATAATTATCATATTTTTAATTATATTGAAATTTTAAATCCAATAATTAAATATGCTTAATAAAAATGAATTATGTTATAATCATGTAGATGGTAGGTCATACGCACGCATGAGTAATGCTTCCATTTTTTAATGATCATTATAAAAAGAAGGTAAATAATATTTTATCATTCAAAAATTATCATAATATATTATAGATAACGTATTATGTTATTAAATATACTTATATATATATCATCCAGGTGGTGTGGTTATGAAAATATACTCACATCGCTTCGTGAAGGCGGTAGTCCACACATGCATGAGCGGCATTATCATTGTTTAGTGTAAGAAATAAATTGATATATTATATTTAATAATGATAAATATTTCATTAATATAATAATAATTTCATTTATATCACATATATTAATTAACTCTATCCGTATCACCTTCCATGTAAAGCGTTAGTGAAAGACAAATCACATCGCTTCGCAAGGCGGTGGTCCATCGTACACATGAGTGACGTTATCATATCCCATACGAAATAGAAAGTAAAAAAATGTATATATGATATAATTATTTTATAGATATAATTGTTTTATAAAAATAATATATACACTTTATATCCATCATCATAACCAACTTTAATAGTTGATAATAAATAAATTAATGACATCGATTCATAAGGTGGTAGTCCACCGTACACATGATGATGATTTGATAACCCATTTGACAGGTCTAAGAGAGGTTGTAGGTCACAAACATAAAATAATTACATATCAGAATAAGTAAGATACTTATTTTATTATATCATCATGTTTCAATAAGAAAATAATTAGTTGGTGGATTAAATAAAACAAAAAATGCTTATTGAAGAATGTTACCTCTTATTCAGGTATCCTCCTTAGGATTTCACCAAATCCTTTCTTGGTTGGATTTATTCAAAAATTAAGGCATATATGATTATATGGGAGAATTGGGGGAGTTATTTGGTTAGGTATTGAATGAAACAAAAGTGGTTAAATGTGTTAATAATAGAGGACATGGGGTGGCCTTTTATAAGTGAGGTCAGTGGCACTATTGTAATTTATTGAAACAAAAAGGTGTAACCAAACTTTTCACATACCAAATGTTTAAAAATATATTATTCTAGATAATTTTAAATTATAAGTTATAAATATTTATATAAAATATATTTTAAAAATGTTTTATGGTCAATTTATCCCTTATTATTTTAGCTTAACCCCTGGTAAATCTATTTTTACCTTAATAATGAGAAATAGTTTCACTATTTTCACTATCCATTTAAAAAAATATAAACATATTAAATTATATAAATTATTCTGATTTAAAATATAGAATTAATTTTTAAAAATTACATTCACATAATTAGAAGAAGTTAATTTAAAATTAACCTCATAGACCCAATAAGAAAGCAAGTTTTTAAATAGAAAATGCTCAAATAATTACATAGTTTTTACGTAAAAAATCAATGTAAAATGATTCAAGTTAACTAAATTGGAATAACTTATATAAAATTTAACTAATTTTACTTTAAAACTAATTCAATATATAAATTAACATTATAAATAATTTAAATGAAAATAGTAGTTTTCTAATAAAATTCAGTATTTTTCATTACTCATCTAAAATGAAACTTTTTAGAAAAACTCCAAAAAGTCACCATAAGATAATTTTTATATTATTATTCATAAAACAAAGAGTATTTTACAAAATAAATTTTATAAAAGTGGTAAAATGGAATTTTGACTTATGTGCACAAAGCGTGATAAAATGATATTTTAAAAAAAACTGTGTTTTTCATAAAACATTTATTTTTATTTTAAATGATTATTATTATATTTATATTCAATAGATAACTATAATTTTTATTTCATATTGATTAATAATCATAATCTCCAATTTAATTTATATTCTATAATGGTAATGTTTGAATAACATTATTTTAAAAAAGTATCATGTTTCGTTCAAACCCACTGTTGTGTGGATTCGAAGCTATCAGATTTATTAAAAAATAAATATATCATAATGTCAGTGGATGTTACATTGCCTTATATTCTTTGTGTTGTGTTTAATACACACTATATAATATGATATTAATGTTTTACAATCTTAATGTGTCACATTCTACAACCTTAAATAAATCTTGTCCTCACAATTTAATATTTATCTTGGTAATAAAGGGTTTGTCATTTGAAAATACCCTTCTTTAAATCCTACATCAGGGGAATGGTTTATAAAAATGCATCTTGAGAATATAGAAAGGGGAGTACAGAGTTCATATGTAATAATACTTCACTAGGATTCCAAGTTGGATAACATTGGTGGAAGGTGAATATATTGTCATGGAAGAAAAGCACAAATAATTATAGAGTTATAGTGGTTATTTATCACAAGAAAGTGAATGATAAATGGAATGTTAAGGACACAAAAATCAAAAAACATGATCATTTATAAAACCATAGGTAACATAGATGAAGGTTTTAGAATAATTTTTTTTAACAAAATACTTTTAATATAGTTGACGAATTCTTTTATCATATAGAATGAGAATATATGAAACTATACTTACATGATATCATTATATATTATGGATATAATTTAATATTTTAGTTGTGATTCAATAATTTTAAAATTCATTTTTTACTCTAATAAATAAATAGAAAAGTTGATTTTTTATGCCCGAAGCACTAAAATTCATTTTTAGGGATCTTAAGACCCATAATAGAATGATAAGTCATTATATTGATATCTAGTTATTCATATAATAAAATGGTTATTATAGTTTATCAAATACAAATAAATCTTCATATGGTGAAGTAATACAATATTCTCTAAAACATCATCAAAATTTCATGTTAAACCATTTAATAAATGGTTAACCTTATAACCCAACCAAATGATTAAGATCCAAAACATTAGAAATAAGGTTACTAAATTTACAAAATGAACTTATCTTTAATAAATTATATGGCAGTAAGTAATATCTAAATTACATTATCCACATCATTCTTTATTATCTCAAAATCAGAAAAATATTAAGAGTAATCTTTCCAGTAATCATGTGTTTTTCAATATGTATAACTTTACACTAAATCATTTTTCTTGGCCATCAGTACTGGTTGAAACTCTTTCAAATACCTAATGAAAAATTATTATAGTACAATCCTTATAAATTTCGATAATTTCATTACTAAAATAATTTTACAACATATTTCTGGGATCTAAATACAAAATAATAGTAATAATTCCACATCATATGTAGTAATAACATAAGATTGACCTTGACTCCTTAGCTCGTATTGAGGTAGTTTCCCTTGACACTGGGATATTAATTTGTGTAGTTCCCCATATCTTTATAGTAGAATCATTGTAAATTACAATATTATTTCAATCCATTGAAATAATGGGCATAGTGGAATTTTTCTACACACTTTAATAAAACTCTTTTTCCATTTAATCATCTACCAAGGTGTTTCCTTCCAAAAGGTCCACATGTTAGAAAATCATACTTTCCCTTCTTCCTTGTATCCTTTTTTATATTTAATCATCATCATGTCTTTCTTCCCTTAAAATCCATAACACATGGATAATTATTTCTATTTATTGATTCAACATGACAATATTTCATCATTTGATGAGAATGATTGGAGACTAGTTACCCTTGGAGGATTGTTCTACCCCCATCAAAGAAACAATCAATATTTCTCTTTAGATTATGTATGTAATTTGTATAATTCTTTATTAACATTTGATATTGGATTCATACATAGAAATTTTTTCCTATTCTTTCTATCTTAGACTCAAGAAATTACTTTCTATATCTTCTTATTTATCATAAGAAGAATATTTTTTGATGAATATTACCTTGAAATCGTTCAACTCCATGCTTGATATTTTCTCCTCATCCTTATTGTTCTGAATTAGTGACCACTATTAATCCACATTTATTCATAGAGGATAAAATTATTTGGAAACTGTCTCCCTTTCCCAAATTCCTAGATTGAGAAATATATTCACTATGGAAAAATAGATCTATAATACCATTTAGAGGTGGAGGTTGGTGAAAAATGAAGAATTCTAAAAAATTTACACTATGTAATGTGTATACATGATGCTCCATATGAGAATGTTTATTACTCATAACCTAATTAAACATTGAAAATATGGTTATAATTTTATTAGTTCCAACTACAAATCAAGGTCCACCTACATTATCTTTTATAGGAGTGAGATCCCTCTATAGAGTATGTGATTTGATATGGTTCCCATTACTTGCATTAGGATCAATTTCTAAACAGTGGAATATACTATATTAGATATAATATTTTCAAACATAATGTATAATCCCAGAACTAGTGAACCACTTAATATAAATTAAAAAAATTATACATATGTAATCTCATAATCATAAAAAATGGCTTCTTTGGGGATTTATTTATTTTCAAATCCCTCATAATGGTTTGTAATGAAATTGTGAACTATATTAAGAATATCCCCTTGTAGTGTCAAATGAGGTTCACAGTAAGGCCCATTGTCATTCACTATGTTATGATCAGGTCAATCCCCATGCACCCTTTTCAGATTTATTGCCCCCAAGTACCCCTATGCTATAACTACTTCCACTTGATGTATCCAGATAGGGATGTATTTATTAGGAAAACCACATAATGTCTTCTTTTCCAAAACATTATTATGTTATTCTATTCTTATACTCTATTTTTATCATAGGGTCATGTTCCCAAATTTAGATTTTACTAAATCTAGTTCCAATGGTTTCTACTAAACATCATATGATACCAACTCTAGTAACGTGAACCTAGTAGCTCAGAGCCGATGTCAACTTTATTAAATTGACACAATATACAAGTAATCAAACCCAAATGACCTAACAGTTTAGTAGTCTTGGTAAACTAGATATATACTTGAAATTCACATAATATTTTAAAACATAAAATATGAAAATAATTTTAATTGATAATTACATTATTCAACTTAGAATATCCCTGTATATTAATCAAAAAAAATACTTTTATATATCCCGAGGAAAATAAAACATAATAAAAGGGTGATCTCAGATACTCAAAAAGTGTAATCATATAAGAGATGTTATGAATAAATAAGGAATAATAAATATGGAAAGGTATATAACATAAACATATCCCATTTAATCATTAACTTGAGATTAATAGGGACAGAATAAATAATTCCATATAAATAATCAAATGAGCTTGAAACTTAACCATGGATACTAAAATTAACCAAATACTGACATGGAATATCAATAACTGAATTCATAATGATGGAATTCATAATTTTTTACATCTAAAACATACCATTGAGGCTTATTCTATGACTTCTAATACCATCAAGGCTTGTACCAATGAATCTATATAAATAGGTTAGGCCTCTTCCAAAACCATGTCAAGATTGTCTCATGAGACCTAAAATGAATCAAGGAGATATATTAGGCCCCAAATATAATGTACAACTTCCAATCCATTACTCATATGAAAGGGGATAAACATAACCAACATATACATTCTTATTGAAAAAAATAATACATGAAAGGTTAATACTTACCCCGATCAATAAACATAATCACCAACCTTTCAGAGTAAATTGGTGAATGGCAATAAAACTATACACCCTTAATTAAACTGATCATTAATCTTACAAATAAAAAATAAGGATGATATCAATACAACATATCACCATTTAATCATTTTTACATTAAATATTTTATGTCATTGCTTAATATAAATATCATAAAAATATACATAAAATCATTCCTGAGGAAAATATGCTTTAAATTTTTGAAAATCAACATTTCAAACTAAAAGTTCACAAAAAAATTTAAAAACCATTTTCTATTAAAATAAAATTTGAAACTTATAAATAAATCTTAAATTTTTTTTGGTCATGATGAAATGAAATTATATACAAGGTGAGTACATTAAAATAAATATTACTTTCACCTTTTTGTTAAAATCCAAACATGAAATGTTTCGAAAATGACATGAAGGTTCCCTTAAAAACATTTTTTGAAAATTATAAATAGTAAAAATATATTTAAAAATCATTCTAAATGGTTTAGGACTTTTCTGAAAACATTTATTTAAAACATGGGTTTTGATGAAAATAGATTTCTATCTGAAGATATAAATAAATTTAGATTTTCTTAAAAACATTTTTTTGAATAATTTAATTACCAAAGAGTGAAAAAATTTTACAATTACATGGAAATGTTCATGAATAACTAATTGAAAATAAAATATATTTATTTTAAGATATAAATATTAAGTAATTACTCTAAGGGAGACTTATAGAAAAACATTCTTGAATAATGATGAGATGGTGAAATAAACTGTTACCACTTTGCTAACTTTTTTATCATAAGCTCTAAGAAAGAAATAAATTTAAATGAAACATTAAATAGTATGAAGAAACATTAATTCACTATATAAAATAAAAAAGGATAGTATATACACAAATAAAAATAAATAAGTGGTGAGTATGGCAAGATTCATACAGAAGTAAAAGTGAGATGAGAATAACTTACCTTGAGTTTGAGTCATCATATATATTCCTTATCTTCCTGAATAATAATCATAAATTAATTATTTACTTTATTAATAACACTTTTCTTGTTTATTATATGTTTTATTCAACTTATTACCATGTTATATATTATTACTATGTCAATTAAGTTTACATTGGATATTTCGACGATATTTAGCTTATGTGTCAAAGATGAATTTGGTAGGTAGACCATGTCAAAGAGGTAATTATTTAAGAATCTAAAGAATAAAAACCATGTAAAAAATTTTTTATAAATAAATTAATATTTTAAATTGGATAATGATATATGGTTATGAAAAATTAATTACATTACGATCATAGAGATGGTAGGCCATACGGGCACACGAGCAACGTTTCCATTTTTCAATGATCATTATGGAAAGAAGGGAAGTAATATTTAATATTACCATAATTATCATAATATAATATATATATACCATATTATTTATTTATATATACTTATATATTTATTCCATGTGGTGTGGTGATGAAAAGAGAGCCACATCGCTTCATGAAGGCGGTATTCTGCACAGCCAGAATGGCCTGAAGGCCTTCATTTTTAATGATATTTGATAAACCCCATTTCATGAGATGAGGGGGAACCCTTAAAAGTCCCGTAGGATTAGAAATTACATGGCATGTAGGCTTAGGAGATTACATGACCTGAAGTTCTTAGGGAATTCAACCATACTATCTACAAGGAACAACCCCTCCCCAGCATCTGCATCATGATAGTAGCTCTCCACCTTTGCATGGTTGTCTGGATAGGCTTCCTGTGTAAGCACAGGCTGGTCCCGATGGCATAGCCATAACCTCTCATTATGAAAAAACCATTTATCTATGATCTGGTGAGTGAACCTGCTCTGAATTCTCTTCTTGGGATACTCTTTTTTGTAGTGTGTCTGGGAAAACTGAATGTGGCCTGAAGGCCTTGAGGAGGCCTGAAGGCCTTAATGGTGGCCCGAAAGCCCTACTGATCCGAAGGCCGGGGTGGCCCGAAATCCTTAAAGACTCCAATCCCAAACCAGTGGCCCAAGGTGAAAATAAATAATATAAGTATATGGAAGATACTTAGGTTATTATATAATAATGGTTTATTAATAACTGAAGGATGGCAGAGAAATAAAATAAAAACACTTATTGAGGAATGTTACCTCTTCTTTAGGTACCCTTATTAGGATTCCACCAAATTATTCATATGGTGGATTTATACCAAAAAATGATTATAGGATGAGAATATAGATTTTTTATGTGATTTTGGTAGGTATTTTACAAACCAAAAGGTTCTTATGGTGCAAATAATAGAGTAAATGGGGTGGCTTTTAAGAGTGAGGTGAGTGGAAAACAGGTAATTTTTTGAAACAAAAAAATGTACCAACGTTTTTCACTTTCCAAATGGGATAAAAATGGAGTATTATAGTGAATTAAACATAATAGGGTTTAAATATATCCATATAACATATTTTATACAAGTTATTATGACAATTTAATAGTTATATTTTTAGTTCAACCCCTATTAAATCCATTTTTACCCTAAATGTGGATTTTGTTTTTATTATTTTCACTCATTTTTTTTGGAAAAAAATTAATTTTTAATTATTAGATAATATAAATTATTATTATTTCAAATATAGAATCCATTTTTAAAAATTCCATTCATAGAAGTTAATAAATTTAATTTAAAATTACTCCCACATAGGTGATGAGAAAACTGGTTTTTAATGACAAAATGTTCAGAAGTTTATAATGTTTTTATATCAAAATTCAATATAAAAATGATCACAATGACCTAAATTTTGTTATTTGATATAAAATTGATCTAATTTTACTTTAAAACCAATTAAATATATAACTTTACATTATAAATAATTTAAACAAAACGACTATTTTAAATTAAATTTCATTATTTTCACTATTCATCAAAAAATAAGACTTTTTAGAAAAATACCAAAAATCAACACTAAGATAATTTTGATATTATGATTTCAAAAAATAAGGTTATTTTATCAAAAAATTATAAAATTCGAAAAAAATTTATTTTTACTAATGTGGGAAAAGCGTCACTAAACCGTCTTTTAAAAAAAAATATACATTTTTTCATACAACATTTCTTTTTATTTTAAATAAATATTATTTTATTTCTAGTAAATATATAACCATAATTTTAATATTATTTTTAGTATTATTCATACTATCCAATTTAATGGCCAAGTGATAATGGTAATTGTTATATAATTATATTTTAATAAAGTATCTTGTTTCATTCAAACCTAGTGTTTCATGAATTGTAAGATATACAATTATTAAAAAAAAATAAACCATATTGTTTAAGGATGTTATATTCCCATATTTTCTTGGTTTTTATGTCATATATGATATAAAATATGATATTCATATT
Organism: Viscum album; assembly: GCA_963277665.1. Lineage (NCBI taxonomy): Eukaryota > Viridiplantae > Streptophyta > Magnoliopsida > Santalales > Viscaceae > Viscum > Viscum album. The sequence continues at coordinate 1,751,002,866 of OY728141.1, read as the reverse complement.
TTAAAATCTTATGTTGTCACATTATCCATCATTTCCTTTTTCTTGAACAATTTTTGAAGGTTTACAAGACTAAATTATTCTACCAATGCACTCTAACTATGAATACCCTATTTTTTATTCCTATGATAGAATCTTGTACACTTAGATTCTATACATTGGCTGATTAATAAAATTATTATATTAATCGTATACCCTTTATATTGATTAAATGGTATTTGTCTATATAGTTACTTGATGTCATTTTATTCCTATTTATTATTTTCTGTATTATCATGTTATTATTATTGATTCATTTATGAATGTACCCATATATGTATATATTTTCAAAAGTTTATGAAACCCATTTTATTTCTATGGGTTCTTTGTGTTACAATGAATTAAATGTTTTTAATTGGTACACATTCTTATGGATGATAACGGGTGGGGTCATATATCACACTCAAAGGAATTAGGTAAAGTTTATGTATCATGAGTTCAAAAGGGTTCATAAGAAGATATATCCCTTCACAAAGGGTACACAATAGGATTTATCCATAGACAATGTGTAAAATATAATATTTATCCCATAAAAATGGTACACATGAGAATTAATCCCAAGCCAAAGGCTACATGAGAGTATTTATCCAAAGTTAAAGGGATTACAAGAGGATTCATCCCAAGATCATGGGTACATGGAAGCATTATACTAATCTTAAAAAGGTAAACGAGTGGTTAAACCAAGCCGACTATGTAAATAATTTCACAGTGTGTAGCCCGGACATATGGTTTCTATAGTTATGTTTATACCATAAATATATGTCACAATATTATGCCTATAATATGATTATTTAATTATGTTTAATGAATCATGATTATAAAATGTTTTTCCACGATATATGCTTGTTCATATGAGATTAAATGTCCATCTATCATGACTTATGAACACTGATTTTTCTCCATGTTCTTTTTAATGTGAAATTTATCATATGCACATCTTTTATCATATGATTATGATATATCCCTCAATTAAATGTTGATATGTTTTCCTTTAATAAAAATTTTAGCTTACCTATTTCATATATTTTCATTTCCCAAGGCTATAAATAAATTTACAACTTTTGTAATGTCTATAATGGAGTTTAGAAGAGTTTTTTTACTGGGAAATGATTATAGATTAAGATGTTTATGTGGATAATAACTAATAAACTAAAAGTTTCAGTCCTTAGGTTGTGAAACTATTATTGAGATGTATTATTTAAATATTGAAATTAATGTATTACTTAAATTATTTTTATCTTGGGTTGATATAGTTGGTATTAGATAAAATGTTTAGTAATTTGTAGAAACTAGTTGTGTTACTTTTGGGATTAAAGTTAGAAAATTTTATTGAAAACCCTAGATACTAGTCTATGTATAGGATGATATCCTAGATATTGGTAAAGTTTTGAATGTTTGGTTTTTATAATAATACATCCCTATTTGGATATTGATAAGTTGATGCGTCCACAGAACATATATACTTAAGGGTAATCACCATGAAAAGGGTTTTCTTTTCGTTGAATCGATTATCACCCAGATTCATAATGAGTGGGCCTAAGATTTCAAACTATTCTTGAAACTCCTAGGGGATATGATTTGGTTGATCACATGTTCATTATGAGCCATTATAAATGATTTATTTCTTATTTACTTTGAGTTATTAGGTAAATAAATATGAGAAAATCCGACTAAAAGTTGAACCAAGAATAACATTGGTTAAACTAAACTAATTATAAACTAGTATAACTTTATTAAAGAGTGTGACATTTTAAGGCTTGATTACTATTATGATATTATTACTTTATGGTTTTAATTGTTTATCACTCATGGTAACTCATTTTTGGTTTTAGTGATGGCTAGATCTAGGATGAACTGAGTTAACAATGGGTGATTGGGATATTGTTGTGACTGTCTCAATGATCAACCCATTATAATTGGTGATAGAATGAGAAAAATTATGTTTATTCCAGAAATATTTATTAATATTTTTGATTAAAAAATTTAACATATTGAAGATAAAAAACACACTAAATAAGAGAATAATGAAATATCATATATGTTCATGTGATAATGTTGTCACAAGAAAGAAGATTCAATTTACTTTATGAAAAAAATATTGGAAGAGGAACCCGAGGTATTGTCTCAAAAGAAAAGGAAAATTTTTCAAGTGTATAAATATTATCTATAAAGATATTTATTATAAAAGAGAGATAAATTGGTCGTATAATAAAATGAAAGGTACAAAATTCCCAACTAATACCCTACCCAATCTCAAATTCTTAAATTGAAAGGAGGTGGACATTATGAAAATTTATGACCTAACCATTGACTATTGAGGATAATAGTCATCAATGACATCCTCTACTAAGGGAGCTACTCTAGCAAAAAAATTAAGGAATGGAAACAAATGTTAAAGGGTAAACGCACCCTCTACATAATATATGTGGGTATTATATTCCATTATAGCCACCCCAATAATCATAGAAAGTTTTTTAAGTAAATTAAAATCAATTCACTAATTATTTAACTATTTAAGAATACTCCTAGTTGTATGAATATTTTATCTCAAATAATTTTTTACACAAATTTAATTTATGAAAATATAATTATTATCCCTTTTGATAAATTTAATATGATTTTGTAAATGGATTGGTACTATCGACATAGGGGAAATATTAACCAAAATAACAAGTTCCCATTTCATATCAACCCATTATAGTCTATGTAATTATGATTATAAACCCACATTATAATTAAATCTTATAATATGGGTCTTGATACTAAATAATGATAGAATATTGGATCAAATAGTTCATGAAAAAATCAATATTAGAGCTAATCCTCTATCGATAATAAATAAATGTTTGGTAGAATTTAAGGTTGATATATCATTAGAAATTATATCTTGAGATACCCTTAAGTATTGTTGTTATTAAGTTATAATTAAATTTCTAAGGAGATAATTTTTTAAGGGGGGGGGGGATATAAAGACCTGATTTATTAATATATGATTTACTATAATTAATTCAAATATATCCGATAGATTTCTCCACCTGAAACAAAATATAAAACAAAATTGTGGTCTCTGCCTATGTGTGTGTGTGTATTAAATAAGGCTGGTAAAACTATCTATTGAATAAGATGGTAAAAACAGTTATACCCAAATTAATAAATATAAAACTCTGAGATCTTTTAAAATATATATTTTTAAATAAATTTAATTTTTATGACATTTTTTGATATACGAAAGACTGAGTTTATCTTGTGATTCATGGAACACTAAGCGTAACTTATACTATACACTACCCCAAGTTGAAATAAAACATAACATATATTATAATATATTTATTTAAAATTATAGTTATCATCTAACCATTGTAATTGAGGGTATGAATAGGATTTAAAAAATTATGAAAATATATGTTTCAAAAATTTATATAAAATTAATTATTTTGTGACAAATTAATTATAAATAAAAATAATAACTACTTGTAAATAAATAAAATATTTTTCTGAAAAAATATTTGTATGAACACAAACACATTTTACCCCAATAAATTAAAAAAAATAAATTTAGGTGAATGATTCTAAAATAATTTAAATATTATATATTTAATAAAAATTTTAATTTTCATCTTATGTGTTTTCTAGAGAAGAGATTAGAATAGATCCAACTTTACGCTAAATTTTTTTTTTCTAAAAATCTATTTTGTTGCATTTCTTCTATCATAATTTAAAAATAAATTTTTACACTTTAAAGAAATTTATTTCAAAAATTTATTTTATTTTTTAAATCATAATTTCCAAATTATCTTAGTGTTTCTTTTGGATAATTTTCTGAGATGTTTAATTTTTGATGAATAGTTAAAATTACGAAATTTTAATAGAAAACTACATTTTTACTCTAAGGATTTATAATTTTATATTATATTATAAATTGGTTTTAAATTAAAATTAGTTAAATTACATATCTCTTAATATAATTTCGAAATTTTTAATCGTCTTCTTTTTTAATTTTGATATAAAAACCTTGTAAACTCTTGAACATTTTCTCTTTGAAAACCCTCTTTCTCATCTTGTGTGGAGGATAAATTTTAAATAAAATATTAACAATTATGTGAATTGATCTTGAAAAAATGGATCCCATGTTTTCAGTGAGAATAATTTATATTATCTAATAAGGTCAGCTTAATTTTTCACCCAAATGTATAGTGAAAATAGTAAAAATTAATTACCACGTCTATGGCAGAAATGAATTTTTCGGGGGATTATAATAAAAAGATAAGTATTAAAATGGACTAAAAGATTATATAAAATCTATTTTATGGAAATATTTCTACCCTTTACTGTATAATTCTTGATAATAATACATTTGGGACACTTTTTGGTTCTGAAAAAAGTGGGTACACCTTTCCCTTCTCAAAAATTAAAATGGTGCCACTCACCTCACTTATAAAGGCCACCCCCTCCCCTCTCCTACTAACACCTTCAAAAACATTTTCTTCATACATTTTATACCAAAATAAATTCCAAAATTTCCTCTTATATTCTTATAAGACATATTTTGGGAATAAATCAAACCTATTAATGTTATTGGGTCAAACCTAAGGAGGATTCTCAAAGAAGTGGTAGCATTCGTCAATGAGAATTTTCATTTTATTTCTTTATAAAACTCATTAAATTTATATTTAACAATGTTGATATAATATAATAATTATATTAAATATAATGAGAAGTTTTATGTTAATTTCCTGACAAAAAATCATCCCCAATTCCTTCAAATTGGATACAAAACATCATTCATGTGTACATCAGACTACCGCCTCACAAACCGATGTCATTCGTTTTTCTATTACCACCTCTCACAATTGGGTATGATAATGGATACAATGTGTATATGTGAAGTGAGACACATGGTGTGGAACAATATTCACAGTGTGGGGTGGTGGATCTAGGATGTGGTTCGGGGATAAGTGGCGGATGATGGGTATGGATATCAGATGCTAGTAGTTACTCAACGTTATAAGGAGCGTGACCTACTACTTAGACAACACACTCAAGGGAGGGATGTGACAACCAATACCCACAACAGCACACTTGATTTGAGGCACAAAATTTGTGGCTTTATAATCATGGACCACCAATCTAACTTGTAGATTTACAAGTCAAGAATACACAAGAGCAAGGGGGGAAACCTGGATAATCCTCACACGAAGCAAAAAAACAAATCATAAGATCTAAATTAAATCATGAATGACATACAATGCCATGGGGTGGCTATTTATAGCCAAAGGGGGGATAAAATAGTCAAGGTTCTAATACCCTAATGTCAAAAGACTAAACCTACCTTTTCCCCTTAAAGTAAGAAAGATAAAGTATAATAAAGACTTTTGGGAAAAGTATCACATGTATTTATACCAATACCCTACAAGACTTGACTTTGAGTACCTATCCCACCATATTTGACTTTTGTGTCCAAATAAGCCTTTCTAGAATTCTCCATGTGGGTAAGGCTTCTAAAATTCGTGCAATCATGTGGGAAAAACATTAAATATCATATTTGGACTTGAATAAGAGATATAATAGGCCCATTTTTTCTATCCATGCAAGGAAATATCCATTGGGCCTTTCATGAAGCGACATGGGCGCCCATTGTTTCATTCAACCTCTTTAATCTCCCATGTGTCATCAGTACTTGAAAATATAAATCCTCGACCTTGGAAATTGACTTGGTGCCTTTGATATGGTTTTCAACATCCCCCTCCCCACTTTAAAAGGAGTGGTCCTCGACTCTTCATCATTTGCACCAAAAAATGGAGAATGATTAGAAACATTGAAATTGGAACTTACACCATACTCTCCTAGAAAATGTATCTTGTAAGCATTGTTTTTAATCTTTTCGATCACTTAGAAAGGTATCTCTCCCCAAGGCATGAGTTTTGATTTCTACTTTTCAGGAAATCTCTCCTTTCACATATGAATCCAGACTAAGTCACAGGGATTGAACAATATTTGTTTTCGACCCTTTTTTTCATGATCAACATATTTTTGGGGTCATCCAATTGATATTTATCCTTTCCTTTTCATAGATTTCCATAATGAATTGTGTATGCCCTTTTGCATCCATATTTATCGCTTCCTGTAAAGGCAAAAGAACTGGATCAATAGGGGCAAGGGGTTAAAGGTGAAAATGATTTCAAATGGAGAAATTTGATTTGTGGAATTCTTAGACCTTTTATATGTAAATTCCACATGTGGTAGACATTCCTCCCAATTCTTGAGGTTCTTCTTGATAATTGTTCATAGAAGGGATGATAGTGTCCAATTAACCACCTTGGTTTGTCCATTGGTTTGTGGATGAAAATTAGTGGAAAATAGTTGCTTTGTTCCTAGTTTTCTCCACATGGTCTTCAAAAAGTAACTAAGAAATTTTGTGTCTTGATCCGACAAAATATTCCTTGGAATTCCTTGGAGTTTTACTACTTCTTAAAAGAAAAGTGTTGCAATATTAGTTGAATCATCTATTTTGTGATAAGGAATAATATGTACCACTTTAGGAAACTGAGCCACCACAACAAAAATGGAATCTCTCCCCCTATTGGTATATTGTAACCCCACAATAAAGTCTATTGATATGTTCATCCGAGGGGTGTTGGGGATTAGGAGAGGAAGATATAGTCCATGTGGGTTTAGTTTTAATTTGGATTTATAGAAAACAATTAACATTCCCACAAATTTCTCAACTTTTCTAGATATCCTAGACTAATAAAAAGGATCATTAAGAACAGTTAGAGTTTTTCCAAAACCAAAATGTTCCATTAACCCACCCAAATGAGACTCCTTTAGTAAAATTAAATGGATAAAGCAATTGGGAATACAAAGTTTATCAATCCGAATGAATAATCCATCATGTAAATAGAACTTTTCCCAACTAACTCCAAGTTTAAAATGGTCATAAGGTTCTCTGAAATCACTATCAGTGGCATATAAATCCTTAATGCATTCAAAACCAAGGATTTTTGAATCCAACAAGGATAAAAGAGAATATATACATGAAATTTCATGATCCACAATATTTTCTTTAACATTTTTATGATTGATGACATATGGAAGTGATTTAATGAATTCAACCCATCTAGCATGTATCCTATTTAGTTTATATTGGTTCCTAATGTATTTTAGAGCCTCATGATCAAAATGGGTCACAAATTCTTTAGGCCAATGATATTGTTACCATGTTTCTTTAACTCTAAACATTTCACACAACTATTTATCAAATATATCATAGTTAAGGATTGGGGCATTTAAATTCTCAATAAATAATGAAATATGCTTACCTTATTTCATGTGTACACCTCCTATTAAAATTTTATTTTTATCACATTAAATTTTAAAGGTCATATTTAAGACCAGAAGTTAATGTAGAGGGGCGTGGGTGAGTCGATCCTTTAGAGCATAGAAAAACTCTTCTTGAGTTATCCCACATTTGAAACGAACATTCTTCTTTTTCAATTAATTCAAAGGAACTTCTAGTGTGCTAATGTCCTTCATAAAAATCCTATAAAAACTAGAAAGTCCATGAAAACTCCTTACCTGCCCAACGGGGGTCGGAATTGTCCATTTATGTATTTCTTTCATCTTCTCAGTGTCCACTTCAACTTCATTCCCTCACACAAAAAATCTATGAAAAAAAATCTTATAGATGAAAAATTAACACTTATTAATGTTTCCAAACAATTTTTCATTTCTTAATACCTCTAGAACTTTTCATAAGTGATGTACATGTTCAACCCAGGTCTTAATATAAACCAAAATGTCATAAAATTAAACTACCACCCATTTTCCAATATATACACATAATACATGGTTTATTAAAATCCTAAATATGCCAGGTGCGTTGGTGAGACCAAAGGGCATGACTAACCATTCATAAAGTTCATGTTTTTTCTTAAATGTACTTTTCCACTCATCTCTATATTTCATTCTAATTTGATGGTATCAACTTCTTAAATCAAATTTTTAAAATATAGTTAAACCATTTAATTCATCTATAATATCATTTAACCATGTAATAAGATGATGATACCTGAATGTGATGTTATTCATGGCTCTACATTCATTTCACATTCTCCATGTTCCATCTTTATTTGGTACTAGGAGCACCGGTACCACACAAAAACCAAGACTATCTCTAACATACAACACATCCAATAGCTCTTGAACTTTTCATTGAATTTATTTTTCCTTCAATGGGTTGTTGTGATATGCAGGGTGGTTCAGTAGTGCGGATCTAGGCATGAGGTCAATTTGAAGCTCAGTACCTCTAATGTGTGGAAACTTAGGTGGTACCTCTTTGGTAAACAAATCTTTAAATTAACACAACAAAGACTCAACAACTTGTGGAAAAGTAGATGTTAAGTTGTTAGTATTCAAAATAACCTTTTTGTAAATAAGTACTAAAGGGTTTTGCTAAGAAATCAAAGCTTACTTAACCTCACTCTTTTTCTGTAACATCACACTTTTCTCTACACTCAAATATTTTTCCCACTTTATTTTTCTTTGATCTCAATTTCTCTTCATATCTCATTTTTTATTTTCCCCTCATTATCTGATTTTTCATTTTCTCTCTTTTTTCCTCATCACTCATTTTTTTATTTTCTCTAAAATTTTTATCTTCAAATATTTTCTTGGGAGACATGGGGTTGAAGGTTATATGTTCCCCTTGGAGTAAAAAAGTGTGATTATTCAAGAAAAATTCATGAGTAACATGACGATCGTACTTCCACAGTTGTCCCAAAAACAAATGGAAAGCTATAATAGGAACAAAATCACACAAAAAAATCATCTTTGTACTTAGTAATGGTGAATAATAACTTCACATTCTTGGTGAAATTCATCTCACTGTAATCATTCAACCATTGAATCTGGTATTTGATGCCTCAAAGTTAGGGGTCTCAACTTCTCCACCAACTCGGTGCTTGCCACATTCCTAAAACTCCCCCCAAAAATAATAGTGCTACATACATTTCCAACGATCTTGCATCGTGTATAAAATTTTTTTCTCTTGCTGCAACTTCTCTCCAACAGTCATTTGTGCACTTAAAACTCTCCTAGTGACAAGAATCTCACCATCTTCTATAAATTCACCACTATTAATTTCTGGATATTCTTCCTCTTTTGTGCTCTCTCCATTAGTTTCCTGTTCTCCATACTTTTTGATGGTCATGGTGCATCGGTTTGGTCACTCACTAAAAATGTGACCCCTAACTTGACATTTTTAACATTGAATATCCCTATTCCTGGTTTGGTTAGCCTCAAAAGTAGGTTTCTTAAGTGGAGAAATTACTGTGTCACTTTTTTTATCAACCACCTCTTTTTCCTTTGATGGTTCTCAAATATCCTTCCTTAGTTTTCTCTATGGCATGAAAGGGGTAGTGGGTTTCCTTGTACTATTCCTCCTTTTGATTTGTTTCTTGATATTGGTGTCTTGATGGATCATATATTTTATTTTCACTTAGTGTTACATCTCCACTTGATCAAAAATCTCCTGATTGATCCCATGTAAAAATCGTTCCATGGTTTCCTACAGATCGTCATCAATGTTTTCTCAAATCATGGAAATTTTCATCTCTTTATAGAAATATTCCACACTCTTACTCCCTTGGGTGAGTCACTGAATTTTATTGTGGATATCTCTATTTTAGTGTGAGGGAACAAACTTCTTCCGCATAGCAAACTTCAAGTCTTCCCATGTTTGGATAAGATGTCCTTTATATCGGGCTCTCTCCTATTGAACTTGATCCCACCATATTAATGCATAATCAACGAATTCAAGGGATTCAAGTTTTAACTTTTATCCTCAAAATAGGTATGACATGAAAACGCCTACTCGATCCACATCTCCCACTCCGAGTATGCTTCTGGGTCACTTTTTTCTTAAAAAGAAGGGACCTTCACCATAATGCCACTAAGTAGGTCATCATCGTGTGGTCTCCTTTGGCCTCCTCTAGGTTGTTGGTACAACATCCTCCTTTGTGCGATATCCTCAAAATCACCATTAAGGTTTTCCATCTCCTCCTCCATAATTTGGGGGCGACGTGGTGCTGGAACACGCTATGTGTTATCATGGATCATCCTTACGCTTGGTTGATTATCTAGGTTATCAATCCAATCATGTATCACCTCCAAATTCCGATCAAGAAACTTCTTGAAAAGGATCACAAATCTTTCATTTGGATTTGCATAGCTTCAGGTGTGGGAGATCTACTTCGACTTCTTTAATTTCTTACATGAGCAATTTTCTTCCCATGATCTCCTACCAAGATAAGTTACACAAACACAAATACACATGGGGATAAACACACACACAATGATAGACATTCACTCACACATGTGATATGTACACACACACACACACAAGATGTACACACTCATGCGCATAAGGACACACACTCACACACACAAGATTTACAAACTCACACACACAAGCACACACACACTCACACACATGCACACAACAAGATGAAAACACTCACAGACACAACATATATATATTTTGTTTATTTCTCTCCACTCTCAACACTCAATTCAAATTCCACGCTCTTATGAAATATAATACCTTTATTGGGATAACCACATTCCACCAATCCTTACCCATTCAAGATTGTGTCGGGTTATGGTTTAATACAAACCAATTGAGTGGTAAAGGGTAAAGGGTGAAAAGAGGGTAGAAAATATGGGTAAAAGGGTGGAAAAGGATAGAATGTTGTGGTATGTGGGTTTTTCCCGATTATGCAATATAAGAAAAATTAATAACAATATGATCAAAATATAATATGTGGATGAAGTAAAATGATGGAGAAAGTGATTTACGGAAATGGAAAGTGGTAATAATGCAAAGCACGATGATGAAGTTACTTTATCCTCTTTTTTTTCTTTTTGTTTCATCAAATATCCACAAAAAGTGTTTTTCTTGGAGTTTTAAAGCACATGAAGATGAATAGAGAGTAAAAAAAATTGAAATCTCTCAAAGAATGGATTAGATTAATTTTGAAAAGCACAAAATGATGAGTTGAGATATTTTTATTATGTGGTTTTTTATAAAAATCACATATAATGAATTAAAGGAAAAAAGAAGATGGATGAATAATTGAATCAATGTAAAAATATTTCAATCTTGCACAACAAAGGCCAATTATGTAGGTTTTCAAAGAAAAAGTGTTTGTTAATGGGTGTATAATAAGGAAAGATAATAAGGGTAATGGAAAAAAGTAAAGAAAATGAAGGGATAAATGTATATCGTGTCTACTAGAGATTTGATACCAACTAATATGAGAAACATGGGGTGGCCCATTCTTCACGGCATATTGAGTCAGATATAGGATATGGTTTGGGGCTATGTGGTGGATGATGAGTATGGATAGAAGATTCAAGTAGTCAATGAACGCTATAAGGAGCGCGACCTACTACTTAGAAAATACACTCAAGGGAGGGATGTGATAGCCAATCCACACAACAACGCACTTGGGTTGAGGTACAGAATTGGGGGATTTGTGATCTTGGATCCCCAATCTAACTTGTACTTTGACAATGCAAGAATGCACAAGATCAAGGAGGAAAACTAGGATAATCCTCACATAACGGAGAGAAACAAATAATAATCTCTCAATTAAATCTTGAATGAAAATAAAATTCCATGGGGTAGCTATTTATAGCAAAAGGGGGGATACAATAGTCAAGGGTCTAATACCCTAAATTCGTAAAGGCTAAACCTACCTTGCACACTTAAAGTAAAAAAGATAAAGTATAACACAGAATTTTGGGAAAATTAGCACATGTCTCTCCACCCATAGCCCACCAGACAAGACATTGAGTACCTAGCCTATAGGATTAGACTTTTGTGTCTAAATATGCCATTCTAGATTTCTCTATGAGGGTAAGGCTTCTAAAATTCGTGCAACCATGTGGGAAAGACTTTAAACATCATATTTTGGCTTGAATAAGTGAGATAATAGTACCATTTTCTCCATCCATGCAATGATAGATTTGTTGGGCCTTTAATGAAGTGACAGAGGTGCCTATTTTTGCGTTCAACCTATTTAATCTCCCACGCGTCATCGGTCCTTGAAAATCCAACTCTTCCACCAGGGAAATTGACTTGGTGCCTTTGATATGGTTCTCATCAATATATGATATTTATAAAATAATTATACATCTCGATTCATTATATCATATATACCAATTTTACTTTCTATTCTATAGGGGATACCAAAACATCACTCGTGTGTATGAAAAACTACCTCCTCATGAAGCGATGTGATTTGTTTTTCAATATTACTTTACATGAAAGAGAATAAATATAAATTTAACAAATACATGGGATATAAATGAGATAATTATGATATTCATGACATATTTATCATTCTGAAAATGTTACATATCATTTTATATATTACCTCTTCACTCAATGAAAAATGATAAGTTTGTTTGTGCATGGGTGTACTATCACATTCATGAAGAAAATTCACCAATAATTTTATATATGAAAGACATGAAAATTCACTAATAATTTTATGTATGGGAGACATAAAAATTCACCAATAATTTATTTTTTTTGGTGTATATACTACACATTTTATATGTTATATCATGAATATACTATTTTTAATGATATTTAACATTTCATTTCGTTTTATTATTTATTGAAGATTAAAATTCTATAGATTACTAAAACAGTAAGGGAATTTTGTCTCTCTTTTTTGATTATATGAGACACAAGACATAATTACCACCTATTTTTTTATGTGATGTATATACTTCCTATGAATTTATTTTATGATTCTTATCCTATAAATTATTGGGGTTACATATTTGTTTTATGATTTCTTTTTCATGAGGGTTGTATTTCAAATGTTGCCAAAGTGATAATGGATTTATGTAACAATATCATCATTTTTTAGGATTATTTATCATTAAGTCTCCAATGTTAAAATATTATGAGGTAACTCTCATTAATTATAATTAATTTTATTCTCCTATTTTTATTAATGGTATTTTCAATTAGTGTTAAAATTTTATGACTCTTTCATACTTAAAATAATTGAGAAAATGTGTTTGAGAAACATAATTTTTATTTCTCTCTTTGGACGGAAACCCATTTTCATCCAAAACCATGTTTAAAAAATAAATAAATACTTAAAAGTATTTTTTAAAGAAATTTTTACCCATGTTTTAATTTTTTTACAATTTCTTTTAAAATAAATCTTCACATCATTTTCCATACAATGCTCATTTGGATTTTATTAAGAATGTGAAAGGAATATTTATTTTAACCTATATAAAATAATTGAATGTTTTCACCTTCATGACCATTATTTTCTTTGCATGATACCTTATAGAACAAAAAAAATTAGATAAAGGTATTTTCAATTATTTTTAGGAATTTTTAGTTTTAAAATATAATTTTCAACTAAAAGTTATTTTCCTCAGAAAATGTTCCTAGTGATATTACAAAATCATTCTCTATATAAGATGAAATACTTTGTTGTAACTTATGATTTTATAGGGATATTATCCAAGGATATCATTCTTATTCTTTTACATAATGCGTTATCTTGAAACAATATTTATGAAACTCATTTCTCTTCTACGGGTTATACCATGATAAAATTCATATAAAACCTGCTTCTTTTTTGATTTGTTATTATATGATGAAATGGTGAAATGATTACAAAACCTATCTATTTTCAATAGGTTAATATGTGATGGAATTTTTTTTAAACCCATTTCATTTTCGGTTCTATGATATGATGATTGTTTTATGATCTTGTGCCACACATGCGTATGATTTAAATTATGTGGAGGTTGGGAACTTTGTATACCACAATGCATTTTATAAAGATGGAAAATTTATGAGTGAATATTCTATACATGAACCTGATTACATGTTCACAATATTATCTGTGAACCTAATTATATGTTTAAAATGTTATTCATGTACATGATTACATTCTCACAATGTTATACATGAACCTGATTACATGTTAATAGTGTTATCTTTGACCCTATCTTTCATATCCATAATGTTATTTGTGGACCTAGGTACATGTTGATAAGTTTATATGAACACTAATAGAAATAGGAACTATACCAATGGTTTTGTCTGAAGCATTGGAATAAGTCACTAATTTCGACCTATACCAACGTTTTGGACAAAACTGTTGGAATAGGTCACTTATATGGACCTATACCATTGGTTTGGACACAAACGTTTATATATGTCACTAATTTGGTCCTATTCTAATGGTTTGGATAAAAACATTGGTATAAGTCCATTATAGTGACCCTATACCAATAGTTTTATACAAACTACTGGTATAGGTACACCCTATGCCAACAATTTCACCAAAACCATTGGTATAGCTCAAAAAATAAAAGAACATATACCAACAGTTCTCAAAACCATTTCTATAGGTTTATACCAATAGTTTTGAGAACCATTGGTATAGGTACACATATTTTTTATTGGATATTTTGTTAAATAAAATTAAATAAATCAAAAGTTAAAATACTTTTGAATATACATATATAAATTTATGAAATTCTATTCACAAAAGTCATGTTAGGTTAGTGGTTAGGATGTTGGATTATAAATGGGAGGTGCTGAGATCAAAACCAAGTAGGTTTTTTTGAATTACCTATACCAAAGGTTTTATGAAACTGTTAGTGTAGGTTCTCATATTACATATACCAATGGTTTTTCCAGAACTATTGGTATAGACCTATCCCAATGCCAAACCAGCCAATGGTCTTACAAACCGTTGGTATAAGGTATTTTCTATTAGTAGGGGACTGATTTCATCTTCTTAAATTAATGAGTGTTCCTTTTTCTATTTATACATGTTCACAATTTTATAATTTAATTTTTTTCCAAAAATATATGTCATATACTAATTTTATGCTCCCATGTATCATGTTATTTTATTCCCTTATGATTCATTTATTATAAACATCCAATATTATTCGATGACTCGATATTATGATCTTTGATATGCATGGTATGGTTTCAAAATTCTGTTATCATGTTCTCATAAGATTATGATCCATTTAATGCTTATGTATCTCCCTTTTTTACACTTACAAAGAATCTATTATCAAGATTTATTATGGTTTCTTTACCTTGTTTATAAAGAAACGTTTTAAGTAGGGTATGTTTGTGATGAGTACTAAAAGAGAATATATTTATGGGTGGTTTTAATATCTTTCACTATATTAGAAGATTGTTTACCTAGTCTACAAAGACACTATATCATTATGGTCCTCAAGTGTGTGCTTATGTAATATATTTAATATTCATATAAAAAGATATATTATCCATGTATGAGAAATTTGGGTCACCATAATTGGTATCATAGGATTGGTTTAGTTAACCTTTGGAAACTAGTATGAGAAAACATTAGTGAGATCCCAAGGGGTATTTCTAAAGATATTTCTAGGGATATATCTAAGGATAAGTCTAAGTATGAGTAAAACTATAGTAAAAGGTCCTATAATTTTTTTAAAGGATATATTGAGTGGTTTCCAAGAAATTAAAACCATTTCCAGATACTATATGTGGATGTATCTCTATCCTAGAGGTGCCAATGGGTAATAAATCCAAAAAAGGGTGCATTTAACTGGACTCGATTATCACCTAGTGCATGATAGCAGGAAATTCTTCACACCTTGTTCGACAATCCTAGGTTATATTATTTGGAAATTTACAATATCTTTACAAATCATCATGAAGTTTTTAAATATACGATGACTATTAATGACCTAGGATAACTGTAATGACTAAAAAATTTATAAATAAAATTACCTTTATGATTGAATTAAATACCCTATTATGTATTATGGTCTTTGAAAACACATGAACTTATTTAGTTTTATTATATTATATCCAATTTAAAAAATATTTAATATAAAAAACAATTAATAAAATATATATTTAACATTGATTATATTATTATTATAAATATTTGATTTTGATAAATCCAATTTATAAAGAAAAAATTAGCACTGAACTCAACCAGTATAATTTTACACTATGAATTCTGTTTATCATATTTTCCAAGGAAGATAATAACAAAAGGATTTTACCTTGACAATCCCAAGTCAGATCCAATAAATAAAGCTTGATAAAAACCTTTTATGGTATAAGTTCAATCTCATTGAGATCAAGATTTAAATCATGTACGCCCAACCACCCAATGAAATTAATTACATTTTGGACCTTACCCTCAGTGAATTTCCTTATGTTATAAAGGAATATGTATCAAGACCATAATAATATGAATATTTTATTTTCTTTTAAATAGAATGATGAATATATTTTCTTCTTATCTTTGTTAGTTTATAAATTACATTGACATTGAAATGATAAAACAAAAATTATATTTTTGGGTGATACACAATTACAATTAAGACATTAATTTATAGGAATTATTGTATTTTTGAAATAAATTATATCTTAATAAAATGTTATTATTAAATATTATTTATTAAAATTAAATGATAAAATAATTTTTATGAATTCAAATATAATGTTTATTGGGATTTGAAAATTGTACTTATAAAAAACCCAGTATTTCTCAATAAATATCCATTATTGCATTAAAAGTAAAAATACACATGCATAAATACTTAACTTGATAAAATAAATATTATTTTTGGATTCAACATGTCAAAAACATCCAACAGTTTTTTTTATAATTTCTTGAGATAATAAAATTTATGGGTAAAAATTAAATCTGGAATAAATATACAATGTGTATTATGACATCATAATGACACAAAAGTGATGTAATAAATGATATAAAGGTTATCTGGGAACAAATTTATGTCTACCCATTAAAATTATGTTATTTTGAGGTCATCTAATTAATTTTATAAATACTTAACAGATCATCAAAAACCAATATTACATTTTATGTTTTTAAAATAAATTCCTTATAAAATTGAATCACTTCAAAATCAAAAAGGTTAATATTTTATTATATTAAGCCCTTGAAATTATAAAATAAAGGAAACCACTCATTATTGGTAGAAACCATTTGGTGAAAAGAAAGGTAAGGTTTGTGTCTTTGATTGATTTATTATATAGATTCCAAAACCTTTGTTTTCAAAATAATAAATAACTCCCCTCCCATTTTACATAAAAATCACCCAAGATTTCATTCATTTTCACTAAAAAACCATAGATAATATCCTTAATATTACCTCCCATATCTAAATTTCTACCAAGGTTCCCCCCAGCACTCAATCTTCTCCTTGTAATCTTTTGGAATCACCCTCCCAATATTATGGAGCCTCTCTCTCTTCTTTTCAATTCAAGAACCTTTTTTGTATTTAGCCTTTTAAATCTTAGTTGGTTGAATTGCCATTAATTTATAAATATAACTATATGGGACAATTTATTTTCTAATAAGGATATACCATTTATCCTATCTCATTATACCATTCATCTAATCCATTAGTATGCCTAAATTTAGTAAGGGATCCTTTCTTTCTCCTCTTTATTCAAGCATATTCTCTATCTTATGCCTCTTGATTTCCAATTACAAATTTTGGGGTATGATTTTCCACATCAATTATACTATAATTTTTAAATAAAAATGATTATATACCCATTTCACTCTCAGTAAACCATTTTATTAATATTCAAGTACTTCTATTATGCTACCTAAATTTCACTATGATTTTCCATGCTCAATGGATTTTTTCATGAATATCCACCCCCATTTCAAATCAGGGGTATTCATATAGATGTACCTAAACATCATTGATTGGAGACATCCATGTATTTAATCTATGATCATTTATCATGGGGTTAAAATTTATGAAATAGAACTTTTTGTTTTTTATATATTTTTCACACTTATTCACGCACATGATATAAAAGTGATGGGTGTGCCCAAAATTATATATCACTCTAATGTATTGGTTAATGTTTTAGTATCATTATATATCATGAATGAGGTTAGGGAGTGAAAATAATCCATTATAGGGATTTTTACACCATGTTATTCTGTCATAGTGGTTAGCCTTGGCAAATGTTTATGATTTCATCTATAAATTTGTTTCCACTTTCCCGTATTGCCTTTATGTTATCATGTTATATCATTCCTATTTGTTCATATTTATGATTCTAACCCTTTTTATGTCCCATTAAATTTACTATTATATAACATGTAATAATTTATTCATGTTATGCTTTTTTTATTCCTTTACTGGGATTTATAGCTCCCCCTTCTTATATATACGCCCAGGTTATCCCATATAGTTGTAGGAATAATGAAAATTATGAGCATGTTATTGATGCTTTCAATAATAATAGGTACCCCCTATTTTTGTTTGTTATGTTATTTAACTAATTACCAAAATATATTAGACTTGTCGATATTCTTGGTTTCATTATGTGATTTATTATATAATAAATCATGAATTAATGTGTTAAAAATAATATGGTCATCCTGGTTTCTATCATAGAAAAATTGAGTTATTTTTTGGATTAGGATTATAAAATTATAGAAGAATCCTTAGGAATAACACTAAACATATGAACACAGCCCTAAGTTTTTTTAAAGTATAAATTGACTATTTCATAATAAAATTCATCCTTTTTGGATAATAAATGTAGATGTGGCTCAAGAATATATGTACCTAGAGGTTACACCCAAAAACACCATATTAAGTTAGAATAGATTAATAATTGGTGCATGAAAACAAGCCTTAATTCACACCAAGTTTGAAACTCATGGGGGATATTATTCTTCAAATTCACTAGTTCATTACAAACCATTATTTAGGTGGAAAATTCCCATAAAATTCTTTGTTTGGAAATATATCATTGATAACTCATAGTGAATCCTAGAAATTCACATGTTAAGGAATAATTATCATTTATAAATTATCTATTTAATGATATTGGATTCCTATTGGTGTGTTTAAAAATTTAAAATTAATCATCCCTAATTTTCGATTTATTATAACCAATGTCTATAAATAGGATGAACAGAGTAAACAACCAAAGTAAAGGGAAATGTGATGACTACCTAAACAAGATTACTAACATTATAGGAGCTCATGTAAGACATCTTGTGATTATGCCAAACCATCTATCAAAAATCAAGATTATAAAATAGAATATAGATGAATATATAATGATGTCAAAGAAGATGAAGATGGAATATCAAGGAAGTTTATCTAATTAATGTGATAAAGGAATGAAGACCCAATTTTATTGTGGAAAAATTTGGAAAGAGACACCAAGTGAAATGTCACAAAGGAACTAGGATATGTTTTAAGTGGTATAAAATAGGGAATAAAGTTGTAAATTTCCACAAAAAACGAATAATGTTATATATGGGGATTTAGTTCAATCTAAGGTACCATATTCAGTTCTTTTTCAAATATTTTGAGATGTTGGGCATTATCTTAGCCAATAATCTATTCCAAGGGATGATAATCATGATGAGAATCATTAATCTCCAAGACTAAGGGATTATGGAAATTAATATGATGAGAAGGATCATGATGAATTAAGTACATGTAACCTCTACTTCAAAATTGTTTATGTAATGTTGTATTTATGTTCCTGAATTCTTATCATATCTTGTATGTTTTCTAAGAACATCATGTCACCATATGAAATTGTTTTATATCATTTGGAAAAAAATTAATGATTATTGTATCACATGTTCAATTTTGTGGTAATTTTATTTATGAAAACCTTATTAGTATACCTTTAGTGTAATTTGATTTTATTGTATTTATTGAATTTTTTTCCTTTTATAAATAAAACATGAATTTCTAGGAGAAGGAACTAACCCTATATACCATGATTCACCCTTAGATTCTATAAAAGTTCAATGATGACGATGAATCATCTTTGGTGTCATCATATCAAGAATGTATATTATTTCCCTATGCAGAATTTCATCTAGTTCAAAAGATTTTGTGTAAGGAAAAGTTCATCCCTGAAGACATGACCATTTTAAGGGAATATGCTGCTGTGTTTCTTGAAGAATTTCTTGGTCTCCCTCATAAACGAGTGGTTGAGTTCTCAGTCAAACTTATACTTCAACCAAGTATCATTCTTAGAGAATATCATCACCAGAAAATGGAAATATATAGACCCTTCAAATATAGATGTTATTTAACGATAGTTAAGGACATCATTTTTGATAAATATCAATAGTTTCCTTGGACTGGATATTAATTAAAAGTGTGTTTTGGTTAGTCTTTGGACTAGATGAGTATTATTAATAATTTTTAAGAAATTTATCATGATTTTCAAACTCTCTAACCAATCTAACTTTTATGGGATTCATGTTTATCTAGAATAATTAATTTGAAGAGAGATTCAGGGAGTTTAGAAATAGGATTATCACAACACCTATAATTATGCTATCCATAAGTGGGTAACATTTCATGGTGTATAGAAATGTTTTGAAGAAGTTATTGGGTTGTTTAATAATGTATAATGAAATGGTGATAGTTCATGCCTCAAAGAAAATGAAAATTCTTGAACAGAACTATGAAAAACATGATCTGGAGTTAGATACAATAATATTTTCATTGAAAATTTGGTTTAATTACTTCTTTGGGGAGAAGTGTGAAATATATACCGATAATAAGATACTCATATATATATTCACACATAAAGATATGAATGTGAACTTGTGAAGATTGTTAGAGTTGATCAAGGACTATGAATTCTCAATCAAATACCATCCTTGGAAATAAAATATATTTTAAGATTGTATAAGTATAAAGGATCTGATAATTTTATTCTTGATGAGAATTAATAATGATATGATCTTCTTAGACTTGAAAAGGATGGACATTGGAATCATAAAGGAAGGAAAACCATCAATTCCTTCACAAATGATATCTCAATCATACCTTCTAGAGAAGATAAAGGACAATCAAAGAGATAGTGTGGAAATTTAGAAGAAGGTGTAATGTATAATAAAAGGGACATCCATAGAGTTAAAAATTAATGAAGAAGTAGTTGTATGATTTGGGTCATGACTATATTTACTATAAAATCTGGAGAAAAATAAGGAGTTGTTGGATGATTCAAATAGATCAAACTTTTCCATCCATCTCGCAAGAAAAAACATGTATCAAGATCTTTCGGAGCTATTAGTAGGAAAAAATAAATAATGAGAGCATAGAATATACATATAGGTGTCTTCCATGTCATAAAGTGAAGGTTGAACGGAAAGAATACAAGGGGATGATGCAACCATTACCAATAACTACATGAAAATGGGAAAACATAACCATATAATTTTTCACTCCTCTTATGAAGATATTAATAAGAAATAATTCCCTATGGGTTATATTGGACCATCTTTTAATGACTACTCACTTTATTTCAATCCGATTGGACTTCTCACCCAATCAACTTACAATGATATACATTAGAGAAGTTGTGAGGTCACATAGAACACCACTATCAATTATATCTGATCGAGATCCATGATTTACCATAGGGTTCTATAAGATTATCCATCATTTTCTAAATACTGAGTTCAACTTCATTATGGAATATAACCCTCAAATAGATTTTCAATCTGAATAGATTGTCTAGACAAACCAATATATATTGAGAAAATTCTAAATGGACTTCAAAGGATGATGTGATCACCATATTCCTTTTATTGAGTCCTCATGAAATAAGAAATTCCACTCAAGATTCCAAATGGAACACTTTGAAACTCATTATGGGAATTGATGAAGAACACCTTTATGTTGGGATAATGTTGGTGAACACAAACCAATGGGTCTTGAAATGGTTGATGAAATAGTGGAAAATATCAAGGCCATTCAGAAGCATGTTAGGGCTGCTCAGAGTTGAGTGAAGATATATGCTGAAAATCATCAATGAGACCTTTGTGACGAATTTTATATATAAAATATTCCTTCTAATATCTCTATGGATGAAATTTGTGAGATTATTGAATAAGGTAAAGCTTAGGCCAAGATACATCACTATCTTTGAGATCTGTTATCATATCAAAGTGGTGGGCAATCAACTAACACTCCCTCCTAACCAATCTTAGGTACATAACATGTTCCTTGGATCCCTCATGAGGAAGTACATACCAGAACCCTCACATGTTTTAAATTTAGAGGTAGTAACACTGTAGAATGATCATTCATATGAGGAGTGGTCAGTTAAGATAATATATCATAGAGACAATGTTTTTCAAAATAAGACAATGCACCAGGTCAAAGTGGTATGGACAAACCATAAGTGTGAAGAAGTTATGTGGGAACCCAAGGAGGTGATGAAAAAAAAAGAATCAATGGACTCAGCAAGAATAATCTTACCATGTGAAGCCCATTTATAGAGATTTTGAGGGAGATAAAATCATAGGTATTTTACCATAAAAATTCGTAATTCAGGATCCAAAAAACTAAAGCCTAGAAAAATGATTATGGGTGAATTTCAAGATCATTGAGATCACAACCCAAACCATGTACGTCGAACCACCCCATGAAAAGCATAACATTGTGAACCTTAACAGTAGGGAATTTTTTGGTGTCTTAAAGGCTATGTATCAATCCCATAATAATATGAATATTTATATTTTATGAGACAATCAATTTTGTGGGAAAACATTTAATGCAGTATAAATATACGATGTGTATTATAACATCATAATAACTAAAAAGTGATGTAATAAATGTTATAAATGGTATAAAAAATAACATCTATACTTCCCTTTTAAAATAATGAGTTTTTTAGGTTTTTATTTAATTTTAAAAATTCTTTATGATTCCTCCAAAACCTATTTTATATTTTAATGTTAATCAATTCTTTATAAACTTGACTCACCTCAACATCACTAAGGGAGATAATTTATTGATTTTGGTCATTGTACTTATAAAATAAATTAAATAAATCATCATTTTAATAGGCCATGGGAAAAAACTATTGGAAGTTCTTTGGTTTTGATTACATTATTATATAGAGTGAAAAACCTATGTCTGATAAATAATAAAGAACTTCCCTCGCTTTTCCTATATAAAATCACCCATACTCCCATTCTTCTTTAATCATAAACATTGGATCACGTCATTAATACACCCTCCCCTCTCTAAAGTCCTCACAAGGTTCCCCAACCTATCAAGACGACCCTACCATTATTTTTAAGATACCCTCTCGAAGTAAGGGACATCTCTCTCTTCTTTTCAATTCAATCTTATTCTTTGTATATTTTCATTTTAATCACAATTGGTTGTGTTTTCATGACTTTATAAAAACTCATATATAGTAAAATTGATTTCATTACAATAATAGATCATTTATTCCCTCTCATTATACCATTTACCTAATCCTTCACTATGCCAAAATTTAGAAAGATCGCATTTCCTTCCCCTTTTTATTCTAGCATCTTCTATATTTTAGGCCTCTTGATTTCTAATTCCTAATGTTTGAATATGTTTTTCCACTCCCATAATACTGTAATTTTTATATCAAAATGATTATAGAACCCTTTCACTCTCATTAAACGATTTTATGAATGTTTAACTACTATCGTTATGCCTTGGAAATTTCACAGTGATTTTTCGTGCCCCAAAAAATTATGTCGTGAATATCCACCCCCAATTTCAACTCAAGGGTATTCACTAAGATATAAATAAAGTTCATTAGTTGGGGAATTTAATGTATTTGACCCAAAATCCTCAATTCAGGGGTAAAAATTTATGAAATAAACATTAATATTGGATGATCTTTTTGACCCACTTATGCATGTACATGAAATGAAAGTGATGGGTGCGCCGGAAGTTTTATAGTATCCCAATGAATTGTGTAAAGACCCGTAAAATTCAAGGAAAATTTTTTCTTAATTTTCTTTAGAATTTTACAAGAGCGCGGTTTCAGACGGCACCTGATTCCGAGGCCCGGAGTGCCCGGAATTAATTTCTGAAGTTTGGCTCGGGTACGTTCAGTGAACGAACGAGCGGGTTATCCTAACTTTTGATTCGGTGCTCGGAATTGAAATCTGAGGGCACCGATGAACTCGCAGCACCGATATTCGCCTAAAGAGACCTTTTCGGAAGTTGCGTTTGTTGCGGGTTGAAAGTTAGTTTTGGAGTTTTTAGTTTGAGTTAAATAAAATTTGTGAAGAACAAATTTTATTATAACTTGATAAAACCTACCAAAGGGGGTTGGAAGTGGGACCCACACCCACTTAACCTCCCTTGGGAGGATTAAGTGTGGTGGGGCCCACACGAACCCCTAAACCTTTCATATTCTCTCAACTCCCTTAACGCCTCAATAAATGACTTGAGTTACTTATTTAATTGGGAGTTAATCCTTTTGAATTTCAAACATTTGAAATTCTAGTGTGTTATGTGTTAATAAAATAAGATGTTGTCTTATTTTATTTTGGTTAATGGTTTGTCTTCTTGAGAGGTGGAGAGCTTTTTCTTCTTCTTCATCATCTCTGACGAAGATCACGAAGAACGCTCAACTTGACGAAGAACGCTCAAGTCCCGACGAAGAACGCCGCTCCGCTCTTCTTCATCTTCCGTGTCAACAAGTGGGAACGCCGCTTCCTCCTCGGATTCCCTTCGTCGACATAAGAAGTTTTGCCAACGACGTGTCTCTTCGGACGCATCCCTTCGTCATCGGATTTGACGAACGGCTACCGCGACGCCCGACCTCCGCGACGTCGTCTTCTGCGGAACGTTGACAATCTTCGAACCTTATACCCGAGGTAGGGGTTGTTGATTATTGTTTAGTTATTCTATTTTTGATCATGAATTTTAGCAAGTCTAACGTGTGGCTTTGGATTATTTTAAGATGCGTTATTGCTTAACGTGAGGGGGCCGGACCGCATGAACACGGTCGAACCCCCTCCATTGTTCTTGTTGTTTATTCTTGCGGGTGGAAGCAAAGTGGCGTGGTGCCGTCGCACCACGCGAATAATCGTGCAATTATTTTATGCGGCGCCGTCGCGCCACGCCGAGGAAGAATCTTCAAGAACGCGACGCCGTCGCGCCGCGTTGAAAGGAATCAAGGCACGGCGAAAGGGCGCGGTGCCGTCGCACCGTGCCGGACGACGAACACCGCGGCCGGTTCCGGGCCGCGGCGGGACGAGGAGACCGCGGCCGGTTCCGGGCCGCGGCGGGATGAGAAGACCGGCGGCCGGGCCGCCGGTGTCGGAAGCTGAAGAGGGGACCGGAATTTCCGGTCCCGTTGGAGAAAACCGGCCAGCCAGCTGGCCGGCCGGATGACGTTAAACCGGGGAAAATTAATTCCCCGGCCAACGTTCAAAACCCCCCTCATTATGAGGGGGGGGGGGGTTACAAGAAGGGAGGGGGGCAGCAGCCCCCCGGTTTTATTTCCAGCCGGCCCCCACGTGCGGGGGCCGTTTTCTTGCAATGGGCGCGGCACAAAGGCCGCGCCACCATCCAATTAGCGGGGGAATTAAATTCCCCCCGCGTAGCCTCCTTGCGGCGCAAAGCCGCCACGGCCCCCACGCCGCTGCGCCGCCGCGCCGCCGCGCCGCCGCCGCGCCGGGCCGCCCCAGGGGGGGTCGGGCCGGGTCGGCCCGGACCCGGACCCCCCGTTTCGAATCTTTTTCGGTCTTTTGGACATAACATGAGCCTCGGACCTCCGATTGACGAACCGTCTGCGGAACGCGATCCTTGGATCAATACGGTCGTTTCGGTATATCGCACTCAAGGTTTCGGTTTACTTTGAGTTCGGCCGGGTTGGTTCGTTCACGAAACCAACCGGGCCTTCGGAGCGAAAACGCTCATATCTTGAGCTACGGACGTCCGATTGACGTGCCGTCAGCCGTGTTGTGTTCCTCTTAGTGAGACGGATCTTTTGGCATACTCCGCCAGAGGTTTGGACGCAGGTGGAGTACGGTCGGGTTGGTTTTGTCTTAAAAACCAACCGGGCCCCGGAGACGAAAATGCCAATAACTCTCAGACCGGGCGTCCGATCGACGCGCCGTCTGTTGCGTTGAGTTCCTGTTGATGATACGGAACTTTTGGATACATCAACTCTGGTCTTCGTGACAGTTGATGTATCAGCCTCTCGGCTCGTGGAGCGGACCCTCTGAACGAGCTTGCTGTGTGCGGGAACCCTAGTGCTGGCTGCGACTGTTACTGTGACTACTACTGCTACGACAGCTACTGTGACTGCGACGACGACTGTGCAGAGATCCTCCGTGGACTCCGACGACTACTGCACTCAGCGATCCTACGTGGATCAGTGCTACAGGTCCTGCGTGGGCCTGGTCCTGTGTGGGCCCGATCCTGTGTGGGTCACTGCAAGGTTAGTACCTATCGATCCTTCGTGGGTCCGACGACATAGATGGTTCAATGATCATCTTTATCGTCATCCGAAGAAGTATATTCGTCTGAGCTGAATCTTCTGTTTTACTCGATAGAGGTGGTGCTCTTGGTTGTAGCGGCAGACCTGCGATACTGGAGATGAGCATACGGAGTACGGAGACCGTGTAGCCGGCTGAGACCTGAAGACTGCTCGATTGACTCGACTTGGAGTGAGTCGACTAGCCCAGTGGACGGAGCGCCCGGTATTTGGCTGCAGACCCACGGCGGACGGAGCGCCTGGTAGTTGGCAGCAGACCCGCGGTACTCGACGGGAGGAGTACCTCTGTAGGCTATTTGGGTGAGCGCCCGGTATTTGGCAGCAGACCCTCAGCGGACGGAGCGCCCGGTAGTTGGCGGCAGACCCGCAGTACTCGACAGGAGGAGTACCTCAGCAGTCTTAGGTTAGTGAGAAGTATCTCAGAGTCGTGACAGGGCACTGTACACTTCAGAGATGGGGCTCTTCAGTAGTTACGTTCTTGATAATGAAAATCCTGTGTGAGCTGAATCCTATTGCTTTCCTGTGTGGATTGTGTTGTGTATTCCCGTGTGGATTACGTTTTGCTTTCCTGTGTGGAATACGTTTACTTTCCTGTGTGGACTGAGTTGTACTTGGGCTCGGAGGTTGGAGTGTATTTGAATTGATGACTTAGGTATATGTATGGGCATATACCTAAGCAGTGTCGGTTGTTATTTCGTGATTGTACCTTTCTTCGTGGTTTATCCTTTGTGGATTTTGAGAGACCTTCAGGGGTCTCGGGGTCCCTACTGAGTAGCTTATACTCACCCCTGCACGGGCTTTGCCCGCACTACGTTTTGTTGGTTGCAGACGACGGACAGCGTTGACCTTAGCTGAGGCTTGCAGAGCGAGACGGTACCCGGAGGTGGACCACTGGGTGGGACGTGCTCGGAGCGGACGGCGGGACCCGTGGAGCAGAGGAGCTATCTGTACCCACCCTTCAGGTGGGATTTCCTGTGGACAGCTCGGAGTAGCGGCTTTTACTTTTCAGTTGCTGTTTTCCCTTTCGAGTTGTACTTTACTTTCAGTTTGGGTTTGTATACTGGCCCATTTACTTTTCCGCACTTTCAGTTGTACTCTGCTTTTGTTTAGTGTTAACTTTCCGCTTGTTTACTCTGTGGAGTTTGTTTACTTTACAAAGGCAATGCCTTCCCTTTTTACTGGGATTTACGCCTTGGTGCTAGTCACCTGCCCCTGGCCTATGGAAGGCGGGCTTGGGGTAGTCACGGCACGGACCCCGAGGGCGGGTCGTGACAAATTGGTATCAAAGGAGTTCGGTTCTACCGCGAACTCTGATCTTTTCTATGTGAAGCAATAATGTTTAGCGTATTGAGTGTGGTTATCAGTCCAGGGAGTCCAGTGTTGGTGCGGCGGCCGACGTATCCGTACACCAGGACCCTGACTTCTGATTTCCGACTTAATGCACGAAGACATTGATTGCGTGTGTGTTTCAAAGTTTTCTTTGTGATTTCTTTGTGTCAGCTCACCAGGTATACTGTTTGACCGTGGCGCACCTGTTTCCCATTCAGGATGGCCCCACGACGGCAGCCAGCTAGGATTCCGAGAGTCGAGTGTGACGACAGCCCACCGAGCGACGAGGCCTCGGTGCAGGGCCCTTTGTCAGTAGTGGCACCGGTGGTAGCACTACCCGCCGAGCCCCCGATGCTTCCAGCAGCAGCCGCTGACGATGCACGTCGCCTCAGCGCACTGCATGAGTTTCAGCACCAGCGACCGCCCAGGTTTCGCGGGGAGACGGATCCCCAGGCTGCAAAGGACTGGCTGGAGGCAGTGGTTCGAGTGTTTAGGCTAGTGAGGACACCAGCAGACCTCATGGTGATCCTCGCTGCGAGCCTACTACACGCAGTAGCAGGACGATGGTGGAGCTTGATGCTCCAGGTGCACGATGAGGCATCTCTACTTTGGACGGACTTTGAGAGCATCTTCCGCTCGGAGTTCGTCCCAGCCACCCTTCGTGCGGTGCGTATCCAGGAGCTTCTTCAGCTGCGGCAGGGCAGCATGACGGTCGCTCAGTACTCGGAGAGATTTACTGATCTCTCGCGCTACTCGACCGACATGGTACGGGACCCATTCTTTCGGGCCCGGACCTTCGAGTAGGGTTTGAGACACGAGATCAGGGCGTCACTGATCTCCCTCAGCATACCGACTCAGACAGGAGTACTGGAGCGGGCCCTTCTGATCGAGAGCTTCATTGCTGAATCTACACCAGCACAGCGACCCACCGCAGGGCGGCACGTGGCAGAGTCATCTGCAGCAGATAGCCGACGGATGACTCAGGGTTCCAGGCAGACCAGACCTACCTGTGACCGACTGCACGACTCAGGCTCAGTTGTGTGGGGAAGCCGGGGTGGAGTCAGAGCCAGGCGTGCCGAGAGTGGGCAGTGTTACTCCTGTGGCGGGATTGGTCACATGGCTCGTGACTGCCCGACCCGCCATGCGGAGGAGCAGCAGACGGTTGAGGAACCACCTAGGCAGAGGCAGAGGTTCGACCGTGGCGGTCTGCAGGGAGGAGGCGGACGAGGCAGAGGAGCTGGCCGAGCAGCAGGTGGTGGACGACGCTTTGAGGCTCTACCACCACCACCACCAGGAGGTCCACCCCGACCGCAGGGGAGAGCTCAGCTTCAAGAAGCCGAGGCCTTCGATCATGGAGCTCTGGGAACCGATTGACAGGAGCAGAACTAGTGGATACATCTTTTGTACTTCTGGTTCCTTGTTGCTTTTGTGTAGCATCTTGTATTATGAGCTGCAATAATAAAAGACGCATACCTTTGTGATATTTCGTTCCTGTCCTCTTTCGTGATGTTACTAAGAGGTTCCAGTTTTGGCTGTTGACTTGACCCTCACTTGTGAGACATCTACTGGAGGAGACCCAGTTACCACACACTGATGCCGACAGTGTGACTCAACCCTTGGAGGCGAGAGTAACGGTTGCATCTCTTAGTAGTAGCGTCGAGGCCTTACGACGTCATCCTTGGTATGGATTAGTATCATCCATGTTAGGATTGACTGTTTTAGGCAAAGAATGTGGTTCATTCAGGGGATGAGACCAGATTTCTCTTATCGGCAAAGAATAATTCTTGCAGCTCTTGTGGGACCTGAGATGGTCCAGGTCATCCAGGGGCGGATGAGTGCAGCTCAGAGCCGACAGAAACCTTATGCTGACAGGAGGCGGAGGCCACTGGAGTTCGAGGGTGGTGACCACGTCTTCTTGCGGGTCTCACCTCGACGTGGTATTCAGAGATTTGGCCAAGGCGGCAAGTTATCTCCACGCTTCATCGGACCCTTCCAGGTCCTCAGCAGGTTTAGCGTGGTGGCTTATCGCCTGGCTCTACCTCCTCAGTTGCACCGGGTGCACGACGTCTTCCACGTATCTCAGCTGAGGAGATACGTGCACGACCCAACGCACATCATTGACCATGGGGAGCTTGACGTTGACGATGGGGCGACTTTTACGGAGGTCCCGATGGAGATAGAGGATCGACAGGAGCGGGTCCTGCGTGGGCGATCGATTCCTCTTGTGCGCATCAGATGGCAGCACGGAAATCTCCAGGAGAGCACATGGGAGCGGGAGGCTCAGATGCGTGCTCAGTACCCTCATTTGTTTCCCTAGTTTTTGATGTAACTTTACGGGGACGTAAAGCCCTGAGTTGGGAGTAATGTAAAGACCCGTAAAATTCAAGGAAATTTTTTTCTTAATTTTCTTTAGAATTTTACAAGAGCGCGGTTTCAGACGGCACCTGATTCCCAGGCCCGGAGTGCCCGGAATTAATTTCTGAAGTTTGGCTCGGGTACGTTCAGTGAACGAACGAGCGGGTTTTCCTAACTTTTGATTCGGTGCTCGGAATTGAAATCCGAGGGCACCGATGAACTCACAGCACCGATATTCACCTAAAGAGACCTTTTCGGAAGTTGCGTTTGTTGCGGGTTGAAAGTTAGTTTTGGAGTTTTTAGTTTGAGTTAAATAAAATTTGTGAAGAACAAATTTTATTATAACTTGATAAAACCTACCAAAGGGGGTTGGAAGTGGGACCCACACCCACTTAACCTCCCTTGGGAGGATTAAGTGTGGTGGGGCCCACACGAACCCCTAAACCTTTCATATTCTCTCAACTCCCTTAACGCCTCAATAAATGATTTGAGTTACTTATTTAATTGGGAGTTAATCCTTTTGAATTTCAAACATTTGAAATTCTAGTGTGTTATGTGTTAATAAAATAAGATGTTGTCTTATTTTATTTTGGTTAATGGTTTGTCTTCTTGAGAGGTGGAGAGCTTTTTCTTCTTCTTCTTCATCTCTGACGAAGATCACGAAGAACGCTCAACTTGACGAAGAACGCTCAAGTCCCGACGAAGAACGCCGCTCCGCTCTTCTTCGTCTTCCGTGTCAACGAGTGGGAACGCCGCTTTCTCCTCAGATTCCCTTCGTCGACATAAGAAGTTTCGCCAACGACGTGTCTCTTCGGACGCATCCCTTCGTCATCGGATTTGACGAACGGCTACCGCGACGCCCGACCTCCGCGACGTCGTCTTCCGCGGAACGTTGACAATCTTCGAACCTTATACCCGAGGTAGGGGTTGTTGATTATTGTTTAGTTATTCTATTTTTGATCATGAATTTTAGCAAGTCTAACGTGTGGCTTTGGATTATTTTAAGATGCGTTATTGCTTAACGTGAGGGGGCCGGACCGCATGAACACGGCCGAACCCCCTCCATCGTTCTTGTTGTTTATTCTTGCGGGTGGAAGCAAAGTGGCGTGGTGCCGTCGCACCACGCGGATAATCGTGCAATTATTTTTCGCGGCGCCGTCGCGCCACGCCGAGGAAGAATCTACAAGAACGCGACGCCGTCGCGCCGCGTTGAAAGGAATCAAGGCACGGCGAAAGGGCGCGGTGCCGTCGCACCGCGCCGGACGACGAACACCGCGGCCGGTTCCGGGCCGCGGCGGGACGAGGAGACCGCGGCCGGTTCCGGGCCGCGGCGGGATGAGAAGACCGGAGGCCGGGCCACAGGTGTCGGAAGCCGAAGAGGGGACCGGAATTTCCGGTCCCGTTGGAGAAAACCGGCCAGCCAGCTGGCCGGCCGGATGACGTTAAACCGGGGAAAATTAATTCCCCGACCGACGTTCAAAACCCCCCTCATTATGAGGGGGGGGGGGTTACAAGAAGGGAGGGGGGCAGCAGCCCCCCGGTTTTATTTCCAGCCGGCCCCCACGTGCGGGGGTCGTTTTCTTGCAATGGGCACGGCACAAAGGCCGCGCCACCATCCAATTAGCGGGGGAATTAAATTCCCCCCGCGCAGCCTCCTTGCGGCGACAAGCCGCCGCGGCCCCCGCGCCGCCACGCCGCCGGCCGCCGCGCCGCCCCGGGGGGGGGGGGGGGGGGTCGGGCCGGGTCGTCCCGGACCCGGACCCCCCCGTTTCGAATCTTTTTCGGTCTTTTGGCCATAACTTGAGCCTCGGACCTCCGATTGACGAACCGTCTGCGGAAACGCGATCCTTGGATCAAGACGGTCGTTTCAGTATATCGCACTAAAGGTTTCGGTTTACTTTGAGTTCGGTAGGGTTGGTTCGTTCACGAAACCAACCGGGCCTTCGGAGCGGAAACACTCATATCTTGAGCTACGGACGTCCGATTGACGTGCCGTCAGCCGTGTTGTGTTCCTCTTAGTGAGACGGATCTTTTGGCATACTCCGCCCGAGGATTGGATGCAGGTGGAGTATGGTCCGGTTTGTTTTGCCTTAAAAACCAACCGGGCCCCGGAGACGAAAATGCGAATAACTCTCAGACCGGGCGTCCGATCGACGCGCCGTCTGTTGCGTTGAGTTCCTGTTGACGATACGGAACTTTTGGATACATCAACTCTGGTCTTCGTGACAGTTGATGTATCAGCCTCTCGGCTCGTGGAGCGGACCCTCCGAACGAGCTTGCTGTGTGCGGGAACCCTAGTGCTGGCTGCGACTGTTACTGTGACTACTACTGCTACGACAGCTACTGTGACTGCGACGATGACTGTGCAAAGATCCTCCGTAGACTCCGACGACTACTGCACTCAGCGATCCTACGTGGATCAGTGCTACAGGTCCTGCGTGGGCCCGGTCCTGTGTGGGTCACTGCAAGGTTCGTACCTATCGATCCTTCGTGGGTCCGACGACATAGATGGTTCAGTGATCATCTTTATCGTGATCCGAAGAAGTATATTCGTGTGAGCTGAATCTTCTGTTTTACTCGATAGAGGTGGTGCGCTTGGTTGTAGCGGCAGACCTGCGATACTGGAGACGAGCGTACGGAGTACGGAGACCGTGTAGCCGGCTGAGACCTGAAGACTGATCGAATGACTCGACTTGGAGTGAGTCGACTAGCCCAGTGGACGGAGCGCCCGGTATTTGGCGGCAGACCCACGGCGGACAGAGCGCCTGGTAGTTGGCAGCAGACCCGCGGTACTCGACTGGAGGAGTACCTCTGTAGGCTATTTGGGTGAGCGCCCGGTATTTGGCAGCAGACCCTCAGCGGACGGAGCGCCCGGTAGTTGGCGGCAGACCCGCAGTACTCGACAGGAGGAGTACCTCAGCAGTCTTAGGTTAGTGAGCAGTATCTCAGAGTCGTGACAGAGCACTGTACACTTCAGAGATGGGGCTCTTCAGTAGTTACGTTCTTGATAATGAAAATCCTGTGTGAGCTGAATCCTATTGCTTTCCTCTGTGGATTGTGTTGTGCAATCCTGTGTGGATTACGTTTTGCTTTCCTGTGTGGAATACGTTTACTTTCCTGTGTGGACTGAGTTGTACTTGGGCTCGGAGGTTGGAGCGTATTTGAATTGATGACTTAGGTATATGTATGGGCATATACCTAAGCAGTGTCGGTTGTTACTTCGTGATTGTACCTTTCTTCGTGGTTTATCCTTTGTGGATTTTGAGAGACCTTCAGGGGTCTCGGGGTCCCTACTGAGTAGCTTATACTCACCCCTGCACGGGCTTTGCCCGCACTACGTTGTGTTGGTTGCAGACGACGGACAGCGTTGACCTTAGCTGAGGCTTGCAGAGCGGGACGGTACCCGGAGGTGGACCACTGGGCGGGACGTGCTCGGAGCGGACGGCGGGACCCGTGGAGCAGAGGAGCTATATGTACCCACCCTTCAGGTGGGATTTCCTGTGGACAGCTCGGAGTAGCGGCTTTTACTTTTCAGTTGCTGTTTTCCCTTTCTAGTTGTACTTTACTTTCAGTTTGGGTTTGTATACTGGCCCATTTACTTTTCCGCACTTTCAGTTGTACTCTGCTTTTGTTTAGTGTTTACTTTCCGCTTGTTTACTCTGTGGAGTTTGTTTACTTTACAAAGGCAATGCCTTCCCTTTTTACTGGGATTTACAGCTTGGTGCTAGTCGCCAGCCCCTGGCCTATGGAAGGCGGGCTTGGGGTAGTCACGGCACGGACCCCGAGGGCGGGTCGTGACAAATTGGGTAATGTTTTAGTCTCATGGGACATCATTTATGGGATTGGTTAGTAAACCTAATACATTATTGTAATTTTTCCACCATTTTATGACATCTTTGCTATTATCTTTAACCTTGGATTTTGATGTCATATTTATAGTTTTTTTCACTTACCCATGTTTCTTTTATGTAATCATGTTATTTCATGCCTCTTTGTTCATGTTTCTAATTCTCAAACTTTCTATGTCCTATTGAAATACCTATTTTCCAACATGTAATAATTTCTTCATTTTATTAATTTTTTATTCTTTTACGAGTTCTTATAGCTCAACCCTTTGTTATGTATGTCCCTAGTTTATCCCATCCAATTTTAAGGACGATGGAAAATTCTGAGCATGTTAAGGAAGTTTCCAATAATGACGATGTACACCTTATTTTAAGTTGTTAGGTAGTGTACCTAAATTCCCAGAGACTATGTACTCTCCATCATCTAGGCTATATTATGTGCATTATTAAGTAATAAATCATTAATTATCATTTAATAATGACAAGGGTTGTCATAATAAACCTAATGTTTCATATATTAAAAAGATCGTGTCAGGATTTAGACAATACATAAGTTATAGTTTTCATGATTATATGGATTTACACTAAGATTTTTGTTTCTTAAACTATAATTTTTTATTTTAGTCAATGATAGTAAATAGAAGAAACTAGGTTAAAATTGAATATGATAGAAAATTATCTGATGAGAATCCAAATGTGATGATTACTAGAGTGAAGGATGTTGTGATTATGCCTAATAATATACCACAAAACATGATGAACAACATGCACCTTAAACAACTCTCAGAATCACCAAATAATAGAATGATTGTGTTCTATAAGATTTAAAGTAGTTGAGACCATATAGGAAAGAATATTTATTTTCTTATATCTCAATAATATGGGAAGAGGTACTCAGGGGAATGTCTTAGTGGAATAAGAAGATTTTTTGGGTTTGGAAAATTAGGAAATAAAGCAGGTAACTGTACAAGAAAAATGATAAAAAATTAACACAATGGATAAGAATAATGGTCTCCCAAAGGTATCATTGAATGTTGAATTTTTTAAATGTATAATGTCTGGGAATTATGAAAATTGATGTCCTAATGGGAAATATCATTAATAGAATCAAAAAGGTTGTATGAGTAATGGTTTTTCTATAGATGATGAGGAGAAAAAGAGTTACATATGAAAGGAAAAGGTATTGAATAATAATATATTGAATCATAATTAAGGTTTTGAGAAGGAAGTGGGATTATTTAAGTATTAATGTGTTAGAATAAAAGGATTATGTTATAGTTATGATGAAGTATATAAGGATTGTTATGTATAAGTTTTTTGTTATGGATTTGAAAAATTATGTTAAATGGTACTGATAGACTACAAAAGTGATTTAATGGTAAGTTAATTTTTTTATTAAGGGATGAAAACCCTTAATATGTTCTAGATGTTGAGATTGTTATATTGGTATAATGATATATTGGACCTGAATAAGTAAATTGGATAATACTGATTAGCTTGGAACTGATTAATGATTTGACAAAGTGGTTTATGTTGTAATTTATGGAGTTCACAAGAATTTTGGATTTAGGTAATATATCAAATAATATATGCTTTATGTATGGAATGAGAAATAATGTATGTTTTAATGTTATATTATGTTAATTTAGTTTATTACAATGTTTCAAGAGAATAAATGATGAAGGTATTCACATGTTTAGTATGTGACAATAATGTGATACTTTGTGATATATGGGGGATTAAGGTTTATGTTTATTTTGAGAAATTTAGAAGGATTCTATATAATTTTTTAGTTTTTGAAGGTTTATAAGGTTAACCATTTATGTAATGGTGTAAGCTAATTATTGGATGTGGTTTTAGAGATTCACGTATTACACCACCATATAAAAATGTAAACATATTGGATCACCAATGTTAACCTTTTTTTAAATAGATGTAGAAGGAATGTATTATAATTCTATTATGGATCCTATTTATTACATTAAACATGAAAAAATATATCTCTTAGAGTAAGATATGTAGTGAAAATTGATCAACTCACAATTAGAGGATAAAATTTTACCTATGAAATAAAAAACATATTAAGTAATTTTTTCATATATTCTTTGTCTAGATGGAAAAAGAATTACCCAACATTATGAAAAGTATATTGAAATAAAATATTTTCTTATTATAATCATTTTAGAGGATAACATTTACCTTTTTCATGCCTCTTTGGTTTATTTGTTTGGTAATTAGCTTTCTCCGGACCATGTTCTCTATCACTCTTTATCTATATTTGGGTGCTAGTTTTCTCATTTATGTCTATATAATCACTTCTGACCTCTATTATCCTATTTGGAAACCTATTATTTTACATATATTTCTATTTTTAAAGAGTATTTTTTAGTAACCCTTTTTATGATGTGGGTTTTTATGAAGTAATTTTCAATTGTTAAACATTTGATGAGAGAGATGAATTTCATGGGAGAAATTCATTTGGGGGGGGGGGGGGGGTGAATATAACACCATAAAATTTTATTAAATATTTATTTTCAAATATATCTAATATTTTCCATATTTATTTAAAATGAAACAGTGATTTTATATTTCATTATACGAAACACTGAGTGTAACTTACAATATACAGTACATCGAGTTTAAACTAAATGTAACATACTAATAAAATATTATTATTGAATATGTTTGATATCACCTAGCAATTGTAATACTAATAATGAATATGATTAACTAAATTATGATAATATATGTTCTACACATGTATATAAAATTAATTGTTTCATAACTAATTAATTTGAAATGAAAATATAAACTATTTGTAAATAAAGAAAACATATTTCACAAAAACTATTTTATACACACAAATTCATTTTACCATAATAAATTAAAAAATTAACTTTGGTTTAATCATTTTAATTAAATTTATATATTATATATTCAATTAAAATTTATCATTCATCTTATTCATTTTCTAGATAAGAGATTTGAATAAATCGAATTTTATTCATAAAAATTATATTTATATAAAAAATAGTTTTGTCTCTTTTTTGAAAACATAATTTAAAAATAATTTTTGGAACATTTATGAAATTTATTAAAAAAATAAAGTTAATTTTTAAAATCATCATGTAAAAATAACTTTGGGATTAAATTTTGAGAATTTTCTTAAAAGATTATTTTTTTGATGAATAGTGAAAAATACTGAATTTTAATTAAAAGCTTCCTTTTAGTTTATATTTTTTAAAAGGATAAACTATATTTTAAAACAGTAAATAACAAATAGATAAATTATTTATATATAAATCCAATTTAGCTTATTTGAATCATTTTCAAATTGAATTTTGAAAAAAAAAATATCATAATGTTTTTAACATTTTCTCTTTGAAAACTCGTTTTCTCGTCGGGTTTGCGAGATTAATTTTAAATTAAAAATTTCCAATAGTATGAATCGAATTAATAAAAGTGGATTAAATATTTGGAATAAGAATAATTTATATTATATAATATTTTCAATGTATTTTTTTTCCAAAATTAAATTTCAAAAACATTAAAAATTTATTATAGTAGTTAAGGTAAAAATTAGTTTACATGGGGTTAAACAAAAAATATAAGGGTTAAATGACCTAAAAAATTGTATAAAAAGATATTTTATGTATATATGTATAAACTATATAGTATAATCCTCTATAATACTTTATTTTTCACCATTGTGGAATGTGATAAACATCTGTACAATTTTTTCTTCTAAAATATTACAAGTGTACCGCTCACCTCACTTATAAAAGGCCACCCCCTGTCATCCCATATTCAAAACATCAAACCCTTTTGGGTCTTCAAATAACTACACAAATAACTTTCCAAATTATCTAATATAATCCTAGAATCAATATTTGTTTCATAAATCCATCTTAGGATTGATTTTGATGCAAAACTAAGGAGGATACCTGAAGAAGAGGCAATGTTCTCCAGTGAGCGTTTTTATTTTATTTATTCCTCCACCTTCGTAAATTATTATTTTACCATGATTATATAATATAATAAGTACACTAAATATAATTATATGTTTTTTATGTTATTTTAATTAACTAAAACCATCCCCACTTCCATCAAATCTGTTAATAAATAATCATTCGTGTGTACGGTGGGAAACCGAGTCGCGAACTAATGCCATTCATTTTTTCATTACCATCTCTCACAGTTGGGTATAATAATAGATATAAAGAATATATATGACATTTATAATATAAATATACCTAATTAGTAATTATATAACATATACATTCTTTACTTTACATTCAATAGTGGATATGATAATGTCACACGTGTTTACGATGGAGTACCGCCTCACGAAGTGATGTGATTCGTTTTTAACTAACTCTATACATGGAAGATAAAAAATACATGTAATGAATATATGTGATATACCTGAAATAATTATGATATTAATAAAATATATATAATTATGAAAATATATTATATCATTTTATTTCATTCCTTTTCACTCACTTAAAGATGATAATTTCATTCGTGTATATGTGGATGACCACCTTCATGAAGTGATGTGACTCTATCTTT
The DNA here is from genome assembly GCA_963277665.1 of Viscum album. Taxonomy (NCBI): domain Eukaryota; kingdom Viridiplantae; phylum Streptophyta; class Magnoliopsida; order Santalales; family Viscaceae; genus Viscum; species Viscum album. The sequence goes on along the minus strand of OY728141.1, from coordinate 1,750,964,337 downwards.
TCATCAACAAACCACTTGTATGATATGTATATGTATATTTAAAGAAAAAAAAATTTATTTATGATTTTATTATCATTATTTGAATATAAAATATTACTTTCATCTTTTCCATAATGATCATTCAAAAATGAAAATGTTACTCATGTGTTTGTACGACCTATCATCTCTAATATCATAACATACATCAAATATCAAAACAATCTATCATTATTGGTCTTAAAATTATAATTTATGAATACATTTTATAATTATCTCATGATTATTATTCTATAGATGATGGAACCATGATCATTTTAAGAGGAACAAAAGTAACAAATCAAAATATTTACGAAAAACAAAGCCGTTATTACATGAAACATGATTTTGAAGGGGAATTGGTAATAAATGGATAATGAATAATAATTAGTAAATAATATAAGGTATTATATATATAATTATGGTTATATAATATATGTATAATAAAATTATATTTATTATAGAGTAGGTTTTCACATATACTTAGGGAGTCGATACTTATGGTAAGGGATTTCTAGTCTCTCTTTTATTTATGGGAGGTATATGAAAATTTAGAACTTGTTTCTTTTGTGTGTTGTATATAGTGAACCTTTGAAATTTTATACCAAGAATATAATGGTTTTTATAATATTTAATGTTTAATTTTATGTTATTATTTATTTTGTATTATGATTCAATAGATTACTAAATGTTTAAGGGATTTTTTCCTCACTTATTACTTCGGTGACACACATTCTATATTTAACATGTATTTATTTTATGTTGTTTATATACATCCCATGAAATTATTTTATGATTATTACGTAGAAAATTATGTTGATTATATATCCATTTTATGATTTCTCTTTGATAGATATTATGATTCAATTGTTACTAAAGTTGTAATGGATTTATGTTACAATCTCATTCTTTATCGAGATTATTTATGATTATGTATCTAAGGTTGAAATGTTATATTCTCATAAATTATATTATAATATGGTTATTCATGATATTTTCATGTAATATTACCACTTTTAATCTCATAGGTGCTTAAAATAATTGATAGTTTTTTTAAGAAAATCGTCTTTATTTCTCTCTTCGATCAAAAATCCTTTTTGTTCCAAAACCATGTTTTCTAAAAGTGTTATCAATTTTTTTAAAAAAAATTATTCAAATTATTTATTAATGATATTTTTACCGATTTATTGATTTTTTTACAAATTTTTTGATAGTAATATTCTTTTAATTTTCCAATCAATTCCCATTTTAATTTTACAAAAAATGTGAAATGAATCTTTATTTTAACATGTACAACATGAACATAATTTTCTACCATCATGACCATTATTTTATTTGATGATTCTATCATAAATATTCAATGATATTTTCAATGAAAATTATGTTAAAAATGTTTTATGAAATTTTCAATTTAAAAAATAATTTTCAAAGAAAAGTTATTTTCCTCTAGAAATGTTTGAAGTGTTATTTCAAAATAATTTTCCATATAAGATGGAATACTTTTATGTGACTTTTTATTTTCTTGTGATATTAACCTAGGATATCATTCTTACTATTTATCTAAATTTTATATCATGATATGATTTTTATAAACCACGTTTTTCTTCTATGGGTTATAACATGGTAAAATTCTTATGAAACTCGCTTATTTGTCCATGGGTTATGCTATGATGAAATGATTAAATGATTATGAAACCTATATTTTTAAAATTTTTTTTGATATGATGAATTTTTTATAAAACTCATTTCATTTAATTGGTTATTATATGATTAATTTTTTTATGATCTTGTGGAACATACATGTATGCTTTCTCTTATGTGTTGTGTGGGTTATATATATATATATATCACCAATTCATTGGGTAAATATAGATAAATCTTGAGTAAATATGTTATGTGTGAACCTGATTACATATTCATATCAAAACATTTTCATAATGTTATTCATGAACATGATTTCATGTTAAAAAATTTATGTGTGGACTTGTTTACATATTCACATTGTTATGAAAGAACCAATCTTTCTTGTCCATAATGTTATGTGTGGACATGTTTGCTTGTCCATAAGTTTATTAAAGGAGCTAATTTTTTTTACTTAACCTAATGAGTAAACCTCTCACTATTTATACATGTTAAAAAAGTTAAAATATGATGTATATTTTATAAATATATGCCTCATGCAAATGTTATGCTCTTATGCCTCATGTTCTTTGATTACCTTATGATTCATGGATTATTAACTTCAAATAATTATGTCATGACTCAATATTATGATCTTTTATATATAATGTTTTTTCTTCAAATTTTATGATGATATTATCATACCCTTATGATTCATGTTCTGCTTACGTATCTCTCTTGTTTACCCATAATGAGCATCAAATCTCACCATTTCTTAGGTTTCATTTCCTTAGGTTATAAATAAAATTTTTAAGTGGGGTATGTTTTTATAGAGTACTAATAGGGGAGATATTTAAGGAATATTTGAAGATATTTCATCAAAATAGAATATTGTGTACCCAGTCACCAAATAAACTAAAAATTATGTTCCTAAGGTGAGTGATTTTGTAGTGTACTGAATATTTATCTAAAAAGATGTAATAAATATGTGTGAGATGCTTGGGTCTCTATATAAAATAATGGTCCCATTTAATACTATTTTTACATGTGTAGTAAAGTATCTAATTAAATATATTATATGATAAAAATTTATTTTATTAAGTTTATACTTTTAATGTTGGATAAATCTATAATTAGCACAAATTTTAGAAAAATATTTAATATACCAAAAAAGGATTTTCTATAAAAAATATCTTTTCGTAACATTATTTATATTTTATTTTAAATTTAAATTTAAATTATTTAAAATATTTATTTGAAAATATTAAATTTATATTTGAAATTATCTTAAAAATATTAACTTAATATAATATTTGGGATTTTTCAAAAATATTTATTTTTTGGTGAATAATGAAAAATACTATTTTACAGTTAATACAAATTTTAAGACTTTATTAGATTATAAGTATGAATTAGAAGTTAATAAAAACATTTTTATAAGATAAAATGTCTTTTAGGAGAAAATTTATAAATTTAAAAATTTTTTTTCTTAATTTACAAACCCATATTTGGAATTTTTGAACTTATGTTATATTTTTCAAAAGACAATTTTTCTTATATATTATATATTTTGTATTTTAAAATAAATTTTTATCATTGATGTAAATTATATATAATAAAATTTATTTAAAATTTGAAATAATTATATCCAAATTATATAATAATAACCAATTTATTTTCAAGAATAAATGATTAATTACTTTGGTAAAAACTCATTACCGTAGGAAAAATCAAAAGGGATAAAAAGAGTTTAATAAAGATGTACAGACCAAAAACATGTTTAAAAAATGTTTGGGAATGGGTTTTTGAGGCCTTTATCAACATTATCACTTACACATTTAATTATTTCCCAATTTCATAGATACTTTCTTTGAGTGTGACTTCCCATTATTAAAATGTTTTAGGTATCTACAAAATTGTCATCGCTTTTCCCTTATAAAAGGGAAACTTTTATCCTCCCATTACTTCACACCACAACCCATTTATTTTCCCCCAAAATCTACCCAAATCTCTTTTAAATATTATTATACACATTAAATATTATTTTTTATTTCAGTATATCATCCCTCTAAGGATTAACCCCACTAGAAAACGAGACAATCTATGAAGTTGGGTATAAATCTCTAATATCTCCTTTGTTATTTCTATTTTTTTTCTACATTTCTTCTTTATACAATTCCATTACACCATATTAAAATAATAACATAAGTATCATTATTATTGTTTTATTTAATTATAAATATGGTATAATCATTAACCACATTTTCCTTTCCTATTAGGAAAAATGAAATCCCTATTTGTGTGTTCCGTGGACTACCGCCTCCAAGATGAAAACATGTTTCTTTTTCCTTCGCAATATTAAAATTATGGACTAAACAGTTAAATTAAGATAATTGTATGAAATTTTAGAAATATTTTTTATTCTAAAATTATAAACCATATTACTCCTTTTCCCCCTTCCATGGAAAATGAAACCATCATTCATGCATACATGTGGGCTACCACATCCATTGAAAGATAGATTTCCATTTTTATTTTCATATCAACCATACATGGATAGTAATTATCATGGTTATAGTGGATAATAATTTATTTTATTAAATTATTAAGGTTATATAAATAAAAAATTTATGACATATTAAAAATATTAACAGTAGAGAACAGTGTAAAATTCAACCATATAAAAGAGAATTCTTTGAGAAGAATTTGGTTTCTTCATATTATTTATTAAATTTGTGTAGGTTATATTATTATTATTATTAATATTCATTAAAATTGTTTTACATCAGAGTAATAAAAACTAAATGATATCATTATACTTTATTTATAATGTTATTATAATAAAATCACATCATAATAATACATTAATTATGGTATGTTATTGTTTGGGATGGTTTAACCACCTACTTAAACAATGATATAAATTTATTTCATGGATGAATATAGGAATTAAATTTGTCATAATATATGATATAAATAAGTAAGAAAATATTTTTTTTCTATAATAGTAATATAAAAATTTAACTCATTATTTTTTAAAACCCCCTTTGATTGCTAAGAATCATTAAAACATGCTCAACACCAAATTTAACTTCAAGTATCACAAAAAAAATCACCTAGAATGAATTTATAAAATTTAAAATATTTATATAAAATAAATTCTATTAAATTTTATGATTTATTAATGATGAAAATTTAGGTAATAACAAATAAGAACATGTATTTTAAGAAACTTTTTTAAACAATCAAGATTAATCACACCAGATATTAAAAATAGATAATAATTAACAAATATACATGCATGTAATAATTATAAATATATTTTATAAAATCCTATACACATTAATAATTTACTTAAAAATGTTTTTTACATTGTTATTTTTTTATATAGGAGGTTAGAGAGTGATCAACTAAGCGGTATTTAATGGTAATGGGTTCTTGTCCCAAATTAAATTTATTGAGACATATTTCATTTTGTAAAAAATGATATCTTTGATAAGGGTTGTTTTTTGTGTAATTAATTTATCCTACCATATTAATTATGATTTTTATATCCTTATAATGTTTTATTTTATATTTATTTTTATTGAAACGATATCAATATTGATAGGGGTTTTGATTAAAATGTTACTTAATCTGTAAGTGTTGAATAGTAAATATTATTTTCTAATCAATTTTTCTTTAGAAAGATAATAAATTTAGATAGTTTTTATTCCTTATAAAAACTCACATAATTTTATTTTAATATTTACCTTTTTATATATTCCCTCAAAATTTAATTTACACTTGACTAATACTTTTCTCAATGTGATTCTTCTAAGTGAAACTGACCCTATATCTTCTTCACAATTTGAACCTCCCATTTATATATCCATATTCATTGAATAATTATTCATAGTTCCTTATCTATTCTACAATAATTTATTTTGGTAATTTTCTACTACTTGAACAACATTTAAAATTTATAATGAAATTTTTTACATTTTTCAGATAGGTTGTTTTCATCAAAATTTGAAAAGAATATCTTGTTAAAATTTATGTGTGAACACATAATTTTTTAACCTTTATAATTTTATATAAATATTTATATCTATTTCTTAATGGTTTCTAAAATAAAAAAAATTTATCCCTAATTTATAAATTATTCATTTAATATTATTTAAAAAAATTATGAATATTTCTTAATTTCAATGTGTTTTCCCCTAATACTACTAAAAAGTATTTTTTTTTTCATATAATTCCCTTTTATTAATGTTATGTTTAATTATGGATATTCCTAAAATTATACCATACACCTTCCTTATATGGATTTATTATGAAGTATTACTTTCAGTCATGAAAATGATCCATATAAACCTTTAACTTATCTAGTCTTATAATGTTATAAACCTAATTTTTTATACCAATCCTTTACCTTTTTAAATACCCTATTTTTTATTCCTATGATTTAATGGTGTTAGGAAATATTTAATACATATATTGACTAGGTAAATTATTAACTTAATTTCATTTTATTTATCTACATTGTGTAAATACCATATGAATTATCTTTATTGAATGATATTTACTTAGAATGTTACTTTATGTCATTGGTTACCCATTTTTTTCTATTGGTTTATCGTTCTATTCTTATAAATGGATTTCTGAATGATCCCTTATGTGAATACATTTTGAAAATTCTATGAAACTAATTTACATTCCATGGTTTCTTATTAATAAGATGAATTAAATGTTTTTAAGAGGAACTCATATGTATGAATGATAATGGGTGGGGTCCTATATTTTGCTCAAACGAATTGGTTTATGTTTATGTCTCAAGAGATAAAAAGGGTACCTAGAATGGTTTATCCCAATCCAATGGGTGAACATGAGGGTTTATCCAAAGCCAAAGGGTACACTGGATTATTTACCCCAAGACAAAAGACACATAAGAGGATTTATCCAATGCTAAAGGGTACACTAGAGGATTTATCGCCTGAAAATGGGTACAAAAGAGGATTAATCCCAAAAAAAGGGTATATAAGAGGATTATCCATATCCCAAGATGGTTTAAAAGTTACTATCTCAAGCCTATTATGTTAATAATATCGTGATGGGTTGCCTTGACATATGATTTATTTTAATTATGTTTATCCCATAATCTTATGACACAATCTTATGTCATAATTTTGTTCCAATAATTATGATCCTTAAATCATTTTTAATGTATCATGATTCAACACTATTTTTCCATGGTATATGTTTTTTTATGTTTTATCACATTTACTTATATCATGATTTATGGACAACTCTTATTGTTACATGTTTTTATAAGAAAATTCTCACATTCCCTTGTGTTCTCATATGCTTATGATCTAATCCTTGATGGAATGTTGATAATTTTTCCGTTATTGAGTGTTTGAGCTCACCCCATTCTTATGTTTTATTTTTCCCCAGGTTATGAATAAAATTATAACTTTTAGAAATTCTAAAATAAAGTATAGAGGAGTTGGATTACAGAGAATTAATTATAGAGTAAGAGATTTCTATAGTTAATCTCCAAGAGAGTAAACATTTTTGTCCTTATATTGTGTAAATTCTTGTATCATATATTATCAAAATAATTAAATTAATGCATTATGTGAGTTATTTTTAACTTGGGTGGCTATTTTTGTTATCATAGGAAAGGTTTACTAATTTTTTTAGACTAATTTAGTTACTTTTGGGATTAAGGTTTGAGAAGAATAGTGAAACCCCTAAAGATTAGACAATGTAAAGGATGATATTCTAAACTATTTTTAAATACTTGAGTTGGTTTTTTTATTATTATTAAATACCTTTAGGGATACTATAAAGTGGACGTGGCGATGACACATCTGCATCTAGGAGTAATTACCATTAAAAGGTTTGGTTTATCCATAAATCAATCATCACTCTTATGCATGATGAAGGATCCTAAGACAGTACACCATTCTATACAATCACTGTAGATATTATTTGGTTGATCACATGCTATTTATAAACCATTATAAAATATTGATTTCTTAATAACATTGTTGGGTTGGGCTAAGAAATACAAAAAAACCTAACCTAAAGTTGAACAAATAATTATTTTTTTTAAACTTAAATAATTATAAACTTGCATGAGCGTGTTAAAGATTAAAATTATTTATGGTTGAATTTCGTTCATGTTATTATTTCTTTATGATTTTAATTGTTCCTTACTCAGGTTAAATAATTTATGGCTTTATTAATAGCCAAAACCAGAAGAAATCGAGTTAAAAATGGGTGTGAGGGACAATGTATGGATTTTTTCAATGTTTAACCCAATGGAATGAGATATTTAATGAGAAGTATTATATTAATGAGACACCATCTATTAAGAATTATCATTAAAAATTCATACTTACTGGAGTTATGATACACACTAAATAAGATAATTATGTACTCTCATGGATGTTCAGGTGATAAATATGATTAAGGAAAGGATATTCAATTTCAATTATTTTTAAAATGTTGGAAGAGACACTCGAGGGATTTTCGCAATGGAATAATAAAATGTTTCAATTGTAGAGAGATTGTCCATTAAGCTTGTGATTATCAAAGAGATATATATAAGTAAGACAATATATTAGAAGATATAAATTCCAAATTTATACACCATCCAAAATTAAATTCAAAAATTCAAAAATTCTGAGAATTATAAAATTTGATTACCAAACCCTGTGATGTTTTATATCAATAATAAATGATAATCCCAATTATTTTAATATTGAATAAATATTATAGCTATATGAATATTTTATCCTAGTTATATGTTTTCAATAATTTTCTTCATGAAATTATTAATATTCTCCTTTTAGAAAAAATTAATGTGATTTTGTAAATGGATTGGTTCTCTCTACTTAGGGGAAAAATTAGTTTTAATAACAAGTTCACATTTTATGTCAAACTATAATAGTCTACGAAAGGTTGATTATGAAAACTCTTTAGAAGAAAATTTTATAATTTGAGTCATGATACAAAATAATGATAGATTCTTTACTCAAATGGTTGGAGACAAACCCAATATTATGGTTGATCATGTTCCAAGTAGAATGATATGTTTATATGTCTTTAAATTTTATTTCTATATTATAATTATATATTGAGATACCCAAAAGTATTTTTATTGGTAAATTAAAATAAATTTTATTAATATATAATTTATTTAATTGGGGATAATGAATGACCTAAGATATTAATATATGTTTTTGTATAATTATGTGAAATATTTTTGATAGCATTCCCCATAGACAACACTAAACTAAAGAAACTGTTGTGTGAATATACATATCAAAAATTAAATGGATATATGGTAAGTCTCTCAAAAAATAAAAAGTTGGTAAGAAAGATATTTACACATGGAAATGTGTAAAAATGTATTCATTTTTTTTGAAAATATACCATGTAGAAAATGTTAAAAAAAATTAATTTTTTTTATATAAAGTCAATATAGTTAAAAATAAAATTAAAACAATATTTATGGAATATATTTTAAAAAAATTATAACATTACTTGAAAGGAAAATGTTTTTTGAAAACTATGCATGTTGAAAAAGTTAAAAAGACATAAAAAACCATTTATGAAACCCACATAAAAAAGGATGATATAAATTTCATTTGAAAATAGGTGAAGGGAAACCTTAAGGCCACTTGAGATAAAACATATTTTGTCTAAAGGTCAAACTTTCAATAGGTAAAACAAGGGAATGGAAGATTAAATATCATTTAGAATGTATGATAGTTATTATTATCAATATAGTTCTTTTATTTGAGGAATAATTTTATAAAATGTAAGAAAATTAATTAAGATAAGTAATATCCCTAAAGAAAAAGAAAATCTGCCATTTTAAAATATAATGGTTGGAAAAAGAATCTTGGAATATCAATATCAAGAAGAGAGTTTATGACTCATGGGAGTATTTATCCCAATACAAATGGTATATGTATGTATTTATCCTACGAAAAATGTTACATAGGATTTTTTTTGAAAAAAATCATCCAATGGTTCATTTTGGTGTTTTAGGGTTGTTTGTGTTTTTTGAAAAACGAGGTTGACAACATTCCCGCATGATTGTTGCCAAAGAAGATATTTTGATGGTGCCAAAAATTCCCAATGGTATCCATATTTTTGGAATTCTGATTCAGGATTTGTTTTCATTGAGGATTAATGACTTCCACATAGACTTATTGGAAAAATTAATATAGTGTATGTGGAATCAGAAGGAGAAATCAACAAAGACATAGATTCTGGATAGGAGCTACGCTCCGTGGACCTTAAAAGCGGAATGCTAAACTGAAAATGATTTCATATTTTGTGGATGAATGTGGTGAAATAAAATTAATAAAAATTATTTTGTAGATAAAAAATTAGTGTGTGGACTAAAAATTAATTGTCATTTTCAGGGGGTAGATGATGATTTGTAGGGCACTCCAAATGGTGTTTTATTTTCAGATAAAGGCAGTGTTTCAGAAGCTGATGTTAAGGGATGAATGGTAATTGTTATTAAAAGGTTTAATATAATTTTACATCATATATAATGGAACATAATAACATTGTTTCATAGAGTTAATTTAATTATAGAGTATTATCAATCAAATAATATGAATATATTCGAAGTGATTGGTGAAGGATCTATTCCTCAAAGGAGGTGTATCATGAATGAGGAAGTTCATGATGAAATTTCAAGGTAGGTATTTGTGAGACACTATGGATAAAAAATTGAAATGTAATCATGAGGTTCGATCCATCGATGAATTAAAGTATGTATGAAAATAAAGTTACATTCAGTGAAGCACTTTCCCAATACATTGTAGTGGATTCCATGAAGGGATAAAGGGATTTCATGAAGGATCAAAAAAAAATCTCACTAAATAACACACCAAAATAAAAAATCTACGAATTAATGTGTATTTCATCTATTGGGAGAAGAATGGACATCCTGTAACACTCATAGATGTGTTAAAAATTCTATAGTGACACATAACAACAAGATATTCATATGAAGAAGCAATGAGAAAACTTCAGTGGGGAGATAAATGAGCTTTAAAATTGTGATTAGTTGTAAAAAAGGAGTGATAGTGAGTATACTTCGAACATTATAATAGAAGTTCACTTAGTATATTTGGTACATAGGTACATTGACTTTCTATTCTCCTTGGATGTATCCCAGTGAGGGTGAACCAAATAAAATTTATATTTCTAAGTTATGGAAAGGATAAAGAAGAGTTTTTTTCAAAGAAACAAGATCCAAAGATATAGTTGTTTTAATCTATCATACATGGATTGACCCCCCCCCCCCCACCCCTCATGTTATTTAACCTATTTGGGATAAAAATTGGTATTAGTTAAAAGGGTTGATATTCAGTGGTTCTATCTTAATAGAATAAATGTAAGTAGTTAATCACTAAGGGATAACGATATTTAATGGAAAAAATTTTCATCTATAGAAGAATTAAATGAAACAATTATATTGATCAGTGGGTATGTATGTATTTAGAGAAGAAATTCATCAAATTTATAAAACTATGAAAATAGGTTTTTTATTATAATCATGACATATATAAATAGATGTTGATGCAAAATTATTCAATGACTTAGGAGGATATTTATCTAACATATTATATAAGAAGGTTATTTCATGTAAGCCATCACATGCTATATGGGAAAAGCTTATAAATATCTATGAAGGTGATTAAAAATAATTGGAATATAAGTTTCAAGTTTAGTATAATAAATTTAATGATCTCATAATGTACCCCCAGTGTGTCTGTAGATGCATTATTTTATTGGGTAAATTTTATTGTGGAATACATGTATGGTCTTGGATAAATTATCGAAGATTTTAAATATCTTTATATGAATTATGACAAGACTACCACCCTCTTTGAATATGAAATTATCTATACTAGAGGATAAAGATCATAAGTAAATAAAATTGAATATATTACACAGTACTCTCATGGTATAAAAGATGATAAATGATGATAATGATGTTGTGGAAAAAAGTAAGACTAAAGAAGTGGATTTAAAGTCCATTAAGAATCTCTCTATTAAATATAGATAGGAGGAAGACAATGTGGATTAATTCATGTAATTTATATCATCAAATCTATATATAGGAAGAGGAAAGTTCAATGGGAAAATTTTACTCACTTTTTCTTATTTTTAAATATTTCGGATCTTATAGAAAAGTGTCCTATGATGTTTTAAGATGATGATTAATATGATGATGAAATTACCAAGAGGAAGTCTTCAGCCAATGTGAATGGTATGAAAAAACCCAAGGGAAATTTATTTGAAAAGAAAAATCTTCATTCTAAGGAAGATGAAATTTCCAAATAATCTAGGGCATAAGAGGTGGAGGATTATAATGATGAAAATATATATGTTCAACAACAAGAATAATAAAAGTTTGAGATGAAGGATTAAATTGAAAATCATAAATATGGAAATATAGAAAACTCATAGAAATTCATTTAGTGAAAGCTCAATGATTGAAGAATTGATCAAGATTTTTGATAGTTTGACCAACATAGTAAAAGATCGAGGAAAAATCATCAAATATATTGCGGAGGAGTTTTCTATCATATGAAGGAAAGTTTAATGTTATAAAAAAAATATTAACTCTATCAAATAATGTCACAAAGGTAGTATAAAAAAGAAAACTATAGTTCAAAGTTCTAAAAAAATATACAAAGGAATGTGAGGAGAAAAAATTATTGATCAGAATGATAGAACTGGTATGGGGCATGATCGCAAACAAATTTCATTGATGGTTGAAGTCACACCACAAGCACCAACTATAAGAATAAAAATTTATTTGGGTAGTAATTATAACCTTATGATTCAAGGAACCCAAATGACAACTAATGGTGCATTAGTGACACATATGAATAAAACATTCATTTTTTGTTATTGATATGAAATGATGGGTCCCTCAAAAAATGAATGTTCCATATCCATGAGGTACAAATGGGAACAAGGGAGATAGAGGTATCAAATTTTATATAAATTCTCAATAAATTTATTCTATGGTCATGGTTCCTAGTGTGGAGGTTTTAGACACATGGAAATATATTTTACTTCATATATATAAAATAATGATCCAGAAAATACTCAAAATAGTCATAAGAAATAGCTCAAGGAATCATTAAATGAAATGAAAAATAAAAAAAAATCAATTTGTATCATTTCAAGATGATAGTGGTCAAACATACATTTAGGAAGATCAAGAATATCTTTAAAATACATGAATAAGAAATAAAAGAGATGAATAGATATTGGTTGTAGAAATTGATTTCAAAGCATTAGATCACACTGGATTATGGATCATTGAAAGTGGATTCACGTACCATATGAAGGGAATTAAGGATCGTGTTACTTATATCAAATATTAAAAGGAGGATGTTTTGAAATTTTTTAATGATGAAGCCCAAAATATTTTTTTTTCTATGTAAAATAAATATTTGGTGGAAATGATATGTGATGTATTGATGTATTAGTTATCGAAGGTCTTAGTCACAACATAATATGTGTTAGTAAACTATGTGACTCAGGATATTCTGTAATATTTACCAAGAATATTTTTATTTTAAAGGTAAGATATGGAACAATTGTTTTATAGGGAAATAACACAAAGTGATATCTCTACCTTGTGAGTGGAGAAGAAGATATGTGTTTTTTCAATAGAAGAATAAAACATCCTACGGAATAATTGTATTGGTCTTTTAATCAAAACTTCCATAGATGATCTGGTAAAATGTGATACTACTCAAGATCCCCCTAGGTTATAAAGTGACTAAACCCATAAATGATATGATCGTCAACAAAGGGAATATTATTCAAAATAAATATATGAAAAAATAGTAAAGGGTAACAAAACTTTATTGAGTTTGTGCATATTGATGTGTACGGAACTATTTCACTAAGTTATATTGATGTGAGGATATATTTTGTTATCTTCATTTATGATTTTGGTAGAATGTAATGGGTTTCAATAGTCACCCACAAGTCTGAGGTGTTTTTTAGAATAACACATTATCAAAGGAATGCTGAAAATATACTAGGTCAAAAAACTGGAAGTTCCAAAAACATTATATAAGGAGGTAAAAAATCCAAGTGGAAGATTATCTCGAAAAACATTGTATAAAGCACCTAGTTTTAGTAGTAATAACTCCACATAAAAATGGGATAGTTAAGAGAAGAAATCGAATTATGAATAATATTTAGAACAATGGTCATTGAGAAATATCTTCTAGAAACATTTTGAAAATAAGTAGTGATTAAATTTGTCTATATATAAAATAGAGCCTTATTATGTCAAAATAAAGAGAAGACTCTATACGATATATGGTATGAAATGAATCCAATGTTAAAGTAATTTTGAGTCTTTGGATGTAAGTGTTTAATTCTCAATAAAGATAAATATAAGAAGGTTGAATTCCATGGATAAAAAGAGATATTTCTTTTATACTAATGAAAAATAAAAGTATAAAAATGTATCAATATGTTTCTGGGAAATTTTTTAGAATTTAATGATGTGGCTGTAATTGAAAATTAGAAGAATATTCATAAAATAAATGAACATTTTTAGGAATAAAGTGATGAAGAGATGAGAAGATCATTGGGAGTTCTAATACCTAAGGTGGATTTAGAAGAATATTCTGTTAATGAAAAGGATGAAAAAAAAACCTGTATCTATATAGAGACTAATGAATAGAGCTATAATTGATATACAAAACATAATTAGTGATCAAACAACACCGTTATTGACAAAGAGGATACAAATTCTACAACAATAACCTTTTTAATCATTGGTAGAAGCAATTTGTTTTGAAGATGCATCAATAAATGAGAACTAGGTTAAGGATATAAATAAAGAGCTTGACCAAATTGAGAAGAATCATACATGTGAGATTGTTTTGAGACCAATAAATAAAAATTTCATTAAGACCGAATGGGTATTTTGCAATAAGATAAATGAATAAGAAATAGTAATATAAAACTAAGAATAGCTAGTGTGCAAAGGGTACACCTAGATAGAGGGTATCGATGTGGTTGAAAATTTTCCCCTATTTTAAGGTAAGAGAAAACATGATTATTCTTTGACATATAACTGAAAATAATGTTCAAAGTTTTCTATATGGATGTCCAGCCAGCATTTCTGAACAAGGTTCTATATGAAGAAGTTTATGTTCAGCATCAAAATGGTTTTCTTATTGATAAAGATGAGAAAAAAGTATTTCAACAAAGTAAGTCTCTATATGGGTTTAATAAATCATCATGATCATTGTATTCATGATTTGATTAGTTTTTGAAGAAATATTTTTTTCATCATGGTGGGGTTGATTACAATATCTATGTAAAAATGATAGTAATCAAAGGATTATGTTGTTGTTATATGTTTACAATATAATATTTGGTGGATAAGATGAAGCGCGTTATGAAATTATTTTTATATTAATGATAAGTGAGTTCAAAATATCAATAATTAGTGAACTGATGATTTTCTTTGGATTATAGGTTACATTAAGAAATAATGGAACATTTATTTCTCTATAGATATATTCCAAGAAGGTTTGAGAAGATTTGGAATGGATAATTAAATGGATTATTGAACTTCATTTTTTACCTGAATGAAACTATCCTGAGATTATGGTAGAAAATTGGTTAATGTCACAAAATATTGGAAGATTATTGGAATCCTATTGTACTTAATTGTAACGTAAACGATGTTGTATTTTCACATTCCAAGAAGCATGATATTATAGAAATTCCAAAAAAATATAATTAATTATTATAAAAATAATACTTCTATATATCAAGGGATTAGTGGATTTTGGTTTACTCTACAATGAAAAATATCAGAAATAGTTATTGGGTTATAAAGATACAGATTTGGAAGGTTCAGTAGAAGATATAAAATTAGAACAATGTGGTGCATTCTGTCTTGGGAGATTTTGTATTTGTTGGCTAACCAAGAAATGATAATTTATTCGTTGAGCACTCTAGAAGAAGAATATATTATGGCTGATCCAGTTTTATATAGTTGTTGTGGACAAAGTAGTATCTTGAAGATATAATAGTTAATATAAAGTCTCTGATCAAAATCTATTGTGATAATTCAAGTGTGATAAATATAAACAAAAATATAGTCCATCACACAAGGAAAAACACATTGAAATCATGTATCATTTCATCAAGGACATGGTGGGTCATAGTATTATAAAGTTAGAGTATGTTCTACAGAACTAAAAGTTATAGATATTCTGGAAAATTACATACTCAAATAAGCAATTGAGAGGCATTGAATGGATCTTGTAGTTATTATTACTCACATCACTTGATAAAGTGTTCATATAGGACCCCCTATCCTTAAGTAATGGTGTGTTTTTACCTCATGTGTTGATGTGTGTTCTGTACAATGTTGCAGTCACAATGGATTGAACTTTGGGTTCTTTGAAAATGGGGACAAAATATCTTGTTCAACATAGGGGTAAAGCTGATAGGGGAGAAACAAAGTTGGGGTAGTTTTAAATATGAAGATGGTGAATATGTTAAATAAAAGGTTATATATCATGATAGAATGGTTTTTTGATAAACTAAGATGACTATTTTGGAATGAAATGATTCATTGATGAAATTTTCATGATAATATTCTTTCTCATACCAATAATGGATCATTTGGGATTAGAGTGTGTGTTGGGTAAATTATTGATTTCTATTTGGAATCACAATAGGTAAATTTTTGTTAAAAATAGAAGAATTTTTTATGTTATATGAATTGGTGAAGAGTAGTCAAAAATCACAAAAGGTGGAGATTTTTGGAAAAAAATCCCTCAATATGTCATTTTAGTGTTTTGGGGGTGTTTGTGTTCATTGACAATGATAATTGAACACATTCTAGCATGATTATTTTCAAGAAGTTGTCTTGAATGTGGATAATTTTCCCAATGTTTTCCATATTTTTGGAACTCAAAATCAAGATTATGGTTTATAGAAAATGAATTGTTTCTTCATATAATTATTGGATAACTTCATAGGGAGTACATAGAATCACAAATAAAAATTATAAAAGGAAAAAATTTTCCATAGTAGCTACACTATGCGGACCAAAAAGGAGGAATGAGGATCCAAAAAAGTATAAAATGTTTTTTGTATAAAGGAGGTAAAATAAAATACATTGAAAATAATTATGAAGACCATAATAAAGATTGCAGACCGTAAATGAATTTTCATCTATGGGAGGGAGATCGTGATTTGTAGGGGTCTTCAAAGGGAGTTTTTTGTGGATAAAGTGATGTTTAATAAGAATACAGAATGGTGTTAATGTTAATCATGATTTTAGAGTTTTTTGGGTTTTCTTTTCCTATATAAAGGGTCCTAATCACACTATTAGGTAAGGAGAATTTCATTAGATAGGATTATCGCTAGATGAATTTAGATAAGTATGAAGTGGTTTTTGAAGGATATATTTTACAAAGAAGGTAGTTCATAAAAGAGGTATTTCAGGGAAGGTATTTTTGAGGTATTATAGCTCATAAAGAAAAATGGAATCGCACAGTGCCAACCATCCATGAAGTGAAGGCACTCTACAAAGAAAGGTTCACTCTAAGAAGTACTTGCACTGTACAGTCCAGAAGATTCCACGAATGGATTAAGGGAGTTTTTGGATGTTAAAAAATAGTTTGTGAAATTACTCTTTGCAATGAAAATACTAAAAATTGAAGTGTATTTCATCTACTAGATGTAACCTGTACATCAAAAAAATAATCATAAATATTTGAATGTGGTGATTCAAAACAACAAAATATTCCTCTAAAGAGTATTTGGCACACATCAATTGAGAGAGTAGTGAGATTACAAATTATTATTGTTCATAAACTCGGATATAAAGTGATTCCACTTATAACATTGTAATATTAGTGTACTTTATTGGATTTAGTACATAGGAAAATTTCCATTGTATAGTCCTTGGATGTATCCAATTGAGGGAGAACCAAGAAAAATGTATGTGTCATGTGGATGTTTTAATTATGATTTATTCTATGATTTTGGATGGAGAGAGAAGAATGTTTTGTTTAACAAAAAAATATACAAATAGATAATGTTTTTAACATCTCATACCCTAATTCACCCCCTCAGGTATTTTATCATAGTTAGGCTAACAAGTATTTATCCCATGACAAAGGGTATACATGAGTATTTTTTCCAGGACATAGGGTATATGGGATGATTTATACCAAGCCCAAGGGTATATGGAAGGATTATAAAAAGACCAATAAAGAACAATAGTGGTTAGGAAAAGCATATAATGTGAAGAATGTATTGGTGGGTTGCCTTTGCATATGGTTTTATTCTTATGTTTATGTCGTAATCTTATATCATATTCTTATGCCTATAATTATGTTCCTTGATTCATCTTAATACCTCATGATTTCTTACACTTTTTCCATGGTATATGTTTGTTTATTTGAGATTACATGTCCCTATATCATGACTTATGGAAAAGACTTATTGTTACTTGATTTTTTCACATGAAATTTTTATCTATCGCATGTTTTCTCATATGACTGTGATCTAACCCAAGAGGGAATGTTGATAAGTTTTCCCTTACTGAAAATTTGATATCCACCCTTTATTATGTTTTAATTTATCTAGGATGTGATGATAAGTATAACTTTTGTAAAATATATAAGGGGTTTTAGAAGAGTTCAATTATAGGAAAATTATAATAGATTAAGAAGGATATATAGAAAATATCCAAGACACTTAACATATCAATTCCACGACTTGTGTGGCGTTTTGTGAGATGTATTATCTAAATCCTAAAATAATTGAATTACTTAAGTTATATTTTTCTTGGGTTAGTATATGAAAAAATTTATCCCATCAATCCATGATATTAAAAAAATTATTTATTGAATGTTTTATCTTCGTCCAACTCCAATCAATACCATTTAATGATTTCTGAAGGGTCTGACACATACTTATGCAATTGAGAAATGTAAAACACATAATTAAGAATATTGTATTTGGTTGGAAATTCCAAGATGTATATAGTATCTCTGATATGATCTATAATCTCATTGGGGCTGACATATCTACGGATAAACTAATCCTACTTCCAAATAATTTTCACCAATATTGAGGAAATATTTAAAAATAGATGATCAACCAATGTAAATTAAAAAGCAAATTGGTAATGATTAACATATGATTTTTTATACCTTTTATTTTCATCCCGTATATTTGGAATCAATAACATATTCTCTATTATCTCATGAAAAATACACAGGACCAGAAGGATTATTCTAATACTTCTTCCCTATAGAAAGAATATTGAAATTTCCTCACCTAGAGTTCCTTAAAAAGATTAGTCCTAATCATATCCTAATATTTTTTTTGCACAATAACTTCCCCAAAGGAATATAGTTGTAGATACCCGAAGCATGACGTACATTTACATTACATTACTTTTGCGGAATACTTAGTACATAACCAAAACACACACACAAGGAACGTAATAGTTTAGTGTCTTTGGAAACTCGGAATATAATCTTCTAATCATGGTGAAATAACTTCAACATCTCCTATAAAGATCTTCCTTTTTTATACCTAATACCTTTCTTTATATCCTGGGGAAAATAAAACATAAAAGGGTGATCTCAAATGCTCAGTAAGGGTAAAAAAAGAAATATCAATCACATCATATTCATATTAACATAACATTTTGGAAATCTTAACCTGTAAAAGAGATCATAATATCATAACATCGGATAAATCATAGTAGTGAAATGTAATCCCCATAATCATAACTTCAAACATGAAACTTTGTGGCATACACACATAATCATAGAGAATCCTTTCTTATTAGTCATGACTCATTTCCAAGACTATCTTAGTGGACAAAGTCTATTTCTGAACTGAGTTCACTCCTCGTTTTAGTCCTGTTTCACTGAACCGGTTTAACCTGTCGTTCCATCCATGTCTATCTCATGAGATATAAAATCTTTACCCAATTAGTTGTAGGGAGATATAGTTCCCACTCATCTCATAATGATACCATTCTTATGTGTGCCACAAAATCATAAACCATACATCATAGCATAACCCATGTAATAAAAATGGGAATCTTAAACATCGTGACATCATAAAACAATTCATATAAGATAAAGGAATTCATAAAAATATTTCCATCACAACATAATAAAATCCATGTAATAATAGGGATAGAAATATAACCCTATATTATCTTAGATGGAAAATAATTATGATAAAACTCTTAAACTCCATTCTTGAGGAAAATATCCTTTCTACTTCAAAAACATTTTCCCATTCTTAACATGTCATACAATTTTAAACTAAAAGAAGTTGATTAAAAATAAACTTGAAAACTTGTAAAGGAATATTCTTGGAAATAATGTTTTAAAAATCCATTCATGTCGTATAAGTTTAAAAAACATTCTTCCTACTTTTGTCGGAAAAGTCAAAAAGTACCTCATACGAAAAATGACAAAAGATTCCTTTCATATACTTTACTAAAAACTCACTGAAGGGTAAAATTTTATTTAAACAATTGTACGTGGATGTAAATAATATTACATATTGAGGAAACATGGATGTGGATGATAAAATACACCCCAGTAAATACCAAAGTATAAACAATCTTGGATAAAAATGAGATTGAGATATTTCCCTTACCTTAGATCTGATTTTCTTAGTAAGTGTCCAAACATCCTGTATAATGATTTAAATAATTTCATTGAATTATTCCAGAATCATACTCATTGTTATGATATCATATATGGTTCACTTATGACTTTATATTACCCATTCTTTTGTAAATTCCATGTTAAAGAGCATTTTGGGTAAAATCGTTTCATTTTTCTTCCGTGTTTTGACTTGTAATTTTTCATATGATTACTTAGATCATGTTTACTTAATTACAGAATATAAAACATGATTTATATATAATATATATTCAGAATATACATATATATATAATATATCAGTAAATGGAAACAAATACACCGTTCATGGAGACGGTAGGCAGTACGTACGCATGAACACTGTTTCTGTTTCCTTATTGAGTTGAATGGAATTAAGTAGATGACATACATATATACACACATAAATACAGTATCATTATTATGCCATATATTTCATTATTACTTATTATATATACTTTATAATCATTCATGAATGGTTAACGTGGAGAATGAACCTCATCGCGTCGTGGAGACGGTAGTCCGTACGTACGCACGAGCGATGATATCATTCTCATGATCGTGGAATTGTATTGGAGTGTATGTATAATATTTCAGAATCAATATCACTTTACAATAATCATATATAGTTATTATTTACACCATTATACCCATCCAAGTAAGGTGGTGGTGGAAAATAGATTACACCATGGCGTGGAGACAGTATTCCGTACGTACGCACGCGCAGTGATTTTGTTTTTCGTAGGATGGATAGATGGTGAAATAGGGTTGTTTAATACTTATAATAACATATAATTATATGAGTAATACTGATGTTATTACTTCATAATGAAACAACCTAATAAGAATAAGTGGAAGAAGAAATAAAGTTGATAGAATCGGTAACGGACATTACCTCTTCTTTGAAGCGCCTCTTTGAGATCTCCTTTTAGGGCACTAAAATTGGTATTTGAGGAAGACAAAAACCTCTAGGATGTTTCTAGGGAAGTGGATAAAGGAATTTTGCAGGGTTTGGACGAGCTTTAAGGCTCAATGTGGTGTGAGGAAGAGAGGGAGGAGGTGCCCTTTTATAAGGGAGGAGAGGGGCTCCTTTGGAAAAACAAAAAATATTATTTTATTATAAAGCCAAATTCGGTTTTAAATAGCTCCCAATTTATTTATTTCTAAGATAAGGTGGCGATGGGTCAAATTAATCTCATACAATAGTATTTATACAGGTTTAGGTTCCTATTTTAACCTTATCATTTAGATTTAACATTAAGTTAAATAATTTTACATTTAGCGTGTCTTCTTGTGTTCTTTTACGATAAGGTTAATAAACTTACTATAACAAGCCAAACGAACCCCAAGTTGTTTATTATTAATATATATAACCTTATCTAAGTAATTTGGCCGAACTTTAGATTTTTAAGAATAAAATAAAAATTAATAATATAATATTGGTTTTAAAAACTATTTTATGTCAATTTTGACACTATTTAGTAATTGATTTTTTTGAAACTCATAACAGAATGATTAGTTCAAAAAGAGTTAATTAAATAAATAATAACATGTCATATTAACCTATAAAAATAGTTTAAGTCATTAAAAGTCTCAAATTATATTTATTTTGGTATTTATAATATCAATTATTCTAATTTTTCACTATTATGGTAATTACTGCATCATCATTGTGTCATAAATAAATTAATTTATTTAATGTCTAAAAATTATAAATAAAATATAATTATGTAGGAAATTTTATTATATTTCTAATTAATATTTACAATAGAATTTATCTTATGTATAACCCTATATTAAAAAGGTTGTAGTAAATAAACTTTTATTTTATCCCTTTTACCTCTTCTTTAAATTAAATTATAATAAATGTCCTAATCTAATCCAAGTGGGCCTAAATGGTCATATTTTATTCATAAGGTTGTTTTTAGTCGAATTACACTTATCAAATAAAATTAGTACATGTGTTAGGGTAATAATAATAACACTTTTACCCTTAATTATCCTATTTACTTTTAACCGTGGTAAACAAAAGTAAAATGTTACTATTCACCAAAAATTATTTTCATCTCATTGAACCACATTTTACTTGATGACATCAACCATGTCTCTCGTATTTTTTAAATTCCATTCATAGAAGCAGTAAAATTATGTTTTATGAAAAATTCATTTTTTTTAACTACCACTTAGTGGTTTCACTATTCATCAAAAAATGAAAGTTTCCAGAAAAATACCAAAAATTAGGCCTAATCTATATTTGATATTATGAACTCAAAAATGATGCCTATTTTACCAAATTAAAAACATATCAGTTGCATTAATTAATTTAAAAATTAATTCCTGTCGTCAAAACAAATAGCGTGTTCTTAAGAGATAATAACTATCAAAAGATTTACACTTGTTTATATCTGGTTTAAATGTGAAATTACATACAATGAACAACGTTGTATTAAATTGTAAAAATATATTCTAAATATACTTTAAAACCACTCAAATTAATAATTTAACACTATTAATTATTTCAATTAAAAAATTTGTTTTTAATTAAAATTTAGTAATTTTCACTATTAATCAGAATATGAAAGTTATCCGAAAAGTACCAAAATTTCACCCTAAGCTAATTTCGATATTCCGAATCCAAAAATGAAGTCCATTTTGAAAAATAAAATTTACAAAATTTCAAAAATTTGTAATTACTATTCATAACGGCTAGTTCAGAATAATATTATAATAATATCTTGTTTAGTGAAACTCGGTATTGCATACTACACACGCTATCAAGGAAGATCGCGATTACGTTAAATGAAAGGCATGTCAAGGATGCATGTTGTGCAAGCTCCTTTTGGTGTAGTGTACAACACAAGACATTAATAAAATTAAAAAGAATATTTTTCATAAAATCTCGGGGTGTTACATTCAACCCCCCTTAAAATGAATTTCGCCCTCAAAATTCATCACGGTTATAAATTTTTTACTATTCGAAAGTTTCTTTAATATAAACTCACATTGTAAAAAGGAATACCAAAACCAATCTTTAAAAACAAAAGTATGAAACGTAACGGTTACCCAAATATACTAATCACTGGGTTTCAGCATAGGTGAAAATATGGATATGGAAGAGAAATCTAACCATCATGTTCTGATGGAGAGTGGTAGAGAACATGGCTATGGAAAATCCAGCAATCACAAAGCCATAAATTTGTGACGATCTAAGGTACCATCTGATTCATCAGATATAAGAGCACTAGGAAAACATTTTTGGTTTTCAAGATCATTTATCTAATGTTGATGAAATTGGAATTAGAAGAAATACTTTTGTTATTTTGGTATAGTCTCAACGTTTGTCGTTCTTTGGACAATTTACACTTCATCTCTTAAAGAAATGAAGTTGAATTTGTTATTCATGATGTGTTAGCAGATCATGTGATAGAATGATGGGTCATTCCATTTGTCTCAAAAAAAGGATAGAAAATTTATCAAAAAATACATAAGTCCATCTATATTGAGATTAATCATATGTAGTTCCTAAAATGGACTTATACTTCATATATCATACTTCTTAATATAATAAAACTAGTTTCTACTAAACAAGGACTTCCTGTAGGCCAGTGGTAGGCGATAAAGGCCAGTCTCACTTCGGTTGTGGGTTCGATTCCCACAGCCTTGTCCGACGCGATGGGTTGTCACCCATCCTGCAGAATGTCCTTTTTCTAAAACTACATTACTATAACATCCCATAAATAATATCGAAAAAACTTCTATCCTTAAACAATACTAACTTATTACCGACATAAACCATTCCAATCTTTAGGCTTATCCAAAATAATGTTGTCTAATCTCATATTATAGTGAAAATGATTACCAAAGAGTTCATACAACTAGCATGTTAATACCATTTTTGATCCCCATATATCATGAGATATGTATTATTGGTCACACTCCAAACATTCAACGGCCTTAATCATGTATTCTCTTGAAAACAATGAATACCCATTGAACCTTATTGAAAACATGAATGATGTTAAAAGTTAACTCTTTCCACATACCAAAATCCTCAAAATTCTATATACTCAAACCATGATATCACTTAGTCCTTATATCATTCATGAGCTCATGTATACTGTCAAACATTTAATTTTTTTCTTATCCCTTCATTATGCGCATATCATCTTTTTTCCAAAAAATATCTCAATCAGTTTTCATGTTTATCGGTACCATAAAATTATTGAAAACCACAATAAACCAATACATAAATATTACAATATTCCACGATACTATATACAACATTATTTTGGAATCCAATTAAATAAACACTTAATCATTCCACCACATCGTTGTCATATTCAACATCGCCAATAGTGATCTCATGTGACTTCCCTTTTTTCCTTTGACATAAGTGGTTGCTCAGGTCAATCATCACTAACCCTTGGATTAGGGCATTTATTAGAATAATTCAACATTTCCTTGCACATTAAGAATTGAAGTGTTGGTGGTGCATTCTCTGCAGTATTTTCTTTATTCACATCATTAGAAACCCTTTTTCCATTACTTCGACACTCAGCTGCTCGATGACCTTCTTTTCCACACTTAAAACATTTTCTAGTCCCTTTAAGACAATCTCCACCATGCTACTTTCCACACTTTGAGCATAAGGAAACATTCATCTTCTTTTCACCATTATTCTGATATTTCTCCTTGAAATCCATCTTTCATTTCTTGTCAAAACTATGAGATGGATAAGTAACACCAACTTCCATTTCTACCTTGATAGCACAATGCACAATTTCTTCATAGCTACTGAAGTCTCTTATAGATAATGCCTTTTGAAGATTTGGTTTTAAGCCACTGAAGAATCGATCTACTTTACTTTCAGGTTGGATGATAAATCCAGATACATACCTTGCAAGCCTTGTAAAATTCGCTTCGTATATACGAATAGATTCATCATCCTTTTGATTTAGTTCAAGAAACTCCTTCTCCATCTTTGTTCGAAGAATATGAGGGAAGTACTTATTGAAAAATAATTTCTTGAACTCGTCTCATTCCATGGACTCAATTTCATCTCTTGGACTCTTATTCTTGATAAGATTCCACCATTGATCAGCATCACCTTCCAAATGATACATTACTAAGATGACTTTATCATTTTCAGAACATTGAAGAACTGAAAATACCTTTTCAGTAGTACTGATCCATTGTTCAGCAACAAGTGGATCAGAAGACCCACTGAAAGAAGGTGGACGTTGCCTCATGAAGGAATCAATAGAATATTGTTCCCTTCTCTGCTCATTTGGAAGTCCAAAATGATTCATATCTTGTGTAAGTATAGCAATAAGATTTTTCACTCCATCTCCCATAACATTTGTTTGTTCAGGAGGACAATCATTGCATTGTCCATTACATTGATCAACAATGTTCCTTCGGGTTCCAGCCATCGTCTAAAACCCAAAAAGAATAGTGTGAGAGGAAAAAATCACACTAGGGAAAACAATATAATAAAGGGTGAGTAACTTCAATATCTAACATCTTAGGTTTAATTCTAAGATGGTTAGAGCAATTCTAGGACTATAACGTATACTTAACCTTAGGGACATCCCTAGACATACCTTAGAAATATCTCTAGGGATCTCACTAACATTTTTGCATCCTAGTTTCCAAAGGTTGACTATACCTTTCCTCTGATACCAACTGTAGAGACCCGAAGCATGACGTACATTGACATTACATTACTTTTATGAAATACTTAGTACATAACAAAAACACACACACAAGGACTGTAATAGTTTAGTGTCTTTGGAAACTCGGAATATAATCTTCTAATCATGGTGAAAGAACTTCAACATCTCCCATAAAGATCTTCCTTTTTTATACCTAAAACCTTTCTTTATATCCTGGGGAAAAGAAAACATAAAAGGGTGAGATCAAATGATCAGTAAAGGTAAAAAAAGAAATATCAATCACATCATATTCATAATAAAATAACATTTTGGAAATCTTAACCTGTAAAAGAGATCATAAAATCATAACATGGGATAAATCATAGTAGTGAAATGTAATCCCAATAATCATAACATAAAACATGAAACTTTGTGGCATACACACATAATCATAGAGAATCCATTATTATTAGTCATGACTCATTTCCAAGACTATCTTAGTGGACAAAGTCCATTTCTGAACCGAGTTCACTCCTCATTTCAGTCCTGTTTCACTAAACCGGTTTAACCTACCATTCCAGCCATGTCTATCTCATGAGATATAAAATCTTTACCCAATTCATTGTAGGGAGATATAGGTCCCACCCATCTCATAATGATACCATTCTTATGTGTGCCACAAAATCATAAACCATACATCATAGCATAACCCATGTAATAAAAATGGGAATATTAAACATCATGACATCATAAAACAATTCATATAAGATAAAAGAATTCATAAAAATATTTCCATCACAACATAATAAAATCCATGTAAAAATAGGGATAGAAATATAACCCTATATTATCTTAGATGGAAAATAATTTTGATAAAACTCTTGAACTCCATTCTTGAGGAAAATATCCTTTCTACTTCAAAATTTTTTTACCTTTCTTAACATGTCATACAATTTTAAACTAAAAGAAGTTGATTAAAAATAAACTTGAAAACTTGTAAAGGAAGCTTCTCGGAAATAATGTTTTAAAAATCCATTCATGCCGTATAAGTTAAAAAAAACATTCTTCGTACTTTTGTCGGAAAAGTCAAAAAGTACCTCATACGAAAAATGACAAAAGATTCATTTCATATACTTTACAAAAAACTCACCGAAGGGTAAAATTTTATTTAAACAATTTTAGGTGTATGGAAATAATATTACATATTGAGGAAACATGGATGTGGATGATAAAATACACCCCAGTAAATACCAAAGTATAAAAATCTCGGATAAAAATGAGATTGTGATATTTCCCTTACCTTAGGTCCGATTTGCTTCATAAGTGTCCAAACCTCCTGTATAATGATTTAAATAAGGTAATTGACTAATTCCAGAATCATACTCATTGTTATGATATCATATATGGTTCACTTATGACTTTATATTACCCATTCTTTTGTAAATTCCATGTTAAAGAGCGTTTTGGGTAAAATCGTTTCATTTTTCGTCCGTGTTTTGACTTTTAATTATTCATATGATTACTTAGATCAAGATTACTTCATTACAAAATATAAAACATGATTTATATATAATATATATTCAGAATATACATATATATAATAGATCAGTAAATGGAAAGAAATACACCATTCATGGAGACGGTAGGACGTACGTACGCATGAACGCTGTTTTCGTTTCCTTATTGAGTTGAATGGAATTAATTAGATGACATACATATATATACACATAAATCCAGTATCATTATTATGTCATATATTTCATGAGTACTTATTATATATACTTTATAATCATTCATGAATGGTTAACGTGGAGAATGAATTTCATCGCGTCATGGAGACGATAGTCCGTACGTACCCACGAGCGATGATATCATTCTCATGATCATGGAATTGTATTGGAGTGTATGTATACTATTTCAGAATCAATATCACTTTACAATAATCATATATAGTTATTATGTACACCATTATACCCATCCAAGTAAGGTGGTGGTGGAAAATAGATTACACCACGGCATGGAGACGGTATTCCGTACGTACGTACGTGCAATGATTTCGTTTTCCGTAGGATGGATAGATGGTGAAATAGGGTTGTTTCATACTTATAATAACACATAAGTATATGAGTGATACTGATGTTATTACTTCATAATGAGATAACCTAAGAAAAAGAAGTGGATGAAGAAATAAAGTTTAAAGAATCGGTAACGGACATTACCTCTTCTTTGAAGCGCCTCTTTGAGATCTCCTTTAGGGCACTAAAATTGTATTTGAGGAAGACCAGAACCTCTAGGATGTTTCTAGGGAAGTGGAGAAGGGAATTTGGCAGGGGTTCGCCAAGCTTGAAGGCTCAACGTGGTGTGAGGAAGAGAGGGAGGAGGTGCCCTTTTATAAGGGAGGAGAGGGGCTCCTTTGGAAAAACTAAAAATATTATTTATTATAAATCCAAATTCATTTTTAAATAGCTCCAAAATGATTTATTTAGCTAAGGTTGGGATGCGTAGAAATACTCTCATCCAATAGAATTTAGACAAGTTTAGTTTCCTATTTTAACATTATCATTTAGATTTAACATTAAGTTAAATAATTTTACTTTTAGTGTGTCTTCTTGTGTTCTTATAGGATAAGGTTAATAAACTTACTATAAAAAGACAAACGAACTCCAAGTTGTTTATTATTAATATATATAACCTTATCTAAGTCATTTGGCCGAACCTTATATTTTTAAGAATAAAATTACAATTAATAATATAATATTGGTTTTAAAAACTATGTTATGTCAATTTTGACACTATTTAGTAATTGATTTTTGTGAAACTCATAATAGAATGATTATTTCAAACAAAGTTAATTAAATCAATACTTAAATTTCATGTTAACGAAGAAAAATAGTGGAAAGTCTCAAATTATATTTATTTTGGTATTTATAATATCAATTATTCTAATTTGTCACTATTATGGTAATTACTGCATCATCATTGTGTCATAAATAAATAAATTTATTTAATGTCTAAAAATTATAAATAAAATATCATTATGTAGGAAATCTTATTATCTTTATAATGAATATTTACAATAGAATTTATCTTATGTACAACCCTATATTAAAAATGTTGTAGTAAATAAACTTTGATTTTAACTCTTTTAACTCTTCTTTGAATTAAATAATAATAAATGTCCTAATCTAATCCCAGTGGGCCTAAATGGTCATATTTTATTCCTAAGGTTGTTTTTGATCGAATTACACTTATCCAATGGAATTAGGACATGTGTTAGGGTAATAATAATAACACTTTTACCCTTAATTACCCTATTTACTTTTAACCGTGGTAAAAAAAAGTAAAAAGTTATTATTCACCAAAAAAAATTTTCATCTCATTGAACCACATTATACTTATTGACATCAACTGTGTCACTCGGATTTTTGAAATTCCATTCACATAAGCGGTAAAATTAAGTTTTATGAAAAATTCATTTTTTTAACTATCACTTAGTGGTTTCACTATTCATCAAAAAATTAAAGTTTCCAGAAAAATTCCAAAAATTAGGCCGAAGATATATTTGATATTATGAACTCAAAAATGATGTCTATTTTACCAAATTCAAAACATATCAGTTTCATTAATTAATTTAAAAATTAATTCCCGTCGTCAAAACAAATAGCATGTTCTTAAGAGATAATAACTATCAAAAGATTGACACTTGTTTATGTCTGGTTTAAATGTGAAATTACATCCAATGACCAAAATTGTATTAAATTGTAAAAATATATTCTAAATATACTTTAAAACCAATCAAATTAATAATTTATCACTATTAATTATTTTGTTTAAAAAAGTTGTTTTTTATTAAAATTTAGTAATTTTCACTATTCATCAGAATATGAAAGTTATCTGAAAAGTACAAAAATTTCACCCTAAGCTAATTTCGATATTCCAAATCCAAAAATGAAGTCCATTTTGAAAAATAAAATTTACAAAATTTCAAAAATTGGTTATTACTATTCATAACAGCTAGTTCATAATAATATTATAATAATATCTCATTTAGTGATACTCGGTATTGCGTACTACACACGCTAACGAGGAAGATCGCAATTGTGTGTAATGAAAGGCAAGTTAAGGATGTGTGATGTGCAAGATCCTTTTGGTGTAGTGTACAACAAAAGAAATTAATGAAACTAAAAAGAATATTTTTCATAAAATCTCGGGGTGTTACAATAGTCCCCCTAAGAGTGATCACAATCCAAAAATAATTCCTTAAGCATGTCCAATAATATCTGAATAGATCACTCAATCTAACCATCCATAGAAGGATTATAAATAGTACTAAACATCAACTATGTATCCATTTCCTATTATAAAGATGTCAAAAACATAGAGTTCAACTAAGGATATATATATAAAAAATTGATATTAATACTCCATTAAGCTTAGACACATCACTGAGATATATCTTTTTCGACTCCTCTACCATATTCATCTCATAAATTTGTATAAAAAGAACAAATGTGTTCATAATATCCATCATTAACCAAATATAATCATTCAATTTCACCGTTTTTTGAAAATACACCATAAAACCATGGATATTTAATCCTCATTTCAAATGGTTTTAGCCACATTTTATAAATTATTATAAGCCTTTTATTCTCTATATTTACTTATTCATTTGTAATAAATTTGGAATCATAGTTTACCATATCCCTTTTTATTCTAATCCTCAAAAATTGGTGTTTCATATCATTTTACATATTATTTACACTGGGGTGAAACCCCAATTATAATGGTGAAAATATTTCAACACCTCTTCTTTCATAGTGGATGTAACTAAAATTAACCCTGGAAACATATTATCAAATATGAGGCATCTGACCACTCTTTAGTGGTCCCTCCACCATTTAGTAAATCAATAGTTACATCACATTCTGAATATGAGAAATATTATTCATATGTATCATCCTCTAATGTTAACACAAGAAAAATTCCTGATAGGATCATCCATTCACCCAGCTATTCAAAGCCCAATCACTTATCAATGAATAAATAAAAACAATTCCATTCAACCTTAGCTTTCATGAACATATCCTCATGTTTCTTATGACTCATTACATCATCTTCCTTATTACCTTTCTTATGAGTGTATTATACCTTGATGATAAATTTTTTTAGATACTCTATCCGTTAATTTTACTAGAGATTTAGATCATTTTAATTGAGAAAATGTTCTTCATGCTCTTGTGATCTATATACACTATAAAATTCTTGAAAAATATAAAGTATCACAATGTTTTAAATGTATACATCAATATTTTAAACATTAGGTCATGTATTTGGAAATTCCTTTCATGTACCCTCAACTATAATGATACTTAAAAATTTAAATTATTTCCAAGGATCAAAACTCACCAAATTTCCATTTATGAGGCATCACAATAGACAACATATCCATTTACTTGTTTTTTAAATACCCGGATTAGTGCCACTATGAACCCACATTTCAATTCCTAAATGGTCTTTTGACATCCTAGAGTCCACTTGAAAGGCACATATTTCCTAATCAAAGTTATCATTGGTGAGACTATACATAAATAGTCACAAATAAATTATTTATAATACCAAATTATCCCCAAAAAACTACATACCTAGAAGATATTTTTTGATTCCTTACATAACATAACCACTTTTATTTTCTCAGGATATATATTTATACATTATTATAAGATAAAATTACTATTGGATTTCACCTTCTGAATATTAATGGAAGTCTAGGAGAATTTTTCATAGATGTGATAACCCACTAATGTGATCAAAATAATATAATAATTTTATTCATGATTATCCCTTGACAGTTAGTAAACATGTATATTATCAAAAAACACCACAACAAAAGTGCTGGGATATCAATGTAATATTTGAATCATCAATTCAACGAACACATCTAGAGTATTAGTAGGAAAAAAGGAATAACTAAATACTCATAATGTCTATACCTATCATGAACATGTCTGTGTACCCTGGTAACCCGATAACCAAGTTGGCCTTAACATAGCCAGAAGGGCGTTCCTTATCTTTATTGGTTAGTTACTAGAACTTGACATATAAGGACCCGACCTTAAACATTACATAATATTGAATTAAGTGAATAATTCATATTGAGGATATTTTCAAGTTTAAATTTTTAGATAATTAGGCCATAATTATTACATAATAACTTGAATATTACTTGTAGAAACTACTACACAGTATCCATTTTTTCATAAAATAAAAAAACTCTTAAAAAGAAACATGTCTAGTTCAATATTTTAGACAACATTACTTTTCCTTGATCCCATCATTGACCCTATTCATCTTTAAGTCCAATAGAAAATATTTCAAAACCTTGGG
Organism: Viscum album; assembly: GCA_963277665.1. NCBI lineage: Eukaryota > Viridiplantae > Streptophyta > Magnoliopsida > Santalales > Viscaceae > Viscum > Viscum album. Next base: position 1,750,931,909 of record OY728141.1, on the reverse strand, counting down.
ATGATCATAGAAAGCTTTGTAAGGGTTATAAAATAAGGAAGGAAAACACTATCCCAACAGTAAATACAAATCAATGAAACTATACTTTTCAATCATAACATACCTTAAAAAATCATAAGATTTATGAATAAAACACACAAATCATAAATAATAAAGGTTACTTATGGGATCCATATCAAACATACATTGTAGATATCATAGCTACATAGGGAGTTACACTTGGAATACTCATCACAGTATATTCCCTAAATCTTTTAGGAGAAACATCACGTTTACCTCTGTCACGTTACCCAATGCATTGGAGAGCTATCTAAGGATCACCCACCCTAGGTATATCACAGAACCACCCGTATACATAAAAAATTCCCAATAACTACCACATAATAATAACATATAAAACATTTATAAAGGAAATATACCATTTCCACATTCCAATAAATCAAATCAAGATATTTAAATAAATAATGTTTTATCAAATCATTTTTAAAACCATTTATAAAGATATTTTTGAATAAAAGTGTCCTATACAACTATGAAGCTTTTAAATAAATTATCATTTGAAAACATTAATGTCCATATAAATAAATCCTAAAACCCATTTTGAAAACATGGACATTAATGAGAAATATTTAGGAGAATAAACCTTTAAAACATTTAAAATTATATTTTAGTTAAAGAGTTTTTTTAACAAAAAGAGAGATGACTGAATACAAATAATTGAGGAATAACATTTAATCAGGACTTTATAATATCATGAAAATAAATGTATTCGTGATATAATATGTCAAAGGATAGTATATACACCATATAAGAGTGAATTTGTGCATAACAACAATGAAGTCTCAATGGAAATGTAAATTGAGATGAAATCCCTTATAAAGACGGTATCCTTAAATTAAGTATAAATCAGTCACATAATAATGTGTTAAAAATATAAATACACAAAATAAAAGTTGATATTAAGTGTAAACAAATTTGAGGTCATTCACACATATTCATAGGATGACATATTCAAGAATTAAAGGTTTAACCCAAAGAATTGAAATTGGGTTAAGAAGTTCCCTTGCCAAAATTCAAAAGCCTAATGGCGTCACTTTAAAATTCAGAAAATGAGTTGATGAGATAAAAAGGGTATCTCCTCACATGGACATAAAATAGAAATCCATAAGGATATAGAAGAACATATCCCAACATAATAATATGTAAATTAAAAGCCATAACAAAAAGAAGACTTTTAAAAAGAGGAGGGTGAAAGGTTCCCTTACAGATTTGGTAACTTAAAAAACATATGCCACATGAAATAAAGACCATATAATGTAGACGTAAATAACCATAAATGAAATTATATTACACAAAGAGTATAATAATGTGAATTACATACACCACTCAAAGAAAATAGTGACAAATATAGCATGAATCTCATAGAAATTAAAAGTGAGATAAAAACCTCTTACCTCGCTGTAATCAATCGAATCGTATGAAAAAAAGATAATAAACACCTAATGAATCACACAATACCATGGATATAAAGAGAATCCTGATAATATATATCAATGCATGTATACATTAAATCACATGCAATAAATAATTGGCGAACAATGGAAACCTTACGGAATTAAAAGTGAGATAAGAAATCCCCTTACCTCGTGTCCAACTTGACACGTTCATTCTTTAATCTCCTGAATAATAAACTAAAGTAAATTTCTACTTGATTAAAAACCTTTTACATGTTTATTATTCCTTTTATATCACTTATTACCATGTTATAAACATTATGTAATCATTTAAGTTAATAACGTTTGTTTTGTTGATAAATAGTACTTGAGTCAAAAATGAACACCTTATATTTACAAGGTGTCCATGTTGTCAATATTCCATTATATCCAGAATGATATTCAATATTAAGATATCAGATATATCATATATATCCAGTATATATATATTTACAATAGTAAATATCATTTGGAGGTAAGAAATGAAATGCACCATTCTTGGAGACGGTAAGCCTTACGTACGCATGAACGCTACTTTCAATTATATTTCAAATTTTAATGGAATTAAAACATAATGATACATAGGTATATTATAATTCCATTATAATATCATATATAATATCATTAACTCCATCATATATACATCCCATATAAGGCATTAACGAATCATATCACTTTCAGGGGGCGGTAGTCCGTACTTCCTCAAATAAAATTATCACGTTTACCTATAATGGAAACCATAAAGGTATGGTATAAAAGGAAAATACAGAAGAATAAAAGAAACATAAACATAATATATACCATATATAAATATAGTTCCATCATAATGGCCACCATGAGAGGTGGTAGGAGGTAATTTAACAATCATCGTTTCGTGTGGCGTTAGTTTTCCATCCACAGAAACATTATGTTTTTCATCCATTAGATGGATGTGTGTGTAAGTGTAGTTCTAATAATTCTCATATAAACATTATAGTATATTTATTATTCTGTATATGTTAAAAAATAAGGTAATAAAAAGAGTTTGGGGTCAGAGAAGTAAAATAAAAGAAAACAATTTAAGAGAAACCATTACCTTTAATTTGGGTAACTCCCTTTGGTTTGAACCAAATGACTTCTTGAAGTGCCTTATGACTAAGTTAAGTCTTATAGGTATAATAGAGGGATGCTGGGAGCTTAATTGGGCAGAGTTTGGACAAGAAAAAAGGCTTTAGAGGTGTCAGAAATTAGTTAGAAGTGGTCTCCTTTTATAAGGTAGAGGAGGGGCTCTTTTGGATAGCGTGAAAAGATTATTTTATAATATAATGATATTCGGTTTTTAAATGTCCAAAAATCATTAAAGTAGAAGATAAGATGACTCTTAGTCAAAATAATATCATCAAATAGGAATTGGACAGGTTTTGGATAATATTTTAATCATTATAATCTTATTTATTTAAATCATTTATTATTAAGGTAAATACTGCATCATTATGGTGTCATAAATAATTTAATTTATTTAATATCTAAAAATTATAAAAAAAATATGATTTATGAAATATTTTTATATTTATAAGGAATATTTATTGTAGAAAATATAACTTATATAACACCATATAAAAATTAATTTACAAAAGATATTTGTTTAAGTCATTTTTGCATTTACTTTAAATTAATTAATCTAAAGTGTCCTTATCATTCATAAGTGGCTCCATGGGGTCCCAAAATCAACCCAAGGATGCCCATGGTCTTCCATTACTCATCCAATAAGTTTAGGAAAATTGTTAAGGTAATTTCTAATTATTACAATATTATTTTTACCTTGAATTTCTCTATTAACCTTTAACCGCGGTAAAAAAGTCAAAAGTTACTATTCATCAAAAAAATATTTTAATCATATTGAACCACATTTTACTTACTAATAACAACCATATATGTCAGATTTTCAAAATTCAATTCACATAAGTGGTAAAATTTCATTAAACTGAAAAGGTCAGGTTTTTAACTACTACTAAGTGGTTTCACTATTCATCAAAAATTGAAGTTTTTCAAAAAAATACCAACAATTAAGCCTAAGAAATATTTGATATTAAAAATTAAAAATTTATGTTTATTTTTTCAAATTTAAATCATATATGTGGCATTAATTAATTTATAATTAATTCCTATTGTTAAAACAATTAGCATGTTTTTAAGAAACAACAACTATCAAAAGATTGGCACTTGTTTATGTCCAAATTCAAAGTGAAATTAATTCCAATGACAAAAATTGAATTAAATGGTAAAAATATATTCTAATTACACTTAAAAAACAATAAAAAAGATAATATGACAATATAAATAAATTATATTAAAATTTAGTTTTGAATTAAAATACAATATTTTCACTATTCATTAAAAATGAACTTTATCGGAAAAATTCCAAAAATTTACACAAAGTAAATTTTGATGTCACCATTATCAAAATGAATTTTATTTGGTAAAATAAATTTTATTAAAGTGACCAAAATATATTTAAATAGGGTTCACCATTGAACAGTGGTAAATCAACCTTTTAATGTAAATTATGCTTAAAATTGGATTTATTCACATTTTAAGCCTCTAAATATTATTGGATAAATGTAAATCCATTTAACAAACATGTATAATCATATTTTAGTTTGTTTTGTTCATTCCCACCACTACAACAGCTAAGAGTTAACTACCACTTGAAATAATAATTTTATTTTATTAGTGTGCAATGTAAGATTTCCAAGAAACCCGTTGTTGCGTATTGGGTATGCTATCGAACATAGCAACCACATTAAAGTAAAATTAATATTTAATTCACAAATATTAATAAATATTAAAATTTCATATTCTTTATTTTCTTGGGATGTTACATCCTTCCCCCTTTTGGAAATTGCATCCTCGCAATTTTAAAATTGGGCTCAAAAACATCATTGAAAGTCCCATATCGGAAAAAGAGTAAATAAAACAATCACTTCAAAATAATGAAAGATATATAAAAAGGTCACTCGAGATAAACCACACTAAAATTACATGTAGGAAAACATAGATATTTAAGAGAAAACAAAATGTCAAGTTCTGATGGAGAGTGGTAGAAAACATTATCAGGAGAAAGTTAACCACAAGAAAATCACAAACTTGTGATGGGTTAAACAGTCATTGATTCCCTAGTAGTAAAAGCTGATAGAAAACATTTTTGTTTTAAGTCACTTCTCATTTAGGAATTTATTTATTATCTTAACTTAAAATATAAGGAAACATAATTACTTGTCATGTAGACTTTTATCCTTTACTAGATTTCTAACACAAACTCATATTTTCTAAAAAATGATGAGTATTCAAGATGACTTTTTCACATTAAAAGCACTATAATCTACTTAGAAATAATCACATAATCCAAAAAAGATGAACTATATATTTCCCATGTCTTTAGACCATAACCATAACCAAAATTGGTTAGTAGAAGATTATATAATCCCCAAAAAGTATAAACCTTTACAAAAAGAAAAACTGCTCTTAATCTTCAAAATTTGTCAATCAATACCCAAAGTTTAACCAAGACCATTCAATAAAAAATTGTCCATAAAATTATTCAAAGGTAATCCAAACTAATATTGAAAACCAAATCTCAGAAGAATTTAATTACATAGTCTTCCAAGATAAATCTTATCATTTATCTCCAAATAACATTAGATACTCATAAAATCTCATATTGAAAAGTAATTAACCAAATCACATATTCTCCATGATAGGTTAATCAGTTTCATAAATAAACCAAATCATCATATGTCCACAATAGAAACATATATTCTTCCAAACTAAAATTTCAACCTTGATTCCACGATTGAAATCCCATAGTATTTTATCTTCCTTAGGCATACAGTGTTTCCTCAAAAGAGAGAACTTCTTCCAGAGAAACCTTTATCACTTAATCACTAAATTATTTTTCTATACTAAGTATATCCATTTGATAAAACTTAAGTTCCAAAAATCAACTTATTCTTGTTCCATAAAAACATTTTACTAAAATAATAAGTCATACTATCCAGGGACTTCATGTAGGCTAGTGGTAGGTGATGCTCCCTTATCTCCCTTCTGTTGTGGGTTCGATTAATGTAGCCTTACCAGATGTGACCGGTTATCCCCCATCCTATGGGTTATCCTTTTATAATACTCATAAATAACCCTAACATGTTTTAACCTCAATGGTTTTCTTATACATCTCATTTTCGTCCAAATTCATTATGATCTCAACATCTTAATTGTTGAATTCTTATTTCACCACCATATGATAAAATAAAATGATCCCCAAAATGAAGAATATCATTCCTTGATCATGGTGTCCATTTGGTTTCATCGTCATCTTGTTCACGTAGGTAGAAGGTACATACATTGCAACAATGATTTAGAGATCCTTCAAAATCAATTGCTTCCTCCATCCAAATTCACCTTGTACAACATGGGTCATATGGGTGTTCATAGAAAAACAGTTTTGGAAAATAATCATGTATGACATATAATTTCAAAACATCTGATAAAACATGATTTCAATAAAATAGTCGGACCGAATTTGAGTTTAAAATTTCAATTAATAGTTCTTTTAAAAAACTATAGGTATGTGCTGAGAGACTATATTGTAAAAGAAAATTTAAATAGGTTGCGCAAGGGTCTCCTTCTTCAACACCTTTTTTTTAAATCATAATATTCTTCAAAATCTAGTGATAGGGTAAAATATTTGAAAATTCTTTGATAATATTTACCTTTCTTGAAAATATAAGAATATTGTGAAAATATAATTTATCTAAATACAACCCATGATCCACGATGATATAGAGGTATAGTGGAAGTGTTTGATATCTCAAACAACTTCTTCCAAGTGAGTGGTATGCAATAAAAAGTTTCATAATCCTCCGAACATGATTTTGTAATAATTATCGCAATCATGTCATCAGGAATAGATAGGAATGTCGTTTGAGATCTTCCTCCTTCCATTTTTAACTGACTTTCCTTGATCTAAAAAAGTTATAAAACAAGGATTTAACTGAAATAATAGACCTAGGGACTAACCATATGTCTAATGAAAACTCATAATCCTTAATGTTGTCTAAAAAGACCTCTGATACCACCTATAAGGACCCAGCCTTAAACATTACATAATATTTAATTAAATGAATAATTTACATTGAGGACCTTTTAAGGTTTAGATTCTTAGAGAATTAGGCCATAACTATTACATAACAACTTTAATATTATATGTAGACACTACTACTCAGTATCCATTTTTTTCATAAAATAAAAAAAACTATTAAAAAGAAACATGTCTAGTTCCATATTTTAGAGAGCATTACTTTTCCTTGATCCCATACTTGACCCTATTCATCTTTAAGTCATGTGGAAAACATTTAAAAAACATGGGATGAGCATAAAAATCTTAGTAAGGGTTATAAAATGACGAAGTAAAACATTAGACCATCAATAAATAGAAATCAATGAAACTATACTTTTCAATCATAACACACCTTACGAAATCATATGATTTATGAATAAAACACACAAATAGTAAATCCTAAAGGTTACTTATGGAATCTATATCAAACTTACATTGTATCTATCATAGATAAATAGGAAGTTACACTTGGAATACCCATAATATTATATTCCCTATATCTCTTCGGGGAAACATCATATTTACCTCTGTCACGTTACCCAATGCATTGGAGAGCTATCTCAGGCTCACCCGCCCTAGGTTTATAATGAAATCACATGTATACGTAAACAATGCCCAATAACCATAACATAATCAAAACATATAACACATGTATAAAGGAAAGATAACATTTCAACATTCCAATATATCAAATCAATATATTGAAATGAATAATGTTTTATCAAATCATTTTCAAAACCACTTAAAAAGAGACTTTTGAATCAAAGTGTCACATACCACTTTGAAGCTTTTAAATGAATTATTTTTTCAAAAATTTAATGTCCATATAAATAAATACTAAAACCCATTTTGAAAACATGATCATTAATGAGAAATATATAGAAGAATAAACATTTAAAACATTTAAAATTATATTTTAGTTAAATAGTTCTTTTAACAAAAAGAGATACGTCTGAATACAAATAATTGAGGAATAACATTTAATAATAACTTTATAATATCATGAAAATAAATATATTTGTGATATAATATGTCAAAGGATAGTATATACACCATATAAGAGATAATTGGTGCTTAACAATAATTAAGTCTCAATGGAAATGTAAATTCAGATGAAATCCCTTATAAAGACGGTATCCTTAAATTAAGGATAAATAAATCACACAATTATGTGTGACAAATATAAATACACACAATATAATTGGATATTAAGTGTAAAATAATTTTAGGTCATTCACACATATTCATAGGATGACATATTCAAGAAGTAAAGGTTTAACCCAAAGAATTGAAATTGGGTTAAGAAGTTCCCTTGCAAAAATTCAAAAGCCTAGCAGCATCACTTTAAAATTTAGATAATTATTTGATGAGATAAAACTGGTATCTAATTACATGGACATAAAATTTACATTATTAAGGATATAAAAGAACATATCCCAACATAATAAGATGTAAATTAAAAGACATAACAAAAATAAGTCTTTTAAAAAGAGGAGGGTGAAAGGTTCCCTTACCGATTTGGTAACTTACAAAACATATGTCACATGAAAGAAGGACCATAAAATGTAGATTTAAATACCCATAAATGTAATTATATTACAAAAAGAGTATAATCATGGCCATTACATACACCACTCAAAGGAAATAGTGAAAAATATAACATGAATCTCACGGGAATAATAAGTGAGATAAAACCCCTTACATCGTTGTAATCAATCGAGTCGTATGACAAAAAGATAATAACCACAAAATGAATCACACAATACCATGAATATAAATAGAATCATGATAATATATATCAATGGCAGTATAAATTACACCACATGCAATAAATTAGTGGCTAAAAATATAAATCTCAAAGAATTAAATGTGAGATAAGAAATCCCCTTACCTCGTGTCCGACTTGAACCGTTTGTTCTTTAATCTCCTGAATAATACACTAAATATAATTTATACTTGCTTAAGAAACTTTTACAAGTTTATTATTCCTTTTATATCACTTATTACCATGTTATTAACATTATTTAATCATTAAGTTAATAACATTCATTTTGTCGATATTTGGTACTTGAGTAAAAAATGAACACCTTATATTTACAAGTTGTCCATGTTGCCAATAGTCCATTATATCCAGAATGATATTCATTGTTTAGATATCATATATATCATATATATTCAGTATATATATATATATATATATATATTTATAACAGTACTTATCATTTGGAGGTAAGAAATGAAATGCACCGTTCATGGAGATGGTAAGCCGTACGTACGCATGAACGCTACTTTCATTTCTATTTATTATTTTAATGGAATTAAAACATAATGATACATAGGTATATTATAATTCCAGTATAATATCATATATAATATCATTAAATCCATCCTATATAATGCCTCATAAGGCATTAACGAGTCATATCACTTTGAGGGGGTTGTAGTCCGCATTTCCTCAAATGAAATTATGGCGTTTACCTATAATGGAAACCATAAAGGTATAGTATAAAAGAAGAATACAGAAGAATAAAGAAAAAATAAACATAATATATATCATATATAAATACAGTTCCCTCATAATGGCCACCATGAGAGGTGGTATGAGGTAATTGAACAATCATCGTTTCGTGAGGCGTCAGTTTTCCCTCCAAAGAAACATTATGGTATTCATCCATTAGATGGAGGTGTGCGGAAGTGTAGTTATAATCATTATCATAACAATATCCTAGTATATAGAGGATATTGGTGTTGTTACAAAAGAAAGGAATAAAATGATTTTAGGGGTTGGAGAAGTAAAATAAAAGAAAACAATTTTAGAGAAACTGTTACCTTTTAATTTGGGTAACTCCCTTTGGTTTGAAGAAAAGGACTTCTTGAAATGGCTTCTACCTAATGTAAGGATTCTAGGTGGAAGATAGAGATGTTTAGAGCTTAATTGGGAAGAGTTTGGACGAGCTAAAAGGATTTAGTGGTGTGAGTAATTGGTTAGAAGTGGTCTCCTTTTATAAGAAAGAGGAGGGTCTCTTTAAGAAAGTGTGAAAAGATTATTATATTATATAATGATATTTGGTTTTTAAAGGTCCAAAAATCATTAAAGTAGATTATAAGATGACTCATAGTCGAAATAATATCATCCAATAGGAATTGGATAGGTTTTGGATAATATTTGAATCATTATAATGTTATTTATTATATCATTTATTAATGAGGTAAATTTACATCATTATGGTGTCGTAAATAATTTAATTTATTTTATGTCTAAAATTTATAAAAAAGATACCATGATTTATGATATCATTTTATATTTCCAATGAATATTTATATTCGAAAATATAACTTATATAACACCATATAAAAATTAGTTTACAAAGAGATATTTGTTTATGTCATTTTTACCTTTACGTTAAATTAATTAATCTAAAGTGTCATTATCATTCATAAGTGGCTCCATGAGGTCCCAAAATCGAACGAAGGATGACCATGGTTGTCCATTATTCATCATATAATGTTAGAAAAAGGGTTAAGCTATTTTTGAATTATTATAATATTATTTTTTCCTTGAATTACCCTATTTACCATTAACCGCAGTAAAAAATAGTCAGAAGTTACTATTCACAAAAAAAATTTAATCTTATTGAACAAAAATTTACTTACTAATAACAAAAATGAATGTCAGATTTCCAAAATTCAATTCACATAAGTGGTAAAATTTCATTTAATTAAGAAAGTCAGTTTTTTTAACTACTACTAAGTGGTTTCACTATTCATCAAAAATTGATGTTTTTCAGAAAAATACCAAAAATTCAGCCTAAGATATATGTGATATTCCAAATTAAAAAATGATGTCTATTTTAGAAAATTCAAAACATATAAGTGGAATTAATTAATTTTAAATTTATTCCTGTTGTTAAAACAATTAGCGTGTTTTTAAGAAATAATAACTACCAAATATTGACACTTGTTTATGTCCAAATTCAAAGTGAAATTAATTATAAAGACCAAAATTGGATTAAATGGTAAAAATATATTCTCATTACACATTAAAACCAATTAAAAATATAATCTAACCATATAAATAAATTATATTAAAATGTAGTTTTGAATTAAAATACAATATTATCACTATTCATTAAAAATTGAACTTTATCGGAAAAATTCCAGAAATTTACACAAAGTAAATTTTGATGTCCCCATTCTCAAAAAGTATTTTATTTGGTCAAGTAAATTTTATTACAGTGACCATATCATATTTAAAGAGGGTTCACCATTAAAAGGCGGTAAATCGACCTTTTAATGTAAATTATGCTTAAAATTAGATTTATTCACATTTTAAGCCTATATCATTTATTGGATAAATGTAAATACATTTAAAAAACATGTATAATCATATTGTAGTTAGTTTTTTTCATTCCCGCCAATATAACATCTAAGCGTTAACTACCATTTAAAATAATAATATTATATTATTATTGTGCAATGTATGTTTTCCAAGAAACATGTTGTTGCTTATTGGGTACGCTATCGAACATAGAAGCCCCTTTAAAGTAAAATTAATATTTAATTAAAAAATATTAATAAATATGAAAATTTCATATTCATTATTTTCCTGGGATGTTACATCCTTCCCCCCTTTTAGAAATTTCATCCTCGCAATTTTAAAATTGGGCACGGAAACATCATTGAAAGTTCCACATCGGAAAAAGAGTCAATAAAACTATCACTTTAAAATAAAGAAAAATATATAAAAAGGCCACTCGAGACAACCCATACTAGGATTATATGTAGGAAAACATGGATATGGAAGAGAAAACAAACCGTCAAGTTCTGATAGAGAGTGGTGGAAAACATGATTTGGAGAAAGTTAACCACCAGAAAATCACAAACGTGTGATGGGTTAAACAATCATTGAATCCCCAGTAAGAAAAATTAACAAAAAACATTTTTGTTTTAAGTTACTTTCCATTGAGGAATTAATTTATGATCTTAACTAAAAATAAAAGAAACATAATTACTTGTCAGGTAGAATTTCAACCTTTTCTAGATTTATAACACAAAATCATATTTTATCAAAATGATGAGTATTCAGGATGACTTTTTCACATTAAAAGAGCTATAATCTATTTCGAGAGAATCGCATAATCCACAATAGATGAAAAATATATTTCTCATGTCTTTAGACCATAACCAAAACCAAAATTGGTTAGTAGAAGATCAGATAATCCCCAAAATGTATAATCCTTTACAAAAAGAAAAATTGCTCTTAATCTCCAAAATTTGTCAAACAATACCCAAAGTAAAACCAAGACCATTGAATAATCAATTGTCCATAAAATTATTCAAAGGTAATCCAAACTAATATTGAAACCCAAATATCATAAGGATTTAATTACATAGTCTTCCCAGATAAATATTATCATTTATCTCCAAATAACATCAGTTACTCATAAAATCTAATATTAAAAATTAATAACCTAATCACATACTCTCCATGATAGGTTAATCAGTTTCATAAATAAACCAAATCATTATATGTACATAATAAAAACATTGATTCTTCTAAACTAAAATTTCAACCATTATTCTAGAATTGAAATCCCATAGTATTCTATCTTCCTTAGGCATATAGTGTTTCCTCAAAAGAGAGAATGTCTTCAACAACAACCTTTATCACTTAATCACTAAATCATTTTTCTATACTAAGTATATCCATTTTATACAACATAAGATCCAAAAATCAACTTATTCTTATTCCATAATCTATTTTTACTAAAATAATAATTCATAATAACAAGGGACTTCAAGTAGGATAGTGGTAGGCGATGTGCCCTTGTCGCCCTTCGGTTGTGGGTTCGATTCCTTCGGCCTTACTATATGTGATGGGTTGTCACCCATCCTATGGGTTGTCCTTTTATAAAACTAAAAAATAAACCTAAAATATTTTAACATCAATGGTTTCCTTATACCTCTAATTTTCATCCAAATTGATTATGATCTCAACATCTTAATTCTTGAAGTCTTATTTCACCACCATATGATAAAATAAAACAATCCCCATAATGAAGAACATCATACCCTTATCTTGGTGTCCATTTGGTTTCATCGTCATCTTGTTCATGTAGGTAGAAGGTTGATGCATTCCAACAATGATTTATAGATCCTTCAATATCATTTTATTTTTCCATTCAAATACACATTGTAAAAAATGGGTCATATGGGTGTTCACAGAAAAATAGTTTTTGAAAATAATCATGTATGACATATAATTTCAAAACATCTGATAAAACATGATTTCTATAAAATAGTCGGACCGAATTTGGGTTGAAACTTTCAATTAATTGTCCTTTTAAAATACCATAGGTATGTTCTGAGAGACTATACTATAAAAGAAAATATAAATAGGTTGTGCAAGGATCTCCTTCTTCAACACCTTTTTTGAAAATCATAATATGCTTCAAAATCTTGTGATAAGGTAAAATATTTGAAAATGCCTTGATAATATTTACCTTTCTTTAAAATATGAGAATATTGTGAAAATAGGATTTGTCTAAATACAACCCATGATCCACAATGTTAACGAGGTATAGTGGAGGTGTTTGATATCTCAAACAACTTCTTTCAAGTGACTGGTATTCTAGAAAAAGTTTCACAATCATCCGAACATGACTTTGCAATAATTATTGTAATCATGTCATCAGTAAGAGATATGAATGTCGTTTGAGATCCTCCTCCTTCCATTTGTAACTGACAATCCATGATCTGAAAAAGTTATGAAACAAGGATTTAACTAAAATAATATACATAGGGACTAACCATGTGCCTAAAGAAAACTCATAATCCCTAAAGTTTTCTAAACCGACCTCTGATACCAACTATAAGGACCTGACCTTAAACATTACATAATATTGAATTAAATGAATAATTCACATTGAGTATCTTTTCAGGTTTAGAGTTTTAGATAATTAGGACATAACTATTACATAACAACTTTAATATTATATGTAGACACTACTACTCAGTATCCTTTTTTCATAAAATAAAAAAACTCTTAAAAAGAAACATGTCTATGTCCATATTTTAGACAACATTAATTTTCCTTGATCCCATTCTTGACCCTATTCATCTTTAAGTCCCATGGAAAACATTTCAAAAACATGGGATGAGAATAAAAAGCTCAGTAAGGGTTATAAAGTAAAGAAGGAAAACATTATCCAATAAATAAATACAAATCAACGAAACTATACTTTTCAATCATAACATACCTTATGAAATCATATGATTTATGAATAAAACACACAAATCATAAATCATAAAGGCTACTTATTGCATCCATATCAAATATACATTGTAGCTATCACAACTACATATGGAGTTACACTTGGAATTCCCGTCATAGTATATTCCCTAAATCTATTAGGAGAAACATCATGTTTACCTTCATCACATTACCCAATGCATTGGAGAGCTATCTCAGGCTCACCCACCCAAGGTTTATCATGGAACCACAGATATATGTAAAAAATTCCCAATAACCATAACATAATCATAACATATAACACATGTATGAAGGAAAGATAATATTTCCATATTCCAATATATCAAACAATGATATTGAAATAACAAATGTTTTATCAAATCATTTTCAAAACCATTTAAAAAGTGATGTTTGAATCAAAGTGTCACATACCACTTCGAAGATTTTAAATGAATTATCATTTGAAAACATTAATGTCAATATAAATTAATACTAAAACCCATTTTGAATACATGGACATTAATGAAAAATATTTATAAGAATAAACCTTTAAAACATTTAAAGTGATATTTTAGTTAAAGAGTTCTTTTAACAAATAGAGAGATGCTTGAATACAAATAATTGAGGAATAAAATTTAATTAGAACTTTATAATATCATTAAAATAAAGGGATTAATGATATTATATTTCAAAGGACAGTATATACACCATATAAGAGATAATTGGTGCATAACAACAATGAAGTCTCAATGGAAATGTAAATTGAGATGAAATCCCTTATAAAGACTGTATCCTTAAATTAAGGATAAATCAATCACATAATTATGTGTGAAAAATATAAATACACCAAATATATTTGTATATTTAGTATGAAACAATTATATGTCATTCAAACATATTCATAGGATGACATATTCAAGAAGTAAAGGTTTAATCTAAAGAATTGAAATTGGTTTAAGAAGTTCCCTTGAAAAAATTCAAAAGCCAAACAACATCACTTTAAAATTCAGAAAATGAGTTGATGAGATAAAAAGGGTATCTCATAACTTGGAAATAAAATTTAAATAAATAAGGATATACAAGAACATATCCCAACATAATAAGATGTAAATTAAAATACATAACAAGCAGAAGTCTTTTAAAAAGAGGAGGGTGAAAGGTTCCCCGACCGATTTGGTAACTTACAAAACATAAGCCACATGAAAGAAGGACCATAAAATATATATGTAAATACCCATTAATGAAATTATATTACAAAAAGAGTAGAATAATTTGAATTACATACACCACTCAAAGGAAATAGTGACAAATATAGCATGAATCTCACGGGAATAAAAAGTGAGACAAAAACCCATTACCTCGTTGTAATCAATCGAGTCATATGAAAAAAAGATAAAAACCACCAAATGAATCACAAAATACCATGAATATAAATAGAATCATTATAGTATATATCAAGGTCAGAATACATTACACCACATGAAATAAATAAGTGGCGAACAATGGAAATCTCTCGAAATTAAAAGTGAGTTAAGAAATCCCCTTACCTCATGTCCGACTTGACCCGTTCGTTCTTTAATCTCCTGAATAATAAACTAAAGTTAATTTCTATTTTCTAAATAACCTTTTACAAGTTTATTATTCCTTTTATATCACTTACTACAATGTTATAAACATTATGTAATCATTTAAGTTAACAACGTTCATTTTGTCGATATTTGGTACTTGAGTAAAAAATGAACACCTTATATTTAAAAGTTACCCATGTTGTCAATAGTCCATTATATCCAAAATTATATTAATTATTTAGATATAATATATATAATATATATCCAGTATATATATATTTATTTATTTATAACAGTACAAATCATTTGGAGGTAAGAAATGAAATGCACTGTTCATGGAGACAGTAAGTCGTACGTACGCATGAACGCTAATTTCATTTATATTTAATATTTTAATGGAATTAAAACATAATGATACATAGGTATATTATAATTCCAGTATAATATCATATATAATATCATTAAATCTATCCTATATACATCCCACATAAGGCATTAATGAGTCATATCACTTTGAGGGGGCGGTAGTCCACACTTCCTCAAATGAAATTATCGCGTTTACCTATAATAGAAACCATAAAGGTATAGTATAAAAGGAAAATAAAGAAGAATTAAGAAAACATAAACATAATATATATCATATATAAATACAGTTCCCTCATAATGGACACCATGAGAGGCGGTAGGAGGTAATTGAACAATCATCATTTTGTGGGGCGTTAGTTTTCCATCCACAGAAACATTATGTTCTTCAGCCATTAGATAGAGGTGTGTGTAAGTGTAGTCAGAATCATTATCATTAAAACATCCTAGTATATTGAGTATATTTTTTTTTGTTACAAAATAAAGTAAGAAAAATATTTTAGGGGTTGGAGAAGTAAAATAAAAGAAAACAATTTAAGAGAAATTGTTACCTTTAATTTTGGTAACTCCCTTTGGTTTGAACCAAAAGAATTATTGAAGTGCCTTATGCCTAAGGTAAGGCTTCTAGGTGGAATATAGGGATTTTGGGAGAATAATTGGGCAGAGGTTGGACGAGAAAAAAGGCTTTAGAGGTGTGGGGAATTGGTTAGAAGTGGTCTCCTTTTATAAGGGAGAGGAGGGGCTCTTTAGGAAAGTGTGAAAATATTATTTTATTATATAATTATATTTGGTTTCTAAAGGTCAAAAAATTATTAAAGTAGAATCTATGATGACTCATAGTAGAAGTAATATCATTTAATAGGAATTGGGTAGGTTTTGGACAATATTTTAATCATTATAAGCTTATTTATTTAAATCATTTATTAATGAGTTAAATACTGCATCATTATGGTGTCATAAATATATTAATTTATTTCATGTCTAAAAATTATAAAAAAAGTACCACAATATAGGAAATATTTTTATATTTCCAATGAATATTTATAGGGTAAAATATAACTTAAATAACACCATATAAAAAATTAATTTTCAAAGAGATAATTTTTTATGTCATTTTTTCCTTTACTTTAAATTAATTAATCTAAAGTGTCATTATCATTCATACGTGGCTCCATGGGGTCCTAAAATAGACCCAAGGATTCCCATGGTCGGAAATTACTCATAAAATAAGGTTAGTAGTAGTGTTAAGGTAATTTTGAATTATTATAATACTATTTTTACATTGAATTACCCTATTTACCTTTAACCGCGGTAAAAAAAGTCAAAAGTTACTATTAACCAAAAAATATTTTAATCTTATTGAACCAAATTTTACTTACTAACAACAACCTTGTATGTTTTATTTTTTAAAATCAATTCACCTATGTGGTAAATTTTCATTTAATTGAAAATGTCAGTTTTTTAACTACTACTAAGTGGTTTCACTATTCATCAAAAATTGATGTTTTTTAGAAAAATACCAAAAATTCAGCCTAAGATATATTTGATATTCCAAAATATAAAATGATATCTATTTTTCCAAATTCAAAACATAGAATTGGAATTAATTAATTTAAAATTAACTCATGTTGTTAAAACAATTAGCGTGTTTTTAAGAAACAATAACTATCAAAAGATTAACAGTTGTTTATGTCCAAATTCAAAGTGAAAATAATTCCAATGACCAATATTGGATTAAATTGTAAAAATATATTATAATTAAACTTTAAAAACAATTAAAAAGTTAATATAAACAAATAAATAAATTAGATTAAAATGGTGTTTTGAATTAAAATACAATATTTTCACTACTCATTAAAAAATGAACTTTATCGAAAAAATTCCAAAAATATACACAAATTAAATTTTGATGTCCCCATTCTCAAAAATAATTTTATTTGGTAAAATAAATTTTATTAATGTGACCAAAATATATTTAAAGAGGGTTCACCATTAAAGGCGGTAAATTGACCTTTTAATGTAAATTATGCTTAAAATTGGATTTGTTCACATTTTAAGCCTCTAACTTTTATTGGATAAATGTAAATACAATTAAAAAACATGTATAATCATATTTTAGATAGTTCTGTTCATTCCTACCAATACAACGGATAAGAGTTAACTACCATTTAAAATAATAATATTAATTTATTAGTGTGCAATGTATGATTTCTAAGAAACCCATGGTTGCGTATTGGGCACACTATCGAACATAGAAACCCATTTAAAGTAAAATTAATATTTAGTTCACAAATATTAATAAATATGAGAATTCCATATTCTTTATTTTCCTGGGATGTTACATCCTTCCTCCCTTTTGAAAATTTCGTCCTCGCAATTTTAAAATTGGGCTTGGAAACATCATTGAAAGTCCAACATCGGAAAAAGAGTCAATAAAACTATCACATTAAAATAAAGAAAGTTATATAAAAATGTCACCCAATAAAACCCAAACTAGGATTACATATAGTAAAACATGGATATGGAAGAGAAAAAAACCCATCAAGTTCTAATGGAGAGTGGTAGAAAACATGATTAGGAGAATGTTAACCACAAGAAAATCACGAACTCGTGATGGGTTAAATAGTCATTGATTCCCCAGTAGGAAAAGTTAACAGAAAACATTTTTGTTTTAAGTTAATTTTCATTGAGGAATTTATCAATTATCTTAACTAAAAATATAAGGAAAAATAATTACTTATCATGTAGACTTTCATCCTTTACTAAATTTCTAACACAAACTCATATTTTCTCCAAATGATGAGTATTAAGGATGAATTTTTCACATTAAAAGCACTATAATCTACTTCGAGAGAATCAAATAATCCAAAAAAGATGAAATTTATATTTCCCATGTCTTTAGACCTTAACCAAAAACAAAATATGTTAGTAGAAGATCAGATAATCCCCAAAAAGTATAATCCTTTACAAAAGGAAAAGCTGCTCTTAATCTCTAAAATTTGTCAAACAATACCCAAAGTTTAACCAAGACCATAAAATAAACAATTGTCCATAAAATTCGTCAAGGGTAATCCAAAATAATATTGAAACCCAAATCTCATAAGGATTTAATTATATAGTCTTCCAAGATAAATCTTATCATTTATCTCCAAATAACATCGGTTACTCATAAAATCTCATATTGAAAATTAATTAACCTAATCACATATTCTGCATGATAGGTTAATCTGTTTCATAAATAAACCAAATAATCATATGTCTACAATAAAAACATAGGTTCTTCTAAAATAAAATTTCAACCATTATTCCACAATTGAAATCCCATAGTATTCTATCTTCCTTATGCATATATTGTTTCCTCAAAAGAGATAACGTCTTCCACAACAACCTTTATCACTTAATCACAAAATCATTTTTCTATACTAAGTATATCCATTTGATAAAACATAAGTTCCAAAAATCAAATTATTCTTGTTCCATAAAAACATTTTACTAAAATAATAAGTCATACTAACCAGGTACTTCAAGTAGGCTAGTGGTAGGTGATGCGCCCTTGTCACCCTTCAGTTGTGGGTTCGATTCCTGCGGACTTACTAGATGTGACGAGTTATCACCCATCCTATGGGTTGTACTTTTATAAAACATAATAATAACCCTAAAATGTTTTAACCTAAATGGTTTCCTTATACCTCTAATTTTCATCCAAATTCATTATGATCTCAACATCTTAAAACATGAAGTCTTATTTCACCACTATGTGTTAAAATAAAATGATCCCCAAAATTAAGAACATCATACCTTTATCATGGTGTCCATTTGGTTTCATCGTCATCTTGTTCATGTAGATAAAAGGACCATGCATTGAAAAAATGATTTATAGATCCTTGAAAATCATTTTCTTCCTCCATCCAAATACACCTTGTACAACATGGGTCATATGGGTGTTCATAGAAATACAGTTTTGGAAAATAATCATGTATGACATATAATTTCAAAACATCTGATAAAACATGATTAGTATAAAATAGTTGGACCGAATTTGAGTTGAAACATTCAATTAATAGTAATTTTAAAATACCATAGGTATGTGCTGAGAGACTATATTTTAAAAGAAAATATAAATAGGTTGCACAAGGGTCTCCTTCTTCATCACCTTTTTTTTAAATCATAATATTCTTCAAAATCTTGTGATAAGGTAAAATATTTGAAAATGCCTTGATAATATTTACCTTTCTTGAAAATATGAGAATATTGTGAAAATAGGATTTTTCTAAATACAAACCATGATCCACGATGATTATGAGGTATAGTGGAGGTGTTTTATATCTCAAACAACTTCTTTTAAGTGAGTGGTATGATAGAAAAAGTTTCACAATCATCCGAACATGACATTACAATAATTATTGCAAGCATGTAATCGGGAAGAGATAGGAATGCCTTTTGAGATCCTCCCCATTCAATTTTTAACTGACATTCCTTGATCTGAAAAAGTTATAAAACAATTATTTAACTGAAATAATAGACGTAGGGGCTAACCATGTGTCTAACTAAAACTCATAATCCCTAAAGTTGTCTAAACCGACCTCTGATACCAACTATAAGGACCAGGCCATAAACATTACATAATATTGAATTAAATGAATAATTCACATTGGGGATATTTTCAGGTTTATAGTTTTAGAGAATTAGGCCCTAAATATTACATAACAACTTGAATATTAATTGTAGAAAATACTACTTAGTATCCATTTTTGTTATAAAAAAACTCTTAAAAAGAAACACGTCTAGTTCCATATTTAAGATAACATTACTCTTCCTTGATCCCATCCTTGACCCTATTCATATTTAAGTCCTGTGGAAAACATTTCAAAAACATGGGATGAGCATAAAAAGCTCTGTAAGTGTTATAAAATAAGTAATAATAACATTATCCAATCAATAAATACAAATCAATGAAACTATACTTTTCAATCATAACATACCTTACAAAATCATAAGATTTAGGAATAAAACACACAAATCATAAATCATAACGGTTACTTATGGAAACCATATCAAACTTAAATTGTATCTATCACAGCTAAAAAGGGAGTTACACTTGGAATATCAGTCATAGTATATTCCAAAAATCTCTTAGTAAAAACATCACATTTACCTCTATCATGATACCCAATGCATTGGAGAGCTATCTCGGTTTCACCCGCCCTAGGTTTATCACGGAGCCACCAGTATACGTAAACAATGCCCATTAACCATAACGTATTCATATCATATAACACATGTATAAAGGAAAGATATCAATTTCACATTCCATTATATCAAATAATGATATTGAGATAAATAATGTTTTATCAAATCATTTTCAAAACCATTTAAAAAGTGATTTTTGAATCAAAGTGTCCCATACCAATTAAAATCTTTTAAATGAATTATCATTTAGAAACATTAATGTCCATATAAATAAATCATAAAACCCATTTTTAAAACATATACATTAATGAGAAATATTTTGAAGAATAAAACTTTAAAACATTTAAAATTATATTTTAGTTAAAGAGTTCTTTCAACAAAAAGAGAGACGCTTGAATACAAATAATTGAGGAAAAATATTTAATCAGAACATTATAATATCATGAAAATAAAGTGATTAGTGATATAATATGTAAAAGTATAGTATATACATCATATAAGAGAGAATTGGTGTATAATTACAGTGAAGTCTCATTGGAAATATAAATTGAGATGAAATCCCTTATAAAGACGGTATCCTTAAATTAACGATAAATCAATCACATAATTATACATGAAAAATATAAATACACCCAATATAAGTGGATATTAAGTGTAAAACAATTATTGGTCATTCACACATATTCATAGGATGACATATTCAAGAAGTAAAGGTTTAACCCAAAGAATTCAAATTGGGCTAAGAAGTTCCCTTGCAAAAAATCAAAAGCCTAACGACATCACTTTAAAATTCAGAAAATGAGTTGATGAGATAAAAAGGGTATCTAATCACTTGTACATATAAATTACATCAATTAGTATATAGAAAAACATTTCCCTACATAATAATATGTAAATTAAAATACATAACAAAAAAGAAGTCTTTTAAAAAGAGGAGGGTGAAAGGTTCCCTTACCGATTTGGTATCTTACAAAACATATGACACAAAAAAGAAGAACCATAAAATGTATATGTAAATAGACATAAATGAAATTATATTAAACAATGAGTATAATCATGGGAATTACCTACACCACTCAAAGGAAACAGTGACAAATATAGCATGAATCTCATGAGAATAAAAAGTGAGATAAAACCCCCTTACCTCGTTGTAATCAATCGAGTCGTATGAAAAAAAGATAATAACCACCAAATGAATCACACAATACCATGAATATAAAGATAATAATTATAATATATATAAATGGTAGTATACATTACACCACATGCAATAAATAAGTGGAAAAAATGGAAATCTCACGAAATTAAAAGTGAGATAAGAAATCACCTTACCTCATGTCCGACTTGACCCGTTCATTATTTAATCTTCTGAATAATAAAACAAAGTTAATTTATACTAGATTAAGAACCTTTTAAATATTTATTATTCATTTTATATCAGTTATTATTATGTTATAAACATTTTGTAATCATTTAAGTTAATAACATTCGTTTTGTCGATATTTAGTACTTGAGTCAAAAATGAACACCTTATATTTACAAGTTGTCCATGTTTTAAATAGTCCATTATATCTAGAGTGATATTAACTATTTAGATATCATATATATAATATATATCCAGTATATATATATATATATATATAACAGTACATATCCTTTGGGGGTAAGAAATGAAATGCACCGTTCATGAAGACGGTAAGCTGTACGTACGCATAAATGCTACTTTCATTTCTATTTCATATTTTAATGGAATTAAAACATAATTATAAATAGGTATATTATAATTAGAGTATAATATCATATAAAATATCATTAAATCCATCCTATATACATCCCACATAAGTCATTAACAAGTAATATCACTTTGAGGGGGCGGTAGTCCTTACTTCCTCAAATGAAATTATCGTGTTTACCTATAATGGAAACCATAAAGGTATGGAATAAAAGGAAAATACAGAAGCATAAAGAAAACATAAACATAATATATATCATATATTAATACAGTTCCCTCATAATTTCCACCATGAGAGGTGGTAGGAGGTAATTGAACAATCATCGTTTTGTGAGACGTTAGTTTTCCATCCACCGGAACATTATGTTCTTCATCCATTAGATGGAGGTGAGTGTAAGTGTCATTTGGATCATTCTCATAAAAACATTCCAGTATATTGAGGATACTAGTTTTGTTACAAAATAAAGTAATAAAATGAGTTTAGGGGTTGGAGAAGTAAAATAAACGAAAACAATTTAAGAGAAACTATTACTTTTAATTTATGTAACTCCCTTTGGTTTGAACCAAAGGACTTCATGAAGTGCCTTCTCCATAAGATAAGGCTTCTAGGTGGAACAAAGGGATATTGGGAGCTTAATTGGGTAGAGTTTGGATGAGCCAAAAGGCTTGAGAGGTGTGAGAAATTGGTTAGAAGTGGTCTCCTTTTATAAGGGAGGGGATGGCCTCTTTAGGAAAGTGTTAAAAGATTATTTTATTATATAATGATATTCGGTTTTTAAAGTTCTAAAAATCATTAAATTAGTAGATAAGATGAGTAATAGTATAAATAATATCATCTAATATGAATTGGGAAGGTTTTGAATAATATTTTAGTCATTATAAACTTATTTATTTAAATCATTTATTAATGAGGTAAATAATGCATCACTATGGTGTCATAAATAATTTAATTTATTTTAAGTCTAAAAATTATAAAAAAATACCACGATGTAGGAAATCTTTTTATATTTCCAATTAATTTTTATAGTAAAAATTAAAATTATATAAAACCATATAATAATTAATTTACAAAGAGATATTTGTTTATTTCATTTTTGCCTTTACTTTAAATTAATTAATCTAAAGTGTCATTATCATTCATAAGTGGCTCCAGGGGGTCCCAAAATCGACCCAAGGATGACCATGGTCGGAAATTACTCATAAAATAAGGTTAGGACAAGTGTTAATGTAATTTTGAATTATTATAATAGTATTTTTACCTTGAATTACCCTATTTACCATTAACCGCGGTAAAAAATGTCAAAAGTAACCATTCACCCAAAAAATATTTTAATCTTATTGAACCAAATTTTACTTACTAATAACAACCATGTATGTCATATTTTCTAAATTAAATTCATAGAAGTGGTTAAAGTTCATTTAATTGAAAAATTCAGTTTTTTTAACTACTACTAAGTGGTTTCACTATTCATAAAAAATTGACGTTTTTTTAGAAAAATACCAAAAATTCAGCCTAAGATATATTTGATATTCCAAATTCAAAAATTATTCCTATTTTACCAAATTCAAAACATAGAATTGGCATTAATTAATTTAAAATTAATTCCCATTGTTAAAACAACTAGCGTGTTTTTAAGAAACAATAACTATCAAAAGATTGATACTTGTTTACATCCAAATTCAAAGTGAACATAATTCCAATGACCAACATTGGATTAAATAGTAAAAATATATTCTAATTAAACTTTAAAACAAATTATAAAGATAATATAACCATATAAATAAGTTATATTAAAATTTAGTTTTGAATTAAAATACATTATTTTCACTATTCATTAAAAAAAGAACTTTAACAGAAAAATTCCAAAAAATTTACACAATGTAAATTTTGATGTCCCAATTCTCAAAAATAATTTTATTTGGTTAAATAAATTGTATTAAAGTGACCAAAATATATTCAAATAGGTTTCACCATTAAAAGGCAGTAAATCAACCTTTTAATGTAAATTATGCTTAAAATTGGATTTATTCACATTTTAAGCCTCTAACTTTTATTGGATAAATGTATATACATTTAACAAATATTTATAATAATATTTTAGTTAGTTTTTTTTATTTTCGCCAATACAACATCTAAGAGTTAACTATCATTTAAAATGATAATATTATATTATTAGTGTGCAACCTAAGATTTCCAAGAAACCCATTGTTGTGTATTGGGTACACTATCGAACATAGAAACCCTTTAAAGTAAAATTAATATCTAATTCAAAAATATTAATAAATATGAAAATATCATATTCGTTATTTTCCTGGGATGTTACATGACACCATACAATGTGAAATTGGGAATGATTTTTCCACTAACGATGTGGAATAAAATGGAAAAAAGAAAATATACATATCAAAAGAAACTCCACTGGAAGTAAACTACCAAATGTTAAAGAGGAAAAAAAGCCCAAAATATTGAAACTAAAGAACCAAAATGGGGAAAACAACCCAAGTCCCTAAGGACATAACTCTCTAAGTCAAAGGTTCAATAGCTAAATCCACCTCCAACAGATCATTTACCTTGCTCGAACCTGGAAGGAGATAATATAAAAAAACCTAAAGGATCAAGTAAGGTGTGATCCAAATCTCAGTAGTATTTCACCGAAGATTCCATAACAGACTATAATAACAAATTTACCATGTAAAGTGCTTTAAATATAAAATAAGTAGGTTTTTCATTAATAAATCATTTTAAAAAATCACGCTTTACGTTTCAAAGATGAAAATACATTTTTCAATTCATTATTCACATTTCAAAAGATGGAAATAAATTTCCAATGATGGAATTTACTTGTAATCAAATGGTGCCTTACACAAATTTAACTTTTCAAAAACGGATTAAATAAACAATTTTATATAAAATAGTTTATATAAATTCATAAGGAATGTAAAATAGTTTACAACAATGGAATATATATATTTAAAACAATAAAAAAGCGAGCAACAAGGTCATGTTCCAAATCAGTACGATAGTTCCAAGCTATATGGACCCATCACTATGAATGTGGAAAAGTATGTATATAAATCTCTTTATACCAGGCCAAGTGGACTAACCACAATCTCCTAAGGTATGGGATGTGATGATATTATGTTTTAGAACATTGTAGAATCACAATGTGTTATCCAAATAGCTCAACAACTATCTAATCCTTGCATGTTCTCAAGTAAAAGTTAATGATGAGAAATTTATTTGAAGACTTCTTAAAAACTATTCATCCCATTATTCATTTCAAATATGATAATTGTCTATTTAAAATCCATAAATAATTATTAATAAAAAATATACCTTTTCACAAAGATTAAACCACTAGTTTTCCATCAATAACCATTTTTAAGACATTTTTTTCACAAATACAAATTTTAAATTAAATCACCATGAAATTTGACAATCCAATTTTACCATTAAAATAATAAAATTAATTTTCAAACAAATTTGTTTGATTTCATAACAGACATACAATTCAATGAAATTGGGGTATTCCATGATTTTTTTCATCAACACCATTTTCTTAATTAAATTAAATAATTTAATTGAATAATTTTCCATCAAAACTAAAATTTTAATTTAATGATTTAAATTAAAAAATTCCATAAACACACCGCAATTCAATGAAATTAGGGGTTTTTCAATTTCATGCCAAAAACCAAGGCTTCCAAAAACCCTAATTCAAAAGAATTGGTTTATTATCTAATAAAATAATTTAAATCCTTTTTATCAAAATTAAACAATTGATGTTAATTCAAAACAATTTGAATTAAATAAAGAAAATTAGGGTTAATGAAAATTAGGCATCGTAACATAACCACCTTCCTCGGAGTAACTAGATCTCTAAGAATCATACCCAAATCGAGATATCAGAATAAGTACAACAAAAACAGGATCTAAGGAAATTAGGATCAAAACCTAGTGAGAAAGAGAGAAGATCATGGGAAACGAGATCTCGAAACGAGATCTTCAAGAAATTTAGGGAGACTATATCTCGAATCTATTTAGGGTTTATAACCCCAAAATTGTTCTTTTATATCCACAATTAAACACAAGGATCCACAAAACCCTAATGAGAAAGAGAGTGATCATTGGAGATGAAGAATGGAACGAGGAAACTAAACACGAGAAGATCAAATGGCCTTCTTATAGATTTTCATCGCTTCTAAGAAGTATATTTTGGGCTAAGAATCATATTTTGGAGCTCTGAGGAAGGGAGAAACTCTCTTGGGATGAAAGAGGTACATCAATGACCTAAAAAAGAGGGTTTGGAAAATTTTAACTAAAATTTGGACTAAGTTAAAACTCATTCGTAGAGTTTATTATGAAAAGTAACACAATTTAGTTAAACTGTTCACAAGTAATGCACCAGTTATAAATGGGTTTCATTCTATATATTGAAATGGAACACATATTTTTAAACTGTTCCCAACCCGTGTGAAGCCCACTATCCAATTTTGGTCATTTTTCTATAGTAGGGTGCACGATTTGGAATACCATGCTCCAGCCATGCACAAAGCATGAAATAGCCCATTAGACTACAGAAAAAATTAAAATTTCACCCAAAGAAACTCCAAATGAAACCCATCTAAATAAATCTCAAAAGGAGGGGTTTATAAGTACCTAAAAACAAAAACAAGATGTTACATCCTCCCCACCATAGAAACTTTCTATCCCTATAAATATTAGGACAGAGATTTGATGCCAAAAATATGATAACTCTAATATCTCATTAGTGCCTCTCTATCCCATGTCTTGTGAGAATTCGAACCATTATACCATAGCATATGAAAAAATGGTATCTTATTCCTATGAAGTACCTTGGTTTCAGAATCATCTATCATGACTTTCCATTCAATCATGGATAAATTAGGTTCTACTTCAAGATCACTCCATCTTAGAACATGAGATTCACCAGATAGATACTTTTAGAGTTGAGACACATAAAACATGTTATATATTAGCATTAGATATGGTGGAAGTACTAAATGGTAAAAATAATTCCCCACATTCTCAAAAACCATGAAAGGTCCCACAAAATGAGGAGAAAGGTTCCCTTTCCTCCCAATCCATTGGTGAAACAACTGGGGTGAAACTTTTATAACACCTGGTCACCTACAATGAACTCCAATGTTCTATGATAATGATCAGAATAAGACTTATATTGGCTATGTGACATTAAATTTTTTTGACGAATCAACTAAATATATGTTGTTGTCTCTTGCACCAAGATCGGTCAAACAAAGAAACATTTATCAATCTCCAACCAACACAATATATATTTGAATGGTCATACATAAAAGGCTTCAAAAGGATCCATAATAATCACATACTGGTAACTATTATTATAGGAAAACTAAATTAGTCCCATGTGATCATCTCATTCTCTAAAAAAGTTGGGAACACGAGAAAAAATAATATCTTCAAGAATATGTATAGCTCTTTAAGTATGGACATCTGACTCCAAATGGTATTTCATACTAAAACAGATGTGATATTCATGTGCCTTTTGAATTCATATCCAAAATTGATAATTAAAATTAATATCCCTATCTAAGTCTATATCAGATGGAACTCTATGTAAACAAATAATCTCTTTCACATTAAGATTTCAAAACTTCTCAACCTTGGCTGTATTGTGAATGCATAAGAAGTGATCTGATTTCATTACCCTATCAATCAAAACACATATCTCATTATTCATTCTCAAGGTATGTGTGAACCCAACAAAAACTTCCATAGGGATCTCATACCAATTTCAATTAGGTAATAGAAGTGGATGAAGAAAACCAAAAGGTTTCTAGAGCTCTAACTTAACCTACTGTAACATATAACAATGAGAGGAAAACTAAAAAATTCATCGTCTCATACTTGGACACCAAAATTGACGTTGCATGTCATAGAAAAACTTTGTGTACCCTGGGTACACTACCCACTGGGAACTATAACAATCCTCCATCAAAAAATTCCTTACAGAAGATGGTACCAAAAACAATTATGATGGAACAGAATGCCCTCTTTGGATAATTACTACTATGAAACTATCTCCCCACCATAAATAGGGTCTCTAATTATATATATTTCATCATCAAGTTTCTGATATTTTAGAATCAATTTGATAATAGATCATTCCTAGTGAACACTATCCAAGGAAACCTTGGCCCTTGCTTCCTGGATACAAATATGCAATTGTGCAAAGAGAGCCATCAAATTTTACTTTTCTGAAGATTCTTTCACTACATGGGTCAAAAGTTTCTTGATCATAGAATATTCTATGGAATTCCCTTTCCATGGGGTATAGGTGATGTTTACATTAAAATACTATATGTATTCCACCCAATGCCTATATCTAATATTCAAATATTTTTTAGAGAATCTATAAAGCAAGCTATTGTAGTCTGAACACATAGTAAATCATTCTCCATAAATGTAATGCCACTAATTTTTAATTGTTTGCATTATAGCTACAAGCTCAAGGTCATGGTTTGGATAACTATTATCATGTGGCATAAGTGGATGATATCCAAAATAAAATACATGATCACCCTATATAATAATGCATCCCAATCCTGGACCCCTTGAATCACAAAAGACCACATAGCCCTATCTGACCTCTAGAATAGTCGACAATAACATATTAGTAAAAAGACGTTTCATCTCAATAAAATAATTTTGAAATTTTTCATCCTAAGAAAACTGTATACCCTTTTAAGTGTTAGAATTCATCAGATAATCCAACATTGATACTTCTTTCATGAAACAATTGTAGTGTCTAGACAGACCCAATATGCCACGAATTTTGAAAAAATATTGTGGTAAATCCCATGTCATTATAGAATTAACCTTCTCATGATCAAGTAATATACCATTTTCTGACACCATGTGTCCTGATAACTTCACATCCTGAATCCATAAATCACATTTTGAAATCTTCGCATAAATTCAGTAATTTCGTAGAAAACAAAAAACAATTCTCAGATGATGCACATGATCCTCCCCAGACATAGATTAAATTAGGATTCCATCCACAAATACTACCATGAAGGTATATAGATACCCGTGTAAAATCATGTTCACAAATCCATGAAACATGTAGGAGAATTGGTTACACTAATATACATGATAAGGTACTCATAATGACCATACCTAATCTAAAATATAGTTTTCTGAATGTGATATTATTTTATCCTCAACTGATGGTAACTCAATCGATGGTTGATCGTTGAGAACCACTTCAATCCTTTAAACTAATAAAAAATATCATCAATATTTGTAAACGAATACTTATTATTTATCATAACTTGATTGAGTTTTTGATAATCAACACATAGGATAAGAGAAACGTAATCTTTATTAGCAAAGATAATTGGTGCCGCCCAAGGCTACACGATCGGGAATATGAAGCCTTTGTCTAAAAGATCATCTAATTAGGACTTATGCTCTTTAATTTCATCTAGTGACATATGGTATAAGGGAATCAAAACTAGTTGAGTACTTGTAATCAAGTCAACAACAAAATAATCCTCACTTACAAATGGAAAACCATCTAATTCAAGGGGAAACACACTGGGAAACTTGGTGACAACCAGAGGGAGATCACAACTTAAATATTACCTCTCCAAATCAATGGAAAAAACATATATTAATTTCCCCAACTCTGGATAAGAGAGTCTAACTATTCTCATCCTTGAGTCCCATTCTCATTGATAGACACGACACATACCACTAGGTGTATTGGAGGAGAATCATTGAATAAAACAATCAATTTGTGATTTATTGAAAATGATCCAATCCATCCCAAAAACAATTTCAAGAGATTTCATGTCAATAACCATAAAATTAAAGGAATTCTCAAAATATGATAGAGATAAAACACAATAGGGACTATAGAGACCATACTATCTCTTCATACCAAGGGGTTAAGTAGTATCTATTACACAAGATAAAATCTCCATATGAATAATAAGGAGATTAAAATCATGGGTTGAAATAAATAATTGAGATTCACCAATATCAAATAGAGTAGTCTCTAATGATGAAGATATATTAATGGAACCTACCAAAATCACTGGACCCATATCCAGTTCCTCTAGGAGAATCTTCCACTAAGTGAAGAAGTTTTGTTCTAGATGCTTATGGTTGCAACCCTGATGCATGTGAAGCATTTGATTTCACTATAGTTTTAAGAAGATTTTATTATCCCATTCCACTAAATGTAGTAGAATAAATATTTTTGAATAACTATAATTTCTATGAACATCTATTGGAGACACAGTTCTTGGGTGCCTCAATGAAAATATTCTTTGAATTTCATGGATTTACACAAAGGTAACCATCCAAATGACCTC
This sequence comes from Viscum album, assembly GCA_963277665.1. Classification (NCBI taxonomy): domain Eukaryota; kingdom Viridiplantae; phylum Streptophyta; class Magnoliopsida; order Santalales; family Viscaceae; genus Viscum; species Viscum album. The sequence goes on along the minus strand of OY728141.1, from coordinate 1,750,900,771 downwards.
TTCCTTGCACTAAAGAGGTCTAGGATGACCCTTATATTGTTAATTACCATGAGATATATTATGCTTATATTTTCCCTTGAATAAAATCATGCTACCAGTGGGAGAAAAATAACCTCCCAATAACCCTAACCATTAGCGCTCTATCTAACACATCATCATAGGAAGGTAAATTCAATAACAAAACATAAGAATGAATATCTGTTCGATGTCCCAACATGAACATTTGATCCTTCATCCTCTCATTTTATACTATATTATGTGTGAAATGAAAAATCTCAACAAAACAATTTGCATACTCTGTCACAGTCATGTCATCTTAATCATGGTTTAAAACCATAGTGGATTTGGCTAAAAACATCGAATCTAGATAGAACTGGTTGGTGAAATGAACCTTTAAATAATTGAACTCTAAATATTCAAGCTTCTTTTATGTCACCATCATGTCCCACCATCTTCTACTCGGACCTTCCAGCACAAAGGTGTCACTATTCACTTTTATTTTGTTAGGTGTGTCTAAAAACCCAAAAAAAACTTCATTTTGAACAACCATTCCTCAGCCCCTTGAGGATAATTTGATCCCTCAAATGATTCTGGTTTATAGTGAATGAAACCTTGAATTTTTCTTTTGAGAATTTCCCCCCAAGGCTCTAGAGATGGAGCTTGTATGAGGACTGGAGGTAGTGTCTTCCCCAGAGCTTCGATAGTGCACACAATGAACTCAACCAGGTTCGGTTCCAAAAAAGGAATTTTCTCATTGAGGATCAGTAGAATATTCCACTATGATATTATCCACACATAATCTTAGAGGAATTATGCTATAATACATTAGCAGACAATAAATAAGACACCAGAATAACACTCAAACAAGGTGATTGGAAAAATTAATCCCAACAGATAGGGCAGTAAAGATTTGGATTGCAATATATTCAAATAAAAATAGGGAAAATACTGAAACTAATCTACAAGATGTCTTTCCCTAGCCACCCAAGGCAAATTAAGGTCCATTGTAGTGAGATATGACCAGAAAATAAATTGCAACTACCTCCTATGTCCTGATAAGATTTCACAAATTCATACCGACTTCAAGAAAAACGCTCAACTTTCCTATGAAACTACTTTTTCATGAATCAGAATAGGTACATTGGTTACACAATAACTGAGTCATCCCTAACATATCCTGAAGGGAATTTCTAATCCCCATGGGTTAATGACTATCACCTCACATCATACAACATGAAAGTGGGAATGATTTTTACACTAATGATGCAGTAGTAAAAGAAAGAAGATAGTATTCATATCAAAAGAAACTACACTGGTAGTAAAGTACCAAAAGTCAAATAGGTAACAAATCCCAAATTACTTTATCTATAGTACCAAAATTTGAAAAACTTCCATCTCCCTATGGACAAGAATCACCATGTACAAGGTTCAATAGCTAAATCCACCTTCAAGAGACCCTTTTACCATACTCAAACCTAGAAGGAGACAATCTATAAACACCTTATGGAATAATTATGGTGTCAGACAAATCCCATTAGAAATTCACTATAGATTCCATAACATATTCCAATATAAAATAATCTAATTAATGTTTTTTCAATTTAAAATAAACATGTTTGTAATTTCAAAATCCTATTTTAAAAAATCATGACTTACATTTAAAATATGGAAATAAATTTATAATTTCATTGTAGAGACCTGAATCTTGAAGTACAATGACATTAAATTACTTTTGCGGAACACTTAGTACATAAAAAAAACACACACACAAGGACTGTAATAGTTTAGTGTCTTTGGAAACTCGGAATATAATCTTCTAATCATGGTGAAAGAACTTCAACATCTCCCATAAAGATCTTCCTTTTTTTATACCTAAACCCTTTCATTATATCCTGGGGAAAAGAAAATATAAAAGGGTGAGATCAAATGCTCAGTAAGGGTAGAAAAAAAGAAATATCAATCACATCATATTCATAAGAACATAACATTTTGGAAATCTTAACCTGTAAAAGAGATCATAATATCATAACATGGGATAAATCATAATAGTGAAATTTAATCCCAATAATCATAAATTAAAACATGAAACTTTGTGGCATACATACATAATCATATAGAATCATTTATTATTATTCATGACTCATTTCCAAGACTATCTTAGTGGAAAAAGTTCATTTCTGAACTGAGTTCACTCCTCGTTTCAGTCCTGTTTCACTGAACCGGTTTAACCTGCCGTTCCAGCCATGTCTATCTCATGAGATATAAAATCTTTACCCAATGTATTGGAGGGATATATAGGTCCCACCCATCTCATAATGATACCATTCTTATGTGTGCCACAAAATCATAAATCATACATCATTGCATAACCCATGTAATAAAAAAAATGTGATTCTTAAACAACATGACATCATAAAACAATTCATATAAGATAAAGGAATTCATAAAAATAATTTCATCACAACATAATAAAATCAATGTAATAATAGGGATAGAAACAGAACCCTATATTATCTTATATGGAAAATAATTTTGATAAAACACTTGAACTCCAATCTTGATGAAAATATCCTTTTTACTTGAAAAACACTTTTCCTTTCTTAACAGGTCATACAATTCTAAACTAAAAGAAGTTGATTAAAAATAAACTTCAAAACTTGTAAATTAAGATTCTTGGAAATAATTTTTTAAAAATCCATTCATGTCGTATAAGTTAAAAAAACATTCTTCTCGTACTTTTGTCGAAAAAGTCAAAAAGTACCTTGTACGAAAAATGAAAAAATATTCCTTTCATATATTTTACTAAAAACTCACCAAAGTGTAAAATTGGATTTAAACAATTGTAGGTGGATGGAAATAATATTAAATATTGAGGAAACATGGAAGTGGATGATAAAATACACCCCAGTAATTTCCAAAGTATAAACAATCTCGGATAAAAATGAGATTGTGATATTTCCCTTACCTTAGGTCCGATTTGCGTCGTAAGTATCCGAACCTCCTGTGTAATGTTTTAAATAATTTCATTGAATTATTCCATAATCATACTCATTGTTATTATATCATATATGGTTCACTTATGACTTTATATTACCCGTTCTTTTGTAAATTCCATGTTAAAGAACGTTTTGGGTAAAATCGTTTCATTTTTCGTCCGTGTTTTGACTTGAAATTATTCATATGATTACTTAGATCATGATTACATAATTCCAGAATATAAAATATGATTTATATATAATATATATTCATAATATAAATATATATAATAGATCAGAAAATGGAAACAAATACACCGTTCATGGAGACGGTAGGTCGTACGTACGCATGAACGCTGTTTTCGTTTCCTTATTTAGTTGAATGGAATTAAGTAGATGACATACATATATATACAAATAAATCCAGTATCATTATTATTTCATATATTTTATGATTACTTATTATATATACTTTATAATCATTAATGACTGGGTAACATGGATAATGAATCTTATCGTGTCGTGGAGACGGTAGTCTGTACGTACGCACGAGTGATGATATCATTCTCATGATCGTGGAATTTTATTGGAGTGTATGTATACTATTTCAGAATAAATATAACTTTACAATAATGATATATAGTTATTATGTACACCATTATACCCATCCAAGTAAGGTGGTGGTGGAAAATAGATTACACCACGGCGTGGAGACGGTATTCCGTACGTACGCACGCGCGGTGATTTCGTTTTCCGTAGGATGGATAGATAGTAAAATAGGGTTGTTTCATACTTATAATAACATATCAGTATATGAGTTATACTGATGTTATTACTTCATAATGAAACAACCTAAGAAGATGAAGTGGAAGAAGAAATAAAGTTGAAAGAATCGGTAACGGACATTACTTCTTCTTTGAAGCGCCTCTTTGAGATCTCTTTTTAGGGCACTAAAATTGGTATTTGAGGAAGACCATAACCTCTAGGATGTTTCTAGGGATGTGGAGAAGGGAATTGTGCAGGGGTTGGACGAGATTGAAGGCTCAAAGTGGTGTGAGGAAGAGAGGGACGAGGTGCCCTTTTATACGGGAGGAGAGGGGCTCCTTTGGAAATACTAAAAATATTATTTTATTATAAATCCAAATTCGGTTTTAAATAGCTCCAAATTAATTTATTTCGAATATAAGGTGGTTATGGGTCGAAATCCTCTCATACAATAGAATTTATACAGGTTTAGTTTCCTATTTTAACCTTATCATTTAGATTTAACATTAAGTTAAATAATTTTACTTTTAGCGTGTCTTCTTGTGTTCTTATACGATAAGGTTAATAAACTTACTATAACAAGCCAAATGAACCCCAAGTTGTTTATTGTTAATAAATATAACCTTATCTAAGTCATTTGGCCGAACCTTATATTTTTAAGAATAAAATAACAATTAATAATATAATATTGGTTTTAAAACCTATTTTATTTCAATTTTGACACTATTTAGTAATTGATTTTTGTGAAACTTATAACAGAATGATTAGTTCGAAAAAAGTTAATTAAATCAATACTAAAATGTCATATTAACCTATAAAATTAGACAAATTCATAAAAAGTCTCAAATTTTATTTATTTGGTATTTATAATATCAATTATTCTAATTTTTCACTATTATGGTAATTAATGCATCATCATTGTGTCATAAATAAATTAATTTATTTAATGTCTAAAAATTATAAATAAACTATCATTATGTAGGAAATCGTACTATATTTCTAATGAATATTTACAATAGAATTTTTCTTATGTATAACCCTATATTAAAAATGTTGTAGTAAATAAATTTTGATTTTAACTCTTTTAACTCTTCTTTGAATTAAATAATAATAAATGTCCTAATCTAATCCAGGTGGGCCAAAATGGTCATATTTTATTCCTAAGGTTGTTTTTGGTCGAATTAAACTTATCCAATAGAATTAGGAGATGTGTTAGGGTAATAATAATAACACTTTTTCCCATAATTACCCTATTTACTTTTAACCGTGGTAAAAAAAGTAAAAACTTACTATTCACCAAAAATTATTTTCATCTCATTGAACCACATTTTACATACTGACATCAACCGTGTCTCTCTGATTTTTGAAACTCCATTCACAGAAGCGGTAAAATTATGTTTTATGAAAAAATCATTTTTTTAATTACCACTTAGTGGTTTCACTATTCATCAAAAAATTAAAGTTTTCAAAAAAATACCAAAAATTAGGCCTAAGCTATATTTGATTTTATGAACTAAAAAATGATGTCTATTTGACCAAATTCAAAAAATATCAGTTGCATTAATTAATTTAAAAATTAATTCTCGTCGTCAAAACAAATAGGGTGTTCTTAAGAGATAATAACTATCAAAAGATTGACACTTGTTTATGTCTGGTTTAAATGTGAAATTACATCCAATGACCAACATTGTATTAAATTGTAAAAAAGTATTCTAAATATACTTTAAAACCACTCAAATTAATAATTTATCACTATTAATTATTTTGATTAAAAAAGTTATTTTTAATTAAAATTTAGTAATTTTCACTATTCATCAGAATAAGAATGATATCCAAAAAGTACCAAAATTTCACCCTAAGATAATTTTGATATTCCGAATCCAAAAATGAAGTCCATTTTGAAAAATAAAATTTACAAAATTTCAAATATTGGTTATTACAATTCATAACGGCTAGTTCATAATAATATCTCGTTTAGTGAAACTCGGTATTGCGTACTAAAAACGCTATCGAGGAAGATCGTGATTGCGTGTAATGAAAGGCAAGTCAAGGATGCATGTTGTGCAAGCTCCTTTTGGTGTAGTGTATAACACAAGACAATAATGAAATTAAAAAGAATATTTTTCATAAAATCTCAGGGTGTTACATTCTACCCCCCTTAAAATGAATTTCTCCCTTGAAATTCATCGTGGTTATAAATGGTTTACTATTCGAAAGTTTCTTTAATAGAAACCCACATCGTAAAAAGGAATACCAAAACCGATATTTAAAAAAAGTATGAAACGTAACGGTTACCCAAATAAACTAATCACTGGGTTTCCACATAGGTGAAAATATGGATATGGAAGAGAAATCTAACCATCATGTTCTGATGGAGAGTGGTAGAGAACATGGCTATGGATAATCCAGCAATCACAAAGCCATAAATTTGTGATGATCTATGGTACCATCTAATTCATCAGATATAAGAGCACTAGGACAACATTTTTGGTTTTCAAGATCATTTCCCTAAAGTTGATGAAATTGGAATTAGAAGAAATACTTTTGTTATTTTGGTATAGTCTCACCGTTGGTCGTTCTTTGGACAATTTCCACTTCATCTCTTAAAGAAATGAAGTTGAATTTTTTATTCGTGATGTGTTAGCAGATCATGTGATAGAATGATGGGTCATTCCATCTGTCTCAAACAAAAGGTTAGAAAAGTTATCAAAAAATACATAAGTCCATCTATTGTGAGATTAATCATATATGGTTCCTAAAATGGACTTATAATTCATATATCATACTGCTTAATATAATAAAACTAGTTTCTACTAAAAATGGACTTCCTGTAGGCCAGTGGTAGGTGATAAAGTCCAGTCGCACTTCGGTTGTGGGTTCGATTCCCACAGCCTTGTCCGATGCGATGGGTTGTCACCCATCCTGCAGGTTATCCTTTTTCTAAAACTACATTACTATAACATCCCATAAATAATATCAAAAAACTTCTATCCTTAAACAATACTAAATTATGTCCAACATAATCCATTCCAATCTTTAGGATTATCCAATATAATGCTGTCTAATCTCATATTATAGTGAAAATGATTACCAAAGAGTTCATAAAACTAGCATGTTAATACCATTGTTGATCCCCATATATCATGAGATATGTCTTTTTGGTCACACTCCAAACATTCAAAGGCCTTAATCATGTATTTTCTTGAAAAAAAATGATTACCCATTTATCCTTATTGAAAAAATGAATGCTGTTAAAAGATAACTCTTTCCACATACCAAAATCCTCAAAATTCTATATACTCAAACCATGATATCACTTAGTCCTTATATCAATCATGAGCTCATGTATACTGTCAAACATTTAATTTTTTCCTTATCCCTTCATTATGCTCATATCATATTTTTTCCAAAAATAGCTCAATCACTTTCCATGGTTACTGGTACCATAAAATTATTGAAAACCATAATAAACCAATACATAAATATTCCAATATTCCACGATACTATATACAACATTATTTTGGAATCCCATTACATAAACACTTAATCATTCCACCACATCGTTGTCATATTTAACATCGCCAATAGTGATCGCATGTGACTTCCCTTTGTCTTTTGCCTTAAGTGGTTGCTCATGTCGATCATCACTAACCCTTGGATTAGAGCATTTATTAGCATAATGCCCCATTTCCTTGCACTTGAAGCATTGAAGTGTTGGTGGTGCGTTCTCTGCAGTCTTTTCTTTATTCACATCATTAGAAACCCTTTTTACATTACTTCGACACTCAGCAGCTCGATGCCCTTCTTTTCCACACTTAAAACATTTTCCGGTCCCTTTAGGACAATCTCCACCATGCTTCTTTCCACACTTTGAGCATAAGGAAACATTCATATTCTTTTCACCATTATTATGAGATTTCTCCTTGAACTCCATCTTTCGTTTCTTGTCAAAACTATGAGATGGATAAGTAACACCAACTTCCATTTCTACCTTGATAGAACAATTCATAATTTATTCATAGCTACTGAAATCTCTTATAGCTAATGCCCTTCGAAGATTTGGTTTTAAGCCACTGAAGAATCGATCAACTTTACTTTCAGGTTGGATGATAAATCCTGATGCATACCTTGCAGGCCTTGTAAAATTCGCTTTGTATATACCAACAGATTCATCATCCTTTTGCTTTAGTTCAAGAAACTCCTTCTCCATCTTTTTTCGAAGAATACGAGGGAAGTACTTAATGAAAAATAAGTTCTTGAAATCGTCCCATTCCATGGACTCAATTTCATCTCTTGGCCTCGTATTCTTGATAAGATTCCACCATTGATCAGCATCACCTTCCAAACGATACACTGCTAACTTGACTTTATCATGTTCAGAACATTGAAGAACTGAAAATATCTTTTCAGTAGTACTGATCCATTGTTCAGCAACAAGTAGATAAGAAGACCAACTGAAAGAAGGTGGGCGTTGCCTCGTGAAGGACTCAATAGAATATTGTTCCCTTCTCTGCTGATTTGGAAGTCCAAATTGATTCATAGCTTGTGTAAGTATATCAATAAGATTTTCCACTCTATCTCCCATAACATTTGTTTGTTCCAGAGGACAATCATTGCATTTTCCATTACATTGATCAACACGGTTCCTTCAGGTTCCAGCCATCGTCTAAAACCCAAAAATAACAGTGTGAGGGAAAAATCACGCTAGGGAAAACAATATAATAAATGGGGAGTAACTTAAATATCTAACATCATAGGTTTAATTCTAAGATGGTTAGAGCAATTATAGGACTATAACGTATAATTAACCTTAGGGACATCCCTAGGAATACCTTATAAATATCTCTAGGGATCTCACTAAGGTTTTCGCATCCTAGTTTCCAAAGCTTGACTAAATCTTTACTCCGATACCAACTGTAGCAGACTGGAATTACTTCCAGTGGACTATAATTGATACCTATCAGGGCACTCCATGGGCGGCTACACCCCCTGGCCGGGACACACCACCATCCCCAGTGGAAACCATTTCCTCATGAAGCCCTTGGGCGGAGAGCCATGCTTCGTCCAACGCTCACATGTGAGAGTTCCCAAGGATTGGATACATTCCTACCTCCTTTTCCTCTGATACCAAATGTAGACACCCGAAGACTGACATACATTGAAATTACATTACTTTTGCTGAATACTTAGTACATAACAAAAACACACACACAAGGACCGTAATAGTTTAGCGTCTTTGGAAACTCGGAATATAATCTTCTAATCATGGTGAAAGAACTTTAACATCTCCCATAAAGATCTTCCTTTTTTTTATACCTAAAACATTTCATTATATCATGGGGAAAAGAAAACATAAAAGGGTGAGCTCAAATGCTTAGTAAGGGTAAAAAAAGAAATATCAATCACATCATATTCATAAGAACATAACATTTTGGAAATCTTAACCTGCAAAAGAGATCATAATATCATAACATGGGATAAATCATAGTAGTGAAATGAAATCCCAATAATCATAACTTAAAACATGAAACTTTGTGGCATACACACATAATCATATAGAATCATTTCTTATTAGTCATGACTCATTTCCAAGACTATCTTAGTGGACAAAGTCCATTTCTGAACCGAGTTCACTCCTCGTTTCAGTCCTGTTTCACTGAACCGGTTTAACCTGCCGTTCCAGCCATGTCTATCTCATGAGATATAAAATATTTACACAATGCATTGGAGGGATATATAGGTCCCACCCATCTCATAATTATACCATTCTTATGTGTGCCATAAAATCATAAATCATACATCATTTCATAACCCATGTAATAAAAAAAATGGGATTCTTAAACAACATGACATTATAAAACAATTCATATAAGATAAAGGAATTCATAAAAATAATTCCGTCACAACATAATCAAATCAATGTAATAATAGTGATAGAAACAAAACCCTATATTATCTTAGATGGAAAATAATTTTGATAAAACATTTGAACTCCATTCTTGAAGAAAATATCATTTCTACTTCGAAAACACTTTTCCTTTATTAACAGGTTATACAATTCTAAACTAAAATAAGTTGATTAAAAATAAACTTGAAAAATTTTAAAGGAAGATTCGTGGAAATAATGTTTTAAAAATCCATTCATCCCGTATAAGTTAAAAAAAATTCTTCTCGTACTTTTGTCGAAAAAGTCAAAAAGTACCTCGTACTAAAAACGAAAAAATATTCCTTTCATATATTTTACTAAAAACTCACTGAAGGGTAAAATTGGTTTTAAACAATTGTAGTTGGATGGAAATAATATTACATATTGAGGAAACATGGATGTGGATGATAAAATACACCCTAGTAAATTCCAAAGTATAAACAATCTCGGATAAAAAATGAGATTGTGATATTTCCCTTACGTTAGGTCCAATTTGCTTCATAAGTGTCCGAACCTCCTATATAATGATTTAAATAATGTCATTGACTTATTCCAGAATCATAGTCATTGTTATGATATCATATATGGTTCACTTATGACTTTATATTACCTGTTCTTTTGTAAATTCCATGTTAAAGAGCGTTTTGGGTAAAATCGTTTCATTTTTCGTCCGTTTTTTTACTTGTAATTATTCATCTGATTACATAGATCATGATTAATTAATTCCAGAATTTAAAACATGATTTATATATAATATATATTCATAATATACATATATATAATATATTAGTAAATGGAAAGAAATACACCATTCATGGAGACGGTAGATCGTACGTACACATGAATGTTGTTTTCGTTTCCTTATTGAGTAGAATGGAATTAAGTAGATGACATAAATATATATATACATAAATCCAGTATCATTATTATGTCATATATTTCATTATTACTTATTATATATACTTTATAATCATTCATGAATGGTTAACGTAGAGAATGAATCTCATCGCGTCGTGGAGACGGTAGTCCGTACGTACGCACGAGCGATGATATCATTGTCATGATTGTGGAATTGTATTGGAGTGTATGTATACTATTTCAGAATCAATATCACTTTACAATAATTATATATAGTTATTATGTACACCAGTATACCCATCCAAGTAAGGTGGTGGTGGAAAATAGATTACACCACGGCGTGGAGACGGTATTCCGTACGCACGCACGCGCGATGATTTCGTTTTCTGTTGGATGGATAGATGGTGAAATAGGGTTGTTTGATACTTATAATAACATATCATTATATGAGTGATACTGATGTTATTACTTCATAATGAAACAACCTATGAAGAAGAAGTGGAAGAAGAAATAATGTTGAAAGAATCGGTAATGGACATTACCTCTTCTTTGAAGCGCCTCTTTGAGATCTCCTTTTAGGGCACTAAAATTGGTATTTTAGGAAGACCAGAACCTCTAGGATGTTTCTAGAGAAGTGGAGAAGGGAATTTGGCATGGGTTGGCCGAGCATGAAGGCTCAAAGTGTTGTGAGGAAGAGAGGGAGGAGGTTTCCTTTTAAAAGGGAGGAGAGGGGCTTCTTTGGAAAAACTAAAAATATTATTTTATTATAAAGCCAAATTCGGTTTTAAATAGCTCCAAATTGATTTATTTCGAAGCTAAGGTGGGGATGGGTCTAAATAATGTCATCCAATAGAATTTAGACAAGTTTAGGTTCATATTTTAACCTTATCATTTAGATTTAACATTAAGTTAAATAATTTTACTTTTAGCGTGTCTTCGTGTGTTCTTATACGATAAGGTTAATAAACATACTATAACAAGACAAACGAACACCAAGTTGTTTATTATTAATATATATAACCTTATATAAGTCATTTTTCTGAACCTTATATTTTTAAGAATAAAATAACAATTAATAATATAATATTGGTTGTAAAAACTATTTTATGTCAATTTTGACACTATTTAGTAATTGATTTTTGTGAAACTCATAACAGAATGATTAGTTCTAAAAAAGTTAATTAAATCAATAATAACATGTCATATTAACCTAAAAAATTAGTGGAATTCATAAAAAGTCTCAAATTATATTTATTTGGGTATTTATAATATCAGTTATTCTAATGTTTCACTATTATGGTAATTACTGCATCATCATTGTGTCATAAATAAATTAATTTATTTAATGTCTAAAAATTATAAATAAAATATCATTATGTATGAAATCTTATTATCTTTATAAGTAATATTTACAATAGAATTTATCTTATTTATAACCCTATATTAAAAATGTTGTAGTAAATAGACTATGATTTTAACTCTTTTAACTCTTCTTTGAATTAAATAATAATAAATGTCCTAATCTAATCCAAGTGGGCCTAAATGGTAATATTTTATTCCTAAGGTTGTTTTTGGTCTAATTACACTTTTCCAATAGAATTAGGACATGTGTTAGGGTAATAATAATAACACTTTTTCCCTTAATTACCCTATTTACTTTTAACCGTGGTAAAAAAAGTAAAAAGTTACAATTCACCAAAAATTAATTTCATCTCATTGAACAAAATTTTACTTACTGACATCAACCGTGTCTCTTGGATTTTTGAAATTCCATTCACAGAAGCGGTAAAGTTATGTTTTATGAAAAATTCATTTTTTTAACTACCACTTAGTGGTTTCACTATTCATCAAAAAATGAAAGTTTCCAGAAAAATACCAAAAATTAGGCCTAAAAAATATTTGATATTATGAACTCAAAAATGATTTCTATTTTACCAAATTAAAAACAAATCAGTTGAATTAATTAATTTAAAAATTAATTCTCATCGTCAAAACAAATAGCGTGTTCTTAAGAGATAATAACTATCAAAAGATTGACTCTTGTTTATGTCTGGTTTAAATGTGAAATTACATCCAATGACCAAAATTGTATTAAATTGTAAAAATATATTCTAAATATACTTTAAAACCACTAAAATTAATAATTTATCACTATTAATTATTTCGATTGAAAAAGTTGTTTTTAATTAAAATTTAGTAATTTTCACTATTCATCAGAATATGAAAGTTATCCGAAAAGTACCAAAATTTCACCCTAAGCTAATTTCGATATTCTGAATCCAAAAATGAAGTCCATTTTGAAAAATAAAATTTACAAAATTTTAAAAATTTGTTATTACTATTCATAACAGCTAGTTCATAATAATATTATAATAATATCTCGTTTAGTGAAACTCGGTATTGCGTACTACACACGCTATCGAGGAAGATCGTGATTGCGTGTAATGAAAGGAAAGTCAAGGATGCGTGTTGTGAAGGCTCCTTTTGGTGTAGTGTACAACACAAGACATTAATGAAATTAAAAATAATATTTTTCATAAAGTCTCAGGGTGTTACATTCATGTTTTATATTTCAAAAGATGGAAATACATTTCAAATGATGGAATTTACCATTAATAAAATGGTGCTTTATACAAATGGAACTTTTCAAAAATGGATTAATCAATCTAATTTATATAAAAGAGTTTGTATAAATTATAAAGGCATGTAAAATAGTTTACAGAAATGACATATAGACATTTAAAACAATTAAAAAGTGATCGACATGGTAATATGCCAAATAGGTATGATAGTTCTAGGATATTGGGACCCAACACTATGAATACAACAAAGTAAGTGCATACATCTCTTGAACCAAGGCCAAGAGGAATCATCACAGTCAACTAAGGGATGTGATGTACTAATATGATGTTTCAAAATGTTGTAGAGTTGTAAAGTGTTATCCAAATAGCTCACTAACTGCCTAAGGATTGCATGTGCTCAAGTAAAAAAGCAACAATGGTAAATTTATTTCAAGACTTCTTAAAATACAATTCATCCCATTCTCAATATCAAATGTAAAAATTTTATATTTAAAAAACATAATGATTTAAAAAAAATACCTTTTAAAAAAGATGAAACCACGAGGTTTCCTTAAAAATCCATTTTAAGAAATTTTTCACAAACATGGATTTGAAATTAATTCACCTTGAAATTTCACAATCCAATTTTAACATTAAATTAATCAAATAAATTTTCAAAAAAAAAATCAATCAATTTCATAATAAAACCCCTAATTCAATGGAAATAGGGGTTTTCATAATATTTTCCTTCAATTTCATAACAAACCCTTAATTCAATGGAATCAGGTTTTTTCAAAAAAAATTCCTTCAAAACCATTTTCAAAATTAATTCCAACAATTTAGTTTAATAAATTTCCCTCAAAACCATAATTTGAATTTAATAATTTAAATTTCCATAATATATATAAACACACACGAATTCAATTAAATTTTGGGTTTTCCAATTTCATGCCAAAAACCTATTTTAAAAAAACAAATTCAATGAAATTGTGTTATTATTCAACAAAATATTTGAAATAATTTTATCAAAAATAAATAATTTCTTTTATTAAAAAAAATTGAAATTAAATAAATCAATTTAGTTTTAAGGAAAATAGGGCATCATATCGAAACCACCTACCTCAGAGCCACTTCATCTTGAAGCATTAAAACCTAATCGATATATCCTAGGAAGATAAAAAACAATGGGATATGTGGGAATGAGGATAAAAACTATTTTTATAACCCAAAATAGTGGTATTAGATCCATAATAAAGAATAAGAATCCACAGAATCCTAAGGAGAAAGAGAGAGATAATAGGAGATTAAGAACGGATGGAGGAAACTAACTATGAGAAGATATAAGGGAGTTAATCTTGCTTTGGATCACTTTTAGAAGGTATTCGAGGGTCAATAATCTTCCATGGGAGCTCTGAGGAATGAAAAAACACTTTTGGGTCGAAGGAATTCTATCCAGGACCTAAAAATAGTATTCAAGAAATTTTTGTTAAAATTTGAATTAAGTTAAAACTTGGCTGCATAGTTTCCTTGGTAGACACACATGTTTTAGTTATGCCATTCACAATATCTAAATCTATTATAAAAGGGTCACACTATTTCTTCAGAGAGGGTGCACGGGTTTTTAAACCATGAACAATCCATTCTAACCCACTATCCAATTAGTAGGGTGGACGATTTGGAAAACTGTGCACTAGTCATGCGTAAACCATGTACTTTCCCAAAAACATCAAAAAACATTAAAATCTTACATAAAGAAACCCCAAATGAAACCCAACCAAAGAAATATCAAAATGAGGGTTTTCAGAATACATTAAAATAGTAACAAAATGTTACAATACGAACTATAAATATCCATTTTTTATATCATCTTTCTTCACTCAATGTTAATGGTATATTTTCCTCATGTCAATCATAAAAAAATCAACAAGTAGATTTTAATTAATTGAAAAAATAATAATTTATTTAAAAATTATATTTATCCTTGATTTAGAATTGATTTAACCTCCTATAAAAGATACATAACCACAATGTTCCATTCTAATTGTTCACAATATGAATCAGATCTACACAATGTGAGGTGCTTCTCCTAAGGAAACATTTATTCTCTAAAACTACCAACTAAACGTTGAGATCCCTCAACAAAGCTAGTACTATCCTATAATAAGTAATAGATATAGGTATCTTACTTAAAAAAATTCATTGGAATACTCTACCTCATTCTATAAAGTTAGAGAAAACAAACCGTCTTGAAAAACATCTAAAAAACAACAAGCTACCTTTTTTAATTCGACATGACCCACTATTTCTATTTTCCCTAACACCAGTTTTACAATCTGGCATGAGATACTACAAAAACCTATAATCATAGGTTTGGATATTCTTGTATTAACATGAAATAATCACTAAAATACATTAATTTCTCCCTTATAGTGGAGTAATTTATCATTCAAACATAATAATCGATTCAATCACTACACAAAACTAACAACTACACACCCATGATAATATTAAACATTCACATTTCAAGGATGGTAAAGTCCCATGAGAATTACATGTTTCCTATCATATTAAAAAATGATGGACATTTGAATCCATGAGTGTATCACTCTCCCAAAGGATTCTGGATGTGGATAACATATGACATCATCACTAGTATTAGTAATCCCAATTGATCTAATACTCATTCCATAATAAATGATGTGTAGTACTGGTGTAAAATAATATAGAAGTGAAATTATATTAGGGAAACATGGAACCTCTAACAATGTAAGGTCCCATATTTATCTATGATGGATCCTAATCTACAAAATATCATTGACCTTAAATCTAATCAAACTATGTCCATCTACCCTATTGTGACTGTCAAGATATTTGAGTCATCATGGTTCCAGTACTCATATATCAAGATTAATGACATGAACCATCATATCAGATCAATTCCACCTAGTCCAGATATACCTATGTTTTCTTTCATCCTTACATCATAGAAAAACTAAGTGGGTTATTGAAATACTACTTAAGGTGTTTACACATCCCATTCCTAAAGAAGTTTCGAGGATGTCATGTATAATTATCCTTTATGTGGTTAGGGGAACCAAAATAAAATAATCTTGATGGGATATACTTTTATACAATGAAGAAATGAATAAATTTTTTTCTATAAAATGATTCTCTTATACCATGATAGAAATTATTATGTCATTGATTATACCATCCACTAGAACCACTAATTTCACTCTACTGGGTCAAAATACTGTAACACCCCAAGCTTCCTCAGTATGTTTCCTTTCGAATAATGCAATGACGTGCATTGTACGCAACTTCGAGATTTTAACACACCACAACCAATCAAACTAGCCGTTATGAATAGTAATACCTACTTTTTGAAATTATATATATTTTATATTTCAAAATGGACTTCATTTTTGGATTCGGAATATCGAATTTAGCCTAAGGTGAAATTTTGGTACTTTTTGGATAACTTTCATATTTTGATGAATAGTGAAAATTACTAAATTTTAATTAAAAACAACTTTTTTAATCAAAATAATTAATAGTGATAAATTGTGAATTTGAGTGGTTTTAAAGTATATTTAGAATATATTTTTACCATTTAATATAATGTTGGTCATTGGACATAATTTTACAATTAAACCGAACATAAACGAGTGTCAATCTTTTGATAGTTATTATCTCTTAAAAACACGCTTTTTGTTTTGACAGCGGGAATTAATTTTAAATTAATTTCTGCCAATTCTGTGTTTTGAATTTAGAAAAATGGATTCCATATTTGGAATCAGGTTGTCCAAATTGTGTAAATAGGTAACTTTTATTTTTAGACATTTTGAATAATTACTGCGGTAAATATTTTATTTACCATGGTTAAGGGTAAATCCGGTAAATAAGGGTTAAAAAAAATAATATTATAATAATACTAAATTACCCTAAAATGTGTCTTAACCCTATTGGTTGATACATGGTCGACCATGGGCATCTTTGGGTCAATTTGAGGACCCCATGGATCCACTTGTAAGTGATAATGACACTTTATATTAATTAAGTTAAAATGAATACAAAAATGACACAAGCATATATCTTTTAGCAAAACAATTGTTACATAGGGTTATATATGCTGGATTTTAGATTATAAATATTCATTAGAAAGATAAACAAATTTCATACATAATTATATTTTATTTATAATTTTTTGACATTAAAAAATTTATTTTATTTATGACACAATGATGATGCAGTAATTACTAAAATAGTAAAAAATTAACATAATTGATATTATAAATACCCAAATAATTATAATATGAAACTTTTAATGAATTAAACAAATTTTCTAGGATAATATGATATATTAGGATTGATTTATTTGACTTTTTTCGAAGTAATCAATCTGTTATGAGTTTCACAAAAATCAACTAGTGAATAGTGTCAAAATTGACATAAAAGAGTTCTTAAAACAAATATTATATTACTAATTGATATTAAATTCCTAAAAATCTAAGGTTCGGCCAAGAGACTTATATTATGATAGGTTAATCATTAATGGACAACTTGGGGGTCTTTTGGATGTATATAGTAAGTTTATTAACCATATTATATAAAAATACAAAGAGACATTGTAAAAGTGAAACTAATTAACTTAGAGTTAATACTTAAAGAACAGGTTACTATAAGTACCCAAACCTGTCTAAATTCTATTGGATGAGTTGCTTTCGAACTATCCCCACCTCAACCTTTGAATAGTCAACTTTGGAGCCATTGGAAACCGAATATGAATTTATTATAAATTAATATTTCTAGATTTTCCAAAGGTGCCCCTCACCCCTCTTATAAAAGGGCACTCCTCCTTCTCATTTCCTCACACCTCTCAAGCCCATTGGCTCGTCCAAACTCTGCCCAAATAAGCTCCCCACATCCCTCTCCTCCTCCTTGAAGCTTCCCCTTAGGCAGAAAGCATTTCAACAAGTCCTTTGGTTCCAACCAAAGTGAGTTACCTAAATTAAAGGTAACGATTTCTCTTAAATTATTTTCATTTATTTTGCTTCTTCAACCCCCAAACTCTTTTTATTTCCCTTATTTTGTAACAAAACCAGTATCCTCAATATACTAGGTTGTTGTTATAAGAAGTATTCAAACTACACATACACACAACTCCATCTAATGGATGATGAACATAATGTTTCTGTGGATGGCAAACTAACGCCTCACGAAACGATGATTGTTCAAAAACATCTTACCGCCTCTCATGGTGGCCATTATGATGGCACTGTAATTAAATATGATATTAATGATATATATTTTATATATAAGCTTCTTTAATTCCATTTTATTTCATACCATTATTCGTTTCATGTCGTATATACATACGATAATTTCATTTGAGGAAGTGCGGACTACCGCCCCCTTAAAATGATATGACTCGTTCATACCACACATGGAACGTATAAAGGATGGTGTTAATGAACTTAAGTAACATATATAAAATATTATATTATACTGGAATAGTAATATACCTATGTATCATTTGGATTCAATTCTTTTAAAATAAAAAAATTAAATGGAAGTAGCGTTCGTGCGTACGTACGGACTACCGTCTCCACGAACGCGATGAGATTCATTATCCATCGTATCCATTCAAGTATAATTATCATTTAATGATTTAAAAATGATGTTTAAGGACTTGATATCATTCTGGATATGAATAAGATACAACAAACATGACTTATGTAACAAAACATATAAAAGAAAATGAGTAAGTTAACACCCGAAACGGCGTTAATACTAAGATATTATTAACAAATCAATGTTAAAAGATCATATATGATATCATATTAAAGTAAATGATTCTTGTATTATTCAATAAAAATTATTTCACCATTATACAGGAGGTAAACCTACCATCGACCAAGGAAAAAGTACAAATTAAGGGATTTTCTAATCTCACTTTTAATTTCGTGAGAATTCTATTGTTCACCACTTAATTATTGCATGTGGTGTATGTGTACTGCCCATGATTGTATTCATTTTGTAATATACTTTAATTTATGGGTATTTACATCATCATGGTATGATACTTATTTCATGGGTGTATGTTTCGAAAGTTACCTAATCGATAAGGGAATTTGAGATTTCAATTTCCACTCATTTGGCTTTACACATATTTCATTGATTATATTACCCCAAGATTATGTGTGGAATCACTATTCATTTGATTATGTCATAATTTCCACTCCCCTTCCTGTGGATATAAGTTTGATACACATAATCACTCCATTGATAATTCTCAAGTCATTGATATGAATTTGATAAGAGTAATTTTAACTCATTCACCATTTGTTGAGTTAAACATCCAATTCGTTGGTGTTGTTTTTACAAGAATATATGTGAATATCCTTTGATTGTTTTACACTGAATATCCAATAATATTTAGTGTATTTATATTTTTCACACATAATTAAGTCGTTGATTTATCCTTAACCTAAGGATACAACCTTTATGAGAGATTTCATCTCAATTTACATTCCATTGAGACTTCTTTGATGATATACACCAAATCACTTTTATGTGGTGTATATAATGTACTTTGAAATAGTATATCATGAATTCCTTTATTCTCATGATATTACAATGTTTTGATTACCTCAATTATTTGTATTCAAGTGTCTCTCTTTTGGTTAGAAACTCTAACCAAAATACCATTTTAAAATGTTTTAAAGAATTATTCTTCTAAATCATGCTCATTAATGTCCATATTTTAAAAATGGTTTTAAGGATTTATTTATATGGACATTAAAGTTTTAAAATTAAAAATCCTTTTAAAAAGTTTCAATGTGGTATGGGACACTTTGATTCAAAAATCTATTTTTAAATGGCTTTTTGACAAATAGTGTGACTTTTAAAAGATTTCAAGAAAAGGGGGATATTTCTCTCAAATAGTTTTGATGATTATTTTCATCTATGTCAACATCCTTCATTATTCTTGATTGAGGTTAATGTGATACAATTCAATCTTCCATATTGTATCGAATGAGTTATGTTTGACTGTGGATGTGCTATTTTTATACCATTCAAGGTTTGTGGTAAAAGTCTTGACATTTCGTATGCTAGTTTTAATACGAATGTTTATGTTATGTTTAAACCTATTCATATGAGGAATGCATTGGACTTAATAAGTGACGGGTGGAGCCCGCTATAGCTCCTCGATGCATCGGTAGGTCTCATGAGACAAACTAGTGTCTTGGCACAAGGCCTTGGCAAAATCTTATTTGTAGTCTTGGCACGAGGCCTTGGCTATGTGGTTATGATAGTCTGGCATTATGCATTCCATCATTATGAAAGTGGTTATTGATATTGCATGTGATCATTCGACTAGTAGAATATCCATGTGATTAAGTAAATGGAATTATTTCATTTTACCTTCGCCATTTTATGCTGAAGTTTAAATTTAAAAGGCTTTTGTTTTAGTTATAAATTGCCTTAAGTGTTTATGCTTATTTATGAAAGCTTCTGCTATAATTTTATCCTTACTGAGCATCCGAGCTCACCCCTTTCAATGTTTTATTTTTCCCAGGATTATGAAGAAGTAATTTATGAATGACCTGCAGGGATAGTATGAGGGGATATGAATACAAGATGTTTTTTTTTGATGTAATGTAAAAATTTATGGATGTATCTAGTTATTCCAAGGCTACTAAAACAATCGGTCTTTCGAGACTTGATCTTTCTCATGATCATGCCAATGTTATGTAATAATGCACCGACTCTAGGTAATTAGGGTCGGGGCGTTACAGTTGGTATCAGAGGAAGTTTTGTACAAACCTTGGTAGCTAGATTTAGATAAACTCTGATTAGAGCACGTAGACCTAAGATGAACATTGAGGATTAGTATAAAAGAACTTCCTAGAATTTTGGTATTTTAGAGATTTTGTGAGTTTTCCGAGCAATACATCCCTGTCTGGATACGAGCAGGTAGAGGTGGCTCTGGCACAGATGTACCTAGGGGTAAAACCCGAAAACACCGCTTTGAGCTAGACTCGAACGCGAACTGGTGCACGACAACGGGCCTTGCTGCACTCTTGGTTACGACACTCCCGGGGGATATGCTTAGGATAATTTACATTTTCTTTACAAACCAATTTAAGTAATATATATATAAGATTAGAGTAAATGACCTTGGTTAATCCTAATATGTTTCAAATTGAGAATATGGTGACATTTTAATCTCTAAATGATTTTACGACTACTATTACTCACACAATGCTTTATGGTTTTAGTCAATGGCTGGATTCCAAGGAAGTCATAGTGATTTTGAGAATGATGTACAAGATGGGAACGGTGGTGGCAATGAGCAACAAAATGGAATGTTGATAGGCGTAAAAGATATCGTCTTTATGCCAAATCAGTTTTCCAAAAATATGATCAACAACATATATATTAACCAACTCCCAGACTCAACAAGGAAGACAAAGGTGATAAATGATAAGAGCTCCAGCAATGGAGACCATGGAGAAAAGAACCCTCAATTTTCATCATGCAGGAAATGTGGAAAGAGACACCCAGGAAAGTGTCTCAATGGGACAACGAAATGTTTTACATGCGGGAAGGAAGGACATAAAGTAAAGAATTGCCAAAGAAAAATGAAGAGTACTATGGAAGAAGATAAAAATGGTCCCAAGAGTCCATTTACAGTCATTTGCCGTAAATGTAGGGGACCTGGCCATTACCCGAGTGAATGTCCTATTCTATAGGATATTTTCTTGGTCAAAGAAGAAGCTATGTGGGAATAAATGGTTGGAGAAATGTTTAAAAAGTATTAGCACTCCTTGTTGATGGGTTTACTATGGAATAATTTTCTCTTGTATTTTTAACCCCGCAGTTTGCCATGTGAGAATGATATTTCAGGAAGAATTGTCTCTTCTCTTGTGGATATGGGTATAAATAACCATTTCGATTTATATGATCATTGGGGTTTGAGAGAATTATAAGTTATTCTAATTTGGGATGAAGATTCAAGGTATGATATAACATTTGTGGTTAAATTTATGATATAGTATTTGGAGGAATTTATCTCATTTTGGCAATATTATAAAATATAGTTTTTGAAAAAGGACAACACGTAGACCGTGTGACAACCCGTCGCATCGGACAAAGCTATGGGAATCGAACCCACAACCAAAGTGCGATTGGGATTTATCGCCTACCACTGGACTACGTGAAGTCCCTGGTTAGTGTGACTTTTTTTTAGTTAAATGATTTTATTGATCAATAATAAGTTGATTTGGGTTCTTATTTCATATCAAAAGAATACCCTTGGTATAGGAAAATGATTTGGTGATTAAGTGATAAATGTTATTTTGGAAGATGTTCGCTTTGTTGGGAACACTATATACCCAAGGAAAATAGAATACTATGGGGTTTCATTTGTGGAGTAATGATAGATTTTTATCTACGTTTTTATTGTGGATTTATAGTGATTTGGGTTATTTATGGAAATGATTAACCTACAATAGAGAATATGTGATTAGGTTAATTACTTTTGAGTATGTGACTTTAAGAGTATCTGATGTCATTTGGAGATACAATTTAACATGGGAGACTACATAATCAAATTCTTCTATGTTTTGGGTTTCAATATTAGTTTGGATTATATTAAAGGATTTTAAGGACAATTGGTTATTGAATGGTGTCTATTTAACTTTGGGGTATTGTTGGTTTAATTTTAGAAATTAAGATTAGTGCATATTTATCTCAATGAATATCCTTTTGGGTGATCATTAGATCATTCACTGACCATTTTGGTTTTGATTAATCTTCAAAGACAATGTAAATATATTGTTTATCCTTCATGGATCATGTGATTCTATAGAAGTTTATTCTATCTCTTCCAGTGTGACCAAGTCTTCTTGAATACTCATCGTTTAAAAAAAAATGAGTTAGTGGTGGAAATTTATTAAAGAATGAAAATCTACTTAAAATGTAAGTATATCTCATAATGTTCTTAGTCAATATCATAAATGAATTACTCTTCCTTATGTAATGTAACTTAAAAAAAATGTTGTCCGTTTACTTTCCTACTAGGAGACTAATGGTCGTTTGTCCCAACACAAGTTTGTGGTTTTCTCATTGTTAACTTTCTCCTGATCATGATTTCTATCCCTCTCCATCAGAACTTGACACTTAGTTTATCATCCATATCCATGTTTTCTTACATGGAATCCTAGTATGGGTTATCTTGGATGACCCTTATACCTCTCTTTCTTTCTTTTAAAGTGATAGTTTTATTGACTCTTTTTCCGATGTGGGACTTTCCATTATATTCCCAAACAAAATTTTAAAAATTGCGAGGACGCAATTTATTGAAGGAGGGGAGAATGTAACACCCCAAGCTTCCTCAGTATGTTTCCTTTCGAATAATGCAATGACGTGCATTGTACGCAACTTCGAGATTTTAACACACCACAACCAATCAAACTAGCCGTTATGAATAGTAATACCTACTTTTTGAAATTATATATATTATATATTTCAAAATGGACTTCATTTTTGGATTCGGAATATCGAATTTAGCCTAAGGTGAAATTTTGGTACTTTTCGGATAACTTTCATATTTTGATGAATAGTGAAAATTACTAAATTTTAATTAAAAACAACTTTTTTAATCAAAATAATTAATAGTGATAAATTGTGAATTTGAGTGGTTTTAAAGTATATTTAGAATATATTTTTACCATTTAATATAATGTTGGTCATTGGACATAATTTTACAATTAAACCGAACATAAACGAGTGTCAATCTTTTGATAGTTATTATCTCTTAAAAACACGCTTTTTGTTTTGACAGCGGGAATTAATTTTAAATTAATTTCTGCCAATTCTGTGTTTTGAATTTAGAAAAATGGATTCCATATTTGGAATCAGGATGTCCAAATTGTGTAAATAGGTAACTTTTATTTTTAGACATTTTGAATAATTACTGCGGTAAATATTTTATTTACCATGGTTAAGGGTAAATCCGGTAAATAAGGGTTAAAACAAATAATATTATAATAATACTAAATTACCCTAAAATGTGTCTTAACCCTATTGGTTGATACATGGTCGACCATGGGCATCTTTGGGTCAATTTGGGGACCCCATGGATCCACTTGTAAGTGATAATGACACTTTATATTAATTAAGTTAAAATGAATACAAAAATGACACAAGCATATATCTTTTAGCAAAACAATTGTTACATAGGGTTATATATGCTGGATTTTAGATTATAAATATTCATTAGAAAGCTAAAAAGATTTCATACATAATTATATTTTATTTATAATTTTTTGACATTAAAAAATTTATTTTATTTATGACACAATGATGATGCATTAATTACTAAAATAGTAAAAAATTAACATAATTGATATTATAAATACCCAAATAATTATAATATGAAACTTTTAATGAATTAAACAAATTTTCTAGGATAATAAGATATATTAGGATTGATTTATTTGACTTTTTTCGAAGTAATCAATCTGTTATGAGTTTCACAAAAATCAACTAGTGAATAGTGTCAAAATTGACATAAAAGAGTTCTTAAAACAAATATTATATTATTAATTGATATTAAATTCCTAAAAATCTAAGGTTCGGCCAAGAGACTTATATTATGATAGGTTAATCATTAATGGACAACTTGGGGGTCTTTTGGATGTATATAGTAAGTTTATTAACCATATTATATAAAAATACAAAGAGACATTGTAAAAGTGAAACTAATTAACTTAGAGTTAATACTTAAAGATAAGGTTACTATAAGTACCCAAACCTGTCTAAATTCTATTGGATGAGTTTTTTTCGACCTATCCCCACCTCAACCTTTGAATAGTCAACTTTGGAGCCATTGGAAACCGAATATGAATTTATTATAAATTAATATTTCTAGCTTTTCCAAAGGTGCCCCTCACCCCTCTTATAAAAGGGCACTCCTCCTTCTCATTTCCTCACACCTCTCAAGCCAATTGGCTCGTCCAAACTCTGCCCAACTAAGCTCCCCACATCCCTCTCCTCCTCCTTGAAGCTTCCCCTTAGGCAGAAAGCATTTCAACAAGTCCTTTGGTTCCAACCAAAGTGAGTTACCTAAATTAAAGGTAACGATTTCTCTTAAATTATTTTCATTTATTTTGCTTCTTCAACCCCCAAACTCTTTTTATTTCCCTTCTTTTGTAACAACACCAGTATCCTCAATATACTAGGATGTTGTTATAAGAAGTATTCAAACTACACATACACACAACTCCATCTAATGGATGATGAACATAATGTTTCTGTGGATGGCAAACTAACGCCTCACGAAACGATGATTGTTCAAAAACATCTTACCGCCTCTCATGGTGGCCATTATGATGGCACTGTAATTAAATATGATATTAATGATATATATTTTATATATAAGCTTCTTTAATTCCATTTTATTTCATACCATTATTCGTTTCATGTCGTATATACATACGATAATTTCATTTGAGGAAGTGCGGACTACCGCCCCCTTAAAATGATATGACTCGTTCATACCACACATGGAACGTATAAAGGATGGTGTTAATGAACTTAAGTAACATATATAAAATATTATATTATACTGGAATAGTAATATACCTATGTATCATTTGGATTAGATTCTTTTAAAATAAAAAAATTAAATGGAAGTAGCGTTCGTGCGTACGTACGGACTACCGTCTCCACGAACGCGATGAGATTCATTATCCATCGTATCCATTCAAGTATAATTATCATTTAATGATTTAAAAATGATGTTTAAGGACTTGATATCATTCTGGATATGAATAAGATACAACAAACATGACTTATGTAACAAAACATATAAAAGAAAATGAGTAAGTTAACACCCGAAACGGCGTTAATACTAAGATATTATTAACAAATCAATGTTAAAAGATCATATATGATATCATATTAAAGTAAATGATTCTTGTATTATTCAATAACAATTATTTCACCATTATACAGGAGGTAAACCTACCATCGACCAAGGAAAAAGTACAAAGTAAGGGATTTTCTAAGCTCACTTTTAATTTCGTGAGAATTCTATTGTTCACCACTTAATTATTGCATGTGGTGTATGTGTACTGCCCATGATTGTATTCATTTTGTAATATACTTTAATTTATGGGTATTTACATCATCATGGTATGATACTTATTTCATGGGTGTATGTTTCGAAAGTTACCTAATCGATAAGGGAATTTGAGATTTCAATTTCCACTCATTTGGCTTTACACATATTTCATTGATTATATTACCCCAAGATTATGTGTGGAATCACTATTCATTTGATTATGTCATAATTTCCACTCCCCTTCCTGTGGATATAAGTTTGATACACATAATCACTCCATTGATAATTCTCAAGTCATTGATATGAATTTGATAAGAGTAATTTTAACTCATTCACCATTTGTTGAGTTAAACATCCAATTCGTTGGTGTTGTTTTTACAAGAATATGTGTGAATATCCTTTGATTGTTTTACACTGAATATCCAATAATATTTAGTGTATTTATATTTTTCACACATAATTAAGTCGTTGATTTATCCTTAACCTAAGGATACAACCTTTATGAGAGATTTCATCTCAATTTACATTCCATTGAGACTTCTTTAATGATATACACCAAATCACTTTTATGTGGTGTATATAATGTACTTTGAAATAGTATATCATGAATTCCTTTATTCTCATGATATTACAATGTTTTGATTACCTCAATTATTTGTATTCAAGTGTCTCTCTTTTGGTTAGAAACTCTAACCAAAATACCATTTTAAAATGTTTTAAAGAATTATTCTTCTAAATCATGCTCATTAATGTCCATATTTTAAAAATGGTTTTAAGGATTTATTTATATGGACATTAAAGTTTTAAAATTAAAAATCCTTTTAAAAAGTTTCAAAGTGGTATGGGACACTTTGATTCAAAAATCTATTTTTAAATGGCTTTTTGACAAATAGTGTGACTTTTAAAAGATTTCAAGAAAAGGGGGATATTTCTCTCAAATAGTTTTGATGATTATTTTCATCTATGTCAACATCCTTCATTATTCTTGATTGAGGTTAATGTGATACAATACAATCTTCCATATTGTATCGAATGAGTTATGTTTGACTGTGGATGTGCTATTTTTATACCATTCAAGGTTTGTGGTAAAAGTATTGACATTTCGTATGCTAGTTTTAATACGAATGTTTATGTTATGTTTAAACCTATTCATATGAGGAATGCATTGGACTTAATAAGTGACGGGTGGAGCCCGCTATAGCTCCTCGATGCATCGGTAGGTCTCATGAGACAAACTAGTGTCTTGGCACAAGGCCTTGGCAAAATCTTATTTGTAGTCTTGGCACGAGGCCTTGGCTATGTGGTTATGATAGTCTGGCATTATGCATTCCATCATTATGAAAGTGGTTATTGATATTGCATGTGATCATTCTACTAGTAGAATATCCATGTGAGTAAGTAAATGGCATTATTTCATTTTACCTTCGCCATTTTATGCTGAAGTTTAAATTTAAAAGGCTTTTGTTTTAGTTATAAATTGCCTTAAGTGTTTATGCTTATTTATGAAAGCTTCTGCTATAATGTTATCCTTACTGAGCATCCGAGCTCACCCCTTTCAATGTTTTATTTTTCCCAGGATTATGAAGAAGTAATTTATGAATGACCTGCAGGGATAGTATGAGGGGATATGAAGACAAGATGTTTTTTTTGATGTAATGTAAAAATTTATGGATGTATCTAGTTATTCCAAGGCTACTAAACCAATCGGTCTTTCGAGACTTGATCTTTCTCATGATCATGCCAATGTTATGTAATAATGCACCGACTCTAGGTAATTAGGGTCGGGGCGTTACAAATACCATCAACTGATAGATTTTCCAAGATGTATTTTTCATCCATTAATGCCCTATTTACCATCCCTACACATGATTAAAGTGTAAATATCATAATTCTTAATCCTATATCTAGTCACAATCCCGATTCAAGCATTTAATTCATTTGAGAGTAGATAGAAGACATTTCTGGTAAAAAAATGAGCTAATGATGTAAATTAGGTAGCATATTCAAAAATTATCAGTTTACCCTATTTGAAATTGAATAACATCATATTCTATGATACTTGAAATTTATGAGGGTATATTTTTTGGTTAAATATCATTTCAAACCCTTCCCTGGTAAACCCTTCAGGAAGATTATCTTAATCCACAAATTCTTACCAATCATCCATGATGCATTCATACAGATACATTGTCAACATCTCTTTATCATCCTCTAAAGTATCCAAGAAATAAAATATTTTATTGATTATATTTATATATTTCTTAATTTCTTGAGGTTTGGTTCCCTATCAAAATTTCAAAGGGTTGTTCCTTTCAAAATAAAATAATATATCAACCCTAACTTTTTGAGGTTGTATAAACCAACAAATAATCAAATTAGATAATTCCTAATCTAGAAAAATAATATTGATCCAATGGTGCATCATTTGGTACTAACTTGTCTACATCCTCATCGGGTTGACTGGAATGAGGTATCCATGTTATAATATTCTCTATAACACCTAGGGGAAATCCATTAATGATGATTATGAGAAAAATATTTATAGGTAATCCAAATACACACAATAATTTCCCATTTCAGTCAATCCTAAAAAACTTTTAGATCAACAACATTTACATAAGGGTACATTTTCGCATGAAATTTTTTATAAAAGTATAGAAATGATCAATAAAGTATAACTAATTAAAAATAAAAACATATTTAAACCCACTCTAGAAACCACATTTTTTCAACAACACATTTTGGAAATTGATTTCATTATCAAAATCAAATATTTTCTAAAAACAATGAACTACGACTCATTTCATATCCATGAATGGATACATGATTCATAAAAGTCACAATTTTCCATAAACCCATAAAATGAATGAAAGTGACCTAAAAAGGT
Source organism: Viscum album (assembly GCA_963277665.1). Classification (NCBI taxonomy): domain Eukaryota; kingdom Viridiplantae; phylum Streptophyta; class Magnoliopsida; order Santalales; family Viscaceae; genus Viscum; species Viscum album. The sequence goes on along the minus strand of OY728141.1, from coordinate 1,750,871,664 downwards.
TCTAACAGTGGTTCACTAACCACATAGTCTAGCCAAAAATCCTAGTAACTCATGGTTATTTATAAATAGGCTGGATATGTATTTTTATAACTACATCATGAGTTCCTAATTTACCCATATTCACACCCACCACCCAATAAAACAAAATCTATTCCATTTGTAACATCCAATCTGGCATGTCTCCATTTTACCTCACCCATGTAAACATAGAATTATATTAGGCCAGATGTGTCCCTGAGATAACCAACGGCTTGTAATAAATTCTTAGGGATTTGATAATACCTTGGGGGGTGGTATACCCTCATAAAAAACACATCACACATTTTGAACAATTATTGAAATTTTTATCATGAGACATCCATAACTAAGGTGTTTTTAACATGTTGACAAAATTACCAACAAGGAAGAAGTGACAAAAACCATGATCATATGATGCATGATAAACCAATTTCCAAAATAAAATTACATATATTCATTTAAATACAATGAGTTTATAAATGTATAAAAATCAATTTTAATCCTTATAAGTCTAAAAAATGTTAATCCTTAAACCGGAGATCCAACGACTCCTCTATGCCCCCATAAGAACATCCATGATCCATTCCATCAATAAAACTCATCCTCCTCTATATCTATCATGTTATGGGTATATTCCACTACTATTAAAATTAGATTCATTTCCATTTCCTTTATTATAATTCATAACATCTACTCGTCCACTTAAGAAAATAGGGGATGATTATTATACCTAATAAGATGTTCATTATGCTTCCTATGAACCCTACTTATGAGAATATCCTCTAAGCTATATTGAATTATGTAAAACAAGATCCACCCATGATATTTTATAAAATCTTGATCAACCATTATATTTATTAAAATATAATAATATTCAATACAAAACTATAAAATAATTCAAATCCACAGACTTCCAAAATACACATGGTAGGTCAGTTGCTCAAGTAACTCTAGATGGACACAAAACAATATGGGAAACCATCATTAACTAAAGATAAGAGGTAATATATACCTAAAATTAGTCCACTACCCAACCAAAACATGAAATCCCCATCAACCTTGATTAGGGACCCATACTTAAGTGGGAATTAAATCCATGAATATATTAACCAAGGTAGCTACACCCATGTAATATTTATATAACCCATTCTCGAGCCCTCACCCAACCAATCCAATCAAGACAGAATAAAAAAAATAACCATAAACCCATGGTCACACTAATAAAAGAATCAAAATTCACAAAAAATAATAGTTTAATACAATTTCATCTCTTTCACGTTATTTCCAATAAACATGAACACACATGGAAAACTAACCATTTAATTTTTTTATAAATCCAAACTCACACCAATTGTTTTTGGAAAATACCAAATACCATCATAAATAAACTTTTTTCAAAGTATTTAAACTTGAAATGAGAAAATCACATTCAAGATAAATAAATTTATCAAAAAATGGAGTAAATAAGAAGAAACCTACCATAAACTACGGATATTATGAAATCATCCTTTTAAACATGAGATCCTATCTCCGTTTAGGTTTCCCAAATCCATAAAACTAATATCCATAATTTATCTCAAACATCAACAACCAAATTTACCCAATATCTACCCAATTAGTGTTTCATTTAGATCAAAATATAACAATGTAAATTTATGAGATCGAGAGTTCATTACCTTATATCTAAACTTTATTTATGGAAATATATAAGATAAATGAGTTTGAAAAGGATTGAATCCACCAAAATAACCAAGAAATCAAGATCAAAAAAAATATGGGAGAATGAGTCTAGAATCACTGAAATACAAGTAGAATAGTGGTTTTATGTGTGATTTTAAGTGGTTGTGTGACCCAACTACATGGTCTTGATGATTTTTAAGTAGCTAGGGCCCCATTATTAGGGCATGTACAGATAGAATGAATTGTCCCGGGAGATTGTGTGTTGACCATGAATCCCCTCTTGTTCCCCTAGTAATACTTAAATGGTGCTCTTTAGAATCTCATAAGGTCCCATGATTATTTATTTCCCTCTCAAGGTCCATCTCCCATCAAAATCACCCAATTTCACTCTAAAACCATTCGAAAAGTAATATGTAATAAAAATATACATTACATATCTCATATAGGTCCCCATATAAATTTTTTAATATTTTATAGTTAAAAATTCGGTTTTTATTGAATTTATTTCCAACATGATTAAACATGCTTAAAATTCTCAATAAAGAAGGTTTTTTTATGATTGGGAGACTTCATTTTATTATATTCTTGATCTATTTTCAATATAGGTGGTTGTTCATGTTTAATGGAAATATCATGAGTTTGAAATAATTGACACAATGGCTATAAAATTGTGTTGTTTCATCTTTGTTGTGATGATAGATTCATCTTACCATATAATTTAGTCATCCATGAAGTTCCTTTTAATATATTACAGTATAATGAATTTTATACCATGAAACATTGGCCCATAAATCATGAATTTTTATTAACTAGATACATCAATAAAAAAGTTCAAAAGGACCAGCTATGTAATAGTTTATCCTACAATCCACCCTGAATCCAAAACTAATCCTTCACATAACTTAGGTACACTACTTAGATTTTCTAAGGTTACCAAAAAATTAAAAAGGTTCATATAAATAAAAATATAATTTTTCCACTAAAACACCATAACCATCATGAACATGAACTTTTTTTGAAATGTTTAGAGGCATTTTTCAATTTAACATTTCCAATAAATACATAAAAATAAAAATATCCCATAACATAAATATCAAAAAAATTGACACTATTTAAATTTTAAAATAATATATAAGAAAAAATACATTATGAGAATTCTTACTGTTATTCAATTTATATAGATAAATAAAATACAAGAAACCCCTTGGTCATAAATAAATTAAATATTTAAAAAATAGTACCTCATGATCTAAGTGAAACATAAAAATACTCATTGATCTAAAATAATGTTCAATTAGTCATAATTATTTCATTCACACTGTTACACTTGATTCAATCTATAATAATAAACTCAAAATTGAAAATACATTTATGAACCCATGGTATCCACAAGTGCACACATATAGTGGGTGGGTATTAAAATTAAAAAGTGGTTCCCAGACACCATATCATCAACCCATGAATCAAAAATATTTGAATTCATATGTGCATATACATTGGGAAATATCACTCAGCCCAAAAACATAATAATTTAAAAACACCCACATGTATCCATGTATCACACAATAAAATTCTTAATCAAAAATAAGATACAAGCATAACTAATATTATCAAAACTATAAAATTTGTCAATTTCCCACCTAGAATATATTCTAATAGTTACCATTCTTATGTAGAATTAATGTGAAACTCCATGAACAAGAATAATATTCTCTTATAAGGAAACCTAGGTTATTCCCGTATCATTGAAAATGTTGATACAAAAAAATCTCTAATATATAATACTGAAAGCATATAACAATCATTATTTGTATCAACTACTTCTTTGAACTCTTATTTTATATCCCAAATCACAAAAACTTACCGGAAAATTTTCAAATACCATGATGAAATGAAATCTCAAAAGGTTACCAACCTCGATGTTCAATATTAGGCATCCATATGGTACATCACACACCACTGGGATGAATAATCATAATATAATCATTATCAATAAATATCATGACCTCATCTGATTTTCATCACATCTGGAGCATAATAAATTCCTTCCTATCACACATATAAATTTATGATACCCATGGACTATTACAAATAATCAAGACCCATATCTTATAAGAATTGTTCTCCCAAAATGTCATCACCTAGTGATAAAATCATTATACTATATCCTATGGTGATAACCTAAATATATATCGGGGACAATAACTTTCATGGGTTAATACCCATAGGTAAACATCAAATTTATCACCCATATTCATCATATAATGACACATTGTGTTTGAATCCCAAGGGCCTTTTTCCTTAAGATCCCCTAATATCCCCAAAAAACCCCAAATCATAGAATCATATCTATTATACCCCTTTAGAATATTCCCAAAAATATATAGAGGTAAGTTACTCTCATGATTTTACTAATAAAGTGAAGCTTCAGTAACATATTTCTTATCTCCAATGATCCTTAGATATAAATATTTTTATTTTCCCTTAAAAGGTGTAGTTTAGTGAAATATCTTTATTATCCCATGGTCATATAACTAATATATGAATGGAGAGGTTATTAACATGTATTAGTACTAAAATGGTAATCATAAACACAATGGTCATATCATTCATGGGGAATCTTCCAATGATCTTCTATTAACCCCTAAAATCAACAACTTAGTATAGGATCCCCTATTATATCCCATGAATTATTTCCAAAGATATAGAGGTTGGTTCTTGCCATGGTTTCACATTTTAAAGAATATTTCCCTAGTATCAAAAATCTAGTTGTTAATTTTTTATATTTTCATAAGACATATGAAATCCCATCCCAAAGGACCAAATAGTTTAGTAGTCTTGAAAAACTAGATTCATATTTGAATCACATGTTACAATTGAATATATAAAATATAAAATACAATTATCTTCAAGTAAACCATTATTATAATTATCATATCCTTTAATATCAACCATAAAACACCTCCTAGTATCCTGAGGAAAATAAACATAACAAAAGGGATGAGATATAATTCCCAGTAAGGGTTTGAGTACAAAATAAATTATCATGAATAAATAAGGCATAATAAATATGAGAAGTTAATTTACTAGAACATATTCCATTCAATAAATTACTTTATAAAAAAATTTTAGGACTAAATAATGATCAAATTATAATATATAAATAATCAAATGAACTTGAAACCTAACAATGGATATTATAACTAATAAAGTAATCACATGGAACATCAATATTGAATCTCATAATGAGAAAATGATTAATTTAAGACATCAAAAACATACCATAAAGTCCTTATGACAATAAAAATCAAATAAATGGGTAAGGCCTCAGCCAAAACCCAAACTAGTTTGTCTTATGAGACCCGTCAATGCATTGAGGGGCTATAGTGGGACCTACCTATCACTTATTAAGTATAATGCATCCCTTAAATAAAAGTGTTGAAAAATAATCAATATAAATAAAATTTTTTATAATATAGAATATTAAATGATAATACATTCCAAATTTAATAAAAATAAACATAAACCATTTTGATTAATATGGAGAATGGTTTCAAAATAGAATTCCCCAGTCAAAATAATCATAAATAATTAGGATAAATAAAAATATTGATATCATTAAAACATATTCTCAATGGATCATAAGGTAAAATAATGTTTTGTTATGAAAAGAAATACCATAAAAATACAATTAAAAACATTCTTAAGGAAATATATCCTTTTTTACTTTGAAATCACTTTTATGAACTAAAAATTTACATAATATTAAGAAAATAATTTTATTTGAAAATAACCTTTTAATATAGAAAATTATGATTTAAATAAATTAGTGGTCATAGAGGTGGGAAATTCCATACATGATGAGATTTTTTAAAAAGGAATTCCTTTTACATTTTCCATAAAATATCAGAAATTAACTTGTTCAGAAAACGACTTGAAGATTCAATGTATTTTTTTAAAAAAAATATAATAATGGGTAATAATTTATTTAATAAATAATTTTGATCATTTCAAAAACTTTTTTGAATTATTTTTATAAAACATGGACATGGAAGAGAAAATGATCTTTGAATGAAAAGAGAAATAAATTTATCTTTTATTAAAATAATTTTTTAATCAGTTTAAGTGCCATATAAATCAAAATTGTACTATTACTTGAAAAGTTCTTGAATAACCATAGGTGAATAAAATTAATTTGAATGATATATTATAATATTTCATCCTAAAAAATTTAATCATAAATAATTGTGATGAACGACGCGATTGTAAAATAAACCATTACCACCTTGGTAAATTTTGAATCATAATACCTATGAAAGAAATAAATTCAAAGAAAATATTAAATTCCATAAATATAATTGGATTTATTATATAACATATAAAATTTGTGTTATATACACCACATAAAATAACTAACTGGTGAATATGGTATATGTCTCATGAAAGTAAAATCGAAATGATAAACCCTTACATTAGATCTGATTTCCATCATACATGACCATAAATATTGTATAATAAATATATATTTATTATAAATATATTAAATCTATATAATCATAAATTTTATACAATATATGATTTACCTATAGTCTATTATCACCTATTTATTAACAATTCTTTGTTAAAATCACCATTTTGTGCGATAATTTCTTCATCAATCATGTCTTTTTAGGTTTGGTATTTTTTGGTTATTTTAATTCGATTGTGGTTAAAACATCTCATTATTTAAAAAATAAATTAAATATCATATATTTAATTATATATGTATTTATAGTAATCTATAAAAGTTAATTATATAAAATCAATTACACTATTCATGGAGATGGTAGGTCGTACGTATGTATGATCGATGTTTCCATTTTCTCGACACATGAAAAAAGGAAATGAAATATTAATTCTTATTTTCAGAATCATTATTATTTTATAAATTTAATTTATATTAATCAAATCCATCCTTATTTCTATCCACGTAAATATAAAATGAAAAACATTTAACATCGCTACATGGAAGCGGTAGTCCACGCGTATGCATGAATGATGTTATTATTTTCCAACAAATTAAAACATATGAAGTATTATGTGATATTATATTTAATGATTTATGTTGAGGTCATAAATATCACATATATTCAATAAATTTTTCCTTACAACTTTCTATGTAAATCATAAGTAAAAAATGAATCACATAGCTTTGCGAGGTGGTAGCCTGCCATACATATGAGTGATGTTACCATATCCCCCATAGAATGGAATGTGTAATGTACCAAACTAGATTCTACACACTAGTTCCATGAGTTGGTCGGACACATGACCTCAAGCACACCTCCCCGTACACCAAAGGCTACCAACTAGCAGTGAGGGTTTAATATCATTCATGGGGAAACTATACCCTCTTCATTAGTGTAATAAACCAGTAGAAAATAAATAAAAAACAACCAAATATAAAACCATAACGATAAGGATTCCAATATCACATCATGACCAACACTATAAATATAATCTCAAAATAGAACAATAGATATTCCATGTTGGTGTACCTTCTAAGTGTTAAAACACAACTCAAAACTAAAAACAATGAAAATTATTTAGAGGGCCTCGAACCACATATAGTTCCCTCATCCATTTTCCACCTCAACTCATCCATCTAACATAGGGACTTTTCTCTTATACTATCTTGAAAACATGAAATCTATTCTTGTACCGATCAGGCTGCCCAAGTAGGGTGTGAGTATAACTTTGTAGGCCACCAACAACGGTTTCTAAAACAATATCCAATCGATATAGTGTATGATGTTTTATAAATAATAACAAACAATTCATAAATAAACAGACATCACATTATCATATATTCATTATTTAACCACATAAACCCTTGGCTTCCTATGGAAACCTGTATGTTAATACATTCCTTGACCAATGTTAGAGACTGAATTATTCCCAAGGTATATCAAAACATAGAATTCCATTCTTACCATTATTTAATTCATATTTGAATTCACATGTTACCATTCATATTTTATACTTGGATTCCCATGTTATTATTCATAATTTCACAATTGAATTACCATGTTAACATTCATAATTTCACAATTGAATGACCACATTACCATTAATAATTTCATAATTGAATTACAATATTACCATTCATAATTTCACAATTGAATTACCATGTAGTCATTTATAATTTCACAACTGAATGGCCATGTCACCATTAATAATTTATAATATAGGACTGAATTTCCATGTTACCATTCACAAACACATAATTAATTAGAAAATTAATTATCCACATAAATTTAAATTCTAATTCAAAAATTAGTTAATCATATTAACATCCCAATTAATTAATCACATCAATCCCATTGATTAATTCAAAAATTAATTAATCATCGTCCACCAATTCAATATCACATAATTAAATCCATAATGAATTATCCCATTCATAATCTATATGCCTCATAATTAATTCCACCATTAATTATCTCAATATCAAATAATTAATTCCAAAATTAATTATTCAAATCAATAATAATAATATCACATAATTAATTATAAAATTAATTATCTCAAATCATCTATCTCAATATCTCATAATTAATTCAATAATTAATTATCTCAAATCATCTATATCGATATCTCATAATTAATTCAATAATTAACTATCTCAAATCAATAATATTAATATCTCATAATCAATTCTACAATTAATTTTCTCAAATCATCTATCTTAATATCTCATAATTAATTTAAAAATTAATTATCTCAATTAAAAAATCTCAATATCTCGTAATTAATTCAATAATTAATTATCTAAATCTACAATCACAAAATCCCTAATTTCATATATCCTCAATTAAGTAGTTCACTAAATTAATTAATTCAATCAAGAAATAAATTTAAAAAAATATAATTGGAATTCTAAAATTACCTCCACGTAATATAAATCAAGGCTTTGGGATTTGAATTATAGGCCACCGAACTTAATTCATTGAAGAACAATCGGCCAACATAAATCCCTAATTTTGAACAGAATAATGACGTAGGATGAGATCTGAATCTAAAACCATAATACAAGAATGAATAAATCATGATCCCTTAATTATATATCTTGATCCATGGTCTCGATATCTAGATCCAACAATAGATCATATCCAACTAAAATAGGGAATAATAACATTCAATGGAGTTAATAATAACAAGAAAGATAAGGGAAACTACATGGAATGAGATCCTCTTATGGGTACGAGTGCAGATCTTAAATTTTGGATTTTAATCATGAAGAAAAGAGGTCATAATGGCTTGAAATCCATCTAGAGGGATCCAAAATCATGAAGGAAATGGTACGGTCGAATGGGGGTTAATTTGGTAATATAATGGGGGCTCCATTAATTTTGAAATGAAATTTTATAGGAATTTAAAACCCACGCACGGTTTGTAGGGACAAGGTGCATGGATTCCACTGACCATGAAACATAAAAATGAACCTATTTTGAGGGAGGTGCATGGTTTTTCCTTTTAGGGAACATGGTTTGAAAAACTGTGTGATAGCCTTGCAAAAACCCTTTATCCAGGGGTGCACATTTTACTGGGATAGGAAGCACGATTATGGGAAACTGTGTGCCAGCCATGCACTACCATTTTTCTTCAATTTTTATCACATTGATCACCCAAAAACACCCCAAAGTGAAAACCAATTTAAAATTACTCAAAAAAGGAACAATAGTACCTATAAATGAGACTATGACTTCTCTAGAAAGGTTAGGGTTTTAAAATCTCCCCACCTTATAATACCTCATCCTCAAGATGTACTCCCAAGAATCTCTATAATTTAGAGTAAAAAATATTAGGCCATTTAGACCTTATATATTATTATCTCTCCCAAGCTTCCTCTTAAAAAAGTCCATGTTTCCACAGAAAAAAACAATCAGCATGGTATTTATCTAAAACACTTTCTCATTTTGACCTAACACACGTATCAGATGCTCCTAAAATGATTCATTATTATAAATCTCATCATTGGCCACATCAATCACATGATAAGGGTTGGGGTGATACCACTGAATTTTTGACACATGGAAAGAATCATGCATCACACTATATATCTATAGAAAAGACAATCGGTACACCATCAACCCAATTTTATCCACAACATCAAAAGGTCCAAGGATCTTGGGCACTAGCTTTCCCTGTATCTATATCCTACAGTGACCCAATCTAGGTGCACCCAAATAAATATATGATCACCCATATAAACTATATGGGTCTTTGAAATCTTTCAGTGCATGAATTATATCTACTTTGAGACATAGATATATGCTTATGAATAAAATGAACCTGGTCCGACGTGTCCGGTATGATACTCAGTCCCAACAACTCTGAATCACCTACCCCCATCATGTATATTGGTTGTCTGCATGTATTACATAATGAAACTTGTAAATTTACATATTAATAGCTTCTTGATAAATGTTTTTATAGGAAATCTATACTAAATCAAGGTGCTTCTCCAATGACCCAATGAATTATAGAACACACGCTCGTAGCATATCCTCAACCACCTGTATAGTATGCTCCAACTGCCCATATATTTGTAGGTGGAAATTTGTACTAAAAATACCTGCATACCAAGAACATTTAGTAAACCCCACCAGAAGAACAATTTAAAATATAATTTTCGGTCTGAAATAATAGTTCATGGAACCCAATGAAAATGGACTATCTCTCAAACATATTGTTCTCTTAACTTCTCTAGTGATAAAGTTTTATGTATAGGCTATAAATGTGCTACCTTCATCATTTTTTCCACAACAACCCAAATTATTTCATTGTTCCATGGAATCCTAGAAAGAACCACCATTATGTCCATAATAATGTAATCTCACTTACATCCCATAATGGGAAATGGATAAAATAAACCACCAGGTCATTGATGTTAATCCTTTACCTGATTACATGTGTAAAATTGGGTCCTGAACCTTGTTATCCCGTTTTTCATGCCCGACCACCAAAACTGTCATCGCCACAATACAATTCGGTCACCCCTTGATGTAACACCCAGTTTGAGGCATGAAACTCATGCATCAACTACTCCTACATGCTTGTAGGAATAATAATCAAATTCCCCATGTAGATAATCTCATATTCATCTAGGGACCAATCAGATGGTGTCTCCCCACCTATAAGGCTTTCCCTTAAGGTCAAGAACACTGGATCCTCATACTGCCTACCCTTGATCTATCTCAAAATTGTAGACTCCACTAGAATAGATACAAGAGTCATCTTTTCATGACCCTATTGAACCACAACATGCATTTAAATAATTAAATTCACCATTTTCCACTCAACACTGGAATCCTGAACCACCCGAGTCTGAGTTTTCTTACTCAATGCATCAGTCACATTATTTCCCTTCCTAGGAATATATTATATCTCAAAATCAAATTATCATGTATAAAAAACCCATATTTTCTACCAAATATTCAAATATCATTGGTAGAAGATATACATTAAGCTCTCGTGACCCATAGACACTATAAACATCTCAGTAGATAGATAGTTTCTCCAACGCTTCAGGTCATAATCAATTGCTGCCAACTTGAGGTTATGTGTAGGGTAATTTCATTCATGTGGCCTCAACTACTGAGACATGTATTCCACAAATCTGTCTCCTTGAATCAAAACTACTCCAAAATCTATTCCATAAATGTCATAATACACCATATACTCCCCACCAATCTTAGGTAGGATCAAGATCAGTGATGATATCAAGAATTTCTCCTTCTCCTGGAATGAATTCTCACATGCCCAAGAAAATTCAATCTTTATCCCCTTTTTGGTCAATCAAAACAGTGGATCTTTCAAAAAGTTAAAGTCATAGTTGAATATATTATAATAACCTATCAACCCATAAAATCTACTAATATCCAACACATTCTTAGGATGCTCATAAGAAACCACTTCTCGAACCTTCTTTGGGTCTACCGACACACCTTCCTCTAAGATTATGTGACCCAACATGTGTACCTAGTCAATCAAAAACTGACACTTAGATGGATCAGCATAGATTAGATTCTCTCTCAGTGTACTCAGGGTGATGTTAAGATGCTGGGAAAGATCATCAAGAGTTTTGGAGTACAACCAGATTTCATCCACGAGCACTACCACAAAATGATCTCTGTATAAATGAAAGACCATATTCTTCAATTCCATAACCATTTATGGTTCACTCATAAAAACCAAAAATATTAAAATGAACTCAAAAATTCCGTACCTGCTTCTAAATTAAGTCCTTGGTATATCCAAAGACCGAACTCTCAACTGATGATACCCTGATCTCAAGATTATCTTAGAAAAGAAACAAGATCCTCTAAACTTTTCAAATGGATCATTGATACATGGAATAGGATTATGGTTATTTACTATCATTCTATTAAACTTCAAGTAATCAAAAAATAAACACAATATCATATCATCCTTCTTAGAAATAAACACTGTTGAACCCCAAGGTAACATAATCAGATAGATAAATACCTTATCCTATAAATCTTCTAGTTGATTTTTGATCTCATATAGCTATTCAGTTCCATTATATATGGTGGAATAAAAATTGGCTCATCCCCCACATGATCTCAATAGTAAATTCCACATCTGTCTCAGGTGTAAACCTTAATAATTATTCAGGAAACACATACTGAAACCAATCTACTACATGTGTAAATACATCTTTTTTTTACACTTAAATTATCTATAAATGGACTAGAAACTTGGTGTATAATCACTACATATATCGGAGTAAGTGGCCCTGATCCTCCTTCTTAGATATCCCACTCTCTACTATGAATATAGTTGTCACCCTTAGGATATATAAAAGTCACTCTACTACAACAAAAAAATTGTAGGCTCTATATGATACTAACCAGTCCATAGCCAAAATTAGGAAAAAAATCAACATGTTAATGATGTAAATATTCCATATAAAGTGATACTCTCCAATCATGAGAGAATATCCATTGTAGAAATAGATGTCCCTTGACCATGTTCCCATATGTGGGTATATTTACAACACCCCACTCATGAACTTCACTGCCAAGATTAGACCATTAACAATTTGTATATAAATAAAGGAATGAGAGACATTAGTATCAAATAATGCACTAGATTATATAGAAGCGACAAGAATAGTACCTCCCACTATCGATGGTCCAGCCTCACTATCCTAAAGTGTAGGTTGCACCACATGCCACAATTTTACTCATCTTCCCTATGATTCAATCTGAATCCCCTCAGCAAAAACACCCTATGAGTACATGCACTATTTACCAAAATCTCCACATCCATTCCCTCTTCCACCACAACCAGTTGAACTCTAGATGCTAGCCTGATATAGTATAGAAGATTCCCTTCTTATACTCTAATTATACCAAGTTTCACCCTCACTAACCTTATTTCATTGGGTCCTGTAGAACTTCTTTAGATGTCCCACCTTTTTATAAGACTGACACTTTACTAGTGGTTAGGGACAATATATACAATAGTGTGTCTACCTACCGTACCGGTGGAATACAATTCGGGTAGGGTCCTAGATGACTTATCCTTACCCTAGATATTCTTCTTGATATTAACCTTATTAAAACCCTCGTAATGACACTTCCTTCTCTCTAATGATGTAACTCCTGATCATCCTATAGAAAATACCTATCCTACACTAGAATCTTCCCTTAGGATCCCCTAAACTATTAGATCCTATTCCACCACATCAATAAGATTATTTAAATGAATAAGGTTTACATGGTAATTCATATCACATTTAAATATGTCCTGGAAACACCTCAACATTTCTGTCTCACCCCCTGAAAATGCTGGACCAAAGTATTAAAGTATTAAAAGAATATAGTATAGTCCATCACAAACATACTTCCCTGAGTTAACCTCGTGAACTCAGTTGCTCTCTCCTACCTTTCCATCATTGGATAGAAGTACTCTAGGAAAATCTCCAAGAATTAATTCCAAAACATACCATCAACATGTCTAGTCTGAGTATGAACTTCTCACCATCACTTTACTGATCCTCATTGCCTATAAGTATCCAACTTGACCCCCTTCTTAGCAGGACTCTCCAAATGTTTAAGAATAATCTAGATGGAATCAATACAAAACTCTACTCCTTAAGGTCCACCATATCTAGTAAAAGTGGGAGGGTATTGTAAATATAACTCCCTCATAAAATGAGATAGACTCATCACAATATGGTCTAGGACACTTTCAAAAAATTTGATGATGTGGGTGAAGTTCTCACAGAACAGCTCTCTTTACTCCTCTCCTAGCTCTATCGGTGCTTCAAGTTCCACCACTAGAGGATCATCCCTATCCATGTACTTTTGTCTTCCTCTCAATAAACATCATTATAGAGGAATATCTACATAATTAAAAACACATGAATTATGACACATAAAAAAAGGATAACAAAATTTCGGGAAATACAATATTCCATAACAAGTCATTTCCTAAAACCCCACCACATGGTCAAAACCAAGGCGTTATCACTAACCATAACCATACTACACCTAGATCATAAAGAAAAAGGGAAATAACATTCTCATTATTCAAATTTACCATTTCACAACCATATATTCCTATATTTCGTCATTTTAATATTCTCAAATTCATATTAGGCACATTTTTAGTTCAAACTCACAAGAATAGAAAAATAGATCAAGTTCAACAGCTTACCCATAACCCGTTTTCTTTTTTGAGCCTAAAATTACTCATGTCAGAAAATAATTCAAGTTCCTAGTATGATGAATTAGAACTAAACACTCATGTCCTACCAAGACATTAGACATTTTTCATAAAATATTAGAAAAACAAATCACCTAACAACACAAGTGTGTCATCCAAGGTGAAAAAATATTCAATTTTAACAGAAGACATCAATAAAAACAATCTCATATTGGGTTCTCTTCCATACAAGGGTTAGTGAATCTGATGCACAAGCGCATAACAACATCTTGACTCTTTCTATTCTCCTATCTAAATTTCCCAAATTGTAAGAAAAAATAAAAAGAAAAGAAAACTCCTCTGATAGCACTTGGTAATGTCCCAACTAGGGTTCCACACATCAGTGCCCCAATCTAGTTGGTCACATGACCACAAAAGTGCCTCTCAGTACACCATTGGCTACTGACTAGTAGTGATGGTATAATATATGTCATGGTGAGACTATACCTTCTTTTTCAGAGTAAAACACAAGTGTAAAATAAATAAACAATAACCAAATATAAAACCATAACCATAAGGATGAAAATATCATATGATGACCAAACATGGAAATATAATATCAAAATAGAACAATATATATTTCATGCAAGAGTACGTTCCCAATGTAAAAATGTAACTCAAAAGTAAAGGAACTAAAAAATACCAAGAGTGTATTGAACCACATCTTGTTCCCTCATCCATGCTCCACTCCAACTCAGCCAACTGACATAGGATATTTTCTAATATCATATCCTACAATAATGAAATCTATTCGGGTTCCAATCTGGAAGACTGAGTAGGGTGTGAGTACAACTCATTAAGAAACCACCAACGATGTCTAAAACAATATCTAGTCAATACATTGTATGTAGTTGTATAAAGAATAAATCACAATGCATAAATAAATAGTTATCCCATTATTTTCTATTCATTTTTCAACCACATAAACCCTCGGGTTTCCCTTGGACACTCGTATCTCAATACCTACTTTGGCCCATGCCGGAGTTTGAACTAATCCCATGGGATATCATAAATCATAATTCCAGTGTAACCATTATTTTATTCATACATGAATTCCCATGTTAAAATTCATATTTTATACTTGAATGCTCATGTTTCCATTCATAATTTCACAATTTAATGACCATGTTACCATTCATAATTTCATAATTTAATGACCATGTTAACATTCATAATTTCACAATTGAATGATGATGTTACCATTCATAATTTCACAATTGAATGACCATGTTACCATTAATAATTTAACAATTTAATGATGATTTTACCATTCATAAATTGTAATACATGACCAAATTTTAATGTTACCAATCATCAACACATAATTAATTCAAAAAATAATTATCCACATAAATTTCATTACTAATTAAATAATTAGTTGATTATATAATTCCTATTACTTAATTTCCAAGTAATTTATGCACATCAATCCCATTAATTAAATCACCAATTAATTAATCATCATACACCTATTCAATATCCCATATTTAAATCCACAATCAATTATATGTTTCACAATCTCGATGCTTCAAAATTAATTCCAAAATTAATTATCATAATTATCAAATCTCCATATCTCATAATTAATTCAACAATTAATTATCTAAAATCATCTATCTCAATATATAATAGTTATATATATTTTTTAGGTTCCTAGTGGTACAATTACATTAAACACACTCGTACCACATACTTAGGTTGGAATGGCAGGCCATAGCCCCCCCAAGGGATATCCCACCCTTAATGCCTTAATTATTCAGTACATGGACCAAAGGCACAGCTGGCATGAGGCTCATTACATAGCCCAAATGTCCAAAAAAATGACCTGAAGTCCCAATGTAGTGTCATGCTTGCATCATACTACCTTTGTCACCATCTTCCTGCATTATGCTTGTGTCACTACCTGCCCACATCTTGCCTGCATCACCGCTTACCTCCGTCGAAACTGTATCATCACCTACCTATGAAAATTAGCTACCACCTATATTGAACTTGTGTTTGATGTAGGATTACAATGATCCTTTACCACTAGGTTAATCCCCTAAGTGCAATATCTCATAATTAATTCAATAATTAATTATCTTAAATCGGCAGTCTCAAAATCTAATAATAATTTCTATTATTAATTATCTCAAATAAACTATCTCAATATCTCATAATTAATTCAGAAATTAATTATATGAAATCATATATCTCATTATGTCTAATTAATTCAATAAATAATTATCTCAAATCAACAGTGTCAATATATCATAATTATTTGAAAATTAATTATCTAAATCTATAATCTCAAAATCACTAATTTCTCATCTCCAAAATTAATTAATTCATAAAATTTATTAATTAAATCCAACACTCAATTGCTTAACATTTAATAGAAATTATACAATTACATAAACTCAAGTTAAATGATGACTTTGGGACTATATTTAATGACCACCTACCTCAATTTATTAATAAACAATCACCCAATAAAAATTCCCAACTTGAATGGAATAACGACATAGTGTGAGATCTAGATATAAAACCTAAATCCAAAAATGAAAAATTAAAGATCCCTTAATTCAATATCTAGATCCATGATACCCAGATCAAGATCCAACAATAGATCTATATCCAACCAAAAATAGTGGGGAACAACCTTTAAAGGATGAAAAAATGAGTGGAAATGAGAATGGAAACTACATGGGATGAGACCCTGTTACAAGGAGGGTGTAGATATTCAATTCAAGCTTTCAATAGTGAAGAAAAGATGTAATAATTTCTTATAATCTATCATTAGGGCTCCAAAATTATGAAAAAACATTAGGTTCAAAAGGGGATTGATTTAGGATTTAAATGGGGGCTTATAAAATTTTAAAATAAAATCTTATGTGAATTAAAAATCCACACACAATTTGTTGGGGTGAGGTTCATGGTTTCCCCTAAATGTGCTACTTAATAATGTTTCTCTTATAGTGGGGGGGGGGGGGGTTCCTAATTTTTCCTTTTAGGGGGTAAAATTTGACAAATCGTGCATTGGTCATGCAAAACTCCTCTATATAGGGGTGCATTGTTTATAGGGCTCGGGTGCACTATTATGGAATACCATTTCCAACAACGAACTGCCCTCTTTCTTTCATTTCTCTCGAATACTTCACCCAAAAAACCCAAAGTAAAACCCAAGGGAAAAGTACTCAAAACAAGGAAAAAAATTACCTGTTAATGATCCCGAGTCATATCCAGACTAGGCCAAGGTTTTACAGAATGTAAGAATTTATATATGATTTGATAATTAAATAAGTAAAATAATTTCATAAATATCATATAAATATATTGAATTCACCATTATATTCAACCTTTATAGTTGTTTATGGATAATTAATTATATCGGTTCATGAGGTGGTAGTCCTCTATACACACGGTCAATAGTTTTTTTTCCATTTATGGTGATGGAGATGGATATAGGTTATTAAATTACCATAATAAAATATTGAAAAAATATTAGGCACCATTTTTATGATACTTCAATAGTTTAACAATATTTTAAGGAGTTGGAATAATAAATGAAACAAATATGCTGATTAATAATTTTTCATCTTATTCAGGGAACTCCTTTAGGTATATACTTATGGCCTTCATAGGAGGGGTTACTAAAAAACATAAGGCCTAGAGGATGCGGGGAGGTAATTAAAGAATATATTTTTTTATAT
Organism: Viscum album; assembly: GCA_963277665.1. Classification (NCBI taxonomy): domain Eukaryota; kingdom Viridiplantae; phylum Streptophyta; class Magnoliopsida; order Santalales; family Viscaceae; genus Viscum; species Viscum album. The sequence goes on along the minus strand of OY728141.1, from coordinate 1,750,853,497 downwards.
ATTAAACAAATAAAATTGTTTTGTATGATTAAGTAGGATAGGAGAGAAGGATTCATTTTATATGTGGGGGAGAGGAAACAATTGAGATTTTTGGAATAAAAAAGTGATACCCACATTTTTCACATGAGAGAATGCATAAAAAATGTATCATTATATAATTTTAGAAGCTATAAGAGATAAATATGACCATATAATATGAATTATTTAATTTTTGGGTCATTTTACACCCATATATTTTATGTTCAATCCCTGCTAAACATATTTTTACCATAACTATGATAATTAATTTTTACTATATTTAATATTCATCAAGTAGAAAACTTACATTGATATTATTATATAATATAAATTATTCTTATTATTAATATGGAATCTATTTTACAAAAATCAATCCATATAATTTGTGGAATTCAATTTAAAATTATACAAATAGACTTGTCAAAAAATGATTTTAAAAAGAAAACATTCAAGAGTTTTAAAAGTTTTTATATTATAATTAAATATGAAGTCGATTCTAATTAAAAAAATTAGTTAAATTGTAATATAATTGAATTAATAACACTTATAAACAAATTTAAAATATAATTTATCTTTTAAAATAATTTAAATGATAATGAAATTTTCAATAAAAATTCATATTTTTCACAATTCGCTAAAAAAATTAAACTCTTCAAAAAATTAAAAAAATTCACCCAAATATAATTTTGACATATAGATTTAAAAAATGAACTTTATTTTGTCAAATAAATTTTATAATGTTTAGAAAAATTACTTTTATATTATTTTTTATGCACTTGACTGAATTACCTTTTAGATTAATATAGTTTTTAGAAAAAATTACTTTTTTCTTTCAAATGGTTATTATTTTAATTATAATAAATATAGAACCATTGAAATTATTTTATACATTTTAAAAAAAAATTATTTTTGTAATTTATTTATGCCATTTCATACCCTCTAAATTAAAGGCTAGGTATTAATAGTCATGTTCAAATAATAGTATTTTAATATGGTATCATGTTTCATTCAAACCGTGTGTTGCGTGCATTATAAGACATTGAAGTGGTTGAATTTATTTAAAAAAAAATATCAAAAAAGTATAAAGTTGTTATATTATCTTCTCATCTTGGAATTTCATTTCATGTATTTTATCAATCGTAATGTTCTTCTTTTAAAATATCAAGGTGATACATTCTACCTCCTTAAATAAATTTCACTCTCATAATTTAATCTTGATATCGGTAATAAGGGGTTTAAAATTTGAAAATACATTTGGTGGAAACCCAAATTGTAATAATGGTTAATAAGACTTACTCTTAATAAGGTATAAATGAAATTAAAATTTTCATTTATAATATCAGATACTAGGTTTCAAAATACGAAAACATTGGTGTCATGTGATGATATGGACATGAAAGAAAAGATTAAATAATTACAGAGAGTGATAGAGGTCATTGATCAATAGAGGGAAAATGATCTATAAAATTTAATGACCACAAAGCTGTAAATTTATAATGAGTTAAAATACTATTTGATTCATAAAAAATGAAGGTACTAGGATAAAATTTTTGTTTCAATATCCTTTATCTAGTGTTTTGGAATTATTTTACCGTCTACAATGAGAACATAAGAAAATATACCTACTTGAAAAGTAGAATTTCATCTTTTAAACAATTTAAAAATCATTATTATCTTTTTCTACAAAAATGAGTATTAAAAATTAATTTGTAAATCTTGAGAAAATAAAATGTCCTTCTTAATGGATCACATTATCCTTCAAAGAATAAGTGATTATTCCTCTTATATTTAATAAAACCAACATATTTAGGGCATGATTTCCAATATAATATATTAATATCAAATACATCATTAGTAACTAGAAAAGTTCCAATAAATCCATTCTATAAGTGTTTATCCTTAAAAACCTTTGGATTATGTCTCAAAAAACATAATATCATTCCTCCCAAATAATCCTTTACATTAATACTAAAGGTTATATATAATTAAATCAAATAAAATTTTACCAAAATATAATTAATCCCTTCTAAATGATTTGATCAACTTAATAGTTATCCATCAATCTATTTGAGTAAGACAATTCGTATTAAATAGAAAATCATGTAGGCCAATGGTAGGATCTTCACTCTTATCATCCTTTTGTTATGGTTTCAAGCATCATGACCCCACTATATGTAATCATTTTTCACCTACCAAACATGTTTTCCTTTTTCTAAACTCAATTAATATAATTCCTATAACATTACCAAAGTTAAACAACTCGTAATTACCTTAAAAGAAAATTTTAGACAAACCTTAAAGACTAACCATACATTTAAACCCGTTCCATCAAAATTTATATTCATACTTATTTAAATAACTTTTTTCACTAAAACAGATACTAAACCAATCGGTTTTATTTCCATAAATTTCTCCCAAAATATCATTAATCTTAGTGAACTCCTTTCACATAAAACCTAAAAATAGATTTTTAAGAATGTTAACTTATGATAAACTTCAAACGCATAAACCTATGTTGTATCCATAAATATTAAGTCAATGAATACATATATGATTCAAAAATTAAACACAATATTTAGATTTTTCATGATTCTTATAACCAAAATACCATTTATAATTTTTTTTTAAAATTTAATTTTTGAATCCCAATAAATAAATACTTTTACCATTTCACTTTGAAATAGGTCCTTCCTTGTTATAGGTTTTAAAATTTAGAAGAGGTAATTGAAATAGGCAATTTATGGGTTCCCTACATTTAATACAAAGAAATAAAAATGGATCTCGTGGATGAAATTTATTTCCAAACTTCAAACTCTACATTTTTACTCTACAATTCAATGCTTTATGCCTTTATTTTATGCAAAAAAACATTTTCCAATTATTTTGAGACACTTTACTGCGTGTATTATTCCATATATCAGACATGAATGAAATCAAGTCTTTTTTCCTCAATGGTCTCCACCACTTGATCTCTAAGAAAACTCCATCCTTCTCTTATTTGTGGAGTCTGATAGTTGGTTAAGTTATATGTTAGTATTCATATTTTAGGAAAAATAGTTAGAAATAATCATGATATCCTTCACTCTAGATATAATCCCATTTATTTTATCATAGTCATTAAATGTTCATTAACATTAAATGTTAACATGATTATTTTAGGTTTCAGCCATTGACTAAAAAAAATCATAGTGTGAGAAACAATAATCATAGTGGGAGAACTATATAATAATTTATATGATGTATTAATCCTAAAACATTGTTTTTGATATAATACAACTTGGTTTTAACCTTATTAATTAATTTTCACTATTAATTCAAATCCTTCATGATAGTTTCCAAATAAAATGTGAATTATCGAAAGCATATCCCTTAGGAATATCAAGTCGAGTGCACCACAACACCCATTTTCACGTACTAGGTAATGCCTGAGTCATCTCTGACACACCTTTTGTGGATTTATTACCCCTAGGTACATCTATACCAAAATCATTCCAACATTTAGTACCCAAACATGGCTGTATTACTAGGAAAACAACATAATCTCTTCCCCACTAATACTTTAGGTCATTTTTATATAATTATCCTAAAAGTATATATTCGGGTTATGTTACCTAATCTATGTTATTTATGAATCTGGTTCCCATGTTTTCTGCTAAAATTTTTCTAATAATGATTATAAAGACCCCAAACCAAGTAGTCCTAAGGCAGAAGTTACTTTATTAATTTTTAATAATATATAATAAATCACATCCAAAAAGACATAATTTTTTATTAGTCTTGGTAAAATTGATACATGTTTGAATACCATATTTCAATTGAAAACATAAAATACAATAAAGTATTTTCATTGAGTTCACCATTATTCTATTTAGGATATCTCTTTATATCAATCATAAAAAACTTCCTAGAATCCTTGGGAAAAGAAACATAAGAAATCAGTGATGTCTAATTAACAATAAATTTCAGTGTACAATAGAATCTATTAAGAGTAAATAAGGAACATTCAATAATTCAATGTAAATAACTGAAAAACATGTCATTCAATCAATTAATTAATCATAATTTTGGAAGAATAAATGAGGATCAAATAATTCAAAATAAATAATAACATGATCTTAAAACATAGACATGGATATTACAACTAATCAAATAATCACATAGAATATCAATATCTAATATCATAATGAGTGAATCCATAATTTTGGACACCATAACCATATTATCAAGGCCTCATTCTAGGAATTATTATATAAATGGGTAAGGCCTTATCGAAAACCCAAACTAGTTTGTCACATGAGAACTACTAATGCATCGATGGTCTATAGAGAGTCCCACCCATCACTTATTAAGTCCAATGTATTCTACACATGGAAGTGGTGAAATATAATCTACAGAAATATTTTTTTTGAACAAATTGAATATAAAATGTTAATAATTTCCCTAATATATAAATAAAAATATAAGCCATTTATAGTAATGTAGATAATTGTATCAAAATAGTATATCCCTATAAAATTGATCATAAACCATTCAAGGAAATAACAAGTATGATATAATTATAACATATTCCAAATGTATCATAAGATAAAGTTATTATTTTATCATTTATGAATATAAATTCTATTAAAAATATTCTTGAGGAAGATATTTGTTTCTATTTTAAAATAACTATTAAAAAATTTCAGAATATGCAGAAAAATATTTCTTTGAAAATAGAATTTTAAAATTATAAAGGAAGCTCAAAATCAATGACTGGTCAGGGTGGTGTAAAATTTGGTATATGCTGTTTTTTTAATATAAGTATTCATTTCACATTTTTAGTAAAAAATTTGAAATTACTTTGTTCAAAAAATGATAAGAAGATTACACTTAATTTTTTTTTAAAAATTCAATAATGGTTAAAAAATTATTTAATAAATATTTTTTATTATTTTTAAAAAATTATGATATTTTTAAAAAACATGGGCATGGAAGAGAAGATGATATTTTACCGAAAAAAGAAATCAAGATTGATTTTCTTAAAATAATTTTTAATCATTTTAAGTAATAAAGAGAGAAAAATTGTAGTATCAATTTAAACTTTCATGAATAATTAGAGTATAAGAAAATTAAAGAGTTTATTGACTAATATATCATATTATTTCATCATAAAAAATTTAATCATAAATAATCTTAATAAATGGTGATATTGTAAAATAAACCATTGAAACTTGGTAAAATTTTAATTGTAATCCCCATTATAAAGATAACTAAAAATGAAACATTAAATACAATTAATATAATGTGATTCTTGAAATAAAATATTAAAGGTGAATTATATAGACCACACAAAATAACTAAGTGGTGAATATGGCATTTGTCTCACGGAAGATAAAGTGAGATGAGAAACCCTTACCTCAGATCTTATTTCTTTTGTATGTTTATATAAATCATGTGTAATAAATATAGATTTAATATAAATATATTAGATAAATATAAATAGATATTTTATTCCATAGCTTACTTACTTGTAGTATTTTATCACCCTTTTGTTTACAATTCTTTGTTTAAATTGCTATTTTGGGTGATAGTTGCATCATCTTTCCTGTATGTTTTGGTTTGGTATTTTCAGTCCTTTTACAATGATCAAAGTCAAATAGTATCCAGAATTTAAAACATGATATAAATATCATATTTATTTATATAAATCCATAAAATATAATGATAGAAAATGCATCACGCTGTTCATGGTGATAGTATGTCGTTAATACATAAGAAAGTTATTTCCATTTTATGAAGGATGAAATGAGAGGAAAATAAAATTAAATTAATATTTAAAAAATAATAATAATTATATATATAATTTACATTATTCAAATTCATCCTTATTACCATTAATTAAAATATAAAATGAAAGTCATTTCGCATCGCTACGTGGAGGCGGTAGTCCACACGTACACACAAGCGACATTATTATTTTACAAAAAAATAGAAGGTAAGAAATTATATATGATATTATATTTCCATAAATATTTTTAAATCAGTAATATAACACATATTAATTAATTTTATCTTTACTACATCCTTGTAAAGCATAAATGAAAAACGAATCACATCATTTCGTGAGGCGGTATTCTATCGTATACACGAGCGATGTTATTTTAACCCCCCCCCCATAGAATCGAAAGTAATTATATATAAATGATATCATAATCAAAGAAATATAATAATTTTATAAATATCATATTCATATGTTCAATCCATAATTTTATCCATCCTTGAAATGCGGTGATGAAAAACAAATTAAATAGGTTTACGAGGCGGTAGTCTTCCGTACACACGATAGATAGTTTGATTTTCCATTTGATGGAAGTGGATATGGACATAGGTTATGAAATTAACATAATAAAATACAATTAAATAATATATAATTTATTTATTATATTATCATTTTTAAATATTATTTTATGGATGTGAAAGAATAAATAATATATATCTATATATGCATGTTAAAAATTTCACCTCTTCTTTAGAGAACCCACTTAAGTTTATACCGAAAGCTTCTTTAGAAGTGTTTCGTAATAAAAATATGGACTCCTAGATATGGGGAAAAATTAAGCACTAAATTTGGTTTTGTATTTCCAAAACCAAAATGTTTTGGCATATTTAAGAGGAGAGTAGAGGGGTGTCCTTTTATAAGTGGTGGAGAGGATACACTTGGTATTTTCGAAAAGAAAAAGTGTTACCCACATTTTTCAAATGAAAATGGATAGAAAATGGCACATTAGAAAAAACTATAAGTGTAAAGCTCTCAATATTACCATAAAAAAAGAATTATACAGGTTTTTGGTCATTTTAACCCTTATCTATTTAGTTTAACCCACTATAAATCCATTTTTACCTTAACATCGATAATTAATTTTTACAATTTTATATATTCATTATAGAAAAATTAAGTGGATGTTTTTATATAATATAAAATTTTCTAATTCCAAATATAAAATCCATTTTTTCAAATTTATTTAAAATATTTGGTAGAAATCAATGTAAAATTACTCCAACAAATGAGTCGAAAAAATAGTTTTTCCAAAGAAAAGTTTTATAATTTTAAAATGATTTTTTATTATAAATAAATATAAAATTGATTCATATGACATAAATTAGTTAAAATTTAATATAATTTAAATGATTATATTTTAAAACCAATTTAATATATGACTTAAATTTTTGAATAATTTAAATAAACATGAAGTTTTAAAAAAATTAGTATTTTTCAGTATTAATAAAAAAATATACTTTTCAGAGAATTAAAAAAAATTCACTGAAATATACTTTTGAAATTTATATTTAAAAAATGATGTTTATTTTTCAAATAAATTTTATAAAAGTGGTAAAAATAAATTTTAAATTTTTGTGTGCTACGCATGACTAAATCACCATTTAGAAAAATATAGTTTTTTAAAAAACATTTATCTTTATTTAAAATGGATATTATTTTGTTTCTAACCAATAGATAACCATTTAATTTATTTTAAAAAATTTTAAAACATATAATTTTCAAAATTTATCTATTCATATTCATTTCCACTAATTTAATTTCTAGGTCATATTGGTCATGTTCTAAACAATAATATTTTAATAGAGTATCACATTTCATTTCAACCGAGTGTTTCTTACATAGAATGCTATTGAAAATATTAGATCTATTTAAAAATTAATATATCATAAAGTCTTGGGGTGTTGAATTATCTTATAATCTTGGTGTTTTGTTTCATATAAACTATCAAAACATAATTTTATTCTTTTAAAATATTAGGGTGTTACACACATGAATGACACCACAAACATGAATCACCTAAAAAATATCAAATGTGACTCTTAAGTGCATTCACCCTGATAATAAAAAAATTCCACCATTCATGATCCCGCACTATGAAATTAATAATGATCTTGGTTTATTTTTACAGAATACTTTAAAATGACCTAACATCATCCGTAAATAACCATTTAATATATTCTATGATTTAAACTCCCAATATCTATAATTCATAATACAATTAAACTTAAATTTATCATCCAAAAATTTTATGTATTCTCAGTTAAAAATTCTATTCATATATCATAGGTTTTTAATTTATAGTTCAGAATTTATCCCACAAATAATGGTGTAAGGCCACCATAAAAAATATACTTTTTTTTGGAATAATAACATATGTATATTTTCTATCATATAAAAATAATTAAATAATAAAATGTTTAACACCAATTCCCTATCCTAAATCCAAGATAACGACCAACTCATAAACACTTCATACCACTAAATTAATTATCCAAAATATTATCTTACACAAAACCAAAAATGGTTCCCAAGAAAATCTATAGAAAAATTATATTCTAACTTCATTAAACTCTCCAAATATTCTTATTCTATTTTTCTTTTCTTCTATCAATACAATCCCATAAAGGGTTAGATATTCATTAAAGAAATTTTTAAATGTAACTGCTATAAATAAGGGAATTGGAAAGTGAAAGAATAAGTGAGAAGGGGGAATTTAGAAGGAAGGGGGATGATCATTTAGGACCTCAAGGTGACTTTCCCCTTAAAAAATAAATTATAAAAATGACACCAAGGTCAATAAATACTTTTATAGTTCATACATGAATTCAACTAAAAACAAAAGAAATAGGATAATTTTAATTCTATATAAACTCTAAAATTCATAATAAAGTAATGGGTGTGCAATGAAACTGTCTATTTATAAAAATAAGTTATACATGTGTCAAAAAACATACACTGAAAAGTATAAATAATATAATTTTTCTAAATTATGTATACCCAAAAAATAATTTTAATATTCCCACATAAAATTTCATTCCATAGGGATATAAATATTTGTCTAACCGTGAATTTATAGGAATTATTTATAGAAGTGTCTTGAAATTTTTTGGATAACTTGGGTTAGTTAATAAATCTCACTTTAGGGATTTAATAAGTGTGATTATAGGACAATTTTATCCTATCAACTGTGGATGTTGTGACTTCACTTGTAAATTCATTATTAGTGCAGGTAAAGCCTCATTCATCCTCATTAGTCTCACTCTTTTAATTCGACCATAAAATCCATGAAATTGGTCTATTGAATTTACTAGTTTTTTATTTTATTGCTCTTCTCCGATATTTCAATCTTTATTATTATTTATTTATAAGGAATTTTCTTCATCCTTAGGTCTATTTATATATATGATTTATTATCTAATATTAAAAATGAAACAAATAATTATCAATAATGTTATATGTTTCACTAACATTTCCATAATAAATTTTAAGGTCAATCTTATATGGGTTTTTACAATCTTCTTTATGTTTGGGAATAGCCTATTTACTCAAGGAGTTGGTTTATAATTTATTTAGTATATAAATACCCCTTTATTAAAATTTAACAAAACTTAATCTCCAATCTCAAGAACAATTTTGTGTTGATATTTACTAGATTTAATTTCATTTTTTTCTTTTATTATTTCTATGTAGGCTTTCACATTGGAATTTAACTACAATTTTTTCTCTTTTCTCAATTTTGAAGAGAAAAAATATCATTGGTAGGAAAATATAGAATATATAATGAATTCATAAGGTAAATCCATATTCATTTTCTAATGGTGAAAATTTAGTAGAAAAATTCGCAACTCAATTATATAAAATATCAAAATCAGGAAACATTATTCCCAATTGTCTAGATTTTTTATTATTATATAGAAGGGGTATAAAGAGATAGATTTACAATTTCATTTATACAGTCTATTTATAGAATTTAAATAGTAGGGAATTATAATTTAGTTCATAGTTTATTTCAAACATTTCTCTAAATGTGATTGATAAATTTCACATGCATATCACATATAATGGTTTGTACAGTATTTGAATTATCATATTTTCTTTAAAAAAATTATAAACATAAATAACATCATTAACCATTGAGAATTCATTGAAAATTATATTCTTAGAAGTATATCCTCAATGATTAAGAATCATTCTTTTCTATATGGTGATAAAATGAATCCCAAAACAATTTCTATATAAATTTTAGTCTATGGATCATATGGTATAATAAAAGAAAATTATATTCCATTGGGTTATACCTGAGATTTTTTATATCTACATTTCAAACACTTTTTTAAAAGAGAAATATCTTTCCCAATTTTTGGATTATAAAAAATTTCATTAAAATTAGTTAATGTTTTATTAACACCATATTACCAATAAAAATTTTCCCTTGAGTTTCTTTTATAGGTAATTATTGATTTGGAAAATTTAAAATACAAAATATAACCCTTCTTTAATTAAATCTACAATTTTTTTAGAATTATTTAAATCCTTTTTTCCAAATGTTTTTTAAATTTTATAAAAATAAACATTTATTCTACACATTCCCTTTAAAAATTCAATTCCATGTAATCTATCATGAAGAGATATAACAATTTAATTTATTTGATAAATACCATTGAAAATCATAATTTTATTACCTTTATTGTGTTTTTTCACATATATTATGTCTTAATGAGTTTATTCCATGGTGAACTCCTCCTATTCAACATACCTTGTTACTTCAAATACTTAGGTCTTTCATGGTAAAAATGAATAATAAATTCCTTAGTCCATAGTTAATACTTAAATGTTTCTAATGATAATTTTCAAGAATAAATTTATTCATTCTAAATTTAATAACTAAAAATTTCCTTGTTTATTTTCTCTCTAAATAAATAAATTATGTGTGACTCTTAAATAAACCTTTTATCCAATTCTGACACCAGATGTATCACATTAAATTTAAAAATCTTTTTTGAAATCTGTTAAACATTATATTGTGTAATTGATTAATTTTTTTTAAGAATGTTAAATACAAATTATTTTATTATCTTTATTTTTAAGCAATGTGTTTTATAAGTTCATTAAGATATATAGTGATGGATGGTAAGTCTTTAATAAGTCTCATTCAAAAACTCACAAATCCGTGAAAACATCTAAGATTGTTTTCATTACATAGCTTGATCTACTATTGAATTCTGTTTCTATTTTCTCTAACTACATAGATATATTTAGTCCCTATGCAAAACTATGAAAAAAAACATAATTCAAGAAAAAGGAAAATTTTAAATGATTTTTATAAAATTATTTTCCCCTTAGAGTTTCAAATATCTAATATATGTGTACACCATGGTAATCCCAAATTTTATTATATATCAATATATAATAAAAATATATAATCTTTAATTTCCTGATGAATGATAGAATTAAATGGTTTATTATGATCATGAATTTACATTAGTGTATTAGTTAAACCAAATGATATTACTAACCAACCAAACAAGTGAAACATAGTTTTGAAGGTATTTTCAAGTCATATCTTTCTCTATTTAAAATTTATTAATAACCACTTTTAAAATGAACATTATAAAATAAAAAAATCCCTTACAACTCATCATTCACATTATCATGTTGATTGATGTAATATAAGTACTTTGTTTTTATTTTTTTATGGAATGAAAATCAATTCGCATTTGCAACGTTCCATCCTTTTTTTTGGTAATGGGATCACCTTAATAGTGCATGGACTCACACTTTCCCTCATAAATATTTTAATCATTAGTTCTTAAACTTTTCACTAAATCTCTCATGCTTCGTATAGATTAGATATAAATGTTGTCCTCTTAATAATTTAAGATTTAGTTATAAAGTCAATTCAATTTTTAATTTCTCTGAGAGGTGGAAATACATAGGGTGTTTTATCATGAAACAAATCACAATACTTGACATTACCCAACACATTAATACTCAACATGGTCTGGGGTTAAGCCGAGTGTGATACCCCAACCAACGTCTAATAGGATAGGGGGTTGAAACAATTACCAAGAAGGCATATCTCATATTTTAGGCCTTCTACTATGAAATTATATACCACCACATGTCTCCAATACAATGTATATAATAATGAAAACTCATATATATATATATATATATATATATATCAATAGTAACACATAAAGCATGTGATAATAATAAATATCCCAATAACAAAATATAAACTAAATCCATAAACAAGGAAAGTTAAAACACATAAAACCCCAAGATAAAGACCAACCTTTAATAACTAAAACATGTGAAATCTTTATCTTATAAAACTGATACAAATGCCACTAGAAATAAGTGTCAGAATGCTCCGCTATTCAGAAAATCTACATACCCTAATACCGACATATAATGGTATAATGTATGTATAGATAAAACATATGTGGGCATAAGGAACTTAGAATGGTGAGTATTAATATACCCAATAGGATTTCTAAAAAATAAAATAAGAAATAATAATATGTCAATAAGTCAATTTAGTAGAACAAACCCATATATGTTCTACGGTAATAGTTAATAATGCTCTAGGAGGTCATAAAATACCATAGCTCATCTTTACATAATGCTAACACAAAAAATATATCCAGAAATGTAAAATTTAAATCACTTTAACTACCTCCAACCTATTACTTACAAATCATACTATAGTAGTATTAGTAATTGAGGACCCATACCTCACTGAAGAGAGTGACAGTCAAGGGAGAACTTATCCCAAAGTTGGACTTGTACCTCATCGTGTGTAATGTTCATCATTCGAGGGGTTACCTAATCTGTAAGTGGAGGACCCGTGACTCAATTCAATGGTGGGTTACCAAATCGATTAAGTATAATATGGTCCTATTCCATAGAGATGGTATAGTTCTAGGGGTTACCATTATAATTTATAATCTAATTGTCTTCCCATACACGTCACTATCTCCACAAAGCTATGGAACTATTATAGATCGAACACCTTGAAAATACCTATCATGATGAATATATATATTCAATCACATTATGCATGGGTAATTTCTTAGAATGGGATACTCAAATATCCCAAACCAACTCTTGGGAAATAATAAATAAAGAATATGGGAATATTTCCAGTATATAACTTGTTATCCTTATATACATTCCATATTCCCCTCGACCCATAAATGTTCATGTCCTTCAATGACCTTATCCATGTGGAAATAATATATATGGAATGTCACAATAGGGTATATGAAATATAAAAAAATCGAGAAATGTTGGTCATGTATTATCATGGAAGTCTATGTTGTGTAGCAATGTTTATGACGTGTAGTGTATGGTACATAGTATATGGTGTGACCCTACCTAGAAAATGTGTATTATTGATACAAATTGAGTTATATTGATATATATACATTATGTTTCTATAAAATTAATGACATATAGATCTACAATTCTAATTTTCATGTAAATCTTGTAAATGTTGAGACACTCCTTCTAATGTACGCAACATGTGGGAAGAGAACGCATGATGTGTGGGTATGGATCATTGACTTGGAATTTAAAAATAAGAATATCAATGTACAAGGTCCCAAGACACATGACATGTTATCCATAGTCAGAAAATATGTGATTGATATAAATCAATGTTACCTTATAACCAAATCATGCATGATACACGCCATGTGACTAAAAAGACTACACAACATTCCATCATGTTTTTTTAGATATGGAACACAACACAAGACATGTTCTATACTGTTTCTGGTGTCATAGCCTCCACCTATAGACACACCTCTAATTACAAATGATTCTAAGTCCCCTTATACCTCCATCACACATAATCAATTTACCGCTTACCATTTATTTTTTTCCTAGTTGGAATTGTTATATCATGTGTTCTAAGTTGTTCTTGGAACATTATTTGAACATCTCATTTAGATTCTACCACCATGTACGAACCCAAATCCGATCATCATCATTTTTCATGTCTTTTTGTTATCATAATTAGTTTTAAATATGAATTATTGGGATAGAAATGATCAGTAATAGTGGTTGATGTATGTCCTAACAACCAAATAAGTATTTGCATTTTCATTTTCCAAAGAATGTGTTAAGAGAAACTTATAAGGGGATGTTTTTATAAATAATCGATGGAAAGTAATTTCAATTACCGATCATCAGAAAAATTTATTAGATAAATAATATTGTTATTATTATACACTAATTTAAAATAAAAGAACATTTAACTGCCAACAAGAAAAAACAAGTTAATGGTAAACCATAATTAAATTCTATCTAATTTTATAAATTAAAATTGGTTAACTACCACATGAATTATTCGTAAAAATAATCAAATATTATAAACATCTATTTTTTTAGTTTCAATTTACCTTAATCATAAATTAATTGAATTATTATCAGTGACTAGATTTATTTTTCAACTCCTTTATAATATTTACTTCAATATGGAATTAATAGAATTCAATCAAATGTAAAACTCATGGGTGAATCATTTTTTTCATTAATAATTGTTCCCCGGCTGATTTTCATCCCTGATTCCACAATGAAGAACATAAATAATTAGAGAGTTTCCATCTAGGGTTTTCAAATTATATCAATATCCAATCCCTAGGAAAAATTAATAAAATTTTATTTATAGGAAATTTTAGGTCATGGGTGTGAATAACTATGTATTTTGTTTTAAGACCAAAAAAATACTAAATCTGAGTCTTAAAGCCCAAAAATAAAAGTTACACCTCTCTAAGAAAAAACACCAATTTTAAATACAATTTAAGTATTGTAATTTCTACTCAATACACCATTTAGAAGATATTATATGTTCAAACCTATAAAAATAAAATTAATATATTATATATATATTATATTTTTTGAAAAATTGGGAAACAAAAATAAAAGAATTGATTTAGCATCCATCTTTATAAAAATTATTAAAAATATTCAATGGAATATTTACAAAAATATGAGTTGTTATAGTCACTCCACCTTAAAATATTTTCAGGTTGAGAAGAATTACCCCTACAAAGAGGTGAGCATGCTAAGTTCGCATATAATTCTCACTCTTCTATGTGTTTTTAAGGATATTCCCATCCTTCCAAAAGATACAAATGAATGGTATCACTTATATAGAAAATATATTTTCTCAATGATTCTTGATATCAACTAGGTACTCTAAAAAGGTTGTGCAACACTCAAATTTTATGTCATCACAGTTGATAATATGTGATGGATCATGAATATACCACCTTAGTTGTGAAACATAGAAAATATTGTGTACCCAGTATATCTGTGGGAGTAATGCTAGGTGAAAAGCACCCTCACATACCCTATCCATAATATGAAATTGTCTACTAAACCTTGGGGATAAATTTATACCAGATATAAACATATTTAAACAAAAATGTAAATAACTATATAGGAATTCATCATCACTACTTACGAATGCATCAATATAATCCATAAAATCACTAGGGGAGGTAACATTGCCTTAAAAATGGATGTCAAAAAAGACTTTGATATGATGGAATGGGGTTTCATTTGTATGGTTTTACCTAGATTTTATTTTGATTTTTCATTATTCAAATGGGTTTAAATACTTCTTATCTCATCACATATCTCAAATATTATGAATGGATCACCATAGGGTTATTTTACATCCTCTAAAGGTATCAGACAGAGTGATCCTCTCCCATACATTATTTTTTCTATTATTGAAGACTACCTAGGAACTCTTATTCTCAACATGGTGGAAGATAACAATATTATACCAATAAAAGCTACTATAGGCTTAGCTACCCACACTCACTTATTATTAGAAAATTATATAAACCCCTTTTTTCAAGGTGATAAAAGTAAAATTAAATATATAAAAGATGTTCTTATTTACTATGAAAAAGTTTCAGGTCTAGAAATTAGTTGGAAGAAGTCCATATTATTCATTAGAAAGAATATCCTTGCAACATGAAAAGTGGGAATTATTGGTGATTTTGGAATCATAGAATGTTTTCTCCCTTTCACTTACCATGGAAAAAATTGGTGAAAACATTATTATTTATATTTCATTCATATTCTATCTCAAATAAATAATTAGTTATCTTCTTAGAAAGTTAATTCTTTATCAATGGATGGAATTATTTGTCTTTTAATTTTTTTTTATTCTCTCAAATTTCTTTTACTCTTTCATGTTTTATAAATGGATAGCTTCCCTCATCAAGAGTATCAATATGTACATAAAAAAGTTGTTTGGAGTGGGATCATTATTCAGATAAATCTTACAACAATCCATTGGAAGAAATGTTTGGATCCCATTGATCATGGAAGATTGGGGATAAAAAATATATACAAATTTAATAAATATCTACAAACTGAATTTCTTTTGAGACTTATATATGAGAATTAATATATTCTTGGATTTCTAAGATCAAAATTTTGAATCTAGATCATATCTTAAAATTTAAGCTATATGGACTCCTTCATATGGCCGGCATTCAAGGAATACTTTTCTAATATATCATGACATTCACACCGGTTGGTTAATATGATTTCTTCTCTCATTTTTTAGCTACACAATTTCAATGGTATTCCACCTGTTAGTTTATTAAATTTCCCTGACCCATCCTTGGACACTATTGTCACAATCAAGGAGAAAAGGGAGATCTCTTAGGAGTTTCATCTCGCTAAAATATAGAATGTGTTCTACAATTAAAATTTCCTTTAATGTGATGAAATTATCATTTGGGAGCTTGCGTTAATTAAAACACTCATTCAAAGATACAGTATCTAGATGTTACACATAGGTAACTGAACACATGGCTTGGAAATATGAATAAGATATTAATTTCACCATCATGATTTATTATTAAATGGTTGATGGAAAAATTATAAACATCAAGTTTATTTATGTCTTCAATATTTTGGAATTAATATTTTATATAAGTTTGTTCTTTTAATTAAAATATGTACAAATTTAATCACCTATTTATAATTTGTTATACATAATCATCACTTTATAATTCCATAGCTATCATATTTGAAATGTTAATTCCCTAAGAAACCACTATACAAGATCACATTAGAGTTAATTTTATGATTCTCATATCACTTAAAATCCTAAACCTATTTCTTTTTTCTAGTTCTAAATTCATTAATGTCATTTGGATTTCTCAATATAAGATGATTCATGAAAATTTTACCTTTATCATTCAGTTGACTATTGTGTAGATTATAGTTTCTTTGAAAAATGTGATTTTGATTAAAAAATGTCATTGTAATAATTACATTCATGATATTATGGTACATAAAAATATTAGAATTACAAGTTAGTTTCATTCCTCCTTTTATAAATCTTAATGTTATATTTATTACTCCATTATTTTGATGGAAAAATGTTGCATGGATTGGGACTCAAGATGAAATACAGAATCATATAGATTTGGGGTGGTGTCCAAAAACAAAATGGGAGAGTCCATGGAATTCTTCCATGGACTAAGTGGAGTTTCCACATAGAATCTGAAATTATTGTCATCATTAATGTAGTTGAGATGGAAAAACAATTATGATAGTGAAACATTTGGTTGGAAAGTGATTCAACAACTATTTTTCAAGATGTTAAATATGGCATTACTCATCCTTCATGGAAGATTACTGCCAGATGCCTCAAATTCTTGGAAAATATTTTGACCATGAGATATATCATCACACATATATATACTTAGAGGATAATTTTTTGTTGGAATGTCTTGAAAATAAAGGGGTTACTCAAAATTATAATATCTAGTTCAATTCCTTTCTTGATGAATTTTTTCCTATTTTCATAATTCATTATTGTAAAAGACATACTTCATAATTTTGTAATCTTTATTTTTTTAGTAAAGGACACTTTTCCTTCCAAGAAAATTCCCATCCTTCTTAAAAAATGATCCCATATAATCTCCTAATAAATATCTCTAAGATGTAACTCCTTCATTTGGTGATGAAGTTAAGGGAACACCACCATTTAATAAAGGTAATAAACACCCCGTTTATCTACATAATCCTATTATAATGATGCCAACTATATAGATGCCTCCCCTATTAGTTGATCACTATTTTTAATATTAATGGGATCTACCACTGTGATTCCCTTCCTTAGAGTATATAATATTTCAAAGTCATAGTCCTTAAAGAACTTCATACATCACCTCTATCTCAAATTAACATCCCTTTATGATAAAATATACTTCAACCTATTTTGATCGATAAAGACAAAAAATCTCTCATAATGAAGATAATTTTTAGAAAACTTTGAGGAAAATACCACAACTATAGGATCCACATCGTGGGTCACATATTTTTTCTCACGTTGTATTAGCTACCTGGACACATAAGAAACTATGGTTCATCAATTCATTATAATAAAACCAAGCCTATACTTAGAGGGATCATAGTACACATAATACTTAACACCTTTAGAAAACTGTAAAACAAGTTCACTAATAAACCTTCTACGCTTCTCTTTTATAAAATCTTTGTCAATGATCAATCTAAAAAAATGGTTTCCCCTTTTGGGTAAGGGATGTTATAGGAGTTTCAATATAAGTTACGTATTCCAAAAACCCTATGTAATATGCTACCAAGAAAAGTAAACTATATGTTTAAAAAAATCTTTTGTGGATCCCAATCGATAACAACCATGAACTTCATGAGAAAAACTAAAACTCTACCCTTTTAGATGACATATCCATGGGAAAAAACATCCCAAATCTTTAAGATTCACTTTAAGATCCATCAACATAGATAATGTTAATGAAGAAAGTTTTGAATAATCCTTAAATTCTCACTGTACTCATCGTCTATCAAAAAAATATATAAGAATGTCATTAACAAAAATAACCATGAACTGGTCTAGATAGGGATAAAATATTTGATCCATGAGTCCCATAAACACTAAAAGGGTTTTAATTACAATGAAAATATCTATAATAACTCATAGTGACTGTCTCAACACTTGAATATTGCCTTTGGGATATGCCCATCTATAATCTAAAATTGGTGATAACTTAACCCAAGATCAGTCTTCAAGAACCACTTCTCTATTATCAGTTAGTCAAACAGATCTTTGTTTCTTTAAAGAATGTAATTTTTCTATTATAACCTAATTAAAGATTATATTTTCAATAAAAAGCATCAAAATATCATTCTCCTTTTTTGAAAATATAATAGGATCTTCCCTAGGGGATGAATTTGATATAATAAAAATTTTATATAAAATATCATATAATCAAAACTTTAACTCTTCAATATCGATTAGGTTCATTTAATAAGATGTTAAATATATCTATGTGGTCCTGGGGTTAAATTTGATGCTGAAATAGACTTTTTGATGAGGGTGAAACCCTATGATTTAATCTTAAAAACATCCATATACTTATCTACCACTATAGGAAACAGATAATCTACAACATTGATAGTGTATAGTATCATGAAATCCAACTGATGTGTAATTCACTACAATTTTATGAGGGTTGGACCTAGTCTCTCTATCTGAGGATATCATTCCCCAGTGATGTTAAACCTTGAGACATATAAAAAATGACATATAAAACTTAAATTATATTAATGTACCCAATACTTGATAAAAAATAAACAATCCATGATAAATATAACTTCATAATGTCTCATTTTTGTCATAATGAAGTCATCAAAAATTTCTCTCAACCAAGAGTATGGTCACACTGATAGAAGATGTGAGAGGGGGATGATCATTTACAGAATGAGTCTATACCCAAAGAATTCAATCTAAGGGGCATAATGGTATCTCTTTCTCATGAATAAAGGATGTAATAAAAATAGAATTAATCTCATTAGTATCTATTATTATGAGTAATGTTGAAAATACACAAATTGTACTTCAAACCATATCAAGTACCACATTCTCTAAGCCTTATATCGCTAGAACCTGATCACAAACTTGTGACTAACATAGTATGCATCAAGGTTCTAGTAGTGGGAGTGGATCAAATCATCATCCACCACTCACTACTCTTAAATCACTAGCTTTAACACCATTACTTCCTCTGGGAGGGCCACCATTCTCCCATAGGTAGGTCTCTATTATTTGAATTCTCTCTCCTATAATGGTATGTCCACTGTTCCACATTGCCAATCCTTTGCTAACCAACCTGTGGAAGAAACATGATCCAAGTTTCCTATACCTCCACATGAAGAAAAATATTGATCTCTTAGGAAGGTGGAACAAATAAGAGATCCCTTAGATTCCTTTATCTGTGTCTGGGGTTATGAATTCCCCTTCCTCTGATGATGTGATCATGTCAACTATCTCAAGATATCTAATGAATGTATCTCTAAACTTTCACATATTTCAGACTCTTCCAAGAAACTCTATATCACAAAGTATGGCTCTAAAACTCTATCATTGTTTGGAATGCGCAAAGGTATCATCCCATCTCTAATATCTCACCAAATTCCTTGATCAATCATCAGATAATAAAATTTATTGATCATAGATCATACCATGAGAGTTCCTCATAATTTCTATAAACCTTAAAACATATTGATATACCATCATAACACCTTGATGAAGGTATATTATCTCTTGAAATCTCATTATTCTCAGCATAACAAAATATTACTCCTCTAGAAATAAGCACTCAAACTCTATTGAGGGAAAAGTCTCCTCATTTGGATTATATGGGATCAATAACCACCAATATCCTTCCATGATATAAAGGTGGAACACCATAATAACCTCCATTTAGTCATCATGTAATAAAAATAGATGTAAAATATGGGAAATATTCTATATCCAGTCCTCCACTAAATTTGGATATGATTCTCCTTGAAGAATAATAGTCCTCTATCCCCAAAACTCATGAAGTTAACTCTACCTATGAGTAGCCACATCCTTCTCTGTAGGGATAACTATTTGAAATGTGATTGGGTATGAGCTCTGTATAACTGTTGTGGGATTAACCATCTTATCCACTGGTGGGGGGAAACACCTTCCTATCCAGTCCCTAAACTGAACCCTCATCACTCAAATGGTTTGTGACTGGAGGCAAAAATATTGGGATAGTCTCAACATGTCACTTCCTCTAAAGATAATTTGGGTATCTTTAGGGTGGAATAATTTATTTAATAACACTAAAATATCATTAGTTAATTATATTTGGAAGATATAACATAATGAATGAATGTAAAAATAAACAACAAACATTCTATATTATCATTTACTATCCCATAAAACTCCTCCACCTATTACTTAGAGTTCTATATAAAATAATATTTTATTAGGGTCATAGTGAAAGGTTACTTTATCCACCCACAATAATCACTAGGTTCCCTAGTCTATTAACTGAACTAAATAACCCATAATAGTATTACCCTATGTATCTCAAACGAATCCTCATAAGACTGGAACTCCAAAATCTATCCCTATGGCTCAAACCACATGGATACTATTTTGACATGACTTGATACTCTAGGACCTTTTTGAGGCTAGTAGTAAGCCAATTATTCAAACCCTATCTTTCCTCCAATAGGTTAGGGGTTGGAAATAGTATCCAAGATAGAATATTTAATATGGGGGGACTCATGATTTAAACTTTTATACTATTAGATATCACTAAGAAAAGGTATATAATAATGAAAACTCGTGTATATATAAATAAACTATAGTACATCTTTAATGTGACAATGATAAATATTCCAATAATGAAATATAAAGAAAATCTATAAACGTGGTAATGTATAAATCCCAATAACCTAAGATAAAGACTTACCTCTAATAATTAAAATGGGTGACCAACACATCATGTCAACACCAATTTGAACACCACCAGAAATGAATGCCTTTAAGAGACTTTATGAAATAGCTCCATGAATTTTGATATCACTATTAAACCATGAATCATATGTATAGAGAAAATACATGTGGACATGAGGCCCATTAATGGGTGTTTATAAATATACTTAGTAGGACGCCATAAAAACAAAAGAAGAAAGGAAAATAGGTCAACAATCCATTTTAATAGAATAAATAAAATTACTATTTAAGGTAATAGGGAACCAAATTCAAGTAGTATATCAAATTCCATAGTATATATCCATATAATTATAGCATAAAAATAACCTAAAAATAAAGTGCACTATATGACCCAAGGAATCATAACTACCTCAAACCATTCAATTTCATGTAATCCCATAGTAGCGGTGGTAAGGGGGACTCACACATCATTGAAGAGAGTATCAGTCATGGGAGTATTGAACCCTATGGGGGATACATGAATTTTAATGTGTAATGTTCATTATATTAAGTGTAAACTAATTCCATAAATAGAGAACCCATTCTCCTTTACTGTTGGGGGGGGGTGGGGGTTACTTACCCCCTAAGTATATATTGGACATACACCCTAGTGATGGTATGCTTCAAGTGGGTTACCAACTCGATGTTTTATCTAATTATCCACCAAAATATATCATCATATATATGAACCCAAGGAACTAAAATAGCTTATACACCTTGAAAATAACTCATGATGATGAAGTGATACAAACCATCATGTAATATGTGCAAAAAATCATAATGGATTACTCGTATATCAAAAACCAACTACCGAGTGAGAAGAAATGAAGAATAAGTGAATCTATCCAATACATGGAGCATTACCTTTTTATACATGACATTTATTCATAAGATATTATTAATATGTGTGTTATTGTGGTCTTTTCCAATTTTAAATGATGTGGATGATGTTTCCTAGTAAGGTTCACAACATGTAGACCCATTAGTAAAGTCTCTTAATGTACTTCCATAGAAGTCTGTGCTTTGTAGTATAGTATATTGAATGTAATTTATGATACATGGTTTATAGTAATACCCAACCAAGATTTAATAAACTCTAGTTATAGGATGATTTATGTCACTAGTGGTACATGACTTCTCTGTGAAATAAATGGAGTGTAGGTATATATGGACACTTAGTTTGTAAAACATACACATGTTCAATCACTCTTTTCAATGTACACTTTTTTTAAGGTAGCACGCAAAATTTTGGTCCATATCATTGATCTAGAGTTTACATAGATACACATAAAGATACATAGTCCTAAGATATATGGTGTGTGGTCCATAGTAACATTGTGTGTGATATTTATAAAACAATGTTACCCTACCAATGTATCACACATGATACATGACCTATGATGTGGAGTCCTAAAAACCATATAATTATGTTTTCTAGATCTTGAATGCATATTAATATATGTTCTGCACCTCATCCAATTTAATCACTTCTACCATTGGTCGCACCTCCTATACTAGCCAAGTTCGATGCCACTGGTGCCTCTATCATACCTCATCAGAGTCTCTCTATAGAACTATATCAAATGATGTTTTAATTGTTCTATATTTTAGTTGAAGTAAAACATAGAACATCCTAAAAAACACCCATTTATCCATCACTTCCATATCAAAAATCCAAAATTTTAGTTATCCTTTTTCATGGATTTGTTGTTTCATAATAAACATTAAATAGGAAGTATTTGCATGAAAACATTAGGGAATAGAGGTTGGTGTGATATCCAACGAATAAATATGGGTTTTCATTTTCATTTTCCAAATAATGAAATAAGTATATATAAAACAAGAAAAAATTTAATATGGTTTCTCTTAACTCAAACATTTGTGGAAAATATTATCTGATATCAAAAATAAGAAAAAAACTAGCTATATAATAGTATTAATAATAGTATTTTTATTATCCATCTATTTAAATGTAAGATAATTTTATTTGAAACATGAAAACTCATGTTAGTAGTAACCTAAAATTAAATTATATCAAATGATTTAAATTAAAGTTCCTTAATTATCACATGAATTATATATCAAAAAATGAAAATATTCTTAGTTTCAATTAACCCATTCTTAATTTAATCAAACAATTATCTATTACATGGATTATTATTCAACACCTTTTTCATATTTCCATCAATATGGGGTTAAGTGAATAAATTTATAGAATAAATATCAAATACATTAATAATAGCGAAAAAATAAATGTCATAACTAGTTGGAAAATCATTATTTCTTCAACAATGGTTACTTGGTCCACATTCGTCATTGATGACATTATATAGAATGTTAATAATGGTAGTGATTTTCTTTAGGGGTTTTTAATGATCTTAGGGGATAATCCCAAGTAAAAAAGTTATAAAATTATATTTATATGAAATTTAACATCATGGTGTAAATAGATAATCATTTTATTTTAAGACCTGAAAATATTCAGTCTGAATCATAATGCCCAAAAATAAAAATTATACCTCTCTAAGGAAAAAAACTATGATTCCAGATTCAACTACTATATTATAATTTCAATTCATGACTCTATTTAGAAGATATTAAATGTTCTCATTTATATAGATAAATTTAATATATATATATATATATATATTATGTTTCTAAAAAACCTAGAATGTAGAAATAATCAAATAGAATTTTTCCCTACTATTATAAACACTATAAAAAATATTCTAATGAATAATTAAAAAAACCATATAGCTAAAATATTTTTCCAGAAAAGTCACAACTCTATAGGGAAAAGAAGTTTCAAGTTCATTATTGCAAGGTAATAATTCTTAATAATGAGTATGAATACTTTATCACTAAAAAATATCTCTTTATATCAATTTTTAAGAAAATAAAATCATTTTTATTTATAAATATTTTTACAATATTTAATGTTACCTTCCCTCTCACTATTTTCTTTATTTCTAATCTCACTTATTTTTTTATCAACTCAACACACACTTTTTTCCAACTCCTATTCTTATTTTCCGACATTATTTTTCACTCATCTATTTTATTTTATTTTTGTAATCATCCTCGATCTTCAAATGGTTTTCACCATCCTTTATATTCTAAAAGATAGTTAATACTATTTATCAATATTGAAATTAATAGAGAAAGGGTCTATATAGCCATTATACATAACCTTTTTATTGAATTTCAATGGTTTTACAAGTAAAAAATGTTAATATTGAATTAGATAAATATCAAAAAGAATATCATCATTATATATTCTAATGGAAAATAGAAACTATGAACTATTTTGTGACTTTATATTATCCTCTTTCATTCAACCATTACAACCTATATGTTCATAGGCTCTTAATTATAGGAAAACTCAAATTGTCCACAGAGAAGTTACTATGAAAATTAGTATAACTCCCACTATCATTTATCCTAATGAATAAAATATTATTTAAATAGAATCTAGAATTAAATATGGTCTCACACCACTCCTTGTCATGATCTTATATTGGTTGAATGTTTAAGGATTTTCATGTCACCAATGAATCTTCATGAGATTGTTCTTAAATTTCTATATCATTACATTCCAAAAAACACTAAATTTCCATATTTTGTAGATATTTAACTCAAAATGAAGAAATTATTAAAAAAATCATTATCTTATTATTAAATCATTTATATTTAGTATGACCATATCTCTTACATATAAAAAACTTAATTGAATGGGATTTAGAAGGAGAATTTGTGTCACTATTACATTTTGAATCAAAATTGAAAAACTTTTTTTCAATTTTTTTGGATGAAATTTGGTTTCAAATGGTTTTTATTCATTCCATTTTTAGGGTGGTTTATACTTTTTTAGGTTATCTTTTGAAAAAATTATTTGAACTTAGCAAACTCACATGAGAATATAGTTTCATATCCTCCTTAAACTCATTTTTTAGAGACTCCTCAATGATAATGTAGATTTGAAGTTCCAATATATCTTTAATCATAGGATTAAACCCAATAAAAACATTCCATTTTATATTATTTATCCTTATATAAATTGGATATAATCAATGATATCACTATTTTTTTAGTACTCCTATAGATATATGGAAAATTTTACAAGACATTGTAACTTAATATGAAAATATATTTATTAATTACTAGAAATATACCTTTTATAAATTAATATATTCATGAATTCTAAAATTCAATTTGGCCTTTCACTATTGTTCTATTCACTTATTTGTAATTATTCCCACCAAATCCTTATATTGTAATTAATATCTTGTTTTTCCAACATTATATTACTTTACTCTGAGTAATTGTGGTCTCTAGATAGGTATTCAACAATCCTATCACACAACAAATATATTACTAAATAATTATTTCCATGAATGGAAGGAAGTTTTATTTTGATTCTTTCAAAGTCATTTTATCTTCTAGTGTAAAATTGGCCACACCTATGCGATGATTATTTAATAACATGGTAATCATCATCTCCTTTATCCAATTCTTTCCTTTATTTGTCATTTAAATTCACTGATTGTTGAAAATCATCCAACCTAGTATTAAATCATTAAAGTTGGTATTACAATTCCATTTTATTCTCCCTAACTCACCATTTTCATTAACCTGACACACACACATAAACACTTAGTCACACAAACACACCCAAAAACACTTTCTCTCTACCTATATTAGTTTTCACCTCATAGTGGTTATCTAACACTTTTTTTAACACAAATTCATGGTTCCTATATGTTATCATAAATGGAATCAATAATATTCAAAATAAGAATTTATTAAATATTAGAAAACTTTTAAAATTAGAAATTTTATAAAGGTTTGAATCACATAATTCTAAGAAATATGGGTAGTATTTATGTAGCTTATGGATTGTTATGAAGAGTGTGTTATTTATTTCAATAAGATTATGGTCAATATATAATGAGTTCACTCAAAATAGATTGGGAAATGGGTGAGGATATTGAAGTGATTTAGGAATAATGAATTATTTCATAGAAAAGGGGAGATTTTGAACCCATTGAAGATATTGAGATGCATCTCGGATTTTATATTGATGATTTGTGTTATTATTGTTTTCTAGTGTACATGATTATGTAGATTCATTAATATATTATCAAAGAATATTAAGATAAGAATACTGAGTTATTTTCATGATGATCCTTGGTAAATCAGATAAATATTTTTCTTCATGAGGATCTAGTATATTCTAATTAAAGGAAACATATTGAATATATTGATTGTGTATTTTGATCTTATGATGAATAAAAAATAGGTTTTATAAGCATTATCAAATACATTTTGTTGATGGTTTTGAGAGGAAGTTTATGGAATGAAATAAAATTATCAGGGAAGGTCTATGAATTTACATGAGTTAAAATGGAATATTCATGGTTTTTTATACATTGATGTAAGTTTCTTTACAATATTAGTTGGATATTGATGTATAGAAGTTTATGTGAGATTCTTTGATTATAATGAATGATAAATATAAATCTCTATAAATAAATATATGAGGTGGGATGTGAAAAAAATTGTGGAGAGTTTTCAAGTGGAACAATAAACATAATTTTGAATGTGATGTGTTGTAGTGTGTATTAATTAATTAAATCATTATCATTGATGATATTTAATGAATATAATAACGAATTATTAATGATTTCTAAATTCATTGATTATTTATAAAAAAGTATTTTTTTTTTATTTTATACTGGAATTATTTTGAAGTGATTTTTATAATTATAATGAATTATTGAATTCACTTATAATTTTCTAAGAAAAGTTTAAGTGGATGAATTTTTTTTAAAAATGTTTTATTTGAGTTAAAGAAGTTCTAGAATTTTGGGTTTGAGTTGAATAATTTGGAAAATGAAATACCTAATATCTCTTAGTTTATAAAAAAATGGAAAAATCATATGGAATATCTTTTGAAGTGAGAATTGGAAAAATCACTATGGAGTTTACACTTTGATATGTAATAGTGGATTTCTCTCATCCCTGATTAACATAGAATTTCAAATTGATAAATGAGATCTATTTAGAGAATACATAGTCATATTCTGGTGATATAAAAGATAAATATTAATTATCAAAACATATATAAGATTAATTATAGGTTCTATAAAAATATATTCTTAGTTTTTAGAGAATATATAATAATAAATTTGGATCATGTAAGATTAAAATTTTTGACATGTTAGAGTAACCTCTTATTTAAACTAATACATAATATCTTTTGTAAGTCCAAGTAAAATTAAATAGGTTTTATTAGGTAATATATAATATTAATTATTATTAAATTATGTTATTATTTAGTGAATAAAATATCAAAATTCTAACTGTTAAGTTGAAGATTATGGTGTTGATATTTTGATTAATATTTAAACAATAAAATAAGCTTTAAACCATAATTAAACTACTACATGTGACCATAAAGACATGGGAGGAATATGTGATTTTTTTGGACGTTTTAATAAAGGAAGAATCCAATATTATTGGGAGAATTAAATATAGGAATATTTAAGAAGATATTTTAAATGATTATTCTATAGATTAAAGTATGAATGTTGAATCCATTTATAAAGCTAAAACATTGAAGGTTTTGAGATTTTAAGTTGACTACTAAAATGGAATATCATGGTGTGAATATTTTCCTGGAGGATTTCAAAATCTATATGTGGAAACATAATCCTCATGATTGGAGATGATTATATAAAGATAATATGAAAAGGTGAAGAGAAAAGTAAATGGGGAGGGATGGAAATGTACACTATTTATTGAAGAATATTTTATTTATCGAAAAAGATAACTGAACATGGAGAATTTTTGAGGTATTGACTTTATTACACTTAATAAATAAAGTGTATAAGAATAATAATAGATATACGAAATAATATTACTTTTCATTAGTTGAATTCCCACAATTATTTTATGAATAAGACATTTCATGATTTCATGATACTACAGAAGCATTGATCATTATGATGTTTAGAATTTGTTGACATGTTTAGTGTTGTACCCGATTTTCGTCTAAATTTTTATGCCCTTAGTTTATGAAGAATATCTATACATTTGTGTTGTGAAATATGTTTTTGAATAGAATATCATGTTAAATACATTATCTGGTAGATATCAGAGACTACCACATCACATTTCCAACATGATTGATCTTACTTTTAAGGAACTATTAGTATGTGTCATTCATTACCAAAAAAATTATTTTCATATCCTATCTTGATATGGATGGTATCATTTTCAAATTTTAAAATACATGTTATTATTTCTATGAAGATAATATAATTTATTTTACAATACATATTAATAAGTGTCTTTATATGTTGTAATATTAAAAAAGTGTTATTAGTGAATAAAAATATGGTTTTCTTAACACATATCACATCCAAATGTGGGATCACCACTTATATCAGGTAAATGAAAATAAATTGAATTTTTTTATCAAGGTGGGTATTTAGATTAACTTGAACTTAAATCACGCATAATATTTCATGACTTTTTAAAAGGGAAAATAACAAAATCATTATTTAGTAGAATGGTTGAAAATGCCACAATTCTTCTTGAATTGGTTCATACAAATGTCTATGGAACATTTTATATTCAAGTAAGTGGTGGATTATCATAATTCATAATATTTACTAGTAACTTTAATAGGTATGGATATATCTACTTTATGAGGTATAAGTCGTATTCCATCAATAAATTAAAGGATTACAAGAATTATTTTGGTAATCAATTGGTAAGAAGGTAAAGAAACGTCACTTAGAACATGGAATATAATACCTAAACTAGTAGTTCATTAATTATATTTGGGAGTTTGGGATTCTATCTCAAGTCACTAATCCTTAATAACTATAACGTAATTGTGTAATCAAAAGGTGAAATAATTACTTATTGGATATGGATAGGTCAATGACGATTCACTCAAGTATTTCATTATCCTTTTATAAATACATATTACATATAGAATTATACACCCTAAAACACATTCTAGCTAATGTAATAAATGATAATCCATATGAAATCATGTGTAAATGGAAATATATGTTATATAACTTTTTTTTATAA
This sequence comes from Viscum album, assembly GCA_963277665.1. Classification (NCBI taxonomy): domain Eukaryota; kingdom Viridiplantae; phylum Streptophyta; class Magnoliopsida; order Santalales; family Viscaceae; genus Viscum; species Viscum album. The sequence continues at coordinate 1,750,823,714 of OY728141.1, read as the reverse complement.
GAATATGAAGATTTTTTTCAGAATCTTCATCTAAGAAACATTATCCTTGAGGTAGAAAGTGAATTTTTATTGGATATCCTAAGGAACAAAAGGTTATTTTCAATATTAAACCAAAAATAAATAGATATTAGTGGAAATATAATCCATGGTTCTTAAGAGGGATAAAATATCCTAAATAGATAGTGGTATAGAGATTGAATTTGATGAAGTCCATTCTCAAGATATAAAGGAGTTATCACATGAATAGATTCCAAAAATCCCTATAAGAGAGAATGTTCGAGAGAGACATGTATTGTGTAGATTCACTATAGATATTAGAGAAATAAAAATATATATTTTTATGGTCACTGATTATGGTGATTCATTATTAGTTGATAATTGTGAATTGATGACCAAAATGGAAGTAGTAAGTGGCATAGAAACTGTAATATGGAAAGAATTTATGAATTCTGAGGTGGAGTCCATATACCAAAAATAAGTATGGATCTTGGTAGATCCTCCAATGGATTTAAATATCATTGGTTTTATATGGGTATTCTAGAAGAAACTATAAATGGAAGGTATAGTCAATTCCCATAAGGCTACACTAGTTGAAAAAGGTTTCAAATTGTGTTATTACATTTAATAAAATAAAACATTTTCACCAGTTTTTATGCTAAAATCTATAAAAAGTTCCACTTTCTATAGAATCATACCATGATTATGGGATTTGAAAATTGGAAGAAAAAAATTATTTCCTTAACCAAAACCTTGTTGAATATTTCACTCTAGAATAACCCAAAGGGTTTGTGACTCTAAAATTTTCAAATAAGGTATGAAAGTTGAGAAGATCTATTTATGTATTAAAGTAACCATCCAAGTCATGGGACATTAAATTTTATAAATCTATAAGGAAATTTGGTTTCATAAAAAATTAATGTAATCCTTATATATGCAAGTGGTTTATTATTAGTGAGATAATTTTACTAATAGTATGTGTTGAATCCATATTATTTATTGGAAAAGGATACTAATATTAAAATACATTAAGACATGTATAGAAAGATGATTCTCCAAAAAGGACATAGTTTAACTAGTATAAATTCACAGGATGGAAATGATTTATGTTATATCTAAGTTGGTGCTAAGACTTATTCAAAGTAGATTTATTGACAAAGAACTAAATAGATTCAATGTGGAACAATCTAAGAGGTAATTATTTCCAATGTAATGTGGTATTCTTCTTTAAAACTAATTCTATCCTCAAACACAAGATGAGAGACAAAGGATTAACATGGCTCCATGTGAATCATTGATAGGATCGATCATGTATTTCATGTTGTGCACTAGGCTTGATTTTGCATATTTCTTTGTCATGTTAAGAAAATATCAAGCAGAACTAGGAGACTATCATTGGATGGATGTTAGGACTATCATTAATTATTTATTATTTTCCAAGTATATTTTCATGGTTTATGAAGGATATTAGGATCTATTCATCAGGGGATATATAGATTATAGTTTCCATAAAGATCAATATATTATTAAATTATAATCATGATATCTCTTCTCCCTTAATGGAGGAGTTGTGAGACAAAAGGGCTCAATTTATTTATTTTTCACTAATTTCATATAAATTTCTATGTATATTTTAGCTTTTGTTATATCCAAGTAATTATTGAGTATGTGTTATTTATTCTAGGATATTGATATGTTTTCTAGAAGTAAATATTCTATCACAATATATTATAATAATACAGAAGTGGAGGGTCATGATAATGAGACAATATCATGTAAGAGAAGGAATTATATACTATCGAAGTTCATACCTTGAGAGATTTATCTCTATGAGGCGAGGTCGTAGTACACAAAATTTTTATATAGGAAAATTTATAAAATCCCTTATTTAAATTCCTATATCAGTATAAGGATGAATATCATGTGAATGATAGTGGATTAATAGTCATTAGTGAAAGTGGTAGTCTGTTATATTTGTTTCCATAGAACAAATGAATTTTTATATTATATTTTATTTATATAAAAATAGAATATGTTTTTTAAAAATTTTATCACATATATATTATTCATATTTGTGACAAAATACTATAATGTCTTGAGAGTATTTATCACATTTAAAGGTCATAACAGTTCCCCATTATGATGAGAACCTTGAAATAGTATGAAAATATATTAGAACATCTAATTTCTATGGTCAAATGAAATCATCTGATGGGAGATAGATGATATAGACTATCAATTCCTTGACTATCCTATATATGAGGCTTCATATCATAATGTATGAACTTGGTAATCTTCAAGATGATACATTATAAGGACATACCCACTAGTAGGAATTCTATATATTTTTGTTTCATTTGATAATACTATATGCGGTTCTGTGTATTTATACTTAGACATGATATTATTTTTTACTCATATCTTGAATCACATACATTGATTTGTTGATGAAAACCAGGATGTCATATATTCGTGGATAAGTAAGACACATTGGGTTCATTAAAAGTGATATGGAATTAATGAATAAGTGAATAATGGATTTTTCAATTCTAGGGTAAGAATGAGATATTTTTTCTAGTTTATTATAATGAAACTTTCAAAATAAATACTATGTAAAATTTTATTGATGTGTTAATTTTAGGTGGTAAAATAATGATATATTGAGCCTATTGGTTTATGAAAGACTAAGAAAATTTACTGATGATATATCATGGAAAAATGATTATACTACACTATGATAATTTATATGTTGTAATTATCATTAAAATATTATCTTCTTCCAATATAGGTAACTTCATGTGTTGTAAGTTGATGATTTTGGAGTTTAGGAATGTTAGCCTAATTCCACTGAGGAATAGTCCTAGAGGGTTGTACAACTAATTTTTTAATTAATATTAGTTGAATTCTACTTGAATTAAACTATTTGAAAAACTTTTGTTACTAGTAATCGGGAATAATATTTATTTAGGAAATAATGATCATAAATATTTAGTCCACATTTTTATGTGAGTTGAATATTAAATAAATTTTTATTTTAAAGTCTATTAATATAATGATAATTTATTTATTGAGTGAATGATATTTTTTATTTGAAGGTTCAAAAATTTTGAGTAAGGTGGGAGAGATGAGTTATGAGCTTTATAATAGAAATGAGACATTCTTAAATATAATTTTTATAAATAAGGAATTACTTGTTTAATTAAAATGATATTTAATTTTTGAATGTTGGAACAATCCATGAAATAATAATAATATTATTATTATTATTATTATTATCATTATTTTCATTGGAAAATATTTTCTTTATTATTTGATTTAGATCCTTTGTTAATTTATCAATATTAAACCATATCTCTATATATGCCTTGATAAATAATTTTAGAGAAGCTATGAAATAAATTTTGTTGTGAACAACACATCCTACCCCTAGATAAATCAATCAATGACAAATATCTCTAGGGTTCCTCTTACGGAAAAGATAATTTCTCCACCTCATCTTTACCTCTAAAGATTACGAGAATAATAGACACCATCCTCTAACCCAAAAGATTTTGTTTCCATAAAAACTGAGTAATGTAATATGATAGATACATACATTCTAGCACCTAGAGTTCCATATATGAATCTCTGAGATTTTCAATCACATGTGGAACACTTTAAGATATATTCTACTTTTTATCCTCTAAGTACAATGATGTTATAACTGGAATAGGGTTTGAATGATCAAAAAATTTATTGAAGAAATAATATCAATGGTAAGGTAATTATTGTTATTAAATTAATTATAAGCATAACATGAACATATTTTCTCTACGTTCTGGGATAAATTTTTTCTAGTTTCATTGGTTATATTCATTACTTGTTAAAATTATTCATCATTTTATTATGAACTATCTATTAAATATAATGAAGGTATGTCATTGAGAATGAGATCAACTGGATGATACTACACCAAAAACCTTTAATATGTCATTTCCATATTTATGGAAAAAATACCAAGGCCCTTTTTAATGGAAATGGGGAGAGAGTTACAGAATATAAAAATATTATTTCACTCTAATGTGTGATGAACTTTTCCAATTGAGTCTATAGGTTGATACTCATACTTCATAACTTTTAATGATGAATTTAGTACATGTGGATATTTATAATTGATGATATATAAGTATATTTACTTTAATTAATATAAATAATATAATAATGAAGTTGATAATCCTCCTGGTAATAAGATAAAGAATATCTACTCAAACTAAAGAATAGTGTATCTTAACTAATAATTTGAAGATTATCATGAATAGTTTGAGATATTATCGGAATTCATTCCTCTTTACATGCCAAAATGAAAAATTGTTAGAAAAAGGAATAACTACACCTTGGTGGACATGATGAGATCAATAATGATTCATGGAGATTTTCAATTATCCTTTTGGGGATATGTATTACAGATTGCAACATACAAACTAAACTAAGATCCAAATAAATTTTTAATTGAAATCCATATGTTTTATGTTATTTGAAGCAATATTTTTTGATACATATACATGTGTATGGATGTGAATAATTTTTTATCTCTAATTGAAGACACAAACTTGCATTTCAAGGAAAAAATTGTATCTTTATAGGGTAACTGAAATAAAAAAAGAGGATATTATCTATTTGACCCCTCATATAAGAAATTAATAATCGGGAGACAATCCATGTTTATAGAAAGGTAGAATATCTCCAAATGAGATAGTGGGAGTAAGGTGGAATTTAATGAAATCTTAGCTCAAGATATATAATAGTTGTTAAAAACTAAATTCATCAAGATCTAGTGGTAGAGGTTGTTCTAGAGACAAACATTCTTCATACGTGTATTATAGAGTTTATAAAACTAGATTGATATGGTTTTCTAGTCACCAAGGAATGTAACACATTATTAGTATAAAATAATAAACCTATGTTAAACAAGGAAGAAGTAATTAGATCAAAAGTTCCAGTGTTTCATGAATCCATGAATTCGGAAATGGACTCCATGGACCAAAACCATGTTTTGTATTTGGAACATCCTCCAGTCTATAAAAATACTATTGGTATAAAATTGGTATCTAAGAAACAATTGGACATAGATGGTAAAATTAATACATAAAAAAGAATTATTGGTTTCTAAAGGTCTTAAGTAATGTTAATGAAAAAAAATGAAAAACATTTTCACTAGTATCTCAAATGAAATCCACTTTAATTCCACATTTCAATTTATATTACCATGAATATTAGATTCAAAAAATATATTTCAATATCACCTTCCCAAATATAATCATTATGGAAGATGTTTATATGAAAAAACCAGAAGATTTCATGAAACCAAATGATTCCAATAAGGTGTGAATGTTTCAAAGATCTATTTATAGATTAAATAAATCCTCAAGAACATAAAACATTCATTTTTATGAATCTATAAGTGAATTTGTTTTTATTAAGAATTAATGTGATACTTTTTTTAAAGTAGGTTTTGTGTTTGTGAAATTTATTTCCTAGTAATATATGTTGATGATATATTATCAATAGAAAATGAGATTCACATTGTATAGCCAGTTAAGACATGGTTTAATAAATTATTTTACATGAAAGACTTAGGTTAATAATATTACGTTATATGGATCAATATCATTTAAGATGGAACTAAGAGGATACATGGATTAAGTCATGTTACATACATTGAAAAGGTATTAAAAATATACATGATATAATAATCTAAGTGACGATTGTTTCTGATGTCATATGTTATACATCTATTCAAAAAATAGTATCCTTGGATATATGGATAGAGAAAAAGTATTTAAAATACCTTATTCATAAGTTATTATATATATCATGTATGAAAATATACATACCATTAATGATGTTTCATATGCCTTGATCATGGTTGGAAGCTATAAATAGACTTAAGAGAGATTCATTGGTTCACTGTAAAGACTGTCGAAAAATACATGAGTCATATAAAGTATATGTTCATAGATTATAATGGTGATAATAAACTAGTTGTTAAATGATTTGTAGATTCTAGTTTTTAAACATATCATAATGATTTGAAATTATGATTGAGATTTTTATTTTCCCTCAATAGAGGAGTTGTGATCTAGAAGAGCTGTGAAGATCCCTTGATTACCAATTTTTCAATATGGTCTGAGTATATTGTAAATTTTTATGAAGTTGAATATTCATTATAGGTAAAAAAATGATCTATGATCTTGGTGTTTTACCCAATAGTTGTGTATTGTGATAATACTACAATATTTTTTTATTCAAGGAACATAAGTCAACAAAATTAATAAATAATATATATTTGAAGTGTCCCCTATTAAGATATTTTTATCAAATGGGTTACGTCGTATTCAAAAGAGTAACCACATAGGAAAATGTGGATGATGCATTAACTAAAGCCTTATCTCAACAGAAGTTTAAATATTATGAGAGATCTAGAGAAATAAAATATTTTAGTATTTCCCTCTAATTAAAGTGAGAGTCTACTAGAGTTGCTTCCCGAGAACCAAATGACTTCATAATTTTTATTAATATAATATTATTAAATATTTTATCTCATGATAATATCCTAAGAGTATTTTTTACATAAAAAGGTTATAACAATTTTTTTCTATAATGATTACCTATAGATGCTATAGAAATATTATTAAACATATGTCCTTTAATCTATATAAAATATATCTAATGGAACATGAATAATGTTAAAAAATTAGGTTGTGGGGGATCATAAGTCGTTGATACTTATTCCCTTGAAGTTTGTGTTTTGTGGTATCCAATAAAATGGAGGTCTTGAGGATGGACCCACAAATAGGAATTCAACATGTTTCTGTTTCATTGGATATTCCTAACTATGAACATGTTTATTATTTATTATAACTGATATTATAATTAATTTATATCATGAAATACATACTTTTATGTATATATAAAAACTGTGAAAATATATACACAAGAAAATGTATCTTATATTATTTAAATTATAAGTGACATGAAATTAATTGACTAAGCCGTGAAAGCATTTGTTCCCTCCATATTATTGGAATAATATATCTCTATAGATTTGATTGAGATGGAACTATCTGATTAAATACATTTCCATGTATGTTCATTAATGAGTTAATTTTGGAAATAAAAAGAAATATAAATCAAGTATATATAGTGGTAACACAATTATTCATCCTGCTTCATAAGATATTTATAGAAAAAAGAATTATATTACAATGTTTCATTAAAAATATTTTTTTTATTTATGAGACCTCAACTTCTTTATTTATGGGTTTCTTTATGTTTTCATAGACTTTGATGTAAGACATTAGATAAATTTACATAATTCCTGTATGAAATAGTCCTAGAGGGTCACGCAATAAGTGTATATGGAATCTCATTAAATTATATTTAATTAAATATTAAGGATAAATATTATTCTCATCTTGTTGAATAAAAATTGTTATAGTAAATATGATCACATAAATATTCAATCCTATGATATTAGATTTTAGAATACGTGAGTATAATTTAATCTCTTTTTTATTATTCACAAGGTAATAAATAAAAAAATATTTATTAACTAGTATAGTACATATATTAATATAAAATTTATTCAAGAGTCTAGTTTATAGAAATATTTATGTAATTATTAAATGAAAAATAATTATTTGATTAAAGATTTTATTACTCAATGTTCAATGAATTCCTTGTAGGATTTATGGATTGACGGGTTGAGTTAAACACCCAATGTAAAATAATATATTTTATTTTATATCATACAAATGAATATTAGTATATTATTTAATAAATGATATTTAAATAATTACATCTCATGGGAAGGGGTGCCTAATAGGATGGACTAGGACAGTTTAGACCAAGATTGTATGGACTAGTCCTAAAAATGTGTGGTCTATTTAGGTTGATATTTAATATAGAGTAAAAAATTTGAGTATGGTCTGATCTGTAGTTTATGCGGAAAAGTATACAGGCCATCATATAAATGTAATCAAGATTAGAACATTTAAAAAACATAATATTGAGTAATATTAAATATTAATCACAGTATATATATCACATAATTGTTAATTTATATTTATATTCCTCAAATATATAAAATATATGTGTATATTTCAACCAGAAAAATATTACATGAAATTTAAACAATATTAAAATATAAATTAAAAAAATCTGGACTGATGGACTACCCACATATTTTGAGGATAGTCTACATAATCCCATAAGGGGTTTTCACTGGTCCATTTAAGAACATTTAAAATGTAGGCCATATTTTTCAGGTATATACCTCTATATAAATACTGGTTGGTGAACCTAACATGTAGGCATGAGGCCCCGTAGGGACCCCTATTCACGATATATATTACTGTTATTTTTATTATTATTTAATTTTGGGTATTGTTTAGATTAAATATATTGATACGGGTATGTGTGAAATTATTGAATATTTTAACCATAAGTATAAAATACATATTTTATCATTTTGGATATGGAGAGTCTTTTTGTTCACAACAATATGCTCTCTTTAATTCTCTCAAGGCCTTGAGAGAAAATCCATTCATCAACCCTCTCAATAACATTGAGAAAATAATATAACAACTTGTTGTAATCAATGAAGAATGATTTAAAGACCCAAATTCTTGTGCTATAGAACACAAAACACCAAGAACATCATCCAAATAATCATAGATAACTTGCAGATAAAACTAAGGGAATCCTCTCTTAGATTATCCACTACAACAACAATACACCAATATCAAAAATAGAAATTAATTGTGTGGATTATCATATTTGAGGTAATTATTTTTTTTAAATTCATTATAAATTAATTTTTTGTTATCCTCTCTATGAGAGTATGGGGTTACATCCATTAAGTTCTTTAGTGTAATAACCCCACGTTTCACTCTTAACAATAATGGGAACGGTATGCACCATGACCACTACTATGCCTCCCTATATGCAAGAGGCTACAGACTAGAAGAAAGAGTATAACAGTAATGGGGGGAGATTTTACCCCTTTGATCAGATGAAGAAAAATAATATTAGAAGAAGCAACAATAACAACCATACATATGAATATGAGATATAATATATTATATAAAAACACCAATAAAAGAAACATACATTCCAATTCTATATCAATATGAATGTTATATATGCAATACGTGTAAAAAAATATAACAAAGATCCATCATGATCATATTGTATACATCAATATCCAAAGTTGTATAAAATGTTACAGAATGATTGTAAAACTGGTCCTTAGCTATAGCCTAGTCTCATCCCCTTAGTCCATCTTGACTACTGAGATCATTAATCAGTTATATTCACCTTTACATTTACTTAAATTACATCCATGAAGTTTTCTTAGGGATCTATGGTGTCTAGATTAGTGTAAGAGTATAGCTTAGTAAACCACCACTAATAGTGTCTTTAAAAATATTTAGTCTGGATAAAGTTCATGTTGATTTTCCATAATAAATAATTGAAAACAAAAACAAATAAGCCATTGAAGATCCTTAGGTTATATGGTAAAACTCTATATTGACCATAAATGATTTTTGTAGTGAAGGATTTCCCAAAATATAATATAACACCACCTAGGTAAATAAAATATTATATATAACCCTTTTAAAATATAGCCTCAGAGAATCACATCATTCCCCAAAACCCCTTAAAATAACACCCAAGGTTACCATGGTTATCCCAAGAAACTCTTATTATCTCTCCCCGGAGTAGCCACATCTTTTTCTCAAATGTTTCAAAATATCACCCCTGGGGAACCACATCCTACCTTAAGAACTATTAACTTATCACCCAAGGGAAACCACATCCTACCCCAAAACCATTTAAAATATTTCTTAGGGGGATCAACATCCTACATAAAACCTTTTTTCATTATTAAAACATTTAACACATCATATAATCTTCATAATTTATTAATTTTTTTAGTAATATCATCTTCAAAGATTCACACTTTATTTTTTTCGAAGTAATCATAATTTAATTTGGGGTTCCCTTGAGTTTCATAAAAACATTTACCACTTCACTAATCCAAAATGCAAAATTACATAGCATCCAAGATTTATGATATTCTCTAATCAATATAACTCCCGTAGCCCTTGTAAGGGTATTTTCACATTAACCAAAATCATAAACCATTCTTTTAAACTTTAGGCCCAACAGAAATTAGGTATGAACTTCCACAAAGCATACACACATAGAGATAAATAAGTGACTTTAGGAATATCTTAGAGACCACCTACCTTATTCTTAAACAAATATTATTATTTAATATAGTTATCTAATCCATGCTAAAGTTGTATAAATTGATTATTATAAAAAATTAAATAGGGAATATATGGACATAAATCGTGTAAGCCTATAAAATCACATATAAAACTAATGAAAAATCTACGTGGATTGATATATTTCTTTTACCTATCACCTAGAATAAACGACACTCAATTCAGTTAAAGTGAGAAAGATAATACATCTTGGAAGAATGATGGTTAAAAAAGGGGGAATTGAGGAAGTGGGTTTATCGTTACTACATGTTTGGAACCCTCATTTTCTAGCCTTAATATCCCCCATTTATCTAATTTGTTATAAAAATAATTTTTCTTATTTTAATATTTTTATTTTTGAAGTCAATAAATAAGGGTCATATCCCAATACATAAGGTTCACTGTGTGGAAGGGTTATATATTTTCCAAATTCCAACTTTTTCTATATATAAGAGTCCACACAATCAATACATAAAGGTCACCATACATAAAATATTTAATAAAGTCATACATGAGGTTCATGATATGTATGGGTAACTCTACCCTTGAACATTTCCAAATTTTGGGAAAGGAATACATATGGGTCAGTAGTCCTGATATATAAAGTTTACCAGACACAATATATAATGGTCCTTGAGTTTGATATATATTTTATAAGGAATTCATGATGGTCGCCATAATCAATACATAAGATTCAGACCCTATACACAAGGTTTTAAACATTGAAAAATTCTTGAAAATTCAATACATAAATATCCCCATACCACATACATAAGGGAAACCACCCAATACATAAGGGTTTATACATTAGGACTATTCCAAATATTGTAAAATTCTACATGTGTAGGTCCATATACCCTATACATAAGGGTCACTTCACAAGCAATAAGGGTCAAAATCCAAATTCTTAGTATAATAATAAATAAGATTAACCTTCCTTGTATGTAAATATTATATCTTCCCTTAGGTAAGGCTCAGGGTTCTCCAAATTTCAGCAAACTATAAACATAAGTGTCATCTCACTCAAAACATAAAGGTTGTAATTTTTACAAAAGTTGGAAAGGTACATATGTAAGGACCATCCCACTAGATATGTAAGCATAATAGTCTTTTAAATTTTTTTAGAATATTCATATGTAAAGATCACCCACCATCAATGGTAAGGTTTATCCAATACTTTTCCAATTTTTCCAAAAAAAATATACAATTCAAAAATATGCCCAAAATTATTTTTAAAATACTCCAATACCATAATCACTTACAATACTCCTAAAAAAACATCAACATAAAAAATAGTATCTATCAACCCCAAATCTCATTCCAACTCCTGAGATGCAATATCTGACCTAAACCAGCACTCCTGACGCCATTATTGAGTCCAGGTACACACAATCGATTCAAAATCCAACCTGAGCCTCAATTCTTGAACACCTAGACATGTCATAAAATACCAAATACATTAAAATATATATTTTTTAGTAAAAATTAAATTGGTCTGGAATATATTAAATTAGTATTATACCTCAATAATGTTTGGGGTATTAAAACAACCCCACTATATAGATTCTTATCACTACTCAGTGTTCTCAAACATCACTGGGAATTATTGGAAAACAAATTTGTCCCCTGGGCCCAAATATAATATTATTTCTCCCAAATTTACTATTTATTACATTTATGATTCCACAACATTAGTGATGGAGGAACTATATTCCCACAAAGAGATATTTCACTTTGGTCAACAATATGATCCAGATTCTCATCAAATGATGGATCTGAATTGAGTAAGATATTTACAGTATTTATTATATAAGAAGGGTTGGGATAGTATTTATGAAGCAATAACAGATAAAATAAATAATTCATGTCACTAAACTGTATAGGGAGAACTAATATGTATGTTATCGTATAGATCCTATCTACACTCAAATGGACCTTTTACTCGAGGTAAAATTTTGTCTTTCTTCTAAATATGATGATGTCTTTATCTAAGAAACACTTGATCTACCATCTTAAACTCTAAATTATGGAGTCAATAAATAGCATATTATCTCATCCTACATTGAGTTGTCATCAACCACTCCTTGACCAGTTAGATATGGTTTGACTTCTCTTGCATGAGACTCAATCTAATAATCACTAACACTTTGGACTCCAGCCAATATATGGGTGATATATATAGAATAATATATAAAGCCTCAAAAGAAAATATCTAATTCAATGAATAGTAACTTTTATTGTAATAAAATTCTAAAATCACTAAATAGATCTCCCAATAACCCCTAAAATTTAGGATACTTTCCCATATCTTGTCTTATAATATCTATATGGTATTCCATGAATACCCATCTATATGAGGATGATAATTAGTGCTCAAATGAATATGTGTGTCAATTTACTTATTAAACCCTTACTATAAGTGATATATAAAATGGTAATATCTATATCAGAAAATACCTTGAGACACCCCACATAGGAATACCATCTCTCACACAGAGCTTACCCTAATCATCAATAGAGAACACCTCTCATAGTTAAAGGAACTGTTCCACTTTATTTAATTGGTCCACAATAAATAACACCACGTCACCACCTAGGGTTATCCTCAAAAACCACAATATAAAGTTCATATTAACATCATCCCAATACATATTAGAAATGGGTAGTGACTACAGACATTAAGGTGGGGGATCCCCAACATATATATTGTATCTCAACAAAAAAATAGTCTAAAATTGATAGATGACTCCCATTCACCCTATTTAAGAGTGGTAAGGTGATAAACAAGGATATATGGGTCACTCAACCCTAATACTCATGAATATCCAAATGAAACACAATGAAAAGGGTTATAATCTACAAATTGCAGGTTAATTACCAAACCACCTATGAAAGTGTATTCATACTTCATGCATCGATAATGATGTTTCCCTTTTTGGAGGCATATTAAAACTCAAAATGGAATGACTTTAGATACTCAGCACACCTTCATTATTTAAGGTTTAAATCATGATATGAGAAAATATATTTCAAGCTCACATGGTCATTGTACACTGTAAACCTCTTTCCCAAAAGATAGTTTCACCAAAACCTCATGGTATGAACCTACACTTCCAAATTAATTTCATGTGTTTGTTAATTCTACTCATATCTCCAATGGCCCAAAGGCCTTCATTTTTTATTGATGTTTGATAATCCAAATTTCAAGGAGGTGAGGTGGAACCCTTACAAGTCCCATAGGCATAAGTATTACATGGCTTGTAGGCCTTAGAGGAATTCAATGCATGTAGGCTACAAACATTATATACAACCCAGACTAACTACTTGGAACATCTCCTCCCCATTATCTTTATTGTGAAATCAACTCTCTACCTTCACATGGCTATTTGGATATGATTTCCCATGCATGAAAAGGCTTGTCCTGATGGTAGGAGCCATACTCTCTCATTATTGCAATCCGTTCAGCTTCTTCTATGGTGAAAACTCTTTGCTCCTCCTCCTTTGAAGTTTGTTCCATGTATGTTGGCTAGTTTGCATCTGCACTTAAGGTGGCTCGAAGGCCTTGAGGTGGCCCGAAGTCCTTACTGACTTGAAGGCATGGGTGGGCCGAAGGCCTTAAAGGACTCGTGGACCAAATCGGTGGCCTAGAGGCCCAAACGGGGAAATATTCCTGGCTACTACAGTGCCAAACATTGCCTGCTACAGTTCTCACTACAGTACCTGCTACAGTTCTGCACAGTTCCTACTATAGTACTGCTACATATACTCTATATTTGGATCTGATAATCTAAAAATAAGATTCGTCATAACCCAACCTTTCAACTAAAAAAATTCTTTCTTAAAAACATTTAACTAGAGGAACATTACCCCTTTCTTGGCCTAGGTCTTCATTGACACTTCCAATCAAGAGAGGGCTTGTGTAAATTTATATTATTGACTTTCCAATCCTATGAAATTATGAATCTCAAAATCAATATTTGGATGCTACCAAGGAATCACAACATAAAATTTTGCAGGGTATAATGATTAACCAACCTACGATATCATGTTCCTTAAAGTGTTCCTAATCCACTGAAGGCCCAAACTTTGATATCTTTTCGTATAATTGATTGTCTCTATGTGTACTCAAAAAAAATATTCAAATGTTGAGTGTGATCCTACCCCATCCAAAATTCCATAAGGATAAAATTGAAAAAACCCCCCAAAATATTCCAAATATAGATGGAATACATGATTCATCAATGCCACAAACACATTTGGGTTGTTTGTTAAATATAATTGATTCCCTATGTAATCATATAGACCATACTTTCTCTTGAATTTAGTATGAGTTATCCTAGAAGTCCAAGACCTCCGTTGATGATATTATGATATCAAATTAATTATATAGAACACCATATACCCTCTTAACTTGTAAAATAAATCATTGATACTCAGAAGTGGATATCAGTTCATGACAATCACCTGGTTCATGTAACACCCTAACATTTTGTGAATTTATTTTTTAAAATTAAATTCATCTTTTTGATATTTTTCACTTTATGAAACAATGAATATAGATTATAAATAACAATATTTGTGGATTATGTTATAAGAAACACCAATTTAAGCTTTTACTACACGCAACACCAACTTGGCTAGTGTTACATGTAACACTGGGTTTTTTCGAAACAACACTTTACTATTACAATAATTAAAATAAGTTGGTTATCAACATTCCATTAAATATAGTAATATAAATAGTAATAACTATTTTTTAAATATAATTTATAATGTTTTTATACCAATAAAATATATTAATAATTATTTTTACGTTAATGTATTTTTATGTTTAGAAATACTATTTTCTCAAATGAACTTCTTTTTATGTCCTTGTATAAAAATTAGTAAAATTAATTTCAGACACTTTTAAAAATTTAATTTGATAAAATAAGCATCTTTTTTGAATTCATAATGTCAAATTTATCTTAGGGAAAATTTTTGGGATTTTCTTAAGAAGTTTCATTTTTTTAGAAATAGCGAAAGATACTGCATTGTAGGTAAAAACTGCCTTTTTGATTAAATAATTATTAAATTTTAAATAAATTTTTAATGTAAAAATAGATAAATTATAAATATATTAATACAATTTATATAATTGGAATAATTTTTATATTGAAATTAGTTATAAAAAAATTATTGAACTTTTTAACATTCTTATTATCCCCCTTCTCGCCAAGCCTGTAGGATTTTTATTAGACATAAATTTCTTGTTTCTATGATTTGAATTTATAAAAATGGAAATAAATTTTATTTAAATAAGTATGAAATTTATACTCTAGTAGGATAAGCCTAAGATTTTGGAATTTCTGAATTGTAACTTTAGTAAATTTTAATTTACCATAGTTAAATATAAATTGGATAATGAAAGGTAAAAATAATATTATAATATTATAAAATGACACTAAAACACATCAAAATTTAATTGTATTTGTGGATTTCAAATAAAACCAACCATAGGCCTAAATTATAATCATTTTAAGCCATATGGGTAAGAATATTATGTTTACTATATTTTATTTAGAGATAATTTGAAAATGTTATACTCATAATTTTAATAAGTAAATAATTTTTAATATAGGGCTATACAGAAAATAAATTTGACTATAAATAGTCATTTTAAATATATTAAATTTATATTCATGATGATAATTTATTTTTAATTTTTATATAATAAATAATTTAATTAATTGCTTTCATAAAGATGATGCATTAATTGTTTAATTAATAGAAATATCAAATAAATGATATTAAAAATATTAAAATAAATATATATTAACATAATTAATAATATACACGTTTTATATATATAAATTTTACTTATTATTGAGATATTAGATTTATTGGTTAAAATTTATCGTGTTAATATGATATTTTTTAAAAGAAAAGTAATGAATAGTATGAAAATTGACATAAATGTTACTTTAAAATAAAAAATATTTTTTAAAATGAAATAAAATTCATAAAAATATATAATTCAGAAAAATTAATATAATAAGGGTAGAAACGTCAATAATGATCCATTTGGGATTAATTTGTAATTTTATTGTAACTATATTAACCCTAAAGAGTAAAAATCAAAGTTGTCATGATAAAGGTTAAATGGTTTTACTAAGGGTTAAATCCAAAATATAAGGTTAATATTGTAATCTAAATATGCCTATAAATGATTTATTTAGAGGATTTATAACCATACTCATCTTATATTTTATATAAATCACTTTGAATCTATTTTAAATTAAAAATAAATTTATATTAATTTAATATTTTATGAGTTTCTTAAAGTGCCACTCACCTCAATTATAAAAGGGTACATCCTTCCTCACTTAATCACATCATATTGAGACTTAAATACAGACCAAACCCTAAAAATTTCCATTATAAACTTCCATTTAACAATATAGAGGTTCTGGTCTTCTAATAATACCAACTCTAGTGTCCCTAGAAGGAGATCTAGTGGGAGATTATCGAAGAAGAAGTAATCTCCTAACTAACTCTATAAAAATTGTTTCTTATTCAACATACTCTTCATGTGTTGATTACATTATAAATTAATAATTCCATTATCACCTATATGATAAGATTTTATTATGATTTTGGAACAAACATATTACACCTTTTATTCATCCTATGAAAAAAGAAAGTACCACACATGTGTGCGTACAACATACCGTTTCCACATCATGGTGTCATCTGATTTTCATCACTACTTTATGAGGATTGGTATAATGATGTATATAATGGATATAAATAATAAATACGACAGGATATTAATTATTTATAACTAATATAACATCTAATTCTTCACCCTTTTACCATTAATAAAATGTTATCGTCGCTTGTGTGTACGTACAGTCTACCGCTCTTTAATGCGATGAGATTCAACATCCATGCCAACCATTTCAAGAATGATTATAAAAATTTATATAATTAGTAAATATGAAATATATAACATATTAATGGTAATCTCATAATATATATATAAATATATTTCATTTACCTGCTTCCATTCAATACGATAAGAAAACAGGAACAACGTTCATGCGTACGTACAATTTACCATCTCCATGAACAACATATTCCATTTCATATATCAATTTATTATATATATATTTATATCAGAAATATTTATGATATATAAAATATTTATTAAATTATGTAAGTAATTAAATCATGTTCTATGTAATAGGATCATGAATAACAAGTCAAAAAACGTACGATAAACAAAGCAGTTATTACCCGAAACATTGATTTAACTTGGAATTGTTAATAAATGGGTAATATAAAGTCATAAATGAATCATATATGATATCGTAAATATTATTATGATCCTGGTATAATATAATAATTTTTTTAAAACCAATATGAAGGAGTTCCAAACATGTATAGAAGGAATCAGACCTAAGTTAAGGGATTTATGTCTCACTTTTATTTCTATGGGACACATGCCATATTCGCCACTAACTTCTTTTACATGTTGGTAACTTTTGATCTGTAAAACCCCATGAAATAGAGATCATCACATGGATATATAATTAAACATAAATTAAAGTATAAAAATCATATAATACCTTCATGGTTAGTATTTATACCACACTAAATAAATTAGTGATGAATAAGGCATGCATTTTACATAAATAAAAAGTGAGAGGAATAAGGCATGCATTTTACAGAAATGAAAAGTGAGATAATGTGTATCCCACAATTCCATGTCTTATTGTTATGTTATTATTTCATGGATTATGTTATTTATTTTCTTATGATTCATATCATATGAACTACCAATATTTATTCTATGATTCATCTTTAAGATATTTTATATGTAGGTTGTGATCTTCTATTCTCATGATCAATTTCTCATAACCTCAAACTCATGAGTATTCTTACATATCTCCTTTATTTACCCTAACTAAGATTCCGAACTTTCACTTTTTGTTTTACATTTACTTTCCCCCATGTTATGAAGATATGTATTTTATCTGATGTGTCTAAGAAGGGTTGTAGTTGAGAAGAACCTAGTGGTAGATAATATAGATCACTTAGTTACCAGTGTTTATGTTTCCATGTTTCTAAATGAGCTAGACTAATACGGTCTTTGGATGTTTTTTGTGTAATATATTAAGTATTCAAAAAAAAGTAGTGTATGGTCTATGTACGTCATCCTGGGATGTTATAGTTAGTATCAGAGTAAAATTTTAGTTAATATTTAGAAACTAGGGTGAGAAAACCTTGGGGATAACCCTAAGTACATGTCTAAGGATAAGTATAAGGATAAAGAAAAGTATATGAAAATTTCATGGAATTTTATTAAAGGATAGAGTAAGTGGATTCCTAGCATTATATTCTTTCTTGGTACTACAAGTTAATGTGGATTTGGAATGTTTGTACCTAGGGGTAAAGAATCTAAAAATGTGTGTTAGTATTGACTCAAGTGTAACCCAATACATGATATTGGGCCTTACTACACACCTAGTTTGATACTCCTTGGGGATATGCTTTGGGAATTCACAAACTATTCACAAACCAATATGATGGATTTAAATATAAGTTGGATATAATTTAAATAAGATAATACTATGGTTTCATATATTAAGTAATATGTCATAATTTACAAATTATATATTTAATTTTTAACGATTATATCGGTTTTCACCATGATAAGGGTTTCTGACATTATGTTTTTTGGTCTTAGACAATTGAGGGAACCAAAAGAAACTGGGATAATATTGAATGGGATGAAAAATTTACTGATGAGAAGATAATGGGATGATCACTAGATAGAAAGAAATTTTGATTATGCCGAATCAGCTATCATAATATATGAATGACAATGTTTTCTTTGGTGATATTCTAATCATGTAGAATAAGATGAAGATGGAATTTTATAAATGTTCACTTTTTAAGGAATATATATGAAATAATATTTGGTTTCCTACTTGTCAAGAATAAGGGAAGAATATCCTTCAAGAATACCTCAAATAGAGGGTAGGATATTAACTCTATGGGAAAAAGGGTCATAGAGTCAGGAATTATTAGGGAGTTCAATGCCTCATCCATGGAGAACACGGGAATTACCCAACTCAATACCTTGACCTCAGAATTTAATTCTAAACCAAGGAAGTAACTATCCCATGATAATAATGAAAGTGTAAGGTTTAAAATATTTATGTATTTAGATTCCAAAATCATGAATGGTGAATTATATAAGAATTGATCTTTTTATGTTTTTTCGCTAAGTATTTTCAATAATATTTTGAATAGATACAATAGAAAACAAAATATATTTAATGGTGTGGTGATATTTATGTGAAATGTAATATTAATGTAAAAATATTCCTTAATGTGTTTGTAATTTTAATCTAATGATGTTTTGATAAGAGGCGCGTGATATCAATAAGTGAGTTTTATGGTACTTGTAACCATGGAACTGATAATGGATTTGTCGAAAAAGAATTTTGTTCTATCATGAATGGATATTATAAAATTTTTGGACTCAAGGAATAAATACAATAAACTTTTGAATAAGAAAAAATTCATGTTTTCAATAAGTATGTTTAGTAATTCAAGTTATTACCAAGTTTCAAGAGAATATACAATGAATATATACACATGTGTAGTGTGTGACAAATAAGAGCTACCTCAAGTTGTTTTGGGGATTAAAGATAAGTTGAATTTGGAAATTTAGATACCTTCTTTCAAAATATTTGTATATTAATCTTTTAAAAGGATCATAATGGTGACTATTTATGAAATTGTTTTATGTTTTAGATATTAATATATAATATCACCATATTTGTATTTTTTTCTATCATTATAACTTCTTTTATACTTTTTGTTTTGATTAAGATAGATAGAATGACCTATCATTATATTTATGGATCACGTGATCTACTAACACTTCAGGAATGAAAAATTCAAATTCATTTTCGGGAATAATAGATGAAGTAGAAGTTGATCAAGGAACAAAAAAGGTTGAATTTTTCCAGAAATCAAGTAAGTATTTATTCTCATGAAAATTATTCAGCTCTAGAGAAAGGATCTTAAAACCAAAAATGGTTTCCTAGTGCCTTTATTTCCAATGAATCAGATAATGCCTTAAATTATTGTAGATATTTTTCTTTGTTATTGTTAACTTTAACCTGAAATGTTCTCTATCATTCTCCATCAGAACATGAGAGATAAATTTATCTTCCATTTACATGTTTTCACTTACAACCTATGTTATCCTATGTGGAAACCTTTTAATGAGTTACTTTGGGTAACCATTATGTTTCAAAATTATCTTTTTCAAAGGAATTTTTATTATTAATTTTTATGATTTTGGTTTCAATTAAAGGTACATTCATGTATTAAAACTTTTATAACCCAGACAAATTTCGAGGGTGGAATTCATTTTAAAGGGATAGAATATAATACCCTGAGATTTTGTGAATTTATTTTTTTAGAATTAATTACATTTTCTTGATATCTATCAAATTACATTAGACTAAATATAAATTATAATAAACACTACATTTTTATTTTTTTTATACACAACTCCAAGTTTATCTTGCACTACATGCAACACCGACTTGACTTGCGTTATAGGAAACACCGAGTTTCTGTAAAACAACACTTTACTATTATAATTATTTAAATAATATATTTCTGACCAAGATGTTAAACATAGTAATATGAATAGTAATTAAAATTTTAAAATATTATTTATTATGGTTTTATACAAAAAAACATATTGATAATGAAAAAATATATTTTTTGGGTAAAGTCTCTATATGTTTCAAAATACTATTTTCGCATATGACCTACATTATATGTCTTTATATGAACAATAAAAAATTATTTTTAAATACTTATAGAAATTGAATTTGATAAAATAAACATAATCTTTTAATTAAAATATTAAAATTATCTTTGGGTGAATTTTTTTAATTTTTATGAGAGGTTTCATTTTTATGAATAGTGAAAAATACAACATTGTAGTTAAAAACATCGATTTCTTTTAAATAATTATTATATTTTAAATTGAATTTTAATATCAAAATAGTTCAATTATATATATATAAATACTATTTAGGTCATTGGAATAATTCTTTTATTGAAATTAGATATAAAAAATATTGAACTTTTTAAGGTTCTTTTTACCTGCCTTCTCGCCACATCTGCGGGATGAGCATTAAACATAATTTTTCCATTTCTGTGATTTAAATTTTAGAAAACAGAAATACATGGTATTAATAAGTATTATATTTTGATTCTAATAGGATCAAATTAATATTTTAGATATTATGAATAGTAACTTTAGTAAATGTTTATTTACTATGGTTAAGGGTAAATTAGATCATTAAATTTAAAAAATAATATTATGATATTAAAAAATTACCCTAAAACTTGTCCAAAGTTCATTAGATTAATGTTTTTTAAAAAATTACCTTAGGAATAAATTATAACCATTTTAAGCCACAAGGGTAAGAATATGACATTTATTATATTTTATTTAAAGATAAGTTAAAAAAATCATACTCATAATTTTAATAAGTAATAACTTTTAATATATAGTAACACATAAGATAAATTACTCTATAAATATTCATTCGAAATAAAATAAATTTACCTACATAGTGACATGTTTTTTTAAAATTTTTAGAGAAGAATTAATTTAATTATTTGATTTCATAATGATAATGTATTTTTTGTTTAATTAATGGTAATATCAAATAAATGGTATTAAAAATATTATAATAAATAAAATATAACATAATTAATAGAATAAAAAATTTTAATATATAACCTTTACATATTATTGAGATATTATAAGTGTTGGTTTTATGTTATCATGTTAATAGAATATTTTTTAAAAGAAAAATATTGAATTGTATTAAAATTGACATAAATGATACTTTAAAAATAAATAATATTTTATTAAATGAAAAAAAAACATAAAGATGTATAATTCATAAAAATAACTATAATAAGGTTAAAAATATCATCAATGATCTTTTTGGGGTCTGTTTGGAATTTTATAGTAACTATATTAACCCTGAAGATTAAAAACCAAGTTTCCATGGTAAAAGTTATTGAGTTTAACTAAGGGTTAATGCCAAAATATAAGGTTAATATTTTGACCTAAAAATATGTAAAAATCATTATTTGAGAGTATTTAGACCCATAATTATATTATATTCTAAATAAACCACTTTGGAGATTTTTAAAACTAAATATAAATTTATATTAATTTAATATTTCAGGACTTTCCTATAGTGTCACTCACCTCGATTATAAAAAGGCACATCCTCCCTCAATTATTCACGTCACATTGAGCCTTAAAGATTGACAAAACCCTAACCAGTTTCCTTATCAACTTCCCTAGTAACATTATATAGGGTCTTATCTTCCAAAATACTAACTCTAGTGTCCCTAATAGGAGATCTAGATGGAGATCATTGAAGAAGAGGCAATCTCCTTACCAACTCTTTCAAAATTATTTCTTCATATACATCCTCTTCATGTTTTGATTCCATTCTAAAGTAATGACTGCAATATAAATTATATTATGAGATTTTGTTTTTATTATATAACAACCATATTACAAATTTTATTCATCCTATGAAAAAAAAAGTATGATGCTTGTGTACATAGAACCTACCATATCCACGTTATTGTGTAATCTGTTTTCCATCACTACTTTATTTGGATGAGTATAATATTGGATATAATAGATATAAATAATAAATATTACCTGATAATTATTCTTTATTATTTATATATCATCTAATTTCTCAATTTTTTACCATTATTATAATGATATTGTTGCGCGTACATTTGTACGGCCTACCGTCTCCACGATGCGATGAGATTCATCTTCCATGATAACAATTTCAGGAATAATTATAAAAAATTTAATAATGAATAATTACTAAATATTTGATATAATAATTCTAATCGAATAATATGTGTGTGTGTGTGTGTCTTTTTGTATGTCATTTACCTTCTTTCATTCAGTGTGATAAGAAAACAAAATCAAAAATCATGCATACGTACAACTTACCATCTCCATGAATGGTGTATTTCATTTCATATATTTATATATCATATATATTTATTTACTAAATATATATGATATATAAATCATGTTTTAAATTCTGTAAGTAAATAATTATCTAAGTAATAGGATCAAGAATAAAAAGTCAGAACACGTATGGTAAATGAAGCGGTTATTACCTGAAACGTTCCATTCTAGAAAAACAACCTTTACCCATTGTTTAAAAACATGGGTATATCCCAAAAAAACAATGTAATATACTATACAAATGGTTTTGGAAACCTTAGGGTTTAGAGTCATCTTTATAGAGCTATACCCATAGTTTTCATAGTAATTGATGGTATGGACTGTAGCAAGATTATCATACCCACGGTTAATCCTGAACTATTGCTATATATCCATACCAACAGTTCGATAAACAGTTTTTATAGATTAGATCATATTAAAAATGTATACCAAAAATTTATACAACCATTTTTATATTATTAAATTCTCACCAGGTAGAATCCCCCTTATAGCAGCCCAAAAATAGCCCAAAACCTGCATAGAGCTCCAAAAATGAAACCAAATTCTATACAAGCAGTAAACAAACATCACCTCCAATAGAAAAAAAATCCACACTACACATATAAAATCATATAAGACATAAATTTTAATCCTTATCTGTAAAATAAATCAATTCATGGTACATCCATAGAAGCAGTCAATTCAAGTTATTAAAGTAACTGCACAAGTCATCTTTCTACCAAGTCAAAAATAGAGGGGATTAATATCCCCCCATCTCTAATATCCCCATCCCCATCTCAATCCCAATCCCAATCCCAATACCCATCATAAATATCATAAGTATGTTCATCACAAACCTAACCATCAATAACATCTTCATAGAACACCTAGGTTGTTTTCAAAAATGTGGGCACACATAACTTGTTTTCAAAAAAATCTAATTACGTCCTTCCCTTTTCCTATAAAAGTCCACCACATATCCCTAATCTTCACACCACTCAAATCAAAATAGGTTCATCCAATATCATCCCAATAAACTTATCATCAGCCCTACCTTTATCCTAGATTCATCCCTTTGACAGAAAGGAATCCATGGAACCCTTTTTTCACAAACCAAAAGGAGTTACCAAATTAAGAGGTAACGTCTTCTCTCAAACTCATTTATTGTATTTTCCTTCTCCACCTCCTCCACTATCCATTGTACATTATTGTATAAAAAATAATGTATCTTAAATATACAAGTATTTTTTTATTACAATGGTTCAACCTAAACTTACACACACATCAATCTAATGGGTAACAAACATACTGTTTACATGTAAGGTGAACTACTGCCTCACTAAATGATGGTTGTTAATTTTTCCTTTAGCACCTCTCATGGTAGAAATTATGAGGGCAAATATGTTTATATATGTCATATATTATATTTAATATTAATTTAATACTATTTATTCATTTTGAAACACATATATTTTTTAATTTCCATTGGGTGTAAGTATGATAATTTTGTTTGAGGAATTGTGGACTACTGCCCCCTCAAATAGATGTGATTCATTCACACTCTACATGGAATGTATTAAGAATGGGTTTAGTGAAATTATATTATATACATATAATTAAAATTATATTATATTTATATTATATTTTAATAAATAGGTTTCATTTACCTTCTTTCTTTTAGCACGAAAATAAAAATGAAAATAGCGTTCATGCGTACGTACGGCTTACCATCTCCAGGAACAATGTATTACATTTCATTGCTCTATATTAAATAGATTATTATAAGACAAATATAATAAATTTAAATGACATTTATATCATGGTTTACATTATAGAATCATGATATAATTATAAGAACCAAATATATATCAAATTAGAACACATGTGAAGAACAAAGTGGATATTACCCAAAGTGAAACCTTATCATAGGATTGTTAACAAGAGGGTAATATAAGATCATATATGGTATTATATATTATAATTTGGTTCTATAAAATATATTTAATATATTTATATTTAATATATTTATATTTATTATATAGGTGGTTTTAATGAGTATGATGAGTGTCAGGACACAAGGTAAGGGGATTTCATCTCAATTTTTATTTCCATGATATACATGCTTTATTGACCACCCATTCATTTTGTGTGGCATTTATACTGTACATGGATGAATTCAGTGATTATTATACTAAAATTTATGGGTATTTACATATCCATTTTATGATTTATATTTAATGGATTTTATGTTTCAAAATCTACCAAATTGGTAAAATTGTATTATCTCCATTTTTATTATTTGAGTCTTATGTTTTGTTATGCGCCAAAATATTTTTTAAGGTGTATATACTTCCATTTTAAGTTTTATAAAATGAATATAATTATTTTAATGATATTTTAATCTTCATTTAATTTCCTTTTCTTACATGGAGGGTATGATCCCAAGTAACTAATGGTTAAGATTTTATTGAAACAATCTCATCACTTTTCGAGCTTTTTTATGATTATGATTCAATTAATGAAATGTCAAAATCCATATCTCAACAACACTAATTTATTTTATTCTCCTCTAGTTATTAATTATATACTCATATATTAGTATAATTTTTACACTCTTTCGTCCTTAATATGACATATTTATGTAAAATCTTTCCATCTGTCTCTTCGGTGAAAATCGATTTTATTCAAAAACCATGTTTTAAAAAATGTTTCCAAAAGTGTCTTAAAAAATGTTTAAAAAAAATATTTGAATCCAATTTTAAATTAAAAAAAAGTAATTTAAAAATGTTTTATTGTTTTCAATGCTTCTTTTATATGTTTTCAAAGATATTTTCAAAGAAAACAGTTCTCAAAATGTTTTATGTTTTTAAAAGAATTTTTCAATGTAGAAAGGATAATTTCCTCAATAATTGTTTTAAAAATATATTTATAATTTATTTCCCATATAATATAACATCCATTTGTGTTAATTATTCCTTTATGGGGTATTTATTCAATTTTTTAGTTCATATTAATTCTTTGAATGGATTATGTTTTGATGGCATGAGGTTTATGAAACCTGTTTCTCCTTCACAGGTCATATGCTTTTGAAACCCTCTCCTTTTCATGGGTTATGATTATGATAAAATTATAATTAAACTCATATCTTTCCATAGGGTATGATATTATTACATGTTTATAATGCCAGTTTAATTTCATGGATTTTGATATGATTATTTATGATCCTGAAGAACATGTATGTTTGATTTCAT
Organism: Viscum album; assembly: GCA_963277665.1. Taxonomy (NCBI): domain Eukaryota; kingdom Viridiplantae; phylum Streptophyta; class Magnoliopsida; order Santalales; family Viscaceae; genus Viscum; species Viscum album. Next base: position 1,750,797,069 of record OY728141.1, on the reverse strand, counting down.
TATGATATAGGAGGGACTTATATATCCATCCAATGCATTGGATAAGGATTTATATCTCATGATATATAAATGGATGGAATGAAAAATGAACTCGGTTTAGTATTACATGTCTATAATGGGAAATGAACTCATTTCCATAATATAGGTTTGGAATGGGGGCGAACTCGATTCAATAATACAGGGCTGGAATGAGGTGTGAAACCGATTCGGTAAAGGAATTTGTCCACTAAAATATCTTTATAATAGATGCATTGACTGCTATATAAATCATTATATATGTTTATGTTTCTAACAAAATCCATATTTTATTCCTATGTTATGATTTCATGGATTATGTCCTTTATTTCTTTATGATTCGTGTCTTATAAACTACCAAAAATTATGCCATGATTCATGTATATTATCTTCGATATTTAGGGTATGATCTCATATTTTCTTGATAATGTTATCATTCTATTATTCTCATGATTATGCTCACATCTATTTTCTATTTACCCTTATTGAGAATTTGGTCTCACCCCTTTTTATGTAACCTTCCTTAGGTTATGAATATATGTATTAAATTTGGTGTGTCTGAGAATGTTTCTAGGTAAGAAGAACCTAGTGGGAGATAATGTAGCTCATTTATTTATCAATTTTTTTGTTTCTATGTTTCCCAAGGTACTAGACTTGTATAGTCTTTGGGCATCTATTTGTATAATGTATTAAGTAATCCACAAATTTTATATAATTTTAATGTATGAAAATAGTGTGTCTCTATAGTTTTTTTCAGAGAAGATGTTTTGTTATCCTTTGGATTCTAGGATGAGAAAGAATTATTGATAACCTTAAAGAAATATCTAGGGATAAGTCTAAGAATAATGCAATGTATAGGAGAATGTATTGGAATTTTGGTAAAGGATGGAGTTTGTGGTTTCCAGGAAATAAACCCCTTTCTGGATTCGACAAGTGGATGTGGATCTGGAACAGATGTACCTAGGGGTAAGAACTCTAACAAGATGTTTCGGTTCTGGCTCGAGGTAATCTAGTACATGACAACGGGCCTTGTTTCAAACCAGGTTTGACACTATTGTGGTATTAGTTTAGGAAATTAATAAACTCTTCATAAACCATCATGGAAGATTTAAATTGATTTTTTCTATGAATAGCCTATGATAAAACAAGGGAGTCATAGATTTATGAAGTTGTCATAATTTAGAAATCATATAATTGATGTTTTATGATTACGTGGTTCCTCGATATGACAAATGTTTCTCACTCTTTTAGATTTGGTTTTATTCAATGGATGGAACCCAAAAGAGTTGTGTTAATATTAATTTTGATGGACAGTGCATTGATTGTCCTCCGAAGAAACCAAATTCTATGGGAGATGGAATGAAAAACCTCATTGTTATGATCAGACTGATTTTTCAAGCTATGAATTGTGATGGACATCAAAATGAGAAAAGGAGGGAACAATGTTCAATTGAGTCTTTCATGCAGCAACGTCCACCTTCCTTCATAGGGTCTTCTGATCCACTTGTTGCTGAACAATGGATCAGTACTACTGAAATTATATTCTCCATTATTCAGTGTTCAGAGAATGAGAAATAAATTTTGGATGTTTATCAGTTAGAAGTCGAAGCAGACCAGTGGAGGACTCCAATTAATAATACAATGCAGTAGGATGATATTGAATCTATGGATTGGGATGAGTTCAAGAACTTATTTTTCAATAAGTAATTTCCTTGGATACTTCATTCCCAGATGGAGAAAGAGTTCCTTCAGTTTAAGGAAAAGGATTAAGAATCTGTTTGTGCCTATGAGTTTAATTTCATGAGACTTGTGAGTTATTCTTCAAGAATTATCATCCAACTAAAAAGTAAATTTGATAGGTTCTTTAGTGTCTTAAATCCAAGGTTCAAAAGGGCACTAGCCATAAGATACTTTAGTATCTATGACGAGATTGTGTGTTATGAAATAAAAATTGTAATGGAGGTTGGAGTCACATATCAAACTCATTAATTTGACATGAAAAGTAAGATGAAGTTAAAAGAAAAATCTAAAAAACATAGAGAAAAGAATTTGAGTTTTCCTATAAGCTCTAAATTTGGTAAAAATAATGGAGTAATTTGTCTTAAGGGGTCTATTAAATATTTTAAGTATATAAAGGAAGGTAACTAAGAAATTGATTTTCAGAATGATTGGAAGAAGTTAAATAAAAATGAAAATGGAGAGGAAGCTACATATATTACACCTACCATGATTCAGTGCTACAAGTGTAAGGAGAATGGTCATCATTCTAACCACTTCTCAAAACCAAGGGTTAGTGATTATGATCGACATCATCAACCTCTTAAGTTGAGGGACATTAGGAAATATCGTGCAATTTATATTTCTGATGAGGGGTCCAATAATGACATGTTGAAAGGTATACTTACCATCAACTCTATAACTATTAATGCCATATTTTATTCTATATCTACCCACTCTATCATATCCAAATAATTTTCTAAGGGTGTTAATATTCAACAAAAAATTATTAGATGTGGAATTAGTAGTGAAAACCTCTAATGGTATGATTATTTAATCTCATGTCTATGATTCCTATTTGGATTAATTTTGTGGGAATGTGATTCTTGAAAATCTTTTCATTCCTCCTTTGGTTAAATTCGATGTCATATTAGTCATGAATTGGGTTTCTATCAATAAGTCCCACATCAATTTTAAATGAAGGGAAGTTACATTTGATATTTCAAACCCTCCTATGATCACCCATCAACATGAAGATAAGCATGAACTTCCTGTGGAGATTGTATCCATTATATGGGTATTAATTCCCATTAAAAAATGTTGTTTATCTCAAATGGTTGGGGAGAAAATCGATATCAATGATATTCCTATTGTTTGATAATTTGTGGATGTATTTCTAGAGGATTTTCTTAACATTCCACCAAAATGAAAATCTGAAATCTCAATAGAACTCAAACCTGGTTCTACACCAATTTCAAAGACTCCTTATAGAATGGCACCGATTGGGTTACAATAATTGGAGAGGTAGCTTTAAGAAAATGTTGACAGGAGATTCATTTGGCCAAGTTTTTCCCCTTCAGGTAAACCCATTTTTTTGATGAAAAATAAAGATGGATCAATTCGACTCTACATTGATTATCATTGGTTTAACAATATCCAAATCAAAAACATTTATAATCTTCTCCATATTGATGACTTATTTGATCAAATATGTGGAGATCAATTCTTTTCCAATATTGACATTTATTATGGATATCATCAATTGAGGGTCAAGAGTAAGGATATACCCAAGACAAAATTCCGTACAAGTTATGAACATTATGAATATATATTGATGCCATTAATTCTTACTAATCCCCCTTATATTATCATGGATTTAATGAATTGAGTCATTAGATATTACCTTGATCAGTTTTTGGTATTCATTATAGATTATATTATTCTATATTAAATGAGTAAGAAATAGAATAACAATCTCTTGAAAATTGTACTGAACACCCAATGTAAGGAGAAACTATATGAAAATTTTATTTTGAATTTTGGTTCAAAAAGGTTTTATTTTTGGGTCACATAATCTCAAGAGATGGTACATTAGTAGATCCATAAAATAAGGAGGCTATTGAGTAATGATCTATGTCACGACCCATCCTTGGGGCCCGTGTTGTGACTACCCCAAGCCCGCATTCCATAGGCCAGGGGCAGGCGACTAGCACCAAAGGCGAAAAATCATGATAAAAGGGAAGGAATTTCCTTTATAAAGTAAAAAAACACCATAGAGTACGCAAGCTAAAGTAAACACTAAGTAAACTGAGTACAAAAGTAAGTGATGGAAAGTAATGGGCCAGAATACAAACCCAACTGAAAGTAAAGTACAACTGAAAAGAAAGTACATCTGCAGAAAAGTAAAGCAGCAACATCAAGCCATCCTCTAGAAATCCCACCTGAAGGGTGGGTATAGATAGTCTCCTCAGCTCCTCGAGTCCAGCCGTCCACTCCGTGTATGTCTCGTCCAGTGATCCACCTCCAGGTACCATCCAGCTCCATGAGCCTCCACCTCGATTAGTGTTATCCATCATCTGCATCCAACACAACGTTGTGCGAGCATAGCCTGTGTAGGGGTGAGTATACGATACTCAGTAGGGACCTCGAGACCCACGTAGGTCTCTCAGAATCCATGAAGGATAAACCACAAAGGAGAGATACAAACACAAGATAACAATCAACCCTACATAGGTATACGCCCATACATATACCTAAGTCATGAAACCCAGTTCAACTCCAACTCTCATTCCCAAGTACAACCCAGTCAACAAAAGAAAGCATAACCAAATCCACACAGGAAAGCACAACCCAGTCCACACAGGAGAGCACAACTAAGTCCACACAGGACAACAAGTCAATCACACCGATGGTAATGATTGAAAGTCAAGACTCAGCTCACACAGGTATACTAATTCCGAAGAGGGGTGAAGATGATTATATGTATCCTTTGAATCATCTCCTCTACTGAACCCACGTAGGATCCAAGTACAGAAGTCGTCGTTGCCGAACCCATGTAGGATCCAAGTACAGTAACCATCGCTGCTGAACCCATATAAGATCCACGTACAGTCATCATCACTGCCGAACCCACGGAGGATCCAAGTACAGTCGTCATCACTGCCGAACCCACAGAGGATCCATGTACAGTCGTCATCGTCGTCGAACCCACGAAGGATCCCAGCACGGTAGTCGTCGTAATCATAGCCAGCTCTAGGTTTCCCGCACACAACACGCTCATTTCTAGGAGGTTCAGCTCCACGAGCCAAGGGTTCGATACCTCAACTGTCACGAAGTCCAGTTTTTATTTATTACAATGTTCCGTCTCATAAATATGAACTCAACACGACAGACGGCGCGTCAATCGGATGCCTGGTCTGAGAGTTAATGACTTTTTTGTCCTAGGGGCCCTATTGGTTTTTAAGTTAAAACCAATCCGACCATACTCTAGCTATGTCTGAACCTCGAGAGGAGTAACCCAAAAGAAACATCTCACGAAGAGGAATTCAATGTGGTCAATGACTTGTCATTCAGACATCCGGTCGTTAAGTTATTGGCGTTTCCGCTCCAAGGGCCCGGTTGGTTTCAGTTTCGAACCAACCCAGTTATACAGAAAGTTTACCTAAAGCATGAGTGTAATTAACCAAAACGACTATCTCGATCCAAGGATCCCAACGCAACAATCAATGCATCGATCGGAGGTCCGTAGCCCATGATATGGGCGTTTGAACGAATCTGTCCGAAAATAGGGTGTTCGGGCCCGGTCCGACCCGGCCCGATACCCCCTGGGTTGGCCCGAACCAGGTCGACCTGACCCGGGTCCGGGTCTGGCCCACTTGGGCACGGCCCGGCCCGGCTGGTGCGGCCTGGCCCGAATGGGTGCGGCTCGGCCTGGCCGGCGCTGCCCGGCCCGGCCTGCCTGGGCGCGGCCTGCGGCTCGGCTCGGAGTCGGCCGTCGGGTCCGAAGGGGGGGGCACTGCCCCCTGGATACCGAAACAGCAACCCCAAGTGAGGTCAGCCCTAGGCGATGGCCGGGGGTTTCAACCCCTAGTTTATTCTGGAAATTTTCAGCCATTAAGGCCAGCCGGTTGAGCTGCCGCGGGACCCTTCGGGTCCCGCATCCTGGAGCATCGATGACCGGCCAAGCCCGGCTGCCCCATGCTGAAGACTGCTGCAGCCTTAGGTCGCGGCACCCATCTGACATGCGTGGCACGACGACACCACGCCCCTCTGCTACGACCCACCGCATCCACGACCACCCTCGGATTCTCTGGCGTGGTGCAACGACGCCGTGCACCATCACCGCGGCCCACTCCGGCCGCGGTTCTCTTCGATCCCGCGCGGTGCTACGACATCGCACCGCCTTCGCCAAAATCGTCAACAAAGATCAACAATAAAAATGGGAGGAGGATCAGCCGTGTTTGTGCGGTCTGATCTCCTCTCATTAAAACGATAACAAGCGGTCATAATTTAATCCACATAAATCAATAAATAAACTTGCTCGAACGTAACCCCTACCTCAATCAAACGATGACAAAAGTCGGCGTCACAGTTGACGGCATCACGTGGTGTGAAATCGTAGAGGTTAACGGAGAGGTTCCTAGGAGGAAACATCATCTCCTCTTTTAATCACGATTAGAAAAAAGTGTGACTTCTTTGGCGAATTTCTGCGTCATTGTTTCCTTCCTTGCTACGGAGGAGGAAAAAGAAGAAGAATCTGAAGTCTCTGTGTCGATGTTATTCGTCGGAGGGTGTCGTTCTTCATGGGAGGATGAGTTCTTCAATGGGTTAGAGCTCTTCTCCCCAAGGTCTCAACACAACAATCCCAACACACAAATAAAATAAGACTTACTCTTATTTTATTATAAGATGCCATGAATTCAAAACATAAAATTCAAATTCTTTGTTAAATTAATTGAATAGGTTCAATCAATTAATTTAATGTGAGTTGGCATGAAATAAAGAGGGAGAGAGGGTGAGTTACTTAATTTAAGGGATAAAAAAATTAAATGAGGAGTTTCCAACTTTAAGAGGGGGTTTAGAGGAGTTAAAGAAATGTGAAGGGGTGGGGATCATGTGGGCCCCACCTCACAAATATCCTAACATGGGTAGTTAGGAGCTTCTGGGTCCCACCCCAACTACCCCATGTAGGATATAACCATTAGATAAAGAAAATAAAATTGTACCACAATTTTATTTACTTCACATTTAATCCTCAATTTTTAACAACTCCTCCCGAGTAAACGCACCTTCGAGAAAGGTCATATTAAGAAATTAAGGGTGCTGCGGTTTCATCAGTGCCCTCAGATTTCAATTCTGAGTACCAGTTCAAAAGATAGAAAATCATGCTCGTTCGTTCACTAAACTTACCCGAGCTAAACTTCGGAAATTGATTCTAGGCACACCGGGCCTCGGAATCCGGTTCTGTTAGAAACTGCGTACTCATAAAATCCCAAAGAATTTTAGAAAAAAATTTCCTTGAAATTTAAGGGTCTTTACATTACTCCCACATTAGGGCTTTACGTCCCCATAAAGCTACATCATAAACTAGGGAAACAAATGAAGGTATTGTGCATGCATCTGATCCTACCGCTCCCATGTGCTCTCCTGGAGGTTCCCATGCTGCCACCTGATGCGCACTAGAGGAATCTATCGTCCATATAGGACCCGCTCATTTTGATCCCCGATCTCCACCAGGACCTCCACAAAAGTCACCCTTACATCGATGTCCAGCTCCCCGTGATCAATGATATGCGTTGGTTCATGCACGTATCTCCTCAACTGAGATACGTGGGAGACGTGGTGCACCCGGTGCAACTGATGTGGAAGAGCCAAGAGATAAGCCACCTCGCCTATCCTGCTGAGAACCTGAAATGGTCCAATGAATCTTAGAGATAACTTGTCACCCCGACCAAATCTCTATAATCCACGTCGAGGTGAGACCCGTATGAAAACATGGTAGCCATCCTTGAACTCTAGTGGTCTACGCCTCCTATCAGCATAGGACTTCTGTCGGCTCTGAGCAGTCCCCATCCGCTCTTGGATTATCTGTACCTTCTCTATCATGGCTTGGACTATCTCTGGTCCTACAAGTGCTAAATCCCCAGGGTCTGTCCAGTACAGAGGTGATCTGCAAGGTCGGTCGTACAATTCGTATGGTGCCATCCCAATTGTGGAGTGGTACCTGTTGTTGTTTGAAAACTACACAAAGGGTAGGTGATCCACCCAACTGTGACCAAAGTCGAGGACACATGCATGAAGCATGTCCTTGAGAGTCTGAATGGTCCTCTCCGTCTGACCATCCGTCTGTGGGTGAAAGGAGGTGCTCAGGCATAGCTGCATCCCAAATGCCTCATACAACCCCTTCTAAAGCCGAGAAGTAAAGTGAGCATCTCGATCAGAGATGATAGTCGATGGCACACCTCAAAGTCGTATGATCTTCTGAACGTAGAGGCATCCCAATCACTCCACTGAGCCCTGCTCTCTAATGGGTAAGAAGTGGGTCGACTTGGTGAGTCGGTCTACGATCACCCAGATGGAGTCGTGTCCTCTGGAAGTACGTGGAATCCCTGTCATGAAATCCATAGATATCACGTCCCACTTTCACTCCGGGACCTCTAAAGGTTGTACCAAGTCTACTCGTACCTGGTGCTCTGCCTTCATCTGCTGGCAGGTGAGGCATCATGAAACGAACTCTACCATAGCCTTCTTCATACCCGGCCACCAGTGCTGTCGTATGAGGTCCTGGTACATCTTCGCTACTCCAGGATGTACCGCTAGAGTGGAAGTGTAAAACTCTCTCAGTACCTCCTCCTGTAATGAAAATGGTTCCATGGTACGTCCTCTGAAAAGGACGACGTTCTCTCCTCCTACAAGGAGTCCATTAGGTCCCTGTCCTGATGATATCAGTGCATGTCGTGTCTCACAGTCAACGTCCCCATGTTGTGCCTCTCTGACCCGCGGAAGTGGTGGATGAGTGACTGTGAGTGACTGTAGAAAGGTTGCCCCATCTCTATCCATGTATGATATCTGCAAAGAGGATAACTTCTTTTTCTCCTCTCCAAGTAGCTAAATGCCTGTCCTCCTGCTGAGAGAATCAGCTACTACATTCCCCTTTCCAGGAGTCTAGACTATCTCAAAGTCATAGTCCTGGAGGAACTCGAGCCATCGCCACTATCTCAGGTTCAGGTCCTTCTGTGAGAATATGTACCTTAGACTCTGGTGGTCAGAATAGGCTGTAAAGTGCTCACCCATCAGATAGTGCCGCCACATTTTCAAGGAGAAGACCACTACTGCTAACTCAAGGTCATGGGTAGCATAATTATACTCATGCTTCCTCAACTATCATGATCCATAGGATATCTCTTCCCAGTCCTGCATCAGGACACACCCGATTCCAGTCCTTGATGCATCGCAGTAAACTACGTACCCTACGCCCTCCTCTGGTAGCCTCAAGATGGGTGCACTGGTCAATCTCTGTCTCAGCTCCTGGAAGCTCTGCTGACATCGATCTGACCACACGAATGGTTTCCCGTTCTTCATCAAAGTTCAGAGTGGTGATGTAACTCTGGAGAAGTCTGGAAAAAATCTCAGATAGTACCCAGCCAGACCTAGGAAACTCTGCACCTCTGTCACACTCCGGGGTGGCTCCCAAGCTAGCACTGCCTCGATCTTCGCAGCATCCACCACATCTCCCACCTCAGAGATGACGTTCCCCAAGAAGTGGACTTCTTAAATCCAAAACTGACACTTCAAGAGCTTACCAAAAATCTGGTTCTCTCGGATTGTGTCCAATACAACCTGCAAGTGATAGGTGTTCTCCTCCTCATTATTAGAGAAAATCAATATGTCCTCGATGAAGACTATGACAAATCGATCGAGGTAAGGCTGGAAGATCCTGTTCATGAGACTCATGAAAATTTCTGGAGCATTGGTTATGCCAAAAGGCATAACCAATAACTCATAGTGTCCATACCAACACCTGAAGGACGTCTTCTTCACATCCTTGTCTCAAACTCTGAGCTGATGATAGCCTGACTTGAGGTCTATATTCGAGAACCATTGTGCTCCATTGAGCTAATCGAAGAAGTCGTCAATCCTCGGAGGTGGATAATTGTTCTTTATGGTCTCCTGATTCAGGAGACGGTAATCGACACACAGTCATAAGATCATGTCCACCTTCTTCGCGAACAAAATCGGGGAAGCCCAGGGTGAAACACTGGTTCAGATGAATCCCTTGCCCTGCAAGTCTTCCAGCTGTACCCATAGCTCTCGAATCTCAGTGGGAGCCATCCGATATACTATAGAAGATATCGGGGTTGTCCCCGAGTACAGGTCAATATAGAATTCTACCTCTCTATGAAGAGGTAGCCTTGGAATGCCCTCAAGAAAAACGTCCTAATACTGATCCACCACAATATAAAAACTCATACTCCGCACGTCAACTTCTCATAGGATGAGACTAGCCAACTAATGAGTGATCGGTTGTCCTCTCCTCTGTGTGAGTCCATCCTGCACTACAAAGGCTCCCTTCTCGCCGGTGAAGGTGAACCCTCTCCAATCGGTGCGAACGCATCACACCTTGCGCCTAATACAGTCGATTTGAGAATGGACCGTTGATAACCAATCCATGCCCAAGAGGGCGTCGTAAGGCCTCGACGCCTCTACAAGAAGATCCCAGCCAAAGCTCTCAACTCCTAGAGTAAGCTCACACTGCTAGAACTAGTGCTTAATCATCGAGTCTGCTCTAGTAGGAGTCTCTAGCCGTAAGGATCGGGCCAATGGCTCCGTCAGAATCTCCGAGCTCCGAACAAGGGCAGCGGAAATGAAAGAATGACTCACCCCTCTATCTATAAGAACTGCAGCAAGGGTGGAGTAGATACAGATTGTACCTTCAATCATCTCAGGTGCACTGTGGTCGTAGGCCTCCACTGCTTGAAGCTGAGCCTGCCTCTGTCCGCCATCTCCCTGTGGTCGGGGTGGACCTCCTGATGGCGGTGGTGGTAGAGCCTCAAAGCGTCTCCCACCACCCGATGCTCGACCATCTCCTCTACCTCATCCTCCTTCTCCCTACGGACCGCCACGGTCAAACTTATGCCTCTTTCTGGGTGGTCCCTCAACTGTCTGCTTCTCCTCTACATGGTGGGTCGGGCAGTCACGAGCCATGTGGCCCTGCTCGCTGCATGCATAGCACTGTCTGCCTCTCGAATGACTGGATATGCTGTGTGTGACCCGCACCTCCGAACCAGTATACTGAGGTCATCCACCTGATGGTCTGGTTCACTTGGACCTCTGCGACTTCTGTCTATTGCTGGCTGTAGAAGATTCCGCTACGTGTCTCCATGTGGTAGGCCTCACTGCTGGCATAGGCTCATCAAGGAAGCTCTCCACCAGAAGGGACTTTTCCAGTACTCCTCCCTACGTCTTAATGCTGAGGGAGATCATCGAAGCCCTGATCTCATGCCTCAGTCCCTGCTCGATGTACCAGGCTCGGAAGAATGGATCCAGTACCATGTCTGTGGAGTAGCACGAGAGATCATTAAATCTCACCGAGTACTAGGCTACCGTCATGCTGCCCTGCCGCAGCTGTACTAACTCTGGTATGAGCACCGCACGGAGGGTGAGTGGAACGAACTCCGAGCAGAAGAGGATCTCGAAGTCCGTCCAAATAAAAGATTCCTCATAGTGCACCTGGAGCATCAGGATCCACCATCTACCTGCTGTCACGTGGAAGAGACTCACTGCAAGGATCACCATTAGATCTGCTGGTGTCCCCACTAATCTGAAGACTCGAACGACTGCCTCCAGCCAATCCTCGACTGCCTGAGGGTCCATCTCCCCACGGAACCTGGGCGGTCTCTGACACTGAAACTCATGCAGTGCACTCAGGTGACATGCACTATCAGCTTCTAGGGCAGGTGGCATCGGTGGCTTCGGTGGCTTGGCGGGTAGAGGTACCACCGGTGCCTCTGTTGTAACGGGGCCCTGCACCAAGGCCTTGTCGCTTGGTGGGCTGCCGTCTCGCACAAAGCTCGGAACCCAAGCTGGATGACGTCGTGGGGCCATCATGAAAAGAAACAGGTGTGCCACGGTTAATACAGTATAACTGATGAGGTGACACAATGTAATCACAAAGAAATCTTTTGAAACACACATGCAATCAATGTTTTCATAAATTGAGTCGGAAATCAGAAGTAAGGGTCCTGGTGTATGGATATGTCGGTCGCCGCACCAACACTAGACTCCCTGGACTGATAACCACACTCAATACCCTAAACACTATTGCTTCACATAGAAGAAATTATCAGAGTCCAAATTTCTGTAGTAAAAATGACTCCTCTGATACCAATTTGTCACAACCCGTCCTCAGGGCCCGTGTCGTGACTACCCCAAGCCTGCCTTCCATAGCCCAAGGGCTGGAGACTAGCACCAAAGGTGAAAAATCCCGATAAAAGGGAAGGAATTTACTTTATAAAGTAAACAAACACCATAGTATACGCAAGATGAAGTAAACACTATGTAAACTGAGTACAAAAGTTAGTGATGGAAAGTAAATGGGATAGAATACAAACCCAACTAAAAGTAAAGTACAACTGAAAAGAAAGTACAGCAGCAGAAAAGTAAAGCAGCAACACCGAGCCATCCTCTGGAAATCCCACCTGAAGGGTGGGTATAGATAGTCTCCTCATCTCCTCAGGTGCAATTGTCTACTCCGTGTACGTCATGTCCAGTGATCCACCTCCAGGTACAGTCCAGCTCCACATGCCTCCACCTCGATCAGCGCTATTCGTCGTCTGCATCCAACACAACGTAGTGCGGGCATAGCCCGTGCAGGGGTGAGTATACAATACTCAGTAGGGACCCCGAGACCCTCGTAGGTCTCCCAGAATCTACGAAGGATAAACCAAAAAGGAGAGATACAAACATGAGATAACAATCAACCCTACTTAGGTTTATGCCCATACATATACCTAAGTCATCAAACACAATTCGGCTCCAACTCTCGTGCCCAAGTAAAACCCAGTCCACACAGGAAAGCATAACCTAATCCACACAGGAAAGAACAACCTAGTCCACACTGGAAACAAAAACTAAGTCCACACAGGACAACAAGTCAATCACACTGATGTTAATGATTGAAAGTCAAGACTCTGCTCACACAGTTATACTACTTTCTAAGAGGGGTGGAGATGATTAGATGTATCCTTTGAATCATCTCCTCTGCCAAACCCTTGTAGCATCCAGGTACAGAAGTCGTCGATGCAGAACCCTCATAGGATCCATGTACAGTAACCATCATTGTCGAACCCACGTAGGATCCAAGTATAATCATCATCACTGCCGAACCCACGGAGGATCCAAGTACAATCGTCGTCACTGCAGAACCCATGGAGGATCCAAGTATAGTCGTCATCGTCATGGAACCCGTGGAGGATCCCAGCACGGTAGTCATTGTAATCACAGCAAGCTCTAGGGTTCCCGCACACAACACTCTCGATTATTGAAGGGTCTGCTCCATGATCCAAGGGGTCGAAACATCAACTGACACGAATTCCAAATTTGATGTATCCAAAAGTTCGGTATCGTCAATAGGAACTCAACGCGACAGACGACGCATCAATCAGACGCCCTGTCTGGGAGTTAATGGATTTTTCATCCTAGGGGCCTGGTTTGTTTTTCAGTTAAAACCAACCCGACCATACTCCAGCTGTGTTCGAACCTTGAGCAGAGTAATCCAAAAGAACCTTCTCACTAAGAGTAATTAAATGTGATTGACGACACATCATTTGGACGTCCAGTCGTTAAGTTATTGGTGTTTCCGCTCCAAGGGCCCAGTTGGTTTCGGGTTTGAACCAACCTGGGCATACCCAAACTTTACTAAAATATTGAGTTTAATATACTGAAACAACCGTCTCGATCCAAGGATCCCAATCCAACTGACGGTGCATCGATCGGAGGTCCGTATCCCATGATATGGGCGTTTGAACGAATCTGCCCGAAAATAGGGGGTTCGGGCCCAGTCCGACCCGGCCCGAAACCCCCTGGGTCAGCCCGAACTGGGTCGACCCATCTCGGGACCGGGTATGGCCTACATGGGAGTGTCCTGGCCCGGTTGGTGCAGCCCGGCCCACCTGGGCACGGCCTACGGCTCGACTCGGAGCCGGCCGCGGGGTGCGAAGGGGGGGGGGGGGGTGCCGCCCCCTTGATACCGAAACGAAGGACCCAGGTGGGGTCCGCCCTAGGCGCTGGCCGAGGGTTTCAACCCCCGGTTTATTCTGGTAATGGCTAGCTATTAAGGGCGGTTGGTTGAGCTTCCGCGGGACCCTTCGGTTTCCCGCCTCCCGGAGCGCCGGCGGCCAGCCGAGCCCGGCCGCCCCCTGCGGAAGACCGCCGCGGCTCCAGTCTGACCGGCACTGCGAGACGATTTTGCGCCCCTCCGCCGCGGCCTCCCTCAGGTTCTCCGGCTTGGCGTGACAGCGCCACGCGCCGCCACCACAGCCCGCTCCTGCCGCGATTCTCTTCAATCCCACGCGGTTCTACGGTACTGTGCTGCCTTCGCCAAAATCGTCAACAAAGATCGACAATAAAAAGGGGAGGAGGATCGGCCTTGTCTGTGCGGTCCGATCTCCTCCTGTTATAACGATAACAAGCGGTCATAATTTAATCCACAAAAATCGATAAATAAACTTATTCGAAGGTAACCCCTACATCAATCAAACAATGAAAAAAGTTGGCATCATTGTTGACGGCATCACTTGGTGTGGTATCGTTGACATCAATGGAGAGAATCCGAGGAGGAAACAACATCTCCTCTTTTAATCATTGTGAGAAAAAATAGTGACTTCATTGGAGAATTTCTGTGTCATTGTTTCCTTCCTTGCCGCGGAGGTGGAAAAGGATGAAGAATCTGAAGTCTCTGTGTCGATGTTCTTCGTCGGAGGGTGTCGTTCTTCGCGGGAGGATGAGTTCTTCAAAGGGTTAGAGCTCTTCTCTCCAAGGTCTCAACACAACAATCACAACCTACAAATAAAATAAGACTTACTCTTATTTTATTATAACATTCCATGCATTCAAAACATAAAATTCAAACTCTTTGTTAAATTAATTGAATAGCTTCAATAAATTAATTTAATTTGAGTTAGCATAAAATAAACAGGGAGAGAGGGTGAGTAACTTAATTTAAGGGATACAAAAATTAAATGGGGAGTTTCCAACAATAATGGGGGGTTTAGAGGATTTAAAGGAATGTGAAGGGGTGGGGCTTGTGTGGGACCCACCTCACAAATATCCTAACATGTGTAGTTAGAAGCTTGTGGGTCCCACTCCAACTACCCCATGTAGGATATAACCATTAGATAAACAAAATAAAATTGTACCACAATTTTATTTACTTCACATTTAATCCCCAATTTTTAACAACTCCTCATGAGAAAACACACCTTTGGGAAAGGTCTTCTTAAGTAATTACAGGAGCTGCGGTTTAATCGGTGCCCTCAGATTTCAATTCCGAGCACTGGTTCAAAAGATAGAAAAACCAGCTCATTTGATCACTGAAAATACCTGAGCTAAACTTCAGAAATTGATTCCGGTCACACCGGGCCTCGGAATCAGGTTCCTTCAGAAACCGCGTACTCATAAAATCCCAAGCAATTTATGAAAAAAAATCCATGAAATTTATAGGACTTTACAATCTAGACCAACCATGATGACTGACATCAGTATGTTTCTTAGTTTTTCAAGATATTATCGATGGTTTTTATAGAATTTATCTCAACTATCTAATCCTCTGACCAAGTTAACTCAGAAGGGTGTAAAGTTCCTCTGGTCAGATGAATGTGAGAAAAATTTCAAGGAACATAAGAGAAGGTTAGTCATTGCACCATTTCTTATATTACCCTGTAGTGGAGAAGAGTTTGTAATATATAGTGATGCATCAACTATTGGATTGGGATGTGTTCTTATACAGAATAACATGGATACCATGGATTCCTCACAGAAGTTGAAGATTCATGATAAAAATTACATATCTCGTGATTTGGAGTTAGAATTGATAATTTTTTTGTTAATCATATGGATCCATTATGTTTTGGGAGGAAAGTGCGATATATATACTGGTCATAAAAACCTGAATTAAATATTCACATGGAAGGAGTTGAACATGAGATAGAGAAAATGGTTAGAGATGTTTAAAAATTATGACTAATCAATACATTACCACCCTAGGAAAGATAATAAGGAGGACAATTCATTGAGTTGTAAGTATCATTATATCTTATCCATGATGAGGATCAAAAAATATTTTATATTTTATATTTGAAAAGGATGGATCTAGAAATCCTAAAGGAAGGAGAAAAGTCTCACCTCTCTCAAGTGAATGTTAAACCCTATTTCTAATTGAATATTAAGGAAGCACAGAAGGAAGATGTAGAGATTTAAAATAAAGTAAAAAATGTTCTTGAGTTTCACCTTGATCAGGATGGAATGATAAGGTTCAGAAACTGTGTATGTGTTCCTTCTATACAAGTTTTAAAGAAGGATAAATTATGGGAAGCTCATAGTTCTTCATTATCTATTCTAACTAGAAGTATGAAGATGTATAAGGACATGAAATAATAATTTTGGTTGGATGGAATAAGGATAGATATCACAGATTTTGTATCTCAATTCTTGGTATGACAACAAGAGAATGCTAAAATACAAAATTCTGAATGGATGTTACAACCATTTTCCATAAAAAATGGGAATGGGAGAACATAACTGTGTATTTTTTCATTGGAATACCAAAAAAATCTAAAGGGTTTAATTTAATATTGGCGGTAGTTTATCTCCATACTATGTTAGCACAGTTCATCATTGTCATTGATGAATTCTCTTTGGATGAGCTTTCCACGATATATATTAAAAAAGTGGTAAGGTTGTATGGTGTACCACATTACATTATTTTAGATCAGGATCTGAGGTTCAGGTCAAAGTTATAGAAAATTCCTTAGTACTAACTTGACATGTAATTGATTCAAAGCACAACTTATCATCCTTATACAGATGGTCAGTCTGAAAGAACAATTCAAACCCTAGAGGATATGTTCATATTTTGTTATAAGGATTTAATAGGTGGTTGGGATCAACACATTCCTCTAGTTGAGTTTTATTACAACAATTTCTTTCACTCAAAAATTCATATGGAGCCTTAGTAATACCATTATGGTAATAGTCTAAATCTCTAATGTGCTGGGATTAGGTTTGAGAAACAAAGCAATTGGGACTAGTGATCACTGAAGAAATGGTAGAGAAGGTTAGAACCATTCAACATTATATCAAAGCAGCTCAATGTTAATAGAAAAGTTATACTACTAACCATTAGTGTTATGGGTAATTTAACATTAGAGAAAATGTTTTTTTACAAATATATCCTTAGAATAAGGTTATGATATTCGGGAAGAAAGGGAAAATAATCCCTATGAGTATCGGTCATTTTGAGATTCTAGATCATATCAAGATGGTTGCCTATCACATGGAACTTCCTAAAAATATCTCCCAAGTCCATGATGTGTTCCATGTAACTATCTTGAAGAATTACATACATGACCCTTTACATGTACTAAACTTATATTTCATACCCCTGGAGAAGGATCTATCTTATGAAGAAAAACCAGTTGAAATTCTAGACCGATTAGAGAAAGTTCTATGAAATAAGACCACCTACCTGGACAAATTTATACAGATAAATCACTAGTTAGAGGAAGATACATGGTATCATGAGGATATAATAAATCCAAATTATCATCATTTTTTATGCAAGTAACAAATTTTCAGGGTGGAATTCATTTTAAGTGGGGTAGAATGTAACACCTGAGTTTTTATGGACCTTTTTTTTGAATAAATTAAATTTTCATTTATTTCTTACAATGCAATAATTAAAACATTCATTTCACATGTCATCTACTTTTAATTTGTTACATATAACATTGAGTTGGCATACATTTCATACAACACCGATATTTCTAAAAAACATCATTTTATTGTTATAATTAGTCAAATGAGATAATTATAACCTATTCATTAATATTATTTATATCAATAGTAATAAATACTTTTAAAATAATGTTTCTAACTCTTTTATATAAATAAAACATATTTATAATTAAATTTTAATGTTTTGTAAAAGTCCATATATGTTTAAAAATGCTATTTTTTCAAATGAACTACTTTTAATGTCTTTTTGTGAAAATTAATAAAATTAATTTTATTGAAATTTAAAAATTTAATTTGATAAAATAAAATTATTTTTTAAATTTATAATGTTTAAATTAGAATAGGGTTAATTTTTTATATTTTTATGAGAAACTTCATTTTTGGATGAGTGAAAATATCGGATTTTAATTCAACACTTCTTATTCATATAATTTATTAACAAGGATAAATTAATTTTTCAATCAGTTTAAAAGAATAATTATAAAATAATTTTATAAATTAATAAAATTTAGGTCATTGAGATCAATTTAACAGTGAAATTGGATATAAAAACATAGAAATTTTTTGAATGTTTTTACTTTAAAAACAAGTATTATTGAGCCAATTGTGGGACTAATTTAAAATTGATTATTTCTAATTATGTGATTATAATTTAGAAAAATGGATTCCATATTTATAATTATCATAATTTAAAATCTATCATAAGTTTTAATTCATTTTTGAAAAAAAATATTAGTGAATGTAATTAAAATTATTTAAATTGATTAAGATAAAATTAACCTTAAAGTCTTAAATTTAAGTACCAAAATGACATAGAAACTTTTCAAACATCCATTTTTTGCCATTATTAGGCCTTGAAAGGTTCTTTATTGAGTTTTTTTTGGCATGAAAATTTTTCTAGTTTAAACCATGGGCACACCAAACATGTTTTCAAAAAATGAAAAGTGTGACCTTTCCTTTCCATATAAAAGGCCTCCACCTATACCTATTCTTCACACATATAAAACCATTTATATTAGGAAAAAATATGAATATTAAACTTCCTGAAATTACACCCTTACATATATAATCCTCCCCTTGTAAATAAATTAATACAAGAATCCTTTTCGCATAAACCAAAAGGAGTTACCAGATTAAGAGGTAATGTCTTCTCTCAAGATCATTTATTTTATTTTCCTTATAGATCCCATCCACAATAATTATTCCATTATTTTATAACAACAAAAATATCTTAAATAAAATAGGTTTTTTTATTCTAATTTTTCACCCTAAACTTACACACATCTCCATCCAATGGGTAATGCTCATGTTGTTTGCATGAACAACGAACTACCGCCTCACTAAATGTTGATTGTTCATTTTTCCTTTACCACCTCTCATAGTGGAAATTATGATGAAAAATATATTTATATATGTAATATATTATATTTATTAGTTATTTTAGCTTCTATATTCCTTTTAAAACACATATCTTTTTAACGTTACATTTGGTGAAAGTATGATAATTTTGTTTGAGGAATTTTGGACTACCGCCCCCTCACTACAATGTGATTTGTTCACACACTACATGTAATGTTGTAAGTATGGATTTTTTCAACATATATGATATATATATAATTATAATGACACCTTAATGATATTATATACACGCACACATATTTGTCATTTAACTTCTTTCTTTCAATACAACAATAAAAGCAAAAAATGTGTTCATGCATACATACGGCTTACCGTCTCCAAGAATGGTGCATTCCATTTCATACATCCATATTATATATATTATAATATAAAAAATATAATAAATATACATGTTATTTGTATCATTTCTTAATTTTTGGAGTCATGATATAAGTATAAGGACCAAATATATAACAAATTAAAACACATGTGAAGAACAATGCAGATATTACCCGAAGTGAAACCTTAACATAGGATTGTTAAAAATAGAGTAATATAAGGTCATATATGGTATTATATATAAGAATATATTTATAAAAATGATTTATAATATATTTATATTTCTTATAAAGGTGGTTTTAATAAGTACTACAGGAGTTAGGATGCAAGGTAAGGGGATTTCATCTCACTCTTTATTTATATGAGATAAATGCTTTATTTACTACCCATTCCTTTTATATGGTGTGTATACTACCCCTGGATGTATTAAATGATTATTTATACATAAATACATGGATATTTACATATCCATTTTATGATATTTCTTTAATTTGTTTTAGGTTACAAAAGTTTCCAAATTGGTAAAATAGTTTTGTCCAAATTATCCTTCTTTGAGACTCATGTTTTTTATGTAACTTAATTCTTTTTCAAGGAGTATATAATTACATTATACATGTTATATAATGAATATAATTATTTTCTGGATATTTTAAGATTTATTTAATTTCCTTTTCTTACATGGAGAGTATGATCCCAAGTAACTAAGTGGTAATAGTTTATTAAAACAGTCTCATCACTTTTCGAGCTTTTTTATAATTATGCTTCAATTAATGAAATCACATGATCCATATCTCAAGAACGCTCATGAAGTTTCTTATCCTCTGGTTTTTCTAGATATCATCATGTATTCGTACCATTTTTCTACTCTTTGGTACTTAAGATGATGTTTATAAGTAAAATATGATTGTCTCTCTCTCTTCAGTCGGAAATCTATTGTATTCAAAAACCATGTATTCAAAAATATTCTCAAAAAAAAGATCTTCGAAGCCCATTTTCTAGTAAAAACGATTTTAAAATGTTTTATTATTTTCAATTATTCCTTTATATGTTTTGAAATCTATTTTCAAAGAACAATGTTTCCAAAAGGTTTTATGTTTTAAAAAGTATTTTTCAAAGTAGAAAGGATATTTTACTAAAGAAATGTTTTTAAAAGATATTTCAAAATTATTTTCCATTGATTATAACATACATTGATTTCACTCATGCCGTTATGGAGAAATTATTCAATGTTTCCACTCATATTCTTTCTATTAATGGATTATGTTTTTATTTCATTATTTTTATGAAATTTTTTCTCTTTCACACGATATATGAATTTGAAACCAGCTTCTTTTCATTGGTTATGTTTATTATGAAATGATTATGAAACTTATATCTTTCAATAGGTTGTGATATGATTACATGTTTATAAGACCCATATAATTTCATGGGTTATGATATGATTATTTATGATCTATTTGTATGATTTCATTATGATATTGGTGGGATATATGTCTCCCTCCAATGTATTGGGTAATGATTTACAGCTAATGAGATAGACATGGATGGAATTATAAATGAACTCCATTCAGTATTATAGGGCTTGAATAGGAAATAAACTCAGTTCAATAGTACCTGGAGGGAATGATTGGTGAACTAAGTTCAGTAATACAGGTTTGGAATAGGGTGTGAACCCAATTCCATAACTGACCATTTCCACTAATATGGCCTTGATAGGGATTCCTTGACTATAATGGAAATCATTATATATGCTTATGTGTGTACCATAATTCCATGTTTTATTCATATGTTATTCTTTCATGGATTATGTTATTTATTTTCTTATTATTCATGTTTTATAAACTGCCAATATTTATTCCATGATTCATGTATATGATCTTTGATATGTAGGGTATGATATTCAATTTTCTTGATCATGTTATCATACCCTTATTCTCAAGATTATACTATATATCTCCTTTACTTACCTTTACTGATCATTTGAGATTTCCCCTTTTTATGTTTAATTTCCCATGTTATGAAGATATGTATTATTTTTTAAGTGTATAAAAAGTTTTCTAGTCAAGAAGAACCTTCTGGGAGATAATTTAACTCATTTATGTATCAATTTTTTTGTTTCCATGTTTTCAAAGGTACTAGACAAGTACGGTCCTTCACCATCTGTTTATATAATGTTTTAAGAATTCTGCAAATGTTCTGTAATGTTAATGTACGAAAAATAAGGGTAAATATACATTATATATAAATATGAATGTTCAATATGTCATAAAATTCAACCAAACATTATTGATAACCCTCATGGGTGGATCATAAACATCAAGATCCACAGTAACCAAAAATAAAAAAAATATGGAGAAAGACCACAAAACTAGTCTCAAATCCTAGACCAGACCCATCCATATTACTCGATCATGAATACCTAGATAATATATATATAATTGTTCCATTTAAGTTACCCTTAATGGTATCCATGAAGTCTATTCAGATTCCCTTGATTGTTAGAGCAGGTTGTGTGTGTAACTCAACAGGCTACCACTGAAAATATCCATTCTGAATAAAGTGTATGTTGATGTTCCATAGTAAATAAATAAAAACATAAATAAATAAACCATTATAAAACATAGGGTTCTATGGTGAAACCCAATATATACCATACCTAATTCATTTAGTTTTGGATTTATTTCAATAGATTGCAACACCACCCAAGAGGAAACCACATCCTTCCCCAAAACCATTTAGAATATCACCTAGGGGACCATGTACTAACCTTGAACATCTTATAATATCACTTATGGAGAACCACATACTTCTTTGAAACATCTTTCAATATCACCCAAGGGGAATCATATCCTACCTTATAACCATTTGGAATATCACCAAAGGGGAACCACACCCTACCATAAAACCTTTTATACTATTACTCATGGGAACCAATCCATTCTTTAGAACCTTTTGCTTAATTTTTTAATAAAAATTACCACTTAATATAATATTAAATATTTATTTATATGTCAAATTATATAAATTCTTAGGCTTAAAAAATTAATTTTTATTTAAAAAGAATGAAAATTTAATTTCTATAACCCCTCAAGTTTCTTGCAATTTTTTTTGCATTTCAATAAGACCACAGTCACGACTCACATTGAATAAAGGGTTAGGTTCAACTGTAATCAAAATTCCACTCTTGTCCCATGTAATTTATTTTTCACATTGAAAAAATCATAAATATTTTTATTAAATTTTAGCTCAAACACATGTTATGTAAGAATTGACGTCCATCATATACACATATAAATAGAGAAGATAGATTGGGGATAGATTAGGGACCACCTACCTTATGTTTGTTGGTATCTTCTCAATTAATACTAGTACTTACATGCTCAATGGGATAAATCAAAGATTATATAAAAAATATATAATATGGAATAAATGGATTTAACTAGCATAAAACTATAAAATCACATAAGAAACTACATAATAATTGAGGTTGAGTGATATATTTATCTTTAGTTATCACTGGTAACAAAAAATCTCAAATTTAATTGAGGATAATAGATAATACACATTGAAAAATGAGATATAAAAAAATAATGAAATGGGGAAGAGTGTGTGTTACTATTATAAGGGAAGAACCCACATTTTATAGACTTAATATCCCACATTTATCTAATTTTTTATAATAATCAATTTTTATCTTTTTTTCTAAGTTAATATGAATGTTTCATATTCTGATTCATAATGGTCATTGTGCAGAAGGGTTGGGACTTTCAAAAAATATTTAAAATTCAATATATAAGAGTCTATAATATTAATATATAGGGTCCATCATACTTAGTTGAATTCCTAAAGGGATATGAAAGGTTCATGATATATAAGGGTCACTCTTCCTTTGGACCTTTTAAATTTTGGTAAAGGAATATGTGAGGGTTAGTAGGCATGATGTGAAAAGGTAAATAGACTCAATACATAATGTTCCCTCACATGGACAAAATTTTTCTAAGGAATATGTAAGGGTCACCTTATTCAATACATAAGAGTCACACCCCATAAGTGAGGCTTATGTTTTTTCAAATTTTAAAGAAGTCTATATGAAAGAGTCATCATACCCCATACATAAGGGTCATAACCCAATTCATAAGGGTCAATAGTTCCGAACCTTTCTAAACATTAAAAATTACATAAGTAAGGGATGATATAACCATACATAGTGGTCATTACCCACAATATAAGGGGAAAACATTGCTAAATTCTTAAAAAAGGAATGAATGTGAGTTATCTTCCCCATTCATAAATTTAATATATCCTTATATGCATAGGTTATAACTTTTCCAAAATTCCTAAAAAATATATTCATAAGGGTCTTTTCACTATATACATAAAGTTCAGAGATTTTTAAAATCTTGGATATGTCTATAAATAAGGTTCATCCCTCCTGATATATTAGGGTTTTATAATTTTCCAAATTTTTCATGACAATAGTAAAAGAATATTATCTTGGTTGGGAGTCTCATGCATTATGTACACATGGAATTTAGATCACATCTATTATCTTATTTGATCATATCATATGTTCGTGAATACTTCTATAATGATCCTTGAACACTAGTTTTTAGAGTAGAATGATTTTCAAGTGATCGGGAATTCATGAAAATGAAAATATTGAGTTGTTAATAAGGAGGTAGTGTTGTCTACATTAAAATCATATATAGATAATTTTTAAATAAAAGGAAATGATTATATTAGGGAAGGTGATTTTTTTGTCACCAAGAGAGGTTCAATCCTTGTAATTAATCTTATATAGTACATAGTTTATATTTTGTAGGACTAGGTTAATATTAAATTAACTTTGATAATTATTATTTAATTAAACATATCTCTTTCATGGAGATTTTTAATTTGATGTGGGTCACTTCCAACAGAAGTTATCTGAAGTAGATATATCCTACAATTTTATTCTTCTAGAATCATTGTTTTTTACTATTTATTCATATATAGTGCCTTTAAAATCCTTTTAATCCTATGTAGTGCTTCCTCAAGCTTCTTTATTCTTATGTATTGTCTAGAGAGTACTTTTAATCTTACATTACTTATTCTTGATATGGATTAATCTTAAATAGAATTAATAATTCTAGTTACAATTTCACATTAGTAGAATTTTAATTGCCTACATTCTCCAATTACATATAGTAACATTCAATTATTTCACGAACCCATCCATTCAAAGGTACCCCATTTGGGTTTATAATGAAGGAAGAGAAAAAATCACCCCATGAGTCACACAACTAGTAGGCCCTAGGTTGGTGACTACAACCAATGGTACAAATTTCTCACATATGGGAGGCATTACCCTCTATATAATAGGATTAGTAGATAATAAAAATCAAATCCAATTAAATTCCATCACACAATATAGAAAAGGGTAGTAAAACCAAACCATTACAAAATATATGAATAATGTAAAAAAATAAGTGTCTCTAAATAAATACCCAAACGAAAAGTTAAGGTAGTGAAATAGAAAAAACTCCAAAGTTGAGTTTGAAATATCCTTCATGGTCCACATACTCATCACGAAAACATGAAAATTATTTTTCATAAATGTAGGGTTATCATAAAGGTATACTATATAGGATTACACCCAATGTATCTCGTGAACATGTGAAAAAGAGCATATTAATGAACTAGTGAGAAAAAAGTATAACCAATTACACCAAAAAAGGTCAACTATCCAATACCATCCTCACCATGCCACACTCACCAAAAATCATATCCAATTATAAGAATATAATAAGAATAATATCAGTAAAATGGTACCATGCACCGCTTTCCCACTAGTTTTCTACTTCTCACACCAAAATGATGTACATCATATCTCTCCCATATATTTCTTATAACACATCTCTCTTGAAAACATTTGGGCCATCACATCGAATCCCATCTCACCCAAAGACACATGGGATATCACATTAAATCACATGTCACCTGAAGACATGTAGTCCATCACATCACATCACATATTTCCCAGAGATACCTGGTCGATCACATCACATCATTGGCCTAAATAGAGTAGTAAGGTATCATGAACATAAAGGACATCAACCACATTCCCTCCTCCTTCCAAGAAAAACCCCCACTATATCCACAACATTATATCATAAAAAATCATCACTAGTGAAATATTTACTTCTATACATTAAAACCTATGCATATCAAACTTTCTTGGAAGATATAGAGACAATGATAGGCTAGCCAACCATTTATCCTCACCAATATGATGTTGGGGAAAACAACCCCAAAACATTTGGTAGTCGAAACATGGTTCTCGACATGGGTGGGGTGCGTATTGAAGTAACAAAAAACACACAAGGTATAAATATATAGCCACACCTAAGCCCAATATATGGGTTCCCAAAAAGAGTACCATCCAACTCACGACATCACCACCAAGCCTCAAAACATCATCCACCTTTGCCGCCACCTCTAAATTCACAACACCATAGAAAAAAACCACACACCAAAATCCACATACCACCATTCATCTCAGGTTATTAAAATTTATATATTTTCTATCACCAAACCTTTTCATTCATTAAGACCTTTCATTATCTGGCCCATTTATTTCATATTCAACAAAAATCAATTTAAACACAATTCGCATATTCTTTCAATCATTAATTATCTATTCCAAACCATGTAATTTCAATTCATAATTATTAATTTGATACAATTATTACTATGGAAATAGCACACTATAACATAACATAACAACCCATATTTCTCGTGCCAATAATCCTCACATCACCACCATTTCACATCCTCATCCATATCTTCTTCAGTATAGGCACATACAGTACCCATAACTTGGAACAACCTCCACACATTACAACTACAACACTATAAATACTCACCACACACCTCGACAACATATCACATAATCATATTACATATTCAGAATTTAATAATGGTCTTCTTATTGCCTCAAACATTAATTTTTCAATGGAATTATATAATAAAAAGTGACATGAGAAAACAATTAAATAGCAGGATATAAGTCACTATCCATTTAATAAAGGTGATATCACAATAATCACATTTCATGGGTTCCACAGACACATTGATTTTAGAAAAAAAAGGCTCCCAAAATCTATAATTTTTAGTGTAATATCAGGCATTCATAATCTCAAAAAACAATAAAATTAATTCTATAAAACATCTGATTAAATCTCCTTCCCATTCAATTTCAATTAAACCAATTCATTATCTTGATTTAAGCGAGTGCATAATATCTTCCCAAAGTTAACCAAAGCATGATCCAAATCACATGTATAACTTGATGATACAAAAAGGATATCCTACCACAAATTGATCATCACAGAACACTGCACAATGTTAGAACAAGAGACATACCACCACCAAGAAACTCAACATAGGAGAACTCTTTGATCACCCAAAATATAGAACCCCAAAAAATATTTTTACCAAAACATCATAAAAATCAATGATTTACCTGATTTAAGGATTATATGGATAAATAATCATTGATAAATATAGGGGAGGAAAGATGTAAATTTACCTAAAATCCCCAAGGATAGATATCCCAAGACCTTGGATAAACAAATAATATTAGGTGTTGAATGGTCTCCAAGTGACACACTTGGATCTCCCATTAAATGAGAAAAACAATTGAATAATGAGGGGGTTCTATGTGATATTAATTTTTATAGGTCGTATAAGAATAATAATACCATGATTCAGTACTATCCATCACACTTTAGAGCCATTGAAAAATAAAGGGATTGTAGCTTAAAGGGGAGGACCACGCCATAACATGGCTAGTCAAAACTACATCAATGAATTATGGGTAGGTCCATGTTGAAGATTATATAAAATAGGATGAAAATTGTGAATCAAGGTTAACTACAAGACCATAGTGCCCACTTGATAAGAAAGGCCTTTGTTGCATCCCTTCTCCATGGTGAAACAATGTCAAAAATGGAAGAACTACTGAAAACTCACTGATGGGACTTCATGCAGTAGACAAGGTGTCTTTGTCTTGACTATGACAAAAATAGAAGTAGCATAAAAAACCTCATCCTAAAAATTTTCATTTTAAATAGCATATTCATGCTATAGGTAATGCTATTCCATGGCATAGATGAGGATCTATACCATAGGACTCATCTGAGCTAAAATATTATATCCATCTCCGATTTATTCCATCCATACTCCTTAGGAATTCCACCAGATACCTCCACCACCAGAATTATCACAAAGTACTAGGTTTGAATATCTAAACCATTACATCATATACCACTCAATCTATTCTCACCATTAATAATAAAAACCAACCTAGAAAGTAAATATGGAAAATTTCTAAACAAACACCCCATAAGGTACCTCATAAGGATCTTGTAAAAACTGAAAAATTCCACAAAAAAGAAAAAAAAACCCATTCAAAAACATTTAATAAATATCATATAAAACCACATCACTTAACAATTTTACTATATTTGAGAAAATATATTTTACATAACCGTTCACACCACTATCTCAACCTCCACATAGCCCAAACAAATGACTACCACAAACATAACACAGTGCTACCCCGATCACACAAATTAGACAATTCCATCCTTCATATCAAGATATTATCCACTTTGGGTGACACCGAATCACTCATATGGTTTTAATATGTGTGATGGTTTATCTGTCTTTATTATGAATTAAGTTTTTCTTTATTCATATGTCTGAAGCTTCAAAAAATATCACAACATCAAGGAACTACACAAATCATAAACCAACAAGATCAAAACATTACCCTATTATGAAAAATAGAACAAGGATACAATAAAACCATCTTAGGGTACTAGAAGTGCATCTAGTTCTCACAATCCCATGTAATGTCCTCCAAGAAACCATGACTCTTGGGAACATTAACCAAATTAATGTTTCATCCCCTTAGAACCTTCTCTCTACGATCCTATATCTCTACTGGGTTCCCCACAAATTTCACATCAATATTCAATATGAAATATCCCCGGTCAATGAAAAAGGACTCATCTTGAAGATACTGGCTGATATAGGAGATGTGGAAGGTTTTATGAATCTATTCTTGCCATAGAAGAATCAGAAACTAATATCTACCCCACTAATGCACCCCAATACCTAAAAAATATGAAAAACCAAATGTGATAGATTTTTTTCCTTCCAAACAGCAACTTCCCATGTCATGGAGAAACATTTAAGAATATTTTTCCCCCAACCGTGAACTCCAAGAGCCTCCACCTAAGATTATCATAATACTTACTTCAGTCCTATGCCATCTTCATTATCTCATAGACAACTAGAACATTCCCTATTGTTCTCTTCACCACATCATGAAAAAGAACTAATGACTCCCTAACATCAAACTAGAAGAACAGTAAATGAAATTGTTTCCATAAAAATCCTCAAATGGGGATAAAATTATTGATGAGTTATAGCCATGGTTATAAAAAACCCAAAATAATACAATTTATTTTCTCAAAATTCACCAAGTCAATGACGCTCACCCAAAATATATCCTCTAGTTTCTGGATTTTCCTCCTTTTCTACCCATCTATTTGAGATTGGAATATAGTACTGAAGCTTAACTAAGTGCTAAATGGTTGTCACAATCCCCACTCAAATCATGAGGTAAAATAAGAATCCTGTTCCAAAACAGTAGACATTATAACTACCTTTAACCATGCCACCTCATCCACATACCTTCATATCAAAACATACATAATTCTTGACTCCTTGATCACTATAAAGTGAGATAATTTCATCAACTAATCCATGAATACTGAGATAGAATCATAACCTACCTGAGTTTTGGGTTAACATGGAACAAATTACATCCCTATTTGATCCCACTTCTACTCTGGAATATCTAAGAGTTGCAATAAATTACTAGGAACATGATGCCATTCCTATATATACTAGAAGACTAGATATCCATCCATGAACTCTACCACTTTTCATTTCATCCCAAGCCACAAAAATTTCATCTCCATACCATAGTATATCTTAGATACCCCAGTATGTACTACTAAATTTAATCTATGAAACTTGAAAAGTACTCCCTCATGCATTTCTTCTAGAATAATCAAACCTCCCCAAAACCACATCTTCTATAACCATTCTTCAACCATCCCTTATTAACAAAAAATTGGCCAACATCATCTAACAGCACCTCTATCACTAATAATTTTCACAGAGACTCATCCACATACTACATCAGGTAATACTACACCATTATCTAAAACAAGAAACCTATACGGTTTACCACTACTTCATCTAAGTACTGCATTCTGACTCCTCCATCACCCACCAAGTATCTCTGGACTAATGAAAAACACCCTTCTGTGACTTCCTACTCAAATCATTGGTTGTGAATTTACCTTTACTATGGTGTAAGAGGTCTCTAAGTCATCGTATTAGAGAAACTCCATCCAACTATGTTGTCATAGATTTAGGTCACTCTGAGAAAAGACATACATCTATCTATTATGATCGGTGAAGACCAAGAAATGACCCCAATGATCTAAGGTTTCCAAAAATTCAATGGAAACACAACTTTTACTCACTCTATATCATGGGTTTCATAGTTATTCTAATGGGGGTATAATTGACAAGACCGATAAGAGATCAATACCTTATATTGTATCAAATTTATCCCAATACATAATAGGAAACATCACATAACACCTCAAACATCACCCCTTATTCTAGAAATTAGAGCACTGGAGTACTGATAAATTTCCCCTTTAGGTAGATAAATGAGGCCTGACATTTATCATTATATAAAAAATCATAGCCCTTACTAATTAATGATGTCAACGAGGATGTAAAATCTGAAAAATCAGACATGATCCACCTGTAATAACCTACATGAGTCGGGAATTTATGAACCTCTACCACATTATTGGTTATTACTCAAGAAAAAACTTCCTTTATTTTTGATGGGTTGACAACCACACCCTATTGGGACACCATATGCCCAAGGAAATTCAACTCATATTTCAAAAACATAATCCTGAAAAAATTTCCGTATAGTCGGTGGCATCCAAGACGTTTTAGAATAGCTCTATTCTGATAATCATGATACTCCTTGAACATTGAGTATATTAATATTTAATCAATGTAAATTACTGAAAAATGGTTTAGAAATTCATATAATATAGATTTCATGAGATCCGTTTACACTTTTGGTGCTTTCATGACATGAAAAGACATGACCATGAACTCGAAGTTCCCATACCTAAATCTGAAGGAAACATTCTGTATATTTTCCTCCTTCACCCTCAACTGGTGATATAAAAAAATGTAGATAGATCATAGAATACCAACCATCTCCCCTCAACTGGTTTAAGTGATCATAAATACTTGGAATAGGGTAACAATTATTCTTCAACACCTAATTCAACCTCTAGTAGCCTATACATAACATCAGACTAACATCCCCCATCTTTGCTAATAAAATTGGAGCACTCAATGACAACAAACTAAGATGGATGAAACCCTTAAGCATCATATCATCTATCTAAATCCACAATTTATGTAATTCATAATGTTTTATCTGATAAGGAACCACAAAATTCATAGAATCAACAAGATAAAAATCAATCCTAAACTCATTATCATGTCAATGGGGAAACACCACAATATCCATGAGAAAAACATCTATAAAATCCCCCAAAAATGGGATCATCCATTTTTCAAGTTTCTACTAGCTCCATAGGTTAGTCAATTATCATATAAAGAAGGGATTCCGTACATATACTTCATAAATGAAAACTCCACTCACCAAAAAAATCACACTAACCATACACATATGATAACATGACTCTCCTCTAGAAGTAGTTGATAACATCTTTTAAAGAATTTGACTAATTGATCCTAAGGATGATATCATATGGTTTTATCTATAGAAATAAAATTTCCCCAAATGAATGATGTGGTCTCATCATTAGTATAAACCCCCAACACACATCGAACAAGATGGTCTCGTCTCTAGCTGGTATATTTAACACCATAGGGATGTGAAACCTCCCTATATCCAGTATCAAAGAAAAGTTTGGATAAGGATAAATAAAGGAGTGATAATCTCCTAAATCAAACAAGGAACAAAAATGGTGGATGATATGATGATCATACCTCCAGAAATATCTGGAACCTCTAGTGATGAAACCTCCACTGCATGAAACAATCAATACTCAGTTTTCCTCCTCACTATTGACAGCTACCTCCATGTCCATGCTCAGGATAGGGTCCCTAAAGATGAACAATATCCTGATGTCAACCTCTTCCTACTCCATCTCCTCTCAGTGGAGAATAAGCTTTCTACACCTGATAGTGAAACATTTCAACAGATGGATTCATCTATGTCTAATGTTGAATGTAAACACCTCCACCATATTGATCTCAATGAACCAGGGGGAAGGATTATAACAATCTAAATATCCCTAACAGGTGAAAAAAATATCCCATATCACCTAGAATAAAACATACACTATTGAACGTAGATGAATGAAAAGTAAGTTGCTAAGGTTAACTCCCCATTGGTCAAATCCTCAAAGACCTTGGCACATGAAATCTACCATTAACAACTATAATCCAAATAGAACCCTTCTAGTTCCCCTATCATTATAAGGCCCCAGCCTTAAACATTACTTATTCTTGAGTTACATCAATATTACACGTTGAGGATCTTTTCAGGTTTAGAGTTTTAGAGAATTAGATCATAAAACATGCATTAAATTCCACATTTAAACAAAGTGGTTACATAAAAGATAGTATTAATTTTTCTCATCAACGGAAACATATTTAATATAAAACATTGATTCCTTATTGACACTTCCTTGACACTATCATCATATCATGTACCTTTCCCTTGACCTGTGGAAAACATTTCAAAAACTTGTGATGAGCATAAAAAGCTCAGTAAGGGATATAAAAATATGGAAAGGAAACATGAGTACATACATACATAAGAGTGAAATCATATTTTACCCATAAAACATAAGAACTTTAACATACCTCATCAAATCATGAATAAATCATAGAAATCATAAGACATAAACGTAACTTGAGGCATTCATAACATTCTTACGTAGGGAGTAACCCTCTTGGTTACGTTTGGAATACCCATCACAGTATATTCCCTAAATCTCTTTGGAGAAACCTCAATGTTTAATCCCTTCGCATTACCCAATGCATTTGAGAGATATATCGGGCTCACCTGACCTTAGTTTATCACGGTACCACCCGTCTTCATAATAATTCCCAAGAACCATAAACATAATCGTATCACATAAAACATGCATAAAGGAAACATAACATTTCCACTTTTCAATCACAAGATATCAATACAACACATTGATATAAAAACATTATGAAAACCATTTTCAATATGAAAATAAAAGAAAATTAAAACATGGTATTTATTTTTCTTTTAAAAAAAGAGATGGATTGTAGAGGAAGTCGAAACTCAAATAATGTTCACGGCGGCGGAGAAGTCGTCGTCGTCGCATACGTACGACAAAACATTCCCTTTTTTCATTTAGTAAAACACATCGTATAAAAGATTCCTTTTGGATAAACGTAAAAGTAAAAGGGTTTTATACACCGTATAAAGTAATGTTGTGTAAAAAACATAATATGCATCAATGAAAGGATATTGAGACAAATTCCCATACAAAGACGGTATCCTTGGATTAAGGATAAATCAATTACATAATTATGTGTGACAAACGAATACACCAAATATAAGTGGATATTAAGTGTAAAACAATCAGAGTAAATTCACACATATTCATAAAACAACATATTCAAGGAGTACAAGTTTATCCCAAAGAATCAAAATTGGGTTAAGAAGTTTCCATGCAAAAATTTGACAGCATAACGACATCACTTCAAAATTAAGAAAAAGAGTTGATGAGAGATAAAAAAGGTATATCATAAATTGGACATAAAATTTACATCAATAAGGATATAGAATAACATATCACAACATAATAGTGTGTGAATTAAAATACATAACAAAATATGTCTTTTAAAAAGAGGAGGGTGAAAGGTTCCCTTACCGACATGGGTAACTTTCGAAACGTACACCCCATGGAAGAAGGGTCATACAATGAAGATTTAAATACCCATAAATGAAATTATACTACAAAAAGTGTATAATAATGGGTATTAAATACACCACTAAATGTAAATAGTGGAAAACGTAGCATAAATTTCACAGGAATAAAAGTGAGATGAAAAATCCCTTACGAAAACTCGGCAGCCTAACGACGCCACTTAAAACATCCAAAAATGAATTGATGAGATAAAATAGGGTCTCTTATAATATTAAAATAAAATGTACAGAAAGATTAATACAAAATAACATCCACCATTATAATAAAGAGGAGCTTAAAATAAGAGACATAAAGGAGAGTACTTAAAAAGAAAGAGAGAGGTTAGATCTCTTACGAAAATTCGGCAGCCTAACAGCGCCACTCAAAACTTCCAAAATGGATTGATGAGAAAAAATAGGGTCTCTCATAATATGAACATAAAAATTAAATTAGGATTAATATAAAAGAACATCCCAATCATAATAAAGGTGAGCTTAAAAGGAATGACATAAAAGAGTGTACTTAAAAAGAAAGAGAGGGCTAGGATCCCTTACCTCAAGTCCGACTTGTCTTGTTCATTTGTTTATATTCCTGAATAATAAACTTTGGTCCATTTATAATTTCTTAAGGACCTCCTTTAATGATTATTATTAAGTTCATATCACATATTATAATGTTATAATAATTGTTTAATAATGTTAGTTCATATCAGACATTTTTGCCGATGTTTGGTACATGAGTTAAAAAAATGAACGTGTTTGAAAATGATTTACCATGTAGTTATAAGTAAATCATTTACAGAATAGTATTAATGATTAAAATATCATATATATCCAGTAAATATTCATTTTATTCTATTACATAACATTTGGAGATAAAATAATGAAAATCACCATTCATGGAGACGATAGGTCGTACGTACGCATGAACGCTACTTTCATTTTTTTGTCATATTAATGGAATTAAAAATAAATGAGAGAGATATATATATTATAATTACAGTATAATATATATGTTATATAGGTAACATATGTTCATTAATTTCATTCTTTATACATTCCATGTATTGCATGAACGAGTCACATCACTTGAGGGGGCGGTAGTCCACACTTCCTCATATGAAATTATTGCATTTTCACAACATGAAAAGAATAAAGGTATGTTATAAATATAAAATACAGAAGAATATAGTAAACATAAATACCATATATATCATATATAAAATACGGTGACATCATAATGGCCACATTTAAAGGTGTTAAAAGAATATTGAACAATCATCGTTTCGTGAGGCAGAAAATCGCCAACCACAGAAACAGTATGTTCTTTAACCATTAGATGAAGTTGTGTGAAAGTGTAGCTCAAATAATTCTTATAAAAACATCATAGTATATTTAATATAATGTTGTTGTTATGAAAAAAGTAATAAAAAGAGTTTAGGGGTTTGGGGAAGAAAAATAAAACAAAAGAACACAAGGGAAGACATTACCTTTAAATCGGGTAACTCTCTTTGATTTAAGCTCAAAGGCTTCCTTGGAAAGGATTATGCCCAAAGTGATTATTCAATGATGAAGAGAGGGATTTGGAGAGATGAAATGGGTAGGGTGTGGCCGAGCCAAAGTCTTTAGAGGTTTGGGTAAGGTGGTAGAGGTGGGGGCCTTTTATAAGAGGAGAGGAGGGGCACTCTTGGAAAGTTACAAAATGTTACTTTATTTTCAAATGTGTTTCGGATTTTAAAGGTTCCACATTGATGTATTTCAAGTATAAGGTGGTAAGGGTTATAAATATACTCATCAAATAGGTCTTTTACAAGTGTACCTAATATTTGTAACATTATTGTTTCATTTTATTTAAATCTTTTATTAATGAGGTAATCGCTGCATCATCATGATGTCATAAATAATTTAATTTATTTAATGTCTACAAATTATAAAAAAAATATGATGATGTATGGAATCTTTTTAGCTTTATAATGAATATTTATAGTCAAAAATATGACTTTTATAACCCCATTTAAAAATTGTTTTACTAAAACAACTCATGCTTGTGACATTTTTATTTTAACTTAAAATAAAAAGTTATTTATGTCATATTCCAACCAAAGTGGCTCCATGGGGTCCCCAAGTTGAACCATGGATTCTATTGGTTGGACATGACACATCCAAGGAGGGTAAGATATGTGTCTCAGTCATTTCATATTATTAAAACATTATTTTTACCTTAAATTACACTAATTACCTCTTATCGCGATTAAAAACATAAAAGTTACTATTCACCAAAAAATTATTTTAATCCCATTGAACCAAATTTTACTTCTTAATGACAACCATGTATGTCGGATTTGTGAAATTCAAAACACAGAGATGGTAGAATTTCATTTAAACGAAAAATCAGTTTTTAAGTACCACTTAGTGGTTTCACTATTCATCAAAAAATGATGTTTTTCAGAAAAATACCAAAAATTTACCCTAAGCTATATTTGATATTCCGAATTAAAAAATGATGTTTATTTTAAAAAATTAAAAACATATAAGTTTCATTAATTAATTTAATAATTAATTCCCGCTGTCAGAGCAAATAGCGTGTTTTTATGAAATAATAAGTATCAAATGATTGACACTAGTTTAAGTCCAATTTCAAGGTGAAATTGATTCCAACGACCACTATTGGATTAAATGGTAAAAATATATTCTAATTTCCCTTTAAAAACAATTTAAAATATAACCTAATAATATAAATAAATTAGATTAAAAAGAGGTTTTGAATTATAATGCAACATTTTTCACTATTCATTCAAAAAATGATATTTATCGGAAAAATACCAAAAATTCACACAAAGTAAATTTTCATGTCACGATTCTAAAGAAGAATTTTATTTTGTCAAATATAACACATAAAATTGTCAGAAAGTGGATTTAAAAGATATTCTTCATCAAAAGGCGGTTAATCGACCTTTTAATGAATATTAGAATGTTTACGCTTAAAATTGGATTCTTTTGCATTTTTAATCCTCTTACATTTATTGTAAAAAGTAAAAATATTTGGAAAACATATATAATAATTTTTTAGTTAGTTATTTTCATTCCCTCCATTACAACGGCTGGGCGTTAACTACCATTTAAAATAATATTATTTTATTATTAGAGTGCAATGTAAGATTCCCAAAAAACTCGTTGTTGCGTATTGGGTACGCCATAGATCATAGCATCCCCTTTAAAGTAATATTAATATTTTATTCACAAATATGGACAAATGTGAAAATTTCATATTCTTTATTTACCTGGGGTGTTACATCCTTCCCCCCTTTTGGGAATTGTGTCCTCACAATTTTAAAATTGGGCTTGGAAACTTCATTGAAAATCCGACATTAGAACAAGAGTCAGTAAAAAATCACTTTAAAATAAAGAAAGAGAAGTACAAAGGTAACCCGAGTTAACCCATACTAGGATTCCATGTAGGAAAACATGGATATAGAGGAAAAAAAAGGGTCATGTTCTGAGGGAGAGTGATAGAAAACATGTTTAGGAGAAAGTTAACCACAAGGAAATCACATACTTGTGGTGGGTTAAACGGTATTCGATTCCCCCGTAGGAAAAGTTAATAGACAACATTTCTGTTTTATGTTACTTTTCATTGAGTAATTTATTTTTTATCTTAAGGAAACATACTTACTTGTCATGTTGACTTTCAACTTTTACTAGATTTCTAACACAAACTCGTACTTTCCCCAAATGATGAGTATTTTGGAAGACTTGTTTACATTAAGGGAGATATAATCAACTCCTAGAGAATCACCTAATCTACAAAAGAGAACTATATACTTCCCATGTCTTTAGACCTTAACCAAAACTAAAACCTAAAAGGTTAGTATGATATCAGATAATACCCCAAAACGATAATCCTTTATAAAAAAAATCTATTCTTAATCTCCAAAATTTGTCAAACAATACCCAAAGTTCAACAAATATGATTCAATAAACAATTTGTCCATAAAATTATTCAATGTAAACCAAACTAAGATTTAACCCCAAATATTTGAAGGATTTAATTACATAGTCTTCCAAGGTACAAATTAACACTTATCTCCAAATAACATCAGTTGCTCTTAAAGTCTCATATTGAAAAGTAATTAACCTAATCACATATCCTCCATGATAGGTTAATAATTTCTATAGATAACCCAAAATCAACTTACTCTTAATTCATAAAATCATCTAACTAAAAATAATAAGTCATACTAACCAGGGACTTCACGTAGTCCAGTGGTAGGCGATAAATACCAGTCGCACTTTGGGTGTGGGTTCAATTCCCGCAGCTTTGTCCGACGTGACGGGTTGTCACTTGGTATGCGTGTTATCCTTTTTATAAAACTCCAAAAATAACCCTAACATGTTTTAACCTCAATAGTTTCCTTATACCTCTCATTTTCATCCAAATTAATTACGATCTCAACATCTTAATTCTTGAAGTCTTATTCCACCACCATAAGATAAAATAAAACGATTCCCAAAATGAATAACAGCATACCTTGATCATGGATTCCACTCGGTTTCATCATAATCTTTCTCACGTAGGTATAAGTCCCATGCATTACAACAATGATTTAGAGATACTTCAAAATCATTTGCTTCCTCCATCCAAATACACCTTGTATAACATGGGTCATAAGGGTGTTCACAGAAAAACAGTTTTGGAAAATAATCATGTATAACATATAATTCCAAAACATCTGATAAAACATGATTTCTATAAAATAGTCGGACAGAATTTGAGTTGAAACTTTCTATTAGTGGTCCTTTTAAAATACCATAAGTATGTGCTGAGAGACTACATTTTAAATGAAAATATAAATAGGTAGTGCAAGGGTCTCCTTCCTCAGCACCATTTTTAAAATCATAATATGCTTCAAATTCTTGTGATAAGGTAAAATATTTGAAAATACCTTGATAATATTTACCTTTCTTGAAAATATGGGAATATTGTGAAAATAGTATTTGTCTAAATACAACCCATGATCCACGAAGGAAACAAGGTATAGTGGAGGTGTTTGATATCTCAAACAACTGCTTTCAAGTGAGTTGTATGTTTGAAAAAGTTTCACAATCTTCAAAACATGACTTTGCAATAATTATTGAAAGCATGTCATCAGGAAGAGACAAGAATGTCGTTTGAGATCCTTCTCCTTCCATTCAAAACCAGCTTTACTTGACCTGAAAAAAGTTATAAAACAAGGATTTAACTGAAATAATAGATATAGGGACTAATCATGTGTCTAACAAAAAATCAAAATCCCTAAATATGTCTAAACCGACCTTTAATACCAACAACAAGGCCTCAGCCTTAAAAATTACTTATTCTTGAGTTACTTCAATAATACACGTTGAGGATCTTTTCAGGTTTAGAGTTTTAGAAAATTAGATCATAAAACATGCATTACATTCCACATTTAAACAAAGTGGTTACATAAATGATATTATTAATTTTTATCATCAACGGAATCATATTTAAATTGAAACATGGATTCCTTCTTGACACTTCCTTGACAATATCATCATATCATGTACCTTTCCCTTGACATGTGGAAAACATTTCAAAAACATGGGATGAGCATAAAAAGCTCAGTAAGGGATATAAAAATATGGAAAGGAAACATGAGTACATATATACATAAGAGTGAAATCATACTTTACCCATAAAACATAATCACTTTAATATACCTCATAAAATCAAGAATAAAACATATAAATCATAAGACATAAAGGTAACTTGAGGCATTCATAACATTCTTACGTAGGGAGTAACCCTCTTGGTTATGTTTGGAAGACCCATCACAGTATATTCCCTAAATCTCTTTGGAAAAACCTCAACGTTTAACCCCTTCACGTTAACCAATGCATTGGAGAGCTATATCGGGCTCACCCACCCTTATTTTATCACGGAACCACCCGTCTTCATAATAATGCCAAGAACCATAAACATAATCGTATCACATAAAACATGCATAAAGGAAACATAACATTTCCACTTTTCAATCACAAGATATCAATACAACACATTGATATAAAAACAATATGAAAACCATTTTCAATACGAAAATAAAAGAAAAGTAAAACATGGTATTTATTTTTCGTTTAAAAAAAGGTATGGCTTGTAGAGGAAGCCGAAACTCAAATAATGGTCACGGCGGCGAAGAAGTCGTTGTCACCGCATACGTGCGACAAAAATTTCCCTTTTGTTATTTAGTAAAAGGCTTCATATAAAAGATTTCTTTTGGATAAACGTAAAAGTAAAAGGGGTTTATACACCGTATAAAATAAAGTTTTGTATAAAACATAATATGCCTCAATGAAAGGAGATTGAGACAAAGTCCCATACAAAGATGGTATCCTTGGATTAAGTATAAATCAATTACATAATTCTGTGTGACAAACGAATACACCAAATATAAGTGGATATTAAGTGTAAAACAATCAGAGGAAATTCACACATATTCATATAACTACATATTCAAGGAGTACAAGTTTATCCCAAAGAATCAAAATTCGGTTAAGAAGTTTCCTTGCAAAAATTCGACAGCCTAACGGTGTCACTTCAAAATTCAAAAAAAGAGTTGATGAGAGATAAAATCGGTATCTCATCACATGGACATAAAATTTACATCAATAAGGATATATAATAACATATCCCAACATAATATTATTTGAATTAAAAGACATAACAAAATAAGTCTTTTAAAAAGAGGAGGGTGAAAGGTTCCCTTACCGGCTTGGGTAACTTTCGAAACATACACCCCATGGAAGAAGGGTCATACAATGAAGATGCAAATACACATAAATGACATTATACTACAAAAAGTGTATAATAATTGGCAGTACATACACCACTCCAAGTAAATAGTGGAAAACATAGCATAAATGTCAGAGGAATAAAAGTGAGATGAAAAATCCCTTACAAAAACTTGGTAGCCTAACAGCGCCACTTAAAACTTCCAAAAATGGATTGATGAGATCAAATAGGGTATCTCATAATATTAAAATAAAATGTACAGAAATATTAATATAAAAGAACATCCCCCATCATAACAAATAGGAGCTTAAAAGAAGTGACATAAAGGAGAGTACTTAAAAATAAAGAGAGAGGTTATATCTCTTACGAAAATTCGGCAGCCTAACGACACCACTCAAAACTTCAAAAATGGATTGATGAGAGAAAATAGGGTCTCTCATCATATGAACAAAAAACTTACAGAAGGATTAATATAAAATAACATCCAAATCAAAAGAAAGTTGATCTTAAAAGGAATGACATAAAAGAGTGTACTTAAAAAGAAAGAGAGGGGTATGATCCCTTACCTCAAGTCCGACTTGTCTTGTTCATTTGTTTATATTCATGAATAATAAACTTTGGTCAATTTATATTTTCTTAAGGACCTCATTTAAATATTATTATTCAGTTCATATCACATATTATAATTTTATAATAATTTTTTAATAATGTTAGTTCATATCAGACGATTTTGCCGATGTTTGGTACATGAGTTAAAAAAATGAACATGTTTGAAAATGATTTCCCATGTAGTTATAAGTAAATAATTTAAAGAATAGTATTAGTGATTAAAATATCATATATATCCATTACATATTCATTTTATACTATTCCATAACATTTGGAGATAAAAAAATGAAAAGCACCGTTCATGGAGACGGTAGGCCGTACGTACGCATGAACGCTACTTTCATTTTTTTGTCCTATTAATGGAATTAAAAATAAATGAAATATATATATATATATTTTATAATTACAGTATAATATATATGTTATATAGGTCACATATGTTCATTAATTTCATTCTTTATACATTCCATGTATTGCATGAATGAGTCACATCACTTGAGGGGGCAGTAGTCCACACTTCCTCATATGAAATTATCGCATTTGCACAACATGAAAAGAATAAAGGTATGTTTTAAATATAAAATACAGAAGAATATAGTAAATATAAATACCATATATATCATTTATAAAATACAGTGACATCATAATGTCCACCTTTAAAGGTGTTAAAAGAATATTGAGCAATCATCGTTTCGTAAGGCAGAAAATCACCAACCACAGAAATAGTATGTTCTTTAACCATTAGACGAAGATGTGTGAAAGTTTAGCTCGAATAATTCTTATAAAAATATCCTATTATATTTAATATACTTTTTTTGTTACAAAAAAAAGTAATAAAAAGATTTTAGGGGTTTGGAGAAGCAAAATAAAACAAAAGAACACAAGGGAAGACATTACCTTTAAATCGGGTAACTCTCTTTGATTTAAGCTCAAAGGCTTACTTGGAAAGGCTTATTCCCAAAGTGAGACTTAAATTATGAATAGAGGGATGTGGAGAGATGAAATGGTCAGGGTTTGGCCGAGCCAAAGGCTTGAGAGGTGTGGGTAAGGTGGTAGAGGTGGGGGCCTTTTATAAGAGGAGAGGAGGGGCACTCTTGGAAAGTGACAAAATGTTACTTTATTTTCAAATGAGTTTCAGATTTTAAAGGTCTCACATTGATGTATTTCAAGGATAAGGTGGTAAGGGTTCGAAATATACTCATCCAATAGGTATTTTACAAGTTTACGTTATATTTTTAACATTATCTTTTCATTTTATTTAAATCCTTTATTAAGGAGGTAATCGATGTATCATCATGATGTCATAAATTATTTAATTTAATTAATGTCTAAAAATTATAAAAAAATATCATGATGTATTTAATCTTTTTAGATTTATAATTAATATTTATAGTCATAAATATGACTTGTATAACCCCATTTAAAAATTGTTTTAGTAAAACAACTCATGCTTGTGCCATTTTTATTTTAACTTAAAATAAAAAGT
This sequence comes from Viscum album, assembly GCA_963277665.1. Taxonomy (NCBI): domain Eukaryota; kingdom Viridiplantae; phylum Streptophyta; class Magnoliopsida; order Santalales; family Viscaceae; genus Viscum; species Viscum album. The sequence continues at coordinate 1,750,754,787 of OY728141.1, read as the reverse complement.
TATTTATGTCATATTCCAACCAATGTGGCTCCATGGGGTCCCCAAGTTGACCCATGGATTTTCTTGGTCTTCAATGACACATCCAATGAGGGTAGGACATGTGTCTCAGTCATTTCATATTATTAAAACATTATTTTTACCTTAAATTACACTAATTACCTCTAATCGCGATTAAAAACCTAAAAGTTACTATTCACCAAAAAATTATCTTAATCCCATTGAACCAAATTTTTATTCTTAATGCCAAACATGTATGTATGATTTTTGAAATTCAAAACACAGAGGTGGTAGAATTCCATTTAAACAAAAAATCAGTTCTTTAAGTACCACTTAATGGTTTCACTATTTATCAAAAATTGACGTTTTTCAGAAAAATACCAAAAATTCACCCTAAGCTATATTTGATATTCCAAATTCAAAAATTATGTCTATTTTTCAAAATTCAAAACATATAAGTTTCAATAATTAATTTAATAATTAATTCCCACTGTCAGAGCAAATAGCGTGTTTTTATGAAATAATAAGTATCAAAATATTGACACTAGTTTAAGTCCAATTTCAAGGTGAAATTGATTCCAACGACCACTATTGGATTAAATGGTAAAAATATATTCTAATTTAACTTTAAAAATAATTCAAAATATAATCTAATCATATAAATAAATTATATTAAAAGGATGTTTTGAATTAAAATACAACATTTTTCACTATTCATTCAAAAAATGAACTTTATCGGAAAAATACCAAAAACTCACACAAAGTAAATTTTGGTGTCCCAATTCTAAAGAAGAATTTTATTTTGTAAAATATTACACATAAAATTGTCAAAAAGTGGATTTAAAATAGGTTCTCCATCAAAAGGTGGTTAATCGACCTTTTAAAGAATATTAGAATGTTTACGCTTAAAATTGGATTCATTCGCATTTTTAATCCTCTAACATTTATTGTAAAACGTAAAAAATATTTGGAAAACATATATAATCATTTTGTAGTTAGATCTGTTCATTCCCTCTATTACAATGGCTAGGCATTAACTACCATTTAAAATAATATTATTTTATTATTAGAGTGCAACGTAAGATTCCCAAGAAACTCATTGTTGTGTATTGGGTATGCCATCGAGCATAGCGTCCCCTTTAAAGTAATATTGATATTTTATTCACAAATATGGATAAATGTGAAAATGTCATATTATTTATTTACCGAGGGTGTTACAATCATAGTAAACATCCATATGATTTTATACACTCGATCACCTCTGTCTTTTTCTGACCCTTCATATACATTGGAAACATAAAAGGTGTGACAATATACTATATAAAAGGGAGAAGTGACTTATAAAGACTTCAATAATGACACACATCATCATGAAAAGTATTAGTGGTGAAACACCAAAGATCCTTAAACATGACTCCACACTCCCACACAAATATACTCCCTTACTAAATAGTGAGAAGATCCTGGCTCTTTACTACCTTAATGGTTAATGATAGGAACTCCACTTAGATCTTCTTCTGAAACACAACCCATGAAATTTCTACATCCTTCCTCTAACCAAGATACAACATCCACCACTTACGTAAAACTCCACACATCTGACTAATTTCCAATGAGAACAAGTACTATGTCAAGGCCTAGATTAAACGGAAGGTGATATCAAGATCCACCAACTAGTTTTATGTCCTTAAATCATAATAACTACCCTCATTCTTTTTTAAAACCTAATTCTAAAATGAATATAACATCATCTTATATTGATTATCCTCCTCAACTATGTTGACCCATTGGTAGTAAATTGGGTCAATTTTCTAAACCTCTCTATCCTTAAAAACACATATATTATTTCCAGGATCCATAAATGAAAAGGGAATCTATGATTTTCTATGATCAGTAATATATAATTTTATTAGGATTAATTTAATTTATTTTAACAAAAAAAAAATTCTTATTGAATTAGTAACATAAAATATAATGAAGCATGTACCTCTATCAGGTCTCTACCATGAAAGATATGTCACCTAACATAGACATTTGGTGGTCTCAGATTCCTTGCATCAGATCACAAGAAAACCTAAAATCTCAAAATCCATAATCAACCTAAACATTTATCTACTAACCCATGAAATCCTCACAGTTCCAAACATTGACCTCTATCGTATCCCTCATCTAGTACCCCTGATATCAATCTATCATGACCCCATCACTCCAAAAGTTCCCCTCCTAATATATAAATGAAATATGTAAGATAATAACTTATGATTCTCACCTCCAATAGGACCATAGTTGGATGCTATCACAGAGAGTAAAAAATTCTCACATATGGGGGGGCATTACCCAATATATAGTAGGATCAGATGATATGAAAAATTACCTAAAACTAAACTCCATGACATAATATAGAAAATGAAGTAAACCCTAACCATCCTACAATGCATGAATAAAGTAAACATATGTAAGAACCTCCCAATAAATACCAAAAAGAAAATCTAAGATAGAGACAATACAATATCCCAAAAGTATATGATATTAATGTCTAAAATAGTCCATGTAGTCCTCTAGGAAACCTAAAAAATAGATTTTTATAAATGTAGGGTGACTATACAAGTACACTTAGTGGATTACACACAAAGTCTCTCATTCCCATGTAAAAAAGAGCATAATAATTCACCAGTGAGAAAATAACTAAATTATCAACAACTAAACCAGTCAACTATCCAACCCCATGCTCACTATTGAATTCTAAAAAAATAATGCATCCAATCATAATAATATAATAAGAATCATATCAATAAAGGGGTACCCTGCACCGCTTTCCCACTAGAATTCCTTTATAACACCCCCAATGTAATATATATGGGATCTCCCCTCTCTTATGTATAACACATATCTTCTAAAGATGCATAGGGAATAACATCACATCACTTATCACCTAAATACACATGGGTAATGAAATAACATAACGTTTCTCCCAAAGACACATGTTCCAACACATCATAACACATCTCACAAGAAGACACCTGATCTATCACATCATTTCCAATCCAAAACCAGAGTAGTAGTGTATCATGAATGTTAATGACATAAACCTCATTCCCTCATCCCACCTTTCACAACCCCCACTAAATCCACAAAATCATCTCATCAAACAACCATCACTAGTGAAATCTTGACTTCTGTCCATTAAAAACTATGCATATAAAACTCACCTGCAAGAGAGATTGGGAATGAGGGTATATCCAATCATCCATCCTCACCCCTAGTATGTTGGAAAAATCACCCCTAAAACATTTGGTTGTTGGAACATGTTTGTCAACATGGGAAGCATTCATATAGAAATCATAAGAAAAATACAAGGTGTATATATATCTACAAAAATCCCAACAAATTGGTTCACAACAAGAGTTCTAACAAACTCACGACATCACCACCAAGACTCATAACCATCACCACTTTTTGGCCACATATATACCACATAAGAAAACCACACACCAAAATATGAATACCGCCATTAGTTATACGTTAATCCAATTTCTTGGTTTTCCATCACCCACCATTTTCATTCATTAAACGCAATAATTATCCATCCAATTTACTTTTATTAAAAAAAATTACTACATTAACCAAACATCCAATATTATTTCAAGAATTCATTATCCATTATAAACCATGTAATTTAAGTTCATAATTATAAACTTAACTATGTTACTAGAGGGAGACTACCACATCACAGGAAGACACAAAAAACATCTTTTTCATGTAAAAATCCCTTTATCATCACTATTTCATAGACACATCCACCTCCTGGTCACAAAAACATCATACTTGACCCACATATTGGCACAACTATGATTACTTTTCATAGTGGTTCGATGAAAATTTTGACAGTGGTGATAGATGGTGATGGTGAATGATAATAGCTGGTGATAGGGTGACGTGGATGATCTTCAATCATGATTTTCATGGATGTAGTGTACATTCTTAATTTATAAATTTTAACTTATTATGAGTTGTTTAATTGTCCCTACCAGGTGTGTAGGTTACCTCTAAACCAGAAAGAGGATTTTTAAAAATCAAATAAATGTCTAACATCCAGTCACAACAACACCACGACACATCCTTCCCACAAAAATCAACAACACTTCACATAATCATATGACATATTCTCAAATTAACAAAGGTATTCTCATCACATTAGTCTTTAAATTTTAAAGGTAAATCTCACACAAACTATAATTTATAGGGGAAACCAATTTATTAGAAAGATACAAGTAATTATCCATTTAATAATGGTGATATGATGACAATAATAGCTCATGAGGTCCATTAACACATCAATTTCAGTAGAATCAAAGGATTCAAACATCAATGATTTTCAATGGTATATCAAGCATGAATTACCTCAAATAACAATAATATTAAAGTCATAGAACATTCCATTCAATCCCCTTCACCTTCAAATTCAAAAAATCCAATTCATTATCTTAATTTAGGTAGGTGAAGACTATCTTCCCAAAGATAAAAAATGAATGATCCTTCATGAATGTATAGATAAAAGAGAGATTAAGGATCCCATACATCGAAAAGAGTTTCTTGAATTGTTGCACATGGTTAAAATGAGAGAGATATCACCATAAAGAACCTCGATGAAGGAAAATTCCTTGATCACAAAAAACACAACACTTGACAACATCTTCTTACCAAATCACCATCAAAACCAAATATTTCCCTAATAGCATGATTCTTATAATGAAAAAATATGGATAATTTTGGCGAGGATGGAAGGAAAATTACCTAAAATCCCCTTGGATCGATTTCCCAAGATCAAGGTTGAAGGACAAAGAGTAGGTGTTGAAAGGCCTCCTAGGGATGCACTTGGGTCGCCTCGAAATTAATAGAAAAGTTAGAAGAATGAGGGGGTTAGAGGGGATATTGGGTTTTATAGGTTCTTCAAAACATAAGGCCATAGAAAAAATTGACCAACTCACTATAAATCTACTAAAAAGGGAGGGAATATAGTGAAAAGTGGAGGACTACACCACAACCTAACTAGAAAAATATGCATCTGAATATTATAGATATCTCAATGATATATATATATTATAAAATAGAAATAATATAATATCATAGTGGGAACCACCATGATATAGATTCCACTCTCTGAGAAAGGCCTACACCATATCCTTACTCCATGGTAAAACCATTCACATATTGAATAACCACTAAAAATTATCCCCTTATACTGCATGTTGTTGCTAGGGTCTCCATGCCAAAGCTATGATAAAAATGATAGTAGCATAAAAAAACCTTCTCCTGAGCCTCTTCACCATAGTCCGCATCTCCATGTAGTAGCTTCCTCTATTACTTGTAATTACCATGTCTCAATTCCATAGAAATCCTCTTAGATAAAATATCATCCCCTTCCCCCCCATGTTCCATCCAAACACCTCAAGAAATCCCTCTGAATACATCTCCCACCATAATTCCCTAATTTTCATGGGTTATAAGTTCTAGACCATTAAAATTTCCTCATTTATTCATCATTAGTGGCTTTAGTCATTATTTTAATCAAAAGATTTCTTGAAAATGTGATTTAATTTAACATAACCCTATAATTAATTCAAGAAAATAAATTTAGATTATGCTTATTCCGAAATTAATAAAACAATAAAACCATGAATTATACCCAAAAATAGTTAAAATCAAAATTATACTAAAACTAATACAAATATTAATACCAAATATTAATTAAAATTTTTAGACTTAAATTATGAAATTACAGAAAAAATTAAATAAATTTTATTCTAATAACTCCCCCACAATTACCCTATTTCTCTCTTTACGAAAAATAAATATCCAAAACAGAAATCCGTACAAGAGTCAAAGTGGAAAACACTTATAATCATTCATTAAAACTTAAAAATATCATGCCTAATTTATGGACAAAATCCACTCATTTTGTATTCTCACATTATTTTTTTTTCAAGCTTAATAATTCATACATGACCCATTCATAACCAACATTACATTTTAGTTATTAACATTATCACTTGTGAAAATTAAAATTTAGTTCTACTAAAACTTATAAAACATATACTAATTGTATTCTTGTAAAAAATATAATTCACTACACCATGAGACATGAAAACTAAATCAATCATGGGGTCTTTTAATGGTGATCTTAATTTCTTAGTATTGGTGGATTTAATTTTAATAAAAACATTGGTTGAAAAGGTTAGGTTAAAATCTTAAATATAATTCATGAAAATTAAACTAACTCCATATAAAATTAATCACTAAATTCCCTTTTCACAAAAATTATCCATCTAATACCCATTTTTATGGGTCATGAGTCAAAAAATGAAGATAAATAATGATAACTGTTTCTTATTCTCTTTTTTCCTTTTATGTACTCATAATTTTTTTTCTTTGTATACAAAATTTTCTATATAAATATATTTCTTTCAAGTAGAATGGAATTCATAATTCCTATAATAAATGTGTCACATTCCCATTTATTTTCCTAGTTACCAAAATAATGGCTTCACAACACATTCCACAAAAACATTTCATAATTCAAAATTTGATACATGGAAGCCTACCCTTATAGAAACACTTGAAATATTCATGAAATTATATTAAGAGTGAGGGGTGGTAAAAGTAAAATATGGCTTGAAATGTGGCTTAAAGATATAAATAAATTCATGGATTCTGAGGGATAAACATTTATCAATGTAACAGTATGTCCAAGAAAAACATGGGACAGAAAAAAGTAAAAAATTCATTTTAAACACATTACATAAGTTCCAAATATTTGAAAACTAATAATCAAATGTTATATTTTACACAAAAAATCAATGTTTCTCTTAAAAAATGAGGGTATTAGAAATATGATTTCAAAATAAGCTTAGAAACCTCTCAAGAAAGGGAAAACTATTTTAGCCATTATTTATGGGAATTTATTTTGAAAATTGGTCAAACACATAAAAAAATTTAAAAATCAAATCCAAAGAAAACAAATTTACACATAAATAATAATTTTAAAAAAATTATTCAAAAATCTTGCATAAATTATCAAAAGAAAATTCAAGTGTTAAAAATGAGTAAAATATTCATTTAAGATCAAATATTCCTAAAAAACACCAAAAAAAGAAAAACATAAAAACCCATATGAAGATTGGAACCATTCCCACAATATTTATCCATTTTTATCATCTTTCATATTCAAAAATGATTTTGTAAATGTGAACAGAGTTTATAGTTGGGAAATAAAAAAACTAATGGGAAGAAAAAAATAAAAACTTTTGGTTATTATTAGGTCATATGGAAGCTATACAGATTCCCTAAAATTAATTTTTTATCCACTTCTATTATCATTACCTAAAACAAAGAATAAGGAATAGTAAATACAAAGAAGTTAAGTAATAAAATAAAATTAAGGGAATCAGTTAAACAAGGGTTAACCCTCCTAAGAAGTGGATTCATTTTTATTTTCTAGATTGATAGTACTAAAAAATACCTAATTTATTTGGGGTGGGGTTTCCTTAGTAAGAACCACCACATTAATTTCATCCTAGTTTTTTGAAAATTAATGGTGCACAATATCAATAGAAGTATCATCTTATCCATTTTATTGAGATTATCTTTAACAACTTATCAAATTTCCTCCACCTTCATGGTTTTATCCCTAAAGTAATAGGATGGTGGGGATTTTATTGTGGGTGCATAATCAATCTATTCTTATTCTTTTGTTTTCAGTTCTTAAATAATTTCTTTTAATTCCATGGGGTTATAAATATGTTCTTATTATTTAGTTTCTAGATCCTACAAAGGAATAAAGCTATTAACTAAATATGAAATTAAAAAAAGGTAATACTGAGTTTTCAATTTTTCTTCAATAAAATTATAATTAAATGAATTCAATTTAAAACTATCTCTCTATAATGTTTTATATTCCCATCCTCATTTACTATGAACTTCAGAATAACAAGTGAATACATATTAATGTTTAAAATTTTAATTCATCACTAGATGAATGAGGTTTTTTATTAGATTTTTATATATTAATTTTAAAAAAACAAAAACAAATTTTAATGGGTGAAACTCCCCAGAAATGGTTCTAAAATAATACAAGAAGTTTGTTGTGAACTCTTGGTCAATAGTTTTTTCTCAAATTCTCTAATAAAGAAGTATAATCCAAACCATCTTCATATCCTAATGGGTATTAGTTTAACCACACAACTCTTATTGTTATATATTAATTTAATTAAAAAGAAATCTTAATCTAAAAAAATAATATTTAAAATGTGGAAAAAATGGGAAATGAATGAGAAGGAAAATGATAATATTTGTGAATGAAGGAACAAAATGAAAACAAAGACTCTAAAAAATGAAACTAATCCTAGTATTTAAAAAAATCAATATCAATTTCTTATCACAAATCACCATTCCTATTGTAATTATATGATCATACATGACCATATGGAAGCACATCCTCACTATTATTTTTATGTGAACACCCAATGAAATAATAAACATTGAAGTGTATAAAATGCCACTATCTTGAAGTTTAAGGATAGAGAAACACCTCTTGTGAGTGTGAATCCATCACCCAACCCTCGCTGTTTAGAAACCAAACCCTAGTTATTCACCCAAGCACCAATGTCCCTGTGCACACCATTAAATGAAGAGATAAATATTTTTCATGGTAAGAAATTAAATGATAGATAACCAAAAAATAGGAAATTATCCCCAACCCTCACCTCATCCTCCATTTAATTCCTAGAATATTTAAAAAACAAAATACAAATAGTATGTAAGACTTGAGAAATATAGCTACCTCCATGGAATAAAATCCTTAAGTTAACCTCTCATAGCTATGAGAGTATGATATCATTCATGTGAGCAAGAAGAAAGAAGAAAATTTGATATTAAATGTAGAATAAATGGAATAAAAAAATAAAATATATAAATATATGAATATTAGGATTGAGAACCATGAAAATATAAATTGAGTACCCTTTTATAAATAAATGGTTAAGGAAACAATTCTTATTCTCAGTTTTTCTTCATATATATGATATTTCTATGTAAAAGGTGTGATTTTGGTGATATAAAAAATGTATTTTATTCACAATTCCTCTCATGTGGCTTCATGTTAAGCCTCTCATGAACCATGATCCCTATATACAATTTTTTAAATATGAATGACACATGGAGTTGTATTTAAAATATTTTCCAAAAATGGAAAAATAGAATTACGAGAGCATTATCTTCACTGGGAGTCTTATGCATGGAATCCATACAGTGTTTGGATCACATCCATTATCTCCATTTATCTTTTCAAAAGTTATTTAATCCTTCTAGAATGATCTTTAAACAATATTTTTCTTGAAAAAATGTTTTTTATATGATCAGGAATTCATGACAGTGTGAAGTTAGAGTTGCAAAAATGGAAGTAATGTTTTCAATAATAGTCACAAATAGTGAATTCATGGGTCATAGACAATGATTATAATGGGGAAAATGATTTAGATCTATCACTAGGTGTGGTTAAATAATTTTAATTAATCATATAAAATATGTAATTAATGATCCATTGTTTTATGTTAATCTTATGTGGACCATGATAATTTTCATTTAATTATAGAATGAATTGTATGTCCCAATTTACTCTGATTTTTGACTTTTCTTGTGGTGGTTGTCTCACAAAGCTCTGGTTCATGGGTTTATTCTTCAATAGGAACTATTTCACACTGGTTATTCATATATATAACCCTTTAAACCCAAGTAATCCTATGTGGTGAATCCTCATAGTTCTTGATTTCCATGTAATATATGGAGTACCCTTTTAATCTTATGTGACTCCTTCCCATCCTGGGTTAATCTTACATGGAATTCATAATTCAAGTTTTAGTCATTTTCAAGTGTAAACTTTAATTTAATGCATCCTCCAATCACAGTTGGTGACAAATATTTCAATATTTAATGATCTAAAAATTTTGTAGTTATCATTTTAATCACATGCATCCTTAAAAATGTTATTTAATTCCACGCAACCTTAAAATTAATTCAAAAAAAATACATTTTTCAATGATTTATTCTAAAATTAATTCAAAAAATGGTAAAATATTATAAACCATCAACTAAATACACAAAAAATGTAGATTCCATTTTATTATAAAACTAATGAGAAGTGATTAATTATTTAATATTAATTAAAATTGGGGATTTAATATATGAAATTTAACAAAAAATTATGAAAATTAGGTTCTTATCAGTTATTCATTTTTTGAACTTCTTTAATTCTTAAAATTAAAAAATATGGTTTTATAAATTCTGAATACACTATACATAAGAATAATGTGTAATTCACTACAATATTCATACACGAATCAATGATTTTTTTCATATAATTTTATATGAATCTAACATCATTTTCCTAGTTTTGAATAGGTGATTAATGTTTTTCACTAACATATAAATTTTATATTAAAAATATTCACTTTCAATGCAATGAACTAAAATAAAAAACATAGATAAATATCATTTGAAATATTTCTTGAATATCCAGTCAAAATACAAACTTCCCATTCGTCCCTAGATTCTTCTATTTAGGAATCTGTAAATGATTTGATAGCACTGCTTAGATAATTCCAAAATATTAAAAATATAAAGCTAATTAATATGTCAAATGAAAGTGTATATATTAAAAAAACTACACATATAATATTTACCCATTAGGGTATTTGAGTTTTTAGAAGTGAATAAATATTTCCAAAAAAATATATTTAAATTAATTGTATTTATTGGAATTAACATCCAATGTATTATAGGGAAAATTAATATCTTAATGAGTACAAAATATTAAGAATAAAAAAAATATCATAACAGTAACTGGTGTGTACTAATTTTTCATTACATGGTGTGTATTAAAAATATCTTGTAACATTCCATGTTATATAACATCTTTTGTTTCCCTAAATTATATTTTCTTCATTGTTAGATTTTTTTTCCTTTTGAGGGAATCGAACTTGTGAAAAAAAATAAAACATATACAATATCGAGCTAACATGAAAATTATTTAATTTGATGATATGGAAAAGTATAGTATAAAATGAAATGTAAATTATTACTAAAATAATGTTAACTTAAACATAATTTTTAAAAAAAATAGAATAAGTAATAATTTATTGGTAAAAATATGAATGATATTACTATAAGTATTAATATTTTGAATCTAATGTTTAAAAATGATGATTAATTATTTTTAAAATTTTAATAATAGTAAATTAATATCCATTAAATAATTTGGAAATGATAATAAAAAAATTGATCATTGAATGTGTATAAAATTTTTTCTATTCTAAATAAATGGTTCTTATACTTTTTAAAAAAAAAATTTGAAGTCAAGTTTTAAATACTATTAATTTTAAATGGATGAAAATAAATAAAAAAATGTATTCTATACATTAAAATTTGTTATGGGGTATTTTTTGGTATATTTATGAAAAGGTTTAATTTTATGTGAATAATAAAAATTATTTTTATCGATATTATCAATATTATGACATCCTTACATTGTAAATATGACTCAATAATTTATAAAACATTTAAAATTATTTAAAATTAATTTTTATAAAATAAAAAATTGTAATTAATATTCATGTAATGATTGGTAATTTGTAAAAAAATAATAATAAATCATTTAATGTTAAAAAAGATAGCTTTGCAAAAAATTATTTGTTATGTTTTTTATTTTAATTTTAATTTTTATCAATTTTTAAAATTAAATTTAATAATTTCTATTCTATATTTTTAATAATAATATCATAATTAGTTAATGATTTTAATTTCATTTGTAGGAAAAAAATAAGTTACCGAGGTAAAAGGTGAGATACAATGGTAAAGGGTAAAATAAGATAAATTGTGAAATAAATGTGTAAAATTGATAAAAATATATCCACACATTACCACTTAAATTTATATATGAGAGGATTAATGGCCAACTTTCCTTATAAATTTTTGATTCACTTTCAATACAAAATCATTTTACTTAGATAATAGGGAATTTGTATTTTCAAAAATGTCACACCTAATCACTTATAAAAAGACCCATCATCCCCTTTCTAAAACAAGCCTAAAATTATTATCCTTAACAATAATCTGATCATTTTATTTTTATTTTAATTCATTACAAATTTTTTAGGTTATTTACTAAATAGGATTCCATAAATAATTGAAAACTATAAAGGTTTCCAAGAGAAGATATGAATAATTCTTCATAGGTAATGACTTATTATCCTTCATTTTATTTTATCATAAAATCCTCCATATTATTGGAACTTTTTTATAAGTTTTTTTATATGTAAATAATATCATTATACTTTTGGAATAATGATATTATAATAAAATCATTTCTTAATCATACTCATCCATTGATTATAGTGTGTTCTTGTTTGGGTCAGTTTAACCACATATATGGATGATGCTATACAATTTTTATTATGGATGGATATGAGGACTTAATTATTGGTAAGATATGATATTAATAAGGAAATGATTTTTTATGGTTCTAGAGTGATTATTATTATGATTTGACTCATTATTAATATACCACATTATGTTTGTTAAAAAATCATTAATACAATCACATTATGGATTTAATACTTTCGGAATATAACAAATATATCCATGGAATGAAAATGTAACATAAAAAATAATTATTTAAATATTATTCAAGTTCTTTTACTATTCTAGATATGATTAAATCATGAAAATGGAACAATTACTAAGATTACATTACCAAAATACACAAGTAATAGTTGAAACCATTAACAACCCATTTATTAATATAATGAAATAAAAGTAATAACTACATAATAAATGAATATAAAATATTAAGATAAAATTAAATAAATATGAATAATTTTATTAAAAATGTGATTAAAAATTTAAATGTATTCTACATTGGGTTAGTTCATGTCCAACCAATCATGGATCCAAGGTAAGTTATTTCTCCACCGATTGTCTCCTTTTTTGTTTCGACTCTATTTTTTATAGTTATTATTTTATATCTATTATTCTACCCAATTAGAGAATATTATTATATTTTTTTATTATTTCTATTTCCACTTCATATTTACTCATTAATTAATTCTAAATAAATTATAAATTGCAATGTTTGTAAGGGTCTTTATTGAACCAATGTCCTTTCATTGAGTCATACACTCTATTCTTTGAATATGTTTCTTAAAGTTTTGTTATTATAACTCATTATTTTATTATGTTTTATTTCATATTTAATTTTTTTATTTATATTTATTTCTCATAAACACAGTTTCAATAGATTATTACTTCATAAAATACAATGTTGTAGGGGTTATTTGTCTGAATTTCCCTTCCTTAAGAAATGTTTCATATTTTTCACTTATTTTTCATTATTTCATGTTTACAATACCAAAAAAATATTTTTATCATAAATTAGTTTTCATTCATTGGGTTTTCTTTTCTATTTCCTGATCTCTCTTTTATTCTTACAATACCAAATCTATAAAGGTTCTTCTAGACTAAATCTATTTTCCAATGAGTCATGCTCTTCATTATTTGAATATGTTTGTTAAGGCTGTTTTATTCCACCATTTATCTATCTCATGTTATATTTTCTAATTCATCCTAGAGAAATTACATTTATTTATGAAATTACTCTTTTTGATTGATATTGATTCATAAATATATATTTTTATAGAGTAATTCCTTCACTGTTTATATTATATATTTCTCCTCTATGTTAATATTATTTATTACTGTTTCTTGAAAAATTGAAAATGGTTTTGTCCTGATGCTCAGTTGTGGGTGATTGAGGGTGGTTGTATGATCGTTTTTTGTCAGGTTTACCATATTTTTATTTAACATAAAATACCAACAATTCCCAAATGCATAACTATGTTTGTACCTACTTTTCAAAGTCAAGATTATAATAAGGGTTTTATACCCAATGACACTTATAAACTCACATTGGTTGATAGGATGGTAGGTTGGGATTATCAAACCATTTTGGGGGGATTATTCTCTATTATGGGAAAATTTTATATATTAAAGACATGTTCATGAAATCCTTCCCATGCCTCAATAAGGGATATGTTACCCTTGTTCGAATGACTTGATTAAGACTATGTGCTGAAAAGAACTATTATATGTGCCATCGGTTGTCCGTCATTCTCTTATTCATTTATGATTATTTATTTTATAGCCATGATTAGGTACTTAGGTGTTTATTTACATCTAGGGAGGTGATTTATGTCTTAGATATGGGATTTATCCTATATGAGGCTTCCTACAAATCCTACGAAAATAGAAATAAAAAACCACATAGTTCATCTAACATAGATAATGTTCGTATGAAAGTACTATACCATGTAGTTTAACGTCATACAATAAGGAATTAAATATAGGTCTTGGGACTTGTGAAGGTGTCATATTTATCATATTAATATATAAATAAGAGTCCATTTAGTTCATGTTATGGGAATCTACATTGTAAAATATGCAATAATTGGGGCCTAGAATTGGAATTATTCATATAAGGCTTCCATTAATGTCCTCATTAAGAGTACAACCCTTTCAGTGAATATGAGATGTAATCGGGATTACATCCCATGGAATGGTCCATAATTGGGTTATCCTCACTATGCTACTAGTATAATCATCACTAGAATTTAAGCCCATGTGAGCCATTCTCGGTGTGAGAAATAAGAGATAGTGAAATCTTGGACACATTGAATGAGAGAAAATCTATATAGGGCTTACACCTTAAAGTTTCCCTTTGATAGGTATCACACTCATCTCATAGAGGATATGATATAAAGCTTAGACCTTAGTAATTCATCCTACATATCTTATTTATAAAAGTAATTATATTCCTCACTGTTCTATTCATCCCAAACCCACTTATGGATTTTAGATACTTTAGGGAATGATCGGGACTTACACATAAAAGGATTCCCATGTATAATCCCATTTCTTGTTTTCTAATTGGAAAGATAATATGGTATAATTATTTGATAATTATGTTCCATGAGCCAAGAATATTTGGGATATGGAGGGACTTACACCAGGGTGGATTCCTATGGGAGCTCGATCCTTAGGAAGGCATCCTATATATCATACTTTGATAGGAATCTGAGTCCTTGTTGTTCATTTACCCCTAACCTACTTATGTGTTGGGGTTCATTTTACACAAGGATAAATTATTTTTATCTTTTAGATTTTGTAATGTTATCGGATTATAATAGGATGTACTCCAATTACATATTCATTCTCTATATTTTTACAGGTAAAGATAGATGATGGCTAAGAAAGGTATGTTAAACATTCTTGGCATGACACGGAGGGCCCATCCAAGAGAACTAAACAAATAAGACCACATTAACATTTAAGCCTAACACATTGAGAACACTCCACTTATAAAGTGGGAATTCAGTCAAAGGTTTATTGATGAGGGTTCGCATGGTGTAAGTCAAAGTGTATCTATTAGACAAAGTAGACATGTCTGCTCGACATGTCTTAAATTTCTTCTTGAAATGTTTTGACAGTCTTCTTGACATATCATGATCTTCTTCCCAACACACCATTATTATCTAGTTTTAATATTCATGGTGTTGATCTAACATGGAATACATGTCGAAAGGTGTTCGCCTAACATGTTTTGATTGTCCACCTAACATGTTCAAGGTGTCCGTTTGACATGGAGGACAGATCCAATGGTGTTTTCCTGACATGTCCAATATTATTCACATAATCTAAGTTGAAATGTCCAGGAGATTTTTAATGATTAGTTTTATTGTATAAAATTTATTTTCATGACCAAATAGGACATGTCCAGTGTGTTTTTCATGATCAAATTACTTTTCTGGGATGTCTTCAGATGATCAAGGAAAACATGTTCATAAGATATCAGATGATCAATGTGACTTTTTCAAGTTCTATCTCAAGGTCAAAGTGACAAGTATAAGTTTGATTAAGGGAAATTTGATACCAATTATGAGTCTTTTGAACATGTGAACTTAAGAGAGTTATGCAGTGGGGTCTTGCATACATATCCAAGATCACGCACACATCCAATTATTGGAGTTGATTGTCTAAAGGGATCATGTATCAGCATCATGGGAAACATTTTTCATGGTAATAGGAGTGTATGTCCAAGGGATCACATAATAACTGCACCTCCTAGTGTTTTCATGATAAAATGAGGGAATTCCCATGATTTGATATGCATTCTAATGGGGTGCCCGCATGATGTCATCGTATGATGCTCAATTGATCATGTGATTTCCTACCGAGTTTTGATAAGGGTTCTACTAATATGTGAAGAGGCTTCATATTAATGTCACATGAATGGGGTAGGGTACATGGAACATGGGTCAGATGTATAAGGGTAGTCATTCCCTATAAGTCCATCGCATGACCAAAAGGAGTAGGTCAAAAGGGGTATATCCATGTCAAGATAGCCAATTCTAGGGTTGCATTAAAGCATTATGAGGACGAGGATTCATGGAATCACCAGACTGAGGGTTCATGTGATCCCTTATTCAATTTAGCATTGAGGCATTATATTCCCACTACTATATGTTCGTGGACACCCGCATGGTTTTCCCTCTTGTTCGAGAGCCTTCACATCATGGACGAATAGAGGCCTCATGAGACTAGGGGTTCTATATCTTAACTCTGCATGGAGAAGAGGCACTTCTGTAAGATTCACACATATATCTCATAATAGTGGTCACATGATCATCATGCGATCACATGATCTCTAAGGGACCATTTTAGGGGTTCTAAAAACTTGTTTTGGGGAAGCTCTTTGTTGTTTCACACATGGATGAGGTCTTGTACGACGAAGTAACAAAACCTGTGGGGAATCACACGATCACATGCATACCCCAATTGAACTGGAGTTCACTTAGTAGTGGTGCATGATATGTTATGTGATCACGTGATCATAAAGGGATCACATGATGAGTTATCTTGATCAACCATAGAGATTCCTTCAATGGTTGAAGCCCACCTCATGCTCTCCTGTATTTCTCTTCTAGTCTTCTACACTACTCTCCCTCTTCTCCCCCTCATGTGTGTTTTTTATGTAGAGGAAGGGTTTATATAGGTGGAGACTGCCCGATATATAATTTATTTTTATTATATGTATAGTGAGTGTACCATCTTGAGCTGGTGGAGAGCCTCACATGATCAACATCATGCAATCAAAATATGGGTTTGCATGATATAACACTTGATAGTCTCCAAGGATTTTCATGATCATCTTCATGGCATCACATGATTACTAGTTGTTCATATGGTATCTCTTGGGGTTGTCACATATGGTTTTCTGTGATGTATTGGAGGCTTCATGTGATTAGGTAGATTTTCAGTGGACAAACACTGGACTGCTGCCAATTGATTCATATTATAGTTACTTGGAAATTAATGACTGTCTGTGGCCCCTATTTCCATCATCGTGCATTCATGTGATGGATTCTTAGTGGGATTTGAATGATTATATTCATGTTATCGTGACTCAAAATTCAGGATGTTTAAGAATTAGAGCTTTATATTCCTTTCATGATTGGTTTCACATGAGAAAATAATGAAAATTTCAGAGGCAATATCCTCTTGTGTCTCTATTTTTTCATTTTCAGTTCATGATGTCAGTAATCTCCTCCTAAATGTAATATTTAAATCACAAGAACGTTTTATCATAATTAAATCACCTTTTGTGGTTTGTATGATTGGATTCATGTGATGGTATCATACGATTTGATATTCTATAGCACTGCATACTTGAAAATGAGGTTCCATGCATTCCTTAGGGATATCGAGCGAGTCCTGGCTACCTCATTTTGATTGTTAGAAAAGAATTACATGATGAAATTAAAATGATGTATTAAAGAAATAATTGGTCAAAACATTCTTTATCAAACAAGTAATTAAATTTATTATTGTAGTGGATGAATGGGAGGTTGAATGTGACATGAGAGTGGGATTGAACGGCTTTGATCGGCTTAATCAAATGGATGTTCTTCTATCCATTTTTTAATGGACGAATAGTAATTCACTCGACTATATCCCACATAATTTTCTCAACCAGAAAATCCATGATTAACAAAAAATAATGGATCTACTAGTCTCCAGAAGTGATTACTAGGGTCCTCTCCCAAATATCACGGGCATAGCCTAGTGCCGACCTAATGAACCACTACACTTCCACCCTATTGAGTGGCTTTGATTTTCTTATGTGGGTGCTTCATTCCACACCCTTTGTCACCTATATTATATGGCCGATATGGATCCCAATGAATGGTTGAGTTTCATCCCACATGATCTTGGGTTGAGCTAGATTAACTAGATAGCCTTTGAAAACCATTATTTTTAGAAAAGGAGTCATATCCATAATTACTTAGAAAATAGAATCTATGTAAATAGGGTCAAATGATGACCATTGCCTTATTAAAATAATCAAAATATAATCCATTATCTTTAAATAATTCCACTTCCAAGTCCCTAAATATTATGCTTCACAGTCCCCAAATTTTTTGACGGTAAATTGTACCCAATTATGGGCATCAAAAAATGCTCCCCCTAAAATTAGATTCATTCATAAAAAATAATCCACAAGAAACATAGATCACTTTTTTTATATATTGATCATGATTCGATATGGATCCCCATTAGATGGTTTTTACAGAGTGTGTCAATTGAGGAATTTCAGGTTCTATCAAGAGAAAACTTATAACCATGAGTGATTGACTTTACTTAATATCATATAAAACATCAAATCCACCAATCATTTTCATAATAAAATGTAATATCAACTGTTTGGATTTGATCGTCTGAATAATAATATATGTATCTTGAGTATTTTTCATGAATTCCAACCAAATGAAATTTCTTGTTGGTATATCTTCTTCGATCGTCCTGGGATCACTATTTTAAAAGGGGTATTTTGGGTGGAAATGATCTTTTGGGTGGATCTGAAGTAAGGTTCTTGTATATCTCTATGTATCCCATTATGATGGGAATCAATACATACATAATTCTGAGATAAAATCCTATGAATATCAAGCTCTTTCATAAGGAACCTTGGTTTAAAGATAAATAACTCTATAAAAATATAGTTATGTAGATCTATCTCAAATATTTTAAGGGGAATGTCACTATTTTGTGAAGAAATTCTAGGTAAAGACCAATATTCTGGTGGAAATGTTACACAGATCATCAATTATTAGCATCCCATGTATAACACCAAATAAACCGAAATGCTTGGATTTGAGTGCTTAACTCACAAAAAAAATTCTTATGATATGGTCACGAATTCCCACTAACAATATATTATTCACTAATGTACCAGGTCCAATTATCTTGAGATATCCAAATTTACATGGATAACTTAGTTAATATATACATCATAGAGGGATATTGATCAAATTTTTTCCTATGTCAATGGAATTAGCAAGCATAGCTTGATTTTTTATAAGGAAAAATGACGATCCCTACGTGACTTTTGATGAATTTCATTGTATAGATCTAGATTATATATAATAAGGGAAATGTCACCACTTTGTGAAAAAATAATGGTAGAGACCCATGTTCTGGTGAAGATTTTTCATAGATCTAGCTCTCATTCCATATTTTAGGCCCCCAAAATTAGGGCACTATGAGTATTTTAAGGTCGTATAGGATGGACCAAGCCTCAGGTAGTTGAAAGACATGAGGAGAAAAGGTATCCTTATGTGGTTATCGAGAAATATATATGCACTCTGATTTTTTATATATTAGTAGACTTAGTAATCATAGATTGATTTTGTAGAGGGACAAATAATGTCCTCTCTATGCATTGTATATTCTTTGTTTCATTTCCCTAAATTTTTCATAAGCTTCATATGGTGGAATATTAGTGGGTGTGGTATATTATTTTTCTTAGGATACCCTCTAATAAATTTTAAACCTAAAATGTTTTGATCCTTTTCCATTATAGGAGTGATAAATATTTCCTGGATCATACAAAGTGTATGTTCAGTGAGCAATGTCCTGAATGTTTCCTACAGTTCCCTTTTCAATTTTTTTACCTAGCAATAATTATGTATTTTTTTAGTTGGATATTTTATGGTCTTTAAATCTATACCATTATTGTTATGTATTTTAAGTTATTCCCCCTAATACATTCTTTTTATAGTCTTTTATAGTCTTTTAGCTTTGAAATTATGTAGCTGGTAGTTAAAAGACTTATATCTCAGACCTTTTACTGCATGTATTTTAGAGTATCCTAGATTTTAATTTATATAGCTGGTAGTTTAGATTCTTCTTTTTCATAAATTCTATAGCTGGTAGTTTAGAATATTCTAGCTCAAACCTTATGCTACAAGTATTTTAGAGTCTTCTAGCTTGACCTTTGAGATGAAGTGAAGTTTAATTTCTTTTTTCTATGACTTGATTAATGAAAATGTAATAGGGAATAAATTAATGAGGATGAACCATAACACCATAATGTATTGAGTTTCACCACTGTGTTACCGGGGCTAATGATGATAGAGTTCATTCCTTACAAGGAGGAGATTCCTTTTGTTTTTATATTAGAATCCCTTATGAATGGAACCTTAGGAATTACATGCATGGTCAGGTAGAGGTGTCCCCAATACTTTCCAAGGTCCATGGTTGGTTTTGTGGAGATGGTATTAGTGGTTGGTGTGAACATTAGGGAAGCCCGATCTAATGGGATAGTTATAATTTGGTATGTGTAAATCATGTGTCCAATAGATAGAATCAGTGAATAATTGGATGGGTCATACATACCAGGGATGAAGAA
The DNA here is from genome assembly GCA_963277665.1 of Viscum album. Lineage (NCBI taxonomy): Eukaryota > Viridiplantae > Streptophyta > Magnoliopsida > Santalales > Viscaceae > Viscum > Viscum album. The sequence goes on along the minus strand of OY728141.1, from coordinate 1,750,733,936 downwards.
AAATTCCACAAGTTTTTGAGTTCCCCCATATTGTCATGAAGTCTTAAATGATTTTGATATCCTTTCCAATAAATATGATATACCTATATTTGATATGTCAAATACCTTATGAATAAACACATAGGTTTTACATGAATGTTCAAGTAGAGGGGATTACCACTCATTTCCATGAGCCATGGAAGATTTTTTAAGACTCAAATTCCATGATGATGAAGTGGTTCCTGGAGATAAAGTTACCTAATGAGGGTTCTAGAACCCCAAGGCACACTAGATTATAGTCGGGAGGATTTGGTCTTATGCCATGTTTTTTTGAGTCATGTGGTGTGGGCCTTAAAAAGGTTTGGGAATAGAGTTTCACATTCGTGATTTGAGAAAGGGTATAATAAAATATGACATAATATCAAGGATGTTGAATCAACTTAAATAGTCTGGTTATGGGGATTGAAAAAAACGGTCCCAAGGATCTCGGGTTATGAGTATGGTATGATACTATAGAGACCCTTTCTTTTCATACATTAAAATTAAAGAACTTTTTAATAATACTTAAAGAAATTATACAAATAGAATTTTAAAGATCATATTCTTCTAGTTCTTTTGGAATCGTGGATACATAAACATTAATGCATAAGTGATCTACATTATCTCCCGTAATATTATTCTTAACTAACACACTTCTTGGAAAAAAAATAAAATGTAATACATATATTCATAACTTGGGGAAGGAAACATAAAAAGGGGTGATCTCAAATGCTCATTAAGGGTTATTAAGGGAGATATTTATCATAATCATGGGCATAAGGGTATGAGAACATGATCACAGAAATAGAATATCATATTATGCATATCAAAGATCATATACATGAATCATGGTATAACTCATGGAACGTCATTAGACATGAATCATAATGAAATAAATAATATAAGACATAAAATCATAACAAAGGGATAAAACATGGAATTTAGGTATGCACATAATTATCTAACATGATATCCATAGTAGCCAAGGCATTACTGCCAAGACAGTCTTAGAAGTACGAGTTCACTCCCCATAAAATCTTGGTAGTCATGGTTCACACCCATGGCTATCTTATTAGTCAAGGTACACTCCCAGGACCATCTTATTCAATCTCATGATATATAAATATGTATCCAATGAATTGGCGGTATATATAGGTCCCAACCATATCCATGTGAAATAATACCTACATATGCCAAGCTATCATTAATAATCATATCATAAAACATGAAATTAAAGGGGTATTATAAACATGTAATCATATCATAATCAATGTAAAAAATATAGGTTTTATAATCATTTTATCATAAACATATCCCGTTAAATGAAGCAGGTTTCAAAAAAATATAACTCGTGAAAGAGAAATGGGGTTCATCAAAATCATGACATCAAAAAATAATCCATTTATATAAAAAAATAAGAATTCACACATCTAATAATTTCCCCAAAAATTCATGAGTAACACCGATGGATGTTATCATAGATGGTAAATAATTTTGAAATATCTTTTTAAATATTTTCTTGAGGAAAATATCCTTTCTGAATTGAGAAATGATTTTTAAAACATAAATCATTTTTTAAAACCTTTTTATTTTAAAATATATTTGAAAACATGTAATGGAATCCTTGAAAAAGGCATAAAATATTTTTAAAATCCTTTTTTATTGAAAATGTTCTTCAATGATCTTTTGAAAACATATTTAAAAACATGATTTTTGAAAACAACTAACATCTGCACGAAGAGAGAGAAAATAATATTTTACTTAAAAACATTATATTAAGTTAAAAAAGAGCGGATAAATGGTACTAATAGATTAGGATATATTGAATAACCAGAGGAAAAGAAAATTCAAGAGTGTTCATGAGATATAGATCATGAGATTTCATTAATTGAATCATAATCATAAACAATCTCGAAAAGCAATTAGAATGTTTCAACAAACTCTTACCCCTTAGTAAATTGGGATAATAATCCCCATTTAAGAAGATAAATTCAAATTATTCATATAATATCATGAAAAGGATCATATTCATGATGTAATACACATCTAAAAATAATTTTGGGTGCATAAAAAAACATGAGTCTCAAAGAAGGAAAATTGAGATAAAACTATTTTACCGATTTGGTAACTTTTGAAACCTAAACCCAATGAAAGAAATATCATAAAATGGATATTTTAATAAAAATAATTTTAATTATAATATAAATATAATAAATTCATGGGTATTACATACACCAAAAAAATAAGTGAGCGGTTATTAAGGCATGTATCACACGAAAATAAAAGTGAGATGAAATTCCCTTACTTTGTGCTTGACTCTCATCAAAATCATTAAAACCATAGTATAATAAATATAATTTTTTTATAAATATTTTACAGAACCATATTATTATATATAATACTGTATATGGTTTTATCATGACCTTATATTTCCCTCTTGTTAACAATCCTATGTTAAGGTTTCACTTTGGGTAATATTCTCTTTGTTCTTCACATGTGTCTTAATTTGTTATATCTTTGAACTATATACCAATATCATGATTTAAAAAATTAAAATGATGATATAAATATCATTTATATTAATTATATTTTTATTATAACTTTCTATATAAAATATATGTATTAAACAGAATACACCATTTTTGGAGATGGTAGGTTGTACGTATGCAAGAACGTTATTTCTTTTTAATTATCGTGTTGAAAGAAAAAAAGTAAAATACATATATATATATATATAATTATTATATTAGATTTATTATATCATATATATCATATATATTCACTAAACCCATCTTTCATACAATCCATGTATTGAATAAATGAATCACATCGCTTTGAGGGAGTGGTATTCCACACTTCCTCAAACAAAATTATCATATTTACACCGAATGGAATGTAAAAACAATATATTTTGTAAAAGGAATAAATAATATTAAATAAATAATAAATTTAATATAATACTTATATTTAAATATTTTCCATAATAATGTCCCCATTGAGAGGCAGTAAAGGAAAAATGGGCAATCATCATTTAGTGAGGCGGTAGTTCGCCGTACACATAAACAATATTTTTGTTACCAATTAGATAGAAGTGTGTATAAGTATAGTTCAAACCCTTATAATAAAAAAATTATAGTATATTTAAGATAATATTGTTATCATATAAACATTTAATAAAAATAGTGGAGGGTTGGAGATATAAAATAAAAGAAAGGAGCTTCAGTGAAGACATTACTTCTTAATCAGGTAACTCATTTTGGTTTGTGCCAAAATGATTCCTTGGATTACTTTATTGCAAAGGGTAGTCTTATAGAATTAATTTATGGATTTTATGAAGTTTATTGGGAAATCTATTGTAAGAACACAAGTGTTTTGAGAGTTGTCAAGAATATAGATAGTTGGTGACCTTTTATAGGGAAGGGAAAGGACGCACTTGGAATTTTTGAAAACAAGTTAGGTGTACTCAAGTTTTACATAAAAAAATCCATACCAAAACAATAAAACTCAATAATGGAAGGTTAATGGTCCATTAATGGATATAAAATGGGTTTTTTATAAGTTTCTAGATCGTTTTGGGTCATATATTTAAGGTTAACCTAATTTTTCTCTTAATCACTATAATTAATTTTGATCACATTCACTAATATTTTTTTGTCAAAAATTAACATGACATTATTAGAAATTATAAATTATTCTTATTCCAAATATTGAATCAATTTTTCCAAATTATATTCACATAATTGGAAAAAATTAATTTAAAATTATTCTTGTAGTTGGGTCGACAATGCGGGGTTTTAAAGTAAAATTATTTAAAAGTTTGCTATATTTTTATACCCAAACATGAAGAAAAATTGATCTCAATGACCTAAATTATATTAATTGATACAAATATTATCTAATTTATCTTTTAATTAAATTTTAATTTTAATTTTAACTTTCAAATAAGTTATATGAAAAAGAATATTTGAATTAAAATATATTACTTTTCACTATTCATCAAAAATTGAATTTTCTTAGAAAAATCCCAAAAATTAGCCATAAGATAATTTAGAAATTATAAATTAAATTATGAAGTTCATTTTATCAAATTAAATTTCTAAATTTGTAGGAAATTAATTTATTATTTTCCACATAAGGAAATTAAAAGCAGTTCATTTTAGAAGATGGTATTTTTAAACAAATAAGGAATTAACCAAATAATGTATCTTTCGTTATCAATAAGTTTTATTTATATAAAAATATTATAAAAAATATTTGAAAATAATTTATTACTACTCATATAATTATCTTTAATGGAATTATTGTTAATATCTCATTTAAATAATTATAACTGTAAAATGATGTTTCGTAGAAACATTATTATTCTGTGTAATGTACACCGAGTCGGTGTTGCATGTAACATATGCCAGGTCGGTGTGGAATTTAACATATGCTATTTTTTTTCATGTAATGTATTCTGAGTTGGTTTTTTGTAATGTATTCCAAGTTGGTGACATGTTAAAGGAATGTTTGACTTGGTTCATTAGAATACATAAATGAAAATTTAATTTATTTGAAAAAAAATGTTACTAAAAACTAAGGGTGTTACATTATACCCCTGTTAAAAATAATTTCTCCCTTGAAATTATTCATTCAGGTAAAAACAAATAGGGATAATTTTGATTCGTCATATTCTCAATTTCTGATATAGCTTCTTTTAACTGTTGATTTCTCCACAAAACTTGACTAGGGGAGTGGTCTTGTTTTATATAACTTTCTCTCATCAGTCAAGAATTTCCACTGGTTTTTCGTCATAAGAAAAATCATTGTCTAGTGGTTTGACCTCAAAATTTATAATATGTGAAGGGTTAGGTATGTAATTTATCAATAGAGATACATGGAACACATCATGGACTTGAAAGATATTTGGAGTAATTTCAATGAGATAGGATATTGTCCCAATACAATCAAGAATCTAAAAAGGACTAATATACATAGGGATTATTTTACCTTTATTATCTAATATCATAAATTTCTTCAAGGGTTAGATTCATAGAAACACCATTTCACCAACTTCAAATTCTAAATCATGCTAATGGTTATTAGCATAAATTTTCTTCCTAATATGAGATACCTTGATATGTGTCTAAATGGTTATAACCTTCCTAACCATTTCTTTATTGATATCATGTCCTAAAAGATTTCTTTCTCAAACCACATACTATAAAATTGGATCTTTACACTTATTCCCATAGAGGGATTCATATGGATCCATCTGAATGAATTAGTGAAAGATATTGTTCTATAAAAACTCAACTAGAGGAAGGTGTTGATCCAAATAACCTTTAGAATCCAAAGAACAAGATATCAACATGTCCTCTAGGATTTTGATTGTTCTTTCAGGTTAACTACCTATCTAAGGATGATATGTAGTTTTGAAACTCAATTTTGTATCATGTTCTTTTTTAATGTATATCCTATAAAACTAATCCACATAGAAGCCTTCTCTGATAGAGATGATGTGTGCTGACTTAGTAAGGTGATCTACTACCACCCATTTAGAATTAAACCCTTTAATGGTTTTTGGTAATACAATGAAAAAATATATAGTGATATTCTGCCATTTCTATTCTATTATGGGTAATTGATGCAAAATACCCTTTGACTTTTGTCTTTCAGCCTTAACTTGTTGGAAAACCAAGAAATAAGATACAAACTCTAGGATATCTCACTTCATGAAATCCCACCATAAGTATTATTTCAATTCCCTATACATCTTCATAATTTTAGGATGAATAAGGAATGAAGAACTATGAGCATCCCCTGACAACTCCTTCTTCAAATCTGGTATGTAAGGAACACATAAGTGGTTCTTGAACCTTATTATTCTATCTTGATGAAGGCAAAACTCAAAAAAAAATCCTTAGTTTCTTTTGTGCTCTACATCTTCCTTCGCTGCCCCCTTAATATACACTTAGATAGAGGGTTGAACATTCATTTGAGAAATATAATATTTTCCCCCTTCCTTCAGGATTTATAGATCCATCCTTTTAAAATCTATAAATATTGGATATTTTTTTATCCTCATCATGGATAATTTATCATGATCCTTCCAACTCAAATCATCAGCCACCGTGTTTTTTGAGAGGGTGGTAATGTATTAAGCAGTCATAATCCATTATAAACTCTAAAAACCTTCTCAGTTTTATGATCAACTCCTTTTGTGTGAATATATATTTAAAACTTTTATGATCGGTATATAAATGACACTTTTCTCCCTAAATATAATGCCTCCATATCTTTAATGAAAAAATTACTACTTCTTACTCTAAATCATGACTTGGGAAAGTTTTCTCATGAATCATTAATTGTCGTGAGGCATAGGCTATAGACATGTTATTCTACACAAAAACACATCTCAATCCTTTCTTGGGTAAATCACTATAGATTACAAACCCTTACACACTATACGGTTAATGTAATCACAAGTGAATTCAATAACCTCCTCTTCATTTCCATTAAATTTTCATCACATTAATCTATCCATAGAAACATGGCACCCTTCATAGTTACCTTGGTTAGAGGATTAGATAGCCATAAAAAATATCCATAAATAGTCGATAATATATATCTTAACCAAGAAAGATACGTATCTAAATCATCATGGTTGGTCTAGGCTAGCATTCAAAAGCCTTTATCTTTGATGGATCTACAACTATACCATATTTTGAGATGATGTGACCCCAAAATGAATCTTTTTATAGACAAAATTCACATTTTTTAGATTTTTCATATAGCTTCTCCTTCCTTAGGGTATTCGATACAATTTTCAATTAATATTCCTGATCTTCCTTACCCTTTAAATAGATAAAATATCATCTATAAATACTACCAAAAATTGATCAAGGTAATATCTAAATACTCTATTAATTAAATCCATGAAGATGGTATAGGAAGTAGTAAGACCAAAAGGAATCACAATATATTCATAGTGTCTATTCCTTGACAGAATGACCTTTAATTGATGATATACAGAATGAGGGTAAATCTTGGAAATCTATTGAGATCCACACAGTTGATCAAACAATTCGTCGATATAGAGAAGATGATACTTGTTCTTGATTATGATCTTGTTCAACTCCTGAAAATCGATACAGATTCGCATTGATCCATCATTATTTTTTCAAAAAAACAAACGGGTGCACCCACAAGTGACACACTTGGCCGAATGAATCCCTTAAGAAGGTTTTCATGGTGTTTCATCTTTAATTACTACAACTCAATCGGGACCATTCTATAAGGAGTCTTTAAAATTTGTGTGAACAAGTATGAGTTATATTGAGAACTCAACATCACATTTGGTGTAAGTCTAGGAAACTCTTCTATAGTGATGCCCAAAAAATCCTTAACAATGGGGATATCATTGATGTATATTTTTTCCCTAACCATTTTAGATAAAAAATATTTTTGAATGGTAATTAAGACCAATACACAGGGTGTAATCTCCATAGTAAGTTCATTCTTATCATCACATTGATGGATGATCATAGGAGGGTTTAAAAAATTAAACTTAGATTTCATTCCATGAAAACTAATGTGGGATTTATGTAGAGAAATCCAATTCATTCCTAAGATTACATAAAATTCAACTAAATGAAGAATGACATGAAGGACAATTCCAAAAACATCAACCAAAGAGGAATCATAGACTTGATATGAAATCATCATACAATTATGGGTTTGCACTGCTAATTCCACATATAATTATTTTGGAGGAATCTTAACACCCTTAGAAAATTATTTAGATATGAAAGAGTGGGTAGATCTATAATAAAATATGAAATTAGTAGATCTAGAGTGGAAGGTAAGTTTAACTTTCATCAGGTAATTATCGGACCCCTCATCATAAGTAGATATTGCAAGAGATTTCCCCTTGTCCCTCAACTTAAGAAGTTTTTGACGTCATTTATCTTTACTATCTCTTATATGTGGGCACGTATTAGCATAAATCCCATTATCCTTACATGTGTATCACTAAGTCGTGGAAGGAAGATTATGCATAGCTTCTTCTCCACTCACAATGCTAGATAACTCCTTCACATCACTTCAGAAATCAAATTCAAGATGGCCTTACATTTCACAATTAAAACATGTATTATATCCCTTATGGAAATTTCATCCATGCTTCTTCCCATAAATAGATCATAAATTAAATCTCATATTCTTCTCTTCATGGTTTTTATATTTTCCATTAAACTTTATATTCCTTTTACTATCAAAACCATGGGATTGATATGTGACTCAAACCACCGTTTCAACCTTGATTGCATAACAAAAAATATCTTTGTAGCTACCAAAGTTTCTTATGGACAACAACCTTCTGAGACATGGATTTAATCCACTGAATAATCTATAAACATTACTTTCGGTTTGGATGATAATTCCCAAAGTGTACCTCACAAGTCTCATGAAAATAGCCTTGTATGTACCAACTGATTAATCATTCCATTACTTCAACTCAATGAACCCTTTCTTCATCACAATATAAAGAATCTGATAAAAGTACTTATTGAAAAATATGTTCTTGAAATCATCCCATTTTCTGGATTCAATATCATCTTACAAGATTATATTCTTGATTATATTCCACCACTAAATTGTTTCATCTTCTAAATTATAGACAACCAAAATGACTTTTTAATGAAATCGACACTAGATAATAAAGAATATATTTTTAGTATTATTGATCCATTGTTTAGAAAAAATTTGATTATAATGCCCTCTGAAATAATGTGGACGTTGCCTCATGAAATACACAACATAATTTTGTTCCCTTCTTTTCTCATTTGGATTTTCACCATGATTCATTGCTTGAAAATGTTGTATGATCAAATAAATGAGGTTTTTTATTCCAGTTACTATAGAATATGGTTGATCAGGAGGATAATCATTCAATTTTCCAACATAATCCCCATTTACATGCTTCCTTCAGGTCCCAATAATTGACTAAAACTAGTAATCACAGAGTGAGAATTAGTTATCATATCAAGGAACAATATACTCATGAAATGTCACATATAGAATGTCTAGATCATGAAACATTCTTTAATCTATCAAAAAATATATTTATCCAAGGTTATTCATAGGAAACATCTATTTAAATCGTTTATGATGGTTTATGAAGAGTTTATGAATTCCCAAGGAATATCCCATGGGAGTTTCAAACCATGTGTGTTGAAAGTCATGTTTTCGTGTACCAGATTACCAAAAGTCAGGCCCAGATCATCTTGTCAAAGTTGTTACCCCTTGGTAAATATATACTAATGAATCATACTCTTTTATTATCTATATAGGTATATATTTATAGGAAACCACTCACTCAATCCTTTAACAAAATACCACGACATTTTCCTATACTTTTCCTTATCCTTAGACTTATCCCCAGACTTGTCCTTGTGGTTTGCACTATGTTTTTCTCATCTAATAATTCAAAGGATAAAAAAATATTTTCTATGATACCACATATAATGAACCAGTCCTAACACAAATTAACATTACATACCATTTTTAGAATACTTAAAACATTATACAAATAGTTTACCAAAGACCGCAGTATTATAGTTCTTTTGGAAACATGGAAACATAAAAATTGATACATTATTGTGATACATTATCTCACACTTGGTTCTTATTGACTAAAACTTTAATTATACATGTCATACATAAATAATATCTTCATAAACAGGGGAAGGAATCATAAAAAGGGGTGATCTTGAATTCTTAGTAATGGTAAAAAAGGGAGATATGTAAGCATAATCGTGATGATAAGGGTATGAGAACAAGATCTTCAAAATATAAGATAATAACCTACATATCAAAGATCATATAAATGAATCATTCAATAAATCATGGAAGTTCAAAATACATGAATCATAAGTAAATAAAGAACACGGTCCATGAAATCATAAAATAGGAAAAAAACATGGAATTGTGTAAGAAGCATAAGCATATAATATTATTTCCGTATTATCCAAGTAATTTCATCCAATGCCATCTTAGTATTATGGATTCATTCCAAATACCATCTTTGTATTCATGGTTCAATCCCATGGACATATTCTTATCATGAGTTCACTCCTAAAAACATCTAAGTAGTCATGGTTCACTGTCATTGCCATCCTAGTAGTCAAGGTTCACTCCCAAGACCATATTAGTCTATCTCATGAGATATAATTATTTACCCAATGTATTGGAGGAAGATATAGGTTCCACCCATATCATAGTGAAACCATACAAATATATTCCACAATATGATAAATAATCATATCATAACCTATAAAATGAAATGGGTATTATAAACATTTAACCATATCATAACCTATGTAAAAAATATAGGTTTCATAATCATTTATTCATAAACATAACCCATGAAAAGAATCAGGTTTCAAAAGCATATAAACTGTGAGAGAGAAATGAGTTTCATCAATATTGTGCCATAAAAACATAATCCATTCATAGAAACAAAAATATGAATGGAAAAATTGAATAAGTTATCTAGAAATACATGACTAACACCAATGGATGTTATCATGGATTGGGAATAATTCGTAAAGATAATTTATAAACATTTTTTTAGGAAAATATCATTTCTTCCTTGAGAAATGATTTTTTAAAAAATTAACATTTTCCAAAACCATTTTATTTGAAAATGGATTTGAAAACATGAAAAGTAATCCTTGAGAGAAAAACAAAAATAAATTTTAAAATTATTTTTCTTTGAAAATGATGCTCAAATATATTTTGAAAACATTTTTGAATTTTTTTTGAAGACATGGTTATTGAATATAATAGTATTACAGCCAAAGAGAGATATAGTCATATTTTACTTAAAAACATTATATTAAGAACCAAAGAGTGAAAAATGGTACTGATGCATGGGGATATCTTGAATAACTAGAGGATATGAAAATTAATGAGTGTTCTTGATAGATATATTCTAATATTTATTTAATTGAAGCATAATCATAAACAATATTAAAAAGAACTGAGATTATTTCAATAAATTCCTACCACTTGTTAACATGAGATAAAATATCTATGAAAGAAAATTAAATTAAATTAATCTTATAATATCATGAAAATAAATATATTCAGGATATAATACACCTCTAAAAAATTTTCAAGCATAATAAAACATGAGTCTCAAAGAAAGAAAATTGAGACAAAACTATTTTACCAATTTAGTATCTTTTGAAACTTAAACCCCATGAAATAAAGATCCTAAAATAGATATGTCAAACCCCATAAAAGTAATTATAAAATTCATATAATACATTAATGGGTACTACATACACTACACAAAATTATTGAGTGATGATTAAGGTATGTATCTCATTAAAATAAAAGTGAGATGAAATTATCTTACCTTGTGTAATAAATCTCATCATACTCCATCAAAACACTTTTATAATAAATATAAATTTATTATACATATTTTAAAAAACCATATTCTTATATATAATAGAATATATGGTTTTATAATGACCTTATATTACCCGTTTGTTAATAATCTTATGTTAAGGTTTCACTTCAGGTAATATTCTCTTTGTTCTTCACCTTTGTCTTAATTTTTCATATATTTGGTCCTTGTACTTATTCCATGATTTCCAGAATTATAATCATGATATAAATATAATTTATTTTCATCATATTTTTATTATAACAATCTATATAATATATAAGTATGAAATTAAATACATTGTTCTTAGAGAAGGTAGTTATACGTACGTACGGTTTCTATTTCTGTTTAATTATCATGTTAAAAGAAAGAAAGTAAAAGGAATATACATTTGTATATATATATATATATATAATTATTAAATTAGATTTTTTATATCATATATATCATATATATTCATTAAACCCATCCTTAATACATTCCATGTATTATATGAATGAATCACATCGCTTTGAGGAGGCGGTAGTCCACACTTCCTCAAACGAAATTATCGTACTTACAACAAATAGAAATTAAAAAATATGTGTGTTATACAAGTAATAAATATGACTAAATAAATAATAAATATAATATATGACATAGATAAATAGGTTTTCCATCATAATTTCGCACATGAGAGTTGGTAAAGGAAAAATGAACAAACATCTTTTAGTGAAGCGGTAGTTCACCGTACACAAAACGGCATATTTATTGCCCATTAGATAGAAGTGTGTGTAATTATAGGTCAGAATATTAACATAAAAACATACTAGTATATTTAAGATACTTATTTATATAAAATAATGGAATAAATATAGTGTAGGGGTGGAGAAATAATATAAAATAAAGGATCTTGAGAGAATAAATTACCTCTTAATCGAGTAATTCCTTTCCGTTTGCGCCAAAAGGATTCATTATATTTACTTATTACCAAGGGGGGATTCTAAGAGGAAGTTATAGATGTTTGGATGTGTATTGGGTAGATATTGGCCAATCCTATGTGGTTTGAGGGGTGTGAATAATACAGAGAGGTGGTGGCCTTTTATAGGGAAGGGAAAGGACACATTTGATAATTTTGAAAAAAAGTATGGTGTACCCATGCTTCTACCTAAAAACAGAGTAAAAAAAAATCAATAATATAAGGTTAATTGGATAATAATTTATAGTAAATGGGTTTATGTCAAGTTTCTAGGTCATTTTGAGTCTTAAATGTAAGGATAACCTAATTTTTCTCTTAGTCGTTATAACTAATTTTAATCACTTTCAGTAATATCATTTGTCAAAAACTATGTGGATCTTATTAAACATTATCAATTATTATTATTACAAATATAGAATCCATTGTTCCAAGTTCTAATCAAAGAAGTGGCAGAAATTAGTTTGAAATTAATCATGTGGTCAGGTTGATGAGGAGGGTTTTTTTGTTAAAAACATTCAAAAGGTTGCTAAATTTCTATACCCAAGATTAAAGGGAAATTTATCTCAATGACCTAAGTTGTATTAATTAATACATATATTATTTAATTAAATATTGAAATCAATTTAATATATAATTTATCCTTATAAATAAATTACATGAAAAAGAAGTTTGGATTTAAAATCTGTTATTTTTCACTATTTATCCAAAAATGAAGTTTCTTTAAAAATACCAAAAAATCACCCTAATATAATTTTGATAGTATAAATTCAAAAATTAAGTTTATTTTATCAAATTAAATATTTAAATGTGTATAAAATTAATTTTATAATTTTTCACAGAAGGAAATTAAAATTAGCTAATTTGAGAAAATGTTTTTTTTTATTTAAGGAGTTGAACAAAAATTATATCATTCATTATAAATATGTTTTATTTATATTAAACAATTATAAAAAAAATATTTGAAAAGTAATTTTTACTATTAATATAACTATGTTTAATGGTCAGATTATAATAATCTCATTTAAATAATTATAACATTAAAATGATGTTTCAGAGAAACATTAGTGTTGCATGTAATGTATGCCAACTCGGTGTTGTGTGTAACATATACCAAGTCAATTTTGAGTTTAACATACTCCAAGTTGGTGTTTCATGTAATGTAAGCCGAGTTTTCCTCGTGTAACATATTCCAAGTTAGTGTTGTGTCAAAGGAATATCAGACATAGTGTATTGTAATACATAAATAAAAACATAATTTATTCAAGAAAAAAAGTTCTATAAAAACTTTGTGTGTTACAGATACAGTTTTGTAGGTATTATTGAGAAAACCCTGAGGTGTTGAGTTCTTCAACAATGATGTCAGGCTCAAAAGGATTATAAATCACTTCCTTTAGGTCTATGATTTCTCTGGTTGTTCGGTCAAACCCCTCATGTATCGATAACATGTTCAAACTGTTATATCTATTTTCATTTCCAGGGTTCATGGAAGTTTAAGGAAACTTGAGGTACTCAAAAATTGAAGTGTGATTTATAGAAATCATAATATTCAATAAGGGTTTAAGAACCCTGAAATTTGTGTCCCCTCCTAGTGAATAAGTTAAACTAGTGAGGATATGTGACAATTCATTACTCTAGTTTTTTCTAGAATAGGGGTCCATTGATCATGGATTGTTTTTTACCAGAGTCACAAAGTGGGACCTACGATCATTATGCCTTGATCATTTATTCTCTAACTTTTTTATAAACTAAAATTATAAAGAGTTTAGGGATTGGAGACTTGATTTTTTTTCATGCCTCCCTTTTTAGTTTTTCAACCTAAAAAGTATTATGTATTTTTTACTAGTAGTTTAGGATATTTCAATTTAGACCATCAAAGGAAAATTTTTAAGGTCATACAACATTGACCAAAGTTCATGTGGCTTAAGGTAATGATGCATGTGTACCTAGTAGGAGGGGAATGCTACCAAATAACCTAATTAGATCACCTAGGGAAAATATTACTCCAACATCCTTTTGAGAAGGAGATAAAAATGTGGTAAATAATGGATAAAGGTTTTCTGTACATGAGAAATGATATGGGAAAATAATTCTAAGTAAGAGCTATAACACACTAAGGTGTTGAGTTTTTTCGTAGTGATGTGAAGATCATAGGGATCATAATGTCCTTCTAGTTGGTTTGTGATGTATCTAGTTGGTAGTTCAATGTTATTTTTTGTTGATATCTAAGTCAAATAGAGAGACATATTTTCCTTTCAATGGTCCATGTAAGGTTTTTTGTAACCCGAGGCAATCAAGACATGAAGTGTTATTTATATATTGAGGTGATTAAAAGATGATGAAAGAACCCTGTAATCTGGTTGACTGGGTTTGGGATCTTATGGTCCGTTGATAAAGAACAGTGATGGGTGATGATCTCAACATTTTAACATCATGTAGTGTGGATGTAACTATCATTTAGTTTAACATCATGTGATAAAGATTTTTTCCTTACAATTTAACATCATGTGGTAAGAACATTTTCCTTTCATTTTAACTTCATGTGGTAAGGATGTTTTCCTAGATATTTAATGTCATGTAGTAAGTATGTTTCCCTTTTAGTTTAATGTATTTTAGTATGGAATAAATTCCTGATATAAATTTCTTCTTGTTCATGTCATCCAAAATAGCTTTCCAGGTTCCCTAAGATCACATGATCCATGCTCAGTGTGAGAAACAATGGAAAAATAAGTAGATGACTTGGAAGTGTGAGAGTGGGTATCAGATTCCTTGATGCAAAAGTCATACCATATGCAGTTTGGGGTTCATTTTTATCATTTATATTGTGGCTAGATTGGGTATGGGAGATCTAGGCATCTCTTTGTATCCTATGATAATAATAATCAATCCACATGTAGTCTTTAGAGAACCATGTAGTTTAATGTCAAGTGAGAATAATTAAGGTTACCCAAATTGAATGATGTGTCAAAAAACCCTATATATTTTTTCTAGAAATTATAGAAACCATCTCCTGAGAGGAATCCCATGTTTCTGATATGAGGATTCCTGGTTGGGTTGCCTAAAGAATCTCATGCTTGACATATAGTGTAAGACTACATTTTAACATCTTGTGTTAAAGAAATTTTTGAAAAAATTGATGCCATATATTTAGGATGAATATATTATATCATAGAATGGTATTGGAGATATGAGCATCACTATATATCCTATGATAATAGGAATAAGCCATACATAGTTCTAGAATGGGAAACTCTTTGTGCATGTCTTACCCATAAGTAGAGGGGGAATTGTTCCCATTTATTATTGTGAATGGACCCATGATTAGATATTCAGGTGTCATTATGTAACCTTTGATAATATGAATCAATCCATTCATAGTTCTTGAATATAAAAATATCTATGTATTTTTGGCCCATATGAAGAGGGGGGAATTGTTCTCAGTGATTATTGTGTCTAGACCTAGGATTGTATATCCAAGAATCACTAAATATCCTATGTTAATAGGAATCATGTAACACATAGTCCATTAATAGGAATATATTTATATAGGTATGATCCATACACATATGGAGGCATTTTTTCCCATTTTATAATGTAGTTGGACCCAGGATTGGAGATTTATCCATCACTATGTATCCTATGATAAAAGGAATCAAGACATATATATATATATATATATTGAGTGGAGGTGTGGTGGGGAACCAAAACCAAATATAACAGTTATCTTGGGAAATTTTTGTAGTAATGTGTATGTTTTATTCATTATAGAGACATCAAACAAGTAGTTTAACATCTTGTGGAATATACTTATTGTGTGCCTTTTAAGATCATTCATCTTGGACCATGCTAACTGTAACGTGAATTGATATGTCTTGATCATGCATGAAAGCCTTTACCAAAAAATTTAATACCATGTGAGCTAGTATTGGTGTGAAAAACAAGTAATGAAAAAAGTTTTCCATCACCACACAAAGGAGACTAAATTAAAGGATACTGTAATTTTTTATCAGGTGGTGGTTGGACCAAGATATAGGATCTAGGAATCTCTACATATCTCATTGGTATAAGAATCAATATGTAAATAGTTCTAGATAATGATTCAGTTTAACATCATATGTTATGGATGTCATCATTGTAGTTTAAAATCTTGTGTTAAGGAAAAAGGTGACACGGTGTGAAAAAGAAGTATTGTGGCTGGAACAAAGACTAGAGATCTAAGAAAACCTATATATCCCATTATGGTAGGAATCAAGCCACACGTAGTTCCTTAGAACCATATAGTTTAGAATCATACATAATGGACAAACGATACTTGATGTGAAAAATAAATATTGTGTCTTTACCTAAGACTGGTGATTTGGGCATCACTATATATCTTGTAATAGAAGAAATAAAGATTCACGTAGTTCTTGAATGTGGATTTTATTTATCTATATCAAAATAACACACATGTATGAGGAACTACATTTTTATTTCTCACAAATCTATATCATGTGTAGTGATTCATCTATGAAGAATCATTTTCCATGTAGTTTAACATCTTGTGGTAAGGATAAATGGAATCATGTAGTTTTAATTCATATGACTAAGAACACTAATTATGTTTAATATTAAGTGATCTGGATGTATTTTGTAGTTTAGAATCATGTTACCAAGATGATTTATGTAGTTCAACATCATGTGAACTGTACATACCATGAATTTTAACCTAATGAAACTAGGATATGGTATATAAAGAGGGTACATTCTCATAGATTTCTTCTTGCAGCCGCGATAGTCACCAGGTAACCCTAAGTGATCCATTTCTACCTAAGGATTCATCCCAAGAATTATAAAATTATTCAATGAGATAAAATATCAATATTTCAATAGAAATTAAAAATATATCCCTTGCACCATGAAATGCACTATAACATTGGTTAATGTATGTTCTGAGTCTTCTTATGTTCCTAGATTAACATGTATGAGCTCATTGAGGGTGGTGGAGACACCTTCTTGAAATATAAGAGGGTTGTTTCTAAGTTCACCCTCTTCTTCATCCATATCTATGTCCTTGATGGTATTTTTAGTCATGGTAGTTAATCAGGGGGCATCTCAGTCATTGTCGAGGTAAGAGAGGCCATGGGAAGAGACATTATCACAATGAAATGTTAGAGTTGTCGTAAAGATATTTCAGAGCTGATTTTTTTTCTTTTGTGCTCTTATTGGGGTTAGGTAGAGCATGGAAATATGAAATTATGTCTACTTCCTCAATCATGTTTATGGGTAGCACATAATTGATTCAAAGAAAACTCCAAGGATTCGCATGGGAAGTCCCCAAACTGAAGTGCAAGCCCACAGCCAATCCCACAAATTTTCTGGGAGCTATGACATTCCAGGATGCCATATCTAGGAAGACATTATTTCCTAGGGAAATGGTATAGTAAAAATAATCCATATATTCTCTATCATTGGATACAATCATCTCATGAATCATTTTAAATAAGTTAGAGTGTTTTCATTATGTTGATACAAACATTTCATAGGTGTTCATTATGCTCTTCCAATTTCAGGTCTCAAGACCCATCAGACTTGACCATGTCCAGCTGAAAACAGGGAGTATTAATAATATAGTTGTGACCCTAATATTTCAGATAAAGGATGTGTATATCCTTCAATATATAATAATTCAACTAAATATTTGGGAAAATATTATGTGTGCACTTCCCATCTGACCCATTTATGATCTTGTAATTTGAAGTAGAAATAGAGCTGAACATGTTTAGGAGGTTGTTTACAGATAAGTATTTCCATATATACATGTCATCCATGTCATCCTCTTCTTCATTAGGGCTATATTTCTCCACCTATTCAAACCATTGAAGACGCTTTTCTAGGTCACCTACTAACCATTGTGAAGAGATGTGGATGGGTGATGGGGCACTATATATGGTTAACCCTGGTGTTTTGAGCACTACTCTATATGAATGTGTCTGAGTTTTGATAACCTATATGTATAGAGGTTTCTGTGAAAGCGGAGGATTTTGTTATCTAAGGAATATATCACTGTGTATAGGTTGACCATAGAAGATATTAGGAGTAGAGTCTATACGATCCATATACATACTACCATGAGGAGAACTATTGAGATAATGGACACCTTTTTCTTTAATTAAATAGGACAAGTAACCTTTAGGTGTAAAGAATATGTCTCAAATAGCCTCAATAACAATATTATTGAGCATATTATAAATATGATCCAAATTGTGTATCATTGATTGAATATGTTGACCAAACTTTTGGGGTTGAGTAGGGAGAGCATCCTACTGCATGATGGCTGCTGGAATATGTTGATAATTATATGGATCTACATGTATTTGATCCCACTACTGAGATGCTACTAGATTACATCGGTGAGATTTTGGGTTATCAGTATAAATATGAGCCTACCTGTGGGTGGTTACCAAAATATTTTTGTCTACCTTGGCTGAAGAGGGGGTATGAGGCCGGCTCAAATTTTTATTCCCAAGAAAAATATATCGACGAACCTCCAGAATGGGATAAGGGATATAAGCATCCTCTTGTATAGACTCTAAAGTATTCTAGTGCATTCGTTCATTAGTGGAAATAGGAATATTATCCAGGCTTCTGTGATCTGTTGGAATATGCTAAGTAGCTTCACTAACAAGAATATGAGAATGTCCTGAGGTATGAACCACTCTCAATTGGTAATCCTCACTTAGAACAAGAATATGATCCTAGTCTTATTCCATTGAAGTATACCATTAATATTATTCAATAGGGATATGAGCCTATCTCAAGGAATCCACCAATCTCACTTGATGAGCGCAAGTTGGAATGGGAATATGAGCATGGTGTCATGACATTAGATTATGCCACTAGTCATTTTTTGATAAGAATATTAGTCCATCCTAAGGCATGTTTCACTCTTACATGATGATCCCCAATTGTAATGGAGATATGAGAATTGCCATGTTTCATACTCTTTACCAGAATATGATGACAATCCTTCTAGATGGGATTAAGATGGGTGTTTTCTCTGAAGTAGCTACCTATTCATTTTTACAATGCCGGTGTACTACTCTAGAATTTGGGATAGAAATGTATACATTACCCTACATCTTCACCAAAATATACCGACAGAGTTCTTCTGTTACTATCATAAAGTATAATAACTTTAATAAGGTATGTACATGAATTTATTCGTGTATTCTCTCATCTTATAAGTTATATTGGTCTATGTATTTAATTAAAGTGGGTATGTATGCCCAATCCTCACCTCCTCATTCCATTGGAATATGCCGATGTTATTCATGCACAGGGGGTATGGATCTATACGTAACATATGCTTGCTTGACAGATATGATAGGAGATCTTGTTTGAGATTGTAGGGATATGACCCTACTCCCTATTTTCCTTATCTCTACACATTTTACAGGCTATCCTCAATTCCCAAATATGATTGTGTGGGGAGGTGACTTGTTTAATGACAACCTCAGCAAGAAACTAAGGGGTATTGGAAATTTTTTGATATAGTTGGGATCAATATTTTACTATATTGGTGGTATTTATTGAAACTATAATTTTCATATGGTGTGAAATATGTCACCTAGGAGTTGAGATGTTACCAAATTTATCATCCTATGACAAAGGATTGTTCTGCTCATTTTAAGTTCATCTAGTAAGGATGTTGTTGTGTATTTTAACAACATTTTACTAGGTTGTATTGTGTAGTTTAATATAATGTAACTAGGATGTGTTGTGAAATTTAACTTAATGTGACTATTTTATTATCATGTAGTTTAAAATCATGTGAATATGACTTATCATGTAGTTTAAAATCATGTTACTAGGAAAAATCATTCCATTTAACATCATGCAATTAGGACATATCATTCAGTTTAACATCAAGAGACTAAGACTAGTTATTCCAAAACTTGTCTGGAAGGAGGATTTTTTGATGGAACATGGATGAATCTTATGAAAATTGCATGAGTTTTGGGGTCCTCTAACTATATCAAGCCTTCATTCACCTATTTCTCTATCCAATATTTAAAAAAAAGTATATCTCTACTGTCTACCTGAGATTTCGAGGGTAGGGGAAGTAATATTCAAGGCCTATGAACCAAGAATCATTCATATTTCTTATTACTGGAAGATTTATCAAACCATTCACCATGGCATAATCAAAGCACATGGGGACATTTTTTCTTTGTAAGTAATATTATTTGTTCAATCTCATGTTAAAATAAAGTCGAATATCATCTAGAATGATGTGGACCATGAATTGATGTACAACTTGGGTGTTCTATTTAGAGTCCTCACAAGAATGGATTTTTGATTCAGGTTTCAAGGATCCAGCATCACCTCATCCATATTCTTCTAAATCCCATCTATCGTGTAAAATAAACTTTCTATCATGTGTATTAGGTTCCGATGGTAGGGTTATTGATTGTTATGGCCTATCATCCATGCCTCACTTGACTTCCTCATTACTAGAATTTATGTCAAACCATTTTCTATAGAATATTCAAATTAGTTGGGTACATATTTCATTTAGAAGGAATGTAATATGTTTCTCCTTTCCTTATTATATGGATGAGCATGATGTTTCTCCCTCATGCTACCTATAACTCAGTTATCATATAAACATGGTTGAGTTTGGATTCATGGGTGTATAGCACCAGAATTTATTGGTTCAAGGGTGGATGTTGAGGAATTGGGGACCTTGGATGATGTATATGTTTCCCACTAATTAAAGGCACCCAACTCTCCTAAAGGTTTTATAGAAACATCCAAGGTATGATGGTTTTCAGAGAACCCCAAATGAGGGGGTGTAAAATAGTAAAATTCCTTCATCACTATGGGATGGGGTTCTTGAAAATATGAAAATTCCCCTAGACTTGTGGAATTGGGAACATCACTACAAGGAAGAACATTGTACTAATGTTTTGGTACATCATTCAGAGGAAGTGACCCCATGAGTATTCCAATAATGTTTTCTCTAATATCCTTGTTCTCCCCTTGGAGTTGAGTGATCTTATCTTCTGTACAAATTTCCTTGTCTTCCTTATGTGGTTGACCAGTAGGAGTCATGAAAAAACCCTTTCCTCTATCAATGGTAGCATGATTAGACGGTGATGGTAGCCTCAACATGGACCCCAGAGACAGAGTCTTCTATTTCCAATGGCCACGCACTCCATTAACATCACACTCTAAAACACAATAATGGATTATAATACCTTCTGTAGATTCATTAAAAATACCACCAAGCCCTTCATTTCCTATTACTAAGGTAGAAGGTAGGCCGACCTACTGTGACTCAAATGAACAAGGGAGGGAATGATTATACTCTTCAGTATTTTTCTCATGTGAATATAATAAAAAGTCCTCATATATGATTTATATCATATTTATGGAGACATAAGAGTGATAGAGATCCTCATCAATGGAGTACCTTGTTTGACGAGTCAATGATCAATATGATATTTTATGGAATGGTGTGCATTATACCATTTGATAAGATGGTTCCTGTATTAATTACTAGGGGTTCAGTTCCAGTAGTATTATTTTTGTGGCTCGGGGCCTGAAGTACTATTTGGGGACTCATTTCTCATTGTACTATTTATACTGTACCATTTAGTGGCTTGGCACCCACATTGAAGACAATCCAAGGGTAAAATATGATAAAAATTACCCTATCCCTATAGGCAGGGGTAATCCCTAGGACTTCGTAGTCCCCAAGGCTAGCTATGATGAATTCATAAACTCTTTGATATCGATTGTATGGGGTTGATTCTAGGACACTATCAACATAAATTAGTGGGCCTCTACCAAATTTTATGTAACAAGGATATAATCCAACTCTAGAGTTTCATTATTTTGTTACCACTAGTGGGATCTCTAGTTGAATGCCCGGTTTTGGATGGTTAGAGTGGTCATAACACCTTCTACATCTCCTTATGTAATTATGTTCATATGTTTATGTACATGGATAGACTAGATGGGATCCCTCCAAGGTATCTCTCGAGTGGTTTATTTGAGATGCTGATTGTCCTCATCCACCTCCCTTAGGTAGGGAAGGTATGTGTTGTTGTTCTCTAGAGATAAGTTCTCAAATTGGTTTAATATGGAAACAAGGGCCACTTTCTCTTTTGTATTCTATTGTGGGAAGGTGGATTTTGAGGATTTATCCTTTGATGGATTTCACAAGAAGATTCCAAATTTCAGATGGAGTCATCCATATGGTACTCTTGGACTAATATGTTCACCAACATTCACTAGATTTTTTGTATTGGTTATAGAATATATCAAGACCTCGATACAAAAGCTTCCATGGAAGATGATTCACATTAATGGTGTGTTAAGTGGTTTTTCGCAGTGGGTTGAAGTGTTTAATAGGTGTTACCATATTTTCCAACAGTCTGTAAATCCTTTGGAACATTCATAAATTCCATTGGTATTTTATGGAATTTTAAGAAGTCCTAAATAGGAAACAATACACCTTATTACTGAAGCATCTAATATAATAGTACGTGTTTGATAAATTACTCTCACATTTAATGGATAAAGAGGTGGTCCCTTCCTATATGAATGGTTTGTTTTAGTTAAAGAAAAACATAATGGGTCTGCCATTTTGTTTTGTAAAAAATGAAGGAAAATATAGATCAATGGGAAATAAGAAGTTTATCGTTTTTAACCTGTGAAATGGTTGACGTAGTTAAAATATTTCACATTGGGTTAATAGATTTTTTCCACAAAAAATCTATAATGGTTTTGGTTTGATACTTTGGTTGTGGGTTATTAAGGGTGGTTTCACAATCATTTGCATTATCTTCACAATATTTTTATTTAATGGAATCTCCCAATAGTTCCCACATACATAACTGAGTATTAACCTTCTTTACAAAGGCAATTGGTCAATTGGGGTTTCAATCCCAATGACACTTAAAAACTCACAATGGTTGAGTAGATGGTAGGTTGGGATCATATCACCATTTTGGGAGAGTTATTTCCTATTTTTGCAGTCTCTTATAGATTTAATATATTTTTTTCAAATATTTCCTAGGCCTCAAAAGGGTACTGGTAAACCATATTACAATGACTTGATTAATACCATGTACTAACAGGATCAACTATGTTTTCCACAGGTTACCTATCATTCCCTTATTCTATTATGATGCTTTATTTTATAGTTATTCTCATTAACTCTGAAGGTTATTTTCATGAATGGAGGTGGTTGGTGTGTTAGAGATGAGATTTAACCACTAGGAGGTGTCATATGTATCCTGTGAAGGCAGGAATCAAAACCCCCATAGTTATTCTGACATAGTTTAAAGTCACATGAAAATACTATACCGTGAAGCTTAATTTAGAGCTGAAATGACGTAAATACAAGGCTTATTCCTTGACGAGGTGTCCTAAGTATCCTATTAAGATAGGAATTAGAGTCCATGTAGACCATGTTACAGTAATTTTCATAATAAAATATTCAATAATAGAGTCCTTGCACTAGCCTTATGTATATAAGGTTTCCCAGAAGTGCCTCATCAGTATTATGACACATTGAGTGAAGATGATATAGAATTAGGATTACATCCTAATGAAGGTCCCATAGTGGGGAATCCTCGTCATTCAATTGGTAAACTATTCACTAGTATCTAATCCCACATGAGTTTACTTAGTGTGAGAAATAAGAAAAATAGGAATCTTGGACATGTCACATGACACCAAATCTATATGGGTCTTACACATTAATGTTTCCCTTTGAGAGGTATTATCACCTATCTCATGGAGGATGTGAAATGTATCTCAGGCCTTAGGAAGGAATCCTTCTTATTCTATTTATAATAAGAATTAGAGTCATCATAGTTCAGTTTATCCCTATCCCTCTAATGGATCTGGAGTACTTGAAGGCATGGTCAGGGCATACACTGAAAAGCATATTTGTGTATAAGTCAACTTCTCATTCGATTATGGGTAAGGAATTATGGTAGAATCATGGGATTATTTATTCCCTTGATTCATTGGTATTTGGTATATGAAGATAATTACACCAAGGTGGATTCCCGTTGGATAATAAGTTGTAGGAAAGCATCATGCATATTCTTCTTAGAAAGGAATTAAAGTCCTCATAGTTCATTTACCCCTTAACCAACCGATAGGTTGGGATGAGTGTTTAAACATGGAGACATAATTATTACCAATTAGTTATATGAATTCTTGGGGTATATGCTAGGATGGATTCACATTGCATATTCATTATCCATATTCTGAAAGATAAAGGGAGATGGTGACTATGAAATGTCGGTCAAATATTCTTGGCATAACACAAATAAATCATACAAGAGCATGACATAAATAAGGTTTCATGATTTGGTAACCCTAACCGGTTGAGGAAACTCCCCTTATAATGGTTACATTTATTCGAAGGTTCTTGGTCGAGGGTTCACTTGGTGAAGTCAATTTTTTTTATCAAACGAGGTTAGCATGTATGCCTAACATATCTTGGTTTTCTATAATACATTCCTTGATTATCTACTTGAAATGACTTGATTTACTTCTTAAAATGTCGTCATATTCTTCACATCAATACTTGATTGTCTTCCCATAATGTACAGGGTGTTGTTATGACATGGCAGACACATCTAAAAGTGTTTACCCAACATTTTTTAATTTTCCACCTAACATGTTCATGATGTCGGTTTGACATAGAAGACATGTCCAAGGGTTTCTTCCTGGAATATCCAATATGCTTTATATAATCAAATTTTACATGGCCAAGATCTTTCAGATGATCACACAACCACCAAATAAGGTTATATTAGTGCTAAAAAAGAACTGATAATCGAGGTGCTACTAAAAGACGGACCCTTTTATCAGTGATAAAAAAAAGAAATGATTATTAACCCTTTTATCATCGCTTTTTAATCACTAATAAAAGTAAAAAAATTAAAATAAATCAAAGACAGAACTTATAACATCACTGGACCCCCCTTGGAAGCATGGGCCCCAGCCACCCCCTTTAACAATGCACACACACCCACCATTTAACAGTGTTATCCCTCACCTTCACCCGCCCACGCACCCCTACCTATACTGGTAATCGAACTCAAGACCCCCCCTACACACCTACAACTTTCCCACTCGCCTATCTTGTTTTGTTCTCCATTTAATGATAAATCTATTTATTTATTTACATATATAAGTATATTTATTCATATATTATTATAAATTTATATATATATATATAGTTATATTAATATATATTTATATTTATATTTATTCGTATATTAATATATATTTATATATATTTATTCTTTTTTATTTTTTTATCCGTAATTTATTCGTATATTAAAAATATAAGTTTTATAAACATTTTTAATTTTTTTTTGTGTGTTTTTGTAAATAAATTATTAAATACATACATATATACAACAAATAAAGACATGTATATATGATATATATATATATATATATTAGTAAGTATAATTATACATATTTATATATATTTACATATATTATATATTAATATGTATATTCATATATTAGAATATATAGATAATATATATCAATTTGTTAATTCAGACACATACTAATATATTTACACACACACACATTATATAGGTAATTAAATATTTATATATTTGTATTTTAAATAAAAGGGATATTATAAGGTATATAAATTGAGAAACATACTTTATATGTAAATATGTTTAATTATTTATTTTAGGTCTTTTATTTATTTTTTGATTTTTTTGTGTCTTTAAATTTCTATTTAATGATTATTACTTGATGATAATTTAAATTATTAATTAATACTATTTTTTTAAATATCTTATTAGTCATTTTCATTCGATATATTATATATTAAATGAAAATTTGTATTTATACTTATCTAAAAAACATTTTAAAAATATATATTTTATTAATATTAATATTAATATATTAATATATCAATATATTATTTCTAATGAAATATAATTCTTCTTGAAATACACCCTTTATCAGTTCTAGTAAAAAAATCGCAGATAAAGACCCCCTTAATCAACGCTACTAAAAAAGTGCTAATAAAGGGGGTCCCTATAAAAGAGCTAAAAAGTGTTGATAAATGGGGTAACATTATCAACGATAAAAAAAGAACTCATAAAGGGGTACTTTTAACAAATCTATTTTCAGCGCTCTTAAAAGTACCCTTTATCAGTTCTTTTTTTAGCACTGTTAAAAGGTAGCCCTGTGGAAACGCATTTAGTGGTAGTGTCATCTATATTTTCTAAGATTTCTTTGAATGATCCAATTAGACATGTACAAGGTCTTTCTTATGATCAATTGACTTATCTGGGATGTCTTCTCATGATCAAGGTAGAAATATTCATAGGAGGTTACAAGATCAAAATGATTTGTCTAAGGTATATCTAGTGATCAAAGTTACTTTTCTATGGTTTCTTAAGGTAATCACACACAAAATGAGGATTCTTATGATTGAGAAATATTAGGATAGTTTTGTTTTAGGGTATCAGGAACATATCTATGATCAAACCCATATCCAAGTGTTAGAGTTTCATGTCTAAAGGGATCATGCCTTGGCCACATGGGGAACATTTTTCATGGTAATAGGAGAGAATGTCCAAGGGTTTAATTCAATGATGGGCATCATATGGTTTTTATGACAAAAGAGGTCCCTCCCATGAGTTTATATGCATGGTAAGGGGGTAACTGTTTGATGTAAATGCAGATTCACAATTGATCATATGATATTTTGTTGAGTCTCTCAAAGGGTTCTGCTACTATGTGCATAGGATTCATATTGATGTCTCATTCATGAGTGAGGGTAAATTGTACATGGGGAACATGGCCAAGGTAGTCAGATCCTATGAGGTCATTTTGTGACCATGTTGATTAGGCTGAAAATTAGGGTCTTTATGTTGATACAACCACTTCCAGGGCTACATGAAAGCATCACGAGACCGATGGTTTGGGGAATCGAATGACTGAGGGTTCATGTGATCCCTTTTTAAAGTATGTAGAGAGTCATTAAATGCACCTAGTGTATATCTATGGACACTAGCATGGGTGTCCCACATGTCTGAGAGCCTGCATCATGTGGTCGAATAGATGCATCACAAGACCAAGGGTTCTGCCTCTTAAGTCTGCATGGAGAAGAGGCTCATGTATAAGCTTCACACGTATATCAAATAAGAATTGTTGCATGATCATCATATAATATTTTGATCACAAAGGTATCATGCGAGCTTTTCTATAGACTCGTGTTGTGGCTTCTCATTGATACCACATAAATGGATAAGGGCTTTCCAACAGATTCATTAAACCAGTGGGGAATTACGTGTTCATGTGAATGTACCACATAAAGTGGAGTTTTCCTAGAGATGTTGCATGATATTTTATATGATCATGTGATATTTTAGTGATCAGATGATGGGTTATCATGATCACTTGAAGAGATTCTTCTAAAGGTGGAATCTTACCACTTTCTCTCCTCTATTTCACTACTATTCTTATCCAATACTCCCCCCTTCTCCCCCTATCATTTTTTGGGAAATAGATTATATAGGAAGAGGTGGGAAATTATATCGTAGATTTTTTAGGGTGTATATTCCCTATGTAATTTCATTAGGTTTTTTATAAACTAACATTCTCAAAATCATGTGATCAAAATATGGGTTTATGTGATGGCACGATTGATAGCCACCAAAGCTTTGCATGATTATATCCAAGCAGTCCCATGACTACTAGTTGCCCATGTGGTGTACCTCTAGAATTACATTGTGGTATTCATTTGATGAATTGGAGGATTTGTATGATCTATTTTCTTGTCCATGTATGAACACTAGACCACTTCCAATGGCTTCATGCGATAGTTCCTCATAACTATCCAACTATTCTAGGTCCCTATTTCCATCACCATGCATTCATGTGACAACTTTGAAATGGAATTTTCATAATAATATTCATGAAATCATGCCCCGTTGTATAAGTTGTTAAATGGTGCAGCTTTTCATGCCTCTTGTGATCAGTTTCATTTGAGAAAATACTGAAAATGTTGAAGGTGGAATCCTCTTGCCTCACTGTTTTTCATGTGAAATACAAGATGTCAGTTTTATCTACTTGAGAATAAACTTTTTATAATGATACCCTTTGTTCATCCTAAAATCACATATTTAATTTTTTATTATTGGATTCATGTGATGGTATCTTGTATCTTGATTTACTAAAGAACTGCATGCATGAAAATGAAGTGGAATGCATGTCTTAGGGATATCAAGAGAGTCTTGGATGCCTGGATTTGATCATTTAATAAGGCTAACATTGTGGTCATTAAATGATGGAGTGATGTGAGAACTGAGTGTGGATCACAGTGTCGAACCAGTGGCGTCAAGAGTGAGGTCCGCGAGTGAGAGGATGAGGAAAATGTGAGACCAAGATCAAAGGCTTGGATTGGATCAATCAGACTGTTGGTCTTCTATATTTAATTTTAACAGATGAACAACCCTTCAGTAATCCACATCCAACATCGATTTATCATCTAAAATATGTATTCTTAATAAACAATCCTGGATCCTTCAGTCTCCAAAAGCGATTACTAGTTTCCACTCTCATATATCACCGACATTTCCCCATCTTGGTCCACTATCTCTCTACATTGTTGTCCTATGACATGGATTATCTCCTTTTATATAGGAACTTGCTTTTTCACCCCCTTAGTCCTACGATAGTCAGCATAGTTGTATCCCTATGAATGTTTTTGGTGACTCCCATAAGATATTGGGTTGAGATGGCTTAGTTATCTAGCCTTGGTTGGCCATTATTTTTTGCTAAAGAATCATATCCACAAATACTTAGAAAATATAATATATGTAAAGAGGGTAAAATGAATTCCATGACCTTTTTAAAATGAACCCAAGCACATCCATTATATTTCACCAATGTAAATTCCTAGACAATGAATTTTAGGATTCACACTCTTCAATTTTTTGACAAAAAAGTGTGTCTAATCATGGGAATCAACACTTACCAAAAATGTTTTCTTTGATTATTTTATATGTTAAAGATGTATTATCTTCCTTATCCTTCATATTTATCTTTATCAGTTTTCAAAATAAAATTTTCTAATTATATTTTATCTATGTAGATTTCTTCAAAACTATTAAATGTGATTTAAATGGTATTTATTTATTCTTCTGTAAATTGTATATGTTTCATTGTATATTTCTTATAATTTAAATTATTCACCTTCTCAAGGCTCTACTATTTGGAAAATTGCATTTAAAATAATTTTTTAAACTACTTTTATCACCTTTTGAAAATGACATGTTACTTTGTTTTTTAAACAATATCATAATGGAATAAAGTGAACTCTTTTCATTATTTCTAATCTATTTTTTTCATTCTATAGATTTATCCATAACTAGATTTTCTTTTTCTATTAATAAAATAATCTTCAAGATAAAATTTTTATTAATTAATTTCAATTATGAATACCTTATATTTCATTATCTTGATTAAAGGGTGTTCAACTAGATAACCATACCATTAGATTAATTGGGGAAACATATTTACATGATTTTTTAACCTTTTTATTCGATACTATGTGAATATAATATACTTTTTTGGTCCAATTAAAGGTTATTAACTAAATTGTCTCTATCTTTATTTTTATGATCATTATACCTCATGATTGTTTATTTGTAACTAATTTTAGTTTTATGCATTAATCAGGATATGTTGTATGATTGATTTTATGTGCCATACATATGCATGGTTGTTCATTTTCTGATGGGTGGGAAAAAAAATTATATATCCCTACAATGAATTAGGTAAATATTTATATCTCATTATATCATGATAGGAAATGAGTGGTTAACCCAATTCCATTGTGTTATGAGACGTGAATGGTTATCCCAGGTCCACTATGTCATGGGATAGGTGGTTATCCTATCCCACTATTATATGAATGTCTAGGTGGTTAAACTTGACATATGTTATGATTTTCTATTATGTTTCTTATTTTATATTCATAAGTTATGTTTCCATGAATATTTATCATTTTTTATGAATTAATACTCTTAATATATTGTATATGTCATGCTTTCATGATGATATTTTTATGTTTCTACATTCTGACATCTTGATTTATGATTATTTTATCATGATAATTTCTTATAATTCCATTATCTTTTTCTATTAATTATATATTTCTCTCTTCTTCACGTTCCCTCACATGTTTATGATCTAATGATGAATCATATATGTCTTATTGACATTGTTTTATCCCTTAATTAGAATTCGGCTAACTCATTTCTTATGTTTCCATATTCCAAAGGAATTTATATTCATGGATATGAATAAGAGGTATTCATGTGTGGAGAATTGTTTTCAAATATTTTGAAGTAGTATAGTGTAACAAGATTCTTTTATATCTAATTTCCAAAGACATTAAACCTTTGGGTTTTGGGGGTGTGTTTTATTTGTGTGATGTAATGTTTTTTTATGTACAATGAAGAATTTATTTTGGTTCATCTTAGTTGGTATCACAATATATGTGTAGATATTGAGTTAATTACACTAGATTAGGGTGTGTGGGTTTGAGGTTCTTCAGTTGGTATCATTGTGGGGTTTAGTTATTTTTTGGGAATAGTCTAAGTAAAATAATAGGATAAAAAATATTGAATCCTAGATTGAACCGATAGTTTCATAGATTGAATAATTATTTACATTATTGAAAAGAACATGTTATAATATTATCCATTGGTGTATTAGGTTAATAAATCTTAATAATAATTTTTCATATTCATATAAAGGTTTACTTTTATTTGATAAGATATTATCATGAATAACAACAACAATTTTTGTTTTATTAGTTGGTTGAAAAATATCATATTTAATCGATGAAAATCAAATCACTTGAAAATAATTTAAAGTCATAAGTATTATCAATTTCTAAATAATTTTTCTTGAGAAAAATTATTAATAATATAAACATCTCCACAAATGCATATTATGAGGGAAATATGAAGTTCATTGATCTAAAGATGAGTTCACAACAGAACTCATATGTGGATTCATGCCAATTTTAATGATACCCTGACTTGTTTTTCACTAAAGAGAGATACATAAAAATGTGAGGATACAAATTAATTAAGGGATGAAGAATTTAATATCCCATGTTATAGATCACATCATTCCCTTAATTATTTTTTCATCATTATTAATATTTTTTATTTTGATATAATTTTACTTGTGTATAAAAGAAAGCTTACAAAATATTGGATTAACATGAAAAATTATTTGTTCCATTAATGTAGAATATTATAACAAAAAATAAAATGAAATTTAATATAAGATTAATTATAAATAAAACATAATTACAATAAAATGAAAATTTTAATAATTCATTGATAAAAATATTATGTATATTATTATAAGTATTAATATTTTGAATGTAGTTTAAAAAAATTAAGAATATAGATTTTTCGTATGTTTATATTAAATAATTAGTATCCATTAAATAAAAATTTAATTATTCACTATAGAGAAAAATGTTTTACTCTAAAAAAATTGTTTTTATTTATCTTATAGTTTTTACATTTTTAAAATTTCATTTTATATACTTATAATTTTAAATTAATAAAATGAATTCAAAATATTAAATTATCTAATTGAAATTTTATATTGGTTATTTTTGGTACTTTTTAAAAAAATATGAAATTCAAATGAACATAAAAAATAGTATTTGATTATATGGTATGTATTATGCAATCCTTTTGATGTAAATACGACCCAACAATTTTTAAAAAAATTTAAATTGTTTAAAATTTATATTTATAGATATAAATAATAAATTAATAATAATTGAAATATTAGTCATTTTTTAAAAAATAATTATAAAATATTTTAATGTTATAAAGATTGTTTTTTAAAAAAAAAAATTTATGTGTTATGTGTTTTATTTTAAAATTAAATTTTCTGAGTTTCAGAAATTTAATATAATAAAATTTAATATATAATTTTAATCATCATAACATAATTATGTAATATGGTAAATTTTATTTTTAGGAAAAAAATGTTACCGAGGTAAAAATTGAGTTATGATGGTAATGGGTAAAAATGAGATAAATAGTTAAAATAATGTGTAAATTTTATAATAAAACTCCATTAATTATCATCTAAATTTATGGATGAGATAATTTATTCTCCAACTTACATCCTTTTATATTTTTGAGTCACTTTTAATGAAAAATTATTTCTCTTACACAAGAATGAGTGGGTATTTGTAGAAATTCGAACCCTTCTAACTTAAAAAAAACACCACCATCACCCTTTTTAAACAACACCTAAAATTTAGATCCCTTTCTATAGTCTCAAAATTTTATTTCTAATTTTCATAAATTAAAAAAATTTTAGGATTTGGTTTTAATAGGATTCCTTAAATCTTCCAAAATTAAGAAATCATTCATGAGAAGATATTATTTCTTCTATATAAGTAATGACTTCTTATCATTTATTTTTATTTATTGTCAAATCATACATATTATGTAATTTTTTTATAACTTTTATAATATATAAAAAATATCATAACACTTCTGTAATAATGATAATGTAATAATATCAATTCATAATCATACTCATCCATTGATTATAGCATTTTCTTGTTTGGGTAAATTTAACCACCATCATGAGTGACGATATAAAATTTATAGCATGGATGGATATGAATAATTAAATAATTTCAATATATGATATTAATAAGGAAATATTTTTTCATATTTTTAATTTCAATATTATGATTTGAATAATTATTAATATTCCACCTTATGTTTGTTAATAACAATATTGAAACAAACATGTTATGGATTTCATCATTGCGAACCACACTGAAAACATCCATGGAATAAACATAGAACATCATAAAATATTCTGAAAATAGTATTATATTACTTTCAATATTATGGGTTTGATAAACTCATAAATAAGTAATGATGATCGAGATCCCCATACCAAACATATACGGAATATTTGAAACCACTAATAAACCAATTATCGATATAAAAAAGTAAGTAATAACTATGTAATAAATTAACATAAAGGATTAATATAAATGGTAAAAAAATATGAATAAGGTCATGAAATTTATTATTAATACATCTATGAGGATTACAAATGAATTTAGAGTGCATCCGTCCAAGTAGGTATCCTAGGAAAGGGTTTCATGACTGATTGTCCCCCATTATACTCGATTGTATTTTCTACCAATTATTATTTTATATCTTATATTCTACCCAATTAGATTAGATTATTCAATTTATTTCATTTTTAGGAATTAATTTTTTTCCTCACATTCACCATTTGATTAATAATAAATACTTCATAAATTACAATATATGTAAGGGTTTTTATTGACTCAATCTCCTTTCATTGAGTCAGACAACTTCTTATTTGGCTATGTTTTTTAAATTTAAATTATTCTACCCCATTTTTTTAGTATATTGTATTTTTTATTTAGTTTTAAAAAAATTATTTATCATAACCACCTTTAAATTAATTATACTTAATAAAATATGATATAGTATGGTTTCTTTGTCTAAAATTTCATTCCTTGAGACATGTTTCATATTATTCACCAAATTTCTTTTATATTGTGTATATACTACCCAATGAATTATTTAAATGATAAATAAATTTTGATTCATTGAATTAAAAATTCTATTTCACGGTCACTTTTCATTCATACATTATACGTATTTATCCAACACTTCCTATTACATGACTAATCGTTCACTATTCTTAAAGATACCATTTCTTCAAATAAATTTTCATTGTGAATATGCTCTTTTTACTTCTATTGATTTAATGGTGTTCATTTAGATAACTATATCATTCAATTCACTAAGGAAATCTGTTTCAATGACTCTATACCTTTTTCAATCTATATTTTGTAAATACCCTATACTTTACTATTATAATTAAATGGTGCTTACATATATAACCATTATCATTCTTTTTATGATCATTATATACAAGTACCCAGCCTTAAAAATTTAAAAATATTTATTTTTAGTCAATAAATCACTTTATTTAACTTTTTGGATCATAATAAGTTTTTAGTTTTAG
Source organism: Viscum album (assembly GCA_963277665.1). Classification (NCBI taxonomy): domain Eukaryota; kingdom Viridiplantae; phylum Streptophyta; class Magnoliopsida; order Santalales; family Viscaceae; genus Viscum; species Viscum album. The sequence goes on along the minus strand of OY728141.1, from coordinate 1,750,699,398 downwards.
AAAATTAGGTTATAATTCATATATTATGAAACTGTATAATACAAAGTTGACAATTCCTATTAGTATCCATTTATCCTATAATATAAATATTTTAAAGTAAATCATGATTTCTTTTCATATGATGTATTTAAAATATTAATCTTTAAATATTCCTTTCCCTTAACCATCCATAAATCCCATGATAAAACTTTTTAAAAATGTTCAACGAGCAAAAAAAGTTTAGTAAAGGATATAAAAAGAAAGTAAAATTTTATTCCAATGAAAACATGAAAAATAATATATTTTTACCATTATTAGAAAGGTTATTTGATTGTATGAAAAAAATTAAATTCACATGGAAAATAGGAACACTATTTTCTCAAAATAAGCCTTAAAAAGAACTATATAAAGTAATTAAATACCCTTTTTGGTAACTTAGAGCTTCACATTCATAACCCGTTTTAAACCCATGTCATAAGTAACTAGAGCCTAGTAAAATCCATAAATGAAACCCATTGGTAACTCCCTACATATTTCCTATTATAAAAAAAACATTATCAAATTCAATGGAGTTATATCTAGGTTCAACCATCATTTAATCTATAATTGTCTCAACCAGTGTTATCTGCGTGCACCCATCATATAATCTTTAACAGGATCACCTGATTCTATCTAGGTGCACCCATCATATAAGCTATAAAAGGACCACCAGTCACTATTTAGGTACACCCATTTATCATGTATAATTCTCAAGTACCATAACATGAGTAAAAAAATTTATTCTTTCACTTTTCCTCCATAAAACATTTAAAAAAACTCCTTTAAACGGATAAGAAAATCACTTTTGGATATCAAAATACTCTTTTCTGTTTAAAACCCATTTTCAAAACCAAAGTACCGAAAAGAGGAGAAATGGTTTTTATTTGAACAAAAAATAAAAACATGAAATGTAATCTAGAAATAAAATTATAGTCACGGTGGTATAAATATTATTGTTTCCATATATATTAAAAATAAAACATTCATTTTTACATTTTTCAAAACATTCCATATAAAACACATAAAAATATTCATTTTTAAAACCATTAAAATGAAGTAAAATATAAATAAAATTAACTTTATAAATATATTATATGCATATAAAATATTTCATAAAATTGTTTTCAAAACATAGACATTAAATAGAAATATCTGGAAGGATGAGACTAAAAATGATTTTTTAAAAGAAAAGCCCTTTATCACTTAGGAAACACTTGAATCGTAATACCCATGAAATAATAACATTTAAAACAATAAATATTATTATAATTTATATATTAGAAATATAATGTGTAAAAGGGGTTGAATATACACCTCATAAAATAATATATGTCCATAACATCAAAATGTGCCTCAATGAAAGGAAATTGATATGAAGTCTCTTACCTTATGTATGAATCATCATATACATTATTAATATTATTGAATAATAAAATTATGTTAATTAATTAATTACATGATTAAAAATTTAATGTTTATTATTTCTTTTATATGACCTATTACCATGTTATAAATGATTACATAATAAATTAATTTATGTCGGATGTTTTGATGGTATTTGGATTATGTGTCATAAATAACTTTGGTAGGTTTTATATGGTCCAAGAAGAATTTATTTAAACATATCTTGAATAATTATCATGAAATATATATCATATTTATACATCAATAATACTTTAAATACAAATCATGAAATATGGTTTTGGTAAATTAAGTGGGTTATAATCATGGTGATGGTAGGCCAGACATACGCATGCGTAACGCTTCCATTTGTAAATGATAATTGTGCAACAAATGTAAGTAGTATTTAATCATTAAATAATTATAACAATATAATATATTATTTATTATTTATTATTTATCATGTATTATAAATATACATATATATGTCATACATGTAGTGTAGTGAAGAAAATAGAGTATCATCGCTTCGTGAAGGCGATAGTCCACACATACACTAATGATGTTATCATGCTTCAGTGTAAGAAAAAAATGATATATTATATTTTATGAATTATAAATATATCATTAATATCATAATTATTTAATTTATATCACATATATTCATTATATTTACCCTTATTACCTTTCATGAAAAGTGTTAGTGAAAAATGAATCACATCTCTTCGCAAGGAGGTAGTTTGTCGTACATAGGAGCGACGTAATTGTATCCCCTACAGAATGGAGAGAAACAAATTACATATTATATAATGATTATATAGGAATAATTATGTTGTAAATATAATATATATATATATTATCCATAATCATTCCCAACTGTGAGACGTGGTAATGGGAAAATTAATGACATCGATTCGTGAGGTGGTTTTCCTCCATACACACAATTAATGATTTCATAAACCATTTGATGAAATAGGGGAATGATTTAGGTTTCTTAATTTACATAATAACATATAAATATAGGTAAGATACTTATATTATAATATAATCATGGTTTAATAATAATTTAAAGAGATTGAGGGAGAAATAAAATAAAAACACTTGTTGAAAAATGTTTCCTCTTCTTTAGGTAACTTAATTTGATTTTCACTGAATTCCTTCCTTGGATGGAATTTTTCCATGAATAACTATTATAAGATAAGATGATGGAATTATATAAATTATTTGGGATGTTTTTTTCCAAACCAATGGGTTTTTAATGTGTGAATAGAGGGGGATAGGGGGTATCCTTTTTTAAGTGAGGTGAGTGGCACACATATAATTTTTGTAAAGAATGAATTCCACCAACATTTTTTCCCAATCACATTTCTCAAATAATAGACCATTATCAATAATAAAAAGAAAAAAGGTGTAAATATTGACATGAAATTTATTTTATACAGTTTTTTATGTCAATTTAACCTTTATCTTTCTATTTTAACCCCTCAATAAATCCATTTTTCCTTAACCATGATAATTAATTTTTATTATTTTCACTTTTCATTTTAGTCAAAAAATAAATTTAAAATATTATAAAATATAAATTACTATGATTAAATATATTGAATCCATTTTACCATATTCAATTCACAAAAAATGGGAAAAATATAATTTAAAACAAAACATACAGACCAGACAAAAACGGTTTTTCAAGAAGAGTAATTTTTTAGAAAAAAATGGTTTTAAATTTACTCAATGAATAATAATAATAATTTTATGAAACTAAATAAATATTAAATTATGAATAGTATATAAATTTAATATCAAAATTTACTAATTAATTAATATTTTAAATAATTAAAAATTTTAAACTTTTTGCATTTTGAAATAGTTTTTTAGAAAACCCTGATTTTAATCCCGAAAAAAAACTTATACTAAAAGATAATATAAATTTGATTAATAAGTAATTAAGTGGATTAAATATAAATAAATAAAACTTATTTTAATTTAAATTATATTCAAAATATAATGGTACTTTTAAAATTACTAAAATTAATCAAAATAAAAAACTTTTTAAAAAAATCGGTAATTTTCACTATTCAATAAAAAATCAATATTTTTTGAAAAAACCAAAAATTTCTCCATAAGATAAATTTTTATTTTTTTTATTTCAAAAGGGATATTAATATTTTCAAATTAAAATTATAAAATTTATAAATTATCCATTAAAATAAAACCTTATAAGAAAAGTGTTTAATTAAAACTATTTCCTTTTTTATGAAAACAATTACTAAATATTTTCATAATAAATGTAACATTATAATTAATATTTATAAATATGAAAATTATTTATTATATAATTAACTAGGTTTTAACATTGATCCCCACTTTTATAAATTTTTTCCTGACAATTGTTTTCACTTATTAAACAAATGGGGATATCTTTCCCTCGTAGTATTTTCAAATTAACATATTGCCTCTTCAAAAATATGGTTTCTCTATAAAACATTAACCTGGTTTATCACCTCATTCAATAAAACATTCTCTCTATATTCAAGAATATAAATTGTTTGTTCTTCATAATAAAAATTCTCTTCCAAATATACTACCTCGGGGTTCAAAACATGAGATGAATCCATCACATATTCTCTTAACATTGAAACATGAAATACATTATGCTCCTGAGATAAACTCAGAGGAAGTTACACTATATAAGAAAATAATAAACCTTTATATAGGATTTCATATAGTCTAATGAAATATGGAATTTTCTTTTCCTTTTTACTATAATTCATAACACATTTTCATAGAGATACATTGAGAAATACTTGATCAACTACATTGAAAGGAATATATTTCCTCTAGTTATATGCATAACTTTATGCCTACTATAAGATTTCCTCATATGTTTTTGAATCAAATATAGCATCTCCACCATTTCCATGACCAACTCTAGTCCCATCAATTTTTTTTCGCCTACATCATCCCAAAAATCAAGCGTTCGACACTACTTTCTATTTAATGCCTCAAATGTTGTCATCTGTATACCAGAATAAAAACAATTGTTATAAGAAAACTCAACCAAAGTAACATATTGATCCCAAACTCCATAATAATCCATTAAACCATAATGAATCCAATCTTCAACGTTCTTAATTATTCATAGCAATTTTCCAACAAATTGAGGATGAAAAGATATAATAAAATTTAATTCAATACCCAACAACTTCTAAAGTCATTTTAAATATTAGATGTGAACCTAGGATCAATATATGATACAATAGAGAGAGGGACTCCATATAACCTAACTATCTCATTCAGATACAGTCAAAAAATATGATGTAAATACATTTTATCTTGAATGCGAAGGAAATGTATAGATTTGGTTAATTGATCAACAATAACCCAACCCACATTATTACCTCAAAAAGCCTTTTGAAATCCGACCATTAAATCCATTGATATATTTTCCCATTTCAAATTTTATAATGGAAAATGTTGAATAATTCCCTTTGGTAATTGTAAGTGTCATGAACCAGCCTGAGTTTTCCCTAAACTATTCACCAGATCTAATCCACAACAAGGCCTGAGAGGCATTCCCAATCCTCCCGAGCTATAAACTAGTGTCAGGAATCAAGATAAAACCAATGATAATGATTTATACCCTGAGACAGAAAACAACTAATCAAATAAAATCTAAACAATAAAAATAAATACAAGTATCATAAATAAATAGACTACTATATGTACCTCTATGTGACCTCATGGGTCACCTCAAACTGTAGAATCACACTCACTCCATGAGTGAACTAGAGTTGGGAGCCACACCATAATCTAAAATCAATGATAACATATAGGTGTGAGTATTAAAACCTAGTAGGAATTCTGAGATAAACTATTCTCAATACCTTACCATTAACAGAAAACCAATACATATCAATTTGGAAATAAGACATCTAAAAATAAGGTTCTCAATTATTTCCAAATTCATGTGACATGATTCAATTTCCAAGAATATACATTATATTTGCATAAAATTTAAAAAATAGTTTCCAAGAAATCATTGAGACTTCAAAATGAAAGGAAAACAATTTATATTAAAACATGGTTTTCAAAAATGAGTAAACATGTATTAAAGCAACTAAAATTGAAATAAAAACAGAAGCACCATATGAAATCCCTATGTAACTAGGGTTAGTGTGGTCCTAGGATCCTCATAACTTAGTGACATGATATAAAAACCATATCCCATAGTGTCTATGTGCACAAGCCACTATATAGGATTTAATAAAAAGATATAGTTGTCTCTGATCATCATTAATGTTTAGTTAGTGATTTAATTGAAATACTGCTAGGGGGATCTGGGCCTCAACCCTACTAATCTGCCTAACGAAATAGACCTCATCGTCCCCCAAGAACCTAGGTTCCCTTGTGATCTATTATAATTCTCAATATAAATAAAATAAATTTTCACACAAACAAATAGTTCACAAAAGATGAACCAATTATCAAGAAACACTTAACTAGAGAAAAATTACTATTTAACACGTACATCATATTACTAAATCAAGTGGAATGACTCAAAATGGGTTTTCTACATACACAAAACATTTTCACGGTGCCCATTGGGCCTCATCATTTTTAAGAAATAATTACACATTAGAAAACACTAATATAGAATGCATTTAAGTTCTAAATTCATTGAAAATACCAATTGAAAAATTAAAGTACCAGGCATTTTAAAAAAACATGAAACAAAGATCAAATTAAAGAAACCCATTTTCAAATCATGAGATAATTCTTAAGAATCAAGTGAAAACCCACTTTCTAAGTATCACAACCATTTACATATAAAACACGTGAATTTCATATAAAATAGGAAACACATTTTAAAAAAACCAAGAAATTATAGATTTTAATTTTAAAGGACAAGGAATAGAGAACCTACCTCAAACTCAAGGCACACTGCTTTTGACGACATAAAATTGAATCTTACCTTTACCCTTGCACACATATTCATATTCACATATATATAAGGACACATATCCCATATATACATATTTACATGGAAATATATGTGAAAGGGGATCCTTAAACATATGATTATATTTTCATATACCCCTTTACACTTACAAACGTATGCATTTTTCATATATATACAAGAGAAAAACAAGCCCCAATGTATATATTCACACTTCCATTAGTGAATATATAAAAGGAGGAACTTACATATATTTATATGTGCCTACCTATGTACATGCCTGCAAGTCTCCTTCGACTTTGGAAACTCAAAATCGCTTCAAGGACGACCATGGTGCACTAAAAAATTACTAGGAACTGAAAAATTAAGAAATTTTAATTAAAATTGATCCAAATGAAAATGAATAAGGGAAAAAATATAAAAGTGGCATCAAGTTAATTAGAATGTTTTGATAAACTATTCCTGTGGAGGTGAATTCTAAAACAAGAAGGAATTTGACCTGAGGGACTTATTGCATGCCCTAACAATTAAATAAAACCAAAATAACTAGGTTAACTCTTGAACTATGGTTCATCCAAAACAAGAGGGGTGAAAAAGAGAATAAAATCATTGAACCAAGGGATGATAAAAGATCATGAGTGCTTATATTAGAGGAACTACTAAGAATATGAATGGAATTGTGCAGAAACAACATAGAGAGGGATCTCATAAGGAAGGGTGGGGTGTGACCATGGAGGAAGGGAGGGAGGGAGTCACTTGAAAAATAATATATAAGGGATAAATAAAAAGTAAAAAGGATCAGATAAAAATAAATAAATAAAAGAAAATAAAAATAAAACCCCACATTTAAAAAACTGAGAAACATGTACAACTTGAACACAGTTTACCAAACAATGAAACAACTATGCACCAGTCGCGTGCTGGCCACTACCTAGGTCAGGCCCCCTCACATTGTTACCCCTAGGTAGATGCATGGTTGATAAAATCATGCTCAAACCATGATACTCGGCACTATTATGTCTTAAAACCAAATTTTATGTGTTCTTAATGGTTTAATAAACCATGTACAAGTCATGTTCTATATCAGATACCCATATGGAACCTGCATGGGCATAGCGCACTTTTGACAAACTATGTAGGATAAACATGAGATATCTAAAAGCCTCCAATAAAATTAAATTTAGGAATTCCAACTATTGAGACTCAATCCTAATCAATAAAAAAATGAATAATTCCAAAAATAAACAAAATAAAAGAGAGGTGTGGGGTCAGGGTGAGGAAATTCTCCCCAACATTACACTTTCTACCCAGATAAATTCACTCAGCCAAACATAGAATAAAATTGGGACTCAAAAGTAATCAAGACCAAGTGAAATCATGAAACTTGGTGTGACCTTTAAACTCCACATGTCACACCCAACCAACTATATAGAAAATGAAAAGGAGGTACCCATTAGAAAAGGATGGGTCTCCCCACCATTAAATAATTGACTAGCAATGAGGTTGAACTAAGAGGAACACTCAATGAAACTTCCCACCAATATGATAGGGGTCCAACCACAGAAGACTCGAACATGGAACTTGTCTAAGAGACAATTCTTAATTTACCAAGACACATACATATCAAAACATGTACCCCTCATGAAATAAGACTAATCAAATGGAAGAGTAACCATTTAAGAGTTCACCTCCACAAGGAACAATTATAGAAATTTCAAGAAATAGTCCACTAAGATCACCAAAAATGAAAGGTTCTTGAGGAATGAAAATATTTTCACATGACAACATCAATGGTAGCTATGATAATAGAATAATTATATTTGATATAGAACCCTCTCAACTAGAAATTCCTTTACTTCATGAAAATATTCACTCTGGGACCAATGGATAGAACCCTGATGTCATAAATTATATGCTACCCCATAGTTGGTAACTAGAAAACTCCGACCAAGGATTCCTCTCTAGATAAATAGCTTATAGAAATTTTCCATGGACACACTATCAATATAAATTTTGGATGATTATAGAAATAGAGACTATAGTACCTAGACCAACCACACCTGAAGAAAATAAGAAATTTTCCCGATGAATTGATGTAATTAACCAGAAAAGGATACTTTTCTGGAATAGGTTTCTCAAGTTCACACTCCTCACCAGATGGGGAACCACCAGGAGCACCAAAATAAAATTCTTTCAACTACCATAGGTTTCCCTATGTGACATCATAAAATGAAATAATTAGAACCTTGTTTCCTAGAAAAATACCCACATGAAAAGATGAGCTTCTAACTAATCTCATTACACTATCACTAGATAAAAGAAAACAAACTCATTAAAATGATCAAAATTCTGCTTCACCATTAGTGGACCTTTTTGAGAATCCATGATATCAGGAACTTTATTCTATTTTACTTCCTCAATAATAAACCACTATATGAATGTGGTTCAGAATATCACATGATACAATCCAACTCGTAATGGGGATGGAATGATCATCTTCCACTAGTCCAGTCTAGTTCCTTCAAACATACCCAATAAAACTCTCACTCTCACAGCATCTGAATTTCCCAAAAACATGAAGATACTCTTAACTTCTCCAACACACTACACAACCCATAAGTGGCTTTTAGAACTAATGAAAATAGTCACCTATAGAAAAACCCCACTTTTCACTCTGAAAACACTTTTCAAAAATCATTTTCATTTCCTAATCTACTCACACCAACCAAATTCATAATAAAGAATCACACACACCAAATAACTAAAATAGGGAACTTTTAGTCATGTATACCCCAACCAAATGGTTTAGCATACTGTACACTAATTATGAACAAACCACTGAAATCTCATTGAACTATTCATGCAGGCCCCATATTGTTTTCTACTCCATATAAGTCACTGTGATGCATTATCTCAGTTCCAATGTCATACCCCAACATACACAAGATCATCAAACTAACCAAACACTAACATCATAAACCAAAACCAAAAATAATGACTTGATACCCAACTACAGTTGGTGACTCAGATCTTCTCATGAGTGGTGGTGATCAGAAACCAACCCATGACCTACCTCCTGATCCATGACAATCTTACCTCCAATATATCTGACACACCAAATAAAAAAGGGCCTCCTTTGGTTCCATTTTTTCATGTACCAACCCAGTTCAAATCCAAACTAGTTTCCCAATCCAGCCCATAAAATGGATCGAGAGGCCTTCCCTATCCTCTCAGACTAGAAACTAGTACTGAGAATCAAGATAAAACTATTGGGAATGACTTATACATGATACAACAGAAAAATAGTAATGTAAAACCAAATAATAAATATAAACTCAAGAAGTGGAAAAAAAATAAACTGCTACACATACCTCTATGTTACCTAATGGGTTACTTACAACTGTAGGATCACACTCACTCCATTAGAGAACAAGACTTGGGAGCTGCTCTAGAAGCTAAAAACAAAGATAAGTTATAGGTGTGAGTATTGGAACGTGGTTGGAATTCCCATATAAATTATTCTAAATACCTTAACATTAAATGAAAACCAAGACATACTAGTTTAGAAATGAGACATATAAAAATAATTTTTACTGTTATTTTCAAATTCAAGTAACAATCTTCCTTTTTCAAGAACAACCATTTTCTTTCCATCACATTTCAAAAATATTTTCTAAACATGCATCGATACTTCAAAATTAATGGAAAATAATTTATATTGAAATATGGTTTTCAAAAAAATGGAAACAAGTATCCAAGAAACTAAAATGGAAATCACAACATAAGGACAATGGGAAATCCTAATGTAGGTAAGGTTATTAGGGGCCCTAGGATCCTTAACCCTCAGTGACATGGTATAGAAAGCATAACCCACAGTGTCCTCATAAACAAGACACTAGAGTTTGCGTCAATACAATATTCTAGTGGTCTCCACTCATCATAAAATTATAGTTAGTGTGTAAATTTCTATATAGTTGGTGGATACAGGCCCTCGCCCAAACGATTCTCTAAACATACTATACCTCATCTACCCCCCACCCCCCAAGGTTCCTAAGTTCCCATATTCTGTATTCTAATTATCAACATCAATAAATTACTTTTTCTCACAAACACATCATCAACATAATATGAATAACTTGTCAACAAACACTTCAATAGAGGAAAATCACCATTTAACACATACATCATATTTCTAAATCAAGGGGTATGGCTCAATAGGGGGTTTAAATATTCAAAAAGAATTTTAAAGGTGAAAAAACAACCTCATAATTTTATATGGAATACTCCCACTTTAGATAAAACTAATACCAAATTCTATCAGGTTCCAAATCCATTGAAAAGACCAATTGAACAGTTAAATTACCATGAATTTAAAAACAAGCATGAAACCATACTTAAATAAAATTAATCCATTTTAAGAGATTAAGATAATTATTATAAACAAAGTGAAAAGACACTTTAACAGAACCAAACCCATTTATATATATATAAAATTAATTTCATATAAAATGGGAATCACTTTTTAAAAACACCAAGAAATTATAGATTTCACTTTTAAAGGAACAGGCATAGTGAACCCACCTCAAAATCAAGGTGCGCTACTTTTGAAGATGAAGACTCGAATATTTACTTTATTATTTCATTGAAATTAAGGTCCACATATATATAATGTGACACCAAATATTTTATGTTATTTATCTTTTTAAATTTAATCTCTTTGATAGCTTATGATACACAGAACACCAAGCCCAAACAAATAACTAAATTATTTAATTGTGATGAATATCACAGAGATGTTAGAATGGTGTGAATGAATGGGTTTAACTAAATTATAAAATTATAGTTTAAATTTTTTTATATAATTAATTCATGCTTTTTTAATTACTTATAAATGGAAATAAAATCCAATAGAATATAAAGGATGTGTTTTTATAAAAAACAATTTTATGACCATAATGACATTATATATTAATATATTAAATTAAAAACTATTAGTAAAGGATTTTAATTCAATTTATATGTTCAATAAAATTCTTTTAATTTCATCATATAATTTTTCTATGACTATGATCGTAATAAATCTATTTTTACACATAAAAACTATATTTTTCTAAAGGAAATTTTGTTGTCTTTTAACGGTGAAATTATTTTTAATATTATATTTAGAACTTTTATAAATTCTATTTTATAAAATAAACTTAATTTTTGAATTATTAGAATTAAAATTTAATTTCTTTGAATTTTTAGTATTTTTCAGATAAATTTCATGTTTTGATGAATAATGAAAATACTAAATTATAATTGAAAATAGGTTTTTCTTTTAAATAATTTATTATGTTATATTGTATTTTTTATTGGGTTTAATGTATAATAAGATAAATTTTAAATCATTTAATCTTATTTATTTCATTGGAATAAATTTCACAATGAGCTTGAATATAAAAATATTTCAAAATTTTAAATATTTTCACTTTGATAACCAACTTTATCATTCTGTCAACGAGATTAATTTTAAATTAATTATAGTCAAATATATATTTTTAATTTTGAAAAATAGATTACATATTTGGAATAAAAAGGTCCAAATTTATTAAATACATACCTTTTATTTTTGAATAATATGAATAGTTACTTTAGATTTTTTGTATGACGGTTATGGGTAAATAATGTAATTAAGGGTAAAAATAATATTATTAATATAAAAAAATTACCCTAAAACTTTTAATAATTTTATTGTATGAGTGAATATAAAATAAAATCATCCTTGTTCCGATTTTATGATCTCTTGGGTCCACTTGGATGAATTTAAGCAACTTATAATATTTTATTCATAGAAAATTCAACCTTGTAATAATTTTTTTAACTAGTTAAATTTTGTTAATATGGGGTTATATAGGGGATATGTTTGAATATAAATAGTATTTTGAAATGTAAAATATTTAAATACATTATGATAATATATATTTAAATTTTATGAAAGAAATAACTAAATACATGACTTGTAAAATGATGATTTAGTATTTTTTAAATTAATGGACATATAAAATAAATGTTATTAAAAAAATTTAAAAAATAAAATTTTATGTAATGAATGTAATAAGCATGTTTTATAGATGAAATTTACATATTATTGAAGATTTAAAAGAGTTGGTTCTGATCTATCATGTTTTTATAATATTTTTAAAAAGTCCCGTAATGAATAGTGTCAAAATAAATATTGATAATTTTTTATAATAAATAATATTTTACTAAATGATATAAAATTCATGAAAATATAAAAATAGTCCAAAATATTGGTATTTATTTTAATACTTAACCCATATTTTATTTATGGTCCTTTTGGAATTTTATAGTAACTATATTAACCCTTAAAGAGTCCAAGTTGTCATAATAAGAGTTAGAGCGTTTAAATAAGTGTTAAAACCAAAAGATAAAGGTAATAATGTGACATAAACTTATCTAAAAATTATTGTATGAGAATCTTTATACCAATAGTCATATTATATTATAAATTAATTAATTTTTACCTATTTTTAATTGAAAAATAGTTTATATTAATTTAATATTTTGAGTGTTTAAAAATGTGCCCCTCACCTCAATTTTAAAAGAGAACCTCCCCCCTCACTAATTCTCACCACTTTAAAACTTATAGATCGACCAAACCCTACAATATTATCTTCTCATAATCCTTAGAAAATATATATAGGTTATTATATTTCAAAAACATCTACCTTATGTCCCTTAATAGATTTTATAAAGGCAATCCTTCAAAGAAGAGGTAATCGTCTTTACCGACTCTTCCAAAAATCATTCTTCTTATTCTTCCAGTTCATGAGTAGTTTCCATGATAAAGTAATAAAATAAAATTAATCTGTATAATGATTTGTTATTATGATTATGGAAAAACCATATTCCATGTTTTATCCATCCTATAAAAAATGAATGCATTGCACATGCATGTTTACAACTTACTGTCTCCACATCGTAGTGTAATTTTTTTTTATTCACCACTTTACTTGGATGGTGATAATCATGAAAATAAGTGATATTTATTATAATTATGACATTAAATTTATTATGTATAATTAATATACCATCCTATTCCTTACCCTTTTATTGTTAAGGGAATGATATCATTGCCCATGTGTATGTTTGACCTACCGTCTCCACGATGCGATGCAATTCATTTTCCATGTCCAAAATTAAATAATGGTTATAAAACTGTATTTAATGATTAAATTTTATATTAATAAAATTTATATCCTTATTTAGAGGATGGAACTTTATCCTATGCACAAGAACGAGGACTTACACGACAAAACAAGCATAGAAATATGAAGCAGTTAACACCCGAAACAAGGTTTATAATGAAATATTATTAACAAGAGGGTGATAAAATGATATAATAGGATCATATAAGATATCATAAATATGAAAATGGTTATTTAATAAATTAATACCATTATTAAAACAATTATACAAGTGGGTAAAGAATTTTCAAACAAAATGATGTGTGAGGTAAGGGTTTTTCTCATCTCACTTTCACCTCTGTGAGATATATTCCTTATTTAATACTTATTTATTGTGTGTGGTATATATACTTAAAATTAATATATAATATAATTAATATATTTATATTAATGGTATTAAATTTTTAATTTTATATTAATTAATTTTATGGGGAATACGATTCAACATATCACCAAGTGGTAAGGGTTTATTTTACAATCTCATCATTATTTTGGATTAATTTTGTTTAAGTCTCCACTATGGAATATTTATCCTCCACATCAATTTTTTCGAAAATTATTTTCAAAAATATTTTTAATATTGTAAAATTATTTTTAATGTCATTTTAACCCTTTTTTAGTTTTTAAAAAAATCTTTTAAAGGTGTATTTTTCAGTTTATATATAGTGTTCTTTGAGACTTTTCCAACGAAAGTATTGAAGGATTGTTTTTAAATATATTTTAATGTTATTTATATTCATCAATGAAAAAACACTTCATTACTACTCTAATGGGTATATGTTGAATTTATGCATCCTTTTTTATCATTGTATATCCATATTACTTATATCATTGATATGAATATTTACTAAGTAATATAGCATTGTTTTATATGGTGTTTACATTGAAAGCAATTTGATTAACTGGGGAAATAATATTAAATATACATATTCTAATATATTTGGAAATTTTTTGATAAGTATTATTTATTCATTATTTAAATAAATTATTTTGATATATGATGAATTCTTTGGACATTAAGAATGGGTGGGGACCGAATATAGAAAAGACATTAGATGCATCGATAGTCTCATGAGATGACAAAGATGGCCAAATTAAATGGGTTTTAACCCATAATTATTAAAACATATTATGTTAGGTATTGGTAGAAAAATAATTATGTGTCTGCTAAAATTAATTTCCAATAATCAATTATTTCTTTCATTAAGATTTCAGTTATTTTTATCCATGATATTTTCACTAAGATATTATCCATGGGTTATGATTTTGAAAATTTTATTGATTAAATGGAATGTGTGTTAAATTATTTTAACTTGACATATTGATTGTGAGTTGTTGAATTCAATATATATTATGTTGTATGTAACTCTTATTGAGCGTTTGAGTTCACCCATTTATTTATTCTCTTTTCCCCAAGTTATGAAGATGAAATCTTTGAATAAGTTTACGGATAAAAATTAATTTATTTTGTTATGTTTTACTTTTAATTACCAATGTAATAATGGTACCAATTATATAACTAGGTCTTTAATACTATTAAAATATCCATTCATTTGGGATGTGATTAATTGTAATTAATAACCAATGTAATGAAGTGACCACTGACTCTAGGTTACTGGAGTTGGGGTTGTTATAGTTTGTTTCAAAGTAATTTTAGTATAAACCTTGAGAACTAGACTTACTAAACCATATATTAAGGAATAATACCCTAATATAGACTCTGTGGATAAGCATAGAAGAAAATCCCAAAAAAAACATGTTTATGAATATGAGATTATAAATGAATTATTTTTCAATTTATGTTAATTATTTCACTATTTTTATGATTATAAATTATGTTTCATAATTAAATTATCTAATCTAGTATATGTTGTTATTTATAAATGGTTACTAGTAGAAATAATGTTTAACTCACCAATGCACGTGATCTGAAGAATAAGAATGATAACATCTTTTATGACCACAATATAATCATTCAAAGGGAAATAGTCTACAATTTATTTTCATTATATGAAGAAATAATTTCATGTTCTAACAATAAAAGGAAATAATTCTCCAAGTATTATGACTTTAAGGGAAAGAAAGATAAGAATAGAATGGTGGAGTAAGAGATGGATAAAGGGAAAAGGGAAATAATTATTTACCCACATGTGATAATTGATGTAAGAAACATCCTAGGAAGTGCTTGAAGGGATTGGGAGTTTGTTATAAGTGTGTAGATATGGGCCACTCGGAAAAACAATGATAATGGAAGGATAAAAAGGTTTTAATTCAATGTTAAAGCTTCAGGGAAATGGCACACTATGAAAATTTATACCCTAAGAATATTGATAATATACCTCATAAGAAGATAAGGGATCAAGGTCAGTCTTATTATATTGATATAGCTAAAGTGGAATGATTGATTTTGTCCTATATTTCGGATCCTTGAATAATTTAATGGAATTATAATGTAGTACTTTTTTATTAAGTATTTGGAATTTTATTTTGAATTGTATTGATGATAAATGATTTAGTAGAATGTTGAATTTCTTAGAAAACATGTTATTTAGGTAATTATAATGATAATATGTTATGAATTTTTAGATAAAGATGTTAGGATAAAGAGTTGATTGAAATTGATAAATTCATTTGGATAATACTGATTACCTTGGATCTAATTATTGATCTATTGACAAGTGGTTTATGAAACCACTGATAGAGTTGTCAATATTTTTTGGATTTAATAAAATATAAAATAATATATCTTTTACTTAAGTAATATGTAATCATGAATTTTTTTCAATAAGTATTTATGGTAATTATGTTATTTTTATGTTTCAAGAGAATACTTGATGAAGTTATTCATATTTTTGGTATGTGATTACTAAGATTTAATTCATGTTATTTGAGAGATTAATGTTACGTTCAATTTAGAAATTTTATAACCATTTTTATAATTTTTGGATCTTGATATTTTGGAATTTTCATATTGTTAACCCTTTATGAAATGGTTTATGTTGAAATTTTAGAGTGGTTTAAAAAATAACGTGTTTACGCATATTGGATAACTTGTGATAATAATATTTGTTTTCAGAAAACACTTGAGAGAGATGGAATGAATTTTCACTCTTTATAGATATTACGATCAATTAAAAGTGAATTTTAGTACTTCATGCATAAAAATAATCTTTTTTGGATATTTATTTCTTTGAGATCGGGATGACTTTACTATGGACTTTTTCACTAATTTACCAGAATCTATGAATGAATGATGAAATATGATAATGCTAAATGAAATGTATGAGATAAAATTTCAAGTTTAAACATTTATTTAATGCTGAATATGTTAAGTTGATTTTAGGATTATTGTAAGGATTATAATAATATATTTTTTATAATGTATAACCCGCAGGTCGAGTGACAACCTATTTCATCCCATAAGTCTATGACAAATGAACCCACAATTGAAGGGAAACAAGAGTGAATCACCTACCACTAGCCTATGTAATTTCTTGGTTAGTAAAAAATATTATTATTTATTTAATGATTATTATATATAAAGTATAATTTCCTTTTGGGAACTCTATATGATTAAGATAAATAAAATATTTTTTTTAATTTTATTGAAGAATAATTGTTGAAATGACATTTTTAGGAAAGATGAGTTTTTTGGGGGGAGTTTTTTTAAAGGATTAAGCTCTACTATTTAAGTAAGTATATTCCCATATTTTATTAATATAGGAATTAAAAGGATTCCACAACTCTAGGAAAATTATTTTTGAATGAAAATTATGTTCGATTAACTTTCTTACTTAGAAATCAATGGTCTCTTTAACCCATCACATATTAACAATTTTGTGATGGTAGGCATTATGATGACCATGTTCTCTATAAATCTCCATAATAAATTGATAGTTTTATTTCTATTCCATGTCTTAGTTTTTAATTCACACTAATCTTATCGTATTTCAAATCCAATTTTTTTGTGACCTTTTTATTTCCATGTCCCTCTTATTAAGGGGATATTATATTAACATTTTTTTACCATGTCGGTTTACCGCATAGGTATTTTCAAGTATTAACAATTTATTTTAAAGTAAAATTTAAAATTTATTGGACATACTTTTTTAATGTAAATTAGAATTAACACCCCAATATTTTATGTTATGTATATTTTTAAAATTTAATCTCTTCAATAGCTTATATTATAATGAACACCAATCTCAAACAAATAACTAAATTATTTAACTGTAACAATTATGACATATCCCTTATAATGGTGGGAATGAATTAGATTAAAAAAATTATAAAAATATATTTTTCACATATTTATAAAATTAATTCATTCATTAACAATTACTTATAAATGGAAGTATAATCCAATTGAATAAAAATAATGTATTTCTGTAAAAGAAAAAAATATTATAAACACATATTAAATTATATCATAATAAATTAAATTAATAACCATTGTTAAATGATATTAATGAATTTTATACATTCAATAAATCTTTTTTTAATTCATACAATATTTTTCTATGATTAATATATGAGTAAATCTAATTTCACGTATAAAAAATCAATATTTTTCTAAAGGAAATTTTGTTGTCGTTTAATGGGGAACCTATTTTCAATCTAGTTTTTGATACTTTTATATAATAAATTTGAAAAAGTAAACTTATTATTTGAAATATTAGTATCAAAATTTACTTTTTTTTAATTTCTGTTATTTTCTTGACAAGTTTCATGTTTTGATGAATAGAAAAAATCCCAATTTTTAATTGAAAAAAAACTTTTTCATCTAAATAATATATCATACCAAATTATATTTTTTATTGGTGTTAAAGAATAATTAGAAAACATTTACATCATTTAATAAAATTTATTTAATTAGAATCAATTTTTAATTGAGCTTGGATATAGAAACATTTCAAATTGTTCAATGTTTTCACTTTAATAACTCATTTTCTTGCTCTGTCAACGGGATTAATTTTAAATTAACTATAGACAATAATGAATTTTAAATTTTTCAAAATGGATTCCAAATTTTTAATCAAAGGTTACAAACATATCAAATAGGTATATTTTATTTTTTGATAATATGAATAGTATCTAGTAATTTTGTTAATACCATAGTTAAGGGTAAATTTTGTAATAAAGGGTAAAAATATTATTATAAATATTAGAAAATTAAACAAAAACTTGTACTAATTTTATCGTATGATTTATTTTATACAAAAATAATCATTTTGTTGATTTCATGATATCTGGGATCCACTTAGATGAATTTAATCCTTTTGTAGTATTTTATTAAAAGAAACATCAACCTTGTCATACATTTGTTTCTAACAAGTTAAATATTTTTAATATGAGGATATATAGGGGTTATGTTCAACTATAAATATTTTTTTGAAAGATAAATTATTTATATTCATCATTGTAATTTATTTTTAATTTTTATGTTATAAATAATTAAATTAAAGTCTTGCACAGTGATGATGAAGGTGTTGTTTAATTAATGGACATGTAAAATAAATGTTATTAAACATATTGTAATAAATATAATTTCATATAATTATTTTCAAAAATGAATTATATAGATTACTCTGACATGTTAGTGATTATTTTAAATATATTGTTCTAATATATCATGTTTTATGATATTTTTAAAAATTTATGTACTGAATAGTGTAAAAAATTGGCATTATTGATATTTTAAAGTAATAATATTTTAATAAATGATATAAAATTACTCAAAATTTTAAAATAGGAAATAAAGTTTTTATGTGGTTTAAAATTTTACCCAATATTCATTTATGGTCCTTTATAAATTTTATATTAACTATATTAACCCTTAAATAGTAAAAATACACGTTGTCACGGTAAGAGTTAAAGGGTTTAAATAATGGTTAAAACCAAAAGATAAGGGTAGTAATTTGACCAAAACATGTATAAAAATATTTTTTGAGATTATTTATACCCATAATTATCTTATAATCTAAATAACTAACTTTTGAGTCATTTTTAATTGAATATTAATTTATAATAATTTTATATTTTGAGAGTTTCTAAAAGTGTCTCTCGCCTCAATTGAAAAAGGGAACCTCCTCCCTCACATATTAACACCACTTTCAGCCTTATAGCTAAATAAAAACCTACCATGTTCTCTCAAAAACGCCTTTAGAAATGTTTTTGAGTTATTTATCTTTCCAAAATACCTACCCTAGGTCCCTTAAGAGAATTTTTATAGAAGCTCCATCGTAGAAGTGGTAATCATCTTTACCGAATCTCCCAAAAATATTTTTTCTTATACTATCTCTTCATGAGTTTTCCCATGATTAAGTAATAAATACACTATCATATATATTATTATATTTTACTATGTTTATGGGAAAACTGTGATCTATGTTTTATCCAACCTAAGAAAAATTAAATCATCGCACATGCGTACGTACGACATATCGTCTCCACACTGTGGTGTAATTTATTTTTCATCACCAATTTACATAGATGGGTGAAATGAAAGAAAAAATGGATATATATTGTAATTATGACATTATACCAATTCTAGATAATTAATATACCATATAATTTCTTACCCATTTACTATTAAGGAAATGATATCATCACTCGTGCGTACATACGGTCTATCGTCTCCACAAAGTGATGTGATTCATCTCCCATGTTCAACAATAAAGAATGATTATAAACCTATATTTAATGTTTAAATATTATATTAATAACATTAATATCATCCTGTATATGAAATAACTATATCATATTTTGATGAATTGGGACTTACATGACAAAACATGCATATTAAAATGAAGTTGTTAACACTCAAAAAAAGGTTAATAATGAAATATTATTAACAAGTTGATGATAAAATGATATAATAGCATCATATAAGGTATAATAAATATGAAAATTGTTCTTTTATAAATTAATAAAATTCATTAAACAATTATACATGATTTTAAATAACTTACTACCAAAAGGAATTGTGAGGTAAGGGTTTTTCTTATCTCACTTTTACCTCTTCAATATATATTACTTACAAAAACCTTATTTCTTATGTATGGTGTAAATATTTCCCTTTAATATATCATAAAATAAATATCCATATATTTATGTTACTCAACGTTTCATTTTATTATCATTAATTTCATGGGTAATATGATTCAACTGATTAAAAAGTGGTACGATTTTATTTAACAATCCCATCATTATTTAGGATTATTTCTGTTTAAATCTCTACTAGGGTGTGTTTCACCTCCATGTCCATGTTTTATAAAAATGTTTAGAAAATATGTTTTACTATTCTCCAATGATCTTTAATTATCATTTTAACCCTTTTTAACTTTTAAAAAATTCTTTAAAAGGTATATTTTTTCATTTTCAAAACAAGTTTCTATGAGACTTTTCTTTGACAAATCCAGAATGAATGTTTTTAAAGATATTTTGATGGTATTTCTATTATTTAATGATAAAACCATTTATTAATACACCAATTGGTATATGTTTAAAATATACCATCATTTTTTTTATCATTTTTTATCAATATTTCTTATATCATGGAAATCATTATTTCTTAAACCATATATCATTTTTATATATAATGTTTACTTTTATTTTGATTTTATTAACAGGGGAAATTATGTTAAATTTGAATCTCTTAATCAATACAGATATTTTATCCTATGTAATATTGATTAATGAATTAAATTGATCATTTTGATATATGAGGAATGATTTGTACATGCATGGATGTGTGGGGACTGTGTATTAAAAATCCCCCTAATGCATCGATAGTCTCATGAGATGACAAAGCTAGCCAAATTAAATTGACTTTTATACATAATGATTGAACCATATTATGAATGGTCTTGATGGTAGGGTTATTGTAATCCTAGAAAACATGTCATCCAATAATTAAGTATTTCCTTCATTAATATTTTAGTTATTTTTACCATGATATTTTCACTATGATATTATCCCTGGGTTCAGATTTTTAAAAAATTATTGATTAAATGGAATATGTGTTCAATTATTTTACCTTTCCATTTTGATTATGAGTTATTTATTTCAAGATAGATTCCACTATATGAAACTCTTATAGGTAATCTGATATCACCCTTTGATTTGTTCCCTTTTCCTCAGTTTATGAAGATTAAATGCTTTCATGAGTTTAAGGATGAAAATTACCTTTCTTATTATGTTTTATTTATTAAATTACCAATGTAATAAGGGTACGATGTATGTATATATTTATTCAAGACTACTAAAATATTTGGTCCATTGGTATGAAATTTATAACGTCCCATACTTTATATACATTGTTATTTCTTCATAGTTGAAGCACACTTATTACAACATATAACAAAACCAAGAAAGGACCGTATAGGTATAGTGTCTTTAGAAACTGGGAAGCATAAACAACTGGTTCATAAAGAATCTACTTTGCCTCCCATTTATTTCATCATATCTAGAGTCCCTTCTTGGCATATTCTACTTAATAACCTTCTTCCTGTCCTGGGAAAATAAAACATACAAAAAGGGTGAGCTCAAATTCTCAGTAAGGGTAAACAAAAGAAATATCAATCACATCATATACATAAGCACATAACTTTTGGAAAACTTAACCTGCAAAAGAGATCATCATTTCATAACATGGGATAAATCATAGTAGTGAAATGTAATCCCAATAATCATAACTTAAAACATGAAACTTTGTGGAATATACACATAATCATATAGAATCATTTATTATTAGTCAAGACTCATTGCCAAGACTCATTGCCAAGACTATCTTAGTGGACAAAGTCCATTTCTGAACCGAGTTCACTCCTCGTTTCAGTCATGTTTCACTGAATCGGTATAACATACCGTTTCAGCCATGTCTATCTCATGAGATATAAAATCTTTACCCAATGCATTGGAGGGAGATATAGGTCCCACCCATCTCATAATGATACCATTCTTATGTGTTCCACAAAATCATAAATCATACATCATTGCATAACCCGTGTAATAAAAATGGGATTCTTAAATAACATGACATCCTAAAACAATTCATATAAGATAAAGGAATTCATAAAAATAATTCCATCACAACATAATCAAATCAATGTAATATTAGGGATAGAAACAGAACCCTTTATTATCTTAGATGGAAAATAATTTTGATAAAACACTTGAACTCCATTCTTGAGGAAAATATCATTTCTTCTTCAAAAACACTTTTCCTTTCATAACATGTCATTCAATTAAAAACTAAAAGAAGTTGAATAAAAATAAACTTGAAAACTTGTAAAGTAAGCTTCTTGGAAATAATGTTTTCAAAGTCCATTCATGCCGTATAAGTTAAAAAAACATTCTTTGTACTTTTGTCGGAAAAGTCAAAAAATACGTCGTATGAAAAATGGAAAAAGATTCCTTTCATATCTTTTACTAAAAAACTCACCGAAGGGTAAAATTGGTTTTAAAAAATTGTATTTGGATGGAAATAATATTACATATTGAGGAAACATGGATGTGGATGATAAAATACACCCCAGTAAATACCGAAGTATAAACAATCTCGGATAAAAATGAGATTGTGATATTTTCCCTTACCTTAGGTCCGATATGCTTTGTACGTGTCTGAACCTCCTGTATAATGATTTAAATAATGTTATTGACTTATTACAGAATAATACTTATTTTTATGATATCATATATGGTCATATTCTTAGCTTCATAGTAGTAATATTTCATTGCTACTTGTTATTCGGGTGTTTATAACTTTTTGTTCTTATGCCTGTTTTGTCGAATAAATTCGATTTCTTCTCTTTAGGTTATAGATACCTCATTTAAAGAATAGTATTAATGTACTATATATCATATTTATTCATTCAATTCATTTATATAATCATTATGCCATGAAGATCATGTAGAACGAATCGCATCACATCATGGAGACGGTATTCTGTACGTACGCACGAGCGATGATATTGTTCCCGTGAACGTGGAATTGTATTGGAGTGTATGTATACTATTTCAGAATCAATATCACATTATAATATTCATATATAGTTATTATTTACACCATTATACCCATCCAAGTAAGGTGGTGGTGGAAAATAGATTACACCACGGCGTGGAGATGGTATTCCGTACGTACGCACGCACGGTGATTTCTTTTTCCGTAGGATGGATAGATGGTGAAATAGGGTTGTTTCATACTTATGATAAAATATCAGTATATGAGTTATACTGATGTTGTTACTTCATAATGAAACAACTAAAGAAGAAGAAGTGGAAGGAGAAATAAAGATGAAAGAATCGGTAACAGACATTACCTCTTCTTTGAAGTGATTCTTTGAGACCATCTTTTAGGGAAATAACCTTGGTCTTTGAAGAAGACCAGGACCTCTAGGATGTTATAGGGAAGTGGAGAGGAGAACTTGGTAGGGTTTGGCCGATCTTGAAGGCTCAAAGTGGTGTGAGCAAGAGAGGGAGGAGGTGCCCTTTCATAACGGAGGAGATGGGCTCCTTTGGAATAACTAAAACTATTATTTTATTATAAAGTCAAGTTCGGTTTTAAATAGCTCCAAATTGATTTATTTCGAGGATAAGGTGGGGAGGGGTCGAAATCCTCTCATCCAATAGAATTTAGACAAGTTTAGGTTCCTATTTTAACATTATCATGTAGATTTAACATTAAGTTAAATAATTTTACTTTTACCGTGTCTTCTTGTGTTCTTATACTATAAGGTTAATAAACTTACTATATGAAGCCAAACTAACCCCAAGTTTTTTATTATTAATATATATAACCTTATCTACGTCATTTGGCCGAACCTTAGATTTTTAGGAATAAAATAACAATTAATAATATAATATTTGTTTTAAAAACTATTTTATGTCAATTTTGATACTATTTAGTAATTGATTTTTTTGAAAATCATAACAGAATTATAAGTTAGAAAAACTTTAATTAAATCAATACTAACATGTCATATTAACCTAGAAAATTAGTGGAATTCATAAAAAGTCTCAAATTATATTTATTTGGGTATTTATAACATCAATTATGTCAATATTTCATTAATAAGATAATTACTACATCATCATTGTGTCATAAATAAATTAAATTATTTAATGTCTAAAAATTACAAATAAAATACCATTATGTAGGAAATCATTTTAGCTTTCTAATTACCATTTATAGTCGAATTTATCTTATGGGTAACCCCATATTAAAAATGATTTAGTTATTAAACATTGATTTTAACTATTTTAACCCTTCTTTAAATAAATTAATAATAAATGTCCTAATCTAATCCATGTGGGCCTAAATGGTCATATTTTAGTCCTAAGTTTGTTTTTGGTCGAATTACACTTGTCCAATATAATTAAGACATGTGTTAGGGTAATAATAATATCATTTTTACCCTTAATTACCCTATTTACTTTTAACTGTGGTAAAAAAAGTAAAAAGTTACTATTCAACAAAAATTATTTTCATCTCATTGTACCACATTTTAGTCCTTGATATTAACCGTGTCTCTCGTATTTTCGAAATTCCACTTAAAGAAGTGGTAAAATTAAGTTTTATGAAAAATTCAGTTTTTTTATCTACCACTTAGTGGTTTCACTATTCATCAAAAATCGAAAGTTTTCAGAAAAATACCAAAATTTCACCATAGGCTAATTTCGATATTACGAATCCAAAAATGAAGTCCATTTTGAAAAATAAAATTTATAAAATTTCAAAAAGTGGTTATTACTATTCATAACGGCTAGTTTTAATAATATTTTATTAGCATATCATTGTTTAGTGAAACTCAGTATTGCGTACGACGCAAGCTATCGAGGAAGGTTTCGATTTCGTGTAAAGCAAGCCAAGAAAGTGTTGTGTGTAGAAAAAGATTCCTTTGATAATTTATATAACATAAAATTCTCGGGTGTTACATTCTACCCCCCTTAAAATGAATTTCGCCCTCGAAATTTGTCACTTTGTAACAAATAGGTGAGGATACCTCTCCCTCATCATATCCTCAAGCTCCCATGAAGCTTCTTCTAATTGGTGGTTCCTCCATAAGACTTTCACCAATCGAGTGGTCTTGTTTCGTAGGACTTTTTCGCTACGATACAGAATCTCTATTGGTTGTTCTTTATAAGAAAGATCTTGCTCCAGCGGTACAACTTTTGAGCTGAGTACATGTGAAGGTTCAGGTATGTACTTTCTCAGGAGAGATACATGGAACACATCGTGAACTTGAGAGAGATTTGGTGGAAGCGCCAATCGGTAAGCTACCTTCCCAACACGATCCAGTATTTCGAAAGGACCGATATATCTAGGGCTCAACTTCCCCTTCTTTCCAACTCTCATAACCCTCTTCCAGGGAGATATTTGTAAGAACACTTTATCACCCACTTCAAACTCTAGGTCTTTTCTTCGGTTGTCGGCATAACTTTTCTGTCGACTCTGAGCTGCTCTTATGTGTTGTTGAATAGATCTGACCTTTTCTGCCATTTCATCAACGAGATCAGGTCCTAATAGCTTTATTTCCCCAACTTCATCCCAGCAAGTTGGAGTCCTGCATTTCTTTCCATAGAGAGCTTCATAAGGATCCATCTGAATACTAGAGTGAAAGATATTATTATAAGAAAATTCCACCAAAGGTAGGTGTTGATCCCAACCACCTTTAAAAACCATAGAGAAAGCTCTCAACATATCTTCTAGAGTTTGAATTGTTCTCTCAGACTGATCGTCTGTCTGAGGATGATAAGCAGTGTTGAAACATAACTCTGTATCCAGATTATGCTGAAGACTTCGCCAGAACTTTGAGGTAAACCTCGGATCCCGATCAGATATAATAGAAAGTGGTACTCCATGCAATCTTACCACTTCCTTTACATATATCCTGGCGAGCTGATCCAGAGAGAAATCCTCTCTAATAGAAATGAAGTGTGCAGATTTTGTAAAATGATCAACTATGACCCAGATAGCATTATTGCCTTTGGATGTTTTAGGAAGTCCTGTGACAAAGTCCATAGTGATGTTTTCCCATTTCCATTCGGGTATGGGTAATGGTTGTAACATCCCCTTAGACTTCTGTCTCTCACCTTTAACTTGTTGACAAACCAAGCATCGAGAGACATATTCAGCAACATCTCTTTTCATGCCATCCCACCAGAAGTACTCTTTCAGGTCCCTATACATCTTCGTGCTTCCAGGATGAATAGAGAATGAAGAACTATGAGCCTCATCCAGCAGCTCCTTCTTTAATTCGGGGATGGGAGGAACACAAACCCAATTCCTGAACTTTATTAACCCATCATAATCAAGGTTGAATTCAGGAACATTTCTCACCTTCTTTTGTAACTCGACATCTTCTTTCTGTGCCTCTTTAATCTTCACATGTATAGATGGTTGAACATTCATTTGAGAAAGATATGATTTTTCCCCTTTCATTATAATTCCAAGATCCATCCTTTGTAAATCCATAAATATTGGATCTTTTGTGATCCTCATCATGGATAAACTAGCATGGTCTTGTCTACTTAATGCATCTTCCACCTTGTTTTCTTTCCCAAGGTGGTAATGTATTGAGTAGTCGTAATCCTTAATCAGCTCCAACCATCTTATTTGGCGCATATTCAGCTCCTTTTTTGTGAAAATATACTTTAAACTTTTATGATTAGTATAAATATCACACCTTTCACCATAAAGGTAATGCCTCCAATTCTTTAATGCAAATATTACTGCAGCTAACTCCAAATAATGAGTTGGGTAATTTTGCTCATGTATTTTCAACAGTTGTGAGGCATAAGCTATCAACGTCTCATTTTTCATAAGAACACACCCCAATCCCTTCTTTGATGCATCATTGTAGATCACAAACCTTTCTCCACTACAAGGCAGTGTGAGCACAGGTGCACTGGATAACCTTGTTTTCAACTCCTTGAAATTCTCTTCACATTCCTCCATCCAAACAAACTTAACTCTTTTCCGAGTCAACTTGGTGAGTGGATTAGATAATCGTGAAAATTATTTCACAAAACATTGATAATATCCTTCCAAACCAAGAAAACTTTGAATCTCGGTTACTGTTGTTGGTCTCGACCATCTTTAGATAACCTCTATTTTTGCTGGATCCATAGATATCCCCTATTTTGAGATTATGTGACCCAAAAATGAAACTTTTTGAAGCCAAAATTCACACTTGGTAAATTTGGCATAAAGCTTCTCCTTTCTGAGGGTCTTAAATATAATTCTCAATTAATCTTCATGTTCTTCCTTGCTATTTGAATAGACAAGAATATCGTCTATAAAGACTACCACAAACTGATCAAGGTAGTCTCTAAATACTCTATTCATTAGATCCATGAAGATAGTAGGGGCATTAGTAAGACCAAATGGCATCACTATAAATTCACAGTGTCCATAACTTGTACGGAAAGCCGTCTTTGGTATATCCTCCCTTTTGAACCTTAATTGATGATACCCTGAACGAAGATCAATCTTGGAAAAGTATTGAGCTCCGCGTAGTTGGTCAAATAGGTCATTAATGTGTGGGAGAGGATATTTGTTCTTGATAGTGATCTTATTAAGTTCTCGATAATCAATGCAGAGTCTCATTGATCCATCTTTCTTCTTAAAAAACAGAACAGGTGCTCCCCAAGGTGACGCACTAGGGCGTATGAACCCCTTATCAAGATTCTCTTGTAGTTGCTTCTTCAATTCCTGCAACTCAATTGGGGCCATTCTATAAGGTGTCTTTGAAATAGGCAAAGCACCCGGTACGAGTTCTATTGAAAACTCAACTTCACGATTCGGTGGAAGACCCGGTAATTCCTCCGGAAAGACATCATCAAACTCCCGTACAATGGGAATATTCTTAATCATGATTTTATCACCAACCATTTGAGATAAATAACATTCATTTAGTGGAATCAATACCAATAAAATGGAAGAAATTCCCACTGGAAGGTTATGTTCATCCTTGCATCGATAGACGATCATAGATTGATCTGGAATATGAAATGTGACTTCCCTTATTTGTCAATTGATATTATCTCCATGTAGAGAAAGAAAATCCATGCCAAGAATCACATCAAATTCCACTATAGGAAGGATCACAAGATTTGCAGGAAGCACTTTCCCACAAACTTCAATCGGAGAATAATTATAAACTTTTGTTGCAACTGTTGTGCCATTAGGTGTTGTCACAGCTAACTCAACATCTAATTGTTGAGGTAATATGGTGATACCCTTAGAAAATTCATCAGAAATAAAAGAGTGGGTGGATCCAGAATCAAATAAAACATTTGCTACTTTAGTGTGGATGGTAAGTGTACCTTTCACCACATCGTTATCGTACTCCACATCGCTGATAGAAATTGCATGTGACTTTCCTTTGTATTTAGCCTTAAGAGTTTGTTGACGTCGACCGTTATCATCAACCCTTGGGTTAGGGCATTTATTGGAATAATGTCCCATCTCCTTGCACTTGAAACATTGAAGTGTCGTAGTTTCATTTTGTGCATCCCTTCCTTTGTTTTCATCATTAGACATATTCTTCCCATCATTACGGCATTCAAATTCCCAATGACCTTCCTTTCCACATTTGAAACATTTACTTGTCCCTTTAAGACAACTCCCTCCATGATTTTTCCACACTTTGAGCATAAGGGAAAGCTCATCTTCTTTTCAGTGTGATCTTTAGATTTTCCTTTGAATTCCATTTTCCTCTTCTTATCAAACCCATATGACTGATGGGATACTCCAATCTTCATCTCAACTTTGAGATCACATCGAACGATTTCCTCGTAGCTATTGAAGTCTTTTATGGCTAAGGCCCTTCAAAGACTTGGGTTTAAGCCACTAAAGAATCGATCGATCTTACTCTCAGGTTGGATAATAATACCAAAAGTGTGCCTTGCAAGTCTTGTAAAATTTTCTTCATAGGTACCAACAGATTCATCATCCTTTTTCGTCAGTTTAAGAAACTCTTTCTCCATCTTTTTTCGGAGAATACGAGGGAAGTACTTATTGAAAAATAAGTTCTTGAACTCGTCCCCTTCCATGGACTCAATTTCATCCCTTTGCCTCGTATTCTTAATAAGATTCCACCATTGATCAGCATCACCTTCCAAACAATACACTACTAAGATGAATTTATCATGCTCAGAACATTGAAGAACTGAAAATATCTTTTCAGTAGTACTAATCCATTATTTAGGAACTAATGGATCAGTAGACCCGCTGAATGAAGGTGGACGCTGTCTCATGAAGGATTCAACAGAATGTTGCTCCTTCCTTCTCTCGTTTGAAAGTCCTGCATGATTCCTAGCTTGTGAAAGTTGTGTGAGCCTGGCTACAAGATTTTTCATTCCAGCTCCCATAACGTTTGGTTTCTCAGGGGGACAATCATTGCATTTCCCGTCGCATTCCGCATTAACACGGTTCCTTCGGGTTCCAGCCATTGACAAAAACCAAGAAGAATACTGTGAGCAACACTAATTATAAAAGGAAAACCACATAATCAATAATAAAATTTCACACTTAAGGTCTTATCCTAGGTTATTCATGGCCATTTCTAAAACACTAAGATTGTGTTCTATGCTTAGAATTATCCTTATGGTTCTTACTAATGCTTTCACATCCTAGTTTCCAAAGGTTGACTATACCTTTCCTCTGATACCAAATATAACGACCCATACTTTACATACATTGTTATTACTTCAGAGTTGAAGCACACTTATTACAACATATAACAAAACCAAGAAAGGACCGTATAGGTATAGTGTCTTTAGAAACTGGGAAACATAAACAACTGGTTCATAAAGCATCTACTTTTCCTCCCATTTATTTCATCATATCTAGAGTCCCTTTTTGGAATATTCTACTTAATAACCTTCTTCTTGACCTGGGGAAATAAAACATACAAAAAGGGTGAGCTCAAATGCTCAGTAAGGGTAAACAAAAGAAATATCAATCACATCATATACAAAAGCACATAACTTTTGGAAATCCTAACCTGAAAAAGAGATCATAATTTCATAACATGGGATAAATCATAGTAGTTAAATGTAATCCCAATAATCACAACTTAAAACATGAAACATTGTGTCATATACACATAATCATAGAGAATCATTTCTTATTAGTCAAGACTCGTTGCCAAGACTATCTTAGTGGACAAAGTCCATTTCTGAACCGAGTTCACTCCTCGTTTCAGTCCTGTTTCACTGAACCGGTATAACCTACCGTTCCATCCATTTCTATATCATGAGATATAAAATCTTTACCCAATGCATTGGAGGGATATATAGGTCCCACCCATCTCATAATGATACCATTCTTATGTGTGCCACAAAATCATAAATCATACATCATTGCATAACCCATGTAATAAAAATGGGATTCTTAAATAACATGACATCCTAAAACAATTCATATAAGATAAAGGAATTCATAAAAATAATTCCATCACAACATAATCAAATCAATGTAATAATAGGGATAGAAACAGAACCTTTTATTATCTTAGATGGAAAATAATTTTGATAAAACATTTGAACTCCATTCTTGAGGAAAATATCCTTTCTTCTTCAAAAACACTTTTCCTTTCATAACATGTTATTCAATTCAAAACTAAAATAAGTTGATTAAAAATAAACTTGAAAACATGTAAAGTAAGATTCTTGGAAATAATGTTTTAAAAGTCCATTCATGCCGTATAAGTTAAAAAACATTCTTCGTACTTTTGTCAGAAAAGTCAAAAAATACCTCATAAGAAAAACGACAAAAGATTACTTTCATATCTTTTACTAAAAAACTCACCGAAGGGAAAAATTGGTTTTAAATAATTGTAGGTGGATGTAAATAATATTACATATTGAGGAAACATGTATGTGGATGATAAAATACACCCCCGTAAATACCGAAGTATAAACAATCTCGGATAAAAATGAGATTGTGATATTTTCCCTTACCTTAGGTCTGATATGCTTTGTACGTGTCCGAACCTCCTGTATAATGATTTAAATAATGTTATTGACTTATTACAGAATCATACATATTTTTATGATATCATATATGGTCATATTCTTAGCTTCTTAGTAGTAATATTTCATTGCTACTTGTTATTCGGGTGTTGATAACTTTTTGTTCTTATGCGTGTTTTGTCGAATAAATTCTTATTCTTCTCTTTTGGTTATAGAAACATCATTTCCAGAATGGTATTAATGTACTATATATCATATTTATTCATTAAATTCATTTATATAATCATTATGCAATGATGATCATGTAGAACGAATCGCATCACATCGTGGAGACGGTATTCCGTACGTACACACGAGCGATGATATCATTCCCATGATCGTGGAATTGTATTGGAGTGTATGTATACTATTTAAGAATCAATATAACTTTATAATAGTCATATATAGTCATTATTTACACCATTATACCCATCCAAGTAAGGTGGTGGTGGAAAATAGATTACACCACGATGTGGAGACGGTATTCCGTACGTACGCACGCGCGGTGATTTCTTTTTCCGTAGGATGGATAGATGGTGAAATGGGGTTTTTTCATACTTATAATAACATATCATTATATGATTGATACAGATTTTATTACTTCATAATGAAACAACTAAAGAAGAAGAAGTGGAATAAGAAATAAAGATGAAAGAATCGGTAACGGACATTACCTCTTCTTTGAAGTGCTTCTTTGAGACCTTCTTTTAGGGAAATAAAATTGGTGTTTGAAGAATAACACGACCTCTAGGATGTCTCTAGGGAAGTGTAGAGGAGAAATTTTCAGGGTTTGGCCGAGCCTGAAGGCTCAATGTGGTGTGAGGAAGAGAGGGAGGAGGTGCCCTTTCATAAGGGAGGAGACGGGTACCTTTGGAATAACTAAAAATATTATTTTATTATAAAGTCAAGATCAGTTTTAAATAGATCCAAATTGATTTATTTAGAGTCTAAGGTGGTTAAGGGTATAAACTCTCTCATCCTATAGAATTTAGACATGTTTAGGTTCCTATTTTAACCTTATCATGTAGATTTAACATTAAGTTAAATAATTTTACTTTTATCGTGTCTTCTTGTGTTCTTATACTATAAGGTTAATAAACATACTATATCAAGCCAAAATAACCCCAAGTTGTTTATTATTAATATATATAACCTTATCTAAGTCATTTGGCCGAACCTTAGATTTTTAAGAATAAAATAACAATTAATAATATAATATTTCTTTTAAAAACTATTTTATGTCAATTTTGACACTATTTAGTAATTGATTTTTGTGAAACTTATAACAGAAAGATAAGTTCAGAAAAAGTTACTTAAATCAATACTAACATGTCATATTAACCTATAAAATTAGTGGAATTCATAAAAAGTCTCAAATTTTATTTATTTGGGTATTTATAACATCAATTATGTCAATATTTCATTAATAATATAATTACTGCATCATTGTTGTGTCATAAATAAATTAAATTATTTAATGTCTAAAAATTACAAATAAAATACCATTATGTAGGAAATCATTTTATCTTTCTAATTAATATTTATAGTCGAATTTATCTTATGTGTAACCCCATATTAAAAATGATTTAGTTATTAAACATTGATTTTAACTATTTTAACCCTTCTTTAAATAAATTAATAATAAATGTCCTAATCTAATCCATGTGGGCCTAAATGGCCATATTTTAGTCCTAAGTTAGTTTTTGGTCGAATTACACTTGTCCAATATAATTAATACATGTGTTAGGGTAATAATAATATCATTTTTACCCTTAATTACCCTATTTACTTTTAAATGTGGTAAAAAAAGTAAAAAGTTACTATTCAACAAAAATTATTTTCATCTCATTGAACCACATTTTAGTCCTTGATATTAACCGTGTCTCTCGGATTTTCGAAATTCCACTTATAGAAGTGGTAAAATTATGTTTTATGAAAAATTCAGTTTTTTTATCTACCACTTAGTGGTTTCACTATTCATCAAAAATTGAAAGTTTTCAGAAAAATACCAAAATTTCACCATAGGCTAATTTCGATATTACGAATCCAAAAATGAAGTCCATTTTGAAAAATAAAATTTATAAAATTTCAAAAAGTGGTTATTACTATTCATAACGACTAGTTTTAATAATATTTTATTAGCATATCATTGTTTAGTGAAACTCGGTATTGCGTACGACGCAAGCTATCGAGGAAGGTTTCGATTTCGTGTAAAGCAAGACAAGAAAGTGTTGTGTGTAGAAAAAGATTCCTATGATAATTTATATAACATAAAATTCTCGGGTGTTACATTCTACCCCCCTTAAAATGAATTTCGCCCTCGAAATTCGTCACTTTGTAACAAACAGATGAGGATACCTCTCCCTCATCATATCCTCAAGCTCCCATGAAGCTTCTTCTAATTGGTGGTTCCACCATAAGACTTTCACCAATCGAGTGGTCTTGTTTCGTAGGACTTTTTCGCTACGATCCAGAATCTCTATTGGTTGTTCTTCATAAGAAAGATCTTGCTCCAGCGGTATAACTTTTGAGCTGAGTACATGTGAAGGTTCAGGTATGTACTTTCTCAAGAGAGATACATGGAACACATCGTGAACTTGAGAGAGATTCGGTGGAAGCGCCAATCGGTAAGCTACCTTCCCAACACGATCCAGTATTTCGAAAGGACCGATATATCTAGGGCTCAACTTCCCCTTCTTTCCAACTCTCATAACCCTCTTCCAGGGAGATATTCGTAAGAACACTTTATCACCCACTTCAAACTCTAGGTCTTTTCTTCAGTTGTCGGCATAACTTTTCTGTCGACTCTAAGCTGCTCTTATGTGTTGTTGAATAGATCTGACCTTTTCTGCCATTTCATCAACGAGATCAGGTCCTAATAGCTTTATTTCCCCAACTTCATCCCAGCAAGTTGGAGTCCTGTATTTCTTTCCATAGAGAGCTTCATAAGGATCCATCTGAATACTGGAGTGAAAGATATTATTATAAGAAAATTCCACCAAAGGTAGGTGTTGATCCCAACCACCTTTAAAAACCATAGAGAAAGCTCTCAACATATCTTCTAGAGTTTGAATTGTTCTCTCAGACTGATCATCTGTCTGAGGATGATAAGCAGTGCTGAAACATAACTCTGTATCCAGAGTATGCTGAAGACTTCTCCAGAACTTTGAGGTAAACCTCGGATCCCGATCAGATATAATAGAAAGTGGTACTCCATGCAATCTTACCACTTCCTTTACATATATCCTGGAGAGCTGATCCAGAGAGAAATCCTCTCTAATAGCAATGAAGTGTGCAGATTTTGTAAGATGATCAACTATGACCCAGATAGCATTATTGCCTTTGGATGTTTTAGGAAGTCCTGTGACAAAGTCCATAGTGATGTTTTCCCATTTCCATTAGGGTATGGGTAATGGTTGTAACATCCCCTTAGACTTCTGTCTCTCACCTTTAACTTGTTGACAAACCAAGCATCGAGAGACATATTCAGCAACATCTCTTTTCATGCCATCCCACCAGAAGTACTCTTTCAGGTCCCTATACATCTTCGTGCTTCCAGGATGAATAGAGAATGAAGAACTATGAGCCTCATCCAGCAGCTCCTTCTTTAATTCGGGGATGGGAGGAACACAAACCCAATTCCTGAACTTTATTATCCCATCATAATCAAGGTTGAATTCAGGAACATTTCTCACCTTCTTTTGTAACTCGACATCTTCTTTCTGTGCCTCTTTAATCTTCACATGTATAGATGGTTGAACATTCATTTGAGAAAGATATGATTTTTCCCCTTTCATTATAATTCCAAGATCCATCCTTTGTTAATCCATAAATATTGGATCTTTTGTGATCCTCATCATGGATAAACTAGCATGGTCTTGTCTACTTAATGCATCTTCCACCATGTTTTCTTTCCCAAGGTGGTAATGTATTGAGTAGTTGTAATCCTTAATTAGCTCCAACCATCTTATTTGGCGCATATTCAGCTCCTTTTGTGTGAAAATATACTTTAAACTTTTATGATTAGTATAAATATCACACCTTTCACCATAAAGGTAATTCCTCCAAATCTTTAATGCAAAGATTACTGCAGCTAACTCCAAATAATGATTTGGGTAATTTTTCTCATGTATTTTCAATAGTTGTGAGGCATAAGCTATCAACGTCTCATTTTGCATAAGAACACACCCCAATCCCTTCTTTGATGCATCATTGTAGATCACAAACCTTTCTCCACTACAAGGCAGTGTGAGCACAGGTGCATTGGATAACCTTGTTTTCAACTCCTTGAAATTCTCTTCACATTCCTCCGTCCAAACAAACTTAACTCCTTTCCGAGTCAACTTGGTGAGTGGATTAGATAATCGTGAAAATTATTTCACAAAACATTGATAATATCCATCCAAACCAAGAAAACTTAAAATCTCGGTTACTGTTGTTGGTCTCGACCATCTTTAGATAACCTCTACTTTTGCTGGATCCACAGATATCCCCTATTTTGAGATTATGTGACCCAAAAATGCAACTTTTTTAAGCCAAAATTCACATTTGGTAAATTTGGCATAAATCTTCTCCTTTCTGAGGGTCTTCAATATAATTCTCAATTGATCTTCATGTTCTTCCTTTCTCTTTGAATAGACAAGAATATCGTCTATAAAGACTATCACAAACTGATCAAGGTAGTCTCTAAAGACTCTATTCATTAGATCCATGAAGATACCAGGGGAATTAGTAAGACCAAATGGCATCACTATAAATTCACAGTGTCCATACCTTGTATGGAAAGTCGTCTTTGGTATATCCTCCCTTTTGACCCTTAATTGATGATACCCTGAACGAAGATCAATCTTGGAAAAGTATTGAGCTCCGCGTAGTTGGTCAAATAGGTCATTAATGCGTGGGAGAGGATATTTGTTCTTGATAGTGATCTTGTTAAGTTCTCGATAATCAATGCAGAGTCTCATTGATCCATCTTTCTTCTTAAAAAACAGAACAGGTGCTCCCCAAGGTGACGCACTAGGGCGTATGAACCCCTTATAAAGATTCTCTTGGAGTTGCTTCTTCAATTCCTGCAACTCAATTGGGGCCATTCTATAAGGTGTCTTTGAAATAGGCAAAACACCCGGTACGAGTTCTATTGAAAACTCAACTTCACGATTCGGTGGAAGACCCGGTAATTCCTCCGGAAAGACATCATCAAACTCCCGTACAATGGGAATATTCTTAATCATGAGTTTCTCACCAACCATTTGAGATAAATAACATTCATTTACTGGAATCAATACCCATAAAATGGAATAAATTTCCACTGGAAGGTTATGTTCATCCTTGCATCGATAGAAGATCATAGAT
Source organism: Viscum album (assembly GCA_963277665.1). Classification (NCBI taxonomy): domain Eukaryota; kingdom Viridiplantae; phylum Streptophyta; class Magnoliopsida; order Santalales; family Viscaceae; genus Viscum; species Viscum album. Next base: position 1,750,662,396 of record OY728141.1, on the reverse strand, counting down.
TGATCTGGAATATGAAATGTGACTTCCCTTCTTTGTCAATTGATATGATCTCCATGTAGAGAAAGCAAATCCATGCCAAGAATCACATCAAATTCCACTATAGGAAGGATCACAAGATTTGCAGGAAGCACTTTCCCACAAACTTCAATCAGAGAATAATTATAAACTTTTGTTGCAACTGTTGTGCCATTAGGTGTTGTCACAGCTAACTCAACATCTAATTGTTGAGGTAATATGGTGATACCCTTAGAAAATTCTTCAGAAATAAAAGAGTGGGTGGATCCAGAATCAAATAAAACATTTGCTACTTTAGTGTGGATGGTAAGTGTACCTTTCACCACATCGTTATCGTACTCCACATCGCTAATAGAAATTGCATGTGACTTTCCTTTGTCTTTAGCCTTAAGAGTTTGTTGACGTCGACCGTCATCATCAACCCTTGGATTAGGGCATTTATTGGCATAATGTCCCATCTCCTTGCACTTGAAACATTGAAGTGTCGTAGTTTCATTTTGTGCATCCCTTCCTTTGTTTGCATCATTAGACATCTTCTTCCCATCATTACGGCATTCAAATTCCCAATGACCTTCCTTTCCACATTTGAAACATTTACTTGTCCCTTTAAGACAACTCCCTCCATGTTTTTTCCACACTTTGAGCATAAGGGAAAGCTCATCTTCTTTTCAGTGTGCTCTTTAGATTTTCCTTTGAATTCCATTTTCCTATTCTTATCAAACCCATATGACTGATGGGTTACTCCAATCTTCATCTCAACTTTGAGATCACATCGAACGATTTCCTCATAGCTATTGAAGTCTCTTATGGATAAGGCCCTTCAAAGACTTGGGTTTAAGCCACTAAAGAATCGATCGATCTTACTCTCAGGTTGGATAATAATACCAAAAGTGTGCCTTGAAAGTCTTGTAAAATTTTCTTCATAGGTACCAAAAGATTCATCATCCTTTTTCTTCAGTTTAAGAAACTCTTTCTCCATCTTTTTTCGGAGAATACGAGGGAAGTACTTATTGAAAAATAAGTTCTTGAACTCGTCCCCTTCCATGGACTCAATTTCATCCCTTTGCCTCGTATTCTTAATAAGATTCCACCATTGATCATCATCACCTTCCAAACAATACACTGCTAAGATGACTTTATCATGCTCAGAACATTGAAGAACTGAAAATATCTTTTCAGTAGTACTAATCCATTGTTTAGAAACTAATGGATCAGTAGACCCGCTGAATGAAGGTGGACGCTGTCTCATGAAGGATTCAACAGAATGTTGCTCCTTCCTTTTCTCGTTTGGAAGTCCTGCATGATTCCTAGCTTGTGAAAGTTTTGTGAGCCTGGCTACAAGATTTTGCATTCCAGCTCCCATAACGTTTGGTTTCTCAGGGGGACAATCATTGCATTTCCCGTCGCATTCCGCATTAACACGGTTCCTTCGGGTTCCATCCATTGACAAAAACCAATAAGAATAGTGTGAGCAACACTAATTATAAAAGGAAAACCACATAATCAAGAATAAAATTTCACACTTAAGGTCTTATCCTAGGTTATTCATGGCCATTTCTAAAACACTAAGATTGTGTTCTATGCTTAGACTTATCCTTATGGTTCTTACTAATGCTTTCACATCCTAGTTTCCAAAGGATGACTATACCTTTCCTCTGATACCAAATATAACGACCCATACTTTACATACATTGTTATTACTTCAGAGTTGAAACACACTTATTACAACATATAACAAAACCAAGAAAGGACCGTATAGGTATAGTGTCTTTAGAAACTGGGAAACATAAACAACTGGTTCATAAAGCATCTACTTTTCCTCCCATTTATTTCATCATATCTAGAGTCCCTTTTTGGAATATTCTACTTAATAACCTTCTTCTTGACCTGGGGAAATAAAACATACAAAAAGGGTGAGCTCAAATGCTCATTAAGGGTAAACAAAAGAAATATCAATCACATCATATACATAAGCACATAACTTTTGGAAATCCTAACCTGAAAAAGAGATCATAATTTCATAACATGGGATAAATCATAGTAGTTAAATGTAATCCAAATAATCACAACATAAAACATGAAACATTGTGTCATATACACATAATCATAGAGAATCATTTCTTATTAGTCAATACTCGTTGCCAAGACTATCTTAGTGGACAAAGTCCATTTCTGAACCGAGTTCACTCCTCGTTTCAGTCCTGTTTCACTGAACCGGTATAACCTACCGTTCCATCCATTTCTATCTCATGAGATATAAAATCTTTACCCAATGCATTAGAGGGATATATAGGTCCCACCCATCTCATAATGATACCATTCTTATGTGTGCCACAAAATCATAAATCATACATCATTGCATAACCCATGTAATAAAAATGGGATTCTTAAATAAAATGACATCCTAAAACAATTCATATAAGATAAAGGAATTAATAAAAATAATTCCATCACAACATAATCAAATCAATGTAATAATAGGGATAGAAACAGAACCCTTTATTATCTTCGATGGAAAATAATTTTGATAAAACACTTGAACTCCATTCTTGAGGAAAATATCCTTTCTTCTTCAAAAACACTTTTCCTTTCATAACATGTCATTCAATTCAAAACTAAAATAAGTTGATTAAAAATATACTTGAAAACATGTAAAGTAAGATTCTTGGAAATAATGTTTTAAAAGTCCATTCATGCCGTATAAGTTAAAAAAAACATTCTTCGTACTTTTGTCAGAAAAGTCAAAAAATACCTCATAAGAAAAACGACAAAAGATTACTTTCATATCTTTTACTAAAAAACTCACCGAAGGGAAAAATTGGTTTTAAATAATTGTAGGTGGATGTAAATAATATTACATATTGAGGAAACATGGATGTGGATGATAAAATACACCCCAGTAAATACCGAAGTATAAACAATCTCGGATAAAAATGAGATTGTGATATTTTCCCTTACCTTAGGTCTGATATGATTTGTACGTGTCCGAACCTCCTGTATAATGATTTAAATAATGTTATTGACTTATTACAGAATCATACTTATTTTTATGATATCATATATGTTCATATTATTAGCTTCTTAGTAGTAATATTTCATTGCTACTTGTTATTCGGGTGTTGATAACTTTTTGTTCTTATGCGTGTTTTGTCGAATACATTCTTATTCTTCTCTTTAGGTTATAGATACATCATTTCCAGAATGGTATTAATGTACTATATATCATATTTATTCATTAAATTCATTTATATAATCATTATGCAATGAATATCATGTAGAATGAATCGCATCACATCGTGGAGACGGTATTCCGTACGTACACACGAGCGATGATATCATTCCCATGATCGTGGAATTGTATTGGAGTGTATGTATACTATTTAAGAATCCATATAACTTTATAATAGTCATATATAGTCATTATTTACACCATTATACCCATCCAAGTAAGGTGGTGGTGGAAAATAGATTACACCACGATGTGGAGACGGTATTCCGTACGTACGCACGCGCGGTGATTTCTTTTTCCGTAGGATGGATAGATGGTGAAATGGGGTTTTTTCATACTTATAATAACATATCATTATATGATTGATACTGATTTTATTACTTCATAATTAAACAACTAAAGAAGAAGAAGTGGAATAAGAAATAAAGATGAAAGAATCGGTAACGGACATTACCTCTTCTTTGAAGTGCTTCTTTGAGACCTTCTTTTAGGGAACTAAAATTGGTCTTTGAAGAAGACCATGACCTCTAGGATGTCTCTAGGGAAGTGTAGAGGAGAAAGTGGCAGGGTTTTGCCGAGCCTGAAGGCTCAACGTGGTGTGAGGAAGAGAGGGAGGAGGTTCCCTTTCATAAGGGAGGAGATGGGTACCTTTGGAATAACTAAAAATATTATTTTATTATAAAATCAAGATCAGTTTTAAATAGCTCAAAATTGATTTATTTAGAGTATAAGGTGGTTAATGGTATAAACTCTCTCATCCTATAGAATTTAGACAAGTTTAGGTTCCTATTTTAACCTTATCATGTAGATTTAACATTAAGTTAAATAATTTTACTTTTATCGTGTCTTCTTGTGTTCTTATACTATAAGGTTAATAAACATACTATATCAAGCCAAAATAACCCCAAGTTGTTTATTATTAATATATATAACCTTATCTAAGTCATTTGGCCGAACCATAGATTTTTAAGAATAAAATAACAATTAATAATATAATATTTTTTTTAAAAACTATTTTATGTCAATTTTGACACTATTTAGTAATTGATTTTTGTGAAACTTATAACAGAACGATAAGTTAGGAAAAAGTTAATTAAATAAATACTAACATGTCATATTAACCTATAAAATTAGTGGAATTCATAAAAAGTCTCAAATTTTATTTATTTGGGTATTTATAACATCAATTATGTCAATATTTCATTAATAAGATAATTATTGCATCATTGTTGTGTCATAAATAAATTAAATTATTTAATGTCTAAAAATTACAAATAAAATACCATTATGTAGTAAATCATTTTATCTTTCTAATTAATATTTATAGTCGAATTTATCTTATGTGTAACCCCATATTAAAAATGATTTAGTTATTAAACATTGATTTTAACTATTTTAACCCTTCTTTAAATAAATTAATAATAAATGTCCTAATCTAATCCATGTGGGCCTAAATGGTCATATTTTAGTCCTAAGTTTTTTTTGGTCGAATTACACTTTTCCAATATAATTAAGACATGTGTTAGGGTAATAATAATATCATTTTTACCCTTAATTACCCTATTTACTTTTAACTGTGGTAAAAAAAGTAAAAAGTTACTATTCAACAAAAATTATTTTCATCTCATTGAACCACATTTTAGTCCTTGATATTAACCGTGTCTCTTGGATTTTCGAAATTCCACTTACAGAAGTGGTAAAATTAAGTTTTATGAAAAATTCAGTTTTTTTATCTACCACTTAGTGGTTTCACTATTCATCAAAAATTGAAAGTTTTCAGAAAAATACCAAAATTTCACCATAGGCTAATTTCGATATTACGAATCCAAAAATGAAGTCCATTTTGAAAAATAAAATTTATAAAATTTCAAAAAGTGGTTATTACTATTCATAATGGCTAGTTTTAATAATATTTTATTAGCATATCATTGTTTAGTGAAACTCGGTATTGCGTACGACGCAAGCTATCGAGGAAGGTTTCGATTTCGTGTAAAGAAAGCCAAGAAAGTGTTGTGTGTAGAAAAATATTCCTTTGATAATTTATATAACATAAAATTCTCGGTTGTTACATTCTACCCCCCTTAAAATGAATTTCACCCTCGAAATTCGTCACTTTGTAACAAACAGATGAGGATACCTCTCCCTCATCATATCCTCAAGCTCCCATGAAGCTTCTTCTAATTGGTGGTTCCTCCATAAGACTTTCACCAATCGAGTGGTCTTGTTTCGTAGGACTTTTTCGCTACGATCCAGAATCTCTATTGGTTGTTCTTCATAAGAAAGATCTTGCTCCAGCGGTACAACTTTTGAGCTGAGTACATGTGAAGGTTCAGGTATGTACTTTCTCAGGAGAGATACATGGAACACATCGTGAACTTGAGAGAGATTCGGTGGTAGCGCCAATCGGTAAGATACCTTCCCAACACGATCCAGTATTTCGAAAGGACCGATATATCTAGGGCTCAACTTCCCCTTCCTTCCAACTCTCATAACCCTCTTCCAGGGAGATATTCGTAAGAACACTTTATCACCCACTTCAAACTCTAGGTCTTTTCTTCGGTTGTCGGCATAACTTTTCTGTCGACTCTGAGCTGCTCTTATGTGTTGTTGAATAGATCTGACCTTTTCTGCCATTTCATCAACGAGATCAGGTCCTAATAGCTTTATTTCCCCAACTTCATCCCAGCAAGTTGGAGTCCTACATTTCTTTCCATAGAGAGCTTCATAAGGATCCATCTGAATACTGGAGTGAAAGATATTATTATAAGAAAATTCCACCAAAGGTAGGTGTTGATCCCAACCACCTTTAAAAACCATAGAGAAAGCTCTCAACATATCTTCTAGAGTTTGAATTGTTCTCTCAGACTGATCGTCTGTCTGAGGATGATAAGCAGTGCTGAAACATAACTCTGTATCCAGAGTATGCTGAAGACTTCGCCAGAACTTTGAGGTAAACCTCGGATCCCGATCAGATATAATAGAAAGTGGTACTCCATGCAATCTTACCACTTCCTTTACATATATCCTGGCGAGCTGATCCAGAGAGAAATCCTCTCTAATAGCAATGAAGTGTGCAGATTTTGTAAGATGATCAACTATGACCCAGATAGCATTATTGCCTTTGGATGTTTTAGGAAGTCCTGTGACAAAGTCCATAGTGATGTTTTCCCATTTCCATTCGGGTATGGGTAATGGTTGTAACATCCCCTTAGACATCTGTCTCTCACATTTAACTTGTTGACAAACCAAGCATCGAGAGACATATTCAGAAACATCTCTTTTCATGCCATCCCACCAGAAGTACTCTTTCAGGTCCCTATACATCTTCGTGCTTCCAGGATAAGTAGAGAATGAAGAACTATGAGCCTCATCCAGCAGCTCCTTCTTTAATTCGGGGATGGGAGGAACACAAACCCAATTCCTGAACTTTATTATCCCATCATAATCAAGGTTGAATTCAGGAACATTTCTCACCTTCTTTTGTAACTCGACATCTTCTTTCTGTGCCTCTTTAATCTTCACATGTATAGATGGTTGAACATTCATTTGAGAAATATATGATTTTTCCCCTTTCATTATAATTCCAAGATCCATCCTTTGTAAATCCATAAATATTGGATCTTTTGTGATCCTCATCATGGATAAACTAGCATGGTCTTGTCTACTTAATGCATCTTCCACCTTGTTTTCTTTCCCAAGGTGGTAATGTATTGAGTAGTCGTAATCCTTAATCAGCTCCAACCATCTTATTTGGCGCATATTCAGCTCCTTTTGTGTGAAAATATAATTTAAACTTTTATGATTAGTATAAATATCACACCTTTCACCATAAAGGTAATGCCTCCAAATCTTTAATGCAAAGATTACTGCAGCTAACTCCAAATAATGAGTTGGGTAATTTTGCTCATGTATTTTCAACATTTGTGAGGCATAAGCTATCAACGTCTCATTTTGCATAAGAACACACCCCAATCCCTTCTTTGATGCATCATTGTAGATCACAAACCTTTCTCCACTACAAGGCAGTGTGAGCACAGGTGCACTGGATAACCTTGTTTTCAACTCCTTGAAATTCTCTTCACATTCCTCCGTCCAAACAAACTTAACTCCTTTCCGAGTCAACTTGGTGAGTGGATTAGATAATCGTGAAAATTATTTCAAAAAACATTGATAATATCCATCCAAACCAAGAAAACTTAGAATCTCGGTTACGGTTTTTGGTCTCGACCATCTTTAGATAACCTCTATTTTTGCTAGATCCACAGATATCCCCTATTTTGAGATTATGTGACCCAAAAATGCAACTTTTTGAAGCCAAAATTCACACTTGGTAAATTTGGCATAAAGCTTCTCCTTTCTGAGGGTCTTCAATATAATTCTCAATTGATATTCATGTTCTTCCTTGCTCTTTGAATAGACAAGAATATCGTCTATAAAGACTACCACAAACTGATCAAGGTAGTCTCTAAAGACTCTATTCATTAGATCCATGAAGATAGCAGGGGCATTAGTAAGACCAAATGGCATCACTATAAATTCACAGTGTCCATACCTTGTACGGAAAGCCGTCTTTGTTATATCCTCCCTTTTGACCCTTAATTGATGATACCCTGAATGAAGATCAATCTTGGAAAAGTATTGAGCTCCGCGTAGTTGGTCAAATAGGTCATTAATGCGTGGGAGAGGATATTTGTTCTTGATAGTGATCTTGTTAAGTTCTCGATAATCAATGCAGAGTCTCATTGATCCATCTTTCTTCTTAAAAAACAGAACAGGTGCTCCCCAAGGTGACGCACTAGGGCGTATGAACCCCTTATCAAGATTCTCTTGGAGTTGCTTCTTCAATTCCTGCAACTCAATTGGGGCCATTCTATAAGGTGTCTTTGAAATAGGCAAAGCACCCGGTACGAGTTCTATTGAAAACTCAACTTCACGATTCGGTGGAAGACCCGGTAATTCCTCCGGAAAGACATCATCAAACTTCCGTACAATGGGAATATTCTTAATCATGAGTTTCTCACCAACCATTTGAGATAAATAACATTCATTCAGTGGAATCAATACCCATAAAATGGAAGAAATTTCCACTGGAAGGTTATGTTCATCCTTGCATCGATAGACGATCATAGATTGATCTGGAATATGAAATGTGACTTCCCTTCTTTGTCAATTGATATGAGCTCCATGTAGAGAAATAAAATCCATGCCAAGAATCACATCAAATTCCACTATAGGAAGGATCACAAGATTTGCAGGAAGCACTTTCCCACAAACTTCAATCGGAGAATAATTATAAACTTTTGTTGCAACTGTTGTGCCATTAGGTGTTGTCACAGCTAACTCAAAATCTAATTGTTGAGGTAATATGGTGATACCATTAGAAAATTCTTCAGAAATAAAAGAGTGGGTGGATCCAGAATCAAATAAAACATTTGCTACTTTAGTGTGGATGGTAAGTGTACCTTTCACCACATCGTTATTGTACTCCACATCGCTGATAGAAATTGCATGTGACTTTCCTTTGTCTTTAGCCTTAAGAGTTTGTTGACGTCGACCGTCATCATCAACCCTTGGGTTAGGGAATTTATTGGAATAATGTCCCATCTCCTTGCACTTGAAACATTGAAGTGTCGTAGTTTCATTTTGTGCATCCCTTCCTTTGTTTTCATCATTAGACATCTTCTTCCCATCATTACGGCATTCAAATTCCCAATGACGTTCCTTTCCACATTTGAAACATTTACTTGTCCCTTTAAGACAACTCCCTCCATGTTTTTTTTTCCACACTTTGAGCATAAGGGAAAGCTCATCTTCTTTTCAGTGTGCTCTTTAGATTTTCCTTTGAATTCCATTTTCCTCCTCTTATCAAACCCATATGACTGATGGGTTACTCCAATCTTCATCTCAACTTTGAGATCACATCGAACGATTTCCTTGTAGCTATTGAAGTCTCTTATGGATAAGGCCCTTCAAAGACTTGGGATTAAGCCACTAAAGAATCGATCGATCTTACTCTCAGGTTGGATAATAATACCAAAAGTGTGCCTTGCAAGTCTTGTAAAATTTTCTTCATAGGTACCAACAGATTCATCATCCTTTTTCTTCAGTTTAAGAAACTCTTTCTCCATCTTTTTTCGGAGAATACGAGGGAAGTACTTATTGAAAAATAAGTTCTTGAACTCATCCCCTTCCATGGACTCAATTTCATCCCTTTGCCTCGTATTCTTAATAAGATTCCACCATTGATCAGCATCACCTTCCAAACAATACACTGCTAAGATGACTTTATCATGCTCAGAACATTGAAGAACTGAAAATATCTTTTCAGTAGTACTAATCCATTGTTTATCAACTAATGGATCAGTAGACCCGCTGAATGAAGGTGGACGCTGTCTCATGAAGGATTCAACAGAATGTTGCTCCTTCCTTTTCTCGTTTGGAAGTCCTGCATGATTCCTAGCTTGTGAAAGTTGTGTGAGCCTGGCTACAAGATTTTGCATTCCATCTCCCATAACGCTTGGTTTCTCAGGGGTACAATCATTGCATTTCCCGTCACATTCCGCATTAACACGGTTCCTTCGGGTTCCAGCCATTGACAAAAACCAAGAAGAATAGTGTGAGCAACACTAATTATAAAAGGAAAACCACATAATCAAGAATAAAATTTCACACTTAAGGTCTTATCCTAGGTTATTCATGGCCATTTCTAAAACACTAAGATTGTGTTCTATGCTTAGACTTATCCTTATGGTTCTTACTAATGCTTTCACATCCTAGTTTCCAAAGGTTGAGTATACCTTTCCTCTGATACCAAATATAACGACCCATACTTTACATACATTGTTATTACTTCAGAGTTGAAGCACACTTATTACAACATATAAAAAAACCAAGAAAGGACCGTATAGGTAGAGTGTCTTTAGAAACTGGGAAACATAAACAATTGGTTCATAAAGCATCTACTTTTCCTCCCATTTATTTCATCATATCTAGAGTCCCTTTTTGGAATATTCTACTTAATAACCTTCTTCCTGACCTGGGGAAATAAAACATACAAAAAGGGTGAGCTCAAATGCTCAGTAAGGGTAAACAAAAGAAATATCAATCACATCATATACATAAGCACATAACTTTTGGAAATCCTAACCTGAAAAAGAGATCATAATTTCATAACATGGGATAAATCATAGTAGTTAAATGTAATCCCAATAATCACAACATAAAACATGAAACATTGTGTCATATACACATAATCATAGAGAATCATTTCTTATTAGTCAAGACTCGTTGCCAAGACTATCTTAGTGGACAAAGTCCATTTCTGAACCGAGTTCACTCCTCGTTTCAGTCCTGTTTCACTGAACCGGTATAACCTACCGTTCCATCCATTTCTATCTCATGAGATATAAAATCTTTACCCAATGCATTGTAGGGATATATAGGTCCCACCCATCTCATAATGATACCATTCTTATGTGTGCCACAAAATCATAAATCATACATCATTGCATAACCCATGTAATAAAAATGGGATTCTTAAATAACATGACATCCTAAAACAATTCATATAAGATAAAGGAATTCATAAAAATAATTCCATCACAACATAATCAAATCAATGTAATAATAGGGATAGAAACAGAACCCTTTATTATCTTATATGGAAAATAATTTTGATAAAACACTTGAACTCCATTCTTGAGGAAAATATCCTTTCTTCTTCAAAAACACTTTTCCTTTCATAACATGTCATTCAATTAAAAACTAAAATAAGTTGATTAAAAATAAACTTGAAAACATGTAAAGTAAGATTCTTGGAAATAATGTTTTAAAAGTCCATTCATGCCGTATAAGTTAAAAAAAACATTCTTCGTACTTTTGTCAGAAAAGTCAAAAAATACCTCATAAGAAAAACGACAAAAGATTACTTTCATAGCTCTTACTAAAAAACTCACCGAAGGGAAAAATTGGTTTTAAATAATTGTAGGTGGATGTAAATAATATTACATATTGAGGAAACATGGATGTGGATGATAAAATACACCCCAGTAAATACCGAAGTATAAACAATCTCGGATAAAAATGAGATTGTGATATTTTCCCTTACCATAGGTCTGATATGCTTTGTACGTGTCCGAACCTCCTGTATAATGATTTAAATAATGTTATTGACTTATTACAGAATCATACATATTTTTATTATATCATATATGGTCATATTCTTAGCTTCTTAGTAGTAATATTTCATTTCTACTTGTTATTTGGGTGTTGATAACTTTTTGTTCTTATGCGTGTTTTGTCGAATAAATTCTTATTCTTCTCTTTAGGTTATAGATACATCATTTCCATAATGGTATTAATGTACTATATATCATATTTATTCATTAAATTCATATATATAATCATTATGCAATGAAGATCATGTATAACGAATCGCATCACATCGTGGAGACGGTATTCCGTACGTACACACGAGCGATGATATCATTCCCATGATCGTCGAATTGTATTGGAGTGTATGTATACTATTTAAGAATCAATATAACTTTATAATAGTCATATATAGTCATTATTTACACCATTATACCCATCCAAGTAAGGTGGTGGTGGAAAATAGATTACACCACGATGTGGAGACGGTATTCCGTACGTACGCACGCGCGGTGATTTCTTTTTCCGTAGGATGGATAGATGGTGAAATGTGGTTTTTTCATACTTATAATAACATATCATTATATTATTGATACTTATTTTATTACTTTATAATGAAACAACTAAAGAAGAAGAAGTTGAATAAGAAATAAAGATGAAAGAATCGGTAACTGACATTACCTCTTCTTTGAAGTCCTTCTTTGAGACCTTCTTTTAGGGAACTAAAATTGGACTTTGAAGAAGACCAGGACCTCTAGGATGTCTCTAAGGAAGTGTAGAGGAGAACGTTGCAGGGTTTGGCCGAGCCTGAAGGCTCAAAGTGGTGTGAGGAAGAGAGGGAGGAGGTGCCCTTTCATAAGGGAGGAGACGGGTACCTTTGGAATAACTAAAAATATTATTTTATTATAAAGTCAAGATCAGATTTAAATAGCTCCAAATTGATTTATTTAGAGTCTATGGTGGTTAAGGGTATAAACTCTATCATCCTATAGAATTTAGACAAGTTTAGGTTCCCATTTTAACCTTATCATGTAGATTTAACATTAAGTTAAATAATTTTACTTTTATCGTGTCTTCTTGTGTTCTTATACTATAAGGTTAATAAACATACTATATCAAGCCAAAATAACCCCAAGATGTTTATTATTAATATATATAACCTTATCTAAGTCATTTGGCCGAACCTTAGATTTTTAAGAATAAAATAACAATTAATAATATAATATTTGTTTTAAAAACTATTTTATGTCAATTTTGACACTATTTAGTAATTGATTTTTGTGAAACTTATAACAGAACGATAAGTTCGGAAAAAGTTAATTAAATCAATAATAACATGTCATATTAACCTATAAAATTAGTGTAATTCATAAAAAGTCTCAAATTTTATTTATTTGGGTATTTATAACATCAATTATGTCAATATTTCATTAATAAGATAATTACTGCATCATTGTTGTGTCATAAATAAATTAAATTATTTAATGTCTAAAAATTACAAATAAAATACCATTATGTATGAAATTTTTTTATATTTATAATTAATATTTATAGTTGAATTTATCTTATGTATAACCCCATATTAAAAATTATTTAGTTATTAAACGTTGATTTTAACTATATTAACCCTTCTTTAAATAAATTAATAATAAATGTCCTAATCTAATATAAGTGGGCCTAAATGGTCATATTTTATTCCTAAGTTTGTTTTTGGTCGAATTACACTTGTCCAATAGAATTATGACATGTGTTAGGGTAATAATAATATCAGTTTTACCCTTAATTACCCTATTCACTTTTAACCGTGGTAAAAAAAAGTAAAAAGTTAATATTCACCAAAAATTATTTTCATCTCATTGAACTAAATTTTAGTCCTTGATATTAACCGTGTCTCTTGGACTTTCGAAATTCCACTTACAAAAGCGGTAAAATTAAGTTTTATGAAAAATTCAGTTTTTTTAACTACCACTTAGTGGTTTAACTATTCATCAAAAATTGAAAGTTTTCAGAAAAATTCCAAAATTTCACCCAAGGCTAATTTCGATATTACGAATCCAAAAATGAAGTCCATTTTGAAAAATAAAATTTATAAAATTTCAAAAAGTGGTTATTACTATTCATACCGGCTAGTTTTAATAATATTTTATTAGCATATCATTGTTTAGTGAAACTCGGTATTGCGTACGACGCAAGCTATCGAGGATGGTTGTGATTTCGTGTAAAGAAATCCAAGAAAGTGTTTTGTGTAGAAAAAGATTCCTTTGATGATTTATATAACATAAAAGTCTCGGGTGTTACACAATTCAATATAATTAATACAAATGTAATGAAGTAACCATAGACACTGGGTTACTGGAGTTGGGGTCATCACATATAAAGACACCTAACTTCTATGTATTTGTTTTTATGGCCACATATGTTCAAGGGGATGCTGAACAATATGATTATAATTGAATATAACCATTTATACTTACAAAAATTTTCATTTTCCACATATATACATAATAAAACCTAGACACAATGTATATATTTTCCCAACCATGAGTTAATATATACAAAGTAGTAACTTACGTATAAATTTGACTACCTATACACATGACAGCAAATCACCTGCAACTTCAACAACTTGAAACCACTCCAAGAATAACCAAGGTCCACTACAAAAATACTAGGAACCTAAAAATTTAAAAAAATGTAATTAAAATTGATCCAAAAGAAAAGTTAAAATGAAAACAACCTCAAAACAACATCGAGGGATCTGAAATGGTCTAATATGCTTCATCTTTAGCGGAGAATGTCAGAGCACATGCAAAGTCGACTCGAGAGACCCATTGGATGACCTAAAAATAGAATAAAACCAAAATAACTGGGTTAAACCTTAAACTAGGGTTTATCCGAAATAATAGAGGAAATGTGGAGAATAAAATCTCCAAACCAATGGAAGAGTTGGAAACTTGAGTGATTACCCTCAAGGATCGACCAAGAATTCCAAAGGAATCTTGGTGAAACGGGGTGGAGAGGTAGATCTCAAAGAGGGTGGCATATAGAAATAGAGGAATGGAGGTAGATCATTTTTCAATAAAATGGGATATGGGTGAAAGAAAAATAAAAATTGATAAATTAAAATAAAGAATAAAAAAACCAAAAAATAAAAAATAGGGAAACATGTACAGTTTGCACACGGTTTACCAACCCATGTTCTAATTGTGCACTGCACACTGCCTAATCCATGAACCCTCACATGGTAACCCCAAGGCAAATAGATAGTTGATAAAACCATGATCAAATAATTATTCTCATCACTATCAAATCGTAGATCCAAATCGCATGATTATTGGATTGTTTAATAAATCATGTGCAAGATGTGTGCCATATCACAGACTCACTTGGGCACCCACATCAGCACTAAATGGTTACTACTAAAATTTTGGGATAACTGTGAAAAAGATAAAAGGCCTATAAAAATTTAACTTCTAGCCCAAAAATTACCAGGACTCATCGCCACTCGAGAACAAGACATAACAAGTCCAAAAAATAATCAAAATAAAATAGATGTTTTAGGTCGGGCATGACATTCATTCTAATTTAACCTGATGACAATTCAAATACTTCATAGTGAAGTCAGAAATATCCATTTTCTCTCCATCCCACTAGTAATACTCCTGAATTTTTCCATACAGCTTATTACTACCCAGATGAATGAAAAACATATTATTTTCTCTTAACAACACTTTCCTCAACTAGGAATCAGAAGTTACAAATAATGGTTTTCCAAATCACAAAACACCTTCTTAATCAATATTAAAATTTGGAAACCTACCCTTCTTAATATAATATACATTTTCCTATAAATAATTATCCACCTTTTTATCTTTATTAATTCTTTTTAAAAAATTTGACATCACTAAAACCAGAAGAAAAATAGAATTTGTCCTTATTTCAAAAACTTGTATGCCAATATTTATAAAATCATTACTCAAAGGGCCATGTTCCAAATGTAACATGATTAATGTAGAATTATTTTTTCAACTCAAAGAATAAACCACTATGTTTTATTTTCCCTGATGGGAATGAATCATGCAATCATAATCCATGATCAGTTCTATCCATATTATTTGTCTCATATTTAGTTATTTCTGAGGGAATATATACTTAAAAATTTTGTGATCAGTATATATTTCACACTTTACTCTATACAGATAATGTTTCCATATTTTTGAAGAAAAAACCATAACATAAAATTCCAAGTAATGTTTAGGGCAATTTTACTCATGAGGTTTTAACTAACATGAAGCATATGAAATTATCTAATAATTATACATTAGGACATAACCAAGTCCTTTCAAAGAAGCATCACTATAGATGAAAAAATATATATTTTTGGAATATAGGGGAAAATATAGAGAATTCACCAATATTATTTTTTCCCTAAAAACAATCATAACATTATTTTTTCCAAATGAATATAACTCCTTTTTATGTTAACTTTGTAAGTGTCCTAGACAACTGAGAAATTTTTTCAACAAACCATCAGTAGTAACTCACTAATCCATGAAAACTATAAATATCTATGATATTTTTGTTATTTTTCATTCTTCAACAACATTTTTTAGAATATTATATAGTTATTCCATCCTTAGAAATAATATTTACAAGGAATAAATTCTATTTTAACAAAAAATCATGCTTACTAAATTTCCTATATTGTTTCTTTTACATTAATGTTTGAAAAACAATACATAGGTGTCTGTAATATTCCTCCTAAATTTTATAATATACTAAAATGTTATCAATAAACACAACCCAAAACTTTTCTAAGAACTCATGAAAACCCTATTCATAAGGTCCATAAATACATGAGGTGAATTTTAAAACCCAAAAAGAATAACTACAAACTCACAGTTCCCATATCTAGTTAGAAATTCAGTTTTAAAATTTTCCTCCTTTTTCACATTCAACTGATGGTACCAAAACCTCATGTTAATCTTTGAAAAATAATATACACCCTAGATCAGATTTGAAAAAAAATCAATATGAGGGAAATTATACTTTTTATTAATAGTGTTGTTATTCAAATTTCTATAGTTAATGAAAAGACTCATTGATATATATTTATTTTTAACAAAAAAACAAGAACACCCAATGTTGAAGTTCTAGGTCAATTTAAACCATTGTCTATTAATTCCTCAAAAAAAATTCAATTCAAAAAGTTTCAATTGAGCCATTAGATAAGGGGGTGTAGAAATAGTATTAGCAATAGGCACTGAGCCAATAGTAAACTCAACCTCCATATTAGGAATAACACTAGGAAATCATCTTGAAATACATCCATTTATTCATTAACTACTAGTGCATCACTAATTTAAAAAGGTTCATTATTTTCAACAATATGAGCTATTTAAATTACACTTCCATATGTAATCAATTTCTATGATTATTGTTATGTTATCAAAAGCATGAAATAATTGAATAAATATTTATTATCTCTAAAATCTGTCTTATGATAATAAAATTAAAAATAATCCATACCAAAAATTATATCAAACTCAATTATGGTCAATTCTACACGATTTGTAGGAAAGACCATCCCACTGATAAAAAAAGGAATATTTTTATAAATATTCACTACTTTAATTCTTCCACCTATGTTTTCATGAAAAGTTATATCTTACATTCATGAGGCGATATTCTAAATTTAATTGATCATTTCTAAAAAATAAAATAATGTGAAGATAAAGAGTCAAATAGGGTATTTTCATAATTTAAATACAAAAGTAGCATACCTATCACCACTTCATGTTATGGCCTAACATCAACCGTAGTAGTAGAAACATATTTTTACACACCTTTCTATATCTGATAATAATGATTACCATCCTATGAAACTACCTTCAGACACATATTATCATAATGATCCAAATTATTTAAAAAATACACCTCACCATTGGATGGATATTGGTTAACTCATTCATTTGTTCAGAACCCTTTTATTTATAATCAAAATCCTTGTGACCAAACTTAACACAAAATTAAAAACTTCCAAAATCCTATCAAACATTTATTGAATTGTCATTTTTACACCCAAGGAACATTTTGGGGGATTACCTCTACACTTCTTAGCTGTTTATGTTTTCTATTTCCTTCCATATTGACATTTTCTTACTATTTTCATTTTGAGGAACACACATTTCAGCAAACTCCATATCAACACTCTCAGCATAATGAGTCACTTTCCCATAACTTATAAATTATACTCTGAACAATGATCTTCATAAACATGGTTTCAATATTAAGTAAAACCTATTAGTTTTACTATCAATTCCACAAAAAAATCTGGTACATACATGGCCAGTCTTGTTAAATTGGCCTCATACATGGACATATAATCATCATTTTTTTCCTCAATTATAAAATTATATTTCCTTTTAGAGTCAAAGCACCTTTGGGAAATATTTCTCAAAAAATATCTTTAAATATTTTCCATTAAATGGAATAAAATTCATATTTATCTCTGGTCTTCTTAACCAAATACCATTATTTATCATCTTTAACTTCAAAATGATAAATGAAAAGATTTTCCTTTTTTAATTTAAAACAACCCATGACCTCAAATATCTTATCCTGATAATTGATCCCAACTTTATCTACCAAAGAGACGTATTATTCACTAAATTATGGGGGATGTTTCCTCGTGAAATTTACTGTAATAGACATTTTACTTCATAGTTGATTGGGTTATTCTCCTACATGGATACCAAAACCATTTATAGCTTATGTCAACTAATCCATCATTGTATCAAAATGTTCTATTCTGATTCAAACCATCTTTAGATTTTAATTTGGAAGGATATTTTCCACTCATTTCATTCCCACAAAATATTTTTTCCTGTGTAGAAACCCATTTGAAGTATACGTAGTTTACATAAAGAAACATTGTATTCAATAAATTCTATATCATTTCATCTTAAAAATAAATTAAAATCTTCCAAAATCATGTTATTATCATTATCCTAAACTCTAATGTTTTCTAAACTAACCTCATATACCATATATAAGGAAAAAACCTTAAATAATACATAATATTGTGTTTTAGTCAAGAATTTACATTCTTTTACATTGATAATCTTTTCAGTTTTATATTTTTATAGAATTAATACACGACTCATACATTACAAAACCATAAAATACAAATTGGACAATTGTAATTAGTATCATTTTTCCCTAGATATATAACATGTAGAATAATGAATGATTTCTTTTCATGTAAAATCATCATTACTTTTAACTTGAATTATTCCTTTCCCTATCCCACCCAAAAATCCTATAAAAATCTTTTTAAAAACATGGGTTGAGCACAAAAAATCATATTAAGGAAAATTAAGAAAATAAATCCATTAGTCAAGTGAAAACATGAAAACTCATATAATGTTTACCTTTATCTTTAAAGTTATTTGAGTGTTATGAAATTAATAACATTTACATGAAAAAAACACTTTTTCAAATTAATCCTTAATTAAGAACCATATTAAGAAATTAAAAACCCAATTTACGTAACTTAGTGCATGACATTCATAACACATTTTTAATCCCATGTCAAAAGTAACTAGGGCCCATTTAAATACATAAGAGAAACCCTTTGGTAACTCCCTATATTTTTATTTTTTAGGCCAAGATTGTTTCCCAATTCAATGGAGTGCTATTTGGGATCACCCATCATTTTTGCTATAAAGGGCTCACTCAGATTTATCTGGGTGTGCCCTTCTTATAAGATATAATGGGCTCACCTGACACTATTTGGGTGCACCCATAATATATGCCATAACGGTCTCAGATGATGCTATCTAGGCACCCCCATTTCTCATGTATAAAATATTTGAATACAACTCTTCTAAAATCAAAATAAAATAAGTTTTTTATATAAAAATACCCTCTTCATTTAAAAAACCATTTTCAATTCCAAAGTAGCCAAAAAAAGGGAAAATATTTTTTCTTTGATTAAAACATGAAATCATTAAATGTAATCAAGAAATAAAATAATTATCATGGTTTGAAAAAATGTATTGTCAGTGTATTTGTAAAAAGTAGAACATTATTATGGTCATTTGTCAAAACATTCGGTATAAAACACCTAAAATGATTCCTCTTGAAAACCGTTGAAATAAAAGTAAAGTAGATGTAAAATATAATTTATAAATATTATATATATATATATTAAATAATTCATAAAATCATTTTAAAAACATATACATGGAATATAAATAGTTTTACGGAAATTTTTAAAAA
Organism: Viscum album; assembly: GCA_963277665.1. Taxonomy (NCBI): domain Eukaryota; kingdom Viridiplantae; phylum Streptophyta; class Magnoliopsida; order Santalales; family Viscaceae; genus Viscum; species Viscum album. Next base: position 1,750,642,718 of record OY728141.1, on the reverse strand, counting down.
GGATTTATTTTTTAAAAAAGTCCCTTATTGCTTGGAAAACACTTAAATAATAATATCTATGAAGTAATGACATTAAGAAAACATTAAATATCATGACAATAGATATATTCATTATATAAAAATTCAAAGGTCTGTATATACACCGTGTAAAATAATGTATCTACATAACATCAAAATATGCCTCAAAGAATGAAAAATGAGATGAAGTCCCTTACTTTGAGTTTGAATCATCACGTATGTTCTCTATATTAATGAATAATAAAATTATGATAACTATTAATATTATTAATGAACTTTTTAAAGTTTATTATTCATTTTATTTTTTTATTACAATGTTATATATGATTACTTAATCAATTATGTTTATAATGGATGTTTTGATGATATTTAGATTATGCGTCAAAAATAACATTGGTTGGTTGACTACGACCAAAGAGGTCATTATTTAAACATATATAGAATAATAATAATGAAATAATTATAATATTTTTATATCACTTATAATGTTATGATAAACCATTGAATATGGTTTTGAGAAATGTAACATGTTACAATCATGCAAACGGTAGGTTGTACGAATGCATGAGTAACATTTCCATTTTTTGAATAATCATTATGGAAATAAGTTAAGTTATATTTTATATTTCTAGAATGATAATAATATAATATATACCATGTTATGTAGTTAAATATACTTATATATATATATATCATCCATGTGGTTGGGTGATGAAAATATAGTCATATTGCTTCGTGAAGGTGGTAGTCCACACATACATGAACAACATTTTCATCTTTCAGTGCAATAATGTAAATGATATATTATCATTTGATAATGATAAATTTTTTATTAATATAATTACTATTTCATTTTAATCTCATAAATTTATTATATTTATGCTTATTACCTTCCATAAAAATTGTTAGTGAAAAATGAATCACATCGCTACGTGAGGTGGTAGTCTGTCGTACAGACGAGCAACATTATTATATACCCTACGGAATGGAAAGTAAAAAAGTTATGTATGATATAATAACTATAGAGGTATAATTATGTTATAAATATCATATATATATATATTATCCATCATCATAACCAATTATGGTATGTCGTAATGGAAAAAGGAATGACATCGGTTCATGAGGCGATAGTCCACCGTACAAACAAATGATAATTTCATAATCCATTTGATGAAATAAGAGAAGGATTTAGGTTATAATATTAACATAATAACATATAAATATATCTAAGATACTTATTTCATTATATTCTCATATTTTAATAATAATATATGGAGTTAAAGGAAGAAATAATATAAAAACGTCTCTTGAGGAACGTTACCTATTATTTGGGTAACTTCTTTTGGTTTTAACCAAAGGCCTTATTTGGATGGATTTATACCCAAGAAAGGGAGTATAATATAAAAGTAGTTAATTATTTTTTTTTTATTATTTGGAAAAATTTGGTTTTGTAGGTTTAAATAGAGGAGGAGAGTGGCTGGCCTTTAATAAGTGATGTGAGGTGAGTGGCACACTTATAATTTTGGAAATAATGAATTCCACCCAAGTTATTTCCTTGTGAAAAGGCACCAATAATGATAAATTCTTGATAATAGAACATATAATGTCTAAATATGGAAATATAATATATTTTATTCAATTTTAAGGTCATTTTAACCCTTATCATTTTAGTATAACCACCAATAAATCAATTTTTACCTTAACCATTGTAATTAATTTTTTATTATTTTCACTATTATTTTTGCTCAAAATTTATATAGAACTTATTAAATATTATCAATTTATATGATTTAAAATATGGAATCCACTTTATCCAATTCATTTCATATATGTGGAAAATTTTAATTTAAAATAAAACCCACCAACTTGACGAAAAACAGGTTTTTATACAGTGTTTTTTTTGAGAAAAATATGATTTTATATTAACTCTATGACTAATAATAATCATTATATGAAAATAAATTAATATTTTATAATATATAATATATAAATTTAAATTTAGATATTCCCTATTAGTGATTATTTTAGTAAATAAAAAAGGAAAAACATTATTAATTTTAACATAGTTTTTTAGAAAAAAAATTTAAACCCAAAAAAAATTATACAAAAAACCCAATATAAAGATAATTAAAAATTAATTAACTAGACTTAATATAACTAAAATGTAATTATTTTACTTCAAATTATTTTCAAAATATAATTCCACTTTTAAAAGTAAAAAAATTATTGAAAATAAAATACTTTCTTTCAAAAAATCGTTATTTTCACTATTAACTAAAAATCAATATTTTCTGGAAAATAGTAAAATTTCACCATAAGTAAATTCTTGTATTATGATTTAAAAAATTATATTAATATTCTCAAATTAAAATTATAAAATTTTTAATAAAAACCTATAATAAAGGTTTTATATTATGGTTATTTCCTTTTTTATTTAAAAATACTAATAAACATTATTAGAGTGAATATGAATTTTTAATTCATATTAAAAAATAGGAAAAGGATTTATTCTATTATAACCTAGGTATTTGCATTATACCTCATGATTATCTATGAAGTTCTAATATCTGATTGGACCACGAAGGGGGGAGGAGTGAATCAATGATCTTTTTTTTTGAGATACTAAATTTTAACCCAACCTCTATAACTAGTTCAGGTATCAACCCATAATCAACTAATTATCTCACCCATACTCACATAAATGGAGATTAAATTATAGAAAAGGAACTTGTGTATTTTCACGGTTTGTTATAAAATCCTACACTTTACCTTGATTTGTTGGATTCCTCGATCATGATTTCTCCACTATCTCCACAAGTGGTTATAACTATAAGGACCATTGAAATCCAATCAACACAGAGTCACACAATGTTTTAGATCCAATGTTACACTGTTTATTCTTTGTCTACACACTTACCTCTATAAATTAACAATCAAATATATAAATACTTCTTTCTACTCCTTGTTTCTTTTTCACCACTTGAGGTTATCTTCCTCCATGAGTGCACAAGATCTGGTTCTCTCATGTATAACACCTTTAAGAATATAAACGGGTGGAAATTTTTATCAGAAACACTAGTCTTAAATCTCATTCTAGTTCTTAAATGATACATATCTTCTTCTCCCTTATAAAAAATTGAGCAGAAAGCCTTCTTCTACAGCAAAATATCTCACTAACTTTGAACTTGTTCTTCTTTCTACAGGATTCTCTCACATAGTGTATGTCAGTTCCCACAATAGTTCTCTTTATTGGTACCTTAACTATTATATTCACAATATCATGAATAATATTTATCATATTTGGAATATGGAACCTCACGGATCATTAGTTTTATGAATGATCTTATCATGTAAATATTTTATTGAATTTCTAATTTTATTTCTCATTCAATGCCACTGGAATATCATTCAGGAAACTTCATTTACATCACCCATAGATTTAATAAGTTTCTTTATTTTTATTATCTATAAAATAAACTACTTCAAAATATTTTAAAATCTCCATGTGCATTACGTTATGTGTCTTTACCATGTGGACCTTCTGCTTGTAGTGGTGAACTCATCTCATCATTATAGATTTTACATTTCATATGACTTTAAATTCATATCATTTAACATAATAGGATCCCTCAAAGTCATATAATCACCCTCACACTGATCCTGACTACATTTACACACCTCACCAAAATCATGAACCACCTTTATGTAGGTAATGGTTTACCTTTATGTGGAGTCTATATGTCATTTTTTGTATCTTTCAGAATTTCTGAGTTACCTATATGTTAATGTTGTGTGACCTTTATTAAAGTGAGGATAACATTTAAATATATTTTTGGTAACCTTTATATAGGCCTTAAAATTCCATACTACCTTTATGCATTATGGCTCAAAGATAAACCAAAGTTATATGATGATGACTTACACTCTAGCACAAATTCATACAATCAGCTCAAATATTTATGGTGTAGTCATATGATGAAAAGTCATATGATCCAAACAAATTCATATGATATCCTAAAATGTATTAAAACCTATTGGAATTTCATATTCCATATAAAATTTTCCTCTTAAAAATTTTGGCACAACTCAACTATCATATAGGAGCTCAAAATATCATATGGGATAGTCAATCCTCTACTGCATATGTTAATTAACATACGCACTAGGTAATTCACTTTCAGGTAGATGAAATATATTATGCACTTGTATATTTTCATCCATGTTGGATTATTTCCTTATACATTAACCAAAATGACTTACATGTTCCATGTAGTTGAAATATCATACATGTTGGCATAAATATACTTTGGGTTTTCAAATATTATATGCATAATTGAAATATACTATGCATAGGATAATTTCATTTTCTAAATTTTATCTCTCATCTAGAAAATCAATATTTAAATCAAATACCCATAGGATATGTTTAACATATTCTAAGGGCTTCTCAATCATTCAAAAAATACTATCCAAAATTCCATCTATAATGTTGATTTATCCACAAACACTTTCCCTTATTTCATTAAATATTAGTAAATAAATAATCATATATCCTTGTTTAATTATCATGAATATATTGAAGTGATAAATTTAAATTCACACCCTCAAAAAATTAACAATATTTTATCTTTATTGTCCTATCTAGCATGACATCTAATTTCAACTCACCCTTGTGAGTCATACAAGGATGGTTTCCTAAAAATCCTCTAAGAATCACCACTTTCCTTCACCAAAAACATATTGTAATATTGAAAAAATATATATAATATTTTAATTAGAAACTTCAATATCCCCCTGAGTGTTCATTTCAATGACTCCAAGCACTTATAATGTAAATATGTGTGATTTTTTCACTCCCACACATTGAAAAAAAATACAAAGTATAGTGTAGGGTTATCTTCTCACCTTATTTAATTAAAAATTTATAAACTGCTTCTCTTTTTTTCAAATCTAAATTACATATTATTATACTTGAGAGAAGTTTTATACTACATGAATATCTTAAAATGATACTTAAGTCAAGAAACTTTAATACTTTATGGGTAAAACTTTTGTAGAAAATAATACTGCATGACAATGGTTGTCAATTTTTTCCATAAACAACCTATCATGTTATATCATTCTCAGATTATTATTTTAGCACTGATCAAGATATATTTATCAACTAATTTTTATAATTAACACATAAAAATTGTCTAGTGAAAGTGACACATTTGAAAATTAGAGTTCTAAGTGTTATTAAACACCTCATTAACCTATTTTCACGGGGCTTTCCCTATTTCTAGATTCATGCAACTTGGAAAGTTTTTACTATTCCACCATGTTTTTTACCCCCTTAAAGGGATGAACTCAATTTATCTACTCTATGGAAGTTAAAAAATACCCTGAAAAATATCTTCCTTGATATCTAGTTGTGACAACATTCAATTATATACTTTAATTTTCTGCATATTAGAACTGATAAAAAATTATAGGGAATAATGAGGGACCATTTTGGTCCTCAAAAGTAACACTAAGATAGATATTTTCCCCTCAATATAGGATTAAATTTTCTTCCAATATTAGTAAGGGAATATTTATTAAGTCTCTTAATTTTGTTTTGAGTCTAAATAGTTTTCTTTTATTCATTTTTCCATTGATATTCTTCTTTGTGTTGAACAAATTTCACCACTTTAGTTAGAAATGAAAACTTATATTTTTATACATTCATTGATAATTTCATAAATTATTCTTGTGAAAAGGAATAGTCAAAAAATTATTCACTCCATGCCTAGTTTTTCCACAACTCACACATAAACTTGCATAAACATTCAAATCAGTATTTATAGATAGTTTCTCATGAATTATATCTTCTTTATGTGTACTCTCTTTTTTTATTATCTTTTTTCATTCATCTTTGTTTTTTCTATTGTCTTTGATATCTCCGGTTTTCTTAGCCAAACTATGAAGAATTATCTTCCTCCTATCTCAGTTTTCTAGGATTCCCATTTCATGAATTTTTTATTGTCTCATCTTCCTTTCTTATCTTTTTATTTTCATCCCCTTTCTCTTCATAGGGAATTTTTCTAGGTAAGATAACCATGAAATCCTTATCCTTGTGACCGTATTTCTCACATCTTTTGAACATTGTTTCCAAATATTCAAATATATTCTGAGTGGATATATTTTGTAAAGTACTAGTAATATTTTGTTTCCTTTGATAATTACCACAGATTTTCTAACCAAAGAACCCATAGGTTAATGCCTCTTATCTAGAAATAACATATTATACCAAAAATAGAAAAAAAATTATATATAAATTTCACCACACTAGAAAAAAACATATGAACTTTTTTCTACATATTTTATCATAAATATATCTAGATTTGTATTGGTACTATTTCCTTCTGACTAATCAAGCTTTTCCTTTCTAAAAATAGTGTCATTGGAATGTTATCCCCTTCCATTGATATATAATTTTTCTTATAAATTGACTCGTCAATAAAAAATAGATTCCTATTTATTTTTAATACCTTTAATATTAGAAATAGAATATTAGTTTTCATATATATAAGGAATAGATTTACCTTTCATGATGGAGTTTTTATTTTTGAAAACCTATGAAGATTCACCTTTACTTCAATAGAATTGGTTAATTCTTTGGTACTATGATTTACCTAATTATGTGTTTCTTAAAAGATAACATGTTTTATAAACAAATATTCTTATTTTTGAGCCAGTTTATCCTTAATATCACTTTACATATTCTCAATCTCATCCACATTTAATCTATTATTCTTATTCTCCATAATATATGACGCTTCCATTTTATCATATTATTCTTTTTAAGAAACCACCTTATTTCAATTTTTCTCTATATTTCTATTTTATTTCTTGAGTTTTGTGTCATTATAAATAAATTTTTCCAACTCAAAATTTATATACCATTCTAGTTTATTTATCTCTTCCTCATCATCACTGGTTAATAATTCAAAAACACTTTAAACCTGATTAATAAAGTTGACTTCATCACTCAAACTACTAGATTTTTCTTCTTTCTATTTTATTATCATCATATTTCATCTTATTATCTTGTAATTATTCTTTATTTTACCTTTTTCTAGGTTTATATACTTCTCATTTTCCTCATATATTTTTAAATAAGTTGTTTTCTTCTTCGGGGAGCCATAAGAAATGTTTCCAATACCATTGTAATTGTAACGCCATGGTGTTTTTTTAACATTTCATTTCAAATTACCCTATTGAATATATTTAAGTAAAGATAAAAAATCTTGTTAAAGAAAAATTCATCTTCCTCATATTTAAAATAACTTATTTCTTAGGATAAAATGTTGAAATAAATCCAGTTAGTAAAATTCTTCATATTTTTTTTAAATGGTGGAGTCCCATAGCTTCTCATTAAACCCCAAAATATTAGTAAAAATATCAAATAAAGTTAAAAAAATATTATTCAATGTTATCATCATATAAAATATTTATATCATTAAATATACTCTTCTAGACTTCTAGTTTGACTTTCATGACATTGATATTTCCGTTATAACTACTTCTTAACTTATCCTAAATCTCTTTATAAGATTGTATCCTCGTTGACATTGTATACAAATTTTCTAAAATATACATAAAAATTTAATTTTTATCCTTCCATCATTCTTTGTATTTCTATTATCAGAAAGTTTCATAGTTGATTCCTCAGTGAAATGGGAAATCCCACTATTATGGTATTTTGAACTTCTAGGAAAATAAATAAGAGGCAGGGTAACATCCAATTTTTTAATCTATGATAGTTACTACAATAAAAACTAGAAACATACCTACTATACATAGAATTTATATTATCCATTTTCAATACCCTCTGGGATCACTTAGATACAACCTCGGTTCTGATACCAATTAAATTTCATGGATACTATATCACTGAGAGGATGAGGATGAATCAGTGATCTCTTTTATTTTTATGAGTTATTTTTTTAAACCAACTATTATGACTATATAAGGTCTAAATCCATTCTCAAGTAATTATCTCACCCTTACTCATATGCATGAAGCTACAAGCATAGAAAATTCACATGATCATTTATAATGTTTGGCATAGAATTCTACTTAGTATCATGATTGGTCATATTTCCCAATCATAGTTTCTCCACTATTTAAAAAATTGGTTACGACTCTAAGGACCTTCATGGTCCTGTTAATATCGATTCACACTGTATTTTAGATATTGATTCGCATGGGATATTCTTAAAATTTACACTTCCTACTACAATTAATTGGCCTAAAATAGAAATAAAACCTTCTACATTGGGTTGTTTCAGCACTAGTTGAGATGATCTTCCTCCATGGGTTTATAGGAATTGTTTTGCTCATGTAAAACACCTTCAATAACTTCAACTGGAAATAATGATGATAAAAACTAGTGATATTAAAACTCACTCTAGTTCATGAAGAATCTGGATATTTCTCTTCCTTTTAAATACATGTGTAGCAGCTCTTGTTCTCCAATAAAATATCTCTCTAGCTTCAGAATTTTTCTTCTCTCCTCGAAACACTCTTACATAGTGTTTGTGAGTTATCTTAATTGTTTTATTTTTTATTACATACATTTTTATATTCAAAATATCATGCATAATATATTTCACATTTTAAATATGGAAACTCCATGATCTGCATATACATACATTATATTATCATTTAAATTTATTAATAAATTTCTGATTTTATTTTTCATTCAATATTACTTAAATACCAGTCAAGTTCCATAATTTAAACCACTTGATGATTCAATTGTTTCTTCCTTTTTATTATCTATGAAATCAGATGCTTTATTTTTTTTTAAAAAACGCCACATGCATGGAATCCTGTATCTTTTTCACATAGACCTTCTCAAGGCAATGTGGAACTTATCTAAACATTTTAAGATTTCCAATTTGTATGAAATTAAAGTATTACTCTATAAATTTTTATATGACCTTGATATATTATAATCACCCCCACATATATCCAAACTACCTTTACATACCTCACAAGAATCATGAACTACCTTTAAATAAGTACTAGTTTACCTTTATATGGAGTCCATACGACCTTTTCATATACTTCAAAATTTCTGAGTTACCCTTACATTAATATATTGTGATCTTTACACAAGTAAGAATGAAATTCACATGGATGTTTATTACCTTTACAAAGGTTATATAATTTCATATTACCTTGATGCATCAAGGCTCAAAATCATACAATGAACCAAAGTCATATTATAAATACTTATTCTTCAGCACAATGTTGTATAATCATCTCAAATACTTATGGTTACGTTGTATGGTTTGAAGACATATTATCCCACTAAATTTATACAATATTAAAAAATATCTTACATAATTTTTAAATTTCATAAATTGTCAAAAAATTTCTGTTAATTTTTTCTCACAAATCAATTTTTATACAAGAGATCAAAATATCTTTTATGTTGATCAATCCTCCCATATGTAGGTAAATTATTGTATGTGTTGGGTAATTCACTTCTGCATAGATTAAATTTACTACACTCTGGCGACTTATCTTATATATAGGAAAATGTCCTTATCCATTTATCTAAAATGAATCATTCACTATTTGTAGATTTAATATTATATAGATTATAACAAATGTTTTATGAGAAATCAAATCTTGTATTAGTAGGTGAAATGCCCTTTGTGTAGGATAATTTCCTCGATGAAGTTTTATTTTTATTCAAAACATCCATATTTTACAAAAAATACACACTGGACTTATTCCTCTTATTTTGAGGCCTTCTCAGTCATTTAGAAACACTTTATAAAATTTTGAATACATTGTTCAACCATCCACCAATATTATCCCATGATTTTTTTCAATATAATTACATCAATCACCATATACCCTTTCTAATTTTTCTTGAATGTTTTCAAGTGATTAACTCCAAGACACAACCTTAAACACACCCCATTTTGTGATCTTGGTTGTCTTATCAAGCCCGACATTGAATTCTAAATCCCCCTTGTGATTCAAAAAAGTTTAGATTCATAACAATCCTCGAATAATCACTATTTTTCTTCACTAACAAAATATTAATATATTGAAAACAAATTTAATCCAACACTATGGAACTTTGGTTTTTTGTAACACATTTAATTTTCATGGGTACATAAAGCTATGATGTATGATTGATTTAATATATAACACTTATATAATATATTTTATCATATAATGGGTGGGAACAAAATTAGATAGCCCCCCAATGCATTTGGTAATGATTTATATCTCATGAGATCATTATGGGACATATATAGTTATCCCAAGTTCCAAATGTTATGGTATGTGAGTGGTTATCCCATGTCCACTATGTCCTGGGATAGGTGGTTATACTAGTTAACTATGATATGAATTTCTTGGTTGTTAACCTTGACATATGTTGTGATTTTCTATTCTTATACTTATTCCACATTTATATCTTATGTGTCCATGGATAATTCTTATTTTCTTAGGATTCATACTCTTATGTCATGGAATATGGCATGATTTCATTATGAATTTTTTATGATTCTAAATTTCTATGTATTAATTTATGATCATGCTATCAGGATCACTTATTATAATTCCTTTATCTTATTCCATTAACTTTTTATTTTTTCGTTACTCTTGTTCCCTCACAAGTTAATGACCTAATGATGAATCCTCTATGTCTTATTAATATTTTTTATCCATTACTAAGCATTTGATTTCACTATTTTCTTATGATTCTCCATTTCCCTAAGAATTTATACACAAAGACATGTCTTATAGTTATATATGTGTAGAGTGTTTTTTGGGGGATGTTGAGATAATATTGTTTAATAATATTGTTATATATCTAATCTCTAATGACAGTAAATATTTAGGTCCTGGGAGTTTTTTATTTGAATGATGTAATATTTAATTATATAAAATGATGTAGTTGTTTTTTTTCATGAATCAACCCAGGAATTTATTACATATATATTATATCAATTTCTATGAATATTTAATACTTCTCATAATAAACCCATCACCAAAACTGTAAATGTTTATAGTATTTGGAAACTAGAGACATAATAATCGTATTTCATGAAATATATTCAACATCTCCCATAATGATCATCTCACATAGTAAACTTATTAGACATATCCTATATACAATATTTATTTATAACTTAGGGAAATTAAATATAATAAAAGGTGATATTAGATGGTTAGTAAGGGTAAACATAAAGATATCAATCAATGATTAGAAGAGATAAAAATTTAAGAGTAAGGGTATGATATCTTGATAATAACCTATAATAATTATACATAATTATATGAAAAATATTAATCATAAATTGTATCATCAAGATTTTTTATAATAAAGTACATAAGTCGTAAGTGTGTAGAATTGTCAATAGTTAACCATGATCCATGAGAAAATATCATAAGCACAATACATGATTTTTATTCATATTCATAATCATAGAAAATCATTTCATTATACAATGGCCACTTCCAAGGATATCATAGTGTATTGGGTTCACTCTGAATTCCATAGTTTCCTTTTTCAAGGTTCACACCCATGACTATCATGATATATAAACTCCCTTAATTATCATGGTTCACTCCCCATTATATTCCTTATTAACTAATGAGATACCCATCATTACCTAATACCTTAGAGGGAAATATAATTCTAGGTCCACCCATCACATAATGAAAATCATACACATGTGTGCCAAAAGAACATTAAACATTCATCATATAATTATATCATAACCCATGTAAATGAAAAGAGTTTCATAAATATTTCATTATTTAATTATTTCATCATATCATAACCTTTGGAAAATAAATAGATTTCCTAAAGGTATCATCATAACTTAGTTAACTCATTGAAAAGAAAAATGTTTTGTTGAATAATCCTAAAATCACCATCATTATAAGACATACATAGAAAGAAATGTGATGGAATCATAAGATTATATACCCAATGAAACATAATAATCCCTTAAAAAATATTTACATAGTTCAAAAAGACCTTTAAAAGATCATTTTAACTTTTCTTTAAAAAGATGGGAAGATACATTTTCTATTGATAAAATTTTTACTGAAAATAAATTGAATATTTAGAAAGTATTTTCTTTAAAAAAAAGAAATCAAAATTTTAATATAATATTAAAAATATATAATGTTCATTAAATTAGTAAAATTCATCCATGTCATATATGTTATAATAAAACATTACTTTCACACCTTTACAAAAAGTTAAAAATTACTTGTTCGAATAAATATTTCTTTAAAAATAATAATTTTTAAATCTTTGTAAATAAATTAAAATTTAGTGAAAATGAAATTTTAAAAAACTTTTCAAGTATAGGTAATAATTTTCATTAAATAATTTAAATAGTATGTACATGGAAAAAAGTTTATCAACCAAAACGGAAATAATGTTGACATTTCCTTCAAAAAAATTCTCAATCATTTTAAGTTACAAAGAGTGGAAAATAAAAATGATACAAAAAACTATAGAAAAAACCATATGAGAAGGAAATTAATAGTTTTGGAAGAACATGATTTTTATAATTTCCCTCAATGTAAATTTAACCATCAACATTCTTGATTAAAATGATATTGAAACCAAAATCATTGACCTCAAGTTATGTCTTTCTTCATACGTGTTCAAATATCATGTATACTAAATATAGATTTATTATACATATATTCTAAAACCATATGAAAATATAAAATTATATGTACCATTCATTTATAATTTATAATAATCTATGTATTAATAATTTCTTCATTAAAGTGAACATCTTGGTGAAAACTAGTCTATTTTCAATGTAAGTTTGGGTTTGATGGTTCTTCTACTTACACCTTGGAAATGGATTCATAATATCTAAAATACTAATTATTACATAATTATCATATTTATCCATCAAATAAAATTTAATAATTATTCATATAAATCAATGATGAAAAATTAATCACATCACTATGTTGAGGTGGTAGTCAATATTTACGCATAATTGACGTTATAATTTTCCAATAAATGTAAAGGTAATAAGGTAGATCAGATATTATAATTAAATAAGAATATTTATGTCCTAAATGTATTATATAAACATTAAATCCATTATAATTAATAATTATGTGTAGTGGTTATAGAAAATAAATCATATCATTATATGGAGGTGGCAGTCCACGCATACACACAAGGGATACTTTCATTGCTCATTTCATAGAAAGAAGGTAGAAAATGGTTGCACCATCATCATAATAAAAATTTAGTATATATAATATACTAAATTAATTATTCAATAATATATACCAAACATTTAAAGGTGTTATAATAGTTAATAAAATTAAAAGTACTCAGTTAAGAGTTATACCTCTTCATTGAGAAACCTACTTTGTCTTGCACATTAAGCCCTTAAAGGATGGTATTGTGATCAAACAATAACCTCAAGGAAATGTTTAGGGATGTTATTAATGGATTTGGTAAGGTATTTTTGGATATATAATTCTCAATAATTTTTAGGAAGATGGAATTGGGGTACCCTTTTAGAAGGGAGGGAGAGGGTGCAGTTGGAATTTTCAAAGGATTAAAATATAATAATGTCTTACTCAAGTCAAGTAGACCAAAAATTCCAAGATTAAAATATAAGAAGTATAATTTAGAGATATCATCATAAAATAAAATTAAATCAAGTGTTTTTTGAAATTTTAAACATTATATCTTTGTTATCCATTGTAACTATGGTGACACATTTTTACTATTTTATTATTCATTAAGATAAAAAATAAAGTTTAAATTATTAAATTATAATAGTCCTGATGATTAAAAATATAAATTTTATTTTAAAATAATTATTTTCTATAATTTTAAAAAAATATTTTTAAATTAAGCACACTAAAGGCAATAAAACTATTTCAAGAAAAATGAATTTTTTAAACATAAAACTGAATTTATATTTATTCCAATAGAAATCATTAGATGAATGTTAAAATATTTTTATAAATATATATTACATGAAAATTTCATTAAATCCATTCATAAATAGAGATTAATTTCATTAATTAAGATAATAACACATTGTGCAAGTAATTTTTTTAAAAAAACATCTAGTTTTACCTTCAAGTGCTTTTATTTTCATTTCTGGCCAATTGATAACCAATGAGTCCATTTAACATATGTATAAAAATAATTTTATCATAATTTAGTTATTATTATTTATACCCAACAATTCAATGGATAGATTACAATTTTCACATTAAATAGTATTATTTTAATAGTGTATCTAATTTTGTTTAAACTCATTGTTAGGTGAAAAGAAAGATATCAGTGAAATCAAATTTATGAAAGAGAAATTCATCATAAAATCTCAAGGTGATACATTATACCCCCCCCCCCACACACCCACACACACACACAAAAATAATTTTACCCTTTAAAACATGTCACTATAATACAAACAACTAAGGATAATTCTAACTTGTCATGTATTCTGGTTCCCATATAGCTTCCTCGAATTTATGTGTTCTCCATAAAACATTGAATGGGTGAGTAGTGTTGTCTCGCAAAACTTTCTCTCTTAGATACAAAATCATTATCAATTTTTCCTCATGAGGGATATAATTCTACACTGGTATGACATCTGAGTTAGTAAATGTAAAGGATTTGGTATGTACTTCCTCAAAAGAGATACATTGTACATGTATTGAACTTGAGAGAGGTTCAGTGGAAGTGAAAAGTGATAAGAAACTATCTTAATGGAATCAATAATTTCTATGGGATAAAAATATATCGAGCTCAAATTTTACATCTTTAAAAACATCATAAACTTATTCAAAGTATATATTAATTGAAACACCTTATTAACATATTCAAACTCTATATATTTTTGATAGTTTTTCGTATAACATTTATATAAACTCTAAGATACCGTGATGTGTTATTGAATAGTTATAACATTAGATTCCATTACCAAAGATATCTGAGGTCCCAATTTATTTATTTCTCAAACAATATCTCTGTATATTAGAGTTTATAACTTCATTACATTAAGGGATTCATAAGGATCCATTTCAATTCTCAATTTAAAGATATTGTTGAAATAAAATTCTACCAAAGTACGGTATAGATCCCAACCATATTTGAGATATATAGAGAAATATCTAAATATGTCTTCTAGAGTTTGAATAGTAATATCTAACTAAAAATCTATTTGAGGATGATATGTAGTACTAATCCTCAACTCAATATATATATCATGTTGAATACTTACATAAAACTTCAATATAAACCTTGGATCCTGATAGAATAAAATTAAGAGTGTTACTCCATGAAATATCAACACTTACTTAATGTATATCATAGAAATATGATCAATAGAGAAATAATATCAAATTGAAATGAAGTGTGTTGACTTCAAAATTCCATCAACTAAAACCTAAACTTAGTTATGATCTTTAAATGTTTTGGGGAGTTTGATGATTAATATCTTTGTAATTTTTTCTATTTATTATTTTTGGTATGGGTAATGGTTATAACATACCATTAGTTTTATTTCTCTAATCCTTAAAATTATAACATACTAGACATCAAAATACAGACTATGAAATATCTATTTTCATGTTATCCAAATAGAAATATTGTTTCAAATCACTATACATCTTCATAATTATATGATGAATAGATAATGATAAACTATGAGATTCATCCAACAAGTCGTACTTCAAGTACAATATTGACAGGACACATAATCAATTCCAAAACCTTATCATTCCATATCAATCATGGTTAAACATAAGAACATTTCTCACCTTCTTTTGTAGTTACAAATTCTCTGTATGCACCTCTTAAATACTCACATGTATGATAGTTGAATACTCATCAATGAAATATATGGTTTATCCACATTCCTTATGATTTCCATATCAATATTCTATAAATCCATAAATATAGTATCTCTTTCCCAAAACCTCATGAAAAAACTAGTGTGGTCTATTTGAATTAGATCTTCAATAACATTGTTCACCTTCCCAAGGTGGAAGTGTATTGATAATACATAATCAATAATCAACTCTAACCATCTCCTTTTCTGCATATTCAACTATTTTTGTAATAATATATACTTCAATATTTTATGATCAGTATATATATCACACCATTCACAATAAAGATAATTATTCCATATTTTCAAGGTAAAAATTAATGTTTCCAACTCCAAATTTTTCTTGAGGCAATTTTTATCATGAATTTTCAATTGGTGGGGGGTATAAGCTATCACCATATCATTGTACACAAGGAAAAATATTTTCCCTATCATAGATTCATCATTGGAAATTATAAACCCTCATCCTATGATGGGTAGTGTAACTATAGGTTCATAGGATAATATAATTTTCAACTCCCTAAAATTTTCCTCACATTCATCTATCTAAAGGAAATTTTCTACATTATGAATCAACTTGGATATTGGAATATATATTCATGATAAATATCTTAAAAAGAATAAAAAGTATCCTTCTAACCAAATAAAAATGTTGATCTTGGTTACTTTGGTTGGTCTGCGCCATTGTTCAATAACTTTTGTCTTTTATGTAACCACTAATATACCCTATCTTTAGATTATATGACCCAATAATGAGACTTTTAGTAAACATAATTTACTCTTGCCTAATTTTTCATACCGATTATCTTTCATCAAGGACTTCACCACAATCATCAAATATACTTCATGCTCTTCCTTTCTTTTTGGATATTTAATAATATCTTTTATAAAGCCTACTATAAACTATTTATGGTAAACGATAAATAATTTATTCATTAGATATATAAAGATAGTGGGGGAATTTTTATGTCCAAAAGGAATGAAAATAAATTCATAATAACTATACCACATACATAAATTTTTCTTGGATATATCCTCCTTCTTAACGCTCAATTGATGATATCTATAATGGATTTAATCTTGGAAAAAAATTGATATCCATATGGTTGATCAAAAAAATCACCAATATAAAGAAGATAATACATTCTGTTGATATTTATCTGGTTATGTTCTCTATAATTTATGAAAATATTCATTAACACATATTAATTTTTAATAAAAAAATAGGTTCACCCCATGGTGACACACTATGTTATATAAATCCCTTATCAAGATTATCTTAGAATTTCATCATCAATTTCCATAACTAAATCAGGGACATTCTATATGGAGTATTTGAAATAGGTTTAAAACTAGAAATGAGTTATATTGAAAATTTCACCTCATGATTCATGGGAAGGAAAGGAAGATATTTAAAAACAATACATCAACATAATCCCAAAAAATAGGAATAGCATTGATGTTGACATTATCTCCAACCATTTGATATAAATAACCCTGATTAATAGGTAGTAATATCCATACAATGGAAGGAACATCCATTGGAAGTTCATATTCATCCCCATAATTAAATACTATCATAGGTTTTGTTAGAGTATCAAATGTGACTTCTCTTCCTTATAAATAGATATGGGATCTATATAAAAAGAGAAAAATCATTCCCAAAGTCACATAAATTTATACTAGAGAAAGAATCAAAATATTTGTAGGAGTAAAATTCCCCAAAACTTCTATTAGATAGGATCCATATACTTGATATATAATCATCATACCATTAGTAGTTTTTACTAATAACTCAATATGTAACCGTTAAGGAGGTAATTTGACAAACATAGAAAATTCTTCAAATAAAATAGATTATATAAATATAGAATCAAATAATACATTTTCAATTATATAGTGGATGTTAAGTTTACCATTAAACACTTAATTCTCATGAAACACTTAATTAGTTGTGATCCCCTGAGGTTTCCTTTTATCTCTGGGATTAATAAGTTTTTGATGCTTATTTTCATAATTAAGCCTCATATTTATGAATTTATTGGCATAATGTCCATACTCCTTATAATTATAGCATTAGATTATGGGTGGAATATTTGGTTGATCTTATTCACTATTCCTTTCATTAAATGGCCTCTTCACATCACTTTTCTATAATTATATTCACATTTATTCTTTTCCATATTTAAAATAATTATCAGGCCCAATAAAAAAATTTCTTATATGAATACTTCTACACTTCCAGCATGAATGAAAATTAATTTTCTTACCTACATGGGTTTTATTATTATAATTTTCTAAAAATTTATAATTTCTTTTTTTGTCTCTAAAACCATGAGAGCACTGAGAGTTTCTGATTTTCAATTACATATTAAGAGAAAATAAAAAATCTCAATATATATAAATGTCTCATATATCTAATTCCTTATATATATTTGGTTTCAAGATAGTAAAGAATTAGTCAACATTTCTTTCGGGATCCATTATAAACTGGTAGCATACATTAAAATTTTGGTGAAATTTTCCTCATAAATACTAATGGAATCATCATACTTATTCTTTACTTATAGTAACCCCTATCTATTTTCATGAGATGTTTTAGGGAAAATTATTATTAAAAAGTACCTTATTAAACTCTTCCAATGTCATGGAGTCAATTTACTCATCTTACCTCATATTCTTGGTAAGAGTTTACCATTTATCTAGTTCACCATCCAAATGATATACTTACAGGATAAATTTTTCATATTCCAAACAATAGAGAAAAGTAATATATTTTTAGTGGTACTAATCCATCACTAATTAATTACTAGATTGAAGGAACCATTGATGGAGGGTGGGAGTTTCTACATAAAATAATCAATAATGAGTTTTTCATACTTTTTGTTCGTCTAGAAGATCATCATGATTAATGTTACTATTAATTGATTGGGCTATTTGGGTGAGTATAATTGTAAGATTTTTCATCCCATTTCCCATTTAATTTGGTTTCTCATGAATAAATTAACATTATTTCCCATCACATTTAGTGTAAACATTATTTTTATAGGTTCCCACCAATGAATAAGATCAAATATCATAGAATGAGAAACATTAATAGAAATAATTAATCATGTAAGCATGAAAAATCATTCATAGGATATCAAAATTATGGCATATTATCTTCAATACATGACACCTGAGGTTTAACTAAGGTAATTAATAGTCATCATTTTTTGAAATCCTTCATAATGGTTCATAAATAAAATGTGAATTAACCCAACCATATCCATCAGGTGCTTCTAGTTGGGTGTTTGGTCATATGTCCACCCGTAATGCACCAGTGGTGATTGATTTAATACCCAATCCTACACTTTTAGAGTTTTTACCCTTATGCTCATCTATTCTATAGTCTCACCTACTTTCTAGTATCCAGTTAGAGATTTATTTTCCAGTAAAACCTCAAATTATCTACTTTTCCAAAGCTTTAGGATGATATCCTATACTTAGACATATCTCCATGATTTCTACCAAAATTTTCTAACCCTAATCTCTAAATATTAACTAAGCCATGAACTGATAACAACAAAGGTGACCCAAGAATTTCATACATATATATTACATCATTTTAGATGAATATTAAATACATTTTATAACAAAACATTCCCCCTAACTATAAAGGTTTACATTCTTCTGATACTTGATACATAATAATATTATTTTATAAAGGATCTTAAGTGACTCCTATAAATATATTATCTCATAGTGAACTTCTTATATATACCCTACTTAAAACATTTCTTTATAACCTAAGGAAATGAAACATAATAAATTGAGACACTAGATTCTCAATAAGGGTAAATATAGGATATATCAATCAATGATCATAAGTGAACATAAGATAAGAATAAGGGTATGAGAAAATAATAATAAAATACAATTATTATACATAATCAATCAATGATCATTAATTATAAATCATGGAATAAGGATTTCCATAATAAAATTCATAAGTAATAGTGTGTAGAAACATCAATAATCAATCATGATCGAAGAGAATATATCATAATCATAAGGAATAAGTTTTTTTCATACACATAATCATACATATTCAATTAATTAGTCAAGTCTCACAACCAAGTATATCATAGTGGATTAGGTTCACTCCTTATTCTATTTTTCTAGAGTTAGGATTCACTCCCATGACTATCATGGTGGTCAGAGTCCCTCACTGAACCTTTTTCACTCCCCATTTTAGTCTCTATTATCTCATAAGATATCCATAATTACCCAATGCATTGGAGTGATATATAATTCAAGGTCCACCCATCACATAATGAAAACTGTACATATATGTTCCATAAGATCATAAAACATTCATCGTATCATCGTATCATAACCCATGTAATGGAAAACAATTTTAGAAATATTTCATCATTTTATTATATTATAACTTTTTTAAAATAAATAAGTTTCATAAAGGTTTCATCATAACTTAATTAACTCATGGAAAATAAATGAGTTTCATAGAATAATCCTTAAATATTTGTTATAATAATTCATCCAAAGAAATAAAGTTGATGGCGTCATAAGATAATATCCCCAATAAGCATAAAAAACTTAAAAGATGTATAAAAAGATGAAAAATACCTTAAAAAGATCATTCAAACCTTTCATTGAAAACATGAGAAAATGTCATTTTCTATTGATAACATTTTAATTAAAAATTCCATAAATTTTGATAAAATATTTTTCATTAAAAATATTGAAATAAACATTTAAATTAATATTCAAATAAAATAATATTTATGATTGTGGTTAAATCTATCCATGTCATATATGTTAAAATAAAACATTCCTTTCACACCATTGTAAAAGTTATAAATTACTTGTTCAGATAAAAATTTATTTAAAAGTATTTATTGTTATAAAAATTAAATAAAATTAAAAGGTAGTGAAAATTAAATTTTAAAACATTTAAATTATAGGTAATAAATTTTATAATACAATTTTCATGAGTCTGGACCTCGAAGAAAATTTTCATCGACCAAATGGGAAATAAGGTCGTTTTTTCTTTGAAAAAAATTAAATATCATTTTAAGTACCCATGAATGGAAAATGGTACTAATACATAAAAAACAAATAAAAAACCGTATGATAATTAAATATATGTGGTTTGAATAAAAATATCCATATAATTTCCCTTAATGGAAATTCAACCATAAATAATTCTGATTAAAATAAGATTGAAGGATTTATCTCTTACCTAATGTTATGTCCAACTTTATATGTGTTCAAATATTCTGTATATTAAATATATATTTATTATAAATATATTATTTAATCATATTAATTCATAAATTACTATGTACCATTGCTTTAAAATTTCTAATTATCCTTTTATTAATAATTTCCACATTAAAATAAATATCTAGGTTAAAACTTGTTCGTTTTCCATGTATGTTTTGGGTTGATGGTTCTGGCACATAAACTTGGTCATGGTTTCATAATTTATAGAATATTAATCATAAAATAAGTATAATATTTATTAATAATATACACTTTTATATTTAATAATATAAATCAGTGATGAAAAATGAATCGCATCACTACGTGGAGGCGGTAGTCTCCGCGTACGCACGATAGATGTTA
Organism: Viscum album; assembly: GCA_963277665.1. Classification (NCBI taxonomy): domain Eukaryota; kingdom Viridiplantae; phylum Streptophyta; class Magnoliopsida; order Santalales; family Viscaceae; genus Viscum; species Viscum album. The sequence goes on along the minus strand of OY728141.1, from coordinate 1,750,621,167 downwards.
TCGTTTTTCAAAAAATGTAAAGGTAATAAAGTATATAAGATGACATAATTAAATAATAACAATAATTTTATAAATATAACTTATAAATATTTAATCCATAATAATAAACATCTGTGTAATTTGGTTATAGTTATTGAATCATATTACTAAGTGGAGTCAGCAATCCCTGTGTATGCGTGAGCGATACATTCATTTCCCATTTTATGGAAAGGATATGGAAAATGGTTGATACATAATAATAATTAAAATTGATTATATTTATTATTATATTAATTATTTTAAAATGTATATAATAAATTCGCATGAGGTTGATGAAAAAATAATATTGAATGTACTTGGTGTAGTGTTATACATTTTCATTGATAAATCTCCTTCTTATTACACCTTAAGCCTTAAACGGATGATATTATGATCAAAATAAGACCTTGATAACATGGTTGTGGATATTCTTAATTTATTAGGTTATGTATTGGATAATATAGAAGGCTCATGAAGTGTGAGTAATAGAGGAGATGTGGTATCCATTTATAAGTGAGTGGAGGGACACACTTGGAATTTTTTAAAAGATTAAAATATAATGATTTATTACTCAATTAAAGTGGATAAAAAATTAAAAAATTAAAAAATATTAAGTATAAGGTAAAAATATATAAAAATATATATTATGTGTTTTTTTATATTTTAAACCTTATCACTTTTGTTAACCCCCCACCTGTAAACACTTTTAACCTTAACCATGGTAACACATTTTTACTATTTTTACTATTATTTATCACCAAAAATTAAGTTTTCATTAATAAATTATTTTAATTATGATGATTCAAAATATGGAATCTATTTTATAATAGTCATTTTTTTAATTGGTAGAAATTTATTTTAAATTAAGCATCAAAAACGCACAAAAAAACAGTGTTTAGTAAAATGAATTTTTAAGAATAAAACAAAATTTACCTTCATTAATTTACATATAATTTCATATGGATGAAGGTTAAAATATTTTATTTAATATAGTATCAAAAAAATCATTAAAATCATTCATAAATAGAGATTAATTTAATTTACTCTGATAAAAACACATTATGGACAAAAAATTAGAAAAACATATATGTTTACCTTCAAGGGGTTTTATTTTCATTCTTAACCAATTTATTTCCAATAAATTAGTTTTATACATGTGTAAAAAATTATTTACCATAATTTATTTATCACTACTCATACCCTCTAATCCAATAGTTGGGTGATAAATGTCACATTAAATAATAATATTTTAAAAGTATATCACAATTTGTTTAAACATGGTGTTCATTTAAAAGAAATATATCGAAGAAATAAAATATATCAAATATAAATATATCATAAAATTTAGGGGTTTTATAGGTTATCTTATTTGGTATTATATAATGTGCGTAAATATTATTTTTATAGCACTGAATTTGGGAGTGTAGGTTTTAGGCGCTTCATAGATTATCTATCAATACCTTTAATTAAAACAGTTCTTAATTTTTCATGACCTATAATTTTATATTCATATATTAATATTTACCCTAATTAAATAAAATATATACTTTAAAATCTAAAAATATCATCTACTTATCTAGTTATTGCATAATTCTAATATAAATATCTAGAATATGAAGAACACCGTTAAAATTGTAATAAAAATACATCATGAATAATAATAAAAATAGTGGTCCTCATATATACATTTATGGTGGAGAATCATAACTAATCATGCAACTATCATTTTATCAATAACTACAAAGTAGTTCATTTCAAATCAAACCACCTCACCAATTAACTTGAGTTCATTTTTTCATGAAAAAATCTCTTTGTCATCTCAATTATCATTGATAAATGATATACAAGGTTATACCTTTATTTTTATTAATGGTAATTACTATGATAAATATATTTGATAAAATAAAAAAGATCTCAATTTCCTTAGTGTATTGGTTATATTTGAAAAAAAACTTCAAGCTAGTTATTGATGAATAATATCATCGCCTTACATATACCCTTCTTTAGATGACAATTTTCTTTTAATTTTACAATGTATTCAATATTTATGGTCATCCAAAATACATATATATTAATATTTATTCAAATATATAAATATATATATATATATATCATAGATTTACACACATGCGCATGCATATATATATATTTATATACAAATCCATACACACACACATATAGAATAAAAGATGTATAAAATAATTATATAAATAATATATATACATAAACACTAAAATCATATATATATATATATATATATATATTAATAATATAATTTATATATATAATATATAAAAAATAAATATATACACACATAAACTATATTGACTCACTAAATTCACTTGGGAGAAGATGATAGTGATCCTCTCAATGATCTGGATTCCAAATTGAAATTGAAACTCAAACTAGGTGATCCTAAACTAGTTGATACTTCTTTTTAAAGGGTTTATTCAATGTTGTAGTTTGAAGAAAGTTTATCATCAAAGGAAAAAATTATTTTATGATAATTATATGTTGAGTTTTTGAGTATGGTAGTCAATTTCTTTTTCTAAGGAGGTGACCATTTATTTGGAATCCAAATTTAGATTTTCAAAAATCAATAATTTAAAAAAAGAATCATCCTATGATCATTTTATTCAAAAACTCACTTGAGGTAATTGTTTTTTTAGGTTTTTTGTTCATTACAATTTAATAAAATAAATTTATTTTTTATTTTGATGCTAAGGATTCTAATTATAAATTTATGATTAATGGTTGTAAGGATATTTATGGTTTCTGGCATAAATGTTCTAAAATGGATAGTTGATTTTCATCCTTCTTTTGAACCATTAGTCCTTATGGTTTAGGTTTCCTTCCCCTGAATATTGATTCATCTCATGGATGAGTTGGTTATATGGGCTACTGGAAGAGTTTGGAGAAGTCAATAAATATTTACTCATAAACAATGAAAGGGTGTTTCATGAATCTATCTAGAATTTGATGTCTCAATGAATCTGAACAACATAATATAGATCATTAATGACATGAAAGGAATTTTTTAGGATGTCATTTATAAGAATGTCCCATTTTAATGTGATCTCTATAATAGTCTTGGTCATGATTCATGGAATTTCTCTTCAATTCTTATTAATCAAAAGGAATATGATTCTTCAAAGAATCAATCCATCAGGGGGGAAATTGGTTTGCATTGTTTTTTAGGAAAATTAAATTATATATTTTTAGGTGATGGTATGCGGAATACTGATTTGGATTCTGGGACGTGATTGTCTCAAGAAGATAGTGGTTTTAATAATCTGAGAAAGACCATAGGTTAGTTTAATGATTTGAATCATAAAATGAGTTTATTGAGAATAAGGGATATTGGAAATTTATTATGTTTTTTGAGAGTTTTTTAGACACTAATTTTACTCTAGAATTTGTTATTGTGTCTTCAGAAGGATAATTGGAGGTGGTGAATTGGATATGTTGTTTGTATTATATTGTGTTTCCAATTAATAAATCATAATTAGACACTTTTAAAATAAATAAGGATATGTGAGGTTATGTTTTTTGAATGTTTGAAGATATATAAATGAGTTTTGAAGTTAATAAGTGTTGATTGGGAAGGAATAGAGGTGGATTATATGATATCAATTTTTAATTGGGAAAAATATTGAATTTTAGGTAACCTAAAATCTTCATAAGTCCCATATTTCATATGAATCATTCTCCTAATATCTATGAATAACTAAAACATTGTATACAAGTCATTATATCTCTAAATATTCATGATTAGAACCCTTGTATGTGTCATTTCCAAGAATACATGAAATTCTGTTTATGTCTGCAGCTATATATGAGTCATATGGACCTATGTACGAGTCATTAGGGTCAACATAGGAGTCATTATAGTCAATTTACAAGTCATTTAAGACCAATGTATGAGTCATTTCCATTTGAATATGTTTCATCTAAACCTGTGTATGATTAATTTAGGGACAACCATATGATCCATATTAATTTTACTGATTTTGGTATGTGTATGAGTCATTAGAAGCTGCAAATAAGTCATTTGTTGTTATATATTTGTCATCTATTATTCCATATGATTTTTCTCATTGTGAAAATTTAAAAAGTATAGCATCCTAAAAATATTATATTATCAAAATAAATTATTCCAATTAAATTAATATTTCTGATGAAGCTCAAATTGTTCATTTAAGATTTAAACATCACAAAATTGATTTTTTTTTATTCATGCAAACAGAGAATAAGATTCACAACATAAAGAAAGTTTTACTGTGAATAATAGAGGAGAAGTTAATTTTTAACAACCTGATAATGCTACATCAAATGTTTATACATTACATTAGCCTAAAACAAAATTTAAAAAGAGAAATAATGGTGTAGTAAGAAGTAAAATAATCCTTAAAAAATGGATGGTAGTTATAAGTTTGAATTTTAATTTCAAATTAAAATTAAAATGTGAGTTTCTACTATTTATATTTTGAGATATATTTTCATTATCATGCAATCATGTAGAAGGTGAAAGGATATCTTATCTCTATAGAATTATTGAGAATATATTTGGAGAGAGAAAAGAATAAAGGGGGTTGTGAAGTTCACATAGAGATAAGAATAAAGAACCTTTGACAATACATGTTAAAGAAGGAGAGGATAAATAGCACTGAAAAAAACTATTAAAATCTTGTTTTATTGAAGGATTTAATATTTTTAATAGAAAATATTTTATCATTATAATATTGTGTGTATCACTCATCATAGTTGGGAGATGTTTATCAAAAATGTACAAGGATATTCATTATTTGTTTCTAATGTACATGTTTATACTGGTGGGTCATATGGTCTTGATGAAATCCAAATCATGACAAATATTATCATTCTTATTTTGAGAGGTAAACCTTGTATATCTAATTTGCCTTCCTGTGATTACTTTATTTTATATGATAGTAATCAGGCCTATACATACTATTAGGTAGTGAAGGCTAATGCACAAAAAAATTTAAAAACAAATTTATATTCTTTGATGTACCCCCCCCCCACACACACACCAATGACTTCACTATTCATGAGGGTCTTTTAAAATTGTATTATAGATAAAGTTCCAAATATTTGTGATATTATATTTGGAGTTTGAAGAATAAGAGTTTATCTCAAATTGAAGTTTCGGTCCCTGATTTCTATCTTCAGTAATAGATAATTTGAATTTAGTAAACATAAAGAGGATTCCAGATTTAATGGGAAGGTATATCACATATAGATGGGGGAGTTGATACCTTATGAATAATATATCAATTATGATTTTTTGGAATCATTAATTGATGGATTTACTCCCTATTTTGATGTTTTTGTCATGAATGTGGTAGAGGAGAATAATTCTGAAAATTATCAATGTTCATGGAATGTTATACAATCTTCCATTGTGGAGAGTAAATTTATTAAATTCAAAGGTATCAAAATAGAAAAAGGTATATGGGAAAACTATGAGAATATCTCTAAAGGTAATATTAATATGAAGTGTAAAAATCTATGGATTTTGAGGTTGAAGTATGAATACATCAAGATACATGATGATACTATTATAGATTATTTCTTCATAAAGGATAATGAGATTTTGGGCATAATCAGAGGATTTTGAGAAAATTTATACGATTATAAAATGATAGAAAATATTATGCACATCCTATCCAATAAGTTTGATGAAAAATTATAATATTTATAAAAATCAAGGAACACTTCATCTTTATAACATGCACATAATTTTAATTTTCTATGATATGATAAGAGATAGTTTTTTTAAGAAAAATGGGAATTATGAATACTATAATGCCTTTAAAACCCTAAAACCTAAGATGTATAAGAATAAGATTGATGAAAATGAAGTAGGCTATATAGATTTAGATTTATATTTGGATTTAATGTTATATAAAATAACGTTTAATTTTTTTAGAAATATGAGAATAGGTTTGGGAATGTTCATGAGAAGACCTCCACACAGATTTTTTAAGTGTAAAGTAATTAGAAATTTTTCTAAAAATTATCCAAGATTCAAATAAGAATAATTCAATCAAGATGAAATAGAATGAACAATAAGAATTTCAAAGAATAAATAAAAAAATAAAGAGAATTAAATGTTTTCTTCTATGAATTAGGGAAATAATTTCTCTAAATAAATAATAAAAACTTATTTTCCATGTTTGAATATAGTGAAAATAGTGATAAATATGAAAAGAATGAAATTTCTGGTGAAGATGATGAGAAACTATTTATTCCTAATTTGAATGATGATAATTTCACCAGTGATAAAAAAATTAGTTCTAGAAGTGAAGAAGATGTGACTAAGATATAATTTAGGATAAAAATAAAACTTAAGGAGTGTATCTCAAATATCACTATGATAGGGATCAATATCAAAAACCTAAATAAGTAAAATCAATCTTTTAGAAGTAGTTAATTTATCCATGCAGAAAAAAAACAAAACTATTGACAAAAATTAATAAATTGAAGATCAATCTTATTAATTAGATGAAAAACATATCAATATTGAAGAAAGTGTGACCAAGAAGGAAAATTATATTGAGTTTATTTAATAAAATTTTATAGAGGAAAAAAATTAATTGAACAACTAAAAATTGATCTTCAAAAAAGTTGTGCAAGAATTTAGACAAATCATTAAAAAAATGGTTGAGAAAGTTTCAAATAGTGATTAAAAAAATATAAACCTATAAATATCACATAAATAGGGTGTAAAATACCATAAAATGTTTGGTGGAGATCTTGAAAAGATAAATAAAGTCAAGAAGTATTTTTTTGGAAAATAAATTAAATTTCAAAAATATAGAAATTATGGAAATTTTAACTTTATGTAAAAAAACAACTAAAAATATTGAATTAAAAAGGTATTAAAAATATAAATTAAATAAGAATAATTTAGGATTCCTAGATAATTTTGGTTCATAATAAGGAGTTACTATTGGTGACTCAAATATTGTTGCAAGACTGATATCAACTTCTGGACAACATGTTGTTTACAAAGGAAAATATGCTTTATAAAGATTCTATTTGTACTATAGAGGTTGTGGGCATAAGTAAAATATTATTTGGTTTAATTGTTAATATAATAATGAGTATAATAGTTTTTGGAGGTAATGTTTTATGGGGATTAATCCATTTCAAAATAGAAAAGTTCATAAACATATTGGAAATTATAAATAAAACTTAGATAATATGATTCAAATAATTGAGGAATTTTATTGAAGATGTGACCATCCAGGTTACTATGAAAAAGAATTCCTCATTATTAAACCATCCTATTAGAAAATTAGTTATAATACTCAAAAAACATTATATAATGAGAAGTAAAGGTAAGGAAAAATCATTGGTTTTGGAAGTATCACTTAATGCACCAAAAGGGGATAATCCATGGATTATATACCATTTATGATCCTGTCATATAATAGGGAATTTAAAACTCCTAAATAATTTTTAAAATTAAAATTAATTTTCAATAAAATTTAGGAATGATGGTTCATTCGAAATAAATGGTGTTAGATTAACTATGATTGGGAAAGATCATCTGAAATCCAAGAACATGTTACTTGTTGAAGGACAACAAGACAATATTTTTAGTGTGTCTTAATTATGCAATGATTTAAATGAATTGATATTTCAAAAGAATAGATTTTTTTGAAAATATTGAAATATGTATGTATTTTAATAAGATTACAACAAATAATTAGTAACCTATTTTATGTTTGTAAGGATAAAAATTATTATTATTTAAGCATGAAAGAATAAAATCAATTATGTCATCGAAGTATTGGTCATTTAGAAAAAAAAAATTGTGTAAGGATACCATAGGATATAATGTTCATGATGTTATTATGTCTAAAATATAGATGAACTATAATTTTTCAACATGATAAAAGGGATATATTGTTAATTCTCTACACAAAAAGGTAGAGATTCAATCAACTCATACTTTATAGATTATCAATTACAACATATTTCGACCCATGAGGATGAATTAAAAAATTCTATAAGTAACTTTTTTCCATTATGGATTAATTTAATTTAATTACTTGTATTATTTTTATGAATCATAAATTAGAGACTCTAAAAATATTCAATAATTTTCAATGAATAGTATAAAATTATCATGGTTTTCCCTTAAAGAATATATAGAAAAATAATGGTTATATATGCCTACGTGGAATATTTTATTGTTATATTGAAAATATTAGTATTAACCATGAACTCTGTGCACCATATAGAGAATAGAAAAATGGTGTTTCTGATTAGAAAAACATAAGTTTTGTAGAGATGGCTTGAACTATGCTGATAAAGCATAAAACCTTTCTTTTTTTTAGAGATAAGATATTGGTGCAACATATTACATTCGAGATAATTTATTATATTAGATAAATTCATATTTTTCCACAAAAAATATTTACTAAAATAAGTCTAAAATTTTGAATTATCTAAGGGTGTTTCAAATTCATCGTGTGATCAAATTTAAAGGAAAAATTATTGTTTGTTTGAGAAGAAAGGTCTTGATGGGATCTTCCCTAGTTCTCCTCCAAAAAAAAAAGAATTCCATTACTTCAAAAAAGTGAAATGGAATATTTTTTAAACTCTTTATGTGGAGTTATTAGAATATATGAAGAAAGAAAAAACAGATCGTGAAGCATGTTCTAGAAGTGATGATAGAGATTTTTTTGTTAAATAGCATGCAGAAGTTTCAGAAAATGGTGATTTTTTAAAAGACTTATAGGTTGAGTAGTTTTATTTATCCTATTATAGTGATTAAAAACATACTCAACTGTATTATTCAATGTTTATGAAGTGAGTTTAAGTCCAAAACATCATTAGAGATCAAGGGAAACACACTCAAACTACTATGAACTTTGAGGAAAAAATAACATACCACACTATTTTCACAGGTTAAAGCCTGAAATATTATAGAATATTTTGAGAATAAAGAGTGGGATAATGAATTGAAAAAAATATTATACTATATATTAAATAATTATACTTTTTATTTGGTACCAATCATAAAAACAAGATTATTATTTAAACTAAATTGGTGTTCTGAAGTAAATTGAATGAAAATGGATAAGTTTTGGAAAGAAAATAAATACATATGTATAATGGGTAATCTAAAGTAAATGGGGTTTATTTTTATGAGACATTTTCACTAGTTTAAATGTTATTAAAACATTATATTTTTTCTTTACATTGTAGTATAAAATAAATATAATATATTCCAAATTTATGTTAAGTCTACATTCTTTAATGGTGAATTAGAAGAAGAGGTCTATATTTAATAAACTTGTGGACTATTTCGTGGTTGATAATTGAACTATGTTTACTGGTTAAAAAAGGTTTTATATGGGTCGAAACAATACCCAATACAAGGTATTAAAGCGATATTCTTACATTAATAATTTCAAGTTTAAAAATTAAAGAGTGGAGAACATTATCTATGTCAATGATGATAAAGATGTATTAATTATTATTATTATTTATGTAAGTGATATAACATTTTATAGAAATTAATAATGAGATTTCGTAGATTTTGTTATAAAAAATTATAAAGTTATTTGAAATATCCATTCTTGGTGAGATGACATGTTTTTTAGGTGTACAAATCTCTCAAGATAAAAATTGCATCTTTATTTCATAAGAGAGGTATTCATGGGATTTAATAAATAAGTTTAGTATAGAGGATTAAATTACAATTTACATTATCATTTTAGTGGTAACTAATTTTTCCAAAAATTTGGAAGGAAAGTATGTTGATTAGAAGGCATGATATAATATTATATTAATTTTGGTATATTTTATAGCTTCAAGGCCATACATTTTCTATTCTATTACACTTTGTGATAGGTATCAAAATGGATTAAAAGAGTAACGTTTTATAGATAAAAATAGGATTTTATATTAAATTCATTATTGATTTCAATCTGATATGTGATGTTAAATGATAAATTGTTCAATTTGGTTATAAAGATGAATATTAGGTAGGAAATATTGATGATATAATATCTAAATGTAGTAGAGTTTTCTTCTTTAGATATTGGAGTGTATGATGGAACACTAATAAGAAAATTCATTTCACCTTGATCACTACTAAAACAAATTATATGGTTTCTACTCAAGCCATAACCTAATTAATGTGGTTGATAACTTAATTAGGAGATCTCGTGGTTGAAGTGAATCTGTAACTATTTTTTGGTTGTGATAATCAAAGTTCTATAAATATTTCTAGAAATCTTATTCAACATACAATATCAAATAAAATTTATATTAAGTATAACTTCGTCAAATATCTTTTTTAAAATAATGTGTTAAATCTATAATTTATTCCTAAAAAGGAGAAAGTGTATGAATTCATCACTGATCCATTATTGAAGGACGGTTTTCATATTTTTGAGGTTATTGATGGAATTTCAGCCTCATTACCCTCAATTCTATGGTTTAGTGATTCATTCCCTTCACTTATCTTGTTATTTTGGAATCTTGTTGATAGTTGGGAATAAAAGAAAACAAAATTTTGTTTATTCTTTCATGTATTCACAATGGGGGATTAAGATACTTTTAAATTAAAACCATTGATATATGTTTTACACATATGGGATAGAGATCTCTTATTTTTTGAGAGTATGTTAATAAAGAGTTATTAAAAGTGAAAATTTTTAAGGGAAAGCATGTGGGTGTGTGAGTCCTTGTAAATTTTTCAAAAAAATTCTCTAAAATGTGGGTATAAATCTGTTTCTAGATATTATTCAAACATATTTACTTTTAAATGACTTCTTCTTTATTTAAATAATTTTTAAATTTGTAGTGATATCAAATATGATATTTCCTATGGTTTTAGAGTTGTGAAATAATTTTTTTATGTATTATCAAGAGGATCAATGGTTCTGAAGGAATGAATATAATTTTATATTTTATAGACATTGTGACATTATTATCCAATGTTCTTATTTCCTACACTGAGTTTACTCAAGTATGATTAAAATTATTGGATGATGATTCAATGTTAATAATTTTGATTTTAATATTGATTTATGTTCCTTGGTTTCCAAAAAAATAAAAATGGGACATTATTGATCTTGAGAGTAGTTTGAAATTTGTTAGGTGTTTGGGGATTTTTTTGATGTAATAATTTTCCTTTATAATTTTGATATTGTGTCAATAGAAAGATAATAATATGTGTTTATGTGGATATGTATTTTGTATTATATTTTATTATAAATGTATAAATCATATTAAAACATTCATAAAAATATATTATAATATGTTAGGTGATGATTTTTGGATTCATAGAGATTAGGGACAATGTTTGAAGCTCACTGGAGTTGATTAAAAAGGCTTGGATATGGATTAGAATATATTTGTTTTGAATTGATTAAAATATATAATTTTGGGTAACATAAAATATTCCTATGTCCAATATTGTATATAAGTCATTCTTCCACTATTTATTTGTCATTGAAACAATGTGTACAAGGTATTCTAACTATGAGTATGATTCATTTGGAATCTGCATATGTGGCACTGCCAAGAAAGAAAAAAAAATTAATCTATGTGTAGAAATTTTTTCAAGTCACTGGAAAAAAATATGATCAATTAGACTATTCATAAGAGTCATTAAGGAATTTCTAATGAGTCATTTCCATTTTCATACTAGTAATATAGACTTTTATATGAGTCATCTAGGGATAACTTCTTGACTAATATTTGTATGAGGTATTTCAATTTGTGTATGATTCATTAAAATTTGTGTATGAGTCATTTTATATGGTTTATGTGTCTTTTTTTGTTCTTTATGAATTAAACCATTTTGAAATTTTGAAAATTCTACATACCAAAAATACGAGATTTAAAAAAATTATTTTTATAAAATAATACACCATATGTTGATCAACCTATATGTTTATGTTTTAAACATCATAAAATTTGATTTTTGATTCATGCAAAGGGGGAAGAAGGTTCTCGACATAAAAAAAGGTTTATTATGAATAAGATAATAGAAATTATTCTAGAACCACTCAGTCATAGTGTAGAAAATGTTGTTATGATTTAGTGAATTATAAATTAATATTAAAATAATAAGAAAATAACGGGATGAAGAATAAGTTGAAAAACATTTGATTGAATTTATTCATTTGAATTTGAATTTAAAATTTAAAATTAAAATGTGTTTTTCTTCAATTTTTATTGTGTGATATATTTTTTGTATCATTAATTCAATAAGAAGTGTGGTGGATATCCAATATATATATAATTATTGAGAATATTATCAGAGTGAGGGAAAAGAAAAGAAATGTTGTGTAGTTTTCCTAATGAGTAGAAGAAAGAACCAGAGGTAGTACATTTTAAATGAAGAGAATATAAGCAACACTGCAATAAAAATATAGAATTACATCATTTTTGAATAATTTCTTGTTGTTTAAAATAAAATATTTTATCATTATAATAGTATAGTAATCACTCATCTTAGTTAGGATTTGTGTATCACATTATTATAAGGGTATTATCTATTTGTTTGTAACTCCCATATTGTTATTAGTGGGTATTATGGGATCAATAAAATCTAAATCATTCCAAGGATTAAAAATAAAATTTTGATATATGAAACTTAAAAAAAATATTGTTCCTATATGTGTGTTCTTGACTGTGAATGATGATGATCATGTCTACAGATCTTAAAATGTGGTGAAGGTTGTTTCAGGAAGTAACATAAAAGAATTTATAATCATCGATTCACACCATGACACCAATGATTTCACTAATCTTGTGGGTATTTTCATAAGACTGAATGGGTGACTAAGAATGGTTCATTACAAAACCCAAGAAGTGTTCCTAAATTTTATTCTTTCCTTATGGAACCCGCATCAGATCTGAGGGATCTTGACAATGTGAAGATCGGGTAAAACAAAGTTCAGTCACCCTATTGGATTTTTGATCCTCTATCTATATTGATTTACTCTAATAATAAGACCCCTATGGTTATTATATAGGACCCCCTAATAGCTGCACAACCAGAGGTCATGGAAGGGCACTAATAGGTTTTAAATGAATCTAATAATTATTATTAGATCAAACGAAAAATTAAAATCCCTTGATTGAGGATTCTCTTTGATTGTTACTTTATTTATTCATGCATTTTAAATGCATGAGTAAATGTTATGGATAGTGTATTAATCACATGAATATACCCACATCCCATTAATATCATCTTGTGAAATTTATTTTTTAAATGATAGCATTAATAGATGATTATTAAAGTATCCAGCATAGGTAGTATGGAATAATACACCCATTATGCATGCAAATAAATTTTTTGATGAAAAAAATATAGCTTATATATATAATATACATTTAAAAATTTAGAAAATACCTCCTTCAACCTACAACTTATACTAAAGCCTAAATTTCACCATATATTGTGTCATATAAAATAAATTATAAAACATATTTGAAAATCCTGTTTAATATTTTCCAAAACACTTTTTTAAAGATATCATTAAATTCACATTTATATCACGTCATATGTAATACCTTGTTAATAATCATCAAAAAATTGGATTAACTATAAAGTACCTTTAGAATGGATATTTGAGTAAAACTCAATCATTCAACCAAAAAGTGTTACCCCAAGGCCCTTTATAGAATTGGAAACAAAAATTAATTTTCAGATCCATAAATGTAAGAAAAGAGAGGCCTCCAACAAAGCATCAATACTACTCAGGATATAAAGAGATATGTCATTATCTTTATTAAACACATTTATGAATATATATATTCCCACCTACCTACGTCATATAAAAATATTCATTATTATATTTTACCTTTTTTCAAGACATCGAGTGACCATGGGACACGGAGTATCTCAATCACATAAAGCATACTCAAACATTCTCAATTCTCAAAGTATATGCTAAACTATTATGGGGATAAATCATAATCCATTCACCCTTAAGGATAAGCACTGAACATGTCTATTATCCATATATATATAGTTTTGGGAACACATTTCAATATTGTATCCTAATTGAGGACCTAGAGGTCATGCCTGCTATATGAGAGGAAAATCCCATATCTAGTTCAGATATAACTGATCACAAGATCATCAATATACCCAAACACCTATATATTATCTAAGTAAACATATAGACTTATGTATGAAGGTTAGTAAGTTATAATGGTTCCCATTCTATATATCCCTTCAACTATAGGTAATGACAACCTAGATATGACCCATGCATCCCTTGTTTACAAAATACATCTACAAGACACTTAATGAGGTATACATAGTGGGTCATCCAGCACACAAAAATAATCTTATTCATTGTTTTTTCATCAAGAGTATATTATTTATCCCTATTTAATAATCCAACTCACAATAACCTTAACATTTGACCATAACTTATAAAACATTATGACAAAAATCAGTTAAGGATAACTCAAAGTTAAACTTTGAGAGGTTAATTATCATTACTCTTTTTGAAATGTATATATATATATATATATACATTTATGAACCCAACATGAAAGAATAATATTGTGGAGATTAATTATAATATGATACATTTAAACATTCTTAAAATATTTAATAAATATTTAACAAACCCTACATAAACACTTGTTTATCATACCATATATGATAAACTACCAAATCAACCTTTTGTATGCTACATTTTTAGGGGTTTTTTAACTCATTACATCATATGTACTTCCTATTACATTTTTATGTGACCATATGATAAAATCATACCACTAAATATTTAGTGATAAACATCTATGGAGTAATCAAGTTTTAATTATGGTGATATTTAGGAATCATGTTCTTAATTTTTCAACTCTTTGAATATATTAACACTTATTAACATCATAACATCAAATGTTATTATGTCAACTTTTATTGTATACACAAGACCTTTTATAAGTGCATCATCATCATCCATCGATCATTTCCCATAAAAATGTTTTCCTTTAAATTTTTCAAATAATAAAACTTTTACATTATTACTTAACTAGAATATCATAAACCCTTTTAAGATAAAGTGAAATTTACTTTGTTATAGTAACTAATATAACTCTTAAAAGTTTTATTAACCAACGGACATAAAAACCACTTTTAGGATACTAAGTGAAAAATCACTTTAATATTAGACTGATATTATCTTTTGTTTTTAACTTTGGACTTCTTTAAGTCCAAACATACTCCTACTATCCTCTTAGTCACTATATTCCTTTAAAAATATCTTTCTATGGTACAAAAACTAATTTTTGTTTAAGAAATAAAATTTATTTCTATTTAGTATTAATACTTAACAAATGAAGTATTTTCATCGTATCATATATGGTATTATATGGGTTTGAAAAAAGTTCATTGAAAAGTAGATAATTCTTTAAAATATTCCAATGATGGGTGACAGAATAACCTTCCTTTATATTTTAACAAATATTTGGGAAAACGCTTATAAAATTCTCTTTTTCAAATGTGTTCTAGAATATGATGAATCTTGTACCATGTAAACACAATCAATCATCTCATGTTTTTCATAATAACACTTTTTTGGACAATAACTTCTCTTTTAGTATAAAATAAATAATATAAATATGCATATCCTTTAATTAGATTCATATAAGAATTATACATTCCTTAACATTAAAATTTTATATAGAAACACTATGCTTCATAACATCAATTTAAACTGAAATATCAATCAATTAATCTTTGATTTTGAACTCCTACATATTTATAACTCTAGTAAAATAAACATTCTGTATCAAATACCATAAATAATTAAATAATTTATTTCTATATCACCTATACCTAAAAATGAAATTCCACAATGTTTTCTAAAACTTATTCATGTATATTGATAATATATTTCATGGAATTATTACATATTATTTTTAAGAAACCTAGGTTTTTATGACCCTAAATATCTTCTTGAAAAAACATTGTTAATATTTTAAAAAAAAACTTTTCTCTTTCCAGTTTGAACTTTTACCCACTAGTACTAACCATATATCACTTGGGAACTAGATATCATATGCCCAGTTCATCCATTATCAACACTTTTATAATATTTCACAAATGGTTCTTCAATTTATTCATATTATCAAAACATTTCTATAAATGGAAATAAGTTTAACTACCTAACTATAATAAACCATTTTTTTAGTATCCCTTAATGAATTTTATAGAATTAAAAAAATCATAAACTATATGTATTAAAATCACCCATCTCATTTTATTAAAAAAGGTATTGTTTACATGCTATACTCAATAGAACAAAGATAAAAATACACATTTTATGATGTTCTAAACTATGATTTAAAAATACATCTCTCCAATACAGTAACTATTTTAATCTATTATTTGGACACCAACTTCAATATTGATCATTAATTTCATTCTTTTGGCTCTACTTATACTATAATTTATATTTAAAACACTAGTAAAATATATAATTTATTTCACATACCTTTAAAATGAAATAAATAAATTCTATATAATTTAATTATTAAGTTGATGCTCCATAAGGATTCCAGAAGCCTTTAAATTAATCCCAAAAATTTATTCTCTAGTGTCCAGTTTTTTCACAATGGAAGCATTATACCTATTTCTTCTCTTATAAGTTAGTTAGTAGTGTGGACTCTCTACAACATCTTTTATTTAAAATTTAGCCCAAACCATTACCTTTTTCCATTTTTAACATTAATATGTAACTTGATCATAGAATACTCATGTCATGTTCACTAATCCTAAACATATTAAGGAGGTCCAATAAATTTTTATTTAGTTCATTCATCTTATAATTCACAACAAACTTACAAAACCATTTCAGCAGTGAGTGCAGAATGAAATCAGTGGGAAATTCCTGCTAAGAGGTGAACCTTGCCTCTCCAATTCAGTGGCCTACCAAATAATATTGAGTATATGAGTGGATACATAGGTTGCTTCCATCATATTAGAATGAGTAAGTTCTTTAGAAACATTATATCACTCATTTATTACATGTTCTATATATATCCTTTTTAATGTTATCAATTATTTGATAGGTATTTAAGGACTCATGATATTTTTTCACGGAGGCACATTCGTCCTGCGACCGAGTCCCAGATTCCGCGGGTTGATGGAGTCCTTACAATCTCGGATGCAGGAACTTGGTGGTTTGGCATGGCCTTTGGGGGTCATCTAGTTGGTGGCGATGGGATTTGGAACAAAATCTGATTCTTGATCGGGTTATGTTCCGTTTTTTCTGTTTACAGTTTTCTCCTTTCTTCCTTCTTACTTCTGGTTTCTGTTTTGGTGACTTTGCGATGGAAATATGTGGATGGATTTGACGGTTTTGAACCAGTGTTGATGCTCCAGTAGAGGAAGGACGAGCTCTCCTGTTTTTTCATTTCATGATTCAGTTTTGTTTTGGTTTTCTTCTTGTTTTTGGAGATCTGGTGTTAGGATGCAGGGTTGGTCTCTAATTCCAATATGAGCAGTTTTAATTTTTGTTATGCAGTGATGAAGACGATGATTTCTTGGTTCCTTTTCCTGCTGTACTTGGAGTTTCTGGCAAGGAAGATGATTTTTGTTTTTGTGTTTCGCCTCTGTTCAATGAACTGGTGATGCTGATAGAGGGGGGTTCAGTCTGCTGTGGGTGTTCCAGCGACTGTTCTGTTCTCCAGTGACCTGCAAGGATGGTGATTTACCTATAAGTATGGTGATGTGTGATGATGGAATCATGGCTCGCGGTGCAGCATGTGGTGTATGGTGGTGTGAGGTTGGAGCGGATTTTGAATTTGAATTTGGATGATTTCTGTATTTCTATTTTTGGTTTCCCTTAAACCGGTTTCGGGTACCAGATCCCCCAAACCGGCTTTGGAAAATGAAAAAAAAATGTTTGCAGTCAGTATCTTGTTTTATAACCATTAATAAGAACTTTAATTTAATAGAATTATAATAAAATGATGACCCATTTGAAATATTAAACATATTCATCAGTGGTGTAATATATATATATTTCACTAAGAAATGAGCCTAATATGGTGTTAATATCATCACTTTAGTTATTTAGATAGGTATTAATCCAAATCATAATATTTTTTTTGATTTATAGTTGGTTGTAAAACTCATTATACATATCCATCATATGTATAACACCCAACTATATTCTTCTATTATAACAACCCTTTGGTTTTTCTACTAAATATAACCCAAATAAAATGTAAAAAATGATATAAAATAAGAAAATCCAAGGGGAAACCACTATGGAATGAAACTACTTAATAATGTTCTAGTTCCACCCATTAATTTTTTCTCTTGCACAAGATATTCTATGGGAACCCCGCTTTGGAATGAAACTACCTTGTTGGATGATCGAAGTCTTGATAAGTTTCACTTTATAATGAATTTCATACTTCATATTTTAAGGGGTTTTAATCTCACTATCTTATCTCATGTTATTATCTTATATGTATTCATGGTTCTAGTGATTTAGTTTTGAATTTTATTCCCTCCACTAAATGAATATTTTCAATCCATATTGATGTGAAACCAATAACCCATGATTTTATTACTCACCCAAAATTAGAAGTAAAACATATACATATATATCCAAATACGTCATATGAAAAAGTTATATGAAATTTTCAGGTGAAGGAAAAGAGTTACATGAGATTTATAATCTTTACATGCGTAAGACTTAAGCGACATATATAAAACCCCACTCACCTTTCTCGACAAGGCATCTGACCCTATTCTGGTAGGTAGTACGACCCCAATTCCCTCTCCTTGAGGAGACTATACTGAAGAGATAATTCAATTCATGGTATCTCTTACACCTAATACACAAAAACTATTCTAAAAAACTAAACTCAACCTAAAAACTTCAATTATAAACCTTGGTCATAGAAGATGAAAAAACTAAATTCTTTTTCATACCTTTAATATAATGCATGGATATATTTTCTTTAACTTTTAAAATAAAAAAATACATGATTTATAATATAAATAGTTTTTACCTATGAATAAAATTGAAAATTAATTTTGTTAAATAAATAAATAATTCAAATATTTATAATTTATATAACTATTTATGAAAAATTCATAAATAAATGATAACTATAAACATTTTATAATCATGATCATCATTATAGAAATTCTAAAAATTTAAACATAAACATTTTATATCCATTCCAATATGAACTCTTTCATATTCCTCGTTATATGGAATTTTATTTTAAATATATGATATTTTATGAATTATAAACAATTTTATAATCTAATTAATATTATTTAAACATTTTACACAATATAAATATCACATAATTAAATTGTATTTAAAAAAAATTAAAACTTTGACGCGATTCAAATAATATCCAAATAAAGATTAATTATTTTTAAACACATGAAAATAATTTATGATGAACAATTAATAATTTTAAATATAATTATTTTATATTTTATCCTTATTTTTTAATTTATTACCTCTTTTTCAATTAATTTTATGATTTATAAATAAATATTTTATTTTTGTAAAATAAGTTATGTCATATAACATGTTAAAAGGTATTTTAAATATTAACCTTTTACAATTAGAATATTTTATAAATAAATGTTCCCTAAAACTTTGTATAATTATTTATAAACAATTTAAAATTAATTAATTTATAGACTTTATATAAACTAAAATATTCTAAAAATACCCTTTATTATGATTTATAAACAATTTATAAATAATAATCAAACATAATAAAATAGCAAAAAATTATATATTTTTTATGTTTACCATTGTGGAGAAGAGGTGGCATAAGTAGAGGTATAGTCCTTTACCTTTATGTAGTTAGGCTATATAAGGGTACACCAAGATGATCCATACATAGACCTCTATATGTAAGGGTAAGAACATTTGACCATCACATTGATCTCTCTACATAATGGTAAATCTAAATTACCCTTATGTAGACCGCTCTATATAAGGGTAAGATGGGATGACTCTTACACAGACTACTTTGCTAGTTGTAAGTCTAGATGAACCTTATGTATAACACTTCTATGTAAGAGAAATACATGATAACCCTTACTCAAAACAATTTTGGATAAGGATGATCTATAATAAGCCATATGTAGAACACTCTTGTGTAAGGGTAATCTGTTTTATATAGAATTTACCAAAAAAATGTGGTGTGGTAGTTTTTGTGTTTTCTTTATCTTGCGTATGATTTCATAAATCTAAACACAAGGGTTTCTTTGATACCACTTATATGTTTTAAATTAATCTATTTAAAATTATTAGAATAATAAGAGGGTATAAATCCATTTCCCGAGGACTAACAATGAAAAAAATATAAAACTATATAAATAAAGAAAATGGAGATATTGTTGAAAATGCATAACATTAACCAAATAAGCTTCTGATATAACCTTCATATTTGTTAAATTTGTTTAATGAAGATCACAAGAGTATATAAAATAACATTCTTACTACAGGAGGTTTCCACAGACTATTCTAAATCTCTAGTCATATGAGATTGATTCTCCTTCACCCATACTAGACTGGCACCATACTATGTTAAGGATAATGTATATGAGAGTTACGATCATTAGAGGGATTTAACCAAGAAAAAATAATCACTAGCACCTTAACATCACTATATGTAAGTCTTATATAGGCTATATAATATGCTCTTATACTATTACAACATTTATTCATGTGTTTATAATGCATGAGTAAATTCTATAGCTAGTGATTACTTGATATCTCAATAAGAAGCATTGATTAAATGATATCTCTTCTCTTTCGAAGGGGATGGACAAAAAAGAATCTAAAAACTCTGAAGAGGAAGCTTCTCCTCATCAGATCTTCATTATACTTATTGATCCATAAAGGGAAGTCAAGGATATTATTAATTTATAAGGAAGTTCTAAGTAGAAGGAAATATAGGGGAGATTAAAAATATTAACCTAGAATCACAATAATTATGACCTCTCTTGGATTTACAAGCAAAGGAGTCTTCTCACAAAAGATTTCAATATCAAATGAATTAGACTGGATAAAGGATTCTTGGGCTGGGAAAATTTCTATAATATTTTGAGGTCCCTCTCTCAAACAACTTATACTTATAGAATAAAGATTTACATTACGAATTTTTTCTTTAGCCAAATTGAAATCAAATTTTGGTTGATGGAAATCTCAAGGGTTCATAATATTCTCTTTTTTTTCAACTTTCTCTTTATTTAGCTTGGTATTTTTGTAATGTAGTTTTCCTCTTTGACATGTGAGGGTTCTTTATAAATTTTATATTCCATCAAAACACACACACACAGAGATATATATATTATATACAAGTGCATATATATAAACATAAATATACAATGCATAAATATATATATATTAGAAACATAATATAGAGTCTTATATGCATATATGTATATATAACATAAAAAATATTATCTAAATAATATATAGGTATAAACACTATGAACATATATATATATATACATATACATATAAACATACTGCAAAATATATATATATAAATATTTGAATATATGAGTATAAGTAATATCTATAAACAAAAATATGACATACATATATATATACTACAAACACAATATATAATTATATATAGAGAGTAACTAAACACCTTATATAGATAGATTTTATACATAAAAATTGTGGACATATATATAAATATATTAAAATTTATTTTAATATATGTATATGTATAAAAAGTAAAAAACATACACTGATGTATATTATAAAGAGAAAATATAACATACAGAAATAGTAAAAATATAATAAAACATATATATTCATCTATATAATTTTGAATAGACACACATGAATATATATACATATATGAGTAAAAATACAAATATTCATGTGTATGTGGAAGAGAGATAAATTGAATACATATGTAAATATATATATATGTTTTTATCAATAATATATAGGTATAATATGAAGAATGAAGAAAAATGATCAATTTTCAAAAAACAAAAAATCAAAAAATAATGAGTGAGTTGGATTTAAAAAAAATGTTATTCAAATACCTAAGATTTTGAGTATATTATAAGATGAAAATAGAGCATTGGGAATCAATGAATGGTGATTTAGCAAGGTTGATCAGGAAATATCCCAATGGATAAGAAAAACTAAAAGGGGGAAACAATGGTTTAAATTGTGTGGGTCCCTTTCTCAATGATGTAAGTAAAAGTATTGACAAATACCACCATTTATCGATATTATATAAGTGCAAAGAAATGATAGCCTTTCTCAGTGATAAATAAGCATTGAGAACATATAGTGCTTTATAATATTAAATCTAATGTAGTATTATTTCTCTCTAAATGATCTACACAAAACATAATAAATAAAAAATGGTTCAATATAAAACTAAAAAAAATTAGTTAAAAAAATATAATTACATGAAACATAATTATATTCCATTTATTTAAAACTCCAATTGGGATTCATTTAAAAAAAATACCTAATGTTTTAAATAGATAACAAATATTTTTAAATTCTAACTTCTATATAATGAAAATTTTAATATGAAAATGACATTGAAAAATACTTTAATTAATTAATTTTCAAGATATAACATCTTTTGAAACAATTTTTTATATTACCTATTTCTATGCTAAATAATAAATTTAGAAAAATACACCTTCGGAAACCATTATTTTTTTCAAAACCAAATAACTATAAATAATTTCAACTTTATAAAAATCAGAAAATTTTAATACTATAGACCAAAAAATAATTTTTACAAATCCATTGATCCATGTGATAATAAAAATTTCATACATCATACTTAAATTTAAATTGAAGATATATGAACATTATTTATTACAAAATCCAAAAAAATAAAATATATACAATCATAAAAATAAAATTATATAAATGATTATACTTTTCTTTGATAAAAATATTTTACTAAAATTTTATTTTCCCAAAAATTATGAATCTTTATTTCTCATATGTGAAGTTTAAACGAATTAAACATAAAAAAATCTAGGTTAAAACTAAATAAACATTAAAAATATAAACTCTAAAATTATGATAAAATAATCATTTGAAAACATTATTTCAATATTTTTATAATTTAATCAAATTGGAAAACACTTATTGTACAATTAATTTAGAAAATAAATTGCACAGTCATTGTAATTAATAATAAATATTTCACTTAAGATTCAAGAACAAATATTATTTATGAAATAATGTAAAATTATATTTTTATAACTTTCATTAATGATATATATGAATTTTAAAATTCCAAGTATTTATTCAAACATTACTATAATTAGGGTCATTAGAAACCTCCAAAATCATATATTAATACCCTGTAGTGTCCACCCAGAAGACACCATAGTCAGTTTCTTTTAACTTGTCTTTATAGACAATAGATACCTCCATATCACAGTTTCTACATAACAACTATTAGGGTCCTTTAGTGACCTTCATATGGTTATCACTATAAATAGTTGATTTTTCAAAAAAAAAATACAATGATTAAACCTCAAAAACTAATTATTTACTCATTTCATTTAAACTGTGTATCTAATAAACATTTTCCTACTCAAACATGTCAAAAATAATAAAAATAATTTTTTCATATGATTTCATGTCCTTTCAATGCATATTTATATAGTTTTGACTATTAAACACTTGATTTGGTATTTTAAAACACTAAAATTGTGTTTTCAGTAATCCCAAGAAAACCACAACTTAAATGGATTTTTGAGTCCTTTCATACATTAAAAAACTATATAAGGTTGATTCTCTATGATTTTAATGAAATATAAGGTATTTATTTTGGTTTTAACCTTCCGATGCATATTTTATAAGACTTTGATATTTTTAAAAAATATTTATTTAATATTTCCTAGAAAATTTCATGTCATATTGATGTTATGTCTATTAATACATGTAAAAAATAATCCAAATACATATTTCTCATGATTTTACATTATTTTAAGTGATTTTCTATGGTTTTGACCATTACATGAAATTTTTTGAGTTTTAAAAGACTTATAATGTGCATTTGATCATTCTAGGAAAACTGCAACTTGTATTTACATGGAGTCAATTATTACATTACAAAAATTTATTACATTATTACATTACCCCAAGATCCATGTTTTTAAAGGCATTGATATCTTTTAAAACTACTTATCAAATCATTCTGATCACACCATATGTAATATCATTCCGGGAACACCATGGGTTGGATTGATGTGTAATAAACTCTTACATGATATAAATAATTCAAAGACAGTTTTTCTATGTTTTCATGTCATTATGATTCTATTTTCATTTTTTTTACCACTGCACACAAGTTTTAATGTTATAAAACACTAAAATTTCATTTCTAGTCATCTCTAGGAAACTAAAATTTTTATTGACATTAAAATAATTACTACATTTAAAAAATAAATTTGTGGTGTTTGTATTGTGATTTCATGGTAATATAAGTTTTTCCCTGGTTTTGACCCCCTGTTGCATGTTTTTTATGATTTTAATCTTTTAAAACTGATTATTTTGTAATTTCAATCACACCACAAGTCGTATTTACTTTCAGTCTTGTCGTACACATCAGAAATAATTACAAGATAGTATTTTGAATGATTTCATGTAATTTGGAGTCAATTTTATAAGTTTTTTTATTATCACACACACGTTTTAGAGATTTTGAATTTAAAAATACTAAAAATATGTTTTTGACCATCTCAAAAAATACACATCTAAGATTGATGTGGGGTCAATTCCTATATTCCAAAAATCAATCTACAATTGTTTTCCTATAATTTCATGGTAATTGTAAGTTGTTTTCTTGGTTTTGACCCCTATTACTTGTTTTTTAAGACTTTAATACATTTTTAAACTTATTATTTAATCATTTTAATAATAGTGCATTACAAATTGGAATGTATTTTACTAATACATATCAAAAATAATTCAAAGATAGTTAGACTATGATTTCACATCATTCTAAGGCTGTTGGATATGTTTTTGACTATTATATGCTTGTTTTAGTGTTTTAAAATAATAAAAAAGTGTTTTCAGTCGTCCTAAGAAAACCTCAATTTTTAATTGATGAGGAATCACTTCCTACATTTCACAAATAAATCTTTGGTTTTGGTTCTATGATTTCATAGAATTTTGAGGTTGTTTGGTTGGTTTTAACCCCGTAATGCATGTTCTTAAAAACATTGATATCTTTTAAAACTACTTATTTATTAATTATGAGAAAATCACATGTCAAATTGATGTGTTACCTTTTAATACATGACAAAAATAATTAAATGATATTTTTAATGTTATCTTACATCATTATGAGGCTATTTTATATGATTTAATTGTTACATGCTTGTTTTAGAGTTTTAAAACACCAAAAATGTATTTTTATTCATCTTGGGTAAAATGTAACTCCGATTGACATTTTTTTAGTTATTATATTTTATAAATCAATCTATTGTTATTTTTATTTGATTCTATGGTACTCCAAAGTCGTTTTCATGGTTTTTGCTCTTGATTCATATTTTAAAGACTTTAATATCATCTGAAATTACTTATTTAATAATTTTGAACACAATTTACATTGGATTTATGTATTCTATACTCGTACACATAAAAAAATTCAAATATAGTTATTATATTATTATAAATCATTCTATGCCTTTTTAATAAGTTTTTTATAGTTACATGCTTGTTTTAGAGTTTTAAAATACTAAAGACGTGTTTTTGGTCATCTGGAGAAAAGGAAGACTCATATTTCCATTGTATCTATTCTAATATTTTATAAATCAATCTATTATTATTTCTCTATGATTTTATAGAAATATGAGGTCATTGTAGTTGTGTTTACCCCCCTCCCATAGTTTTTAAAGACATTGATTTCTTTAAAAACTTTTTATTGAGTCTTTTTTACCACAACACATGTCGTATTAACATGAATCCTAATTTTATATTTCATAAATAATTTAATTGTTATTTTCCAAATTATTCACATCTTGTGGAGGTTTTTTTCTATGTTTTGTCTCATTTCATGCAAGTTTTTTAGATTTAAAACACTGAAAATATGTTTCTATTAATCTTGAGAATAAATAACATAAATTTATGTGTTGTAAGTTCATATATTCCAAGAATAAATCAATTATTGTTATAATATAATTTCAAATCAATAAAAATTCTTTTATGTGGCTTGTACCCCTTGGTTTATGTTTTTAACGACTTTGATATCTTCTAAAATAGCTTATTGAATTATTATTAGTACACCAAGAGTCATATTGATGTTATATTTTCTTAAACATGTTATAAATAATTCAAAAATAGTTTTCACATGATTTTACATCATTATGAGAAAATTTTATTTAGTTTTCATAGTTATATTAATTTTTTATAGTTTTAAAATACTAAAAATGAATCTTTGGACATCTTGAGAAAAATTAAACTTGGATTAGCATAAATTCAATTCCTAAATTTCCCATATAAATCTAAAGTTATTTTCCAACTATTTTATGATAATATAAGGGCATTTTCTTGGTTCTTATCCCCTGGTGCATGTTTTTAAAGACACTAATATTTTAAAAACAAATTATTGAATCAAAAAGAATTACAAGTTGTATTGATGTGTCATATATTTGGGAACATAAAATGTTAATAAAATATTTTTTT
Organism: Viscum album; assembly: GCA_963277665.1. NCBI lineage: Eukaryota > Viridiplantae > Streptophyta > Magnoliopsida > Santalales > Viscaceae > Viscum > Viscum album. The sequence continues at coordinate 1,750,594,441 of OY728141.1, read as the reverse complement.
CTATGATTTCACATCATTACTAGACTATTTTATATGATTTTAATGATTACATTCATGTTTTAGAGTTTTAAAACCCAAAAAATCTATTTTCGATCATTTTTAGAAAATTTGAACTTAGATTAACATGGAGTTGATTCCTATATTTTTGAATCCAATTTATAGTTATTTTCCAAGGATGTTATGGTAATCGAAGATTTCTTTCCATGGTTTTAACCCCCCTGAACACATTTTAAAATAATCTGATATTTTAAAAACTACATAGTTTTTTATTTTTGAGAACACCTAATGTTATATTGAAATGTCATCTACATTAAGAAATCATAAATAATTAAATGATAGTCATTCTATAATTCCACATAATTTTGTGGTTGTTTTCTATGTTTTGATAGGTAAGCCTATGTTTTAGAGTTTTAAAACATTAGAAATTAGTTTTTAGTTGTCCTTGGAAAATTTTAACTCATATTATTATGGAATTAGTTCTTATTTTTTTAAAATCAATCTAAGGTTTGTATTTTATTATTTCATGGGAATAAAAAAAATAAATTCTTGGTTTTGATCCTCTGAATAATGTTTTTAAAGGCTTTAATATCATTTTAAAAGTTATTATTGAGTCATTCTGAGCACACCACATATCGGATTAATGTTTTTTTATATTTAGAAAAATCATAAATAATTCAATGACACTTATTCTATGAATTCATGTCATTCTGAGGTCATTTGATATGATTTTGATAATTAAATGCTTGTTTTAGAATTTTAGAACCTGAACAATCTATTTTCATCCATCCTAAATAAACTAAAACACATATTGATGTGGAGTTTGTTATTACATTTTTAAAATAAATATACAGTTGTTATCCTATGACTTCATAGAAATATGAGGCCCTTTATTTGGTTTTGAACCCCGAATGGGTGTTTTTAAAGACTTTGATATCTTTGAAATATAATTATTGAATCTTTCTATGAACATTGGATGTCAGATTAACAAGATGTATATTTATACACATCACAGATAATTCAAGGACAATTTTCAATAATTTCACATCATTACTAGACCATTTTCTGTGGTTTTGACTATTACATGCATGTTTTAGATTTTCAAAACACTAACAATGTTTTTAAGTCTTCCCAATAAAACCACAACATAGATTAACATGGATTCAATCTGTACATTTCACAAATAAAAATACAGTTGTTTTATTATGATTTCATACGAATATAAGGTCGTTTTCATGGTTTTTATCCAATAAAACATTTTTAAAAAGAATTTGATATCTTTAAAAATTCTTATTTAGTCATTATAAGCACACCAAATGTCATATTGTTGTCTCATCCACTCAGACACGCCAGAAATAATTCAAAGATATTTTTTATTTGATTTGAAATCATTATAAGGTCATTTATTTTTGTATACTATTATACATGTGTTTTAGAGTTTTAAATCTCTAAAAATGTGTTTTTTATCATACTGAGTAAACCAAAAATCAAATTGATGTGGTGGTAGTTTATATATTTCACTCTAAAATCTACAGATATAGTTATAGGATTTCCTGGAATTGCGAGGTTATTTTCTTAGTTTCGACTCTGTGACACACATTTCTAAAATTCATTGATATCATTTGAAGCTAATTATTTAGTGATTATGTGAACACTACACATTGGATTGACATTTCATCTAATTTTACACATTATAAATAAATTAATGAATTTTTTCTAATGATTTCACACCATTATAATGCTTATTTATATGCTTTTACATGTTGTGCATGAATTTTAGAGTTTTAAAACACTAAAAACAAAATTTTTTCAACCACAACAAACCACAACTTAGATTTATATAGAATCAATTAATACATTATAAAAATAAATCTAATGTTCTCCTTATATGATTTCATGGAAATCTGAGGTCACTTTCTTGGTTTTTACCTCCCTCGTATATGTTTTCAAACACTTTGATATATTTTAAAACTACTTATTTAAAAATTATGAGCACATCATACATTTTATTAATGTTTTATATTCTAAAAAACAACATAAATAACTCAATGATGGTATTTCAAGTATTTCACACCATCCTGAGGTCACATATTATGTTTTTTTCCATTACATGCATGTTTTAGTATTTTAAAACACTAAAAATTAATTTCCAGTCATCTGAGGACAACAAAAACTATGATTAACATGGAATATATTACTACATTTTTTAAAATCAATTTAATTTATTTTCTTATGATTTCCTACAAAAATGAGGTCATTTCCTTGGTTTTTACCCTATGATGCATTTTTTTGGAGACTTTGATATCTTTTAAAATTTCTTATTGAGTCATTTTCACCACAACACATGTCAAATTAATTTTTTTCTACCTTATACATGTAAAAAGTAATTAATGTTAAATTTTATTATTATTTTAAGTCATTAGATGTCTATTTCTTATGGTTTTGAGCAATAAAGACATGTTTTAGAATTTTAAAATTCTAAAAATGTGTTTTTTCCATCCAGAGAAAATTGTTACTCAAATTTACATGAGTTTATATTTTACATTTTGAAAAAGTTATCTTTGGTTTCTTTCATATGATTTCATGAAAATTTTAGGTTGTTTTCATTGTCATGACTCCCCCGGTGAATTTTTTTTAAGAATTTGATATTTTTAAAAACTATTTATTTTTGTATTCTGGGAAAATTATCCATTAGAATAAATGTCGTATCTTCAAACACATAAAAAATAATTTAAGGGTTTTTTCCATATGATTTTACATAATTTCTAGGTAATTTTTTATGATTTTAACCATTACATGCACGTTTTGAAGTTTTAAAACACTAAAAAAGTGATTTCGGTCATCCTGGGAAAACCACTACTCGAATTAAAAACATATTTGTTCTTATATTTCACAAAAAATATGGGTTTGCCCTATAATTTAATAAATATTTAAGGGATTTTTCTTTGTTATGATCCCTTGTGGAATGTTTTAAAATAATTTAATATCTTTAAATCTATTTATTGATTCATTCTGAGACAACCGCACATTATATTAATATTTCATCTACTCAAGTACATCAAAAATAATTCAAAGATATTTTTCCTATGATTTCATTTCATTATGAGGCCTTTTGTTATATATTTGACTAATAAACACACATTTATGAATTTTAAAACACTAAAAATGCATTTTTGATCATCCCAATAAAACCTCAACATAGATTTAGGCCGAGACTATTCTTACGTTTCACAATCCAAACTATGATTGTTCTCTTATGAATTCATGGAAATTTGAGGTTTTTTTCTTAGTTTTTCCTCTCTCGTACATATTTTTAGTGACTTTGATATCTTTTGGAATTACTTATTTAATCATTATTATTAGATCACGCATAATTTTGATACTTTTCAACTTTTAAAAGTCAAAAATAATTCAAAGATAGTTAACTTATGATTTCAAATTATTCCAAAGTCATTTTCTATGGTATTAACCATTGCACACATGTTTTAGAGTTTTAAAACACTAAAAATGTGTTTTTAGACATCCTAAGAAAACAACAACATTGATTGACATGAAATTAGTTCTTATTTTTCAAAAGTCAATCTACTATTGTTTTCTTATGTTTTTTTCCAATATGAAATTGTTTTCTTTATTGTGGCCCCATGATATACATTTGTAAAAGCTCTGATAGTTTTTTAAAACTATTAATTGAATCATTATGACTATACCACACATCATGTTGATGTTTCATCAACTAAAACATGTCACAAATAATTTAATGATTGTTTTTTATGTTTTCACACCATTCAGAGGTTTATTTTATGTTTTTTATTACTACACTAACGTTTTAGAGTATTAAATCACAAAAAATATATATATTTTTAGTCATCATAAAAAAATATTAAATTGAATTGGAATGGAGTTAATTCCAATATTTTACAAATAAATATATGGTTTCTTTATTATGATTCCATAGATATCAAAGGTCATTTTCTTGGTTTTGACCCTCGAATGCACATTTTTAAAAACATTGACATATTTTAAAACTTCTTATTGATTCGTTTCGAGAACACCACATATAGGATTTCTGTGTGGTATTCTCGAACACCTCAAAAAAATTAAAATGTATTTTTTTATGATTTTACATAATTTTGAGACTATTTTCTATTGCGTTAACTTTTAAAAACATGTTTTAGAGCTTTAAAACACCAAAAATGATTTTTTGGTTATTTTATGAAAACATCAACTCATATTGACATAGAATTAGTTTCTATATTTCATAAATAAATCTATGGTTCTTTTTATATTATTACATTGAAATTTGAGGTTGTTTTTGAGGTTTTAACCCTATGATTCATGTTTTTAAAGATCATGATTTCTTTTAAAAATATTTATTTTATCATTCTGAGCACAACACACATCATAATGATGGTTTTTACACTCATACATGTCATAAATAATTCAAATATTGTTTTCCTATGATTTTTCTACTTTATAAAGATGTTTTTATAGTTTTGACTATTAAATTCTTCTTTTGATGTTTTAAAACACCAAAAATGTATTTTCATTCATCATGAGAAATCAATAACTCAAATCGGTGTGGAATTAGTTATTATATTAAAAAAATATACAGTTATAATCCTATGATTTCACAGTAATGTAGTTTCATTTTCTTGGTTTTGACCCCCTCGCATAAGTTTTTAAATCCTTTGATATATTTTAGAACTGATTATTTAATCATTATAAGAACACCACAAATTGGTTGGATATACCAACTGGTAATACATTTCAAAAATAATTCAAACGCAACTTTTATTTTATTTAAAATAATTCTAAATCCATTAGTTATGGTTATTAACTATTGTATGCATGTTTTAGAGTTTTAAAACATTAAAAATATGTTTTATCCATCATGAGAAAACCACAAGATAGATTAACATGGATTTTTTTATTATATTTCAAAATCAATATAGGGTTATTTTTCTATAATTTCATAGATCTAGGATGTCTTTTTCTTGGTTTTAACCCCATGACGCTTATTTTAAAAAATTGATATCTTTAAAAATTTCTTATTTTGTCATTCTGAGCACACCATATGTTTGATATATGTATTGTCTAATTTTACATGTCAAAAATATATTAAAAATGGTTTTCCTATAATTTCCCATTATTATGAGGTTTTTTATAATTTTGATCATTTCATGATTCTTTAATAGTTTTAAAACACTAAAAATGATGTTTTCTATCTGGAGAAAACTATAACTCATATTGATTTTTGGTCTATTCTTATATTTTGAAAATTAATCTAAATTTTTTTTCTTATGGTTTCATAGAAATATGAAGTCATTTTAATAGTTTTGACCCTGAAAAATATGTTTTTAAAGACATTGATATCTTTTAAAGATACATATTTAATCACTTTGATCCCACCAAACATCATATTGACATGTTAATGTGCACATAAAAAATAAATCAAATAAAATTTTTCCCTAATTTCATGTCATTTTGGAGTCATTTTCTATGGTTTTGACCATTACACCCATATTTAAGAGTATTATAACACTAAAAATGTGTTTTCATAAATCCTTAGAAAACTAAAACTTGGAATAATACAGATTTAGTTCCTACATTTCAAAAATAAATCTTCGGTTTTTTTCTATGATTTTATAGAAATATGAGTTTTTTTTTGTTTTGGACTTCTTATGCATGTTTTTAAAGGATTATATCTTTTGAAATTACTTATTTAATCATTCTAAGCACATTTTAGACAATTTTAATGTGTATACTTCTTTTAAACATCATAAATAATGAAAATATTCCTATTATTACACATAATTATAAGGTCATTTTCTATGGATTTGACCCTTGCATGCTTGTTTTAGTGTTTGAAATCACAAATAATGCATTATTGTTCATTCTGATAAAAACACATATCTGATTGATTTAGAGTCATAACCTATATTTTATAAATAAATCAATGGATTTTTTTAATGATTTCATGGAAATAAGTGGTTGTTTTATTGGTTTTGACCCCTTAACACCTGTTTTCAAAGAATTTGATATCTTTAAAAACTATATATTTTTTCATTTTGAGCACACTACATGCCGGATTAATATTTTTTATACCCACACATATCATAAATAATTCAGATACACTTTTTCTGAGATTTTGTGTCATATTGAGGTTTTTTGTATGTTTTTCACCATAAAATGCATGTTTTAGTGTATGAAAATACTAAATTTTTATTTTCATTCATCCCAAGAAAATAAAAACTCAGACTGATTTATCATTAGTTTCTATATTTTAAAAATAAATCTTTGATTTTAATCCTATTATTTTAGGGAAATTTAAGGTCATCTTCTTGGTTTTGACCCCCTGACACACATTTTTAAAGACATTGATATCTTTTAAATCTAATTCATGAGTTATTCCAAGAAAACTGTATGTTATATTAATGTTTTATCTACTCATAAATGTTAAAAAATCATATAGATTTTTTCTATGATTCCACACCATATTGGGGGAGTTTTATATGGTTTTTACTGTTACATGCATGTTTTAGAGTCATAAAACACTAAAAAGGTATTTTTGATCATTATGAGAAAACCGCACTCAGATTGGAATAATGTCAATTCCTAAATTTCACAAGTTTGTATACAGATTTTTCTATGATTTCATGTCAATATTTGGTTTTTTCTTGGTTTTGACCCCATGATGTACATTTTTAAAGACTTTGATATCTTTTAAAACTACTTCTTTAGTTATTTTGATCACAATGCAGATCAGATTGATGTTTTTTCTATTCATACACATCAATAATAATTCATTTATAGTTTCCATAATATTTCACATTATTTTTATGTTGTTTTATATAGTTTTTACCATTACACACTTGTTTTATAATTTCAAAACATGATGTCTATAATTCAAGAAAATCCGCATATAGATTGATGTTTCATCAGTACCTACATTTCAAAAATAAAACTATTGTCATTTTACTATGGTTTCATTGAAATTTAAGGTCATTTACTTGGTTTTTACCCCCTGATGTGCATTTTTAAACAATTTAATATTTTTAAAAACTACTTATTGAGTCATTTTGTGCACACCACATGTCGGATTCATGTTTCATTTACTTGTACACATAATGTATTGACCTCAACACCAGAATCATGAAGATGGTTCCCCTACAATTATTTTGGAATAGATAAAATATTTAGATCCCAAAGGACCAATCATTTTAGTTTTATTGGTAAACTAGATACATACATGAGTATTATACTAAAAATTAATTCCCAAATTACAGTATTTTTTTCTTTTTCAATAATAAACTTATCCCATAAATATTATCCTTATATATCTTTCTTAGAACACATATGGAATCCTGGGGAAATAAAATAAATAAGGGTGATCTCAAATTCTCAGTTAGGGTTATATACAGTATATGTAATAATGAATCAATATGCATAATCAATATGGAAAGGTAAATAACTGAGAACATATTCTATTTAAATAATTAGATAAATAAAAAATAAATATTTTAAGTTAAAAAACTAAGAACACATTCCATTTAAATAACTGGATAATGACTAATCAATATGACATGGTAAATAACTAAAAACCATTCCATTTAATCAAAAAAACTGATAATAAATTTCATACATAGATTTTTTTGTAGTAAAAATCTCATTGATGATAATAAATGATTCTCAATTAAGATAAATCTTAATTATTGGACTCTATGATTGAAAATTACACAAAACAATTAATGTCAACACCTTTGAAAAGATGGTTTAAAACATATGGGAAGAAACTCATTTAGTCCAATGGATTCATCCCATAAGGTTATCAATGCATCAAGGGTATTACTTTAAACATTTTTCAACCAGTTTCATAGCAGTCCAAAGCATTCCTGATATATCAAATAATAAATTTAATTCATAAACAATGTGCCTTATCAAATTCCCATATTGAGTAAAGAATAAATATTTATCAATATTTTCCCATATAATCAAATATCGGTCAAATTAAAAACCGTATGTAAAAAGCATATACATTTTAGGAAATAATCATATCCATGATAAATAATGAGGATATTTAAGAGAAATTTAATGTTCAATGATCACTATAAAGTGAATAAATCAAGGGGATGTAAATGACTATGAAAATGATTCTAGGTTGTGAATTTCAATACTATCCTTGATCAAAATAATCATAATATATCCAGAGGAATAATTATTATTATATCAATATGACGTATACCCATTAGAGAAAGGAAAAAATATTTTGTCATTTATGATAATAATTACCATAAAAATATATTAAAAACAATCTTAAGGAAAATATCCTTTTCATTTTGAAAACATTTTATTTAAAAATCACTTTAAAAAACATTTTCATCAAAAAATATCTTTTTAAAATTACAAAGGATGCTTTATAGAAATGATAGTAGATAATTCCATACAAGGTAAAATGAACATTCCTTTTTCATTGTAAAAAGGTTAGAAAAAGTGACATGTTTGAAAAGAGATTTGATAATTACTTTAAATTTTTTTAAAGAAAAAGATATGTAAAAATTAATATTAATAAATAATTTTTAAAAATTTAAATAAATTATTTTCAGAAAACATAATTTATTAAGAAAATGGATTTTCAACCAAAGTGAGAATTGATTTCAGATTTTATTAAAACATTTTCTCACAAATTTTAAGTACCAAGTGTGGAAAATTGATAATATAACTTGAAAAATATCTTGAATACCCATAAAAGAATAAAATAAAATGTTTTATTAAACATTTATCATATAATCTCCTTCAATTTAATTTCATGAATAAACAATCTCGATTAGAATGAGATTGTGAAATACCCCATAAAATGATCATAATGTTGATGTAACAATTAATTAGGGAATAGATTATGTGCCTAAATTGTAAATCTATCTAAAAAATTGGAAATAACTCAATATATATTCAAATTAATTATACACATAATCATAGAATATTAATGACAATGAGAAAATAATACAACCCAACAAAAAGGAATTGAGTTATGAAATTTATTTACCACGTGGAAAATTTAAGTAAAAATATCTTTTGATAAAATATTTCAAATTGAAACTCAAAATACCATGAATAATGAATTATTAATTATATTAAATTTCAAAGGTTCATTATATACACTATTTAAAAGAAATTAGGTGCATACCATTATAATAAGCCTTAATGAAATGAAATTGAGATAGAATCCCTTACCATACACTTTCTTTTGGTTGAATATTCTTTATCCTCCTATATAATGGTTTTAATAAGGTTATTAACTTATAATAAACACCTACTAATATTTATAATTTTATATATTAACCTTCTATAACATATTATCACCCATTTATTAACAATATTTCATTATTTTCGTTGTTTTGGGTGTTAATCACCTTGTTTTTCGAGTATGTTTTGATGTTTTGTTTTTTTATCATACATAAACCATGATTTCATCATATTTATAATTTAAAACATGATTTAAATATCATATATATTCACTAAATATTTATTTATATTAATCTATAAAATTTGGTGATAGGAAAAGAAATACATTGTTCATGGAGATGGTAGGTCATACGTACGAATGAACATTGTATACATTTTCTTCTCATATTGAAAGAAATAAAAGTAAATTATATATATATATATATATTCATTTAAGTATCATTTTTATGTAATGTGTTTCATATATTTTTATTAAAACCATCCTTAATATATTCCTTGTAAAGCGTGAATTAATCACATCTCTTCGTGAGGTAGTAGTCAGCCGTACACACGAACGACATTATCGTATACTCGCAAAATGGAAATCAAGAAGGTATGAATTAAATAATAATTAAATAAGACTAAATAAATCATAAATATCATATAAAAATTGTATTTTTTTATGTATTCTCAACCTTGATAGGTGTTAATGAATAAATAAACGACATCACTTTTTGAGGTGGTAGTCCGTCATACACACATATGATGATTTTGTAACCCATTTTATGGAAGTGTATGAAGTTTTAGGTCATACCCTTAAAATTAAAAAAATATAATAATATTTAATTATTTTAGTATATAATCATGATTTAAAAATAATTGGAAGAGGTGTACAAGGAACTAAAATAAAAACACTTTTAGAAAAATAGTACCTCTTCTTCGGGTATCCTCCTTGGGTTTGAACTAATGCATTACTAAGTTGGATTTCATTAAAAGATAATGATTCTAGGTAGAATTTATGGGATTTGATAATTTATTTGGTTATTTATTGGTCAAAAACATGTGGTTTTAAGTTATTAAGTGGTAAGGAGAGTGGGTGTCCTTTCATAAGTGGGGGAGATGACACGTTTTGAAATTTTGAAAAGAAGTTTCATGTACACGCATTTTTACATAAAAATGATTTAATAATGAAAAAAATTAAATACATGAGTTTTTATGGATGAAATATTTCCATAAAATTAGATTTTTAAAATTTTTGGGTTATTCTTACGCATTATATTCTATGTCTAACAACTAAGTAGATTTGTTTTTACCTTAATCACTATAATTAATTTTATCTATTTTCAATAATTATTTTCGATAAAAATTAAGTTTTACTTAATATAAATTATAAATTATTATTATTGAAAATATTTAATCCATTTTAATGAATACAATCCATATAGTTGTAAATAATTAATTTAAAATTAATCTCAGAGATGTAGCGAGAAAGCAGGTTTTAAAGTGAAAATGTTCAAAAGTTTACTAAGTTTTTGTGTCAAAATTAAATATAAAAATTGTTCCAATGGCCTAAATTGGATTAAAATAGTGACAATTTTACTAATTAAACGTTAAAACCAATTAAAAATAAAAATTTACATTATAAATTATTTATACCAAAAGTTAGTTTTCAATTAAAATTCAGTGTTTTTCACTATACATCAAAAAAATAAAACTTATTAGGAAAATGTAGAAAATTTACCATAAGATAATTTTGAAATTATTATTTCTAAAATGAAATTTTTTTTCTCAAATAAATTTTATAAAATTCTAACAATTTAGTTTTAAAAAAAATGCACCATTAAAAGGCGAAAAAATGCCTTTAGAAAAATATAGATTTTTATACACATAATTGGATTTGTTCTTATTATATGCCTATAAAATATATTCTATGAATGTCAAAACATTTTATAAATTTCATTAAGATCATATAGTTATTTTAATTAATTTAATTTATTAAAACAAAATGACTTTGGTGCATAAAAATAGTTTTTTTAAAACATTTCATTTATATTCAATTGGTTTTTATATTCATTTATAATCAATTGGTAACCAATGAGTTCAGCCATATATTTTCATAGTTTAGTTAATCCTTTTCATGACCACCAATTTAATTTTTATGAGATAATGGCCATTTTAAATAATGATATTAAAATTATTCTATAAAATATTGTCTTGCGTGTAGTGCAAGTTATCAAAGAAACTCATTATTGTGGGAAATGAAAGATAACGCTATATTTAAATGAATTTAAAGCTATATAATAGATTTAATTTATTTAAAATATTAAATATATTATAAAGTAACAAATTTTATATTTCATCTATTCTTTTTTTACAAACCATACACACTATTTAATAAAAAGTTATTCTTCTAGAATTTTTAGTGTGTTATATTCTCCCCACATTAAATAAATTTAGTCTATAAAATTTAAAGTTGATCTCAACAATTAACTATTTCACATTTTAAGATTACTTTGTTGAAAACCCACATCATAAAATATTTAATAAAATATCCTCCTAATTATAGATAAATGGAAATACAATGGTCATATAGAATAACATATAACTTGGTTTCTACGTAAAATAATATTAGTGGAGTGTAAAGATATAGAAGTTGAGGAAAAGTGTAAATAATTATAAGGAGTGAGTGAGTTCATTGATAACATGTAAATAAATTATCAATGGAAAGTTTAGGGCCTCAAATCCCTAAATATATGATGATTTAAAATACTATATATTCAACATAAATGAATGAATTCAGATACCATTTTTATTTCAAGATCACTTTCATAATATTAAGTAATTATTTTACTATAAAAGCATATAATGAAATATAATTAATTCATTAATTTTGAATTCATAAACATAATATGTCTATTTTTTGCTTCAATAAATTTCAAATTTATACATTTAATCCATGAAATAAATATATAAAAATTAATTTTTCTGTCAGAAATACTAAAAATATCTATTAAGGGATCATAAGATCCATAGAGAGTGAAAAATCCTTCTGTTTATCTCTAAATATTTTCCAAAACCAATATGGATAATTATTTAATCTCTAAACCAAAAATTAATACTTATGATTCGTCATTAATATTTATTCATAAAAATATTTAACTAAAAACAATGACATATAAAATAGGGCATTATATAGGCTAGTGGTAGACGTGAAACCTTTATCATCCTTCGGTCATAAGTTCAAGCCCCACTGCCTTACCTGATGTAACAGGTTGTCACCCTGCATAAAGTTTTTCATTTTTCATAGACTATTTAATTCCTATAATTTTACTAAAAGGATGATAGATATCCTTTAAATAAAATTAATCATTGAATAACTATTTTACTATGGTTTTCAATGTCACTTATTTTTCTTCAATAAAGTCTATAATCTTGTTTGACTATAATGATAATATTAACACTAAAGGTTATCAATACCATTAAACTTATGTCTATATAATTTAAATTCAAAATTCATTAAATAACTTTTCCACTAAAACATGTACGAAAATATTGGTTTGTATTTCCATAAATTTCATTCAAAATATCCTTAATCATGGTAGACTCTCATTACATAAAACCTAAGATATTTGTGTAACTAATTGATTTTATTTTCAATATAAGACTATAAGTCCCCAGCCTTAAACCTTACTTAATCTTGAGTTATTACAAGATTACACATTGAGGATCTTTTCAGGTTTAGAGTTTTAGAGAATTAGATCATTAAACTTGCATTACATTCCACATTTAAACAAAGTGGTTACATAAAAGATAGTATTCATTCTTCCCATCAACGGAAACATATTGAAAATAAAACATGGATTCTTTCTTAACACATACTTGACACTATCATCACATCATGTACCTTTCCCTTGACCTGTGAAAAAAATTTCAAAAACATGGGAGGAGCATAAAAAGCTCAGTAAGGGTTATAAAAATATGGAAAGGAAACATGAGTTCATATATACATAAGAATGAAATCATACTTTACCCATAAAACATATGCACTTTAACATACCTCATCAAACCATGAATAAATCATAGAAAACATAAGACATAAAGGTAACTTGAGGCATTCATAACATTCTTACATAGGGAGTAACCCTCTTGGTTATGTTTGGAATACCCATCACAGTATATTCCCAAAATCTCTTCGGAGAAACCTTAACGTTTCACTCCTTCGCGTTACCCAATGCATTGGAGTGCTATATCGGGCTCACCCGCCCTTAGTTTTTCACGGAACCACCCATTTTCATAACAATGCCCAAGAACCATAACATACACGTATCACATAAAATATTCATAAAGGAAACAAAACATTTCCACATTTCAATCACAACATAACATTTTAGTATTTTGAAATAATGAATCCATACAAAAAGAAACCATTTCCAAAACCATTTAAAACATTTAATAAAAATATTTTTGAATCAAAGTGTCCCATACCACCTTGAAGCTAAAAATTTTAAACTATTAATATCCATAAAAGTAAATCCTTAAAACCATTTTAAAACATGTATATTAATAAGAACAAATAATTAAAACATTTAAAACGATATTTTGGTTAAAGGGGTTTTACCAAAATTAGAGACACTTGAATACAATAATTGAGGAATAACATTTAGTCAGAACTTTATAATATCATGAGAATAAATGAATTCATGATATAATACTCCAAAGGACAGTATATACACCATATAAGAGTGAATTGGTGCATAACAACAATGAACCCTCAATAGAAATGTCAAATGTGATGAAATTCCTTATAAAGAAGGTATCTTTAAATTATTGACAAGTCAATCTCAAAAATATGTGTGACAAATATAAATACACCCAATATAAGTGTATATTAAGTGTAAAACAATAAAAGGTCATTCACACATATTCAAAGGATGACATATTCAATAACTACATGTTGAACCCAAAGAAATCGAAATTGGGTTAAGAAGTTCCCTTGACAGCCTAACGGCGTCACATCAAAATGAGTTGATGAGAGATAAAAAGTGTATCTCATCACTTGGACATAAAATTTACATAAATAAGGATATATGAGAACATATCCCAACATAAAAATATATAAATTAAAATACCCAACAAAATAAGTCTTTTAAAAAAGAGGAGGATGAAAGGTTCCCTTACCGACTTCGGTATCTTTCAAAACATACACCCCATGAAAGAAGGACAATAGATCATTGATGTAAATACTCATAAACGAAATTATATTACACAAAGAGTAGAATAATGGGAATTACATACACCACTCAATGGAATTTGTGGCAAATGTAGCATAAATCTCATGGGAATAAAAGTGAGATTAAAAATCCCTTACGAAAACTCGGCAGCCTAACGACGCCACATCAAACTTCCGAATTTGGATTGATGAGATCAAATAGGGTATATCATCACATTAAAATAAAATTTACAGCAGGAGGAAAATAAAAGAACATCCCCCAACATTACAAAGATGAGTTTAAAATAAGTGACATAAAGGAGAGTACTTAAAAAGAAAGAGAGAGGTTAGATCTCTTACGAAAGTTCGGCAGCCTAACGGCGCCACTCAAAACATCCAAAATGGATTTATGAGAGAGAATAGGGTCTCTCATCACATGAACATAAAAATTACAGTAAGTTTAATATAAAAGATCATCCCAATAACAAGAAATATGAGCTTTAAAAGGAATGACATAAAAGTGTGTACTGGAAAAGAAAGGGAGGAGTAGGATCTCTTACCTCGGGTCCGACTTGACTCGATCGTTCTTTAATCTCCTGAATAATAAACCTGAGTTAATCTATACTTCCTTAAGAACCTTTTTCAAGTTCATTATTCCTTTTATATCACTTATTACCATGTCATAAACATTATGTAATCATTTAAGTTAATAATATTTGTTTTGCCGATATTTGGTTCTTAAGTCAAAAGTGGACTTCTTACAATTACATGTTGTTCGTGTGGTCAAAGGTTCTTTATATCCAGAATGAAATTCCTGATTTGGATATCATATATATCATATATATCCAGAATATACATGTATTTATAATATTACATAATCATTTAGAGGTAAGAAATGAAATGCACCGTTTATGGAGACGGTAAGCCGTACGTACGCATGAACGCTACTTTCATTTCTTTGTCATATTAATGGAATTAAAACTAAATGAGACGTATGTATATTTTAATTACAGAATTATATTAATCATTTAGATATATAATTCATCATATATATCCATTATATACATGTACTTATAATAGTACATTACATTTGGGGATAAGAAATGAAATGCACCGTTCATGGAGACGGTAAGCCGTACGTACGCATGAACGCTACTTTCATTTCTATCTCATACTTTAATGGAATGAAATAATAATTATAGAGAGGTATATAATAATTCCAGTATAAAATAATATATAATAACATTAAATCCATCCTTTATACATCCCATGTATGGCATTAACGAATCACATCACTTTGAGGGGGCGGTAGTCCGCACTTCCTAAAATGAAGATATCGCGTATACCCATAATGGAAGCCATAAAGGTAAGAAAAAAATGAAAAATAGAGAATCATAAGTAAAACATAAACATATTATATATAATATATAAAAATAGTGACATCGTAATGTCCACCTTTGAAGGTGTTAAATGACTATTGAACAATCATCATTTCGGGAGGCAGAATTTCGCCATCCACGGAAACCGTATGTTCTTTAACCATTTGATGTAGTTGTGTGAGAGTGTAGGTCGAATAAATCTTATAACAACATCCTAGTATATTTAAGATACTGGTGTTGTTACAAAATAAGTAAATAAAAAGACTTTAGGTGGTTGTAGAATCAAAATAAAACAAATGAACATGAGAGAATGAATTACCTTTAAAAGTGTAACTCCTTTGGATTTGAGCCTAAAGGCTTCCTTTGAAAGGATTCTGCCCAAAGGGAATCCTCTAGGATGAGGAGAGGGATGTGGAGAGAGTAAATGGTCAGGGTTTGGCCGAGCCAAAGGCTTGAGGAGTGTGTGAAAAAAGGTAGAGGTGGGGTCCTTTTATAAGAGGATAGGAGGAGAACTTTTGGAAAGTAAGGAAATATTACTTTATTTGAAAATGTTTTTCGGTTTTAAAAGGTCCCACATTTATATAATTCGAGGATAAGGTTATAAATGTTCGAAATCCACCCATAAAATAAGTTTTGGACATGTCTAGTTCATAGATTTTACATTATCTTTCCATTTTATTTTAATCGTTAAATAATGATGTCATCACTGCATCATTATGATGTCATAAATAATTTAATTTATTTAATGTCTAAAAATTATAAAAAAATTACTATGATGTAGGAAATCTTTTTAGCTTTCCAATTACTATTTATAATCAAAATGATGACTTGTATAACCCCACTTAAAATTTTTTTTAGTAAAACATATCATGTTTGTGTCATTTTTAATTTTAACATTAAATAAAAATATATTATTGTCATTTTCCAACTAAAGTGGCTCCATGGGGTCCCCAAGTTGTCCCATGGCTTGTCTTGGTCGGCCATGACTCACCCAATAGGTGTAGGACAAGTGTCATGGTGTTTTCACATTCTTATAATATCATTTTTACCTTAAACTACACTAATTACCACTAATCGCGATTAAAAACTTAATAAGTTACTATTCACCAAAAAATTATTTTTATCCCATTGAACCACATTTTACTTCTTAATGACAACCATGTATGTAGTATTTTTTAAATTCAAAACACAAAGATGGAAAAATTCCATTTGAATGGAAAAATCAGTTTTTATAAGTACCACTTAGTGGTTTCACTATTCATCAAAAATTGAAGTTTTTTAGAAAAATCCCAAAAATTCACCCTAAGATATATTTGATATTCTGAATTCAAAAATGAAGTCAGTTTTACAAAATTCAAAACATATAAGTCACATTAATTAATTTAATAATTAATTCCCGCTATCATGACAAATAGCGTGTTTTTATGAAACAATAAGTATCAAAAGATTGACACTAGTTTAAGTCCGATTTCAAAGTGAAATTAATTCCAACGACCACTATTGGATTTAATGGTAAAAATATTTTCTAATTTCACTTTAAAACCAATTCAAAATATTATCTAATCATATAAATAAATTAGATTAAAAAGAGGTTTTGAATTAAAACACAACATTTTACGCTATTCATTAAAAAAATGAACTTTATTGGAAAGATACCAAAAAATTACACAAAGTAAAATTTGATGTCCCAATTCTTAATAAGAGTTTTATTTGGTCCAAGAGAATGTATAAGAGTGATCAAAACTATATTTAATGACGGTTCTCCATCAAAAGGCGACAAGTGAACCTTTAATGAAAACTAGGGCATATACGCCTAAAATTGAATTCTTTCCGTATTTTAAGCCTTTATCTTTTATTGTATAAAAGTAAAAACATTTAAAAACATATATAATAATATTTTAGTTATTTCTATCCATTCCCTCCATTACAACGGCTACATGTTAACTACCATTTAAAATAATATTATTTTATTATTAGAGTGCAACGTAAGATTCCCAAGAAACTCGTTGTTGCGTGTTGGGTACACCATCGAGCATAGAGTCCCCTTTAAAGTCATATTAATAATTTATTCACAAATATGGATAAATATGAAAATTTCATATTCTTTATTTACCTGGGGTGTTACCTCCTCCCCCCCCCCTTTTGGGAATTGCGTCCTCGCAATTTTAAAAAAATTGAGCTTGGAAACATCCTTGAAAGTCCCACATCGGAACAAGAGTCGGTAAAACAATCACATTAAAATAAAGAAAGATAAGTACAGAGGTCACCCGAGTTAACCCATACGAGGACTCCATGTAGGAAAACATGGACATGGAGGAGAAAACATAGGGTCATGTTCTGATGGAGAGTGATAGAAAACATGTTTAGGAGAAAGTTAACAATAAGAAAATCACAAACTTGTGATGGGTTAAACGGTGTTGGGTTACCCAGTAGGAAAAGTTAATAGACAACATTTTTGTTTTAAGTTACTTTTATTGAGGAATTTTATTCATAAGTAAACATAATCACTTATCATGTTGACATTCAACTTTTACTAGATTCCTTAATCAAACTCATATTTTTTTCCAAAAGACAAGTATTTAGGGAGACTTATTCGCATTAAGAGTACTATAATAAACTTCTAGAGAATCACCTAATCCACAAAAGAGAACTATATACTTCCCATGTCTTTAGACTTTAACCAAAACCAAACAGGCTAGTACAAGATCAGATAATCCAGAAAAGGAAAACCCTTTATAAAAAGAAAATCTATTCTTAATCTCCAAAATTTTTCAAACAAAACCCAAAGTTCAACAAGGATCATCTGATAAACAATTTGTCCATAAAATTCTTCAAAGTAAACCAATATAAGATTGAAACCCAAATATTTTAAGGATTTAGTCACATAGTCTTCCAAGTTAAATCGTAACATTTTTCTCCAAACAACATCAGTTGCTCCTAAAGTCTCGTATTGAAAAGTAATTAACCTAATCACATATCCTCTATGATAGGTTAATCATTTTCATAAATAACCCAAAATCAACTTACTCTTAATTCATAAAATCATATAACTAAAAAGAATCAGTCAAACTAACCAGGGACTTCACGTAGTCCAGTGGTAGGCGATAAATACCATTCACACTTTGGTTGTGGGTTCGATTCCCGCAGCTTTGTCCGACGCGACGGGTTGTCACACGGTCTGCGTTTTGTCCATTTACCAAAACTATATAATTCTTAAAACATTCCCCAAAATGAGATAAAATATTCAAGAATAATCATAACAAATTTTAACCTCAAGTTTATCTCATGCCCTTCATTTTCCATCATATCATAGAGTAACCCATAATTACCTAAAAAGTAAGGATCATATAAACCCTAATGGTTACCTTTATAATTATTACCTGAATTTCCACATCAAGTTGTACATATCGTACATGATACATTAGAGAACTCACCAAGGTTGAAGTGGTTGATCATGAATCCTTGATAGTTGGTTTAGAACAGCCATGAGATTCCTCATTGAATACCCCATTTCATCGAGTCTTTTAATCAGAGAACCACCATAGTTTCCTTCAAACCAATTGTCACTTTGGTGCCTGCTAGATCCATCCATTCACTAAAAACAGAAAATTTCAGTGTGAGTATATCAACAAAATCATCATGTACTAATGAAGAAGGTAAACACTAAGATACACTTACTCATTCACTTTATCTAAAACTAGGACTCTTTCTGAAATCCTAACCATTATGGTAATGTCACTTATGCTTAAAGAATAACCTAACCTCTAAAGTTATCTAAACCGACCTTTGATACCAACTATAAGGCCCCAGCCTTAAACCTTACTTAATCTTGAGTTGTTACAAGATTACACATTGAGGATCTTTTCAGGTTTAGAGTTTTAGAGAATTAGATCATGAAACTTACATTACATTCCACATTTAAACAAAGTGGTTACATAAAAGACAGTATTCATTCTTCCCATCAACGGAAACATATTGAAAATAAAACATGGATTCTTTCTTGACACATACTTGACACTATCATCACATCATGTACCTTTCCCTTGACCTGTGAAAAACATTTCAAAAACTTGGGATGGGCATAAAAAGCTCAGTAAGGGTTATAAAAATATGGAAAGGAAACATGAGTTCATATATACATAAGAATGAAATCATACCTTACCCATAAAACATAGGCACTTTAACATACCTCATCAAACCATGAATAAATCATAGAAAACATAAGACATAAAGGTAACTTGAGGTATTAATAACATTCTTACATAGGGACTAACCCTCTTGGTTACGTTTGGAATACCCATCACAGTATATTCCCAAAATCTCTTCGTAGAAACCTTAACGTTTCACTCCTTCGCGTTACCCAATGCATTGGAGAGCTATATTGGGCTCACCCGCCCTTAGTTTATCACGGAACCACCCGTTTTCATAACAATGCCCAAGAACCATAACATACACATATCACATAAAATATTCATAAATGAAACAAAACATTTCCACATTTCAATCACAACATAACATTTTTGTATTTTGAAATAATGAATCCATATAAAAAGAAAACATTTCCAAAACCATTTAAAACATTTAATAAAAATATTTTTGAATCAAAGTGTCTCATACCACCTTGAAGCTAAAAATTTTAAACCATTAATATCCATATAAGTAAATCCTTAAAACCATTTTTAAAACATGGATATTAATAAGAACAAATAATTAAATCATTTAAAACGATATTTTGGTTAAAGGGGTTTTACCAAAATTAGAGACACTTGAATACTATAATTGAGGAATAACATTTAGTCAGAACATTATAATATCATGAGAATAAATGAATTCATGATATAATACTCCAAAGGACAGTATATACACCATATAAGAGTGAATTGGTTCATAACAACAATGAACCCTTAATAGAAATGTCAAATGTGATGAAATCCCTTATAAAGAAGGTATCTTTAAATTAAGGACAAATCAATCTCAAAAATATGTGTGAAAAATATAAATACACCCAATATAAGTGTATATTAAGTGTAAAACAATAAAATTTCATTCAAACATATTCAAAGGATGACATATTCAATAACTACATGTTGAACCCAAAGAAATCGAAATTGGGTTAAGAAGTTCCCTTGACAGCCTAACGGCGTCACATCAAAATGAGTTGATGAGAGATAAAAAGTGTATCTCATCACTTGAACATAAAATTTACATCAATAAGGATATATGAGAACATATCCCAACATAAAAATATGTAAATTAAAAGACCCAACAAAATAAGTCTTTTAAAAAAGAGGAGGGTGAAAGGTTCCCTTACCGACTTGGGTATCTTTCAAAACATACACCCCATGAAAGAAGGACAATAGATCATTGATGTAAATACTCATAAATGAAAGTATATTACACAAAGAGTAGAATAATGGGCAGTACATACACCACTCAATACAATTTGTGGCAAATGTAGCATAAATCTCATGGGAATAAAAGTGAGATTAAAAATCCCTTACGAAAACTCGGCAGCCTAACGATGCCACATAAAACTTCCGAATTTGGATTGATGAGATCAAATAGGGTATCTCATCACATTAAAATAAAATGTACAGAAAGAGGAAAATAAAAGAACATCCCCCAACATTACAAAGATGAGTTTAAAAGAAGTGACATAAAGGAGAGTACTTAAAAAGAAAGAGAGAGGTTAGATCTCTTATGAAAGTTCGGCAGCCTAACGGCGCCACTCAAAACTTCCAAAATGGATTTATGAGAGAGAATAGGGTCTCTCATCACATGAACATAAAAATTACAGTAAGTTTAATATAAAAGATCATCCCAATAACAAGAAAGATGAGCTTTAAAAGGAATGACATAAAAGTGTGTACTTGAAAAGAAAGAGAGGAGTAGGATCCCTTACCTCGGGTCCGACTTGACTCGATCGTTCTTTAATCTCCTGAATAATAAACATGATTTAATTTATACTTCCTTAAGAACCTTTTTCAAGTTAATTATTCCTTTTATATCACTTATTGCTATGTCATAAACATTATGTAATCATTTAAGTTAATAATATTTGTTTTGCCGATATTTGGTTCTTAAGTCAAAAGTGGACTTCTTACAATTACATGTTGTTCGTGTGGTAAAAGGTTCTTTATATCCAGAATGACATTCATGATTTGGATATCATATATATCATATATATCCAGCATATACATGTATTTATAATATTACATAATCATTTAGAGGTAATAAATGAAATGCACCGTTCATGGAGACGGTAAGCCGTACGTACGCATGAACGCTACTTTCATTTCATTGTCATATTAATGGAATTAAAACTAAATGAGAGGTATGTATATTTTAATTACAGAATTATATTCATCATTTAGATATATCATTCATCATATATATCCATTATATACATGTACTTATAATAGTACATTATATTTGGGGATAAGAAATGAAATGCACCGTTCATGGAGACGGTAAGCCGTACGTACGCATGAACGCTACTTTCATTTCTATCTCATACTTTAATGGAAAGAAATAATAATTATAGAGAGGTATATAATAATTCCAGTATAACATCATATATAATAACATTAAATCCATCCTTTATACGTCCCATGTATGGCATTAACGAATCACATCACTTTGAGGGGGCGGTAGTCCGCACTTCCTAAAATGAAGATATCGCGTATACCCATAATGGAAGCCATAAAGGTAAGACAAAAATGAAAAATACAGAAGAATAAGTAAAACATAAACATATTATATATAATATATAAAAATAGTGACATCATAATGGCCACCTTTGAAGGTGTTAAATGAGTATTGAACAATAATCATTTCGGGAGGCAGAATTTCGCCATCCACGGAAACCGTATGTTCTTAAACCATTTGATGTAGTTGTGTGAGAGTGTAGGTCGAATAAATCTTATAAAAACATCCTAGTATATTTAAGATACTGTTGTTGTTACAAAAAAAGTAAATAAAAAGAGTTTAGGGGGTTGGGGAATCAAAATAAAACAAATGAACATGAGAGAATGAATTACCTTTAAAAGTGTAACTCCTTTGGATTTGAGCCTAAAGGCTTCCTTTGAAAGGATTATGCCCAAAGGGAATCCTCTAGGATGAGGAGACGGATGTGGAGAGAGTAAATGGGCAGGGTTTGGCCGAGCCAAAGGCTTGAGGAGTGTGTGAAATGAGGTAGAGGTGGGGGGCCTTTTATAAGAGGAGAGGAGGGGCACTTTTGGAAAGTAAGGAAATATTACTTTATTTGAAAATGTGTTTCGGTTTTAAAAGGTCCCAAATTGATATAATTCGTGTATAAGGTTATAAATGTTCGAAATCCACCCATCCAATAAGTTTTGGACATGTGTAGTTCATATATTTTACATTATCTTTCCATTTTATTTTAATCGTTAAATAATGATGTCATCACTGCATCTTTATGATGTCATAAATAATTTAATTTATTTAATGTCTAAAAATTATAAAAAAATTACTATGATGTAGGAAATCTTTTTATATTTCCAATGACTATTTATAATCAAAATTATGACTTGTAGAACCCCACTTAAAAATTGTTTTAATAAAACATATCATGTTTGTGTCATTTTTAATTTTAACATTAAATAAAAATATATTATTGTCATTTTCCAACTAAAGTGGCTCCATGGGGTCCCCAAGTTGGCCCATGGCTTGTCTTGGTCGGCAATGACTCACCCAATAGGTGTAGGACAAGTGTCATGGTGTTTTCACATTATTATAATATCATTTTTACCTTAAACTACACTAATTACCACTAATCGCGATTAAAAACTTAATAAGTTACTATTCACCAAAAAATTATTTTTATCCCATTGAACCACATTTTACTTCTTAATTACAACCATGTATGTTGTATTTTTGAAATTCAAAACACAAAGATGGCAAAATTCCATTTAAATGGAAAAATCAGTTTTTATAAGTACCACTTAGTGGTTTCACTATTCATCAAAAATTGAAGTTTTTTAAAAAAATCCCAAAAATTCACCCTAAGCTATATTTGATATTCTGAATTCAAAAATGAAGTCCGTTTTACAAAATTCAAAACATATAAGTCACATTAATTAATTTAATAATTAATTCCCGCTGTCATGACAAATAGCGTGTTTTTATGAAACAATAAGTATCAAAAGATTGACACTAGTTTAAGTCTGATTTCAAAGTGAAATTAATTCCAACGACCACTATTGGATTTAATGGTAAAAATATTTTCTAATTTCACTTTAAAACCAATTCAAAATATTATCTAATCATATAAATAAATTAGATTAAAAATAGGTTTTGAATTAAAACACAACATTTTACATTATTCATTAAAAAATGAACTTTATTGGAAAGATACCAAAAAATTACACAAAGTAAAATTTGATGTACAGATTCTTAATAAGAGTTTTATTTGGTCCAAAAGAATGTATAAGAGTGATCAAAACTATATTTAATGAAGGTTCGCCATCAAAAGGCGACAAGTGAACCTTTAGTGAAAACTAGGGCATATACGCCTAAAATTGAATTCTTTCCGTATTTTAAGCCTTTATCTTTTATTGTATAAAAGTAAAAACATTTAAAAACATATATAATCATATTTTAGTTATTTCTATCCATTCCCTCCATTAAAACGGCTACATGTTAACTACCATTTAAAATAATATTATTTTATTATTAGTGTGCAACGTCAGATTCCCAAGAAACTCATTGTTGCGTGTTGGGTACGCCATCGAGCATAGAGTCCCCTTTAAAGTCATATTAATACTTTATTAACAAATATGGATAAATATGAAAATGTCATATTCTTTATTTACCTGGGGTGTTACAAAGACACCTTAGGTTTAACCTAGTTCATTCATTTTCATCATATATCCAAATATTTAATAATGGTTTGTAAAAAAAATTTGAATTACCCAGAGATTATCTCTCTAGAGTTTCAAACCAATTGTGTAGTAATGATCGTTGTCATGTACCAAGTTGCACTTGAGTCACGCTTGACATGCCATTTTGGAGTTATTACCCCTGGGTACATCTATTCTAGAACCATATACACTTTTATTATCTAGACAAGGATTTATTACAAGGTAAAACCACATAATCTCTATCTTACCAAAACATTAGGCTATTCTTCTATAATTATCCTAAAATTATATCATAGAGTTATGTTCTTTAATCTATGATTTCTTAAATCTGGTTACCAATGTTTCAACTAAATTATTTTTAATACCAACTGATGTGACTCTGACCCCAAAATCCCATAGCCTATGCCTACAATGATTACATTGGTATAGATATAATATTTATATCCCAATGGAGTGATGATTTAAGTAGTCATGGCAAATTAGATAAATAATGAGTCTTGTATTAATAATGAATACAAAAATTAAAAAATATTTTATTCTTTTCTTTTTTGAGAATAACTTAATCATATCTAGCATATCCTTTCATATTTTTCTTAGTACACTTCATGGAATCTTGGGGAAAGGAAACAAAAAATAATGGTGAGCTCAAATTCTCAGTAAGGGATATGTTTAGTAGTTGAAATAATTTATTAATATGAATAATCAATATTGAAAGGCTAATGAGAATGCATTCCATTTAAATAACTGGATAAAAAATCAATATAAAAAAGGTAAATAACTACGAACACATTCCATCTAAACAACTGTATGAAATATAGTTAATATAGCAAGTTAAATAACTAAAAACCATTCAATTTAATCAATAGACTAAGAATTAAACACATCCATATTTTTTCATAGTGAAAATATCATGGATAATAATAGTTGGATCTGAATGAAGGAAATTCTTAATTATTGGATGCCATGTTAACTAGGTAAATAGAAGCATTACCATCAAGACCTTTCACAAGACGATTTAAAACTGATGGGTAGAAACACATTTAGCTAAGGCTGGACTACAAATTTGTTCCATGACACTGCTGATGCATTGAGGGGGTTACATTAAATGGTCTCCAACCCATGTCATATGAGTCCAAATCATTCCTCATATATCAAATAATATATTTAATTCATGAACAATGTGCCTTAACAAATTTATGTATGGAGAAATGAATGTGGATTTATAAATATTCCCCCAAAAAATCAAATAGCTATCAAAGTAAACATTGTATATAAAAATTGTATATAGTTAAGGAATTAATATTATATATGATAAATAATGTGGATATTTATGGGAAATTTAATTTTCAATGATCACAGGAAAGTGAATAACTCAAGGGGAAGTTGATGAGTATGAAAATGATTGACAGAAGTGAATTTCAATAATATCCTTGGTCAAAATAATCATAAGTAATCCAGAAGAAGAATATGGATGGTATCAATATTATGTATACATATTAGAGTAATAATAAAGGTTGTTTTCATTAATGAATATAATTGACATAAAAAGATCTTAAAAATATTCTTGAGGAAAATAACCTTTCATTTTTTTAAAAATATTATGAAAAACCGTTTCTTTGTAAATCAAATTAAAAACATTTTATTTTAAAAAATAACTTTATAAGATAGAAAATTAAGATTCAAAAAATTATGGTGGTTAATTAAATATAAGGTAAAAATAACATTCCTTTTATATTGTAAAAAATATTAGAGAATTTCCTTGTTCAAAAAGCGATAATAATATTCCTTTGAAAAAATTTATTAAAAAGACAAAATAGGTAAAAATTTATTTTAATAAATCATTTTGAAAATTTAACATTTAGATTTTTTTAAAAAAGAAATAATATTTTTGATATCATAAATGAAACGCCACATCAACTTTAAACAAACAAATAAATATTATTATGTTTCCATTATAATCTAGTCATTATAATATCTAGAATTTAAATGAATATCTAATTTTTAAAATAATTATTTTACACATGTATAATTAATTCTTTTGTGACCAAATAATTATAAATTCATATAAAACCCTTTTCTAAAATTAAAAGAGATGTTTTTCTAAACAATTATTTAAATGTGTATAAGTTTATTTTATACTAATTAATAAACAAATCAATCTTGTTGGATTATATTAACAAATTCTATATATAGATATATATGTATATTATTAAATATAATTTTTAAAATTCATATTATGTGTTTTAATGACATGATATAAGAACAAATCAAATTTTACAAATAAAAGAATTGTTTTTCTAAAAATGAGTATTTACTACATTTTGATGGTGTACTTGTTTTAAATATAGTTTTGGAAATTTTTATAAATTCTATTTAACAAATTAAACTTTTTATTAGTAATATTAATATCAAAATTTACTTTAGTTTAATTTTTTATATTTATTTGATAAGTTTAATTTTTTAATGAATAATGAAAAATACTACCCAAATGGCCTAAAGTCCATTATTTTTTGTTTATTTTGGATAATACCCTTTTTTAACTATGTTTAGAGGTAACCCTTACATGACCTGTAGGCCTAGTGGCGCAAGGCCCGGTATATGACCCAAATACCCAAAGGCATAATGGCCAATACATGACCCGAAGACCCAAAAAATCCACACTAGAACTGCCCCTCCCCAGCATATGAATCATTTAAGGCTCATAGCTTCTGACCTCATATTTATGGTCGGCTAGCATTTCCTCATGTAGAGTTACATGATGGTTAATACTAATGGCAGTTATCGTACCCTCTCATTCTTCCAATCTGGTTAGCTCTACTCTAGAGGTTGTTACTTTCTCTGAATCCTCTTCTAGGAATTATCTTGTGTGGTCTACCCAAACTGTGTATTATTCTTTGTCGCCTGAAGGTCATGTGGCATGAAGGCCTTGTGGCCTGAAGGCCATTAGTGGCCCAAAGTCCCTAAGACCTGTAGGCCTAAACCAGTGCCCCAAAATCCCAAATGAGATGAATAGTTCTAGTTACTACAGTATATAATAATACCGAGTATAGTAAATGTTATTTTAATACTTCAGTAACTCAAAAATTCAAATCATCTCATATTTTATCCTAGGTCTTTCAGATTCCAATCAGGTGCCTCTACCTCTCGGGTATAGGCTCGTTGGAGTGAAAATACTACATTTTAATTGAAAACTATATTTCATAAAATTTATTTATAGAGTTAAATTATATTTTTCAACGGTTTTAAAGTATAATTAGTTAAATTTTTATCACTTAATCCAATTTATGTCATTATAATCAATTTCACATAGAATGTTTACATAAAACATTTCAATATTTTGAAGGTTTTTAATTTAAAAACACGTTTTCTCGTAACATCAACAGGATTGATTTTAAATTAATTTTTCAAATTATGTGTTTTAAATTTTAAAAAATTAATTATGTTTTTTAATAATAAGGAAAAAAATAATTGAATATGTTCATTTTATTTTTGGACAAAATCTTAATAGTAACTTTGGTAATTTTTATTACCATAATTAAGAGTAAATCGGGTAATTAAGCATAAAAATATTATAATAAATATTATAAAATTACCCTAACACTTGTCGTAGTTTTATTGGATGATAATATTTCAACCATAATAATTAAAAGATTGGTTATGTAACCATTTATGTCCATTTTTATGGGAATATAACCCTTATAATATTTTATTCAAGGAAAAGTCAATTTTGACATACTTTAGTTTTTAACAAGTGAAATATTTTTAATATAGGGTTATATAAGGGATACGTTAGACTATAAATAATATTTTGAAATATTAAATTTTTATTTTTATCATTATAATTTATTTATAATTTTTATGGAATAAATAATTAAATTAAAGGCTTACACAATGATAATGCAACAATTTTTAATTAAAGAAAATATCAAATAAATTATATTAAAAATAATAAAATAAATATAATTTAATAGAATTAATGACATCTATGAATTTTATGGACTACATTGACATGGTAGTGATTATTTAAAATAGTTTGTTCAAAGATATCATGTTGTTATGATATTTTTTAAAAATTCAAGTGATGAACAGTTTCAAAATTGACATTACTGTTATTCTAAAACATATATTTTATTAAATAAAATTAAATTCATAAAAATAAAAAATTAATCCAATTGATTTTTTGAAGCCTTAATATATTATAAATTACTTCTTTATTGGTCTTTTTGAAAATTTATCGTAATTATATTAACCCCCAAAAATATAAATTACATGATATCACTCTAAGAATTAAAAATGATAAAAATTTGTTAAAACAAATAGATAAGGATTAAAAAATAGTAAAAACATTTATAATTTTCATTGGATGAATTTATTTCAACCCAAAATAATATTATTCTTTAAATAAATCATATTTGATCCTTTTAGAATATAAAAATAATTTATATTAATTTAATAATTTAAAAGTTTCCAAAGTACCCCTCCCTCTCTTATAAATGGTAACCCATTATTCTCATTTTAATACACTTAAAAACCTATTTTATTCTGAAAATATATTCCAAAATCCCTTCCTATAATCCCTCCACACATTATATAGGCCTTATATTATTCATAAAACCCTCCTTAGAGGTGTTAAGGTGTTAATCAAATGAGATCATCTAAAGAAAATGTATCATTTTTAATTATGTATTTATATTTTATTTATTGTTTCACTTCCTTAAAATTTTCTTCCACCATGATGAAATAATAACTCCAGTACCCTAAGTATAATTAAATTTTATTATGTTAATATAATCACCTAAATCCATACCCATATCCATCTAATTGTAAAATAATTATCATTCGTGTGTACGATGAACTATCACCTCGCGGACTGATATAATTTGTTTTCCCTCCTAATCTCTAAAAAATGGTTATAATTATAGAATTAAATTTTATCTGTGATATTAATTATATATTTATCATTTTTAAAATATAATATATCATTTATTTTATTTCCTTTCAATTCACATAAAAATGATAATGTCGTTTGTGCGTACATGTAAACTATCACCTCCATGAAGCGATGTGATTCATTTTTCATCACCACAACACATGAATCATATATATAATTATATTTAAAAGATTTATATTATATTAATCATATTATTATTATGTAAATATAATATAATATTTACCTTATTTCCAAAATGATCATTGAAAAATGAAAATGTTACTCATGTGTACGTAAGGCCTACAGTCTCCATGATTATAACATAGTTCATTTTTAATAAACATACTTAATATTTTGATTTTAAAATATTAATTGATATATAAAAATGATAATAATTTCATGAGTATTATTTTTGAGATGATGGACAAATGAACACTTTTACTATTTACATCATACCAAAGTCATTTTAGACTCATGTACTGAATATCATCAAAAATTTCCAACATGAACTCATATAATTAATTAATTCTTATAACATGATACTAAGTGATATAAAAGGAATAATAAAAATGAAAATGGTTCTCAAGGAATTAAATAATTAACATGATTTTATTATCCAGTATGATAAAGAACATATTTGATAAATCAGACTCAAGGTACTGGACTTCGTCTCAATCTCCTTTCATTGAGGTATCTTTTGATGTTATACACCCACCGTATTTTGTGAGGTGTATATAAATCACCATTTGACAAATAATATCATTAATTTTTTTTATTATCATGTTATTTAATGTTTTTTTTAAATTTTATTCTCTCATGGGGCTAATTATTTAAATGTTCAATGTGGTATGAGACACCTTGAATGTCTAAAGATTTAATTATCAAATATTTTTCTCCATATAAATATTCTTGATATTATTTTACATATTTATTTATATGGATATAGAATAACTATAAAGTAAATTTAATGTCTGTTTTTAATTTCAATCAATTGTTTTAAAAAATAATATTTTTATGTGTTTTATATGGACTGTTTTGACAAATGAAAAAAGGAATGTTTTATTCTTAACATACACAGTGACAACAACTTATTTTCCACCATGACTATTATTTAATTTATAGATTTATTTGAAATCATACATGTTATCATAAAAACCCCTTATTATCCTATTTGGTTATTTTTAAATTGAAAATGCGATTTTCAAAGAAAATGGTATTTTTATACGAAAGTGTTTTTAATATAGGATTAAAAGAGTTTTTAGATGGGTTTTATGATTAAAGTGTTTTATTTATAATATGGTACTTGATAATTATAGGAAACAGGTGATCCTGATATATCTTATACATGGGTTATAACAAATAGTTTGTGGTAATCCCATTACATCTTAACATGGGTGGCCCACATAGCACTGGGTAAGCCTGTTATAACCTAGCTTGGGTAGCCTAGATGGCAATGGGTAAGCTCGTTAAATCTTAATATGGGGTAGCCCAGATAAAATAGGGTAATTCCTTAAAATATTAATTTTATATTGGCCATATGTTTATTCTAATTGAAAGGTTTTTGAAAGGGTTTTGTTCATATTATGATATATGTCACATAGATGATTTTTAATTGATTTCTATGGAATTTAATGTTTTCATTGATTAAAATGTGTGTTCTTTCATATTAAAATGTTTTATTTAACATTATAAATAAACTTTTAAGATAAAGGTAAACATTATATGAGTTTTCATTTTTTTTACTAAACTAATTGTTTCCTTCCTTTTTATACCCCCTACTGAGCTTTTGTGCTCATCCAAATTTTTTAAATGTTTTTCATGGTGTTTATGGAAGAGTTGGGACAAGGATGAGATAAAGGGAAAATTGTGAAGATATATCAGAAAAAGAATTAATGTTTTATTTTAATGGTTTTTATTTTATGAAAAAATGTACATTGAGTACAAGTTTCCACTTCAAATGTATGGTTTTACTATGTAAAAGCCTGTCCTGATTCTCTAAAACTCTAGACCTAAACGATATTTGGGAAAAGGAAGTGATTTATAGTTTTAAATAACTATAAAAAGTTATTTTTAAGGTTGGGCCCTTAAATAAGAGGTTAAACAACATTTTTGAATACATTTTAAGAAAAAATTATTTTTTAAGAAAATATATTTCTAATCTAAGATAGAAATGATGTAATATTTTACTAACACATTTTCTCAATAATTTTAAGTACAAAAGAGTGTAAAAATGATACTATAACTTGAAAAATATCATGAATAACTATAATGGAATAATATTAAAGGTTTTATTAAACAATTATCATATAATTTACTTTAATGTAATTTCAAGAATAAACAATCTTGATTATAATGAGATAGTGAAATAAACCCTTAAAATGATCATAATTTTGAAGTGATAATTAATCAATGAATTGATTATGTGTATAAACTATAAATACAAATAAAACCTTTTTAAATACATAAATAGATATTCAAAGTCATTATACACATAATCATATAATATTAACAATAATTAGGAATTAATATAACCCAATGAAAAGGAATTGAGTTATGAGATTTCATTACCACTTCGTATCTTTAAGTTCAAATCCCCTTGGATGAAATAATTCAAATTGAAAATCAAAATACCATGAATAATGAATTATTCATGAAATTAAATTTAAAAGATGAATTATATACACCATAAAAAATTAAAATAGGTACATATCATTACAATATACCTCAATGTAATAAAATTGAGATGGAAGCCATTACCTTACGCTTCCTTTTGGTTAAAATCTCTTTATCCTAAAGTATAATGGATTAAAGCATGTTATTAAATTATATCAGAACCATATTAATACATATAGTATCATTTTTTTCCTTTTATAACATATTATCACCATTTTGTTAATATTATTTCATTATTTTCATTGTGTTGGGTTTTAATCTACTTGTTTTTCCAGTATGTTTTGAATTTTTATTTTTTATTCCTCCTACATCAATCATGGTTCCATAATATTCAGAATGTAAACCATGATTTATATATCATATATATTCATTACATATGTATTTAGATTAATCTTTAAGATTTGGTGATATGAAATGAAATGAACCGTTCATGGAGATGGTAGGTCGTATGTACGCATGAACGTTGTTTCTATTTTCTTATTGTATTGAAAGAAAGAAAAGTAAATTATATATATATATATATTATCATTTATATATTATCATTTTAGTGTCATTTTTATTTCATATATGTCACATATGTTTATTAAAACTATTCTCAATACATTCCATGTAAAGCATTAGTGAATCACATCACTTCGCGAGGTGGTAGTCCACCGTACACACGAATGATGTTATTGTATTCAAAAAAATGGAAATCATAAAGGTATGTGTTATATAATAATTAAAAATTATAATTACATAATAAATATCAGAAATATCACATATAAATAGTATATACATCATTACTCTCAAACTTGATAGGTGGTAATAGAAAAATGAACAACATTGGTTCACGAGGCAGTAGTCCTCCATACGCACAAATGAGGATTTCATAACCCATTTGATGAAAGTTTTTGAAGTTTTAGGTCGTAACCTTAACATAAATAATCCAATTATATTGAATATACTGAGGTTATTATATAACCATGATACAAAAATAATTTAAGGAGGTAAATAATGAAATAAAATAAAAACACTTTTAAAAAACATTCCCTTTTCTTCATGTATCCTCCATAGGTTTTCACTAAGGCATTCCTAAGTTGGATTTATACCTAAGATAAGGATTATAGTATGAGGGGATTGAATTTTAAAGGTAATTTTTGTAGTTAATGTCCGATACCAAGTGGTTTTATGGTATGAAGTGGGGAGGATAGTGGTTGGGCTTTTACAAGTGGGGGGAGGACAAACTTGGTATTTTTTTTAAAGAAGTTAGGTGTACCCACGTTTTTACCTAATAGAAGGATTAAATAATAATAATAAATTAAATATATAAAGTTTTAGTTCTACATATGTCCATACAATTATATATTGAAAATATTTGGGTTATTATTACACCTTATATTTTATGTTTAACCACTAAGTAAACTCATTTTTAACATAATCACTATAACTAATTTTAACTAGTTTCACTAATAATTTTGGTAAGAATTTTATTTGAAATTATTTTAAATTATAAATTATTAAAATTAAAAATATTCATTTTATTTGTCCAAATTCAATCAACATAATTGGAAAAAATTAATATAAAATTAATCCCATATATGAAGTGAGAAAGTGATTTTATTAAGTGAAAATGATCAAAAGTTTACTAAGTTTTTATATCTAATTTTAATATAAAAATGGTTCCAATGAAATAAATTAGATTAATATATGTATAATTGAACTTATTAATGTTTAAAACCAATTCAAAATATAATTTAACATTATAAATTATTTAGAAGAAAATTCAATTTTCAATTAAAATTCACTATTTTTCATTATTCATCAAAAAATGAAACATCTCAAAAAAAATAAGATACAAAAAATTAACCCGAACATAATTTTTACATTCCTTATTAAAAAATAAATTTATTTTCTAAAAAAAATTGAATAGTGTAAAATTATAGTTTTATAACAAGTTCACCATTAAAAGGTGTTAAAACTTCTATTATAAAAATACAGCTTTTATTGGTATAATTGGATTTGTTCTTATCTTATGCCTATTAAACCTATTGTAGGAATGTTAAAAAATTATAAATTTTCTTAAGATTATTGAATATAAAAAATTAATTTTATTTATTAAGATAAAATTCTTTTGGCACATAAAAATAATTTTTTATAATAACATTTACTTTATATTAAATTGGGTTTTATATTCATTTCTAATAAATTGGTAACTAATGAATTCAGCCTTATATTCTCACAAGTTATTTAATCTTATTAATAACCACAAATTTAACTTCTAAGAGAAAATTTTTATTTTAAATAATGATATTAATAGTATTCAATAAATCATGGTCTTGTGTGTAATGCAGGCTATCAAATAAACTCTCTATGGTATGAAATGAAAGATAACTTAGTATTATGTTCATTGTAATCTATAGAATATATTGAATTTAATTAAAATAAAAAAGATGTTGAAAAGTCATGGGATGTTATATTCTCTTCTACTCTTCTTATTGAATGTAATAAATTTTTTTGAATAAAAATTAATTCTTTTAGAATTTTTGGGGTGTTACACATCAAAAAAAAAATTCAAAGATAGTTTCATTTTCATGAAATTTTGAGACTATTTACTATTTTTTGACCATTATATGCACATTTTATAGATGTAAAAGACTAAAATTTATTTTGTATTCATCCCAAGAAAACGAAAACTCAAATTGAAATGGAGTCAATTCGTCAATTTAACAAATAAATATATGGTTTTTCTACTATAATTTTTACAATAATACAAAGTCATTTACGTGATTTTTATCCCCATACACAGGTTTTAAAGACATTGAGATCCTTTAAACCAGAATATTAAGTCATTACGAGCACATTATAGATCGTATTGATGTGTATTCTATGCATACACATAAAAAATAATTCCAAAACCATTTTATTATTATTTCACCTAATTCTAATGTCATTTTCTTTTCTTTAAGGTTTTACATGAACATTTTAGAGCATTAAAACACTAGAAATATGTTTTTAGTCATCCTCAAAAAATCAGGACATAGATTGATGTGGCATCAATTTCTACATTTAAAAAATCAATCTAAGGTAGTTTTCTTATTATCACAAAGTTATATGAGGTAATTTTCTTAGTTTTGTCTCTCTGACACATGTTTTTAAAGACGTTGATATTTTAAAATTTTCTTATTGAATCATTATAATCACATTGCACATCGGATTGATGCATTATTTGTTTAGAAATGTCTAAAAAATCTCAAATGAATTTTCTCTATGATTTCGTTACATTATGTGGTTGTTTGATATAGTTTTAACCATTACACATATGTTTTTGAATTTTAAGACACACAAAATTTGTTTTTGGACATCTCCGGAAAATCAAATTTTGGATTGATGAGGAGTCAGTTTCTACATTACAAAAACCAATATATGGATTCATTCCTATGATTTAACACCCATCCATGATTTTTTTTCTTGTCTTTGACACCTTAATGAATGATTTTAAAGATTTTTATATCTTTAAAAACTTCTTATTTTATTATTATGAGCACACTATGCATTATATTTATGTTTTATCTACTCATACATATCAAAAATAATAAAAAAATATTTTCCCAATGATTTCATGATTTTATGATACCATTTTCTATGGTTTTTATAGTTACATGAACATTCTATAATTTTAAAACTCTTAAAATGTATTTTTTTACTTCCTGAGAAAACCACAACTTTGACAAATGTGGTGCCAGCTCCTAACTTTAAAAAATACATCTATGATTATTAGCCAATGATTTCACGGAAATTTGATATCGTTTTCTTGGTTTGTAGCCTTTGACACACCTTTTTAATGGATTTGATCATTTTTAAAACTTGTTATTGAGTCATTTAAAGAAAACCACACATTGGATTAACATATCATCTATTCAAGAATATCATATATAATTCAAATGCAATTTTCATATAATTTCATGCCATTATGAAACTATTTTTTATATTTTTTAACTATTACATGATTGTTTTGAGTTGTAAAAAACTAAAAATTATTTCTTGATCATCCCAAGAAAACCACAACTTAGATCGATGTGGTTTATATGTATACTATTCATAATCCAGTCAATAAATTTTGTCAAATTATTTTACATTACTGTGAGGACTTTTTCATACATTTTTACTTTCAGATGCACATTTTTAAAGACTCTGGTATCTATAAAAACTTTTTATTGATTCATTCTAAGATCAAAAAACATTTTATTGACATGGTTTCTACACATAATCCTCAAAAATAATTAAAATATAGTGTTACTATGATTTAAAATTATTTTGAGGCTATTTTATTTGGTTATGGTTGTTAAATGCATGTTTTAGAGTTTTAAAACACTACAAACTATTTTCCAGTCATATTTAGAAAAATGTAACCTTGATTAATTTATAGTTAGTTACTATATTTCAAAAATAAATATATGGTTTTTTTTAATGATTTCATGCCATTCTGTGGTTTTTTCCTTGGTTTTGATCCCATGATGTACATTTTTAAAGAACTTTATATCTTTAAAAAAATTTTATTGAGTCATTACCAGAACACCACACATCAGATTGATTTTATGTCTGCTTGGACACATCAAAAATAATATAAATATAGTTTTTTTATGATTTCACATCATTCAAAAGGTTTTTTTATATGGTATTAACTATTTAATGCATGTTTTAGAGTTTTAAAAAACTTAAAAATGGGTCATCCTAAAAATCCCATAAATTGGACCGATGTGGTTTCTATTCCTACATTTCACAAGTTATTTTATGAGTATATCCTCTGATTACATGGTATTACAAGGTATTTTTCTTGGTTTTGACTCTCCAAAAAATGGTTTAAAAATTTGATATCTTTTGAAACTACTTATTTAGTCATTCTGAACACATCGCACATCAGATTGACATACCATCTACTCAAAAATATAAAAACAAATTCAAATGAAATTTTCATATGATTTCATATAATTTTTGGGTTGTTTTTTATGGTTTTAATTATTACATGATTACTTTAGAGTTTTAAAACAAGATAAATTTTTTCTCAATCATCTCGACCAAATCGTATCTCAAATTAATGTAGAGTCAATCCTTAAATTTTATATATCAAACTACATTTTTTTCATATGATTTCATAACAATATGTGCTTATTTTATAGGTTTTCCCTCCTGAAACATGTTTTTAAAGACAATGATATCTTTTTAAAAATTATTATTTAGTTCATTAGAAAAAACCACATGTCGGATTAAGGTTTCTTCTACATTTATGCATCACAAATAATTTAAATAAAATTATACTATGATTTGGCATCATCATGCAACAATTTTCTATTCTTTTTACTATTACACACATGTTTTCGAGTTTTAAAAATCATAAAACGTGTTTCTAGACTTCTCAAGAAAACTATAACTTCAATTGAAATAGCGTCAATATGTACATCTCACATACCAATATATGATTAATTTCCCTATGAATTCAAACAAATCTGAGGAATTTTTATTATTTATTACCCTCTAAATCACATTTTTAAAGACTTTAATGTCTTTTAAAACTACTTATTGAGCCATTATGAGCACACAACTCATAAAATTGACATTCATTATACTAAATCATGTCAAAAATAATTCAAATACAATTTCTCTATGATATTATATTGTTTTGAGGGTGTTTGTAATGGTTTTTACTGTAACATACAAATTTTATAGTTTTAAAACACAAAAATGTGTTTTTGGTCATCCTGAGAAAACCATAACTTGATTTTATATAAGATCATTTTATATATTTTAAAAATTAATCAATGGTTTTTGTTTTATTATATGATGTTAATATAAGATCATTTGTTTGGATTGGACCTCCTTGTGTATTTTATGACTTTGATATCTTTTAAAATTGATTATTCTATCATTATGAAAATGCCACATTTCGGATTGATATATCATGTACTTGTATTTGTCACAATAAAATAAATTATATTTTTCCTGTGATTTCAAATTATTCTAAGGTAGTTTAATTTTTTTTATAGTAATATGATCATTTTAATGTTTAAAACACTGAAAATGTGTTTTAAATTATCTTGAGAAAACCACAACTCAAATTGACATGATATCAATTCCTATATTTCATAAATAAATCTACAGTTGTTTTCCTATGATATCACGAAAATTCAGGTTCATTTTAACTGGTTTTGACTGCCTGATACATGCATTTAAAGACTCTAATATCTTTTAAAACTATTTATTCAATTATTCTTATCCCACTACATATCATATTTATGTATCATCTACTCATACGCATCACAATAATTCAAATATATTTTTCCAATTATTTGATGTAATTTTTTGGTTTTTTTCTAGGATATTAGCTATCGTACACATGTTTTACAGTTTTAAAAAAATATATATACATTTCCATCCATCCTGAGAAAACCAAATCTCATATTGATGTAGAGTCACTTCTAACATTTCATAGATTATTATATGGTGGGTTTCATTTTATTTCACAACAATATGATGTTTTTTCTTCATTTCAACCCCCATGACACATTTCTAAAGACATTGGTATTTTTAAAATTTCTTATCGAGTCATTATAAGAACACCACACATTGGATTAACATTTTATCTTATTTAACTCATTAAAAATAATTCGTAGACCATTTTTATATGATTTCACAACAATTTTAGTTAGTTTTATATTTTTCACCACTATACATGCTTTTTAGAGTTTTAAACACTAAAAAATACTTTTCACCCATATTAAGAAATTTGTAACTCAGATTGATTTGGAGTAAATTCTTATATTTCAAAAACCAATATAAGGTTATTTGTATGATTTAATGGAGGTATCTGGCCATTTTCTTGGTTCTGGAATCCTGATTCCCTTTTTTAAATAATTCATTATCTTTAATACCCACTTATTTAGTAATTCTGAGCACATTGCCTATCAGATTGACATGTTGGCTGATCATACACATAAAAATCTCAAATATAGTTTTCCTGTGATTTAATGTTAGTTTAAATATTTTTTCTATGGTTTAAAATGTTACATACACGTTTTAGAGTTTTATAACTTTAAAAATATGTTTTTAGTTATCCTGATAAAACCACAACTTAGATTACCATGGAGTCAGTTAATGAATTTCACATATCATTATATGGTTTTTGTAATATGATCTCCTAAAAATCCAAGGTCTTTTGTTAGTTTTGAACCTTGAACACACATTTTCAAAGATTTTTATATTATTTAAAATATATTATTTAGTAATTCCAAGAACATTTCATACAAGATTGTTGTTGTTTTTACTCATACATGTCAAAAATAATTCAAATATAGTTTCTCTATAATATCACATCATTCTGAGGTTATTTTCTATGGTTTAGAACATTACACACACATTTTAGATTTTTAAAACACAAAAATGAATTTTTGATCATCCGATGAAATCCAGGATTCTCATTGATGTGGAATCACTTAATATATTTCACAAATATATCTATGGTTTTAATTATATATTTTCATATAAATCTAAGGTCATTTTATGGATTTTTATCGTATAACATGTGTTTTTAAAGACATTGATATCTTTTAAAACTACTAATTTAATCATTGTGAGAACATTGCACATCACATTATTTTTGATTCACCTATAACATGTTACACATAATTCCAATATAGTTTTCCTATGATTTCATATCATTTTAAGACCATTTTCTTGTTTTTTCCATTACATTCATGTTTTAGAGTTTGAAAACACTAAAAATGAGTTTTCAGTCATCCCAAGAAAACAACTACTCATATTGGAAAGGTTTTAGTTCCTACATTTTATAAAACAATATAAATTATATTTTGTGTGATTTCATGTCGATCCAAAGTTTTTTTCATTGTTTTTTCACTGAAAAACATTTTTTAAGACTTTGATATCTTTCAAATCTACTTATTTAATCATTCTAAGCACACCCCATATCAGATTGATGTTTTGTCTACTTATAAACATTAAAAATAATTAAAAGATATTTTCCCTCTAATTTCAATTCATTTTCAGGAATATTTCTATGTTTTTTACTATTAACCACATGTTTTAGAGTTTTAAAAAACTAAAAATGTGTTTTAAGTGATCCAATGGAAACCACCACTCTTCTTAATGTGAATTCCAATACTAAATTTAAAAAATAAATTTATACTCCTTTTTATATGATTTCAAGGAATGGTGAATTTTTTTTAGTTTTAACCCCTTGATGAATTTTTTTTAAATATTTGATATTTATTTAAACTACTTATTGAATCATTCTGAGCACATCATGCATTTTATTGACATAAAGTCTACTAAAAATTTTCAAAAATAAGGAAAAGATAATTTTCTTGTGATTTCACATCATCTCGAGAATGTTCAACAAAGTTTTGATTATTACACACATGTTTTAGAGTTTTAAAACACCAAAATGAATTTTTAATCATTTTAAGTAAACTACAACTCAAATTGATATAATATCAACTTTGACATTAAAAATTAAATATATGGCTTGTGTCCTATGATTCAATGGTAATAGATGGTATTTTTATTTTTTTTACCCTTAGATCACATTTCTGAGGACTCCAATATAATTTAAAAATGCTTATTTTTTATTTTAATCACACTACTCCTTGGATTGAATTGTTTCATTCTTATACACATACAATAAAATTCAATTATATTTTTTCTATTACTTCATGTCAATATGAGGATGTTTATTATGGTATTGATCATTTCACACTCATTGTAGAGTTATAAAATACTAAAAATTTGTTTTCATTCATATCAAGAAAATAATATCTCATATTTATGTGGTTTCAGTTCCTAAAATTTATAAATAAATCCAACGGTGCTTTTCTATGAATTCATGATGATTTGAGTTCTTTTTATTAGTATTGACACCTTGATGCATGTTTTTAAATACATAAATATCTTTTAAAATTTCTTATTTTTTCATTATAATAACACTTCACATTGTTTTGATGTAAATTCCACTCATACATGTTAAAAATAATTAAAATGAAGTTTCCTGTAACTTCATGTCATTCTGAGGTTGTTTAATATGGTTTTGGCCGTTACATGCACATTTTAATGTTTTAAAACACTAAAAATGCGTTCTCGAACATTCTATGAAAACCATAACTTGAATTGATGTGATTTCAGTTACTTTATTTTGAAAACAAGTCTATAGTTTATTTTCTATGAATTCATTGAAATTTGAGGTCATTTTTTTGTTTAAACCCCATGATTCATATTTTAAAAAAAGAATTAATATGTTTTAAAACTACTTTCTA
The DNA here is from genome assembly GCA_963277665.1 of Viscum album. Classification (NCBI taxonomy): domain Eukaryota; kingdom Viridiplantae; phylum Streptophyta; class Magnoliopsida; order Santalales; family Viscaceae; genus Viscum; species Viscum album. The sequence goes on along the minus strand of OY728141.1, from coordinate 1,750,552,847 downwards.
AATTATTTTGAGAACACCACAAGTCAGATTGATGTTTTTTCTACTCATAAACATTAAAAATAATTCAAATATAGTTTTCATATGATTTTAGGTAAACTTGAGAATATTTTAAATGTTTTTGACTGTTACACACATGTTTTAGTGTTTTAAAACACTAAGAATTCATTTTTAAACATACCCAAAAAACCATAACTCGTATTAACATGACATTATATCCTACATTTAAAAAATAAATATATGATTATTTTCTATGCTTTTACATAAATCTAAGTTTTTTAACTATTTTGACCCATTCACGCATATTTTTAAAGACTTTGATATCTTTTAAACCTATTTATTAAGTCATTTTGAGCACATCGCATGTCATATTGACATGGAATCTATTAAAATATTTACCAAATAATTATTATACTATTTTACTATTATTTTATTCAAATTCATGGTTTTTTGTTTTATCCATCACATTCATGTTTTAGAGTTTTAAAACACTAAAAAAGTATTCCTATGAATGTTGAGAAAATCGCAACTCGGATTAAAGTAGTGTAACTTCCTACATTTCATAAATCAATATACAGGTTTCTTCCTATGATTTAATATAATTTTGAGGTATATTTATTAGTTTAAATCCCCTACACAGATTTTCAAAGTCTTTTATATCTTCAAAAATAACTAATTTAGTCCTTTCGAGCACCTCACTTGTTAGATTGAAGTGTCATCTACTCTTACCCATCAAAAAAATTAAAAAAAAATTCATATGATTTCGCATAAATAATATTTCATCTGATATGGATTCTTATATTACATTCTTGTTTTAGAGTTTTGAAACCCTTAAAATCATTTTCAATTATTTCGAATAAATCCTAACTTCGATTAATGTGCCTTGAGTTTCTATATTTAAGAAATCGATTTATAGACATTCAAATAACTATATAAATGGTTACCAAAAATTTTATAATTATATTCATTTTATACAATATCATTTTAAATATATTAATGAGAAATTAATTATAAACTTACATTATGTCTAAGATGTGGCATGTGTTGACTTCCATGTCTGAAAGGCATGCCATGTAATGTCCGATTACATGAATAGTGACTTGACTCGATCTAATTTAAACATAGTCAATTATTATACACATAAAACATTATAATCATTTATATATTCAATGTAATAAATTTTACCATCACCGCCTTACTCAACAAAAACTCAATCAAATCCTACCACTAGGCGGGAAGAATTCTAGGAAGTACTCATTGTATGATGTATAACACATCCTCAAATGGTTTCTAATTATCACTCGTTGTTATTCCCTTATAATATTTCCATTACTTCCAACATTTGTAAATATACACTAGTTGAAAATCATTGGTACAAGATGTTCAATTATCCTATTTCAAAAAAATTATGAGTGGCTATAATAGTAATAATAATAAGAGTGTCATGAAAAATTAAACAGAAATTTTACCTAAAGCTCTCTCTATGGTTTTTCAATCATATCCTTGGAGAATTACATCCACGTGTGAGTCTATAGAGGGAATATAAGGTGGTCTTGTGTCATATATCACAATTAATTAATCATTTTACTTGAACCTCGTCTAATTGTATAAAATGTGTAATAAAATAACAAATCCAATTGGGTAACAGATTCCAGGATCGAACCCCTCTACTAGGACCCCATAATCTTCTTGAACATACAAAATATCTTACTAAAAATAAATTTATAATTTGACAAAAATAACTAATTTTGTAATAATAAAAAAAACTAATAGGAGGATAGATTTAGAGACAATTATAGAAAAAAAAGGAAAAAATACATACTAGCAATGCCAGATAAAAAACAATGAGTTTTATACAAAATATTTACATTTATAAAAATAAAATAAAGTTAAATAGAAAAATTATTTTACTAATAATTCATACATATTTTTAAAAATGTTAATAATATATATATATATAACTAAAAAAATATTTGAAATCTTTCACTGGTCATGAAAATCTATAATTATAAAGAAAATTTTTATAATGAAATAAATTATATTATATTTATAATTGAAGTTATAAAATTATTTTTTATAATTATATATATATTAATAATATATTACCAACTCACATATATTTTATGTATATATTTTTCAAATAATATATATATATACATATCTTAAAAAATAAGTAAACAAAATATTCATTAATGAAAATAAAACAAATATTTAGTTTACTCAAAAAACCTTGTAAAAATTTATATATTTTCAATGATTAAACTAATATAAATTTTTATTATAAATATTTTATTAATATATATTTTACTAATATATTTTGAAGTTAATTTTTTTTATTAAATATATTTTAATAAAATGCACACCGAATATTAATTTAACAAAATAGTTAGATATGACCAAAAAAACAACAAAATAATCTACCCATAATCATAATAAGTACATAATTACTCAATTAAACACTAAAAAATTACAAAATTGAAAATTTTTGAACAAAATAAATATGATTTTAGTTCATTTAATTTTAATACTATTATACATTTAAGAATTAATATTTAACTAATTTTAGTTAAAGTTTAATTCAAATGAACGATTACCACTCATCTTTAATACATATTAATATCCAATTATATCTGGAAAACATAACAATTTTTTGACTACATGGAATATATATATTCTACAAAAACATTATGATAAATCTAAGAAGGGGGAAATAAAAACCCTGAATTCCTAATTATCCACAAATATTATTGTAACATTGATATAAAGGAGTACAAGACCATCAATGGGGCCTATGAAAATGGAGGCCCAGAGCATCACCAGTGACAATATAAATTCCCCCTTATGTAAGGGATTAAAATCAAACAAAATCCTTGAGAGGGGCCTTTGGGGAGTCCTTTAAGGCTATAATTTCAACCACATAGTTTCTTTCTCACCACGTTTGTGAATGGTTGATGTCATGAGTGAGGAATGAATTGCATTTGCGGATGAAATAAGTGATTTCCCAAGGAGAAGAAGAAATAAATTTGAGGGAGCTATATATAATCTTAGATTATATCTCTATATTAGCCAAGGAAAACTATTTAAGGGATATTATTCCAGGACCAGTAAGAATGGCCTCCGCTTCCTCCCTTAGCGAGTTTCCATACCCATAAAAAAAAGATGAATCCAAGAACCACTGATTATGTGGGGTTACAATCCACATCGTCTCCCTATATTCTCCATTTACTACATGAACCATCAATATTCATTTTAATACCATGGGGTGGGGGTACATCTTACCCAGGGTCCCACAGACTGGGGTTTAAAGAGATCGAGAGGGAGTCTTCTAGCCATGAAGTGCTTAAGGGAGGCAGTATCTTCTCACTGATTCTGAATACTAGTAAGGTATTCTACAAGGAACTTGGTTCTCACCACCAATATTGAGTCATATGGGGGGTTTATGTCGGGATTTATTCCTTTCCTTCCATAAACACCATATCCCACAATAAGAATAAATGTTCAATATCTTACCTCCTATTTATTACTATTAGATCCTTTGAACAAATGTTGAAGGAAATCCTCAATGGAATCCACCACTGAGTTTTATCCTAATAATTTTCCCAATAATATTCAAAATTTCCACACACACTCACATTGAAAAGAAACATTTTTTGTGGTTTACTCCTTTTGATTATTACAACATTAACATTTGGAGGTTAGGTGGATGACTTTCTACTTGATCACCATATCGGTTGGTAGAGCATGATTTCGAATCCTCTAAATCTAACAATTGAAAATTATTGGTATGGAATTGCACCAAATAACTCCTCCCCACATTTCACTGGCATGATTTATAAATATTTCATTTTTTAGGCTTGTTCAGTGCTGATTTCCCAAGCATTACCCGTTAAAATACAAATTTCTAGGGTTTACTCTATTATAATACCATCCAAGACCCTTCTTTGAGTGGGATTAATGATTACTTCAATAAATAAGGGTGTGATTTGGCCTATTTGAAAGATAGAATAAGCATGAGACAACGTGGATAGCCCAAAACTGCATCTGCAAAATTTTAATCCTAGAAACTGAAGTCTCCACATCCAACAAGCTATTGTGACTGTCATTACAAAACCAGAATGTGGACCAAAAGTGACATCCATAAGAAATAGGGGTTACCTATGGTTCTTCTCTAATTAGTTCCATATTTTCTTTTCATAAATATACTCTAGAGGGAGAGACCCTCAATAACCTCCCATGAATGTTTTTTTGAAGGTGATACATTTCATCTATCACATTCCTCGCATTAATACCGCCATTGTTTACCAGTCTTACGAGTTTCTTATAGGAACCCCAATGGAACCTCCTCTCACCATTTGTATCCTAGATAAATGTTCTTAATAGTTTTTCAATCTCCTTAAAAACCTCTTTTGCCACATTTATCATGGAGAGAATGTGCATGGGTATAAATGTTAGTACATAATTGACAAGGGTGATTATACTACCAAAAGAAAGGAACTAATTTTTCCATTATGTATTCTGGTTGGTGATCTTGCTAAACATACCATCAAAATTCCTAATCCAAATCCTACTATAAGCTATTGGTGCTCCAATATATTCCATAGAAAACTTCTTCTTCTGAATTCCCAGCATATACTTTGTTATTAATCTATCTTTCTGAGCATGCTAGTGGAAAGAACACATGAGTTTTTCATTTGTTAATTATTTTCCCAAAAAATCATGCACACTATTCTATAATTTCATTAAAACCTATCATTTATGATCTGAATTAGTTGATCAAAAAGTCATTCCATCGAAAAAGAGTATATGAGACACTCTAGATAAGTGTTCCTCATAGTGGAATGGTTTAATGATGCCACATAGAAAATAAGATCTCACTAATATACTAATGGAATCTTGATCCATGATGTAGATTGTGGGTGATATGGGGTCACCTTGTCTTAGACCCCAACTAGGTTTCATAAAACCACACTACCTCTCTATGAAAGTAAATTTGAACTAGGGTGATCTCTAACACTGGAAAAGAAATTTTTCAATTCATTCTGAGAACATCATGCCCCTCATTACACTAATAATGATGTTCCATTCAATGTGAAAATAAGCCTTGTCCATGTACAACTGAATGGTGATGTTGGAACCCACCACCTTTCATTTGACTCCACCAACTATCTTTTGGGAGATTCCCATTGTACCTTGAATGGAACGACCCTGGATAAAAGTGTTTTTCTCTTTAGAGACCCTAGAAAGAATGAACTGGGGGAGAATTTTGTTAATGATAGAATACAAAAAAAAAATATGATATGTTGCACATGCTAATAGGAATGTATTGAGATATGGGTGATGTGTCCTTCACATTTGGGATAAGGACCACGGTAGTGACACAAGCAACCTGATAGAGAGACACTCCATGGAATAAGTCATGAATTTCATTAATGAGTTAATTCTTAATGATGTCCCAAAAGATAACATAGAAAAATACCATGAATCTATCTGATCCTAGTGTTCTCTCATGATTAATTGATTTTGTGGAAGCCCAGACCACCTCTTCCTCTTGAGTTCTCTCTATGATATCATTGACATGGGAGGAGACCAAAAGCCGGATCATGTTGAAGATTTCATCATACCCTCATGGGTAACCATTCTGTATGGACGAGTTTGGATTTTATAATAAAGAAATAAATAAGAAGCCACCATACCCCTAATAACCTCTGGATATTTATTGTAATAGTCTTCATTCAATTGGATGTTCACAACACTAGAACATTTTTTCCTTTAAACATACATGGAACAAGCCAGTATTTTAATCACCCTCTGTGATCCATATGGCTTGAGACCTTTCATAGAGGAAACTTTCTTTCTACAATAATATTTCCTATATTTCTTTATTTATATATACAAATTCATAACATTTTTATAAAAATTTACAAATTATTTATAAAAAATTATTTAAGGGGGTGGGGGCTATTCGTTAAATTTATTGAAAAAATTCCAATGAGATCCCCATAAAAATTTAATAGCATGGAAAGTTAGTCAGGGTGAGATCACGATAAGGGGGTATAGTTGCATCGCATTGGGTGAGAGTGAGTTTTGATAAGAAGAGGAGCTGAGATAGGGAGGGGAGTAGCTGTCCAGAAGTGATATGGGAAGGGGAGTTGAGGTAAAAGGTATTTGAGGCAGGGAGGGGAAGGGGAGACACATGACATATAGGTGAGCGGATGGTGTGGTGTTGGGGTGCAATGACCCAGACGAGATTGGGTATGGTAGTATTTTTGGGGGTAATCTCATAACGGGAGAGGATTTAGTTGGGCTGCAAGGACAGATTAGGGGTATGGGGAATGAAAGGGAGAACATGAGGAATTTTTATAGAAGGAAACTAGTAACAACCAAATTATGTTGTACATATTCCACTATGAGCCGCTTCTAGTTTATCTAGTTATGAAACAAGTATCTTAAACTATCATAAAATAATTAATATAATGAATATACCAAAACAAGATAGGGAAACCTATGAGGGGTCTTAATTTGTAAAATCCAATAATCCAAAAACCCTAAACCCAAAATTACCCACAAAACCCTATTTTTCTAAAATTTAACCAATATACCATCCAAAAAATATTTAATAATATGTTTTTATGTTTATTCCTAGAATTTGTTGAAAATTATTCCAAAAAAACTCATTGGGTTTGGATGTGCTTCAAAAAACCAGTCGAATGTTGGTGTAGGGGCAGGGAGGCAAAATAATTCTATGTGGGAATTGAGCTGGGTTGTGGTGGTGATATCTAGGATAGGACATGTGTTAGGAGAGTAGATTCATTTTCGGCATGTTGGGGGAGAAGATTCATTATATTGAGGGTATTTTAATGGGGAAAGAGCATAGGAAGGAGCTATAATAAGGGGAAAAGATTTGTAGGGAGGATTTGAGGGGGTGCGTTAATGGTCTAAGCAATATTTATTTTGCGGTTTTCCAATTCCCCATACATATCTACTAATTTTTCTAATAGTGTGAAAATGTGAAAAAAATGAAACCAATTAAATCATTAATATTTTCAAGTCTATAATAAATTATTTAGATATTTTCATAACATAGAGCACAAAACTGGACACCAAAATTGTTATAAATTAAAAAAAAAAATATTTTAGTATAAATTATAATAATATAAAAAATATTAATATTAGTATGTACATTAATATGGTAGAATAAAATTTAAATTTACAATAAAATATATTTGAAAGGATACCATTTTAATGTATAGAAAAGTATATTTTACCAAAAAAAAGTCACCAATATTCAGGGGTTGTAACAATGATAGAGTTAACAACATTCAAGGGAAGAAACAATAAGGTAAGTGGTGATGGGTGAATCTGTATTAGATAGGTAGGTTGAGTTCTTGGTGATATAACAAATTTGACTATGGAAATAATAAGGGTGATGGTTTTTAGGGGCAATGATGAAAAAGGAAATGATAATGATGATAATTTGATTAAAGATTGAGGCCATATTCTTGACGGATTTATAATGAATTCAATGATGAAAGTGGTCAATACATGTTTATATTGGAAAACTTCCACTGGTTATAAAAAATTAATACGCATGAATATATGAAAATTGATGGAAAAATAAAAAAATAGAATAAATATTGTGCATAAAAAACTAGGAAACTTTTATTGGGGGGCTTCATTGCATTATATACAAAAAAATATACAAAACATATGGGATCTACATGACTCAGTCAAACTGTATTATAGGAAATGAGGGAGGAATAATGGGGGTCATGATGTTTCTAACTATATTAGGGAAATAATGAAATATAATGAGAGAAATCATAAGTGGGAAAGAAAACATTATGATGAGATTATTCATCATGATGAAATTAGACAACAATATCACCCCTAATTTATATTACATTCACCAGATGTTGAGCCATCCAGATCCTACAGTATGCACATTCCATGTTGTTTTGACCCAATTTCCCACCCCACAACTTCCACTACTTAATTCATCCAATGGTGTTTCATATCCCACCATCATGTGAGACTCCTCTAGCCCACCACCCATGCACATTATGTAGAGGAAATAAGTCATCAACCCCCATTTAATGGGTGAAAAGTCATAGTGGTTGTTGTTTGATCCTCATCCATTCCACACTTATAGCCACATATTGTCACCCCCATTCCTCAAAATCCATCACCCACCTGAACTGGCATTATTCTTATTCATCAAAGGAGGTTATCTTTTCAACTATATTGAAGTCTGTCTCACCAAATTTGAGTTTATATAAAGAAAAACAAGGTAGAATTGTCATTTTGATGATTTTGTTGATGGTGTGGAATATAATTAAAGAATTATAATGATTTCCATTTATTTATTTTTTTCCAATTGGATTATGACACCCTAGACACACACTCCCAAATAGGATTCCATAAACAAATACTTTACACGTCAGATTCAATGCTGGAAATAGATTACTAAACATAATTATCCCATAATTACATGACTTATAGATAATATTATATTACATAAATTACAAGGACATTTTAGGTTTATATATTTAGGGAATTAGGAAAAAATATAATCTAAAAATCCAATGTCTTTCTCAATTGATGGATATTTTTCACTATATAAGAAAAACTTTAATACATGAAAAGTCTTAAATATCACTAAAAAATTATTCCACTTGTACTATAATTATTATCATATCACATTTACTACTTTTCTTCATAACCTGGGGAATGGAAACATAATAAATTTGTGAGATCAAATGCTATTTATAAGAAATATATAACTCAAGTTTTCAAAACATATGGATGGTATACATAGTATGTTAAGAATTGATAATATGAATAATTCCATAATAAACTAAATTTAATAGCTTGGTATATCTATGATAAAAAATGAAAATAGGGATAATCATAATTACTATTCTCATACTAATGGAATTCAAAATGTCGGACATCAAAAACATGCAATCAAGGCCTTATTCCAATACACTATATTAATATAGGGATATGCACACTCCAAAACCCAAGTAGTAGTGTCTAATTATACCTCTAGATTCTTATAGGGGATATATAATTTTGGGCCCCACCCATCAATTATTTAACTCTAATGCATTCACCATAAGAGTTAAAAAGATATTTCATAAATTACCCTATGGAACCTCTGGATAAATATAAATATGGCTATATGTATAATAAAAAAACAAAATTTCAATACATAATCACCCTATGTTAGCAATTAATAATCATCTAGACTATCAATACTTTCCCAATGTCAATAAAATGGATAACATGTTTATAACCCTTCCATGGAAAGAAGGTGGATAGTCAAAATGAATAGAAAATTTTCCAATAATAATATATATTTGAATAAAAAAATAAACAATTTCAATAATTTTCCTCATGTCAATATAATAACATTATTTCTAGGTAAACATCATCCAATTTGAATTATGTAAAATTTTATTTTCACAATATATAGGGAAATGAGTATATGGAAAACTAAATATTGGAAAAACATAATCATAAAACATAAAGAGAGGGAAGTTAAATGGTTTCAAAAGACCGTATCCCCAATGTAACAAAGAAAACCTAGAATCATGTTGAAATATATGAAAACCATCATTACAAAATACTTCTTGAACAATGCCACGAAAGAAGGGATCATAAATTCGATTGTTCAGTACGGTGAGTTCATTCCCCCAAAATAAGAATATATATTATAGTGTAAATAGTGAAACATAAACCCTATTAGGGTAATTCATTTTGAAAATATAAATGGTAAATGGAAGTTAAAACACAAAATAGCTTTTAGAAAACATTTTTAACATTAACATAAAAGATGGTGTATTGGGTCCATTTTGAATGTTTTTTTCAAATGTGAAGTGAAAACAATTTGAAAAATATTAATTATTTTTAAAATAATATTAAATAATTTGGACATAAAAATAAATAATTTTTAGCATATATATATTAGGAGAATAATATAAAAACATATCAAAGTGAAATCAAACCCCCTTTATTGTTTTTAAAATTCCTTTGTTCAGAACTCAAATTGTAAGAATAGTAACAAAAAATTCATTTGTATAAAAAACATTTAATTCCTCATACATGTATAGAAATTACAATATAATTAAATATTACTATGTAATAACCTAATAATGTACAAAATAAGTTCATGATTAAACAATACAACTCAATAAAAGGAGACTTCAGTTATCAATATCCCTAATGGGTATCATACTCATTAAAGTAATAAATGTTTCATGAAAGGGTTATATGTGGTAGAATTTTGAATAAATAAAATACCAAATAATATAATAAATGGATATAATCTATCAAACATATATGAAATAAATAAAATAGAAATTATCATAACATAATGAATGAAAATTGAGTTAACAAAAAGCCTATCAATTGGGCTAATAACTGGGAAAAATTCTATTTGATGAAAATGAAATAATTTAGATTAGTTTTTCCCATGAATAACAAAATTATAATATAATTATGCATCCATTGGTATTTAATACACTATTTAAACGAAAATATGGTGCATAACATAAACATGTATAAAGGAATTATTGTTTGGGATAAAGAACCCATACAACTTTAGTAACATTTTAATAAAAACCCCATGAAAGGGTGGGCTTGTGATTGAAATCAAAATAACATGATTAAAAGATAATTCAGGATTTTATACATAAAATTTTTATTATAAACACTAAATAAATTAAATTATGTGTATAATACCAAACATGTCCCAAAGAGTAGAAATTGAGATGAAAACCCTTACCTTTGTCCTGATTCATTCTTCATTTGAAAAAAATATCATGTATAATTAAATTAAGTTTATTAAATACATACCCAAGAATCTTTTTCATAAATATAACCAAATATACTCATAATTTACAATCATTATATATATATATTATTTATCTTTTATATATTCTCAATATCTGGTGCAAGTAATATTTATCACATTAAAGTATTTTCATAAAACATGTGTTGTTTTCTATCATTTTTACAAAGTACATCATTATTTGATAATATAAGAAACTAAAATAGATGTTACAGTATAGTTTATAAATCTATAATTTCATTACATGGTTGTTTTCATTATAATCAATGAAGATAAAATCAGTAATGATCATGTTTTAGTGATTCTTAATGAACAAATTGTGTTTTCTTGATTAATGAGTTAAATGTTGATATAAGCATACCAGAACCAAAGAAATTATTATTTACGTATTTATATTATAACATATCATTAAATAACTAATCATATTCATCCATGATATAAATTTATAGTATTTCTCAATTAGGTGGTTAAACTAGCCCAAACATGAACCTGTTAGGATTAATGGATAATTATTAACTGGTTTAGTTTTAATATCATTATACCATATGGATAATGATATTATTCAGCATTTATTAGTGTGATATATTATTAATTTAAATGATTATGAATAGAATATATTTATATAAATTCATTACATAGAAATAAAATATCATTATCCTCTTAGTATGCTCATTCTAAATGATTGAATTAATGATAATATTTTTGAGAAAATTGAACACATAGGCTCCTTTATTAAATCAAATAAAGGTTATAAGAGTCTAAAGGAACAAATTTTACATTTTTTTAGAAGGATAATTGTTTGTTGATCATTTCATTAATAGGATCTATAATTTTATATACCTAAACCATAATGATGATAAAAATCATATTTATCCCATAATCTCATCCTCATGTCCATACATGAATGCGGGTGATGAAAAGAAAACTATAAATAAATTGTTCTATGGGGGCGGAAATCCACATGTACACATTGTTGATGATTTAATATTCCATAGAACTGGAGAAAAATGTAATCTAGTTTATTATTTTCGAATAATAAAAAATTTATAAATAACATAATTATTCATTGAATTCCCCTTTTTACCATCATTCTATAGTGGTTAAGGAAAACATAACACTTTGGGTTGTAGAGGTGGTCATTCTCACAATGTATGAATGATGGTTTATGTTTTCTTAAAAGAAAATGGAAAAGGTGATTAATTGTTATTCCCATAGAATAATAAATTTATGTATATCAATAATATTCATATCATTAAATTTTTATTTTAAAATAATAATTGGAAAATGAAAATATAAAATAATGACATTAAGAAATAATAATTAATCACATTGAGAACAATGATATTTCCTTGGAAGATTCATTGGAAAGGGATGACATGTGATAATTTATTGTTAAAAGAATATCAAAATAGTGAAATTTTATTCTACAGTAATGAAAAAGGGTATGGATTCCTGAGAAAAAAATTTAGGTGTTCCATGAAGGGGTGGGGAGAGGTCCCTTTTATAAGTGGTGAGAATGGAATATTCATTAATATTTCAACTTAATATAAAGGGATCACATGTTAGAAATATAAAGTTGATCAAAAATTGATAAATATTGGATTGAGGAATATATAAGGTCAATAAAAACCTAATACACTCAATTATAAATAGGTTTTTGTCATGTTTTAATCCCTTAACTCATTGGATTATTCCTTTTACCATTTAATATTTTACCACAGTTCATAGATTTTACCTAAGTTAACATAATATTTATGTATAAAAATAATTTGGTACATAATATATAATTTTAACCCAATGATTTTAAATTTTGAATTTATTTAATTTGATTGAATTTATAAAATTGATAAAAAAAATTTAAAATAAAAATATCTAATGTATCAAAAACAAATTTTGAGAAATTATTACTTATTCTCTAAAATATGAAATTTGAGTTTGTAAATTATAAAAAATATTTTAAAAATATAAATTCATATATAAAATAAAAATTTAGTCTTATTAAAATGTTTCATGAATTTAAAATTTATACTTATATACTAACAATGCCATAAAAGTCAATTTATTTGTAAAAATGTTATTTTTCAGTATTCACTTAAAAATAATTATTTTTAGAAAAATCATAAAAATTCATCTTTAGAAAATATTTATATGATGAATCCAAAAATATTTTTCTTTTTTTCAATTTCAAATTCTATATTTTATAAATTTAACTTTTAAATAAAAATGTGAGATATAATGAAAAACTTTTTTATAAGAAAATAACTTTTTAGATATTAACCATTCTCATTCATATTTATTATTATTTAATAATTAAATTAGTATTAATCAATTATTTATATTAAATACATTTTATCATCATAAACCACTGGTTTATTTAAATATAAAATCATGTCAAATACAGAGTAATTTTTTAGAATAATATATTTCTATGAATTAAATGAGCCTATTAGTCATTTTAGATATACCAATATAATTTCATTCCCATTAAAAGTATAATTTATTTTATTTCTGTAAATATTTTATAAATAGGTTTCTTATATTCATTCCCACTAATTCAATGGATAGGTTTTAATGTTCATACTAAATATTTATATTTTTATCTAAATATATTGGGGGTTTTGTTTTAGTTTGGCATTGAGTATAAAGAAATATGTTAAACACATTGACTTATTTAGAGGTAATAATATATTAAAATATTGGGATGTTAAATTATCCCCCTTAAATAAATTTCAACATCATAATTTGACTCTGAATATTATAGTAATTTTACAGGGAACTCAGAATTAACCATAGATTCATAGATGATAATGAGATTATTTATGATGTGAAATAAGATTTATCTAGTTACAATTATTATAAAGAATTTATAAAGAGAGATATATGATTTATAATTTCAAATAGAACTCTAATTAGTAGAGAAGTTATAAATCTATAAGTAATGAAATTCTAAAAACCATGAACATTAACTATATGGTAATCATACCACTTTGGGTTTATATTTATAACTCAATATACAATAGTTGGTTAAAACTAACATGACACGAGGCACTATAAAATCTAGAGTGAAAATTCTTGATCTACTAAATTAGTAGTTGTTATATAGGATTTTGATTTTTATCATTATTTTTTGTGAGTATTTCCTTAATTAACCCATATATTGGTATATTTATTTGGATAATGACCAACTCTCTTACAATTGAAGTAGTAAATGTTTTTAGTTTCTCTCGTTTCTTTACACATGTGAATCATATGAACTTTGTCTCTATACTTATAGAATTTACTTATCCCTAAAATTTGATTTCCCTCATACTACTTCTCATATTTTTTACATGTTATAAATTGAATATTATTTCCTTGATTATATTTGTTACCCAAATTTATTTGAGATTTCATTCATTTCTTTATTGGGGTGTTTGGGATTTCAAATATTTTCACACTTTTTCTAAATTCATGATAGCTGGTTTGGACTAATAATAATATTTATCAATCAATAATAATTCCACTATATTGTTCATTGGTAAAATTTATGCATTGTATATGGAATCCATTTTTACCATGGTTCTTTCAGATTTTACTATTACTAAAAAATGATTTAATATGAGTGATGATCATTATTATATAATTATCATAAATAACCACAATAAAAATTAACCTCAAGATTTATCACTTTATAACCCTATAATTTTATCCTATAGTTTAGAAAAATAAACTTATAACAGACTTTATTCAACCTATATCACTATCAGATTAAAATATATCATTCTTGGTTCAACCTAGTTTACTTTGATTTTGGTTCTCCTATACTTTATAACATAATCCTAAAAATAGAGATCCTAAACTATCATGAACATTATTAAAATATATAATACCCAAAATCATTGAAATCTATGCTATCTAAATCCAACTTATCCTTTATCCATGAAAGCAGAAATCGATTAATATGTAACTTAAGTTATGAATCTATTAGTTTCTATATATGTTATCCATGATCACTTTCCTATTAGGTTATCTAAACTAAACATATTCAAATCCCTCATAATGGTTCATGAAGATAATTTGAATAACCCAAAAAATATCCCATAGGAGTATCAAACCAGTTGTTCAGTTAAGCCTCATTGACACGCACCAGGTGATGATTGATTTAATACCCAATCTATCCTTTTAGGGGTATTACCCCTAACTACATCGGTGTTAGAGCCTATATAAACTTGTAAAATCTAAACTTGGTTATACTTTTTAGGATAATCATGCAATATATTATTTAATAAAACATCAATATGTTATCCTATACTTAGAATTATCTCTTAAACTTATCCCTAGGGTTTTCACAAATGTTTTATATCTTAATCCCTAAATAAAAATATAATTATTTATTTATCATTAAATCATATAATATCTCAAAGGGTTATCTATACCTTTTAAATTATGATCAAACTTAATGTATCAACCCTTAACTTATCTTCAACAAAATCATAATCTCCAAATTTATTTAATCCCGACTTGGATGCCAACTGTGACACCCCAGACCCACACTCTCATATCTGGTTACATAAACACATACTTTACATGCATATTTTAATTCAAACTATAGATTAATGAACATAACTATTCCAAAATTACATATCTTAAATAAAATATTTCATTACATACATTCAAAATAACTTTTAGTTTTAATGGTTTAAAGTATTAGGAGAAAACATAATATAACAAATCTCAATACTTTATAAACTAATAGACATTTTTTTCACTATATAAGAAACAACTTAATCACTGATAAGTCATCAATATAACACATAATGTTTTTTCAGACATGTTATATTTCTAAAAATAACATTCTTACCAATTTTCATAATAACCTAGGGAGTGGAGACATAATAAAGGGGTGAGATAAAATTGTCAATAAGGGAAATATATAACCTAAGTGTTTAAAATGTAATCATTCTGTACATAATACGATAGAAATAAATAATTTCATAATCAATTAAAACTGAGATCCTTCTATATTCATAGAAATAAATGAAAACATGGATAAAAAAATTGATGATATCATAATGTTGAACCTCGTAATTATAGAAATACAAAACATGATACCATGGACTTGTACCAAGAAACTATACTGATATGGGGAGAGGTATACACCAAAACCCAAGATATTTTATCTCATGAGACATGTAGATGAATATAGGGGATATATAATTTTTCTCCCCACTAATCACTTGTTTAAGTCCACTACATTCAATATAATATTCAATAAACCATTTCATACCATTCCCTATAGAACCTAAGGATGAATAAATACATGGTTATATATATAATTAAAATAAAAGATCTCCATATATAATCAACCTATGTTAGTAGTAAATAATCATAATGACTGTCAACAATTTTCTCCATGCTGATAAATTGGATAACATGATCTTAACCCAATGAGTTAAAGAAGGTGGGTAGTCAAGAAATTTAAATAAAACTTACAAATAATCATCATTATTATAATAGAATCATAAATAATGCTAATAATTTTCCCCATTTCAATAGTATAATATACTTTCGAGGTTAATATCATCTAATCTAAATTATGTAAAATTTATGATTTACACCATATAGAGAAAGGATTATATGGCTATGTAAATATTCTAATAACATGATAATAATCCATCTAGAGATATAATGTGCGTGGTTTTAAGTGAACCTAATCTTAGTGTAACAATTTCATCCTAGAAGTATGTTGACAAATGTGAAAACATCCTTGAAAATTAATGCTTGAATGATACCACCCAAGAAGGGATTGAGAATTTAATTTTTTAGAACTACGAGCTCATTCCCCCAAAATATGAATATATATATTAGAGTATAAATTTTAAAACATAATCCTTATTAGGGTAAATAATTTTAAAAATTAAAAGGTAAGAGTTAGTGAAGACAAAAAATAGATTTAACAAAACATTTTTTGACATTGGCGTAAAAGATGATGGTATGGATCCCTTCCAAATGTATTTTTTTCAATAGTTGAATTGAAAAATATTTAAAACCCATTAATTTTTAAAATAATAATATTCAATAATATGTCCTTAAAAATATGGAAAATTTAACTTGTATAAATTAGGATAGGGAGATAAAAACATATGAAAGAGAAATGAAAACCCCTTCTTATTATTTTTATAATTCCAATGTTCAAAACTCACATTCTAAGAAGACTAATAAAATTCATTTGAATCAAAATAAATTATTTCTCCATATAGGTATATAAATTACCATATAATAAAATATTATGGTGTAAGAACCCAATCTTGGAATAAATAACTTCATGATAAAACAATATAACTCAAGGAAAGGAGACTTGAGTAATCAATATCACTTATGAGAAAAAGTATCCTAGATGTAATAAATATTTCCTGATGGGGTTTTATGTGGTATAATTTTGAATAAATAAAATACCACATAATATAATTTACCTAATATATATGAAATAAGTATAAGAGAAATTAATTTAACTCAATGAATGAAAATTGATTTGACAAAAATCATTACAACTAGGGTAACAACTGATGTAACACCCCAAGCTTCTATAGTACGCTTCTCTTTGAATAATGTGATAGTGTGTGTTGTACGCAACACCGAGTTCTAACACACCATAACTAATCAAACTAGCCGTTATGAATAGTAATACCTACTTTTTGAAATTATATATATTTTATATTTGAAAATGGACTTCATTTTTGGATTCGGAATATCGAATTTATCCTAGGGTGAAATTTTGGTACATTTCGGATAACTTTCATATTTTGATGAATAGTGAAAATTACTAAATTTTAATTAAAAACAACTTTTTTAATCAAATTAATTACTAGTGATAAATTATGAATTTGAGTGGTTTTAAAGTATATTTAGAATATATTTTTACCATTTAATATAATTTTGGTCATTGGACATAATTTTACAATTAAACTGAACATAAACAAGTGTCAATCTTTTGATAGTTATTATCTCTTAAAAACACGCTTTTTGTTTTAACAGCGGGAATTAATTTTAAATTAATTTCTGCCACTTCTGTGTTTTGAATTTAGGAAAATGGATTCCATATTTGAAATCAGGATGTTCAAATTGTGTAAATAGGTAACTTTTATTTTTAGACATTTTGAATAGTTACTGTGGTAAATATTTTATTTACCATGGTTAAAGGGTAAATCCGGTAAATAAGGGTTAAAAAAATAATATTATAATAATACAAAATTACCCTAAAACGTGTCCTAACCTTATTGGTGGACACATACCCGACCATGGGCATCCTTGGGTCAATTTGGGGACCCCTTGGAGCCACTTGTATGTGGTAGGGACACTTTATATTAATAAAGTTAAAATAAAAATAAAAATGGCATAAGCTTACATCTTTTAGAAGAACAATTTTTACATAGGGTTATACATGTTGGATTTTCGATTATAAATATTCATTAGAAAGCTAAAAAGATTTCCTACATAATTATATTTTACTTATAATTTTTAGACATTAAATAATTTATTTTATTTATGACACAATGATGATGCAGTAATTACTATAATAGTGAAAAATTAAAATAAGTGATATTATAAATACCCAAATAAATATAATATGAAACTTTTAATGAATTAAACTAATTTTCTAGGATAATATGATATATTAGGATTGATTTAATTGACTTTGTTCGAAGTAATAAATCTGTTATGAGTTTCACAAAAATCAACTAATGAATAGTGTCAAAATTGACATAAAAGAATTCTTAAAACAAATATTATATTATTAATTGATATTAAATTCCTAAAAATCTAAGGTTCGGCCAAGAGACTTATATCATGATAGGTTAATCATTAATGGACCACTTGGGGGTCTCTTGGATGTATATAGTAAGTTTATTAACCATAATATATAAAATACAAAGAGACATTGTAAAAGTGAAACTAATTAACTTAGAGTTAATACTTAAAGATAAGGTTAATATAAGTACCCAAACCTGTCTAAATTCTATTGGATGAGTTGCTTTCGACCTATCCCCACCTCATCATTTGAATAGTCAACTTTGGAGCCTTTAGAAACCGAATATGAATTTATTATAAATTAATATTTCTAGCTTTTCCAAAGGTGCCCCTCACCCCTCTTATAAAAGGGCACTCCTCCTTCTCATTTCATCACACCTTCAAAGCCTTTTGGTTCGGCCAAACTCTGCCCAAATACTCTCCCAACATCCCTCAATACAACCTAGAGGCCTTAGTTTGATCAGAAAGCCAACCTAAGGAGCCCTTTTGATCAAATCAAAAGGAAGAACCCGAAGAAGAGGTAATGATTTCACCACCCTTTTCTAAGTTCATTTCTTCTTCCACTTCTTCTTCCTTTGTTCTTACCATTCTGAAATAATAACTCCAGTATCTCACATATACTGTGATGTTATTATAAATATGGTACAATCATATTCAGTATTCTATCCACCCTTTGAATAACATGTCACCATACGTGCGTACGTACGGCTTACCGTCTCCACGTCGTGGTGTAATTGTTATTCAATATAATATTATTTGGATGGGTATAATAATGATGTGTAACTCATGTAAATAATAAATATAACATGTTAATGATTCTGTATATATGATATACCATCCATTTATATATTATTTTAATATCAAAAGAATGATATTGTCGCTCGTGCGTACGTACGGACTACCGTCTCCACGAACGCGATGAGATTCATTCTCCATCGTAACCATTAAAGCGTAATTATCATTTTATGATTTAAAAATGATTTTTAAGGACTTGATATCATTCTGGATATGAATAATATACAACCTATCCTTTACAAACATGTCTTATGTAACAAAACATATGAAAGAAAACAAGTAAGTTAACACCCGAAACAACGATAATACTAAGATATTATTATCAAATCAATATTAAAAGATCATATATGATATCATATTAATGTATATGATTCTTGTATAATTTAATAACAATTATTTCACCATTATACAGGAGGTTAACCTACCACAACCAAGGAAAAGTACAAGGTAAGGGTTATTTCACAATCTCTTCATTATCCGAGGTTGTATTATACGTAATAATCTACTGGGATCTCTTTATCATCCACATCCATGTTTCTTCGAAATGTATTTCAAAACATTTTTACTATTTACAAGAATATGGGTTAAAGTCATTTATACCCTTGTTTGACTTTTTATAAGAGGTTTATAAAGGAATCTTTCCGTCGTTTTCAAAACAAGGTCCTTTTTAACCTTTTCGACAGAATTGAGGTAAGAATGTTTTTTTTAACTTATATGGCGGGTGCGGTTATTTTCCGCCGTTATAAAATCGTCGAAGCTTCCCATACAAGCTTATAAGAATATTTTCAAAGAAAATGTTTTATTTTATATGGATCTTAAATGATTTCAAAATAAAAGGAGATATTTCTTTTAAAAGAATTTTGATTTCATCTATGTCAACATCCTTTGATGGATTTTAAGATTATTTGAAGTTGATTTATTATGATACAAAACTTCTATATTGTATTGAAGGTTTTGTGATATGTTTGACTGTGGATGTGCTATTTTTATACCATTCATAGTTTATTGTGAAAGTATTGACATTTCGTATGCTAGTTTTAATACGAATGTTTATGTTATGTTTAAACCTTTTCATATGGGAATGCATTGGACTTAATAAGTGACGGGTGGAGCCCGCTATAGCTCCTCGATGCATCGGTAGGTCTCATGAGACAAACTAGTGTCTTGGCACAAGGCCTTGACAAAATCTTATTTGTAGTCTTGGCACGAGGCCTTGGCTATGTGGTTATGATAGTCTGGCATTATGCATTCCAACATTATGAAAGTGGTTATTGATTTTTGCATGTGATTATTCGATTAGTAGAATATCCATGTGAATAAGTAAATGGCATTATTTCATTTTACTTTTGCCATACCATGTTGAAGTTCAATTTTAAAAGGCTTTTGTTTTAGTAATGCATTGCCTTAAATGTTTATTCTTATTTATGAAAGTTTCCGCTATATTGTTATCCTTACTGGGCATTTGAGCTCACCCCTTTTCTATGTTTTATTTTTCCCCAGGATGTGAAGAAGTAAATTATGAATGACCTGCAGGGATATTATGAGGGGATAGTAGTGTGGATTATGGAGACATTATGTTGTTGTAGTAGTTTTTCATTTTATGATGTAATGTAAAACTTATGAATATATCTAGTGTTTCCAAGGCTACTAAACCAATCGGTCTTTCGAGATTTGATCTTTCTTGTGATCATGCCAATGTTATGTAATAATGCACCGACTCTGGGTAGCTGGGGTCGGGGCGTTACAGTTGGTATCAGAGGAAGTTTAGTACAAACCTTGGAAGCTAGATTTAGATAAACTCTGATTAGAGCACGTAGACCTAAGATGAACTTTGAGGATTAGTATAGAAGAACTTCCTAGAATTTTGGTATTGTAGAGATTTTGTGAGTTTTCCAAGCAATACATCCCTGTCTGGATACGAGCAGGTAGAGGCGGCTTTGGCACAGATGTACCTAGGGGTAAAACCCGAAAACACCGCTTTGAGCTAGACTCGAACGGGAACTGGTGCATGACAACGGGCCTTGCTGCACTCTTGGTTACGACACTCCCGGGGGATATGCTTAGGATAACTCTCATTATCTTTACAAATCATTATGAAGGGTTTATGAGTATATACTTCCTCAAAGAAAAACATTTTTATGATTATGGATTATATCCATAAATAGTTCAATTTATGTTAAGTGTTTTATAAGTATGGGATTATGTATTTTGATTCATAAACTGATCTAGTTTATGCCATTGTTTAGAAATGGCACCTAGTGGAAGAAATGGAAACCGTATCAATGCGCGCACTCCATGTAGGGATTGCCCTCCTGCTCAAGATAATTATAGTGGGGCTGGTGATGCAACTGGTGCTGATCAGCTAATCACCATACTGGGACAACTTACTCAGGTTATGAATAATAACCTTACCCGTATGGAGCACCCTGATCCGCAGCATGGAGGATCAATGTTAGATCGATTCATGAGACAACAACCACCAACGTTCAATGGGAGTACAAATCCCTTAGTAGCTGAGCAATGGATATTTTCCCTAGAGAAAATATTTCAGGCTTTGGGGAGTAGTGAAAGGGAAAAAGTTACCATGGCAGTTTACCGCCTCACTGGAGATGCTGATCAATGGTGGTCATTGATTCAAAACATGAAGGAAGATGATGAAGTATCAAACATGGAATGGAGGGAGTTCAAAGATCTGTTTTTAGAAAAATACTTTCCTCGCGACCATCGAGCAGATATGGAAAGGCAATTTCTGAGTCTGAGACAAAAGGAGGATGATAATGTCACAAAGTATGAGGCTAACTTTACAAGGTTAGCGAGGTACGCTGGTGATTATATTCGCAACCCAAGAAGTAAGATTGATCGTTTCTTTGATGGGTTAAAACCATTTCTCCGTCGAGCATTAGTCTCACAATCCTTTTCATCGTACGAAGACATTGTCTCATGTGCTATCAAGACCGAAAAGGAATTCTCTAAGTCTTATGACTTTAAAGCAAAGCAAGAGAAGAAGAGACCTGCTGATCAATCTGGGAATGGAAATAAGGGGAAGAAGGGAAAGGTTGAATATCCATCTTGTGGTAAGTGCGGGAAGAAACACCCCGGTGCTTGCCTGAAGGGAATGGGAGTCTGTTACAAGTGTGGTGAAAAAGGCCACCAAGCTCATGATTGCAAGGGGAAGAAGGAAGCTACCAATGTTCAGTGCTACAATTGCAGGGAGATGGGGCATTATGAAAATGCATGTCCTAAGCGTCAGGAGAACTTACCTCAGAAAAGGCCAAGGGATCAAGGCCAGGCTTATGCTATCACTACTGCTGAGGTAGAAACTCCGAAAGACGTGGTGGCAGGTAATTTAATGGTTTCCTCAAGTTTAGAAAATGCATTATTTGATTCTGGATCATCGCATTGTTTCATATCTTCCCAGTTTTCTAAGAAAATTAGATATTTCCAATTTGATTTAATAAGGGAGTTGTCAGTTAAAACTCCTAAGGGAAGTATCGTTGCAACAAAGTTTTGTGAATCAGTCCCCATTAGAGCACATAAATTTTCTTTATCTGCTGATTTCATCGTCATACCTATGATTGAGTTTGATATAATCCTCGGTATGGACTGGCTTTCGGACTATGATGCGAAGATTTATTGTAAGAAGAAAGAGGTTACGATTCATGATGATAATGATAAGGAGCACCTTATTTTTAGAGCAGAATCGTCACCACCTAATTCTTATTTAGACCCACCCCCAGTAGCTCAACATAATTCAATTATTGGGGAGGAAGAGAATGAAGTAACTATCGGTGAGGAAAGGAATGTTCAAATAGAGGATGTACCTATTGTGAAAGAATTTGTAGATGTATTTCCGGAAGATTTACCTGGACATCCTCCAGAACGAGAAGTTGAGTTTTCTATTGATTTGATTCCTGGATCAAGGCCTATATCGAAGACCCCTTATAGAATGGCCACTGTAGAGTTAGTCGAACTAAAGAAACAACTAGAGGAATTGAGTAATAAGGGATTTATTCGCCCTAGTGTTTCTCCATGGGGAGCCCCTGTTCTTTTTGTTAAAAAGAAAGATGGATCTATGAGGTTATGTATTGACTACAGGGAGATCAATGCTATAACGATAAAGAACAAGTATCCCCTACCTCGTATTGATGATTTATTTGACCAACTGCATGGAGCTCAATACTTTTCAAAGATTGACCTTCGATCTGGATACCATCAGTTGTGTGTGAAGAAGGAAGACATTCCGAAAACAGCATTTCGAACCAGGTACGGGCATTACGAGTTTACTGTAATGCCGTTTGGATTGACCAATGCACCCTCTGTATTCATGGATCTGATGAATAGAGTTTTCAAGGAGTATCTCGATGAATTTGTGGTAGTATTTATTGATGATATATTGGTATACTCCAAAACCTATGAAGATCATGAAAATCACTTGCGCATTATCTTGAAGACTCTGAGGAGGCATGAATTATATGGAAAGTTTAGCAAGTGTGAATTCTGGCTTCAAGAGATTTCTTTTCTTGGCCATATTGTCTCTAAAGATGGAATCGCTGTTGATCCTTCTAAGACCAAGGCAATCCAAGAATGGCCAGCACCTACGAGTATAACTGAGGTACGTAGTTTTATTGGTTTGGCAGGTTATTATCGACGTTTCGTCCAGAATTTTGCCCGATTGGCAAACCCATTAACGAAGCTCACACGTAAAGGGGTTAAATTTGTTTGGACAAAAGAGTGTGAAGAATGTTTCGAAGAACTGAAGAGAAGATTAGTCAATGCTCCTATATTGACTCTACCATCGGGGAATGATGGGTTCGTTATTTATAGTGATGCATCAAAGAAAGGACTTGGCTGTGTCCTTATGCAGAATGATAGAGTTATTGCCTATGCATCACGACAGTTGAAAATTCATGAACAAAACTATCCTACTCATGATCTCGAGTTAGCAGCAGTGATATTTGCTTTGAAGATATGGAGGCACTACCTCTATGGTGAAAAATGTGAGATTTATACTGATCACAAGAGTTTGAAGTATATTTTCTCACAAAAAGAACTCAACATGAGGCAAAGGAGATGGCTTGAATTACTCAAGGATTATGATTGTACGATACACTACCACCCGGGGAAGGCAAACAAGGTGGCAGATGCTTTGAGTAGAAAAGACCATGGAGTTTTGAACAATATGAGAATTGAAAGGGATCCAATTTTCATGGATCTAGAGAAGATGGACATGGGAATAACCAGGGAAGGTGAAACATCAATGCTTTTTCAAATGGTTGCCAAACCATCTTTACTAGAAAGGATTAAGAGTTCTCAGACCAATGATGAAGAATTCTAAAAGAAGATTAAAGCTGTGAATGATGGGAGATTGAGAGACTTTGTGTATGAAGATGGAATTTTGAAATTCGGGAAGAGACTTTGTGTTCCCGGTTTACCTGATCTGAAAAGGGAATTGTTGGATGATGCTCATAGTTCCAATTTCTCTATACACCCTGGGAGCACCAAAATGTATAGAGATTTGAAGGAACATTTTTGGTGGGACAACATGAAGAGGGAGATTGCTGATTTTGTGTCAAGATGTATGGTTTGTCAACAAGTGAAAGCTGGAAGGCAACAGCCTGGAGGAGTCATGCAACCTCTTCCCATACCGGAGTGGAAATGGGACAATATTACGATGGACTTTGTCATGGGGCTACCAAAGACTCCTAGAAGGAACGATGCAATATGGGTTATTGTTGATCGTCTTACCAAGTCAGCACATTTTCTTGCTATAAGAGAAGATCTACCCCTGGAACGTCTAGCAAGACTATACATTAATGAAGTTGTGAGACTTCATGGAGTACCCCTATCGATTGTTTCTGATCGTGATCCCCGTTTTACTTCAAGATTTTGGAAAAGTCTTTAGAAATCCCTGGATACTGAACTTCATTTGAGCACTTCTTACCACCCTCAGACAGACGGACAATCAGAACGGACTATTCAGACCTTAGAAGACATGTTGAGATCTTGCTCACTTGATTTTCAGGGTATGTGGGATCAATATTTACCACTAATAGAATTTTCCTATAACAATAGCTTCCATTCGAGTATTCAGATGGCACCATATGAAGCGTTATACGGAAAGAGATGTCGTACACCAACCTGTTGGGATGACGTTGGTGAAAGAAAACTTGTAGGCCCAGAACTGGTGGAGGAAACGGTGGAAAAGGTGAAGGTAATCCAAAATCACATTAAAGCAGCTCAAAGTAGGCAGAAGAGCTATGCCGATAATCGAAAGAAGGATTTGGAATTTCAAGTCGGTGATCATGTTTTCCTGAAGGTATCTCCGTGGAAGGGAGTCATACGTTTTGGTAAGAAAGGTAAATTGAGTCCCAGGTACATCGGACCTTTCGAAATTCTAGAACGAATTGGGGCTGTAGCTTACCGATTGGCAATGCCGCCAAGTCTCTCCAAAGTTCACGATGTGTTCCACGTATCTCTGTTGAGAAAATACATGCCTGACCCAACGCATGTACTCACCTATGAGAAATTAGAACTGGAACCGGATCTGTCTTATTGTGAAGAGCCTGTCAGGATTCTTGATACAAGAGAACAAGTACTGAGAAACCGGACGACGCGTCTGGTAAATGTTTTGTGGAGAAATCATAAGATGGAAGAGGCAACGTGGGAACCCGAGGAACTTATGATGAAGAACCACCCGAGTCTTTTTATGCAGTAATACCCTAGAAATTGCGAGGACGCAATTATTTGAAGGAGGGGAGAATGTAACACCCCAAGCTTCTATGGTACGCTTCTCTTTGAATAATGTGATAGCGTGTGTTGTACGCAACACCGAGTTCTAACACACCATAACTAATCAAACTAGCCGTTATGAATAGTAATACCTACTTTTTGAAATTATATATATTTTATATTTGAAAATGGACTTCATTTTTGGATTCGGAATATCGAATTTATCCTAGGGTGAAATTTTGGTACATTTCGGATAACTTTCATCTTTTGATGAATAGTGAAAATTACTAAATTTTAATTAAAAACAACTTTTTTAATCAAATTAATTACTAGTGATAAATTATGAATTTGAGTGGTTTTAAAGTATATTTAGAATATATTTTTACCATTTAATATAATTTTGGTCATTGGACATAATTTTACAATTAAACCGAACATAAACAAGTGTCAATCTTTTGATAGTTATTATCTCTTAAAAACACGCTTTTTGTTTTAACAGCGGGAATTAATTTTAAATTAATTTCTGCCACTTCTGTGTTTTGAATTTAGGAAAATGGATTCCATATTTGGAATCAGGATGTTCAAATTGTGTAAATAGGTAACTTTTATTTTTAGACATTTTGAATAGTTACTGTGGTAAATATTTTATTTACCATGGTTAAAGGGTAAATCCGGTAAATAAGGGTTAAAAAAATAATATTATAATAATACAAAATTACCCTAAAACGTGTCCTAACCTTATTGGTGGACACATACCCGACCATGGGCATCCTTGGGTCAATTTGGGGACCCCTTGGAGCCACTTGTATGTGGTAGGGACACTTTATATTAATAAAGTTAAAATAAAAATAAAAATGGCATAAGCTTACATCTTTTAGAATAACAATTTTTACATAGGGTTATACATGTTGGATTTTCGATTATAAATATTCATTAGAAAGCTAAAAATATTTCCTACATAATGATATTTTACTTATAATTTTTAGACATTAAATAATTTATTTTATTTATGACACAATGATGATGCAGTAATTACTATAATAGTGAAAAATTAAAATAAGTGATATTATAAATACCCAAATAAATATAATATGAAACTTTTAATGAATTAAACTAATTTTCTAGGATAATATGATATATTAGGATTGATTTAATTGACTTTGTTCGAAGTAATAAATCTGTTATGAGTTTCACAAAAATCAACTAATGAATAGTGTCAAAATTGACATAAAAGAATTCTTAAAACAAATATTATATTATTAATTGATATTAAATTCCTAAAAATCTAAGGTTCGGCCAAGAGACTTATATCATGATAGGTTAATCATTAATGGACCACTTGGGGGTCTCTTGGATGTATATAGTAAGTTTATTAACCATAATATATAAAATACAAAGAGACATTGTAAAAGTGAAACTAATTAACTTAGAGTTAATACTTAAAGATAAGGTTAATATAAGTACCCAAACCTGTCTAAATTATATTGGATGAGTTGCTTTCGACCTATCCCCACCTCATCATTTGAATAGTCAACTTTGGAGCCTTTAGAAACCGAATATGAATTTATTATAAATTAATATTTCTAGCTTTTCCGAAGGTGCCCCTCACCCCTCTTATAAAAGGGCACTCCTCCTTCTCATTTCTTCACACCTTCAAAGCCTTTTGGTTCGGCCAAACTCTTCCCAAATACTCTCCCAACATCCCTCAATACAACCTAGAGGCCTTAGTTTGATCATAAAGCCAACCTAAGGATCCCTTTTGATCAAATCAAAAGGAAGAACCCGAAGAAGAGGTAATGATTTCACCACCCTTTTCTAAGTTCATTTCTTCTTCCACTTCTTCTTCCTTTGTTCTTACCATTCTGAAATAATAACTCCAGTATCTCACATATACTTTGATGTTATTATAAATATGGTACAATCATATTCAGTATTCTATCCACCCTTTGAATAACATGTCACCATACGTGCGTACGTACGGCTTACCGTCTCCACGTCGTGGTGTAATTGTTATTCAATATAATATTATTTGGATGGGTATAATAATGATGTGTAACTCATGTAAATAATAAATATAACATGTTAATGATTCTGTATATATGATATACCATCCATTTATATATTATTTTAATATCAAAAGAATGATATTGTCGCTCGTGCGTACGTACGGACTACCGTCTCCACGAACGCGATGAGATTCATTCTCCATCGTAACCATTAAAGCGTAATTATCATTTTATGATTTAAAAATGATGTTTAAGGACTTGATATCATTCTGGATATGAATAATATACAACCTATCCTTTACAAACATGTCTTATGTAACAAAACATATGAAAGAAAACAAGTAAGTTAACACCCGAAACAACGATAATACTAAGATATTATTATCAAATCAATATTAAAAGATCATATATGATATCATATTAATGTATATGATTCTTGTATAATTTAATAACAATTATTTCACCATTATACAGGAGGTTAACCTACCACAACCAAGGAAAAGTACAAGGTAAGGGTTATTTCACAATCTCTTCATTATCCGAGGTTGTATTATACGTAATAATCTACTGGGATCTCTTTATCATCCACATCCATGTTTCTTCGAAATGTATTTCAAAACATTTTTACTATTTACAAGAATATGGGTTAAAGTCATTTATACCCTTGTTTGACTTTTTATAAGAGGTTTATAAAGGAATCTTTCCGTCGTTTTCAAAACAAGGTCCTTTTTAACCTTTTCGACAGAATTGAGGTAAGAATGTTTTTTTTAACTTATACGGCGGGTGCGGTTATTTTCCGCCGTTATAAAATCGTCGAAGCTTCCCATACAAGCTTATAAGAATATTTTCAAAGAAAATGTTTTATTTTATATGGATCTTAAATGATTTCAAAATAAAAGGAGATATTTCTTTTAAAAGAATTTTGATTTCATCTATGTCAACATCCTTTGATGGATTTTAAGATTATTTGAAGTTGATTTATTATGATACAAAACTTCTATATTGTATTGAAGGTTTTGTGATATGTTTGACTGTGGATGTGCTATTTTTATACCATTCATAGTTTATTGTGAAAGTATTGACATTTCGTATGCTAGTTTTAATACGAATGTTTATGTTATGTTTAAACCTTTTCATATGGGAATGCATTGGACTTAATAAGTGACGGGTGGAGCCCGCTATAGCTCCTCGATGCATCGGTAGGTCTCATGAGACAAACTAGTGTCTTGGCACAAGGCCTTGACAAAATCTTATTTGTAGTCTTGGCACGAGGCCTTGGCTATGTGGTTATGATAGTCTGGCATTATGCATTCCAACATTATGAAAGTGGTTATTGATTTTTGCATGTGATTATTCGATTAGTAGAATATCCATGTGAATAAGTAAATGGCATTATTTCATTTTACTTTTGCCATACCATGTTGAAGTTCAATTTTAAAAGGCTTTTGTTTTAGTAATGCATTGCCTTAAATGTTTATTCTTATTTATGAAAGTTTCCGCTATATTGTTATCCTTACTGGGCATTTGAGCTCACCCCTTTTCTATGTTTTATTTTTCCCCAGGATGTGAAGAAGTAAATTATGAATGACCTGCAGGGATATTATGAGGGGATAGTAGTGTGGATTATGGAGACATTATGTTGTTGTAGTAGTTTTTCATTTTATGATGTAATGTAAAACTTATGAATATATCTAGTGTTTCCAAGGCTACTAAACCAATCGGTCTTTCGAGATTTGATCTTTCTTGTGATCATGCCAATGTTATGTAATAATGCACCGACTCTGGGTAGCTGGGGTCGGGGCGTTACAACTGAGTCCAAAGATGCTTGATGAAAAATAAATTATTTGGATTAGTATTTACCATGAATAAATAAAATTATGAAAATATAAATCCATGGGTAGTGAATATAGAATTCAAAGGAAAAAATGGTTCATAACATTATGATGTCTCAGGGGGTTAAAGTTTGAAACAAGGAACCCTTATGACTTGAGTAACATTTTAATCAAAACCCACTTCAAGAAATTTAAGCTATAGCCACAAACATATGGCCACGGTTTTATAGGTCTGTGGCTATAGGTTTTTTATATACATGCTTTAATTAAACATCCATGGCTAAACATGGATAAAATTAGGCTTTTTTTCATTTCATCGGACTCTCTTCTCTTCCTCCCCCAATCCGCGACCCTACTCTCTGAACCGTCTACAACTCTCACCACGGCACCCTCCTCCCGATTCTCCCAATCAACGCAGTCTCTCACACTACTGTCAACCTCTCTCACCGTAACCCTCCACTCCGAACCATTGACCTCTCTCACAAACTCTCTCACGCTATTCACAGCGGCCCTTTAGATGCAGGAATCCACTGGCCCTTCAGCTTGCAATTTCTGTGTACTTTCTGAATCTCCATCATTCTATTTCCTTCCCACTATAAACCTCTTAAGTTTAATTGATCAAAGCATCCTCCTACCATGGACGGTGTTCTATTTTTTTTATTTCCATTATGGAATGATAATCACATGGAATGGATGACTATGGATAGTTGGGGGAGGGAGACAGAACGAATTCGGTTTTTAATTTCTGTACAGTTGGAAATTTATGATCATCATTTCAATTTATTTAACCATCAGCATTTGCCTTTAGTTTTAGTTTGTTCAATGAAATTTTAACTTCTTGGGATGGTTTTTTTGGATTCGTGTGGTATTAGACTTGATGGATTGTTTGTAATTTCGAAGCGCCTCCGGCTTTTCCTTATTGATTCATTTCTTATCAGTTGAAGTTACATTCTGGAAGTAGTTTGTTAATTTGTATTCTATTTTCCTTTTACATACCATGCTTATTTCATTTATCACATTCTTATCCTTTTTCCCAGAGAACCTATGCTTGCATAGTGCATTAAATGAAATCCCCATTTGACTTTTGTTTCATGTAATTGGGGATGCAAGGTTTTATTTTTCCTCATTTGATATTCTATATTTATTTTCTTAAATGATACTTTTTTCATTGATATGCATGTTAGCATGTCTTATGGTTCAAATTTGAATTTCTTAAAAATTTTATAAATGTGGCTACTGATTCTTGTCATTGAGTTAGCATGTGGTGTTTTCCTGATGAAAACTGAGGGGAGTTGCTTCTTTGTCTTTATTGCCTACATTGAAAACCTTTGATTCTATAGTGCCATACTGATCTGATTTGAACGTGCAGTTGAAAATTTTTCATGGGAGGAACTAAAATCAATACCAATGTGAATGTTTTTTGTATTAATTATTATATTTTTAAACCCGGATCCAAAGTCAGAAATGCTTCCCACTCACCAACCTATCCTGTTTTGGTGTTCATCAACTCGAAAAGTTGTGGTCAGCTTGGAAGTGAACTCCTTAAAACATATTATGATGTTCTCAACAAGAACCAGGTATTTAGGGTTTCAACCCCTCAAATTTCACTCGTATATTTTCTCCAATGGTTGGAATTTATATGTTTATGGGGTTTTAGGTGGTTTAAAATATCAAATGATGGATGAAAAACCAGATACATTTGTGTTATTCAAATCAGGTGAGTTCGGGTGTTAGGGTGGTGTTTGGAGTATGATGGCTATGTATTTGGTACGGTTTGGATATGTATTTGGGGGGTTTGGGTTGGTGCTAATCCCCCAAGTTGGTGGATTTTGTTGGGGAATTTCTTGAGTTTTTGATGTAAAACTCTCGATATGGGGAATTTTGGTGATTTCTGGGTGATTTGATTGAGTATTTTTATTAGGAAGTTACTTGTTAGATCAGCTAAGGGGGTGGAGGGTTTCTTATTATCAGGGATGAATGTGTGGGGTTTGGTTGTTATGCTTGGTGTGTAGGATAGTAACCTTAAGTTTATTATGATAAACCTTTGGTATTGGGGTTTTAGAAATGATATTTTGTTATGAAGTAATTATTAAAGGTAGTTTCATGATTTTGTGCTAATAATGCATTCTTAGGATTGTGGTGCGATGGGTTTCTAATTAGTAATGATGTCATTATGAGATTATGTTGAGTCAAAATTCATCAACGAAGCATATAATTAGGATGACATTGTGTTCTCATGGGAAATATGCTCAAGTGTTTGTTTCCCTCATATTATGTTACAACTAATTTGATCTATTAACCAAGGAATTTGAAAAGGAAAAGCAATGGTTTTCTAAGTTATCCATGAATTCTAGGAGTAGTAGTATCTAATTTTCAGTAGTGACATGAGATCGTAGGATGTTTAGAATATGTTGAAGAATGTTTAGTTCCTATTTGAAAGGATTATAACTCTAGTGGATATATGGGTGAAACTAGAAGTTTCAAAATTCAAAGGAGATGAATCGGAATGGATAAATACAATTGATCATAAAAGAAGGAATGATTAGGTTTTATGTATCGAGTTTCATTCCCTATTATATGAGCAGCTATGGTAGATTTATAGAATAAGAGCATGTTTTGGGGATTCATGGAGCTATATCATTATGGGAATCATTAATGTAACATCCCAAGTAAGTAATTAATAATATATACTCGTATCTATGTCTATTTATGAATTATATAGTGTTTTAGAGGCTTAAAATGAGAATAAATCCAATCTTAAGCATGGAATACACTAATATTCTTAAAAGATTGTTTTACTGCCTTTTGATGGCAAACTATTTTTAAATAAAACTTTTGACAATATTATAAGCTCTATTTGTCAAAATAAACTTATTATTTATTATTGGGACATTAAAATTTACAATGGATAATTTTTTGATATTTTTCTGACATTGTTCATTTTTTAATGAATAGTGAAAAATACTACATTTTACATTAAAACTGCTTTTTCATCTAATTTAATTATATGATTAGATTATATTTTGAATTGGTTTTAAAGTGAAATTAGAATATATTTTTACCACTTAATCCAATAGTTGTCTTTTGAATTAATTTCACCTTGAAATTGGACTTAAACTAGTGTCAATCTTTTGATACTTATTGTTTCACAAAAACACGCTTTTTGTTCTGACTGCGGGAATTAATTATTAAATTAATTAATGTAACTTATATGTTTTTAATTTTGTGAAATAGAAAACATTTTTGAATTTTGAATATCAAATATAGCTTAGGGTGAAGTTTTGGTATTTTTCTGAAAAACTTCAATTTTTGATGAATAGTGAAACCACTAAGTGGTACTTAAAAAAACTGATTTTTCGTTTAAATGAAATTTTACCACCTCTGTGTTTAGAATTTAAAAAATCTGACATACATGCTTTTCATTAAGAAGTAAAATGTGGTTCAATGGGATTAAAATAATTTTTTGGTGAATAGTAATTTTTTATGTTTTTAATTGCGATTAGAGGTAATTAGTGTAATTTAAGGTAAGAATAATGTTTTAATAATATGAAATGAACTTGACACATGTCCTAAACTTATGTTATGTGTCATGGTCGACCAAGAAAATTCATGGGTCAACTTGGGGACCCCATGGAGCTAATTTGGTAGGAAAATGACATTAATATCTTTTTATTTAATGTAAAAGTAAAAATGACACAAACATGAGTTGTTTTACTAAAACAATTTTTAAATGGGGTTATACAAGTCCTATATTTGACTATAAATAGTCATTGGAAGGCTAAAAATATTTCCTACATCATGATATTTGTTTTTTAATTTTTAGACATTAAATAAATTAAATTATTTATGACATCATGATGATGCAGTGATTACCTCATTAATAAATGATTTAAATAAACTGAAATGATAATGTAAACTCTAAGACCTATACATGTCAAATACTTATTGGATGGGTATATTTAGAACCCTTAACACCTTATACTCTAATTATATCAATGTGGGACATTTAAAATCCGAAACTCATTTGAAAATAATGTAACCTTTTATAACTTTCCAAGAGTTCCCCTCCTCTCCTCTTATAAAAGGCCCCCACCTCTACCACCTTACCCAAACTTCCAAAGCCTTTGGCTCGGACAAACCCTGTCCATTGTGTCTCTCCACATCCCTCTATAACTCTTAGAATCCTCACTTTTGGATGAAGTATTCCCAATGAATCCTTTGAGCTCAAATCAAAAAGAGTTACCTGATTTAAAGGTAGTGTCTTCTCTTGTTTTCTTATGTTTTATTTTTCTTCTCCAACCCACATAAACTATTTTTATTCATTTATTTTGTAACAAAACCAGTATCTTCCATATACTAGGATGTTTTTATAATAAGTATCTGAGCTACACTTACACACACCTACATCTAATCATTAAAGAACATACTGTTTCTGTGGATGGCGAATTTCTACCTCACAAAACGATGATTGTTCAACACTCATATAACACCTTCAAAGGTGGACATTAAGATGTAAATATATTTATATATGATATATAATATGTTTATGTTTTACTTAAGATTCTTTATTTTTAATTTATGGCATACCTTTATGGTTTCCATTATGAGTAAACGCGATATCTTCATTTTAGAAAGTGCGGACTACCACCCCCTCAAAGTGATTTGATTCGTTAATACCATATGTGGTACATATAAAGGATAGATTTAATGATATTATATATGATAAAATACTGGAATTATAATACTGTTATGTATCATTATGTTTTAATTCCATTAAATATGAAATAGAAATGGAAGTAGCATTCATGCGTACGTACGGCTTACCGTCTCCATGAACGGTGCATTTCATTTCATACCTCTAAATGTTATTTAATATTATAAATGCATTTATATACTGGATATATATGATATATATGATATATACATGATGATTATAACTCTGGATATAATGGATACATGAACAACTTGTAATTATAAAGAGCATATTTTTGACTCAAGTACAAATGATCGTTAAAAAAACCATTATTAACTTAAATAATTACACAGTGTTCATAACATGGTAATAAGTGATATAAAAGGAATAATGAACTTGAAAAAGGTTTTTAAGAAAGTATAAATTAACTCATGTTTATTATTCAGGACGTTAAAGAACGATCGAGTCAAGTCTGACCCGAGGTAAGGGAACTTCTTAACCCAGTTTCCATTCTTTGTGTTAATATCCTACTTTCAAATTATGTCATGATATTATTATGTTCTATCTTGTATTTGTACTTCAGTTTTGTGTACTTATAGTGAATACACATAATAGGTCTTTTTTATTTAAAAAATGATCTTTGTATGGGACTTCGTCTCAATCTCCTTTCATTGAGGCATATTTTTTTATACACAACCTTCTTTTATACGGTGTATAAATCCCTTTGACTTTTATGTTTATAAAAAAGAAATCTTTTTTATACGAAGAGTTTTACTAAATGAAAAAAGGGAATGTTTTTGTCGTACGTATGCGGCGACAATGACTTCTCCACCACCGTGACCATTATTTGAGTTTCGGCTTCCTCTAAAATAAATACCTTTTTTTAAAAGAAAAATAAATACCATGTTTTACTTTTCATTTAATTTGGTATTAAAAATGGTTTTCGTAATGTTTTTATATCAATGTGTTGTATTGATATCGTGTGATTGAAAAGTAGAAATGTTATGTGTCCTTTATACATGTTTTATGTGATACGATTATGTTATGGTTCTCGGGAATTATTATGAAGACGGGTGGTTCCGTGATAAACTAAGGGCGGGTGAGCCTGATATAGCTCTCCAATGCATTGGGTAACGCAAAGGAGTTAAACGTTGAGGTTTCTCCAAATATATTTAGGGAATATACTATGATGGGTATTCCAAATGTAACCAAGAGGGTTACTCCCTACGTAAGAATGTTATGAACGCCTCAAGTTACCTTTATGTCTTATGATTTCTATGATTTATTCATGATTTGATGAGGTACGTTAAAGTTCTTATGTTTTATGGGTAAAGTACGATTTCATTCTTATGTATATATGTACTCATGTTTCCTTTCCATGTTTTTATATCCCTTGCTGAGATTTTTATGCTCATCCCAAGTTTTTGAAATGTTTTTCATAGGTAAAGGGAAAGGTACATGATATGATAATAGTGTCAAGGAAGTGTCAAGAAAGAATCCATGTTTTATTTTAAATAGGTTTCCTTTTATGGGAAAAATGAACACTACCTTTTATGTAACCACTTTGTTTAAATGTGGAATGTAATGCAAGTTTTATGATCTAATTCTCTAAAACTCTAAACCTGAAAAGATCCTCAATGTGTAATCTTGTAATAACTCAAGATTAAGTAAGGTTTAAGGCTGGGGCCTTATAGTTGGTATCAGAGGTCAGTTTAGATAACTTTAGGAGTTAGAATTCTATTAAATGATTATCCAAAAATATTTTCTTTGTCAAATTGAAATGATATAGCATTTAAAGATTACCATGTTGCTTCATCTAAGACATGTTTGTTCAGTATGGTTTTCCACAGAGGAAACAGGGAAGCAGTGCTAGGAAGGCATACAGAAGGAAATAACCTTCCGAATCAGCATCCTGAGATGGTCGGAATTGGAACTAAACAGTTTGTTGCAGTAATGGCACAGTTGACTCAAGCGATAAATAGCGGCGGTATCCAAGCACAAGATCAGCCAGATCAACCGCAGTGGAACATGTCAGTGGTGGAACATTTCATGAGGCAACATCCCCCATCATTCAGAGGATCATATGACCCTGTGCTAGCTGAAGGGTGGATTAAAGCACTGGAAAATATTTTCGATGTCATGGGGTGTTCAGACAATCAAAATTTTAGTCTTGATATTTACCGTTTGGAGGGTGAAGCAGATCAGTGGTGGTCGATGGTTAAAAATATCAGGGACGCTGATGAGATTGATGCTCTCGACTAGGATGAATTCAAAGGTATGTTTCTTGAGAAGTATTTTCCTAAGGCTGTTTAACTTAAGATTGAAAAACAATTCCTGGTATTGAGGAAAGATGAAGACTCAGTGGCTGCCTATGAAGAAAGGTTCACTCATTTGGCAAGGTATGCTCCAAATTTTATCCGAGACCTTGATAGTAAAATCAATCGTTTTTACTCAGGATTAAAGCCAAAATATCGAAGGGTATTAGCTTCTTGTGAGTTCAAAAGTTATGAAAAGCTTGTTTGATGTGCTGAGAAGGTGGAAATGGAGTTTTCCGATGATCAAGTGTTCTATAACAACCAGCAGAAGAAGAGATCGAGGTGGCAGGAGAAAGGAAAGAATAATTCAAAAAAGTATGATGGTAAGAAAACTAAGTTTCCAGTTTGTGATAAATGTGGTAAAAGGCATGTTGGGGAATGTCTTCTGAATTCTAGAAAGTGCTACTGATGTGGTAAGATGGGACATAAGGCTCGTGATTGCGCTGAAAAAGATCAAGGTGAAGGTAAGACCAAATTTTATTTACAGTTAGTGAAATGTTTTAAGTGCAATGAGATGGGTCACTATGAAAACGAGTGTCCGACAAAGAGCTTGAGTGATGGGAAGTAGTTAGACAACAAGTAGAAAGGGGTGGTGAAATCCTTTGCAACTACTTCAGTAGATTTCGGGCCATCAAATGAAGTTGTATCAGGTACTTTGATTATTTTTTTCAGATTATTCTAGTGTGTTGTTCGATTCGAGGTCTACACATTCTTTCATCTCTGAAACCTTTTCTAGTAAAATCAGAATACCATCTCAAGAAATGACTCCCGAAATTTTGGTAAAAACACCTGGGGGAAATGTTGAGGCAAAAAGAATTTAAAATAATATTCCTATCCTTATCCGTGGAAAGAACCTACTTGAAAACCTTATTGTTTTACCTCTAGTATAGTTTGATGTTATCCTGGTATGGATTGGGTCTCTATTTACCATGCTAATATTGACTGTAGAGCTAAAGAAGTTTCTTTTCAGAAAGAATTTCATTTTGTGTACAAGAATGAACCCTTACTATTGATAACTTATCAAGAGGCCGAGAAACATGTAAAAGATGGAAATGAATGTTACCTTTCACATATTGTTAAAAACAAGGGAGCTGTTCAGATTAATGATGTTCCAGTGGTAAATGAGTATCCTGATATTTTTCCTGATGAGTTTCCTGGAATAATACAAGATCGGGAAGTTGAATTTACTGTTGACTTAGTTCCTGATGCTAAGCCAATTTCAAAACCCCCTTATCGAATGGATCAAATTGAACTTTTAGAGTTGAAGGAGCAATTGAAATATTTATTAGAGAAAGGTTTCATTCGACCTAGCACATCACCATGGGGTGCTCCTGTTTTATTTGTTAAAAAGAAAGATGGTTCAATGAGACTTTTCATTGATTATAGAGCCTTGAATAACATCACTATTAAGAACAAATATCCTTTTCCTCATATCGATGATTTGTTTGATCAGCTCCAGGGAGCTCAGTATTTTTCAAAGATTGACCTTAGATCGGGGTACCATCAGTTGAATGTAAAGGAAGAAGATGTTCTAAAGACCGTGTTCCGTACAAGATATGTCCATTATGAATTTGTAGTAATGCCTTTTGGGCTAACCAATGCACATGTTGTATTCATGGACTTAATGAATAGAATTTTCCATGAGTTCTTGGATATGTTTGTTGTTATTTTCATTGATGATATTTTGGTGTTTTCTAAAAGTATAGAAGAGCATGAAAGACATTTAAGGGTTATTTTTAAAACCATAAAAGAAAAGAAATTGTATGGGAAATTCAGAAAGTGTGAGTTTTGGTTGCAACAAATTTCTTTCCTTGGTCATATTGTTTCTAAAGATAGGATAACTATTGATCCTGCAAAAACAAAGGTTGTTGAAGAATGGACAAGACCCACAAATGTAACAGAGATTCGTAGTTTCCATGGTTTGATAGGCTATTACCGAAGGTTTGTTAGAAATTTTTCACGGTTATCTAGTCTAATGACTAAGCTAACTCGGAGAGGTGTTAAGTTTATCTGGACAAAATAATGTGATGATTGTTTTCAGGAATTGAAAAAAATATTGGTGAATGGTCCAGTTTTGGCACTACCTTTCAGGAATTGGGAGTTTGTTATCTACAGTGATGCTTCATTGAAATGACTTGGTTGCGTCCTAATGCAGAATGATTAGGTAATTGCTTATGCTTCACGTCAGTTGAAAACTCATGAGGTAAATTACACTACACATGATTTAGAATTAGGTGTTGTTGCTTTCGCTTTAAAAATTTGGAGGAATCATTTGTATAGAGTAAAATGTGAAATATATATCGATCACAAAATTTTAAATTATATATTCACTCATAAATAATTGAACATGAGACAGAGGGGATGGCTAGAATTAATCAAGTATTGTGATTTTACAATTCATTACCATCCTTGGAAAGCAAAATAAGTGGATGATGCTTTGAGTCAAAAAAAGTAAAGCTTTATTAACAATGTTGCATTTGTAACGTGATACTTTGGTTAAGGATTTGATAAACTTTGGCATAGAAGTTTTTGGTGTAGGATGTTCTTCTGTTTTGTTTCAGGTATCAGTGAAATCTTCTCTATCAGACAGAATCAAGCAAGCACAGAAGCAAGACAGTGAGTTGCAGAAAAAGGTAGAGCTGGTTCAGAAGGGTGAAAGCAGAGCGGCAGTTACCGAAAGGGATGCTTTAGCCTTTACCAGTACCAGAATGGAAATGGGAAAATATATCCATTGACTTTGTTGTGCGATTCCCGAATACACCTCAAGGTAATAATGAAATCAGGGTTATTGTTGATCGCTTGACTAAATCTGCTCATTTCCATTCTATACAAGATACATTTTCCCTAGATCAACTTTCCTGTTTGTATCTTAAAGATATAGTCAGGTTACATGGACTTCCTCTCTCCATTGTATCTGATCGTGATCCCAGGTTCGCTTCTAACTTTTGGAAAGGTCATCAGAAGTCGTTGGGTACTGAATTAAATTTTAGTACAGCTTTTCATCCTCAATCAGATGGGAAATCAGAACGAAAAATTCAGACTTTGGAAGATATGTTACGTTCTTGTTCGATGGATTATCAGGGAAGTTGGGACCAACATCTTTCTTTGGTTGATTTTTCTTATAATAACAGTTTTCATTCCAGTATACAGATGGAACAATTTGAGGCGTTATATGGTAAGTGGTGTCGATCTCTATCTTTCTAGGTTGAAGTGGGTGAAAGGAAGATGATGGGACCAGAATTGGTAGAAGAGTTGGCAGAAAAAGTTCAGCTGATACAGAAACACATGATAACAGCTCAGAGCAGGCAGAAGAGTTATGCGGATAACTGGAGGAAGGATCTATCTTTTGAGGTAGGTGATCATGTTTTTCTCAAAGTCTCACCATGGAAAAGTGTGATGCAATTTGCTAAGAACGGAAAGTTGAGTCCAAGGTTCAATGGACCATATGAAATTCTGGAGAGAGTTGGATCAGTTTCTTACCGAGTGGCTTTACCTTCATGTTTTCTCAGTTACACAATGTTTTTCATGTTTCGATGTTAAGGAAGTATATGCCAGATCCATCTCATGTTTTCAGTCCAAAGGTAGTTCAGCTGGAAGAGAACCTATCTTATGAGGAACAACCGGTCCAGATTCTTGACCACAGGTAGCAAGTGTTATGGAATAAGGTGATTCATCAGGTAAAGGATTTGTGGAAAAACCACATGATTGAAGAGGCAACATGGGAATCTGAAAATGCAATGAGGGCTAAATACCTCCACTTATTCGATAAGTAAATAAATTTCGGGGATGCAATTTTCTAAAGGGGGAAGGATGTAACATCCCAAGTAAATAATGAATAATAGATATTCTTATCTATGTCTATTTATGAATTATATAGTGTTTTAGAGGCTTAAAATGAGAATAAATCCAATCTTAAGCTTGGAATACACTAATATACTTAAAAGATTATTTTACTGCCTTTTGATGGCAAACCATTTTTAAATCAAAATTTTGACAATTTTATAATCTCTATTTGTCAAAATAAAATTATTATTTATTATTGGGACATTGAAATTTACATTGGATAATTTTTTGATATTTTTCTGACCATGATCATTTTTTAATGAATAGTGAAAAATACTGCATTTTACATCAAAACTGCTTTTCCATCTAATTTAATTATATTGTTAGATAATCTTTTTAATTGGTTTTAAAGTTAAATTAGATTATATTTTTACCACTAAATCCAATAGTTGTCGTTGGAATTAATTTTACCTTAAAATTGGACTTAAACTAGTGTCAATCTTTTGATACTTATTGTTTCATAAAAAACACGCATTTTGTTCTGACAGCGGGAATTAATTATTAAATTAATTAATGTAAGTTATATGTTTTTAATTTTTTTAAATAGAAAACATTTTTGAATTCGGAATATCAAATATATCTTAGGGTGATGTTTTGGTATTTTTCTGAAAAACTTCAATTTTTTATGAATAGTGAAACCAGTAAGTAGTACTTAAAAAAACTGATTTTTCGTTTAAATGAAATTTTACCACCTCTGTATTTTGAATTTCAAAAATCCAACATACATTTTAGTCATTAATAATTAAAATGTGGTTCAATGGGATTAAAATAATTTTTTTTTTGAATAGTAATTTTTAAGTTTTTAATCGCGATTAGAGGTAATTAGTGTAATTTAAGATAAGAATAATGTTTTAATAATATGAAATGAACTTTACACATGTACTACCCTTATTGGATGTTTCATAGCCGACCAAGACAATCCATGGGTCAACTTGGGGACCCCATGGATCCACTTTGGTTGGAAAATGACATTAATATCTTTTTATTTAATATAAATGTAAAAATGAAACAAACATGAGTTGTTTTACTAAAACAATTTTTAAATGGGGTTATACAAGTCATATGTTTTACTATAAATATTCATTGGAAATCTAAACAGATTTAATACATCATGATATTTTTTTTATAATTTTTACACATTAAATAAATTAAATTATTAATGACATCATGATGATGCAGCGATTACCTCATTAATAAAAGATTTAAATAAAATGAAAAGATAATGTAAAATATAAGGCCTACACATGTCAAAAACTTATTGTATGGGTATATTTATAACCCTTATCACCTTATACTCGAATTATATCAATGTGGGAACTTTAAAATCTGAAACGCATTTGAAAATAATGTAACCTTTTATAACTTTCCATGAGTGCCCCTCCTCTCCTCTTATAAAAGGCCCCCACCTCTACCAGCTTAACCACACTTCCAAAGCCTTTGTCTCGGACAACCCCTATCCATTTTGTCTCTCCACATCCCTATATAACTCTTAGAAGCCTCACATTGGTTAGAAGTCTTCCCAAGGAAACCTTTGAGCTCAAATCAAAAAGAGTTACCCGATTTAAAGGTAGTGTCTTCTCTTGTTTTCTTATGTTTTATTTTTCTTCTCCAACCCCACTAAACTCTTTTTATTCATTTATTTTGTAACAAAACCAGTATTTTCCATATACTAGGATGTTTTTATAAGAAGTATTTGAGATACACTTACACACACCTACATCTAATGGTTAAAGAACATACTGTTTCTGTGGATGGCGAATTTCTGCCTCACGAAACGATGATTGTTCAACACTCATATAACACCTTCAAAGGTGACCATTAATATGTCACTATATTTATATATGATATATAATATGTTTATGTTTTACTTAAGCTTCTGTATTTTTCATTTATGGCATACTTTTATGGTTTTCATTATGTGTAAAGGCGATATCTTCATTTTAGGAAGTGCAGACTACCTCCCCCTCAAAGTGATTTGATTCATTAATACCATATGTGGTACATATAAAGGATAGATTGAATGATATTATATATGATAAAATACTGGAATTATAATACTATTATGTATCATTATGCTTCAATTCCATTAAATATGAAATATAAATGGAAGTAGCGTTCATTCCTACGTACGACTTACCATCTCCATGAACGGTGCATTTCATTTCTTACCTCTAAATGTTATGTAATATTATAAATGAATGTATATACTGGATATATATGATATATATGATATATACATCATGATTATAACTCTGGATATAATGGATACATGAAAAACTTGTAATTATAAAGAGCATATTTTTTATTCAAGTACCAATGATCGTTAAAACGACCATTATTAACTTAAATAATTACATAGTGTTCATAACATGGAAATAAGTGATATAAAATGAATAATGGACTTGAAAAAGGTTCTTATGAAAGTAGAAATTAACTTAAGTTTATTATTCAGGACGTTAAAGAACGATCGAGTCAAGTCGGACCCGAGGTAAGGGAACTTCTTAACCCAATTTCCATTCTTTGGGATAATCTCCTAATTTCAAATTATGTCATTATATTATTATATTCTATCTTGTATTTGTACTTCCGTTTTGTGTTCTTATAGTTAATACACATAATAGGTCTATTTTATTTAAAAATTGATCTGTGTATGGGACTTCGTCTCAATCTCCTTTCATTGAGGCAT
The DNA here is from genome assembly GCA_963277665.1 of Viscum album. Taxonomy (NCBI): domain Eukaryota; kingdom Viridiplantae; phylum Streptophyta; class Magnoliopsida; order Santalales; family Viscaceae; genus Viscum; species Viscum album. The sequence goes on along the minus strand of OY728141.1, from coordinate 1,750,509,311 downwards.
ATTTTGTTTTATACACAACCTTCTTTTATACGGTGTATAAACCCCTTTATCTTTTATGTTTATAAAAAAAGAATCTTTTTTATACAAATCATTTTACTAAATGAAAAAAGGGAATGTTTTTGTCATACGTATGCGGCGAAAAAGACTTCTCCGACGCCGTGACCATTATTTGAGTTTCGGCTTCCTCTACAAGCCATACCTTTTTTTTAAAGAAAAATAAATACCATGTTTTACTTTTCTTTTATTTTGGTATTAAAAATGGTTTTCATAAAGTTTTTATATCAATGTGTTGTATTGATATCTTGTGATTGGAAAGTGGAAATTTTATGTTTCCTTTATACATGTTTTATGTGATATGATTATGTTATGGTTCTTGGGAATTATTATGAAGACGGGTGGTTCTGTGATAAACTAAGGGCGGGTGAGCCCGATATAGCTCTCCAATGAATTGGGTAACGTGAAGGAGTTAAACGTTGAGGTTTCTCTGAAGAGATTTAGGGAATATACTATGATGGGTATTCCAAACGTAACCAAGAGGGTTACTCCCTATGTAAGAATGTTATGAATGCCTCAAGTTACCTTTATGTCTTATGATTTCTATGATTTATTCATGATTTGATGAGGTATGTTAAAGTGCTTATGTTTTATGGGTAAAGTATGATTTCATTCTTATGTATATATGTACTCATGTTTCCTTTTCATGTTTTTATATCCCTTACTGAGCTTTTTATGCTCATCCCATGTTTTTGAAATGTTTTTCATAGGTCAAGGGAAAGGTACATGATATGATGATAGTGTCAAGGAGGTGTCAAGAAAGAATCCATGTTTTATTCTAAATAGGTTTCTGTTTATGGGAAAAATGAACACTACCTTTTATGTACCCACTTTGTTTAAATGTGGAATGTAATTCATGCTTTATGATCTAATTCTCTAAAACTCTAAACCTGAAAAGATCCTCAATGTGTAATCTTGTAATAACTCAAGATTAAGTAAGTTTTAAGGCTGGGGCCTTATAATTAATGGAGTATTACACTAAATTTGAAAGTTTTATTCATTTAATGTCATACTACAAATGAAATTTATTCATAAAGGAATTATAGTTTTTAAATGGTCTTATTTACTCATTATGGGCATGAGTAGCTTCCTTTTATCTGGACCCCTACTAGGTGATATTCAAGAAAAACAAAGCTATCTATGTAGATACATCCATTGCATAGGAAGATGCATGGAGTAGGATGGAAACTGGGTAGGAATGAATGTTTGTTGGTGAGCCTCAGTATGAGGGTGACAAAGTAAATTGAATGAGTAATATCTCAGCTCTATATTAGAAAAATAAATGAACCATGGTCTATTTCTCATGTATCAAGAATGTGCATACATTCCTGTAGTATTGGGATGGGAAAAATAGGTTTCATGTATGTGTCGAGATGTGGGTTTCTCTATTATTTTTTGGGATATGCCACCCTAGGTGAAGTGACTTTTAGTACCATACTTAATGAGGTATTCCTAAAGTTATTTTTTTTCTATAATTTGGATTTCTCTATTTAATATCTTTTATTGTATTATATTTATTAGATATAATGTGTGTTTGACAGATGATAGTTTTTAAATAAAGAATTTTTTTTAAGATTATTAGGCCAGGATCTTCTATAGTGATTATAATTTGATATGAGGCATTATACATATGTATGTAGTATTGATGATGGTATCGATAATACTATAGTGGGAAGATTCATACATATCCTTTTTGAGTTAAATCCATATCAAGGGATAGTGATCATTATCAAGGTTGTGAAATGTATGAACTTAGATAGTAAATGGATGAATTTAGTGTCTAGAGAAGGATGATGGATTAACCATATTTGGTTCCAAGACCACACCAAAATTAATGATTTACCTACATTGGTTGGTATATTCAGTGTGTTCAGTTAATTATGAGGAGTTTATATTGGTAAATATGCTATTTAGAGCTCCTATATTTCTAACATGTCATTCAGATCAATGTGTTGGGTTATGTATCAATATTTGATATTGTAGTGGGCTAGTGCTTGACAATTCTAGTGTGGAGTTTGAAAGGGATCCTAAAAAGGGTACTCTAAAGGCTATTAAATGTGTGTGTGTAAGAGAAACCAAGTAGTCCAAATTTTTAATAATTTATGACATAGATTCCATAACAATAATAATTGTTGAAAGATAAAAGGAAATAACCAATTATCAAATTTTATGAAATTGTTTATACAAAGAAGGAATATACAATCAAGAAGAATGAAGATCATGCACCAAAATATTGTCTAATCATATTAGCAAACTGGTTTGATAAATCCAAGTAGATTAAGTAATAATAAACTAAGGAAAATTATCTAATTTATAAAATTTATAAACCTATATAAACTAAGAATAAAGGTGGATTTTAGAAGAATAACATGCTAAAAAATGAGGTTTCAATATAGAAAATTAAGAAGGATATAGGAATAAATATTTTTAGTTATTTTATACATTCAAGGAATGGATTTTCTAGGTTAGGAAAAATGTCTAATCCCTATTTCTTGTTATTAAGTGGTGATGGATGTTTACTTTATTATCATATTTTTGATATTTTTGATTTTTGAATAGGCAATTGAAGGTGATGTTTGAAAAAAACGTTCTTTATTAATGATCATGTTATTTAGTATTGGGATGTACATATCAATTTGAATATTATTTGTTCATTGTTTGTTATGGATTCATGTATCATTTATAATGTATAGTTGACACACTGATCACATATATATAAGAAGTTGTTATATCTCATTTATTTTCCCACTATTTTCTTATAGGTAGTTTCTTATGATAAGACTGGTTCTATCAACCACCATCGAAGACAATGAGTTCAGTATTTGGGTATAGTTTATTCCATTTTTATTCTTTGGCCCAATTTTAATTAGGGATTTATTGGTTTTTGGGTTCCTTATATTTTTGTAGTGTGTTTTTTATTTCATTGAGGTGGATTAGAGTCACCATTGACGAAGGCTTACATGTGTATGCCTAGGTAGGAATATGCATATATAAGTTCCCCCTTTATATATATTAACTCATGGCACTATGAATATATATATTGGGGCTAGGTGTTCTTATATATAGATATGAAAAATGCATACCCTTGTAAGTTTAAAGGGGTATATGCAAGTATAAACATATATCTAAGGACCCCCTTATGCATATTTGGCCATGAAAATATGTACATAGGGGATAAGTGCCCTTATATATATGTTATGTTGCATATGCGTTCAATTGGAAAAAAGTAAGATTCGAGTTGTTGTCGTCAAAAGCAAACGTGCCTTGAGGTTTAGTTAGGGTCCCTCTCATAGCCTATTTAATTCAAGAATTTTTTAAATTTCATTTAGTTTCCTTCTTGATTCTGAATGTTTATATTAAATTGAAATTATATAATAAGTGTTAGTTAAGATAATTTTTTTGTTTGATAAATAATTCATGGTTTTGTAATAAAACCCCACCAACGGAGGTGCACTGTCTACAAAAACTCACAGTGGTATACATTGCTTAATATTATTGCATTGATGTTTTCCTTATACTTGATTTCATTGTTAGTCATAAAGCACATATCATACTTGACCCTTTTTATACCCCTATAGGGGGTTTCCCACTTTTTATTAAAATAGTTTTTTGAACCAAGACACTCTTTAAGTGCTGTTAGACTTTTAAGATGTAATTGCCCATAATGACCAAGTAACCACTAAGTGAATAGAATTATTTGGATTGAATGGATTGTATATGGTTTTAGTATGGTTTTAGTATGGTCAAAAATATTTCTTTTATTAACATAAATTCTCTAAATATTTCTCCACAAAGAGATTTAGTAATCTTCTATTCATTGTTATTCCTTCGACTATGGATTGAAAAATGATCATGATTCCACTATTTTATAAATCATTTAAATGAAACATTACATCCATAAGTTTAACCATGAAACGGTGAAAAAATACTATCCATTTCCTATCCACTATGATGTTAGACTTTTAAGATGGAATTTCCCATAATGACCAAGTCACCACTAAGTGAATAACATGATTTGGATGGAATGTCTTTTACATGGTTTTATTATGGTTTTAGTATGGTCAAACATATTCCTTTAATTCACATAAATTCTCTAAATATTTCTCCACAGAGAGATTTCTGAATCTTCTATTCATTTTTATTCCTTCGACTATGGACCGCAAAATGATCATGATTTCATTATTTTATAATTCATTTAAATGAAACATTAGATCTATAAGTTTAACCATGACATGGTGAAAAAATACTATCCATTTTCTATTCACTATGAGCATGGCCCATATCCTCCATGGGGTGGTCTTCCTCTCTTTGTTGACACTATATTTCTAAGTCCCACATTAGACTTTAGTTAAGACATCCACTATTTCATCACTCAATATGATACATATACCACCTTTTAATTCCATTGGTACTAACCTATACCAAAACCACTAGTTCTTGAATACTACTTGTTTCCACCCCTCAAAAGGTTCTTATTTCCTCATCACAAAACCACTTTGTACTATCTTAATATTCATGGTAGTACCATACCACTTGAAATGTGGTCTTATATCACTTTTTTATCTTCAATTATGGTTTAATACCATTGAAACATTCAAATATAGATTTTACACCTCTTCAAATTTTGATCAGGCTCTACTTTAATTTTTCTTCATTATTCCACCAAGAAACTCCAGATTTGGATTTGGAAATTTAATGTGGTTGTTTAAAACAAATTATTGAGTTAGATAAAACATTAAACAATTTGTTTGATCCTTATAACAAATTATTATTTTTGTGAAGTCCTATTACCAATTATGATCAGTAATATATCTGCATCATCTTGTTAAATGTATCTCTTTTAGATCACCCACATTGTTTTACAACATCAAACATATGTGTATTTTTATCATATTCACACCATGAATCCATATATTTTTGAATGTATATATCCCATGTATTATACCGCCACTGTAATTTTGCACCATTTCCAATATATATTTTACTAATTTATTACATTGGGGTAGGGGGAGTGGGGAGGGGGCAGGTCTACCGGGCAGGGGGTTGGTCTGCAGGGGGATCTGCAGGGCAGGGGGTAGGGGAGGGGGAGGTCTGTAGAAGAAAGGGGGATGGTTCCCATGTTGTGTGACCATGTCACATGGCATGTGATATTTAAATCCAACCAAAAGCCCAGTTCCATAGCCCAGGGGTCCCATAGTACTAGTAATGTCATATTATATGTTATGTAACCTGTGATTTTCCTGATCCCATGCGGTATTCCCCTTGGTATTCCTATACATTTATAGATCTCCAAACATCATTGAATTAGGTATATCATGGATCATACAATCCTCTAGTCATCACATACTACCATTCATTTCATTAAATCTTCTAAGAAAACATCCTCTCATTCCATCCATATCATCATATTTGAAACTAAGTGGAACAGATACTCCAATTCCATTCTAATCCACCTCAAAAAATCAATTATAAAAATGACATAAATTGCCCTATTAAAAACAAGGTCAAGGAAGGCACTGATTACCTAGTGGAAAACCACCAACCGACCAATATCCACAAACTTTTTGGTTCCAACCATCAACCATCAAGTAGTTAGTCTAGAGCCAACCCTCCACCACTATCACTATTAATATGTTCATGGTTCTTTATAATATCTAACTGGTGGCCCCATCTATTTCTCTTTAATAACACCACATACTTCTTCCCCCTTTACTAAATCCTTCCACCCAAAACATAAAATTTCATTTAAAACTTTTTCATTTTAATTAGAAATCACCAAAATTAAATTTTAAGAACCCAAAAAAGAAATCCATAGTCATTATAAACTATCCACTATACAACTTCTCATCCATGGGAAACATTACTAAGCATCCCTGGTGACTTGAGGTTTTAGGGGTTTTGAGCTACCTTTGGGCCTACTCCATCCCTTCATAGTTATTCATCCTTCACCTTATCTATGTTTGGTACCTTGAAGTCCCATTTTCCTTCTTCTTCTACATATTTTTTTCTGGGGTTCGACATGCATCAATTTTCAAATAACTTCTTTTAAGATTGATCACTAGTATTCATGTTAACTAGAATGTTTTAGTATTTTTCAAATGTTTTCCAGCAGTCAAACATTATTCCCTAAAATTTGATAATTCTTTACTACCCTAATAGAATAATTGATCCACCATAGGTGTACTGAACTGAGTTCTCATTGATTCTTTCTCAGGTTGCATGAAGTGGTGGATCTGGTTTTTTCTTTTTCCGAATATTCATGTTCTTTCAACTGTTAAACATGTTTTATCTTCCAGTGGAACCTAATTTTTCACTCTAGGAGAGACTCTTAGTTTTTATCCCAATGGATTTAGATTATCATATTGCATCTGACTTTTTAAAAATCTTCTTTTCTTACTATTTTCAGCAACATTCATGGAAATATTTTAGGTCAAGCAGAAGATTATTAAAGGGAAACATCTCATTCATTATTTTTTTTTGTAGAGATTGACCTGTCTAAGAAACATCTAGAGTTTATTTGGTTCTCTACTGAAAAATAGTTCAATGTTAAATAACACATTGTCTAGGAAACATACGAGGTGTACTTTTATTCCTATTTTATTTAAGGCAATTCCATAGTGAAATACTAGATTCTTGGTCCAAAGGTATATTCAAGGCTTAATCTAGAATTCATCTTGATGGGGAACATGTTTTTTATGCTTCTCTAGATAGTGAGTAACTATATACCAAGGGTCCTTTGACATGTGAAGGGGAAGTGAGGAGGATCATCTAGTCACGGTGTCCTTTAAACTCAATAAGGGTATAATTATCTTAATTTTTTGAAGATCATTAGGTACAACACCCCTGTGCTTCAGATAAAACTATGCCTAAGGAGGTACGAGTGTCTCCTTCTTCTTTTCCTATTTAGAAATCAGGCGCCACAGTACCTAAGATATTTTCATGGGTTGTAAGGAAGAATCCTGAAACATCTAAGATAAAATCCAAAGAAGGTGAGGTTTATCAGGCCATGAAGACTATAAAACCCATTAAGGAAGAATCCCATGTGTGTTTTGGAGCTCATAGTCTACAATATGATCATGTGGGGGGTGTAGGGGGTGAGTGGATGGGGGAAGGGGGAAGGGGGCAGGGTGGTGGGGTGGTGGGGGCAGGGGGAAGGGACAGGGGAAGGGGGTGTGTGGAGGGGGGGAAGGGGCAGGGTGGTGGGGGCAGGGGGTACGGGGAAGGGTGGAGGGGGGAAGGGGGTAGGGGCAGGGGCAGGGGCAGGGGGTAGGGAGCAGAGTGGAGGGGGCATGGACTTGCGATGTCTTCTAAACCAAAGAGGAGTGATAGTTATTTGTATCCGGTTTAGATTTGGTTTTAGTATTTCATATACCTCTTGTTGGTGTCTTTTTTGTGGCTAGTTAGTTTTTGTTTTCTTTGAATAATATAAATTGGATTATCAAACTCGTTTAACTCAAATGACATTGCCCGAGTAGGCATATGCCTTGACCATGACACTTTCCTTTTCACGCTTTGAATATTATAAATAAAATTTTCATGTTTTGGTAAATTGAATTAATTTGTAAATGGTTTGTGTAGGGTGTAAGATTCTTTTCTATAATTTTTTTTCCATTTAGAAGTTGCATCATTATGCCACTTGCTACAACCTTCTCTGGCGATCCTTTTTTATAGCATATTAAATAGTTGATCTGTTCTATCATCCGTCGGCAGGGCGATGGTCAGAATGTTGCCTCGCCTCCTCCCGCTTCCTTCACTCCTAGCCAGAAGGTATTGCCCCATGGATGTTGCTGGACCAGGACAACACGTCACGGTCACGCTGCGGTCATGCTGCGGTCACGCCACGGTCACGCCTCGGTCACACCGAAGTCATGCCGCGGTCACACCGTGATTTGGCCCTACTCTAGGAAGAAACCCTGTGGTGATTCACAGTGATAGTATTCCATGAGTCTTGTGATCAATGTTGAGACTGACTAAAAACAATTTCTACCAGTGGGGCGATGACTAGAATGTTTCCCCACCTCCTCTCGCTCCCTTAGCTCTAGGCCAGAAGATGTTTCCCCGCGGATGTCACTAGAATGGTCCAACACACTATGGTTATACTGAGTTCACGCCATGGTCATGTTGCGGTCACACTAGGATTTGGCCCTACTCCAGGATGACACCCTGTGGCTGTTCGTAGTGATAGTATTCCATGATTCTTGTGATCAATGTTGAGACTGACTAATCACAATTTCTTCCGGCGGGGCAACAATCGGAATGTGGCCCCACCTCCTCCAACTCCCTTGGCTCTTGGCTGGAAGATGCAGCCCCGCAGATGTTGCTGGACTAGGCCAACATGCCGCAGTCACACTGTGATTTGGCCTTGCTCTAGGATGAAACCCTGCGGTGGTTCGTAGTGATCGTATTCCATGAGTCTTGTGATCAATGTTGAGACCGACTAATCACAATTTATGTCGGTGGGGTAACGACTGGAATGTTTCCCCACCTCCTCTAGATCCCTTCGCTCTTGGCCGGAAGATGTTTCCCCACGGATGTCGCTAGACCGGGCCAACACACTATGGTCACGTCGTGGTCACGCTGTGATTTGGCCCTGCTCCAGAGTGACACCCCGTGGTAGGTCGCAGTGATAGTATTCCATGAGTCTTGTAATTAATGTTGAGACTGAGTAATCACAATTTCTGCCAGCGGGTTGACGACTATAATCTTGCCCCGCCTCCTCCTGCTCCCTTTTCTCCGGGCCAGAAGAGGATGCCCCATGGATGTTTCTGGACCAGGCCAACATGTCGCGGTCACTCCGCGGTAATGCCGTGATTTGGCCCTTCTCCTGGAAGACACCCAACTGCGGTTTGCCGTGATAGTATTACATGAGTATTGTGATCAATGTTGAGACTGAATAATCACAATTTTTACCTGTGGGGCGATGGCCGAAATGTTGCCTCGCCTCCTCCCACTCACTTCGCTCTTGGCCAAAAGATGTTTCCCCGCAGATGTCGCTGGACCGGGCCAACATGCTATGGTCACGATGTGGTCACGCTGCGATAATGTCGTGATTTGGCCATGCTCCAGCCACATCCAGCCCACACCATCCCCCTTCCACCTTCATTTCAACCCACTTCCACCAGCATTTCATCCCACAACAGCCCCCCCTGCCACCTTCGAATTATCCCACACCATCCCCCAACCACCTGTAATTCAACCCGCACCGACCACCACACCAGCCACCCCCCCCCATCCTCCTTCAAAACACTCATGCCAGCCCTCTACCTCCTGTAAAACAGCCCCACCCACCAGTTCCAGCCCTCACCATCCCCCGACTTCCTACATCCCAGCCCGCACCAGCCCCAGCCACATGCCCAACAGCCCCCAACCACCTGTAATCTAGCCCACACCAGTCCCCTTCCACCTATTATAGCCTACACCATCCCCCTGTCGCCTACCTTCATGCCTGCACCAGCCACTCCATCCTGCACAAGCCACCGCACTAGACCCCAGCCTCCTTCATTACAGGATGTGCGAGAAAAACTCCATGAAAATCACAAAAAGGAAATCCGAAAGAGGATACCCTTGCCTGTGCCATCTTCTCCATGAAAATTATCCATATAAACTGCCATTAATGTTCACCGAGAACATTGGGGTAGAGATGCATCTTTTATCCCAAGACGAGAACCTAGCTGGAAAGTCGAGCACATTCAAAGCATCCTATAAGAAGTCCCACCTGACCGAATCAAAATCCTTGAATAAATAGATCTTGAAGGGACACCTAGGAACCCCAAAATCAAGATGGTAGCCCTAAAATAATTCATGGGTTACAAGATTCTTAGGATGAATTTGTTTTGGTACTGAAGGTTGAGGATATTTTTATCCATATTTATATTTATGAGCCTCTTAAGGTTATTTTTGTAACCATCCTACTAGAGGTTTCGAGTTATAAGTGGTGGAAGTATATTATTCAGACTAAGCCAGAAAAAGACTATTCTTGGAAAAGTATAAAGGCATTGTTTATTTATCATTATTTTATAACGAAGTGAAGGTACTAATGGATATAGAATTCTCTAGGAGGGGTTGTCCAGGTGGGGTGTCCAAGGGCTATCCGGGGGGGTGCAGGGGGGTCTGCATGGTAGGGGGAGGGTGCAGGTGGGGTGTCTATGAGGGGTTGTCCAGGGGGTGTCTACGGGCTGTCTGGGGGGGGGTCTGCATGGCAGGGTGTAGTTGGGGTGTCCAGGGGCTGTCCGGGGGGGGGGTATCGAGGGGTCTACAGGGTAGGGGTGTAGGTTGGGTGTCTAGGAGGGGCTATCCAGAGGGTGTCCAAGGGTTTTCCGGGGGGTTCGGGGTGGGGGGGTCTGTAGGGCAGAGGGTAGGGTTCAGGTGGGGTGTCGAGGGGGTCTATCCAGGGGGTGTCCAAGGGTTGTCTAGGGGATAATTTGAAGAGATAAAACCATGACCAATGGGACCTAACAACATAGAAATATTTTTTCTAATGATTTTTTGAAAGTTATTCCAAATATAAATAAGTCTGAAATCCTTTACATCCACAATATTTTCCTTCTTTGGGATCAGAGTAAAAAAATTGGAGTTTATTCCATAGGGCATTGAGGCATGGTTAAAGAACTCCCTCATAGAGTTAAGGAGCTCATCACGAACTATGTCCTAGTAGAACATAAAGAATTAATTTTTGAACCCATCAGGACCAGCCACACTCTCAAGATTTAGAGAAAAATGGCACTCTTAACCTCCTTCTCATCAAGGGATGCAATAAGGGATATTTTTGGATTGGTGTAGCCCAATCTAGTCAGGCCGAATGCTTGTGGCCAACAACTGTCATGGATCGAGCTCTATAGTGAGCTCGTTGGGGGTTGTAGGGGCCAATGCGCCCCTGCTCTGGGGGTCCGGGGGTGGAAGGGCCCCGGTCCAATTTTTTGGAACTATAGAGACTTTGACCACTGTAGCAGTGCGAACTTTAAAATCCACTTTAATATTTCACTTTTAACTTCCAAACAGAAGACACTAGAGTATTGGATACATACAGGAAAGGCTTCATAAGATTGAAAAATTCTATAATAATATTTCCCAATCTCTCCATACTACTAAATAAATCTCCTCCTCCATGAATAGCTTGAGTAGAGTTGTCATCACTTTCTACTGGTCAATCTATTCCTTGAAAACCCATTCTACAGAATCTACCTCAATTAATCATGATGAGATGAATGCACATCACCTATAACAACATGGAGATACTATTTGACTATAGACTATCTCGAATCAGCATCAACTAATGCCAAGGGAGGTGGAGCACTAGATGTAGATGCAACAATAAGAGGTTCCTGATAACTCAAAATTCCACTGAAATGAAAAATAAGTCTTTATATGAAATATTTTAAATATACTATGGATAAAAAATCTAAAGGCACTAGGGAAACAAATCTCTCAACACTAGTTAAATAATACTCTACAGGTTATGATTTGGTAGGTACATCTAAGGGAAAATCTTGAAGCTCACCTGCTAGGTCAATCTACTTAACTAAGGATTCCTTAGGATATGTGCAAGGGATGTGTAGGGGGCTGGTTTCTATCAGGGGGGATGTACAAGGGGGTCTAGAAGGGGGGCTTCTGTCCAGGGGGATTCCAGCAGAGGGAAGGGAGGGGGGAGAAGTGTGGGTACAGGGGATGATCACTACTATGTTCTACCATGTTTCTTAGGTACTTTTGATCTGGTTCGTGACTAATTTGATAGTTTGTCTTATAGGGATACTCATGTAAGTGAAGTTATGTGTTTTTTTATATTTTAATTTGTTTAATTCTTATTATGTAAGTAGATTTTGTGTAAAATTTAATTTGGAGGGGACTGGCAGGGGGTAGGGGGAAATTGGCAGGGGTGAAAGTGGGAGCTGGTAGGGGGGAAATGGGCAGGGGGAAGGACTGGCAAGGGAGGGGGGAACTGGAAGGGGAGGGGGGGAACTATCAGGGGGGATGTAAGGGGGGGGGGGATGGTAGGGAGGGGAATGGTAGGGGGACTGGCAGGGGGAGGTGGGTAACTGGTTGGGGGTGAAGGGGGGGGGGTGTCCAGGTTCTGGGGGGTGTCTAGGGGGATCTTTCCTGGGATTGGGGTGTCCACGTTCTGGGGGGTTTCTAGGTTCTGTCCAGGGGGTGTACAGGGTTTGGGGGGGTCTGTCCTGGGGTGGTTTTCTAGGGTCTATCTGGGGGGGTCTGGGGGTGTCTATATTGGGGGGCAGGACTGGCAGGGGGAGGAGGGAAAAGGAAAGGGGAGGGGGGAACTCGTAGGGGGAGGGTACTACTAGGGGGACTGGCAGGGGAGAGGGGGGTAACTAGCAGAGGGTTCAAGGGGTGGGGTGTCAAGACTCTATCTAGGGGCGGTGTCCAGGGTCTGGGGGGGTCTGTCTTGGGGGGTCTGTCCAGGGTCTATCTGGTGGGGTATGTCCAGGGGGTATGGGGGGTGTCCAGGTTTGGGGGGAGGGGGGAACTGGCTAGGGGAAACTTGCAGGGGGAGGGGGAGAAACTAGTAGGTGGGGAGGGGACTGTTAAGGGGTACTGGCAGGGGGAGGGGGTAACTAGAAGGCGGTGCAAGGGGTGGGGTGTCCAGGTTCGGGAGGGGGGTTCCAAGGTCTGTCCAAGAGGGTGGGAGGGGTCTGTCCAGGGGAGTGGGTGTGTAGGGGTGTCCAGGTTCTGGAGGGGTGTTCCAGGGTCTATCTAGGAGGGTGGGGGAACTGGAAGGGGGAAAACTAGCAGTGGGGGATTATTAGGTGGGGAGGGGACTAGAAGGGAGGGTACTGGTAGGGGGACTGGCAGGGGGAGGGGGTAACTGGCAGGGAGTGAAAGGGGTGGGGTGTCCAAGTTCTAGGGGGTGTCCAGGGGGATATGTCCATGGTATGGGGGGGTTTCCACGTTCTAGGGGGTTTCCAGGGTCTGTCCAGGGGGGTGTCCAGGGTCTGGGGGGTCTGTCTTGGGGGGTCTATCCAGGGTCTATCTGGGGGGCCTGTCCAGGGGTTCTGGGGGTGTCCAGGTTTGGGGGAAGGACTGGCAGGGGGAATTGGTAGGGGGAGGGGAGAAACTAGTAGTGGGAGGGGACTGGTTGGGGGACTGGAAGGAGGGGGTAACTGGTAGGGGGTACAAGGGGTGGGGTGTACAAGTTCTGGGGGAGTGTCCAGGGGGATCTGTCCAGGGTCTGGAGGGTGTCCAGGTTCTTGGGGGGGGGGGGGTTCCAGGGTCTTTCCAAGAGGGGGGAGGGGGTCTCCCTAGGATAGTGGGGGGTCTGGGGGGGTGTCCACGTTCTGGGGGGGGGGGGTGTTCCAGGGTTTGTCCAGGAGGGTGGGGGTGGCTGTCCAGGGGAGTCCAAATTTTTTTTGGGGGGGGGGGGGGGTTCTAAGGTCTTCCTAGGAGGGTGGGGCTGGCTGTCCAGGGGAGTGGAGGTCTGGGCTGTCCAGGGGGATCTGTCCAGGGTCTGGGGGTGTCTAGGGTCTGGGGGTGTCTAGGGTCGGTCTAGGGGGGTATCTAGGGTCCGTGGGGGGGGGGGTCTGTCCTGGGTCTATCTGGGGGGTTTTCTAGGATATTGGGGGGGGGTGTCTAGGGTCTATCCGAGGGGTGTCCAGGGTCTGTTTGGGGGGTGTCTAGGGTCTTAGGGGGAGGTGTCTAGGGTATGTTTAGGGGGTTTCCAGGGTCTGTTTGGGGGTGGGTGGTTTCCAAGGTCTATCCAGGAGGGAGGCATTGAAGGGGGGCTGTCCTAGGGGGGGATTTACGGGTGGGGAGGGGGCTGTCCAGGGGAGGGAGGGGGTTTATGTAGGGTGGGGGTGTCTAGGAGGGAGGTGACTGCAGGGGGTGGTCTAATGCAGGGGGCTAGGTAGGGGGTGGGGGCTATTTTTTATAGTTTTTTAGACCCTATAGCCATGGTTTCTAACCGTGGATATAGGTCTATTGCCACAGTTTTTTATCGTGGCTATAGGTCTAATATCACGGTTTGTAACCATGTCAATAAATTGTGTCCCTCCTCTAGTATAGACATAGTTCTAAACTGTGGATATATTGATATTACCATGGTTTGAACTGTGTATGTATACATAAATCCACGGTTTTAATCGTGGCTCTAGACTTATAGCCACAGTTTCGAACCGTGGCTATAAGTCTAGGCATATAGCCACGCCAAACTTAGCCAAAGATCCTCAAACCTTGGCTATTACCTATTTCCATGGTTTGGGGACCTATAGCCACGATTTTAAACTATGGGTATAGCTTAAATTTCTAGTAGTGACCCTTTCAATGAGATAGATTGTAATTGAACTTCAAAAATCATTATTAAAATATAATTCATGGTATTATATCTCCAATTGGAATTATAAAAACTATATAAATGAAATTAGGTTCATAATATCAAACATATCTCAAAGATATGAATTTGAGATAAAATCTCTTACCTCGGTCCAGATTCATTCTGCACTTACACCAAAAGTCCTGAATAATTAAATTAATTTTATTAAATACATACCCAATAAATTTTTTATAACTATAACCATTTATAATCCTCATTTTTAACCACTATATTCATATAAATATTATATAATTTCTACATATTTTCAATATCAGGTGTTGGTAATCTTTATTGCTTAGAACTAGCTTCATAAAAGAGGTGTTGGCATCTATTATTTTAAAAAATTCCAAAATTATTAGATCATATAAGGTAATATATTATATGTTATATGGTAGATAGTAAATCTATAATTTCATTCCATGGTAGTTTCTGTTACAAACCATGAAGATGAAATTAGTGATGATCATGTTTCAGTGATTCTTAACAAATGAAAAATGTTTAAATAATTATATATTATCCCATTAAATAAATATATTGTTTTTTATTTATGTGTTTAAACTATCCCAAAAATGAACCTGCCATGATTAATGAATGATTATGAGCTGGTTTAGTTGTAATATCATTAAAACAGAATCATAATGATCTTATTTAGAACTTAATAGTGTGATATATTATAATTTTAACAGATTATAAAGAGAATTTAATTTATATAAAATAATTTCTTAAAATGAAGAGATCATTTTCCTCTTAGTTTACTCATTTTTAATTATTGAATTAACAATAATAATTTTTTGATCATATCATTAATAGGCTAACCAATTTTTTGTAAAATAAACTTAAATATGTTATATGATTCATATTTATCCTTTATTTTCATCCTTATTACCATCCATCTAAGTCATTTAGGAAAAGAAATATGAATGTAAATTATTCTATGGAGGTGGTAGTCCACATGTACCCATGGTTAACCACGTCCTTTTCAAAAAAAAGGAGAAATAAATAATATATTTTATTTTTTTAGATTCATAAAAATGATCTAAAAATGATAAAAAATTTATTAAATTCCCCTTTTATGTCATCCTTGTAATGTGGTGAAGGAAAATGAAATATGTTGTGTTGTGGAGGCGGTTGTCTATACAACACATGAATGACAATTTCGTTTTTCTTAATAGAAAAAGGAAAAGGTGATTAATGATTATTACCATTGAAAAATATAATTCATTATATAAAAACAAATATTTAATTACATATGGATTTGAAAGTTATAATTATAAAATAAAAATATAAAATTAATAAATTAAGTAAAAATAATTATTCACATTATATACTTTGAGATTTCCTTAGAAGATCCCTTAGAAATGGATGACATATAATAATTTATTATGACTAGAATCTCAATATAGTAAAATATTCATTTAGGGGAAGTAAAAAATGATATTGTTTCACAAACCATCCCCTAGGGCCCATGCCATGACTACCCTAAGCCTGCCTCTAATAGGCCAGGGGCTGTGGACTAGCACTAAGTAGGAATATCCCACAAATGGGAGGAATTTTCTTAAGAACCTGTATAAATGCACACAAATCCAAGCCAAAGATGCTGGAAAGTAAAAACACAAAGTAAATAAAATTTACACAAACCACTACAAACCAACAATAGAGTATGATAGATAGAAAAATAGTAAAGTATAATCATGCAAGAATACAAGCCCACTAAAATTAAAGAGTTTTTAACACAAGTACTAATCTCATCCATAGAAAACCTTACCTGATCCAACTATAAGGTACGAAACTAGACTGTTGTATGTAAGCCACCAAAACACACCTCGGTCTATCTGATCATAGTAGGCCCCACCATTTCTGGTCTTCCTAGAACACCGTCATAGAGTAGACCATCTGCACAAGACATGAAACATGCTGGAAAATCTCATGAAATGTTTAGTAAAACAATAACCAGTAGGGAAACCTGAAACAAAAATTAAAAGAAATAAAAGGAAACACCACTAAGAAGAAATATTCAGCTCAACATAGGTATATGTCAACAAAAAATATAACAAGAACATTCAGGTATACTCATAAAGGATTACAATACTCAAGGTCTCATCCACCGCTAGCTATATGGTCCAGCTCATAGCATGATAAATTTCAGGGAATCTCACACCTTAAGCAATCTGATAGTACGCACATGGAACAAGTCTACCCAATTATCTGAGGGAACATCTGGACTCAATATGTCATGATGTTTCTTGAGACATCTGGTCTCACTTAGACATGGAGTTTCGATATCACAGCTAATTCATGGTCATAGGATTATGGTCAAGGAATACTCATTCTGGGATAACTCGCTACTCGATCTATGAAGTCATCAGAGACCCTCGCAAATAGGTCCTACTAATTTGGTCCCCACCCAAAGAAAACACACTGAGATCTACCTGAATCACACTTTTCAGAGCAAGTCACAAAAGAAAAAATCTGATCTCAACACACATATAGGTGGTCTTACACCTAGGGCTCTCTAGGGGGACTCCTGGATCTACTAGAAACATCATCCAAGATAAGGGATAGGTTCCCGTGTGAATATGTGTCACTCCTTCTCCAAAAACCCTATCTAAGGTACCATGAAGATAAGTGAGGATCGACCATGCCTATTGGTGTGATACATGCTCCATCCCACTAAGTCATTATCGTAGTCAGGCTGAGACATCCCACACTAGAACATGGGTCATCCTCTATGACAGGAACAAGATCATACATCGAACCTTAATAGGAAAGGCCAAGGGTATAAAATCAATCTCTACTGTCACCATCTATGATGGGATCAGGATCATGCATTGATCCCTCATATGAAAGACAAAGATAATGATACTATCCCCTACTGGTCCAACCAAAAACCCACCAAACCATATCCAAAGGATCACCTCATCGTAAGGGTCCCAAATTTGTAAAGAACTCATCAAACAGACCTTCAATTTAAATGTTATGGCCCTTTTTGTAAAAAGTGTCTGGTTGGGTTCGGGTCTCGTTTGACCCAGTCGGACCAACCCAACCCACCCGGTCTGACCAGACCTCATGGGCCCAACCTGTTCTGCCAGCCCATCCCACCACTAGCCTGGACCACCGACGGCTTGACCACCAGCTCCATCATGGCCCACTCTAACGCAGGCTGGTTCGATCCCCCTTGACGTGGCGGTTGTCGCGTCCCCACCAGCTCAACGTGGTTGTTCTTCGACTCGGTCGTTCTTATCACATGTGTTATTCGGGACTACATGCCATCCAGTCTGACATGACGCCACTATATGTCATCAGTATGCACCACCATGGCCTGTTGTGGCTGTGTCTTCCTGTCGCTGCATGCGGCTGTGCCAGCGGTTTCCTGTTATCGGAAGGTCACACCGCTACCTACAGATCCCCTTTTATGGGCCGCCACCTTCACCTTGGTGGCCTATTTTTAAAACTCGTAATACCTTAATGATACTTGGGTCACCATCTTCACTTTCATGGGATCCAAATCTTTTTTTGTCACTCTAGGGGTCTGGCCACATTTATAACCACTCGTAAAAACGTTTTTTGACCATGAGGGTCTGCTGATGAAGTACAAAAGAACAGGGAGAGAAGAGAGCACAAGAACACCCTTAGAACGGACCTTGGCCTTGTTCCTGTTATCCTTGGTCTGTTCAGGTTAGAATAATTATGAAGAAGAAACAAAAGAATATTTTATAGGATTCACCTCCTTTAATCCCGCGTTCTAAACATCCTACAAAAAAGATCAAACCGCAGATCAACCTATTCATGGGTTGGTCCGCATTCATTGTTGGAAACAAGATTGGGAAAGGAATCATGAAGAAAATAAATCACCTACATGAATTCATTTTGATCATTGACGAAGAGTTATTTCATCATCGTCATTCGTCGATCCTTGATCCTCGATCCTCGATTCATCATCTCATCATCATCCACCATTTTCCAACAAGAGGATTTCTCCAAGGCTCTTATTCAATGCTCCTAGTGAAATTATCCAGGATCATTCCCCCAATCATGTTTCCCTAACAATGGTTATATAAGGAAACACGTTTCATCGTTAAAATCCTTTCCATGTTAAATGTGTTTCATCATTTTTGAATCACTGATTTGTAACATCGGTGAGTCGCTACATCGTAGCGCTACTGTGTTACATTTAAATGTTAAAAATAAAATAATTCCTTTCAATTATTTTATTCATAAAATGTCCAATAAATAACTTTTTTAGTTGACCTACCCCAGTCGATGTTAGGATCCACCTAAGGAAAACACACCATTATGAACTCAATGATGGTATTGGATTTTCGATCCAAGTTACTATATATAAGTTATTAGGATCTAAAAACAATTTTATTTTATTTTATTATTTTATTTATGGTTGCGTCTTTTTCAGGGTTTTCCACATAAGACCATTGCCAACTAAAGTTAAGTCACGCATTGGGGAAATCCACTACTTTGATCTCAACGGTTCCCTCAGATTTCTAATTTAGGAACCCATTTAGAAGTTATTCCACTTTTTCAACGAAAATCTTACGCACGCTACTTAAAAACATAGCATTTTTTGACGAATCATTCTGGGCACACCAGGCCTCGGAATCACGTGTTGTCTTAGTGCCCAGTCTTTTAATCATTCAAATAATTTTCTAAAAATAAAATCAGGAAAATTGGAGTCGTTACAGTCTTCCTGACCTTAAGTCTTGACATCCTTGAAAATCCAGACAAGGTCTACTCCAACAAAAGTTGAGAGTACAAAGCATGAATTTGAGCCTCTCGCTAAAATGTGATCTTTTTAAGATCCATCTGCTACATATATACATGCACCAAGGGAATGATCATCGATGAAGGATCCTCAGTCTACATTGGGTACTCAACCCAAGTCACTCCAATGTCGATGGCCAGATCGCCCCAATCAAATCTCGGTATCCCACATTCTTGATAGACCGAAAGGAACACATGGCCTCCCTCCTAAAACATCAAGGGTATCTATTGCCTATCAATATAGGACTTCTGAAGGATCTGTTTATTCTTCATCTATTCCTATATTATCCTCCCATTCTCTACAATAGCCTCTTGCAATCCCTTCAACAACTAGGATGTAAAGCGAGCATCACTATATGAAACAATATTTGATGAAACATTATGGATTCAAACTATCTCATGTATGTAAAGGCATAACAATCTATCTAATAAACTATGATCCTGTGTAGTTAAAAAGTGGCCCAACATGGTGAATTGGTCAATGATCACCCAGATGGTATCATGTCTCTTAGATGTATATGGTAAACCCGTCACAAATTCCACTGATATGCCTTCCCAATTCCATCCTAGTACCCCATGAAAGAGAAGTATCAACCCCTTCCAAGAATAGGGGGATTGACATAGTGAGTTTAAAACCTAAAAAACTGATTCAAACAATCATTAGCCTTTTATCTCAATAGGTATTCCCATCTTCAACTAGTTCAGTCATCTCTAGTGTCCGACTTGACACCCACATGCATATCCCAATGCATCTTGCCACTCTAGGAATCCACTACTACAATAGTGAAACCTATAAAAAGAAAGATGTGATCCCCACCTTTCGAGTATCCATAAGGGGTATTTCCTATAGAAAAATTTTCACTTAAATAATCATATTTGGTATTATCTAGTTGTGCCTCCCTAACTATTTTTAAAAGTGTAGGGGTAACAACCAATGACTGGAGATAAGATACTCTATCTCCATCCACAAAGGATAATTTATATGAGGCCAACTACTTTGATGACTCATTTAGTAACTGCTAGCTAGATTCCTGCTAAGAGAATTTTCTTCTACATTCCTCTTCCCCAGAGTATAGAAAAACTCTAAGACATAGTCCTTGAGGAACTCTAGGAATTACCTCTATCTCAAGCCTTGATCCTTTTAAGATAATACATATTTGAGAATCTTGTGGTTGAAGTAGATAATGAATCGCTCACCCATTAGGTAGTATCACCACATCTTAAATAAAAATACTACTACTGCTAACTCAAGATCATGGGTCACAATGTTCTGCTCATGTGGTCTCAACCTTCACTGGAATCACTATAACTCCAGCTTCTGAGATGGCATGTCCTGAAAAAAGGGACCCTCCAAATCCATAACTGATACTTCAACAGATTCTCTTGACGATGGTTCTCTCATAGTGTTTCTAGAACCATTATTAAGTGTCTCACGTACTTCTCCTCAGACACTGAGTACACTAATATGTCATCAACTAATATCACCTGGGTCTAGATAGGGTGAAAAATTGGGTCTTACTAATCACTTCCTCTGTATGTTCCCCATCTTCACCCCCTAATTAAGAAGCTCTTCGGGAGCCATTAGATATACTGGGGTAAATATTGGTGCCACCTCAGGGTTTAGGTCAAAAAATAAGTCTAACTATCAGTGGAGAGGTAAACATGGAACATCGCAGATTTGTCTGCTCTTATTGTTGCATCTTCCTTGGTGGTTCGTCAATTGCCTCTATGAATACAGAATGAAATATGGGACAATATTGTTAGAGATTTCCCCTTTTACTACAAGTGTAGAAAATCTTGTCCTTATGGGAACTATCACACCCCCTAAACATCCAAATAAACTTTGGATTTGTGGCTTACATCCCACACCTACTATCGGTAGATCCTACAGACCCTACATCCCAAGCGATCACTTCCTTTGAAACCTATGATACATGCTCAAACCCTATGTATCATCATCTGGAATCAAATGATCCATCCATGACCCAGTCTTGCAATATGAATCCACTTGAACCACTGGAGGTGGGTCTATTAACTGATCAATATGAGAAACCATCACCTTCTGACCATCCTTAAAAAAAACTGCACTATGTCTAGCTCCCATTAGGGATTCCAAATTGAGAATTGATCCAAACTCTCAATAATGTTGTCAAAATTTCACTAGATGGATTCTTGAAAACATCATAAGGAAAAATAATATGTATCATAGTTAAAAGAGTATACCTGATGAGATGACTCAATAAGGACATGGAAAACACAACCAATTACTATATGATGCATGTACCTTTATTTTCTCCCACTAACTAGTGTTTTCATATACTGAGTTAGAAATAAGGTTTCAAGAATCCTGGTGTTTGGATATGTCACCCGCCACACCAACACTAGATTCCCTAGCCTGAAATCCAAACTCGAAACACTTAACACTATTTACTCAAACCAACCTCACAGAATATCAGTCCTAAAGTTGAACCAACCACTCTGATACCATTCTTTCATGACCCTTCCCCTAGGGACCATGTTGTGACTACCCCAAAACCTCCTATGATAGGTCAAGGGATAAAGACTAACATCGAGTAGGCATATCTCACAAATGGGAGGCATTTACCAAATAATATATACACATTCACAAAACTCTAATCCAAATATACTAGAAATTAAAAACACTAAGTAAAAAAAAGGTAAACATACCACTACAACCCAACAACAGAGTATGCCAAAAAGCCAAGCACTAAGTACACTTGGGCCAGAATTCAAGCCCACCAAAAAGGAAGAGTCTTTAACACAAGTACCGAATCTTGTCCGTAGAAAACTCATATAATCCTACTACAAGGTACAACACTAGACTGTTGTCTGTAAGCCATCAGAACACACCTTGGTCTGTCTGGTCACACTAGGACCTGCCTAGTCCTGGTCTTCCTGGAACACAGTCAAAGATTCCACCATCTTCACAAGACACGACACGTACGTGCAAAGCCCATGCAGGGGTGAGTAAAATAATACTTAGTTTGGCACACTAAAACAGAAATTAAAAGACCAAAAAGTCAACACCACTAAGAAAAAACAATTAAATTAATACATAGATATGTCAAAAAGACATATAACAAGAACATATAGCTATACTCATTAAGGATTCTAAGACTCAAGGTCTCTTCAACTTTCATCCATATGGTCTCACTTGTAGTAGGATTGATTCTAAGAGGTCTCACTCCGTCAGCTATCTGATAGTAAGTGTGTAGAATAAGTCTAAAAAAATTATCTGGGAGAACATTTGGTCTTGATACATCACAAATCTCCCCTAGACATTCGGTCTCACTAAAAAAAGGATTCTCAATACCACATCTAATCCTTGGTCATACGATTATGCTCAGGGCACACTCGTTCTAGGAGAACTCACTCATCAAGCTATTAAGTCATCATAGACCCTCACAAAGAGGTCCTAATAATTTGGGTCCTAACCAAAGAGAACACACTGAGAACTACCTGAAGCACACTATTCAGGTCAAGTCACAAAGTAAAGAATTTGATCTCGATATACAGATAGGCTTTCTTATGCCTAGGGATCACTGGGGGACTCCTAACCCTATAGGAAACATCATCCTAGATAGGGGATAGGTTCCCGTAAAAATATTGGTGAAACATTCTCTACAAACCCAATCTATGGTACAGTGAAGATAAGTGAGGATTGACCGGGTCTCTCGGTGCGTTACATGCTCTAGCCCACTGAGTCACTATCAAAGACGGGATAAGACAACCCTCTTCAGAATATGGGTTATATTCTATGATAGAAATGAGATCCTACATCAAACCTTCATAGGAAATAGAAATGGTAAAAACTTAATCTCTATTATCACACTCTATGAAGGGATCAGGATCCTTCATCAATCCGTCATAATAATGACAAAGAGAATGCGATCATCCTCTAATGGTCAAAACAAAAACTTATCAAGCCATCTCAAAAGGGCTGTCTTGTTGCAAGGGTCCCAACATCGTAGATGGATTGATAAATGGACCTTCAGTTTGAAAGTTATAGCCCATTTTGTAAAAAGGGCCTACTAAGGTCCGGGTCAGGTCCGACCAGGTTGAATTTAACCAACCTGCCAGGTCTGACCTGGCTAGGCCTGTCCCATTCTACTGACTTGGTCCACCACCACCCTATCCCACCACCTCCATCTCGGCCCACTTGAACAATGGATGGTTCAGTCTACCTAGACACGGAGGATGTCGCGTCCCCACCAGCTAAATGTGGTTAGTCATCGATCCAACCTCTCCTCCCATATGGGGTCCATGGGACCACATACTTTCTGGTCTGATGTGGCTCCATTGGTTGTCTCTGGTCCACACTGCCATGTCCCTCTCTAGTTGTGGCTTCTCATTGCCTCCTGTAGCCACGTCATCATGGGTCTCTCCACCACCCATTGTCGAGTCGGTTTCTGCCTATTTTAGGTTGGTCATGCCGCCACATGATGCCACCAGTGGATCCCCTTCTGTGGGCCACCACCACTGCTTTGGTGGACAGTTTTTTGAATTGGGATTACTTTCTAGATCCTTGGTTCACCATCTTCACTTTCGTGGGCTCCAAATCTTCTTATCGTCACTCCGAGGGTCGATCCACATTCATAACAACCTGATAAAACATGTAACGGACATGAGGGTCCTCCGAAAAAGTACATAAGAATGGGGATATAAGAGAGCACATGAACACCCTTAGAATGGACTTTGGCCTTATTTGTGTCAGCCTTGGTTCATTCATGTTATCAGGATTATTAAGAAGAAATAAAAGAATATTTAACAGGATTAACCCCCTTTAATCCCACATTCTAACCATTCAACAAGAATGGTTGAACTGTGGATCAAACAATTCATGGTTTGGTCTATTTTCATCATTGGAAACAATATTGGGAAAGGAATCACAAATAAAATAAACATCATACTTGGATTTGGTTTGATCATTGATGAAGAGTGATTGTGTATTCGTCATTCCTATATCCTCGATCCTCAATCCTAGATTCTTCATCTCGTCATCATCTATCATTCATCAACAAGAGGATTTCACCAAGGCTCTTCTCCAACGCTCTTAGGGAAATTCTCCAGGATCATTCCCCCAATCTTGTGTCCCTGCCAACATTTAGGGAAGGAAAACGTGTTTCAGCGTTAAATGTGCTTCAACATTGTCACATCATTGAGTTGTAGTGTCACTAAGTTGCTTCATCGTAGTTCTGATGTGTTATTTTGAAATGTAAAAAATAAAATAATTCGTTCAAATTATTTTATTCTTAAAACATCCAAAAATTAACTTTCGTAGTCGACCCACATCGGTTGATGTTATGATCCACCTAAGGAAAACACCCCATTAAGAACTCAATCATGGTGTTGTATTTCCAATCAATGTTACTATTTATGAGTTATTATGGTTTTAATATAAAATAATTTTATTTAATTATTTTATTTACAGTTACATTATTTTTTGGTTTTTCAACAGAAGACTTGTGCCGACTAATGTTATGTCACGCTGAGGGTAAAGTCACTGCTCTGAGATCAATGGTGCCCTTGTATTTTTGATCTAGGCACCTGTTTAGATGTTATTACACTTCTTCATGAAAACCACCCATGCATGTTTTTTAAAAATGTAACATTTTTTGACAAATTGTTCCTGGCGCACCGGGCCTTGGAATTGCACATTGTCTAAGTGTCTAGTCTAGTAATTATCCCAAGAATTTTCTAAAATTTGAATTGGAAAAATTCGAGTCATAAAATATTTTTTAGGTGAAAACCCTTATTTTTTAGTTCCATGAGGATGTGGTGATATGACCTTTTTGTAAGTGGTGAGAAGGACATTTTTATAAATATTTCAACTTATTATAATGGGAGAAAATGTTAAATAATTTAAGGGGCTCCAAAAATGAGAAATAATAAAGAGGGAAAGATATAAGGTTGATTCACACCTAATCCACTCTATTATAGACATTTTTATTATGTTTCAAGCCATTTTCCATTGAATTATTATTTTTTCCATTTCAGCTTTTACCATGGTAAAGAGTTTTTATATAAGGTAACTTAATATTTATGCATAAAAATTAATTGTTCATTATTAGATAATTTGGACCCACTAATTCTAAATTTGAAATCCATTTAATTTTATTTAATATATAGTAGTGAGAAAAAATAATTTCAAAATAAAAATATTTAATATATTAAAAGTAATTTTTTAGACAATATTATATATGTTCTAAAATATCAAATATGGGTTTTAAAATTAAATCCATAAAATTTAAAATGATAAATTCACATATAAAATATATATTCAGTCTTAGGAAACTGATTCATAAATTTCCATACTTATATACTAATAATTTTATAAATTTCATGTTTTTTTTAAATAATATTTATACTAGTAACCTAAAAATCAATCTTTTTAGAAAAAATAAATAATTTCATCTTAATAAAATATTATTATGATGAATCTAAAATAATAATTTTTTAAAATTAAAATTCTAGATTTTATAAATTTAACTTTAAAATAAAAAGGTAACGTAAAATCGAAAAAAAAATTATTGAAAAATAGCTTTTATAGAATATTAACTATTCTACTTAATATTTTGTATTATTTAATAATTAAATTAGTATTAACCAAATTTTTCATTTCACTTAAATTTTTTCTTCATTAATAAAAATTTTCTTAAAATAGTAATATATATCACAGAGAAATAAAATATTTAGAAAACTACATTTCTAACCATAAATTGATCATATTAGTCAATTTAGCTATACAAATTGAATTTAATTCATATTAAAATTAATCTTTATTTTATTTTTATAAATATTTCATAAATAATTTAATTATATACATTACTATGAATTCAATGGCTAGGTTTTAATGGCCATTAAATAATATTTATATTTTTATACAAATATATTGCGGTTTTCTTTTTAGTTCAGTATTTCATGTGGAGAAAGCTATCAAACGCATTGATTTATTTAATGGTAATAATATTTTAAAATTTTGGGGTGTTAAATAGATGGTTTCATGGAGAAATCCACTGCAACTGATGGTGCCAACATCACCTTGTTCATGTCTAGTGTTTTTTA
This sequence comes from Viscum album, assembly GCA_963277665.1. NCBI lineage: Eukaryota > Viridiplantae > Streptophyta > Magnoliopsida > Santalales > Viscaceae > Viscum > Viscum album. The sequence continues at coordinate 1,750,483,081 of OY728141.1, read as the reverse complement.
TGTCGGAATTACTCATATTAGTGGGTATTCATGAAGATTCATGGTATCCAAAATAATTTTTATTCTCTATAATCTTTGAAACATATATTGTACGGTCCTCAACAGTGAATGGATCCTCACTACTTAATAAACCCTTTTCATCATGAGTAATTGAATCCCACTATGTTTCCTCATTGAATATGATGTCGTGTGTTCTGTGAATGAACTTGAAAATGGGGTTATACACATGGTATGCTTTAGACCTAGAATTGTACCTGATGAAGGTCACTAGAAAACTCTATCCATCCAACTTCTTCAAGTGAGGATTCACATTCTTACCATGCATGATGATGTTGAAGCTACGAAGAAATCATATTGTTGGTCACTTTCCATAAAAATCCTCATATAGAATCACCCCAAATCATCATGAGGCGACCCTTTACCTCTAGTATGCATCAATACATTCTAACTGTGGTCTAGTTTTTATGTTTAATGGACTGATTTTTTTTTGGTTAATAGGGAGTTGTGAGCTATCATCATATGTCGCACTCGATGAATATTCATTGAATTATACCAAAGTGAACTCATCATTGTGTTCAGTGAAAATAACTTTTAGTTTTCTCCCTATCTCCACCTCCATTGTGGCCTAAAAGTTTAGGATCGATGTTAGATCTTGGACATTGTTTCTTAGTTAACTAAGCCACATGTAGTGACACATTTCATCCATGAGTAGTAGAAAGTAGCGGTTCTTGGTCAACATATTTGGCATGATTATCTCATATAGGTCATCATGAAAAAGCTTGAGGACATGCTCCACCTGATACCTCACTTTCTTGGGGAAAGATACTTGTTGATGCTTCTCATCATTGTAGATATCACAAACTTGAATCACCTAGTCAATCTATGGTATCCCTCACACAATACTGCATTGATAGAGATTTTGTATAGCCTCAAAATTTATGTGTTCATACCTCACATTCCAAAAACATGATTCTTTGAATCACTTTGTTGAAAAGAATACCAATTGTGCAATGTCAAGTCTAATATTTTATAGATGACTAGAGAAGTACTTCACCCTGGACATAATATGTCACTACTGGTTGTGAAAACTTAGGATTTCATAATCTATAAGTTCCTAGAAACTAATCTCGTCAATTTTTCTAATGTTGATAACTTTGATGCCTTATGATGAAGTAAACCCATATGAAAACATGGTTCTCACTGATCTTACAAGAGAGAAAGATCACACTGCACCCCTTGATGTTGATGATGAATATAACTCCAATCTTGATAGTCCCATGGATCTTAAATTCGAGCTGGATGAAAATAATACGGGATCTAGTCATGTGGTTTGTGGCACCAGTGTTGAGGTTCCACAAGTCATCACCACATGAATCCTCTCAAACTAGTTGTGTGAAGGCCTACACCTTGAGTAGTTAAAGAGGAATGCATCATAGTAGTGGGTAATCAGGATCATTGGTGAACTACCCTTCAATTAGAAATGCGATCTAGTGTCATTCACTTGGTATTAAATGTGAAATGACCTATTTTAGTATGCTGCAACAATATTTTTCTCAATGTATAATTTTTTTCACATAAAATGCATTTAGCCCTCAAAATATCATGGTCTATTCTAGATCCAAAGTCATCCCATACATTCATATCATCATCTCTATCTTCATTATTTTATCATAGTTGCCTACGACATCGATTTTTGTACTTGGATTTTTGGGAATATCCCTCCTCCGTATTACACTCCTTAATTTGTGCTACCCACTCATCCTTAGTAAGGAGTATCTTCCCTCTATTTTTTGAGTAGTGTGCCAGCTCAAAATGATCATCAACCACATTGAGTCTCCCTATTACCTCTTCCATAGAGAACATTGAATGGTCAAGAAGCAACTCAGTTGGAATAGAAATTTGGTATAACCTACAGGATATGAAACAAAGGTACTTCTTAATGGCCTTATACTATGGTTCTAGATCATCGAGGATAGTTATCTGGTTTACTAGCCCAGTGAGTTGCATCATTAATTCATCCACCAACTCACTATCATAGAAAGTAATATGTTTATAATAATTATGAATCTTATTTTAATTTTCCTTATTACATGATCAATTATGATGAATATGGTCTTGATAGTGTATCCCTCCCCCTTAGTCTTTTCCATGAAGGATAGTATGGAGATCATCTTTAGTTGGCCAATGCACATAATGGTCTCTAACGCCAACTTATTTTCCTAGATTTAAACACCGCCAGTATCGATAACATACTATATCACACACACCTAAATCATAAACTTCATCATCAAGGACTAGTCTTCATAGTTCAACTTCATGATGTTTGGATACTATGAAAATCCTCTAACCTATTTAACAACCCAAAGTACCACAATAGTTTTGTCACTAGTATCAAAATGTTCTCTGGGATGTGGTGATTATCTTAGGGTGTGTTTGGGAAATGGGGATCATAGTGATGAATCATGGATCAATAAAACCTCTCCCCAATACCAAATATTGTAAATGACTATTGTTTATCTCACAAAAACTCACAGTAATTTCTAGAACTTGAAGGATAAATAAAAAACACATAAATGATTTTGTTCAAAAAAAACCTAGCTACATTTATGGTGGTGTTTCATTTCTTTATATGAAAAAATCTATAAAAAACATGTGAGAGACAATATACTCAGTAAAACCACATTAAGGGAATTAATTGGTGAATAATATGGGGCACGAGGTGTCAAACTGTGTTTGGGAAATAATGATAAATAATGAAATAAATAATGGGGGACATAAAAAATAGAAGTGTAATTATTCACTACACTAAACTTTGTCAACAATGTAAGGTGAAGGGAGGTTATTCATGGGAGGTAAAATTAGTAAAATAAGATTTCTTCCTAATACACTGAAAATTTATAATTTTAATGGATATTTATTTTTATCTATAATCTAATATGAAAATGAATTTAATTTTTTATTTATGAACTTGGTGGTATCCTAATTAAAATGAATTCAATACCTCTAAGTCATTAAAATATTTGATTATAAATTTAAATTTTAAAAAAATTATAACTAAATAATGTTATTATTTGTGGATTTTATAATTATAGTTAATCAACATTTTATAAATAAAATTCTATGTGAGATTAAATTAATTTCCCAATTATATATTATGTTTATAGAAAAGACATTCACTTATTTGGTCTTATTATATCCTATCATATTTGAAATATTTTTAATCATTATAACCATTAATAAAATAGTCATTTAATAGTGATCATATTATTATTATATGTATAGGGTTTTGATAAATCCAATTGATAAAGACAATGGAACTGATGGCCTCAACCAGTATGGTCATACCCTTTTAAGCCCATTTATCAGAGTGTACAAGGAAGATATTATCACTGATCTTTTCTCTTGACCAATCGCAATTTGGGATCCAAAAACTAAATCATGATAAAAACTATTTATAGGAAAATTTTACTCTCATCGAGATCACAACCCAAACCATGTACATTGAACCACCTCTTGAAATCTTACCATCATGAACCTTACACATAGGGTGTTTTATGGTGTACTAAAGGGATATGTATCAATAACATAATAATATGAATATTTATACTGTATTTTAAATATAATAATGTTTATATTTACTTTTTATTATTGTAACTTAAAAAAATTAATTTGATTTTGATACGATAAAACACAATTTGTATTTCTGTGTAATAGGCAATTTCAATAAATACATTCCTTTTTTATGAAATAATTAGTTTTAAACATAACTTATATTTTAATAAAATAATAAAACTAAATAACTTCTATTTAATATAAATTATAATATAATATTTATGAAGTCAATTGTAATTGTTTTAAGGGTTTGAAAACTGTTATTGTCTAAAAATCTAGTATTGTTTTCAATAAATGAGGTTTTTATTGAAAAAATTAATATCTTATATTTATATATTTATTTAGACAAAATAAAAATTATTTTTCTAATTTTAATACTAAAATTATCCAATTTTTAATTTTTCATAATTTTTTGAGATAGTCAAATTTTCAGGTAAAACATAAATACGGTATAAATATACTGTGTATATTATTACACCATAATGACCCAAAAGTAATGTAATAAGTGATATAAATAGTATAAATGACTAAATATATGTTTGCGCTTTAAAATAATGTGATTTTAGGTTTTTTATAAATTTTATAAATCTTTTAGGAATTCTCCAAAACCTATATCATATTTTAAGGTTTTAAAATAAAATATTTATAAACAAGACCCACTTACACATCACCAAGGGTAATATTTTATTTATTTAAGACCTTTTAATTATAAAAAAATAAAACCACTCAAATTTGGTAAAAATAATGGTCATATACCATTTTAAGGTTTGTGATTTTGATTACTTTATTGTATAGACTCCAAAACCAATGTTTGGGAAATAATAAAGAACTCCCCTCACTTTTCTTATATAAACCCACACAAGATACAATTATTAATGACTCAAAAATATGGTATTGAGTCCATAATCTACCCTAACATTTTTATAGTCCTCCCAAGGTTCCCCCAATCTCTCAATAAGATCCTCCCAAGCTTTTGGAATCACCCTCTCAAGGTAAGGGGCCTCTCTCTCATCTTCTCAATTCTAGCACCTTCTTTATATTTATCATTTTGAATCTCAATTGGTTGTGTTTTCCAAAATTTAAAAAGATTCATATACTATGAAATTTATTTATTAATAATGATAGATCATTTATCCCTTATCACTATACCATTTCCCTAAGTTGTTACTTTACTCAAATTTAGTAAGGGATCCTTTCCTTCTCCACTTTATTCAAAAATCTTCTCTATTTTATGTCTCTTGATTTCAAATTACTAATGTTGGGATATGTTTTTCCATATCCTTATTACTGTAATTTTGATATCAAAATTATTAGAGACATATTTCACTCTCATTAAACCATTTTATGAATATTTAAGTACTGCCCTTATGCTGCCAAAATTTCATTGTGATCTTTCATGCCCAATGATTGTGTCACGAATATCCACCCCTCATTTCAACTCAAGGGTATACAGATATATGTATATAAGATTCATTGATTTTGTAATTACATAAATACAACCCAAACTCCTTGACCTTTGGGATAAAATTGATGAAAAAAACTTCTATGTTTTATGATCTATATGGCACACTTATGCATGTGCCTGATATAAAAGTGATGGGTGCACCCGAAATTATATAGATATCCAATGAATTAGGTAACGTTTTAGTCTCATGAGACATCATGTATGGGATTAGGGAGTTAAAATAATCGATTATGGGACCTTTCATACCATGTTATGGTGTCTGGGCGGCTATCCTTGACCTATGTTTATGATGTCATGTTTAAAGTTGTTTCCACTTTCCACATGTTTCCTTTATGTTATCATGTTATATCATGCCACATTTTTCATGTTTATGATTATAACCCCTTTTATGAAATTCCTATTGTATGACATGTAAATAATTTCAACATATTATTCTTTTTTATTCTCTTATTTGGATTTATATCTCACCCCTTTCTTATGTATATCCGCAGGTTATCTCATGTAGTTTTAAGAATGAAAAAAATATTATGATCATGTTAAGAATGTTTTAAATAATGCTAATTTACCCCCCCTATTTTTATTTATTATTTAATGTACGTAATTATCCAAATAAATTGTACTTCTTGATCTTCAGGGTTTTATAATGTTTATTCTTATGTAATAAATCAGGAATTAATGTGTAATAATGACAAGGGTTGTCATAGTTGTTATCAAAGGAAAGACTAGTTATATTTTGGATTAGGATTATGAAAATCTAGTGAAATAATTAGGGATAATACTAATCATAAGATAAAAATCCCTATATTTTTATAAAGTATATATTAATTTGTTTCTAAGAAAATACCTCCCTCTATGGACACTACAAGTGGGCGTAGCTCTAGAACAGTGGAACCTAGGGGTAGTAATCATAAAAAAGGGTGATTGTGTTGGACTCAATCATCACCTAGTGGAAAATAATGGGACTTGTTTCACAATTGGTTTGAAAAGACCAAAGTATACTGTTTGAAAAATTCACAAGATCATTATGAACTATTATTATGGGAATAAAACACCCAGATAGTCTATGTTTGGAAGTATATCATAGATAACATAGATTGAATCCTAGTAATTAATAAGTTAAGGAAATTCATGTCCTTTATAAAGAATCCATATAATGTTATTGGATTCCTATTTTTGTGTTTAAATGTACACATCCCTAATTTTCTATTTATTCTATCCAATTGCTGGAAATAGGAGGAATCGAGTAAGTAACCAATGTGAAGGGAAATGTTATGAATACCCAAATAAGATGGCCAACTCGATGGGAGTAGAAATAAAAAACATTGTGATGAAAATATTTCAGTTAAATTAGGTTTTTAATAGAAATAAAAATCAGGAGGATCACCCAAATCCCCTTATTAATAAACAAGTTGTAATCGATCCCTTTATGCAAAAAATGCCTCCAAATTTCAATGGATCGTTCGATCCCTTAATTATAGAATAATGGATCAAATCTATTGATAAAATATTCTCCATACTTGAATGTTCTGGGTAAGATATGGTTATACTAGTTGTTTATTATATGGAGGTATAATCTAATCAGCTGTAATCATTTATTAATAATATAAAGCCTAAGGAAGATATCAAAGCGATGGGGAAAAAGGAATTTTGAAAAATAGTTTTTGAAAAATAGTTTTTATGCACCATAAAAAATAAAATGGAAAGTTATTTTCTTTCCATCAAGAAAAAAATATGATGAATACATTGGGGTGTATGAGAAAAAATCACAATAATTCCAAGATACATCTCTTTCTTTGTCATTACCCATGAATTCAATGTTGGCCTCTTCTTTAGTGGATTAAATATGAGTCTATAAAAATCCCTGGAGATCCAGTACTTTCGTAGATATAAGAAAATTGTTTGATGTTCCCTCAGAATTGAAACAAGGATCTAAGAATATCAAGGTTCTCATGAGGATAAGAATTGGAAATTTAAGTTTAATTCTAGTGGTGTGATGGAGAAATGTAATGGTGGTAACAAATTTTAACGACCCACTTTTCAAAAGTGTGTAATTAGGGAACTCAGAAATTTCTTAAAGGGGATAAAGAAATTATTTAGTTGCTAGGAGAAAGGGAACCAATATAGAAATTAATGATTGGAGAAACCCACTAATGTGATGGGGGAGTGGAATGCTTCAGTAAATCATTAGTTTATGATTAATTGTTTAAACTGCGAAGATTAATGTCTATTTGTAAACTAATGCACTAATCCATGTTTGGTCAGAGAAAATCAATTCCAACCACTTCCAAGGAAGCAAGGGTGATCATACGCCATCATAACTGCTGATGTGGATCCTAACAATGAAGTGGTGAAAGTTATTCTAGATGTCCATTCAATAAAATAAAACATATTTTTTTATTCTAGTTCCATGCATTCCATTGCATCATGCAAGTTTAGTATAACTATTCAATCACCATCATAAAGAATGGAAGTAGAGTTGTCGGTGAAAATGTAAAATGAAAAAACAATTTTATCCAAAGTATATAAGCCCTCTCCTTTCAAAATTTGTGGACAAAACTTCCTAGATAACCTTGTGATACTCCCTTCAGTAGAATTTGATGAAATTATAGGTATGTATTGGCTTTCCTTATCTAGAGACAACATAACTTACCCTGAGAAGGAAATCAATCTCTATGTCACAAATCATCCACTGAATATATATTATTGAAATGATGAGTATGAATCTCCTTTAGCACCAACATATCAGGCATGGATATTATTGCTCTCTAAGAAAGAATATATAGCTCAAATGATTGATTCTAAGGAAAATATCATCCTTGAAGACATGCCCATTATGAGGTAATATGATGATGTGTTTCTCAAAGACTTTTTTGGTATTCCACTAAGTTCATAGGTTGAATTATCAATCAAGCTTATACCTGGGAATTCTAAATATTCAACACACCATAAAGAATGGTTGTTGTGGAACGTGATAAACTGATGAAGTAACTAATAGAGAATATATAAAATGGGTTCATATTCCCAAGTACTTCATTAGGGGGTGCACCCATCCTCTTAGTCAAGAATAAGGATGGGTTGAGGTTCCTTTTCATTGATTATTTTGATTTCAAAAAAGAAAAAAATAAAGAAAAATTGTCCTCTACTATAGATTTATCACTTTATGGATCTTCTATGTGGATCCCAATACTTCTCCAAGCTGTATCTTTGGTTGGGTTATTATCATGTATAGGGTGAAGGGGGAGGATATCCCCAAGACTTCTTTATGTACATTGAATAGACATGATGATTCATCGTATGCAATTTTGACACACTAATGATCCAAGAATATTCAAGGAATTGATGAATATATAATTTTGATATTACCTCAACAATTTTGTGGTAGTCTTTATAGATGATATTATATTATATTCCAAAATTATGGAGGAGAATGAGGATCATATGATCACTATGTTAAAGACCATATGAAATGATAATATTTACGCAATGTATAGAAAATGTTAGTTTTTATTGAAGTATGTATCATTCTTGGGACATATTATCACAAGTAATGGGATATTTGTGGACCCTTAAAAGGAAGAAGAAATTAAAGGATGGAAGAGGATATCATATGTGACAGATATCTATATTTTATTCAGGTTAGATATGTATTATCGATGATTTATAACACATTTATCAGGATTTAAAAACCCTCTAACCAACATAACTCATAATGGAGTCAAGATTGTTTTGAATAATGAATACTAAGAGATATTTAAGGAGTTTAAAAATAGGTTTATCAATGCACCTATACTTATGATACCCACAATTGGGGAAATTTTCTTGGTATACAGCAATGCTTCAAAGAAGGGCTTCGGATGTTTACTAATACAGAATGACTACGTGATAGCCTATGCCTCATGTAAATTGAAATTTAATGAACATAACTACCCAACACATGATCTAGAGTTGGTTGCAGTGAAATTCACATTGAAATTATGGTATAATTATATCATTGGTGTGAAGTGTGAAATATATATAGATCATAAGAACCTCAAGTATATATTCACACATATTAAAATGAATATACACCAATGAAGATGGTTATAGTTGATTAAGTAATATGACTGGTCAATCCACTACCATATTGGGAAAGAAAATAAAGATTCAAATGATCTATATAGAATGTATTTAGAAATTTTATCATTGATGAGAATTGAGAATGATCTGTTATTTTTAGACTTTAAAATGATAGACATGGGAATCATAAAGGAAGTAAAATCATCAATACTTTCTTGAATGATTCCTCAACCATACCTTTTAGAGATGATAAATTACTCTTAAAGAGATGGTGTAGAAATTCAGAAAAAGGAGGAAGCTATATGAAAATTGAAATCCTTGGAGTTAAAAATTAACTAGGAGGGAGTTTAAATATTTGGTTCATGACTATGTGTACTATAAAATATTGAAATAAAGAATAAGTTTTTGGATGAAACACATAGCTCGACCTTCTTTATCCATTCAGGGAGCATAATGATGTATCGAGATCTCTTAGAGAACTATTGGTGTGACAATATGAAGAAGGAGATCACAAAATATACATCAATGTGTCTTGTGTGTTAGAAATTGAAGGTTGAAAGGAAAAAATAAAAGGGAAGATTCACCCATTACCCATAATTAAATAAAAATTAGAAAATATAACCATGGAATTTGTCACTGGTATTCCAAAGACACAAAGAGGAAATAATGATATCGGGGTTGTGGTGGATTATTTTTCAAATATTGATCACCTCATTGCAATTTTATAGGATTTTTCACTTGATCAACTTGCAAGTATATATATTAAATAAGTGGTGAGGCTTTATGGAACACTAATATCAATTTTATATAATTAATGATCATAGATTTACCTCTATGTTCTTGAAGAATATCCAATATTCTCTTAATACTAAGTTGAAATTCATAATGGATTATCAGCCTCAAACTGATTTCAAATATGATAATACTATTAAAACACTTGATGAAATGTTGATAGCATGCTCAATGGAATTCAAAGGAGGATGGTATCAACATTTTCCTTTGGTCAAGCTCTCATACAGTAATAGTTTCTACTCCAACATCAAAATGGCTCCATATGAATCCATTTGTGGTAAGAGATGTAGAACACCGTCATTGTGGGATGAAGTTTGTGAATGAAAATTTATGGGTCCTAAAATGGTTGAGGAAATTGTTGAAAAGTTTCATACTATTAAAAAAAAGTTTGGTCTTCTCATAGTCAAAAGAATATATAGGTTGAAAATCATCGATGAGACCTAGAATTTAAGGTTGGATATAAGGTGTTCCTATGTATATCTCCATAGAACAATGTAACGATATTTGGGAAGAATGTAAAGCTTAGTCCATGATACATCTTTCCCTTTGATATCCTTGATCGCATCAAATTGGTGGCCTATCAACAAGCACTCCCACCTAACCTATCTCAAGTACAATAATTATTTCATTTATCCCTATTGAGGAAGTACATACTAGAACCCTCACATGTGTTGAATCTAGAGGTTCTCTAATTGGAAAATTATCTTTCATATGAAGATCATTTGTAGAATATATTATATTATAGAGACATATTTCTACCAAATAAGACAATTCACCTGGTCAAAGTGCTATACACAAACCAAAAGATTGAAGAATAGAAGTGAAAATCATAGGAGGTGATGAAATAGAATTACCCTCATATTTTTTAGTGTATAAAATAAACATTTAATGTGATGAATTTTTGAAGGAGGTAATATTTTAATAACCCAATATTTTAAAAATAAAATTCCCTTTTTGATTTAATTAAATTACCTACTATATATTATGGATATAGAAAACACATTCACTTATTTGGTATTATTATATCCTATCATATTTAAAATATCTTTAATATTAATATATATTGATAAAATAGTCATTGAATACTGATCAAATTATTTTTATAAATATAGGGTTTTGATAAATCCAATTGATACACACAAATGAAGTGATAGCCTCGACCGGTAGAAGTGTATCCTATGAAGCCCATTTATCAGAGCTTCTGAGGGAGATAACATAAATGGAATTTTTATTAAACCAAGCCTAATATAAGATTTAATAACTAAAGAATGAGTGAAATCATTTAAAGGATAATTTTGATTGCATCGATATCACATCCTTTAACTTGTGCATTGATGCACCCCATGAAAATCATACCATCAAGCACCTTATTGTAACACCTCATGTTTTTATAGACCTATTTTTTCAAATAAATTAAATTATAATTTATGTATTAAAATCAAATAATTAAAAAAACATTTAACATTACATGGACTTGTAATATGTTATACAGAACATAAACTTCGCATACGTTACATGGAACAACGACTTGGAAAATGTTACACACAACACTGATGTTTATACGAAACATCATTTTATTTTTATAGTTATTTAAATGAGAAAATTATTACATAACCTTTAAACATAGTAATATGAATATTAATAAATATTTATCAAATATTTTTTATAATTTTTTTTAAACAAAAAATATTGATAATGAAAGATAGAATTTTTGGTAAAGTCCTTATATGTTTAAAAATACTATTTTCTCAAACAAACTAATTTTCATGTCCTTAGGTGAAAAACAATAAAATTAGTTTTAGACATATTTAGAAATATAATTTGATAAAATAACATAACTTTTTGAATTTATATTTTTTAAATTATCTTAGGGTGAAATTTTGGGATTTTTTTTGAGAAACTTCATTTTTTGATGATTAGTGAAAAATTCCAAATTTTAATTCAAAACTTCTTTTTCATAAGATTTATTTATAAGGTTAAATTAAATTTTAAATTGTTTTCAAATTTAATTATATAATATTTTTATAAATAAATATAATTTAGTTTATTGAGATCAATTTCACTTTGAAATTGGATATAAAAACTTTGTAAATTTTTTAATGTTTTTACTTTAGAAACCCGCATTGTCGACCCAACTGCAAGATAAATTTAAAATTAATCTCATCCACTTATGTGATTATAATTCAAAAAATAGATTAATTATTTTTAATAATAATAAGTTATAATTTCCAATATGGTAACATTATTGTTTTACCAAAAATATTAGTGAATGTAATTAAAATTAATAACATCAATTAAGTTAAAATTAAGCTTAATTAAGAACCATACCTTATATTTAAGATCCCAAAAGAAATATAAACATATAAAATACCTATTTTATGGTTATTATTAGTCCATTTACCTTCCATTATTTATTTATTTTTCTTAGTATGACATTTTTTAGGTAAAAACGTGGGTATACGTAACTTGTTTTTAAAAATACCAAGTGAGTCCTTTCCTTTCCATATAAAAGGCCACTGCCTCTCCCTCTTCATAGAACCTCAAAAACCACTTAGTTTTGTCCATTTTCTGCCCAATAAACTTCCCATAATCCCTCCCTTTCTCTTATAATCCTCCCCTTGGTCAAAAATCTATCCAAGGATTCCTTTTGGCACAAACCAAAAGGAGTTCCCTGATCAAGAGGTAACATCTTCTCTCAAACTCTTTTCTTTTATTTTCTTTCTCCAACCACTAAAATATCTTTATTCCATTATTGTATAAAAAAAGTATCTTAAATATACTAGTATTTTTTTATTCTATGTTTTAAACCTACACTTACACACTCCTCCATCCAATGGGTAAAGAATATATTGTTTACATGTACGTCGAACTACCATCTCACGAAATGATGATTGTTCATTTTTCCTTTACCACCTATTACAGTGAAAATTATGATGGAAAATATATTTTTCTATATTAAATATTATATTTATTATATATTAAATCTTATTTATTCCTTTTACAACACATATCTTTTTTACTTTCTATTTGGTGTAAATATGATAATTTCGTTTGAAGAAGTGTGGGCTACCTCCCCCTCAAAGTGATGTGATTCATTCACACACTACATGGAATGTATTAAGGATGGGTTTAGTGAAATTATATGATATAAATGATATAATAATTATAATTTAATAATGATATATATAAATATATATACACATATGTCTTTTACTTTATTTCTTTCAATAAGAAAATAAAAATGGAAACAACAAACATGCGTACGTACAACTTACCGTCTCCATGAATGGTGTATTCCATTTCATACTTCTATATTATATAGATTATTATAACACAAATAAACTGAATATAGTGGATATTAATATAATGTTTTACATTATAGAATCATGATATATGTAAAAGGACCAAAGATATAATAAATTAAGACACAAGTGAAGAAAAAATCAGATATTATCCAAAGTGAAATCTAAACATAGGATTGCTAACAAGAGCGTAATATAAGGTCATAATCAAAAAAAATATGGTATTATATATAATAATATTTTTTTGTTAAAATATGTATAATAAATTAATATTTATTATACATGTGGTTTGAACGAGTACGTCGAGAGTCAAGAAATAAGGTAAGGGGATTTCATATGACTTTTTATTTCCATGAGATGCTTGATTTATTCACCATCCATTCCTTTTTTTTGTATACTGAACATGGATGTAATTAATTATTATTATAATTAAATTTTTTTGTATTTACATATCTAATTTATAATCTTTCTTTCATTGGGTTTTGGTTTCAAAAGTTACCAAATCGTTAAAATAGTTTTGTCTCAATTTTCCTTCTTTGAGACAAATGTTTTGTTATGAACCAAAATTGTTTTTCGATGTGTATATACTTCAATTTTATATGTTATATACTAATATAATTTTTTCATAATATTTTAATATTCATTTAATTTCATTTTCTTACATGGAGAGTACGATCCCATGTAACCAAGTGGTAATAGTTTATTGAAATAATCTCTTCACTTTTTGATATTATTAATGATTATGGTTATTTGATGAAATATTATGATCCATATTTCAATAACACTCATAAATTTTCTTCTACTCTGGTTATTCTAGATATCAACATGTATTAGTACCATTTTTTCACTCTTTTGTACTTAAGATAATATTTTTAAGTAAAATATGACTCTCTCTCTCTCTTCGATCTAAAATCTATTGTATTCTAAAACCATGTTTTCAAAAATGTTTTAAAAAATGTTTCAAAAAGATATTTGATGCCCATTTTTAATAAAAAATTATTTTAAAAACGTTTTGTGGTTTTCAATGCTTCCTTTATAAGTTTTCAAAGCTGTTTTTAAAGAAAAAGGATTCTAAAAGGTTTTTTGTTTTAAAATTTATTTTTCAATGTAGAAATGATATTTTCCTCAATAAATACATTTAAAATATATTTAAAAATTATTTTATATCTAATATAACATCCATTGGGGTTACTCATGCCTTTATATGAAAATTATTCAATGTTTCTATTCATATTATTACATTGAATGGACTATGTTTTGATGGCATGGTGCTTACGAAACCCATTTCTCTTTCACTGGTTATATGATTTTGAAACCTGCTTCTTTTCACTGGTCATTTTTATGATTAAATAATTATTAATACTATTTTTTCCACAGGTTAGGATATTATTACATTTTTATAATACCCATTTAATTTCATGGGATATGCTATGATTTTTTATGATCTTATGGAACATGTATTTATTATTTCATTATGAGATGGGTGGGACCTACATCTCCATCCAATGAATTAGGTAAATATTTATATCTCATGATATAGACATGGCTAGAATGATAAATACACCCGGATTAGTATTATAGGGCTGGAATGAGAAATTAACTCCATTCAGTAATACAGGGATGGAATGAGGTGTGAACTCGATTCGGAAATACATGGCTGGAACAGGGTGTGGACCTAGTTTAGTAAATTAATTTTTCCACTAACATGTAATTCGAAGTGATTCCTTGACTACTATGAAAATCATTATATATCCTTACGTGTTTGAAAAAATTCCATGTTTATTTCTATGTTTTTATTTCATGGATTATGTACTTTATTTCCTTATGATTCATGTCTTATGAACTACCAAGATTTGTTCAATGATTTATGTATATGATCTTTTATATGTAGGGTATGATATTCTATTTTCATGATCATGTTATCATTCTCATATTCTCATGATTATTCTCACATATCTACCTTGTCTATCCTTACTGAGCATTTGATCACATCCATGTTTATGTTTCCTTCAAATGTTTAGGAATATATGTATTATGTTGGATGTGTCTAAGAAGGGTGCTAGTCAAGAATGACCTAGTGGGATATAATTTTTAACATTTATATATTAGTGTTTATGTTTCATTGTTTCCAAAGGCACTATACTATTAGGTTATTTGGGAATTTCTTTGTATAATTTTTTAAGTATTATGAAAATATTTTGTAATGTTAATGTATAAAAACCAAGGTCCGCTATAATTGGTATCAGAAAAAATTTCTAGTTATCCTTTGGAAGATAGAATTAGAAAACCATAGTGAGAACTCTAAGGAAATGTATATGGATAATTCAAAGGATAATGAAAAGAAAAGGAAAATTTCCTTGAATTTTGGTAAAGGATAGAGTGAGTGGTTTCCAAATAATACATCCCAGTCTAGACACTACAAGTGGATGTGGCTCTGGAAAATATGTACCTAGGGGTAAAAACTCTGATAAGATTTTTTGGGTCTCACTCATGGTAATCTGGTACACAACAATAGGCCTTGTTTCACACCTATTTTGACACTCCCAGGGGATATTCTTTGGGAATTAAAAAACACTTCATGAATAGTCATGAAGAATTTAAATAAAATTTTCCTATGAATAACCTTGGATAAACCTAATCATTCATATATTAAGGAAGGCGTCATAATTTAGACATTCTATATGTGAAATTTCATGATTGTGTGGTTCCTCAATTCAATAAATATTTCTCACTCTATGCTTTTTTTCTTTTATTTAATGGTTGGAACCGAAAGGAACCACATTAATGGTGATTTTGATGGACAATAAAAATATTTTCCTCCTGATAAATTGAATTCTATTGGAGCTATAACAAAAAAACTCATTGTTATGCTCACACATATTTCTCAATATATGATTGATGGTGTACTTTCAAATGAGAAAAGGAGTGAACAATTTTTTTGAGTCTTTCATGAGGCAATGTAAACCTTCTTTCAGAGGGTCTTCTGATCCAATTATTATTGAACAATTGATCTACACTACTAAAAATATATTATCCGATCTTTAATGTTCATAGAAAGTGAAAGTAATTCTGGGTGCTTATCCATTAGAAGGTGAATCAGATCTGTGGTGGACTCTAATCAAGAATATGAAGAAACAATATGAGATAGAATCCATGGATTAGGATGAGTTAAATAATTTATTTTTTAATATGTACTTTCCTCATATTCTTAATACCAAGATGGAAAAATATATACTTGAGTTTAAGAAAAGGGATTATGAATATTTTGGTACCTATGAGTCTAATTTCATGAGACCTACAAGGTACACTTCAATAATTATCATCCAACTCAAAAGTAAAGTTGATAGGTTCTTCAGTGGATTAAATCTATGTTTTATAAGGGAATTGGACATAAGATACTTTAGTAGCTATGAATAAATTGTGTTTTATGCAATCAAGGTTGAAATATATTATGGAGTCACGTATCAACCTCATGGTTTTGAAATGAAAAGGAATATGGAGTTAAAAGGAAACACTAAAAACCATGGAGAAAAGAAAACGTCTTTTACTTAATTATCTAAATATGGGAAGAAGAATAGAAGAATTTTTCTTATGTGGTCCAGTAAATGTTTTAAGTTTGGAAAGTAAAGTCACCAAGAAATTTATTATCAATATTATAGGAAGAAGTTATCTCAAAAGGTAATGGAGAGAAAGCTTCACAAAATGCACCTCCGGTGATTCACTACTACAAGGGTAAGGAGAATGGAAATTATGTTAACCACTACCCAAACACAAGGGTTGGTGATAATGATCGACATAAACATCATCTTAAGCTGAGGGACAAGGGGAAATTTCATGCAATCACTATTTCCAGTGAGGAGTAAAATAATGATGTGATAAAAGGTACACTTACCATCCACTCTTGAACTACTAATGTCATATTCTGGATCTTCCCACTCTTTCATATCTAAATGATTTTCTAATGGTGTTAAGAATTCACCAAAACAATTATATTTGAAATTAGAAGTGAAAACCCCAAATGGTATGATGATTTCTTCTAAATTTTATGATTCCTCTCTGGTTGAAGATTGTGGGAATGTTTTTCCTGAAAAATAGGTCATTCTTCCTTTGGTTGAATTTGATTTCATCATAGGAATGGATTGGATTTATCTACAGAAATACCACATCAATTTTCAAGGAAGGTAAGTTATGTTTTATATTTCAAACCCTTATATGATCATCCATTAATGTGATGAACTTCCTAAGGAGATTATATCTATTGTATGGGTATTAATTATTATTCAAATGGAAATTTTATCTCAAATGGTTATGGAGAAAATCAACATCGATGATATTACTATTGTTTGATAATTTTTGGATGTCTTTACGGAAGATTATCCTAGCCTTACACTAAAATGAGAAGTTTAGTTCTACATAGAGCTCATACCGAGATCTACACCAATTTAAAATAATTCTTATAGAATGGCCTTAATTGAGTTATATGAATTGAAGAATAAACTCCAAGAAAACCTTGATAAGGGATTCATGGCCAAGTGTGTCACCTTGGGGTGCACCAATTATTTTTGTGAAAAAGAAATATGGATCAATGTGACTCTACACTAATTATCAGGAGTTAAATAAGAACATGATAAAAAATAATTATCTTCTCCCTCATATTGATAACTTGTTTGATCAACTATGTGGAGTTCAATACTTTTCCAATATTGACCTTCATTATGGATATCATCAATTGAGGGTAAAGAAAGAGGATATACCCAAGAATTCATTCTGTACAAGTTATGGAAACTATGAATATATAGTGATGCCTTTTGGTCTTAATAATTCCTTGATTGTCTTCATGGATTTAATGAATAGAGTCTTTAGAGATTACCTCGATCATTTTATGGTAGTCTTTATTAATAATATTATTATCTATTCAAATAGAAAGGAAGATCATGAATATCACTTGATAATTGTACTAAATACCATAATGAAGGAGAATATATATGAAAAATTTACAATTTGTGAATTTTGGCAGTAAAAGGTTTCATTTTTGGGTAACATAATCTCAAGAGATTGTATATCAGTAGATCTATCAATGACTTAGGCTATTGAATGATAGCCTAGAACAACCATGGTGATAGATATCAGTAGATTTCTTGGTTAATCTGGATATTATCAATGTTTTTTGGATAATATCTCTTGAATATCTAATCCTCTAACCATGTTAACTAGAAAGGGTCTCAATTTACTCTAGATAGATGAATTTGGGGAAATTTTCAAGGAACTAAAGAGAATGTTGGTTAGTGCACCTATGATTACATTACCCTATAGTGGAGAAGTGTTATTAATCTATAGTGATGCATCCAAGAAGGGTTTGGGGTGTGTTCTTATATAGAGTAACATGGTTATATCATATGCCTCACAAAAGTTGAATATTCATGAGAAAGGTTACCTAAATCATGATTTGAAGTTAGAAAAATTAATTTTTTCATTAAAGATATGGAGGTATTTTCCTTATGGAGAAAAGTGTGATATATATACCAATCATAAAAGTCTGAAATATATATTCACATAGAAGGATTTGAACATTGACTAGAGAAGATGGATAGATTTGGTAAAGGATTATGACTGCTCAATACATTACCACCCTAGGGAAGTGAACAAGGTGGATCACGCTTTAAGTTGGAAGTATCATACTAGCTTATCCATGATGAGGATCACAAAATATCCAATATTTATGGATTTACAAATTATGGATCTAGAAATCCTAAAATAAGTGGTAAAATATTATCATTCTCAAATGAATGTTCAACCCTCTATCTAGGTTAATATTAAGGAGGAGTGGAAGGACGATGTAGAGAGACAAAATAATGTTAGAAATTTTCATGAGTTTAACCTTGATCAATATAGAATGATGAGGTTTAGAAACCATATATGTGTTCCTTATGTAGTGGATTTGAAGAAGGATCTATTACAAGAAGCTCATTGTTTTTCATTCTTTATTCATCCTGGAAGTATGAAGATGTATATGGACATGAAAGAGTACTTCTAATGAGATGTCATGAATAGGGATATCGTAGAGTTTGTATCTTGGTCCTTGGTATGCTAAAAAGTTATGGTTGAAAGGAAAAAGTCCAAAAGGATGTTCCATCCATTACCCATACCAGAATGGAAATGGGAGAACATCACTATGGATTTTATCATTGGACAACCCAAAACCTCTAAAGGGTTTATTTCTGTATGGGTTGTATTTTATCGCCTTACTAAGTCATAAAACTTCATCACTATCAGATAAAAATTCTCTTGATCATCTTGTCGGGACATACATTATGGAAGTGGTAAGGTTTTATGGAGTTCCATATTCCATTGTATAAAATTGGTATCTGATCTTCAAATCAATGTTCTAGTGAAGTCTTCAGCAAGAACTTCACATATAATTGAGTTTCGTCACGACTTATCATCTAAAGACAGATGGTTAGTCTGAAAGAACAATTCAAACCCTAGAGGATATGTTGAGATCTTTCTCTATGGATTTCAAATGTGGTTTGGATCAACACCTTCCTCTAGTTGAGTTTTATTACAACAGTACCTTTCACTCAATAATTCAGATAAAACCTTATGAATCTCTTTATGGGAAGACATGTAGAACTCCAACATTCTGGGATTAATTAAGAGAAATAAAGATATTGGGAACTAAGATCGTTGAAGAAATGGTTGAGAAGGTCATGATCATTCAGCAGCATATCATGGCAGATCAAAATCGGCGGAAAAGTAATGTAGATAACTATCATTGTGATCTATAATTTGAAGTTGGTGAAAATGTTTTTCTACGAATCTCACCTTGGAAGAATGTTATGAGAATTGGGAAGAAAGGGAAACTACGCCCTAGGTTTATTGGTCCATTTCAAATTCTTTATTATATCAGGATGGTAGAATATTTCTTGAAACATCCTCTAAATATCTATCAAGTCCATGTTGTGTTCAATGTATCTCTCCATAGAAAGTACATATTGGAACCTTCACATGTGATCAACTCATAAGTCATACTACTAGAGTAGGATCATTCTTATGAAGAGAAACCATTTGAAATTATGGATTGTACAGAGAATGTTCAATAAAACAAGAACACTCACCTGGTCAATGTTTTGTGGAGAACTCACCAGTTAAGGAAGAAACTTGGGAACTTGAGAATATGAGGAAGCAAAATTATCCTCATTTTTTTACTCGATTGACAATTTTCAAGGGATAAATTCTTTTTAAGGGGGTAGATTGTAACACCCCGAGTTTTTATGGACCTTCTTTAAAATAAATTAAATTTCCATTTATGTCTTCTAATGAACTATTTAACACATTATTTTCACCCGACAAGGACTTTGGTTACATTACATGGAACATTGACTTGGCATACATTACATTGAACAGTGGCTTGGTGTACTTTACATGCAACATTTATGTTTCTACAAAACATCATTTTATTTTTATAATTTTTTAAATGAGATAATTATAACCTAATCATTAAACATAGTAATATAAATAGTAATAACTTCTTTTAAAATATATTTTATAATGTTTATATATAAATAAAACATATTTATGAAGAAATATATAATTTTTGGTAAAGTTCTTATATGTTTAAAAATATTATTTTCTCAAACAAACTACTTTTCATCTCCTTTTGTAAAAAATAATAAAATTAATTTTAGATACATTTAGAAATCTAATTTTATAAAATAAACTTCATTTTTTAATTTAGAATTTCAAAATTATCTTAGGATGAGATTTTGGGATTTTCTAGAGACTTTATTTTTGGGTAAATAGTGAAATATGCTAGATTTTAATTTAAAACTACTTTTTCATATGATTTATTTATAAGGTTAGATTAAATTTTAAATTGGTTTCAAAGATTAATTAGAAAATATTTTTAAAAAATTAATATAATTTAGTTAATTTAGAATAAATTCACATTGAAATTAGATATAAAAAAAGCAAATTTTCGAAAGTTTTTACTTTAAAAACCCACATTGTCAACCCAACTACGAGATTAATTTAAAATTAATTTATACCACTTATGTGAATAAAATTTTGAAAAATTGATTAAATATTTTGAATTATCATAATTTATAATTTATAATAAATTCAAATTGGTTTTTGACCTAAAATATTATCTAAATTAATTAAAACTGATTACATCGATTAAATTAAAATGAAGATTAAATAAGGACTAAACCTTAAATTTAATACCCAAAACGACTTAGATACTTTTCCAATGCCCATTTTCTATCCATTAATCATCCATTAACCTTACATTCTTGAGTTTGTTTAGTTTGGTAAGACTTTTGTTAGATAAAAACATGGGTACACATAACTTATTTTAAAAAATACCAAGTTAGTCATTTCCTTTACCTATAAAAGGCCACCAATTATCCCTCTTCTTCACACCTGACAAACCAGTTTGGTGCAGCCATGATCTACCCAATAATTATGCTTCTTTGATGAAATACTATGATCCATATCTCAATAACACTCATGAATTTTCTTCTCCTCTAGTTATTCAAGATAACCTCATGTATTAGTACCATTTTTTTAATCTTTGATACTTAATATAATGTTTTTAAGTAAAAAATGACCATCCTCTCTTCGTGGAGAAATCTGTTGAATTAAAAAACCATGTTTTAAAAAACGTTTTCAAATGATATTTGAAGACCCTTTTCAAGGAAAAAGGATTTTAAAAACTTTTTATGGTTTTCCATGCTTACTTTATATGTTTTGAAAGCTATTCTCAAAGAAATAGGTTTCCAAAAGGTTTTATGTTTTAAAAATCATTTTTCAATGTATAAAGTATATTTTCTACCAAAAATGTTTCTAAAAGATCTTTCAAAATTATTTCTCATATAAGATAACATACATTGGTTTTACTCATGCCTTTATGGGGAAATTAGTCAATTTTTTCATTCTTATTCTTTCTTGGAATGGATTATGTTTTGATGGAGTGATGCTTGTGAAACCCATTTCTTTTTCATGGGTTATATTATTTTCAAACATACTTCTTTTCATAGGTTATTTTTATGATGAAATGATTATAAATCTTATTTTTTATATATGTTATGATATGATTACATTTTTATAATACCCATTTCATTTTATGGGTTATGATAATATTTTTAAGTAGTTTTTGGCACATATGTGTATGATTTCATTATAAGATGGGTCGGACCTATATCTCCCTCCAATGCATTGGGTAAATATTTATATATCATGATATATAAATGGATGTAACAAGAAATGAACTTGATTCTGAATTATAGTTCTATAATGGGAAATAAACTTGGTTTAGTAATGTAGGACTGGAACGAGGGGTGAATATTGTTCAATAATATAGGGTTGGAATGGGTTGTGAACCCTGTTTAGTAAATGACTTTTTCCACTAAGATGGACTTGGTAGGGATTCCATGACTACTATAAAAATCATTATACATGCTTATGTGTATTCCATAGTTCCATGTTTTATTCCAATGTTATTCTTTCATGTATTATGTTCTTTATTTGTTTATGATTAATGTCTTATAAACTTCCAAGCATCACAACATAATTCATGTATATGATCTTTGATATATATGGTATGATCTTCTATTTTCATGATCATGTTATCATACCCTTCTTCTCATGATTATGCTTACATATCTCCCTTGTTTACCCATACTGATTATTTGAGTTCACCCCATTTTATGTTTTCTTCCCCAGGTTATGAAGATATGTATTATGTTTGATGTTTTTAAGAAGGGTTCTAGTCAAGAAGAAACTAATGGGAGATAATGTAGCTTATTTATATATCAGTGTTTATGTTTCCATGTTTCCAAAGGCATTATACTAGTACGGTATTTGGGTATCTGTTTATATAATATTTTAAGTATTCTGCGAATGTTATGTAATGTTAATGTATGAAAAGCGATGTTCGTTATACTTACCCTTATAGAGTTTTATTGTGTAATAAAGGGATATGTATCAAGACCATAATAATATGAATATGTATATTGTATTTTCAATATAATAATGGTTATACTTACTTCTAAGTGTTTTTACTTTATAAATGATTTTGATTTTGATAGGATAAAATATAAATTGTATATGTGTGTAATATGAAATTTCAATTAAGACATTCTTTTCTGATTAATTGATTAATTTTAAAAATAAATTATAGTTTGATAAAATAATAAAATTAAATAATTTTTATTAAATATAAATGATAATATAACTTTTATAAATTCAAATGTAATTATTATAATGATTTGAAAATTTTTACTTCGAAAAAACTACATATTTATTTAATAAACAAGGTTCTTGATTTAAATGTGTAATTTCTCATAATTAGATATTTATTTGTATAAAATAAATATTATTTCTGTTAGAAGTAGGTCAAAATTATCGAATAATTAACTTTTCATAATTTTATTAGACATCCAAATTTTGAGGTAAATATTAAATATGGTATTCAGGGTGTATTATATCATCATATTTACCCAAAAGTGATGTAATAAATACTATAAATGGTATAAATTACCAATTTATGTTTAAACTTTACAATAAATTACATTTTATTAAATGTGCAAGAACACAGTTCTTCTTTTTGAGGTATAGGTCTCTTCTTTACCCTTTTCCTTAACTGGTTTTGAGAAAATAAGGAAAATAGGGAAAACCCCAAATTTTGTGGGTACACACTGTGTACTTTTCCATATGTTGTGTACTTTGGCCATGTGGAATGAGTACACAGGGCGTGTAGGCCTATCGGTAATGAAGGGTCTAAAAACTAACTACACATCGTGTACTTTGTATTAACACATCGTGTAATCAGTTTCTAGGTGAACAGTAAGGCGGTGGAGGTAGCCGCCAGCAGAGCGATAGTACACTCCATGTAATCAGAAATACACGTCGTGTACTCATGTCGACAGATGAACAGTTCCATGGTGGAAAGAAGCCTCAAGAGGAACAGTTTTAAAAAATGAAAATTGCACACCATGTACTTGAGAGTACATACCGTGAAGTTTGTTTTTTTGAATAAAATGGATAGTTCCCTCCTCATTTGGTAGAGGAGGCTTTGAGTTTGTTTTGAAGATGAAAGAGGAGGCTGGAGCTTTGGAGATCACCTGATCGCGCACTGGGAATCTGATTCCGCCTCCGTCGATCACGTTGGGACCGTACGGGTAAGCCCTCCCATCTCCTTGATATTTTCTTACCAATTATTCCTCTAAGGGAAGTTATTTACATTTGAAAAAAAAAATATTTTATCCCAGATCTAAGTCGTTCTTGGACGATTTAGGAGGCGTTGTTCACGTATACCGATCAGAGACGATCGAGGTAGGTTGTCTGATGTTCCTTTCAACTATTGTGTTGAAATTGTGTACCTCTGTGCTACGTGTCCATGGTTGGGGTGTCGTATGGCTGAGGCCTTTGAGGAAAATATATCTAGAATAGTGTAGATAATCTAATGATAAGGTTAAGCTGTTATTTGGAATCACTTCTTGGATCCAGGACCACCTCGGGGGTGCGTTCCTCTGTTTATTTATTTGGCCAGGATATCTGTGTGTATTCCATGATTATATTATGAACTATATTTTCATGAGATAATATTTATATAAATTATTGTTTATACTTTGGGCTCAGCCCGGTTCTTTTAGCCTGAGGGTGGTGTTCTTTGGCCTAAGGGCAGCATTTTATTAGCCTGAGGGTAGTGTATTACATAACCTGAGGGCAGCGTTCTATTAGCCTGAGGGCAGTGTTTGGTTAGCCTGAGGATAAAATTTTTTTATGCCTGAGTACAGTAGTTTCTATGCCTGAGGGAAATATCACATATGCCTAAGGGAAATGATCGTTATGCCTGAGGGAAATCACTTGCAGGTATTGATTATATTACCTAAGCGTAATGATTATACGTATAAGGATACAGATATTAAAATATTTAGTGTGGCGATTTTCTATGTTATACATTCCAAGCCAAATCACAATCTTGGAGGTAATAATTAATAATTAAAATGGCACTGAATGTAGTAGTGATTGTTACTTTTGAGTACTTACTAGTTTACTGTATTTACTTTTGCACACTGTTGTTGCACATTTTCACCGACAGTTGGGCCTGGGCCTTTGGTGGGTGCCTACTAGGATTTATTTCTCACACCCTGTTTGGGTCATGTATTCTTCCCAAACAAACTATATTGATGTAGGTGTTGATAGGGGAAAGGGTCCCTATACAGGTATATGATTGTAGTAGAGGAGTAGGAGAGCATGGGATCGATCTTAGTCTTACGATGTTGTTGCGTTCTGTTTACTCTGCTTTGTTTTGTTTGGTTGTACCTTGTACATTGAGTTGTATTGTTTTTTATTGCAGTGTATCCTATTCTGGATGCTTTCATAGAATTAGTGACATGCTGCATCTTTATATATAAAACGGGTGGTTCTATTTTACTTCAGTTGTCTATTTCATTTGTATATGGTTTACTGCTTCTGTTGTTGTATGTTATTTTCTTTCTGCTGCACTACACTTTGACAAATGAGGGCATAGTGTCCCCACTATTAGACTTGGGAACTCTCTACTAGTCAGAAGCCTCTGGCGTTTGGGGAAATGTTCTTGAGGTCATGTGACCAACTGGTTTCAAGGAACCTGTTGTTTGGCTTCCGGATCCAGGACGTTAAAAAGTGGTATCAGAGGGTTTTTCTTTCCTTTGACTTAATATTTGGAGCCTTATTTAGGGATAGGATGTAAATGGTAGTTGGTAATAATCTATGATAGGGATTATCTAACCTGTGTACAGGGAAAATCCAACCTACCTCATTATTGAAATTATGACTGGTTTTTCAATTTTAAAGTTGATTTGATTTTCGCCGTTGGGTGACGCACTATGATTGTGCTATTTATATGTTATAAATGGGTCCTAATTAGTTTAAACTTGATGAGATAAGGGTGTTCCACCTCATGCATCATTTAGGAACATGATAGAAATCACATTTCATGCATTCTTTCCATGTCATGTGGTGCATTATAAATTTCATGTTGTTGTGGTAGTTGATGTGCTATAAGAGCATGTTGTTGTGATGGATGCTTTGATAAATACCTAATTTTATTGGGTATTTTGGTGTGAGGTTTTGATAGAATGAACACGAAATTTTTTTTCTTGAGGAGTATGGTCCCTCAATGACCATAATTTGGTGGATAATTAACGTGTTTTCCTTGTTATAACATGTATAAAATTCCAATCTTTGAATCGTGGGGAGTATGGCCTCTCATGAATCGGAAATTGGCACTTATGTGTTGTTCTGTGTTTTTTTAGGATCCATAGTAGTTTCTGAGTCTTACTATCCGAAAAACCCATCATACACGCCGTGTAGTTCTATGGACACATGTCGTGTGTTCTTCTATTCGGGAAGAAATTAAAACTTTTTAAGTACACGTCATGTACCCTCAGTACACATTGTGTAGTCTCTTCCAGTGTCATAGGCCATGTGGGTGAGGAAACGGGGTGGGTAATGGCTTGGGGAAAATGTTGTGTACTAGTTGTACACGCCATGTAGTGTAGACCCGATGTCCACTTGTGTAACTAACAACGCGGACGGAGGAAACCTTAAGACATACACTCCATGTCTACTTTGGACATGCCATGTATTCTGACCCAGATACCTGGCCGTGTCACAAACAACACTGGTCAGTGTTATATTTCCAAGTACACGTTGTGTATTCTTGGAGCACGCTGTGTAGTTTTAGATGTGTAGACAGCTGTGTAGTGAGCAACATGGGTCGGTTTGGGGATTCTTTAAACACACCGTGTCTTTTTGGAACACGTCGTGTAGTGTAACCTGGGTACATTGGTTGTGTGACGAACAACACGGGTCGATGAAATCTTGTAGATTACACACCGTGTCGACCTCTGAACACGCCGTGTAGTGTTGTTTTAAGAGAGCCGTGTGTCTTAAGCCGTGTAGAAGGACTCGAGCAAGGAAGAAGGATTCCAGAACACACTGTGTGTTTGGGGTGTTACACGACCAGTTTTAGCTGGAGTACACACCCATGTGGATGGCCTATGAAAACACATTGTTTAGTATTTATACACGCCGTGTAGTTAAGTTTTGTGAAACATGAATGTTTTTCTTCTCATGTTCCCTTACTACACTCCTTTTTTCTATCCTTGATGACCTTAATATAAGGTGTGTGATTGACCTTGTAGAGTCATGCCTCCGAGACGACCATCGATTGTTCGCCAGGGGAGCGACGCTGATTATACTCTTGAGATGGTAGGCCATGGGCTACCAGTGGATCCGTGAGCAGTGCCAGATACGGCACCAGCCATTATACCAGACACAGGAGCGGATGTGCGGTTCCATGAAGGCATCATGCGGTTTATGAAAACCTTCCAGGGAGCACCGCATGCCGCCACATCTATGGCAGAGCTGACGCATATCTTCCAGCAGTAGAATCTTCCTACATTTTCAGGGGATGGAGGACCACAGGCTATAGAGTCTTATATGGATTCGATGTAGAAGATATTTGAGAATCTATAGATGCATCCTAGGAGGATGGTTAAGCTCTCTACATACATGATGTGTTATTCCACCAAGAGGTGGTGGGATATTACCACCCAGTTTGAGCATCATCGAGACATGGCGTGGGAATATTTTCAGGCAGCCTTCTATGAATTCTTCTTCCTGGAGATGTTGCGGGCAGATCGAGCTTGCGAGTTCATGAATCTACAGCAGGGTGCTATGTCAGTGACGGATTATTCGACTTGCTTCACCGAGCACTAGTGCTTTTCACCCATTTTGGTGGGTGATGAGACGTTGAGGGATAGACACTTTTTGGATGTTCTTCGGTGTGAAATTTGTGCACTGTTGAACGTTTTTAGGTTGCCTACCATGCATGCTATTGTGAACTAGGAACTGATTACAGAGAAGAACCTACGAGAAGCTAGTGGTGTGGGCCAGGGCGGTTCGACACCAGTTTTGGGTACTATTTATACCGGCAAGAAGAAGAGGCAGATGGATTTCTCTCACGATGGTAGCACTATCCAGAAGAATACTTCAGGTGGCCAGGTCATTTGCTACCAGTGTGGTAGGGAGGGCCAGAATAGACCTTAGTGTCTGCGTGACCCAATAGAGTGCTGAGCTTGCGTCAAGATGGGTCATCTCTAGCATTTCTATAGGGAGTTCCTACCAGTGGCTAGTGAGAGGGGTTCTATACAGACTCCGCGTGCGGGAGCAAGACCAGCAGTTTCTTACCAGTCGGTAAATTAAGGTACGTCAGGGCGTGCAGGTAGAGATGGTGGTTGTGGTCATGGTAGCCATACACCAGGATCTCAGAGGCAGTAGGGTGGGTCAGATCATGGTATCCAGGGTATGTCACAGGGCCACGACACTGGGCAGGCATATGCAGTGCAGCAGAACAAACATGAGCAGGATCCCGGACCTTCAACTATCATAGGTACTATCCTAGTTGCTTCTGTTTTATCTTCTGCACTTTTCGATACAGGTTTTACACATATCTTTATATCTGTACCTGTTGTGGAGAGCCTTTGTCTCTGTGTTTCTTCTTATCCTGATATTATGAGGCTAGACACTCTGTTGGGGTTCAGAACGGCAGGTGTGCCTCAGTGTAGGGAGTACCCCCTAGAGGTTGGTGGGTGTCACTTTTTATGGGACCTTTATGTCTTATAGAGGACGAGTTATGATGTCATTCTCAGGATGGACTGGTTAGTACCCTTTCGAGACTTTCTATAATTCAATCATCACAGGGTGAATTTCACATCACTAGAGGGCGGAGAGTTTCTATACAAGGGAGAATGGGATGTTCAGGCGACCCGAGCTGAACCTGAGCATCGTGGGTGAGGAGGAGTGACAACCCAGATTGTGATCTTATATCTAGATGATCACAGAACTTGTCATAAGGATTTCCCTCTAGTTATTGATTGTTTCAGGTATTTCTTCTCAAATGACTTTTCAGGTTTACCTCTAGAGAGTGAGGTGGATTTCTTTATTCAGTTAGTGCCAGGAGCAGCACCAGTGTCCATTTCTCCTTATAGGATGGCTACACCAGAGTTACAGGAGCTCAAGAGGCAGTTGGAGGAGTTGCCGGAAAAGGGTTTCATCTGACCCAGTACTTCTCCTTGGGGTTCACATGTCTTGTTTACTAATAAGGCAGACATCACCCTCAAACTTTGTGTGGATTATCGGAAGTTGAGCCAGTTCCCGGTCAAGAATTGATATCCTTTTCTGAGGATTGACGATATTTTTGATCAAATTCGGGGAGCATGTGTGTTCTCGAAGATTGACTTGAGGTCTGTATATCCTCACTTACGCATTAGACCATCCGATGTACCGGTTAGAGCTTTTCAGAGTAGATATGGTCTATACGAGTACTTGGTTATGCCGTTTGGACTCACAAACGTGCCAGCAGTTTTCATGGATCTGATGAATCGTGTGTTCCATCCCTATCTAGATTCTTTCGTGGTTGTCTTCGTGGAAGACATCTTGGTGTACTCTCACACTCGTCATGACCATACCACCCATCTTGAGATCATACTGAGTACATAGATAGAGCATTAGCTATATGATAAAATCTCAAAGTGCCACTTTTGGATGGACCATATTCACTTCATGGGTCATACTATCTCAGAGGTAGGAGTTTCAGTAGACCCAAATAAGGTGAGAGAAGTAGTTTCTTGGGAGCATCCAAAGAACGTGTTTGAGATACGAAGTTTCTTGGGGTTGAATGGTTACTACAAGCATTTTATATAGGACATCTCCCACTTAGAAGTGTCGTTGAAAGGTTTGACTAAGAAGGGTGTGAAGTTCATTTTGTCAGAAGCCTGCAAGACAACCTTTCAGAAGGTGAAGGGAAGGTTTACATCAACACAAGTCCTGAAACTTCTAGATCAGGGGAAGAGCTATACAGTTTACTGTGATGCATCAGGAATTGGTCTGGGAGCAGTGTTGATATAGGGCAATCGAGTTGTTGCGTACGGGTCTCAGCATTTGAGGCCACATGAGAGAAATTACCAGACACATGACCTCGAGTTGGCTGCAGTTGTTCATGAATTATGTTGTTGGAGACATTACCTATTGGGAGAAATTTTTTTGGAGTTTACGGACCACAAAAGTCTCAAATATATCTTTACCCAGCCTGACCTGAATCTGAAACAGTGAAGGTGGGTTGAATACCTTCAGTATTTCGACTTTGAGCTTGCCTATACACCTGGTAATGGTAATGCAGTAGTTGATGCACTGAGTTGGAGGACTCAATTATAGGCAGTTCAGGAGGACAGTGGTGAGTAGTAACTTATGTCTTTGTTCTTTGAGATGCATTTGGAGGTGCACGATAGTAGAGGGAAAACCTATATATCTTCCTTAGCAGGGACTTATACCCTCCTAGATAGAGTGAGGATGAGACAACTATCAGATTCTGAAGGCCTAGTTCTACGAGAGTCGGTGGCAAGTGAGGACCCGCCTCTTGGATGGATGATAGGCAATGATGAGGAACTGTGTTTCCATGGAGGAGTGTGGGTTCCAGGGGATATACGCGAGGAGCTGATGTGGGAGTTTCATGCATCATCCTGGGTAGTGCATCTTGGATTTACGAAAATGTACTGTGACTTGAGACGTTAGTATTGGTGGCTGGGTATGAAGAGAGAGGTAGTTGGTTTTGTTACGAGATATTCCATCTGTCAGCAGGTGAAGGTGGAGCATCAGAGGCTAGCCAAACCATTATAGCAGTTACACATTCCGAAGTGGAAATGAGATGATGTCGCGATGGATTTTGTGACCTGGTTTCTGAGATCACCTCGAGGCAATGATGTCATGTAGGTTTTTGTAGACCGACTTACAAAGGTAGCTCACTTTTTTCCAATCAAGGAGACCTTCGGTGTTAATGAGCTCGGAAATTTGTATATCTGAGAGGTATTACATCATCATGGGGTCCCTCATTCTATCATTTATGATAGGGACGTCAAATTTATGTCTCATTTCTTGTAGAGTTTTCAGAGGGAACTGGGTACACAGGTGCTTCTGAACACAGCTTTCCACCCTCAGACCAATGGCCAGACAGAGCGTACGATACAGGTGCTAGAGTACATGCTACATGCATGTGTCCTAGACTTTGGTGGATCTTGGGAGAATCATATACCCCTAGTCAAGTTTGCCTATAATAACAGTTTTTAGGAAACTATTGAGATGGAACCTTACAAGGATTTATATGGTATGACATGCCGATCACCCTTGTGCTAGTTAGAGGTAGGTGAGGCAGCTTTACTGGGGCCATGTCTCGTACAGGAGATTTCAGAGTAGGACCAGTTGATTTAGATGCGGATGGCTACCGTATAGTCTTGTCAGAAATCTTATGTTGATCGCCACAGATGACCTTTAGAGTTCGTGGTCGGGGATCAGGTTTTCTTGGGTGTTTCACCGAGGTTGGGACATAGGTGTAATAGGAGAGAGGGTAAACTTTCTCTGAGGTATGTGGGGCAGTTTGAGATTCTGGAGAGAGTCGAATCAGTTGCCTACCAGTTGCAGTTACCACAGAGGTACCAGGCCATTCATGGTGTCTTCCATGTATCTCAGCTATGCCATAATCAGTCAGACCCGTCTCACATTTTTCAGCCCAAGGAGGTTGAGATTCAGGTTGATGCATCCTTTGAAGAGCATCTGGTTCGTATTGTTGATAGGAGAACGAAGGTTCTCTGAGGCCGATTAGTTCCTCTCGTTTAGGTGCTATAGAAGCATGGCCGAGTGTAGGAGGAAACCTCGGAGTGGGAGACCGACGTACATGCTCAGTGGCCAGAACTGTTCTAAGCTTTATCTTCGCCACCCTTGGAAGGGAAATTTGGGGACGAATTTCTTTAAGAGGGGAAATTTGTAAGAAACCGGTTCTTCTTTTTGAGGTACGGGTCTCTTCTTTACCCTTTTCCTTATGTGGTTTTGAGATAATAAGGAAAATGGTGGAAAACCCCAAATTTTGTGGGTACACATCGTGTACTTTTCCACATGGCATGTACTTTGGCCGTGTGGAATGAGTACACAGGGCGTGTAGGCCTATCAGTAATGAATGGTGTAAAAACTAACTACACGCCATGTACATTGTATTTACACGTAGTGTAATCATTCGGCAGGTGAATACTAAGGTGGTGGAGGCAGCAGCCAGTGGAGTGACAGTACACACCATGTAATCAGGAATACACGTTGTGTACTCATGTCAACGGATGAACAGTGACACAGTGGAAAGAAGCCTCCCGAGGAACAGTTTAGAAAAATGAAAACTACACGCTGTGTACATGAGAGTACTTACCATGTAGTTTGTTTTTTTTTTTCTTAAAATGGACAGCAGCCTCCTCATTTGGTAGAGAAGCCTTTGAGTTCGTTTTCGAGCCGGGAGAGGAGGTCGTAGATTCAGAGATCACCCGATCACGCACTGGGAATCTGATTCCTTCTCCATTGATCACGTTGGGACCGTACTGGTAAGCCCTCCCATCTCATTTGAATTGTTCTTACCAATTATTCCTCTAAGAGAAGTTATTTACATTTGAATGGGAATACTTTTATCCCAGATCTAGTAGTTCTTGGAAAATTTGGGAGGCGTTGTTCACGAATACCGATCATAGACAATCGAGGTAGGTGGTCTGATGTGCCTTTCAACTGTCATGTTGAAATTGTGTAACGTTATGCTATGCGCCCATAGGTGGGGTGTCATATGGATGAGGAATTTTCTGAAAAGATATCTAGAATCACGTAGATAATCTAATGATAACTTTAAACTACTGTTTGGAATCACTGCTTGGATCCAGGACCACCCCAGGGGTGTGTTCCTCTGTTTAGCCATTTGACCAGGATACCTGAGGTTATGCCATAATTATATTGTGCACTGAATTTTCTTGAGAGAAAGTTTATATAAATTTTTGTTTATACTTTGGGCTTGGCCCAGTTCCTTTAGCCTGAGGGCAGTGTTATTTGGCCAGAGGGAAGCATTCTATTAGCCTGAGGGCAGTGTTTTACATAACCTGAGGGCAGCGTTCTATTAGCCTGAGGGAAGTGTTTGGTTAGCCCGAGGGTAAATTTTGTTTATGCCTGAGGTCAGTAGTTTCTGTGCCTGAGGTCAATATCACATATTCCTGAGGGAAATTATCATTATGCCTGAGGGAAATCACCTGCGGGTATTGATTCTATTACCTGAGGGTAAGGATATTATGCCTGAGGACACAGCTATTTAGAATATTCAGTGTGGTGATTTTCTATGTTATATCTGCCAAGACAAAGCACAATATTGGAGGTAATAAGTAATAATTAAAATGGAAATAATACTGGTAGTGATAGTTACTTTTGAGTACTTACTAGTTTATTGCTTTTACTTTTGCACACTATTGTTGCACATTTTATCCAACAGTTGGGCACGAGTCTTTGGTGGGTGCCTACTGGGGTCTATTTCTCACACCCTGTTTGGGTAATGTTTTTGTCCCAAATAGACTATATTGATGCAAGTGTCGATAAGGGAAAGTGTCCCTATATAGGTATATGATTGTAGTGGATGAGTAGGAGAGCATGTGACTAATCTTAGGCTTGCGATGCTGCTGCGTTCTGTTTACTCTGCTTTGTTTTGTTTGGTTGTACCTTGTACTTTGAGTTGTATTGTATTGTATTGCAGTATATACTGTTTAGTCTAATTTCATAGAATTAGTGACATGCTGCATCTTTATATATATAACTACTGGTTCCCTTTTACTTCAGTAGTCTATTTTAGTTGTATATGGTTTACTGCTTCCGCTGTTGTATGTTATTTTTTTTCTACTACGCTACACTTTGACAAATGAGGGAATTGTTTCCCCACTATCAGACTTGGGCTCTCACTACTAGTCGGCAACCTCTGGAATTTGGGGAAATGTGTTTGAGGCCATGTTACCAACTGGGTTCAGGGCACACGTTTTGTGGCTTCCAGATCCAGGACGTTACAAAATGATTGTATAATTTTTATGAATACAATTGTGATTTTTATTAAGGTTTGAAATCTGTTTTTGTCAAAACCAATGAATTTTCAATAAATGCCAATTTTTTTTAAAAATTTAATATTCACATATTTAGAAAGTTATTTAGATAAAATGAATATTATTTTTGGAATCATGACATCGAAATTATCCAACAATAAATTTTTCATAATTTTCTGAGACTCAAATTTTTGGGTAAAAATTTTATACCTTTTAATTATATAATGTGTTTTATGACATCATAATGATCCAATAGTGATGTAATAAAATACTATAAATGGTATTTTTAGAAAAATATATGTTTTAACATTAAAATAATGTGATTTTAGGTTTTATTTATTTATTTTACAAATCTTTTGTTGACAATCCAGGACTTATAAAATATTTTAACTTTTTAAAATGATTTTCTTGAGAGTTTGACTCACCTCCACATAAGAAAGCCAAATATTTTAATAAGTTTTGACATTGGCCTTATAAAATAATTTTTTCCTCTCCCCTTAGGCAAAAACTATGGGGAAAAACTATGGGTTAGTTTGTGGTTTTGATTAGTTTAATGTGTAGTGTCCAAAACCTAAATAATAAAGAATTCCCTCTCCTTTCTTATATAAACCCACCCAAGATCCCACTTCTTCTTCACTCAAAACCTTTGGATATTGACCAAACTCTTTCATCCTCTCTCAATAATACTCCCAAGGCACCCCAATCTCCCCAGAAGCTTCTCTCAAGCCCCTCCCAAGCCTTCGGGATTACACTTTCAAGTAAGGGATTTCTTCCTTTCTCATTTTTTCCAAATTTCTTTATATTATTATACCCTTTTATATTCAATAAAAATGGGGGGGTATGATTTTGAACCTCCCCCATACTTCCCTCCTTTAGGTTTGAATGATGATATACCTTTATCTCTCTCATTAATGCCGCTCATGTACACCTGTTACCATGATGAAATTCCGTAAGGGATTTCTCTCTCTTTATTTACTTTCAAATAATTCTTTTATATTATGCATCTATATTCAATTACATATGTTGGGACATGTATCTATATGACCCAATTACTGTAAATTTCATGTACATATGATGATATACCCCTTTCTCACTCATCAACAATTTTTTATGAATTCTTATGTCATGTTGTTATGCCGCCGAATTTGCACCACGATTTTCCAAGCCAAAGTCATTGTGTAGTGAATATAATGCCCATTTTTTTCTATCAAGGGTATTCAACTTTACAGACATTTACTTGTCAGTTATATAATTTCATGTATGTATTCCACATTCATTTATCATAAAATAAATGATGATGTTGAATGATTCCATGTTGTATTATCGATGTGGCACACTTATGCATGAAATGAAATGATTAAGAAGACTGTGTATTGATAGTGCTCCAACACATTGGGTAAAGAATAGTATCATGATACATCAAGGGAAATGAGGGTTTAGTCATGATAATTCAAGTGCGATGAGGGTTTTCTCATGCTCCATGTACAATGGTCCTAGGCTCATGCTAATTTAATGTTAAATGTTGTTGCCACATTTCCATGTTATGATAACCATGTTATATCATGTCTTTATGTTTATGTTTCTCTTATGCTATATTGATATTCCTGTTGTGTACCATGTATTGTATTATTCATGTTATATCTTGTTTACTCCCTTACTGAGATTTATATCTCACCCTTTTCACATATATTCCCTCAGGTTATCCCATGCAATGCCAGGAACGAAGGAATGTTGTGGTCAGGTAAAATAAATTTTTAATAAGGATGTTGTATTTTTATGTCTTAGGTTGTCATGTAATGTCCCTAATTTCCCAATAAACTAGACATCTCGATCCTCAGAGTTGTTTTAAGTGAATGTTTATGTAATAAATCTTGTTTAAGTGTGTAATAAAGAGAAGAGTTGTTATATGCAATGCTCACCCATCCAATGCATCAAAATCATGTCTGATGCATCTCAAAATATCAACGCGTAGTACGCCACTGCTCATCCTTGTCATTATACAATAATACATGCATATACACGAGGGAGTATCAGGAATATGGAATACAAATAAAACTTTTACCTGGGCACACAGATGCGTAAATATATAATGATGCAAAGGTGGCACACAAATCACAATTTATTAAAATAAATATTACAAACATGCATTGTAATAATTAAATAAATAAACAAACACTATATATGCATTGGTCAGTATACAACAAATCATTGGTCAATACACATTAATCTCATTTATAAAAATAATTTCATAATAAAATATAAATCTGTAATAAATTATTTTTAAAATAAAATATTATTGCATTATAAATTCACTCTTATTTTTAATTTAATATTTACATTGTTCGGTCCAGTAAATTAATTTAATTATATTTCAAAATTTTACTTATTTTGAAATATTACTTATTAAATTAATTATTTTTTAACTTATACATATATTTCAGAATATAACTTATATTGATATATATATAAATTCAAATTTATATAAATATATATAAACATTTAAATATAAATATGCCCCATGAAATCCCTAGTTAGGGATGGGAAAGTCGGGTGGTACCCTCCCCAACCAATCTTGGGTCAGGAAAGATCCACCCACACTCGATTCAGATCGATCATGATGCGACAATCCCATTTTAGGTTGGAATTCTTGGGTAGGGGTGGCGGGAACTGGAAGGTTTATCTTTTTGCAAACCTTTCCATAGCAGTCGCGGCGAAGACAAGCAATCAGGTGGGGGAAACCAAGGAAGGACTTACAGTCTACTAGAAACGGCTAGATGCGGCTTGATCGATAGGTACCTTGCCTGGGAGGGGTGAGCGTGGCACGATGAAATTTCAAAGGGGGTATAGTGGGGGTGACCCGGCAGTAGTAGTTGGACAAGGGGATCCGGCCAGATCTATGGCTGCTATTAGAGGGCGGAAAGCAGGGAAAAAAATATCTCCACGAGGAAGGGTACCTACAAGTGGGAGAAAAAATATGCATTAGGGTTTAGATAAAAAAAAATTAGAAAAATATTATTGTTAAATTCCACACAGGTGTAAAAACTATTTGGTGGTTGGAATTCACTATTCTAGAGATCAAAATTCCGACCGGTGATTAGGTTTGTTGGACAAATTATTCACCGTAAATTGACTCCACCGGTTATGCCTTTGGGTTATAATAACATATATATTAAAATTATATGTTCTTAAAAAGTGACCCATACATTAGTAATTTCCATCAGTATGAAAAATTTCAGATGGTCACAAACTGGTCATTCGGGGTCAGATTGAAATTTTTTAAGCGGTATTAGGACTAGACTAATTCCTGCTCAAAAATTTAATGCAATTTTTTTTTCTTGGCTTAAAATTTTCACGCATCACTCTAATACCAATTTAATGTACAGAGGCATGAAATGGAAGTTTATGGGCTGGGGATTTAAATTTTTTTCACCGGTGATCGATGTAACAATGTCATCACTAGTGAAGTACTACCCCGATTTTATCTTGAGGATCACACATGAAAATGATTAATCACAATATTAAACAAAACATAAATGTTTAGATCTGAATTCATAGGTTAATCATCCAATCATCCCCATAGATCTTTGATCTAAGAATCCACATTTGAATTTCTATAGATCATCCACATGGTTTTAAAAATATACAGGAGTTATGATTATTGAATTCTAGGTGCTAGCGTAGAGAGTTGATGATGCCTATGATGCCCTAATGATCACTGCATCGATGTTCTTGTGATGAATAAGGGATAACTTGATCCCATAACCTAAATCAAGAGCCTCTTTCTAAAAATATGAAGAGGAGAGAGAATCTATCAAGATCTCTCCATGAATAGTGATCATGTGGGAGCCTCTCTCCTCCTATTTATCTTGAATTATGTTATTTCCCATAAAAGGATCCCTGACACTCAAATATTTATTTCTCACTACATAAACTATAAATTATATATTATGAATATATAACTAAGTCATAAATATCACCTATATATTTATCACTTACTTGTAATATAATCAATATATTTCGTGATTAAATTGATTCATTAACTCGACTCAACATTCCCAAAGATATTAAATAATCCTTGAATAATAATCATCATTGAAATGATATTTTCCATGTATTTACCTTAATACTTGTAAATACATTTAATAAATAAATTCAATGCTAATTATTTTTAACTTGAATAAAATGAATTAATTTATTCCTTTTTTGATCGTATATCCTTGTACAAATCACAGATTCTAGTGATGTGTCCAACTATGTCTTGTATACCTATTAACCAAAATAGGGAAGATTCTTGAATACACTATTATATGTGACCCTCTAGGACCTTTTCTCGATAGTAGTGAATAGTATTAATAGACTAAGAGTAGAGTCTAGAAACCCATCAAGGATAATAAAGAGATATGGATTTGTCATTACAAGGACAACCAACCTACAAATATGCACTATGTAATATAATCTATTTGTCTTTTGATATCTCATAAAGAAGGATTCACACCTGGGTCATCATCCTTTCTAGCTTTATTATTTTTTGATATATCTGGATGGATTTACCCTTGACTAACGTCGTGATAGATCAATTAAGGTACTATCATAATGATCAAATTGGCCCAACATTTTATTTCTTGAACTTGGAAGAGAAAAATTATATCTTGATCATTCAACTAATCTCATACCACAAATGTCACACCCAACACAAGCTACCTCGTTAGGATTTCATTATCATGGTTTTTCCATTTCTTCCAATTATGTATTCAAATGGAAAAAATTGATAATGATATCATGTCAGGAGACCAGTATATTTGTCTTTAGATAGGAACATGCAATGAAGCCCAAAATAGATGGTGTTCTGATTGGTGGGTTTTTCCTCATGATCTCGCCTACCATAGATCACCATGTGAAAACTTCAGGAGATAAAGCCTCATTTCTTATAATCCCCCAACACTAGATAGTCATACATCTATTGTGTCCATTGATAATGATGTATCTAGACCGTATGAAATATATTTAATATTAATTCCATTGTATATCGAGGTTCTCATTGTATCATAGGATTTCCTATAACCTTTTTTTATTTTCTTACTACTAAATATATATTTTTATTGTAAAAAATATCTTTTAAGGAAAATTGGGAAACCAATAAAGTTCACAATATATAATCACCCAACCTGATACATAATAGTTGAATCACTGAATTATAATTTATGCCTATTAGAGAGATTACCTATAAGGAGACTCCATTATAGAGTCATAGTCTTCTCGTCTAGATCATCATTGATAATGATCTCAATTTTGTATGCTATCATGTCCCAAGATTGGATGAGATCTTCTACAAAAATATTCATCATGTTGAATCCACATGCCAATATGCCAAGATGTTTTTGGATCCACTCCCCTTGATCATTGGTATAACTAGCCTGAATATACTTTCCAACCAGCCTTTCAAGTTCCTCTTGTGTAGTAATGACCTGAAGGCCCCTGTCATAGAAATCTTCATTATAATTGACGATGATTTACCACTCATCACAATCCGTCAGTTTCTTACCACTCAGGTGGATATTAGATTCAACAACCTCCTTAACAGCATGTTCTAGGACATAGATATAAGAATCCCCTACTGAAGAGTCTAGCTACTTAGTAGAGTTTTCATCCGCCTTCTTGGATACCTTCATAGGTATCTTTCCTGTACTTGAGGTTCAAGTAACATGAATACTAGGTAGGAAAGAATAATTTTTTTTCCTCCACGGCCTCTACGAGTTCTTGATAAACCCTTCTGAATTGATGAGTGTGTTCTTTACCTTCCTTGAGGAGGATATAATGTAGTTCTATGCAATGTCTACTTCCTTGGACTCAACATGGGAGTCCAAATTAGAATCCCTATCCTCATTGGAAGCCACTGAACTAGGTGGACCATGAGAAACCTCCACGTAATTTCCTCCTTTGAAAGTATGACATTTTTCTTCTCCCATCACTAAAAACTAGTTTTTCGAATGGGTAACCATACCTCTAGACTTAACCATATCATTACATAATGGTCTAGCCTGCCATACCTCTACTGACATATGTGAACCTAAGGGATGAATATATCCATGTCCCATGAAATGGGGTTTATTTTTAGTTTCCTCCTATTCTTAACCTTGAGGATGTCCACTAGAACCATAGACATCATAGACATCCATGTTCACCACATCTTCATCGATAGAACTAGCAGAAACTTAATGTCTCACCAGATCTGCATCCATAGAGGCCTCCCTTTCCACTCCACACACCTACAATACCTACCCTAACCTTCCTTGTGGCAAGGGGAGGATTCTTAAATTGTGCATCAATAAGGTGAAGACATCCATGACCCAGGGCCCAAAATCCATATATTTAGCATCCTTCACTGTGACTGGAGGGAACGTAGTAGGACATGAAACCAGAAAGAGTTGATCCTCTTCAGAATTATTAGGACCCTTCCGAGAACAGCCTTCTTGAACATCCAAGGACTCCATACCAAGTATGGATTGTGGAATGAGGGGTCCCATGTCCCCTGAGACATCCCCACACACCTCCTCAGTCCTTCTTAACCCAACTCCAACCTGAACATGATGGTTCATAGCGGGGTATACTACACTTATGACCCATCTGGTTGTCTAAAGATAGAGCCATATCCTTGTCGGTCTCTATTTCCATCAAGATATCCAGAGATCATATGTCATAATCGATGATAGTTAAATAAAAACATGGGTCATGACTCAAAGACCACTAGTTTCTTCCATCTAAATTATTCTCCAACCATGATCCATATCCAATACGCCGAAGGCTTGGAAGCATCAACCTCAATACAAATACGAGGGAATATTGGGTGAAAACAGTTGTAGTATGACTATCAGAACACAAATACATGCCTACCATGTTCCCCAACATTCATATAATCAACTAGTTCTAGAAAGTTAAAGGAAAATCTGGAAAACATACCCCCTCCTATATCGAAGGAAGGTCATTTTTCATGTTGAACTTTAAAGACCAACAAAGAAGATAAAAGATGCATCCATTGAGGGAATGAGGAGCACTGGACCATGTAGTGATCAGGTCATCCTCTAATGAAAATCGAATCATCAGGTGCCGCCTGTCAGAAAGACCCACCACCATGTGATCTTGAAGACCCCGAGATTCAAATACAAATCTTTCAAAGGCATCGACTGAGGGTCGATGGTCCCTAAAGCGAGTCAAAAGTGTCATTCTATGTAGATTCGAATCTTTGATGAATTATTTCATTGAAATCATGATCTAGGTTGAACCATTATAAAGGTTGGGGACCTTAGGGGAAAGAGTAATTAAAGGGAAAGGTGGAAGGATGTCGGGGGATAGTGAATGGGATAAAGGCTTGGTGCTTAGAAAAGGAAGGATGGTGATGGTTGTCCCCCCTCCCACCGCGAGGGAGGGAGGGGCCAAAGACGTATGCATCACTACCTTAGGTCATCGTCGCCATAGATTTAGGATCATGAAT
This sequence comes from Viscum album, assembly GCA_963277665.1. Lineage (NCBI taxonomy): Eukaryota > Viridiplantae > Streptophyta > Magnoliopsida > Santalales > Viscaceae > Viscum > Viscum album. The sequence continues at coordinate 1,750,441,381 of OY728141.1, read as the reverse complement.
TCAATTCCTCTTTTATAACCTTTTGATATGATAATTAATCTATAGACATTACCATTAAATAGTGTAAGTAGAAATGTCTACATTATAATGGTAAGTGTACATCATGAATATCTCACAGTATACATGAAATGGTAATAAATAATTATTTTATAGTTGGGTATAGGGAACCCACTATTACAAAAGTATTTATAGGTTATAAAATAGTCATTTTTAAATAATGGGTGATAATCATAAACATGAATAATGAGGCATGAAATAACATGATAACATAAAGGCAACATGGGGAAAGTGGCAACAATTTTAAACTTGTCATCATAACCATAGGTCAATTATAACTACCAAAATGTCATTACCTGGTGTAAAATGTCACATAATGGATTGATTTAACTAACTTATCCCATACATGAGGTTTTGTGAGACTGAAGCATTAACCAATGCATTAGAGTGCAATATAATTTCATGTTCACCTTTCACTTTTATATCATGTACATCAATAAGTGTTCCATATTAGATCAAGGAGTGAGGGTTATATACATGGAATTACAAAATAAATTAATTCTAGGTACATATAGGTTAATACCATTGAGTGTAAATGGTGGTATGGATATTCACAACATAGTCATTCGGCATAAAAATCCTAGTGAAATTTCGGCAGCATGGAGACAATGCTTAAAGATTCATAAAATGGTTTAATTAGAGTGAAATGGGTCAATAGTCATTTTATATCAAAATTGTAGTAAATATGATGTGAAAAACACATCCGAACATTAGAAATTGTAAATCAAAAGGCCTAAAATTGAGAAGATGCTAGAATAAAGAGGATAGGGAAAGGATCCCTTACTAAATTTTGTCATAGTAAAAAATTAGGTAAATTTTATAATGAGAGGGGATAAACAATCTATCATTATTATAACATAAATTATAAATTAGAGTTATCTTTATAAGTTCATGAAAATATAACCAATTGATATTCGAAAGGCGAAATAAATATAAGGTGTGTGAATTGAAAAGAAGAGAGAGATGTCCCTTTCCTTGGGAAGGTGATTCCATAAGCTTGAGAGGAGATTATTGAGATCTTGTGGGACCCTTTAGAGGACTATAGAGAAGGAATGGTAATGTTAAGATGTGATCAAAGGGTTTTTAGTGAATAATAAGGGTATCTTGGGTGAGTTTAATAGGAAAAGGTTGGGATGTTATTTATTTTTATCCAAACATAGGTTTTGGACTCTATATAATAAAGTAATCAAAACCAAAAACCTACCCATGGTTTTTTACAATGGTTTATAAAAAAGGAGTGGTTTTATTTATTTTATAAGTCTAATGGAATAACCTAATGAAATATCACACTTAGTGATGTGTAAGTGATAATTTTTATAAAAAACTAATTTTAAAACCTCAAAATATAATATTGGTTTTGGAGGATTCATAAAGGCTTTATAAAATTAATCAAATAACCTGAAAATAAAATTATTTTAAAGGTGAAACGTATATTTGATATTGGATACCATTTATACAATTCATTATATAAATTTTTTGGTTATTATGATGTCATTATACACATCATATATTTATACCATATTTACTTTATACCCAAAAAATTTGTTGTCTGAAAGGCGCTGTCGTGGGCGCCCTCAAATGATTATTGGTTTTTGGGGTACTTAGGTGTAGCAAAGTGGTTGACCAAGGTCGTATCTCAAAGAGGAAATAATTGAAAAAACTTCCTAAAGGTATTCTAAAAATAAAATAAAAGAGAATAATAATACTACTTTAAAGGATGGGGGTTGTTTATCGTTTATAAAACAAGAAGAAGTTTGTTGCAAGAAGTTTTCATTTTTTTTGTTTTTAGTTTTGAAATGAAGTTTGATTAAAATTACACAACAAGAAGATGTTTTTTTAGAAAATATTTAAAAGGTGTAATCGATATAACTCTACCTATTCACTAAATTATTTTCCATTATCATTTAAATTAACATTCACTTAATTTTAATCCTCTAATTTCCTATGGGAGTTAACTTAACCACAAAGATGAAATTACTTAAACCCTAGGCTAGCTTCGGAAGATGCAATCACAACACCCTGCTTTGATTGATGTCATTAGGTTAGATTATGGTCAGTGGTTAATTAGGGAACATATACACTCTGTAAATGAGGCTTAATTGAGTTTATGGTTTATATTTTAACTCTAAAAATTTATCTTGTGTGGTCTTTTATTACCGATTAAGATCGCACTCTCACAATTTACACAACTTCCGACCTCGCGTGTTTTTGTGTCAATTGTTCAATTACTTGGTTAGTTTCATTTAAATTAAAAACACAATTAATAGATCATATTAACTGAATTATATTAGTTCATTTATTCAAAAAAATGAGTGAATAAGGTTATAGTTCGATAAATTACTAAAAAGAACTACTATTCAATTGGCGGTGTAGTCATTGTAGAAACGTTTTTGAATGTGCAAAGGTTTATAAAGGGTAGAACCCAATCAAGTTTCCACTCTTAATTACAGACCAATTAGGAAGATTAAGATAAGAATAAATTTTAATAAAACAGAAGAGAAGAGAATAAATAAAAGAATAAAAAAGATGTTTATTATGAAAACACAAACATTACAACATGAGGAAGAAGAATAGGGCTTCGACGAAGGGATCCTTGCTTCAAAAGATACCCTTATTGAATTTCATGGATAATATGAGTAGAACCTCTTCTCCTATGCCCTAAAATTTCTAATTCACGTCCCAACTCCTCCAAATTAGAAAAACACTAATTTATAGAGTGGAGGGGAGGCTAGGTTACAAGTGGTTTCAAGTGTGAATGGGGAAATTCAGAAAAATATTTTAATCCAACAATAACAATACATTTCACCACCAAAACGCCTGAAGTAGCTCTCCTTACAGTATTATTATTTGTTTGAAATTTAATCCTAGAGAGCCTCTCAGAATTTGGGCCTAATCCAAGTTCAGATGAAGAGTTTATGGCCCAAATACAGAACCCATGTCCATTCTAGAGAGTTCAGACCACCTTTGACTTAATGGCTCATTTACTCCATCCAAATTCAATATTTAGCTCTAGTGTCCTGAATAATAGTTTTATAAAATTAAGTTAGGAACATGTTTTAAAAAATTTAAGTTCCAATAAGTTATATTAAAATATTTATGTGCGAAATACTACAGTGTATTTTAAAAGGGTAAAACTGGAATTTTCATCAAATTTTCAAATGAATGATCTAATCCCAACTATTTCATAAATGAATATATTTAGCACAATGTGAGAAAATTATGGCATTTATTATCAATAAAATATTCAAAAAAAATAGTGTTTTATCAACTCCCCCACACTTACCCTTTTTCACTCCTGGGAAAAACCTCCTATCAAGTAAACATCAATATCAAATCAAAACAAATTTTAAAACTCTTATCTTTGAGATCCAAAAATTACACACCATGAAACAAAAGATATCATGCCTCATAAAAACCATTATTTAAAATTATTTAATTATATCATTCAATATATTTCCACTTCATTTATCCTCCCATCCACAAAACACTTACCTCACTTGAATTTTCTCTTATCACACAAATGTCAATTTTTTAGCAACGTCTTTCTCATCCAAACTCATACAAGGGTCACCATAAGCTTGATAAATTCATACATCACCACCCAATGTGAGTCAAGGAAATATTTATATCATGATGACTTTTTAGGGTTGTTTTGTGGCTTTCGGTTGGTAGGATTTAGATGTGAAAAAGTGTGAGGCTAAATAAGGAGGGCATAACTCTTTTTGAAGAAAAATTGAATTAATCCAATTTTCACATAAATATGTTCTCCTCCTAAATCCCTATAGTATCAATTAAACTCCATCATCATGAAAAGTCATGGAAAGTTTACACCATTCATCATTTCAGCAACAATAATGTCAATCTTCTCAAACAGGATTTTCCTGAAATCTCTAGATAGGCACAACTTTTCTACCTCTATTAGAAGCTCCAGAAAAGGCACAACTTTACTTATCATGAAAGCTATAGAAAAGGTGCAGATTTCAATATAATTATTTTCTTTAGCAGCAAACACATCTATTCAGAATTTAATTTTCCACCTGAAGTATCACAGAATGTGGTAGCACAACACAAGATAGCTTCCCCCACACTTAAGATCAACTAGATTATGCAATTTAACTTCAAGAGTTGGTTGGATAGGGATAATTGGCTTGTAATGTATCTAACCTAACAATATGTTTTGGGATTCTAAGGGATAAAAGGATTAACTTTTAAAGGTAGGCTATTATAAAAAGGATTCTTTGAAATAGGGGCTTTAATACCAAACAAATGCCTCAATCATTCAAACATAAGTACCTCAAACCCTCAAGTTTTGACAAGAATAAATCAAATTCTGGTTAAATCAAGCATGGTTTGGTTATCTCAAGAAATGAGGTAAATGTTAAGAATATGAAAATAATGGTTCAAAATCCTCATAGTAAAGTTATTTCAAATATAAAGACACTGAGATGTGGCATGGGATTCAAAATTCAGAGTACTTTTCAGGAAATTACAAAATATTTGAACTTGAAACAATGTTATTTTCATCATTCATTTAAGCTCAGTTTCATGGGATAATTTGTTTCACTTATTGATATGGATTTCAAAATAGTGATGAGAATCATTTAAGCTCAAAAGTTTAAAAACAATCAAAAAATTGAAAAACAAACACAAAAATTTTTAAAAACACAATTTTTTTGTTTTTTTAAAATCATTAAAAAACAGGAAAACAATTGAAATTACTAAACTAAAAGGTTCCCTCCCCCACACTTAAAATATTTCATTTTCCTCAATGTCAACCCATGATATGAAATATGCACATGAAATGCATAATTTTAAATAGGACAAATAATATAAAAGTGAAAGTATTATGAATGGCCTGATATGACCAAGTGATTATGGGGTCATGCAGTGTGATGAAATCCACTACATTGGTAGGAAGTCCCTCAATGAATCTCTTAAAACATTGATCATTGACTGTAAAGCTCCTTCCAGTGTCCTCTTTCATGATCTCCACTGCACCATAAGGAAAAAAAGTAGTCACAACATAAGGACCTAACCACTTGGAACACAACTTACCATGCATCAGCTTCAGTCAGGAACTATAGAGCAAGACTTTCTCACCAACATGAAACTCCTTTTTTTGGATCATTCTATCATGATCTACTTTTTATCTTCTCTTTTAGAGACTTTAGTTTTAATATGAAGATAATCTAATCTCCTCAAGCTCTTGAATTTGTATCTTCCTTTGGATTCTTGATTGGGCCAAATCCATGTTGCATTTCTTTATAGCTCAATAATCCCAATACACAGCTTCCATGGGTAGATGACAGGCTTTCCCAAAAACAATCTGAAATGGGGACATACCAATGGCTGTCTTGTATGTTGTCCTTTATGCCCATAGCATGTCATCCAGGCGCTTTCTCCAATCCTTCCAATTCAGCTGCACGGTTTTCTCCAAAATTTGTTTCAACTCACGATTTGAAACCTCAGCCTATCCATTTGTTTGGGTGTGGTGTGGTGTTGATGTTTTATGAGTCACCCCATACTTCTAAAGAAGGTAAGAAAGATTCCAATTGCAGAAGTGTGTCCCTTGGTCACTTATGATGGCCTTTGGTACTCCAAACCTACCAAAAATCTGTTTCTTGACAAATTCCACTACAACATGAGAATCATCAGTCTTGGTGGCCTTGGCCTCCACCCATTTACTCACATAATCGACATAAACCAAAATATACAAAAAACCAAAGGAACTAGGAAAAGGACCCATAAAATCGATGCCCCATACAACAAAAATCTCACATAATAGTATGGGTTGTAGGGGCATCTCATGTCACCTAGAAATGTTCCCAGTGTTTTTGCAATGAGAGCATGATTTAAAAAACACATGGGCATCATGGAATAAGCTAGGAGAATATAATCCAGAGTCTAATACTTTCCTAGCTGTCTGTTGGGGTCCAAAGTGTCCACCACAAGCAAGTGTATGACAAAATTGATGAACAGACTCAAACTCATGATCAGAAACACTCCTCCAAATAACTTGGTCACTACACATATGCCAAAGGTATGGATCATCCCACACATAATTCCAAGACTCAATTTTTAATTTTTAGACTTGATGTTTCTTTAAATTTGAAGGTATTTCGGATGCAACAAGGTAGTTCACTAAATCAGCATACCAAGGATGCATACCTGAGATGGAATAAATATGCTCATTGGGGAAAGTGTCTTGAAGTGGTACATGGTCCAAGGTGCCATCCTATAGAGTGTGATTAATCCTAATCATGTGGTCCACCACTAGGTTTTCCAACCCCATCTTGTCCTTTATATCAATGTAAAATTCTTGATGAAGGAGAATCTATCAGATTAGCCTGGGCTTTGCATCTGGATTCATTAAGAGGTATCTTAGAGCTGCATGGTTAGAAAAAACAACTACTTTAGATCCCAATAAATATGAACAGAATTTATCTAAAGTGAATATGAAAACAAGAAACTCCTTTTATGTGGTTGTTTATTTTTATTGGGATGAATCCAATGTCCTCAAAGCATAGGTGATCACGTGTGAACGTCCCTCCACTCACTGAGATAAGTCAACTCCAACCGCAAAGTTGGATGCTTCACACATAAGCTCAAAAGGAATCTCCCACCATGGAGGTTGTATTATATGCAGAGTGATCATACACTTCTTTATCTCCTCAAAGGATGTCCTGCAAGAATCATAAAACAGAAAATTAGAATCCTTTTTAAGTGATTGTGACATAGGAAGAGAAATCTTACTAAAATCATTGATGAAGCACCAATAAAATCCTGCATAACCTAGGAAGGATCTAACATCACACACACATAAATGATATGGTAAGGATGAAATAATCTTTATATTAGATTTATCAACCTCCATCCCATGTTTTGACACTACATGCCCTAAGTCAATGCCATGCTCTACCATGAAATGTCACTTTTTAATGTTTAAGACCAGATTCTTCTCAATAAAATGATTCAAAACCTTTCCAAAACTACATAGACATTCATCAAATCAGGATCCATACACTATAACATCATCCATAAATACATCCATGTATGTCTCAATAAAATCAGAAAAAATACTCACCATGCATCTCTGGAAGGTACCTGGGGCGTTGTAAAGTCCAAATGGCATCCTTTGGTAGGAAAATGTACTGAATGGACAAGTGAATGTTGTATTCTCATGATACTCTAGAGAAATAGAAACCTGAAAATATCCATAAAATCCATCCAAGAAATAATAATGTATCTTCCTAGATAGTCTCTCAATAATTTGATCAATAAATGGGAGGGGAAATGGTCCTTGAGGGTGGAATGATTTAGTTTCCTATAATAAATACACACCCACCAATTGTTTTGTACCCTCATTGGAACTAACTCCTCTTTATCATTTTTTACAACTGTAACACCACTTTTCTTAGGCACAACCAGATTAGGACTCACCCACTTGGAATATAAAATGGATTAGAGTATACCTGCCTCGAGCAATTCTTCAACCTCTTTTTTAAAAACCTCCAAAAGTGTTGGATTGAGTCTCCTTTGTGGATACCTAACCGGTTTAGCCCCATCCTCCAAAATAATCTTATGCATGAAAATGGAGGGGATAATACCAAATATGTCAGCCAAGGTCTATCCAATTACCACGATGTTCTCCCTCAAAAGATTCAAAAGTTTTTATTCATTTTCAAAGGGGAGATTGTTAGCAATGATAACAGGTAATTTCTCACCACTTAACAAGTATTAGTATTTGAGATTTGGTGGAAATGGCTTGAGTTCCAGTGTAGGGGGTTGTGTATGGATGGAGACATAGAACGAATTAAAATATGTGCAAAAAGATCATCAGTATCAGAATATACATCATCAAAATTAGAGAATAAATCATCAAATCCATCAACATACTCCAAAGTGATTTCATAATTAGAGTTCACATGATCAAAATCAGAATATGATTCCATTTCAAAATCAAATCTAATAGAGTCTTGTGCATTATAAATAGGTTTGGAAGTACTCTTAGACATCAAACTAGAACCAACACTCATAATCTATCAAATTATAGAATAATCAAATTCCCTGGGGTTTTTATTTGGTGGTTCAAAATGGGAGATAACAAATGCAGAATGATCTTATGAGGGGTCCTTAATGGAATCTATAACATTAAATATCACAACTTAATCCCTAAATTCCATGAAAATTGTACGCTTGTTAAAATTTATGATTGTTTTTTGTAGTTTTGAGGAAGGGTCCACCTAAGATAATGGGGGGATGAGAACTTACCTGATCATCCTCCATGTTAAGCATGTAAAAATTTGCTGGAAAGATCATGTCTCTTACCCGAACAAGTACGTCCTCAAGAACTCCCGCTGGATATACCGTAGCTATATTCACCAACTGCACTACTACTCTCATGGGATTCAACTCACCAACCTGCAAAGAAGATAATACAGAGTGAGGCGTCACATTTACAGAAGCTCCCAAATCACAAAGTGCATCAGAAAAGTTCAACACCCCTATGGTTTATGAGATGGTGAATTTCCCTGGATCTTTCCACTTTTTCGGCATTGCTATCATTGGTGTAATGAGTGCTGACACACTCCTTCCAAGATTTATCCTCTCATTTCCCTTGATCCCTTTTTGAGTGGTACAATGTTCTTTTAAGAATTTTTCATACCTTGGGATTTTCTTGATGGCTTCAAGTAAAGGGATGTTGATCTTCACATGATTGAATGTATCCGAAACTTCTTTTTGCATCACCTATTTAGCCATATTCTTGGTTTGTACAAATCTATTTGGAAATGGAAGAGGCTTAGGATGAACATCATCAATATTTTTATTACATTTATTTTTTTCATTGGATTGCTCATCAGTTGGTATGGAATACAGCTTCTCCAGATTTTAGGTGAATCTCGGTGGAGCGATAAGAGCAGATGTATCAGTTGTTTTCTTCCCACTTCTCAATGTGATGGCACTGAAATTCCCCTTGGGATTTGGAGTAGGTTGGTATGGTAGATTTCCAGAATTCTTACTTACCAGTTCATGGAGGGTAGTGGCAATCTGGCTCATTTAAGTCTTCAACTCCCTCATCTCTAAACCTTGACTCTTCAGCTCATTCTGTTGATTAAGAACAATTTTTTTCAAAAGATCATCAGTGTTAGAATCTACCTTCGATGGGGGACTCCCTTGTAGTTGGATTGTTGATGTTTGGGTTTCAAATCTCCTTTGGGATTATTGGAAACCTTGCTTGTAAAGAGGAGGGTTTTAGAAGTTTTATTGAAAAGGGGACCTTTGTTGTTGTCGAGAGCCATACCTTATGTCTGATTGATCCTTCCACCCTTGGTTGTATGTTGGAGCAAATGAATAAAACTTCTTTTGGGGGTATGTCTGTTATTGTTGCTTATATGGTCTCTCTGGGAATATTGATGCACAATCCTCTCTCTCTTGTAGTTGAGGGCAACAGTCAGTTGGGTGGCTTGTCTCTGTGCAAATGCCACAAGGCCTTGAAGGAGGGGGTTGTGATATCTTTTTAGTCAAAGAAATATGTCTCACCATAGTTTTCAATTCTTCTAACTTGGTATCAATCAAATGAATTTAAAGAGAAGAAGGAATTACTTGATGTACTCACATGACATGTGGTGTACCTCGATCACCAAATTATTGAGTGTTTTGTGCCATATTGTCGATCAACGCACATGCAGCTACTGGAGTCTTTCCCACTAATGAACCTCCAGCCGCAATATACACCATGCTTCTCTCCATAGGTGTGAGTCCTTCATAGCAGTACCGGATAAGGGGTTTCTCACTAATTTAGTGATGTGAGAAACTTGCACACAACTTATTGAATCGCTCCCAGTACCTATATATTGACTCACCTTGGGCTTGCTTTGTCCCAGAGATCTCCTTAAAAATGGAAGTTTTCCTTGATTCTAGAAGAAATATCTACAATAATAGATGTTTCAAATCGTTCCAACAAGTTACATCTTTGGGTTATAAATAATACATCCAATCTTTCGCAGCTCCATTAAGTGAAAATGGGAATTATCTTAGTTTGGGTTGATATTCAGAAACATTTCTTGGTTTTAAGGTTGAGAAAACCACATTAAATTATTTAAGGTTTTTATTTGGATCTACGCTAGATAATCCATGAAATTTTTGAAGAAGGTGAATTAATACAGATTTCAGTTCAATGTCTGATTCGATATTTGGGTATGCAATAAAATTTGGTTGATAATTAATATCATGTGCAACCAATTCTCGAATTTTTATTTTAATTTAAATTCCATTATTTTCAGCCATTGGTTCTTCTTTTATGTTTTAATTTAAATTGCTTCCAATTTCAATGATCTTGGAGTGGAGGAATTCTCTTACTAGTTGAATGTTGAAACATTCCATAGACTGAGAATGTCTAATCCGAGCCCTAAGGTTGCATTCAATCATAGGGTCAAGATCTAAGAGATCTTCAGGATTAGTTCGTGTCATAAATCAATGAAATGTAAAAAGTAAATGAAGGAATGTGGACCATAATAATAAGAAAAGAAGTTTGAGTTGGTCTGATAAAAATAAAAGAAAAGTGTAAGAGAAAAAAACATGAGAAATGGGAAAGAAGAAAGAAATAGGAGAAGAAAAGAATTAAATGAAAAATAAAATAAATACACTTAATTGGTTGAATAAATTAATTTCCTCCCCAAAAAGGGTTCCAATTTTAACAGCACTGCCGTGGGCGCCCACAAATGATTAATGGTTTTTGAGGTACTTAGGTGTAGCAAAGTGGGTGACCAAGGTCGTCTCTCAAAGAAGTAGTAATTGAAACAACTTCTTAATGGTATTCTAAAAATAAAATAAAAGAGAATAAAAATAGTACTTGAAAGGATGGGAGGTTATTTATCATTTATAAAACTAGAAGAAGTTTTCTACAAGAAGTTTTCATTTTTTTTGTTATAGTTTTGAAAAGAAGTTCGGTTAAAATGACACTACAAGAAGATGTTTTTTTAGAAAATATTTAAAATGAGTAATCGATCTAACTCCACCTATTCACTCAATTATTTGTCATTATCATTTAAATTAACATCCGCTTAATTATAATCCTCTACTTTTTTAACCCTTGAACCCTATGAGAGTTAACTTAACCACAAAGATGAAATTACTTAATCCCTAGTCTAGCTTTGGAACATACAATCGCAGCACCCTGCATTGATTGATGTTCTTCGGTTAGCTTATGGTGAGTGGTTAATTAGAGAACATATACACCTTGTAAATGAGAATTAATTGATTTTAGGGATTATATTTTAAATCTAAAAATTTATCCCGTGTGGCCTTTTATTACTGATTAAGATCACAGTCTCACAATTTACACAACTTCCGACCTTGCGTGTTTTTGTGTCAATTATTTAATTGCTTGATTAGTTTCATTTAAATTAAAAACTCAATTAATAGATCATTTTAAGTGATTTATAGTAGAACATTTATTAAAATAAATGAATTAATATGGTTAGAGGTCAATCAATTACTAAAAAGAACTACTCTTACACTACTATAAATATGGGCTTTTGAGCCTTGTTACTTATAGAGACTACCACTAGCAGTCGCTATAGGTAACCAATAGTGACCACCAATGGTGGTCACTAGGTTTCCCCAAAAAAAAATGGGGCTTCGGTGCCCCCCCCCCCCCCCCCGAACCCTCCTCCGCCCAGCCTCGCCGCGCGCCCTCCCTGTCTCCGCACTCACTCCCTCGTCGCCCTCCCCGATCGTCGCGCGCCATGCCCCGCCAGCGCGCACCCTCCCTCGCCGCCATCCCCCATCTCCCTTTCGGCCTCCGCCCTCCGTCGACCGCCCTTCACCACCCCGCCCACCACCGGCTGCCCTTCGGCAGGCCTCCGCCCTTCCCTCCATCTCTTCTGGGCTTCCTCCTCCTCTACCCTCCAGCTCCGGTCGCCCTCCGGCCTCCCTCTGCCCTCGGGCCTCCCGCCACCCACCCCCAGCAGCCCTCGGGCGTCCCTCTGGCCTTCGGCCTCCAGCCCGTCCGACCTCCAACCTCCGCCTTCGGCCCTCCGCCCCTTCAGCCCTCCCCCCCCCCCCACACCTCACCAACCCCCGTCCCCTCCATCTTTGCCCCCTCCCTCGCCGCACCACCGCCACCTGTCCCCTCCTTCACCGTCCCCTCCCTTGTCGTACCGCAGTCACCTGGTCCCCTCCCTCCCAACACGACCGCTACTCGTTCCCTCGTCACTACCGCCTGTCCACTCCGGCTCCCCCTATCCTCGGTCCCCTCCCTCGTTGTCCCACACTCATTGCACCATCTCCACCCTAGGATATCATAAATCATCTAACCATTTTATAAATCCTTGTAAGTTTTAATCCTCACTTTTGGATGTTTATTCAGTTATAAATATTTAGGGTGATTTAACTCATGTTATATTGATTTTATTGTTGGTGTATCTTCCCATTGAGGTATTCCTCATTTGGTTCATGTGCCGTTTGAATTTTTATTAATTCAATTTGAAATTTGGCTATGCATTGATTGGTTTTGTACATAATTTGAATATCTGTTTTGTTAACTTTCTGATTTTTTAAAATTCATTCACAACATATTATTAAATCCCTTTTTGTTTGATTAACAACTGTACAAGTTTTATTTTTTTTAAAACAATCCAATTTATCATTTGGAAACTTTGGATAGTCCCCTTACTAATGTTTTCCATGACTTCGGGCATGTCAGGGGAAGAGGCAGAAGATCAACATCATCCATCTGAGGCATCCACATCTCAGGGTCGAGGTATGTTGGAATATCATTGTCTCTATTTTTTATGTAATTGATAAACATATATAGATATATTTATAACATCTATCAATTTATATATAAAATTGTTTTCAACAGGATCAGACTCGATTGCTTCTTCCTTTCGCAAGAGAGGCCCTGGTCGTGGCATATTATCATGAAATTCCGACACGACTTTTGATGTTTCATTTGATGAGGTATTTCATCCTATGGGATGGAATTCCATTGCATTTATTCATCAGCTGGGTCATATCATACGTGATCCACATCGATTTCCATTGACCACGCATGACTGGGCTTCTATCCCTCAGGACACATTAGATCGTCTTTGGAGGGAGGTTCAGGTAATAAGACCATTTTACTTTATTACCTATGTATAAAAAATAATAACATATGTGATTTTTTTTCATTAATTGAGAAATTTGAAAGTATATTCCAATGAGTTTAGGCCAGTGTGTATGAGAAAATGTCGTAAGATGTGGAAAGACTATAAAGGAAAAGTCAAGAGGGACCACTGGGTACCAAATGTGGGTGCCCCAGACATTCTAGAAAAAGTATCGAGAGGTGTCCTCATGGCTCAGTGGTGTGATTTAGTTGCATATTGGTCTACTGAGGGTGTTACGGTTTGTATATTTATTTTGGTATATATATTTTCAAGAATGTGTGATTTGTTTGAAATTTTAATGAATTGAATGTAGGAGGTGTCAACACGCCATTTTGAGAATCGAGCGTTGTAGGGACCACCTCACAGGCTCGGGACTCATCACATGTCTCAGATCCGACATGAGTTATTTATTATTCATTTTTTAATTTTTTAATTAATACTATTTTGTGTTTATATTCTATTCATATACAGTTGCAGCAGTAAGGTGCACCGACTGATAAAATGTCGATGTGGATAAGGACTCGTGATCGCAATGATCTAGAGGTTGCAACATTGATAGTAAGTTCTTGTACTCATTACCAATACTTACATAAAATCTTTATATTAATATATGTATATATATTTAATTATTTCACAGGCTCAATTTGAAGCTGAATTAGAACATCTTCCAGAGGACCAACGACAGCTTCCCATGCGAAGGGATGAGATCTTTCATCACATTATTGGTTGGGATGGGAATGGATATATTTTGACCTATGGAACAGGGATTCCTCATTCCGTAGTGTCACGTGTTGCGGTTGTTGGTCCTGTTGTTGCTTAGATGACACAGCGATTTTCAGATTTCGAGGCACGGTTGCGCGCTTCCAAGGAGGTAAATGTGCAATTGATCCCTGAGGTTAGATCACTACGGAAATATGTGCGTCCAGGTGATGGTGCAGGGGATCAGACGATGCAGGTTTATACTGTATTTATTTATTTAATATATATTATTTTTTTATGAAAATACTCATAATGTTTTTTTGTTGTAGGCCCCTGACCCACCTGATGGAGGTAGTAGTCATGACCACGCGTGATGCATCATATTCACAAGGTGTGATTCTTCTTTTAATGGTGGGGTTGTTACTGATATTTATGTTGGGTTTCTAGTGATATTTTTTGTGATTTGGGGGTATCATGTGTGTTTTGTCCTGATGCAATGTTTGTGTGCACGAATTTAGAAGTAACCATGAAACTGATAAATGATTTGGATATTTTTTTTTCATTTAATTCTTCAATGTTTTCATTTTCATGTTCTGTAATATTTTTGAAAAAAACATGTGATTCCTAATATAAACCATTAAACTTGTTTTTGAGGAATGAGCTGAATTCACTATTTGTAGTCCCAGGCCTACCCTGGACAGCCCTCCCCGCACTCCGGACAGCCCTCCCCGCACCCCGGACAGGCCCTCGCACCTCGAAAAGCCCCTGCGCACCCCGAACGGCTCTCCCCTCACCCCAGACAGGCCCCTCGCACCCCAGACACCCCCCCCCCCCCCACACCCCGGAGAGCCCCTCCCCCCACCCCAGACAGCCCTCCCCGCACCCCGAACAGCCCTCCCCGCACCTCGGACAGCACCCCTCCCCCCGGAAAGCCCTCCCGGCATGTCAGACAGGCCTCCCCGCACCCCAGACAGTCCCCCCCGCCCCCCGGACAGCCCTCCCCGCACACTGAACAGGCCTCCCCGTACCCCGGACAGCCCCCCCCCCCCCCCCACCCCACACTCCGGACAGCCCCCCCCCCCCCGCACCCCGGACAGCCCTCCGCGCACCCCGGACAGCCCCTCCCCGCACCCTAGACAGTCCTCCACACTAAAACATTACGAATATTATTCTTGACATGTAGGAGGAGACGGCACGCCCATCGGACGTGAGGTGTGCGCGGTACGACCGACTGTGTCGTTTTCAGCAGCTCGGCGCGCGCTAAAATGGCGCGTTGGGGGGTCAAAACCACATGAACGACCTCGTAATTCCATTAAAACCATACGACAACTATCTTTGTGTGAATTTAAAAATGGTCGGGCAGATGGCACATCAATTGGAGGTGTCGTTTGACCGCGGAGACCGGAAACGCGTTTCTGGAGTCATAAAACACCATAAACGGCGTGAGACAGTCAAATTCGGAGAAAACGTCCTCCTAATAACCTGAAACCACACTAAAACATTAGTAATATTATTCTTGATGTGTAAGAGTAGACGACACGCCCATCGGGCGTGCGGTGTGCGTGGTACGACCGATTGTGTCGTTTTTAACAGCTCGGCGCGCGCTAAAATGGCGCGTTGGGGGGTCGAAACCACCCAAATAACCTCAGAATTCCATGAAATCGTACAAAAATGGCTTTTCTGTGAATTTAGAAATGTTCGGACAGACGGCACGTCAATCGGAGGTGTCGTTTGACCGCAGTGACTGGAAACGCGTTTCCAGAGTCATAAAACACCAAAAACAGCGTGAGACGGTCAAATTTGGAGCAAACATTCTCCGAATGACCTGAAATCACTTGAAAACATTAGTAATATTATTCGTGACGTGTAGGAGGAGACGACATGCCCATCGGACGTGCGGGGCACATGGTACGGCCAATTGTGTCGTTTTAAGCAGCTCTGCGTGCGCTAAAATGGCACGTTGGGGGGTCGAAACCACCCGAACGACCTCAGAATTCCATGAAACCGTACGAAAACATCCATGGTGTCAATTTTGAAATGTTTGGGTAGACGAAACGTCAATCTGAGGTTTCGTTTGACCGTGGTGACCGGAAACACGTTTCTAGTGTCACAAAACAACAAAAACGGTGTGAGACAGTAGAATTCGGAGAAGACGTGCTCCGAATGACCTGAAACCACACTAAAAAATTAAGAATATTATTCTCGATGTGTAGGAGGAGACGGAACGCCCATCGGACGTGCGGTGTGCATGGTACGGCCGATTGTGTCGTTTTCAGCAGCTCGGCGGGCGCTAAAATGGCGTGTTGGGCGGTCAAAACCACCCGAATGACCTCAGAATGCCATGAAACTGTACGAGAATAGCCGTTGTGTGAATTGTAAAACGTTCGGGAAGACGACACGTCAATCGGAGGTGTCATTTGACCGCGGTGACCAGAAACGTGTTTTCAGTGTCATGAAACACCAGAACGGCGTGAGACGGTCGAATTCTGATAAAATGTGCTCTGAATGACCTGAAACCAGACGAAAACATTTGTAATATTATTCGTGATGTGTAGGAGGAGACAGAACGCCCATGGGACATGCAGTGCGCGCGGTACGGCCGATTGTGTCGTTTTCAGCAGCTCGGCGCGCGCTAAAATGGCGCGTTGGGGGGGTCAAAACAACCTGAACGACCTCGGAATGCCATGAAATCGTACGAAAACAGTCGTTGTGTAAATTTTAAAATGTTCGGGTAGACGGAACGTCAATCGGAGGTGTCGTTTGACCGCGGTAACTGGAAACGCGTTTCAGGAGTCATAAAACACCAAAATGGTGTGAGACGGTCGAATTCGGAGTAAACGTGCTCCGAATGAACTAAAACCACACTAAAACAATAGGAATATTATTCATGACATGTAGGAGGAGACGAAACTCCAATCGAATGTGTGGTGCGTGCGGTACGACCGATTGTGTCGTTTTTTGCAGCTCGGCGCGCGCTAAAATGGCGCGTTGGGGGGGTCAAAACTATCTGAACGACCTCAGAATGCCATGAAACCGTACGAAAACTTCCGTTGTGTGAATTGTGAAATGGTTGGGTAGACGGCACGTCAATCGGAGGTGTCGTTTGACCGCGGTGACCAGAAACACGTTTTCGGAGTCATAAAACACCGTAAATGGCGTGAGACGGTCGATTTCGGAGAAAATGTGCTTTGAATGACCTGAAACCACACTAAAACATTAGTAATATTATTCGTGACGTGTAAGAGGAGACGAAATTCCCATCGGACGTGCGGTGCCCGCGGTACGACCGATTATGTCGTATTCAGCAGCTCAGTGCGCACTAAAATGGCGCGTTGGGGGGTCAAAACAACCCGAACGACCTCGGAATGCGATGAAACCGTACGACAATAGCCGTTGTGTCAATTGTGAAATGTTCGGGCAGACGACATGTCAATCAGAGGTGTCGTGTGACCATAGTGACCGAAAATGCGTTTCCAGAGTCATAAAACACCAAAAAACGGCGTGAGACGGTCTGATTCAGAGCAAACATGCTCCGAATGACCTAATAACACACTAAAACATTAGTAATATTATTTGTGACGTGTAGGAGGATACGGCACACCCATCGAACGTGCGGTACGCACGGTATGACCGAGTGTGTCGTTTTCAGCAGCTCGGCGCGCGCTAAAATGGCGCGTTGGGGGGTCAAAACCACCCGAACAACCTCAGAATGCAATGAAACCATACGACAACAGCTATTCTTTGAATTGTGAAATTGTCGGGTAGACGGAACGTCAATCGGAGGTGTCGTTTAACCGCGGTGACTGGAAACGTGTTTTCGGTGTCATAAAACACAGGAACGGCGTGAGACGGTCGAATTCACAAAAAACGTGATCCGAATGACCTGAAACCATACGAAAACATTAGGAATTTTATTCGTGACGTGTAGAAGGAGACGGAATGCCCATCACACATGCGGTGCGCGCGGTACAACCGATTGTGTTGTTTTCAGCAGCTCGGCGCGTGCTAAAATGGCGCGTTGGGGGGTCAAAACCACCCGAACGACCTCAGAATGCCATGAAACCGTACAAAAATAGTCGTTGTGTCAATTTTGAAATGGTCGGGTAGACGGAACGTCAATCAGAGGTTTCGTTTGACCGCGGTGACCGGAAACGCGTTTCCTGTGTCATAAAACACCAGAATGGCATGAGACGGACGAATTCGGAGAAAACGTGCTCCAAATGACCTGAAACCACATGAAAATATTAGGAATATTATTTGTGATGTGTAGGAGGAGACGACACACCCATCGGACGTGCGGTACGCGCGGTACGACCGATTGTGTCGTTTTCACCAGGTCGGCGCGCGCTAAAATGGCGCGTTGGGGGGTCAAAACCACCCGAACGAACTTGGAATGCCATGAAACCGTACGACAACAACTCTTCTATGAATTTTGAAATGTTCGGGCATACGGAACGTCAATCGGAGGTGTCGTTTGACCACGATGACCAGAAATGCGTTTCTGGTGTCATAAAACACCAGAACGGCGTGAGATGGTCGAATTCGGAGCAAATGTGCTCCGAATGACCTGAAACCACACGAAAACATTAGGAATGTTACTCGTGACATGTATCAAGAGACGAAACTCCCATCGAACGTGCAGTGAGCATGGTACGGCTGATTGTGTCGTTTTCAGCAGCTCGGCGCACGCTAAAATGGCACGTTGGGGGGTCAAAACCACCCGAATGACCTCAGAATGCCATGAAACCGTACGACAACAGCCGTTGTGTGAATTGTGAAATGTCCGGGCAGATGGCACATCAATCAGAGGTGTCGTTTGACTGCGGTGACTAGAAACGTGTTTCCGGTCTCATAAAACACCAGAACGGCGTGAGACGGTCGAATTCAGAGAAAACGTTCACCGAATGACCTGAAAGCACACGAAAACATTAGGAATAATATTCGTGACGTGTAGGAAGATATGGAACGCCCATCGGACATGCAGTGCGCGCGGTATGGCCGATTGTGTCATTTTCAGCAGCTCGGCATGCGCTAAAATAGAGCGTTGGGGTGTCAAAACCACCCGAACGACCTCTGAATGCCATGAAACCGTAAAAAAACAGCCGTTGTGTGAATTTTGAAATGGTCGGGTAGATGGCACATCAATCAAGGGTATCGTTTGACCGCGGTGACCGGAAACGCGTTTCTGGTGTCATAAAACACCAGAATGGCGTGAGACGGTTGAATTCGGAGAAAACGGGCTCTGAATTACCTGAAACCACATGAAAACATTAGGAATATTATTATAGATGTGTAGGAGGAGATGACATGCCCATCGGACGTGCGGTGCGCACGGTACGGCCGATTGTGTCGTTTTCAGCAGCTTGGCGCGCGTTTAAATGGCGTGCTGGGGGGGTTAAAACTACATGAACGACCTCAGAATGCCATGAAACTGTACGACAACAGCCATTGTGTGAATTGTGAAATGGTAGGGCAGATAGCACGTCAATTGGAGGTGTTGTTTGACCACGGTGAACGGAAATGCGTTCCCGGTGTCATAAAACACCAGAACGGCGTGAGACGGTCGAATCTGGAGAAAATGTGCTCCGAATGACCTGAAACCACATGAAAAATTTAGGAATATTATTCGTGACATGTAGGAGGAGACGACACACCCATCGGACGTGCGGTGCGTGTGGTACGACCGATTGTGTCGTTTTCAGCAGCTCGGCGCGTGCTAAAATGGCGCATTGGGGGGTCAAAACCACCTGAACGACCTAGGAATGCCATGAAACCGTAAAAAAATAGTCGTTGTGTGATTTTTGAAATGGTCAGGCAGACGACACGTCAATCGGAGGTTTCTTCTGACCGCGGTGACCGGAAACGCATTTTCGGTGTCATAAAACACCAAAACGGTGTGAGATGGTAAAATTCGGAGAAAATGTGCTCTGAATGACCTGAAACCACACGAAAACAATAGGAATATTATTCGTGATGTGTAAGAGGAGACGACACGCCCATCAGACGTGCGGTGCACGTGATACGGCCGATTGTGTCCTTTTAAGTAGCTCGGCGCGCTCTAAAATGGCCCGTTGAGGGGTCAAAACCACCCAAACGACCTCCCAATGCCATGAAACCGTACGACAATAGCCGTTGTGTTAATTGTGAAATGGTCGGGTAGGTGGAATGTCAATCGGAGGTGTCTTTTGACTGCGGTGACCGGAAACGCGTTTCTGGTGTCATAAAACACCAGAACGGTGTGAGACGGTCGAATTCGGAGCAAACATGCTCCGAATGACCTGAAATCACATGAAAACATTAGGAATATTATCCGTGACATGTAGGAGGAGACGACACTCCCATCAGACGTGTGGTGCATGCGGTACGGCCGATTTTGTCGTTTTTAGCAGCTCGGCGCGCGCTAAAATGGCGTGTTGGTTGGTCAAAACCACCCGAATGACCTCAGAATGCCATGAAACCGTACGACAATAGCCTTTGTGTGAATTTTGAAATGTTCGGGCAGACGTCACAACAATCGAAGGTGTCGTTTGACAGCGGTGACCGGAAACGCGTTTCCGGTGTCATAAAACACCAGAACGACGTGAGACGGCAGAATTCGGAGAAAACGTGCTCCGAATGTCCTGAAACCACCCGAAAACATTAGGAATGTTATGCGGGACATGTAGGAAGAGACAGCACACCCATCGGACGTGTAGTGCGTGCAGTACAGCTAATTGTGTCATTTTCAGCAATTCGGCGTGCGCTAAAATGGCGCGTTGGGGGGTCAAAACCACCCGAACGACCTCAAAAAGCCATGAAACCAAACGATAACAGTCGTTGTGTGAATCGTGAAATGGTCGGGCAGACAGCACGTCAATCGGAGGTTTCATTTGACTGCGGTGACCGTAAATGCGTTTCCAGAGTCATAAAACACCATAAACGGCGTGAGACGGTCGAATTCGGAGCAAACGTGCTCCGAATGACCTGAAATGATAGCATTTCTTAAATTGGGGGTTTTAAATTATTATAGAACCATGATTTGTTGTCAGATTTAATTTTATTATATTTATATAATAACTGAATAATTATGTCTAATTTACCTTTGTTTTGTTTTGTTGTTTTTTTTGTCTTATTGTAGGTTTATTGAAGTAGAAGATTGAAATGGATGGACCTGCTCAGATCGTTGAAGCACGTTTATCATTTATTGCTTATGAAGATCTTGATGTTTATGCTGATTGAAATTTTTTTCCATTTTTTATGATTTTTACCTTGTTTTTTCTCTGATTTTGCATCGTGAAGAAAAAAACACAATTCGTACATTTCATTAAAAAAAATGAAAATCCACAAAGAATACCACAAATTAACCCTAACACATTTTTATGTTAAGTTTTCCAAAAGATAAGTTTATATTGAAATAAAAAATTTATAAATGTGCTAGAATTTATATTTAAAATAGGTTCTCCATTAAGAGGTAGTAATTACCTTTTTAGAGAAATACAAATTTAAAGCATAAAATTTGATTTATTATTACCATATGCTTAACAAACCTATTGAATGAATAAGAAAAATATTTTATTTAATATTATATATATATATATATTTCTTTAATATATATATATATATTTAATATTATATATAATAAAATATTTAAAACATATTTTATATATATATATATTTAAAATATTTTATTTAATATTATATATATAAATATTTTCTTTAATATATATATATATATATATATATTATTTAATAAATAAATAAATAAATATATATATATATATATTTCTTTCACTATGATTTTTTTAAAAAAAAAATTCCCAGACTAGCGACCGCCAAAGGCGGTCGTTGTAGCCAAGAATTTCGGTCACCTATAGCAACCCCCAATGGCGGTCGCTTAAGGCCGGAATTTCGGCCACCTATAGCGACCACCATTGGAGGTCGCTATTGGCCTACTGCGACGAAGCTAAAGCGACCGCCAATGGCGGTCGCTGGGCGGTCTCTAGAGGCCTATAGCGACCACCAATGACGGTCGCTATTGCCCGATTTTTTAGTAGTTCTTTCATGGGAGGTGTAGTCATCGTAGAAACATTTTGCATGTCCAAAGGTTTAGGAAGGGTAGAACTCAATCACATTTCTACTCTTGATTCCAACCCAATTAGAAAGATTAAGAGAAGAAGAAATTTGAACAAAACAGAATATAAGTGAATAAATTTGAACAAAACAAAAGATAAGTGAAGAAATAAAAGAAGAACAAAGAAGTTTATTATGAAAACACCAACATTACAACATGAGGAAGAAGAATAGGGCTTCGACGATGGGATCCTTGCTTCAAGAGCTAACCTTGTTTAATTTCTTAGAAAATTGGAGTGGAACCTCTTCTACTCTTCCCTCAACTTTCTAATTCACGTCCCAACTCCTCCATGTGAGAAAAACATTAATTTATAGAGTGGAGGGAATGCTAGGTTACAAGTGGTTATAAGTGTGAATGGTGAAATTCGGCCAAATATTTTAATCCAACTTGCACCGCCCATTTGACCACCCAAACGTGTGAATAAGCTCTTCCAACAAAAGGATTATTTGTGAGAAATTTAATTATAGAGATCCTCTAAAAATTTGGGCCTAATATAAGTACATATGAAGAATATATGGCCCACATACAAAACCCATGTCCATTCTGGCGAGTCCAGATCACCATTGACTTAATGGCTCATTTACTCCATCCAAATGCACTCTTTAACTCTAGTTTCCTAAATACAAGTTATAAAAAATTACATTAGGAACAATTTTAAAAAAAAATATATTTTTCTATAATTCATATTAAAATATTTATGTGTGAAATACTACAACGCATTTTAAAAGGGTAAAACTGAAATTTTCATCAAATTTTCAAATGAATGATCTAATCCCAAATATTTCATAAATGAATATATATAGAAAAAATGTGAAGAAATTATTTCATTTATTATAAATAAAATATTCAATAAAAAAGTGTTATATCAACCCTCCCACACTTACCCTTTTTCACTCCTTGGCAAAACCTTATATCAAGTAAACATCAATATCAACTCAAAACAAATTTTAAAACACATATCCTTGAGATCCAACAATTACACACCAAGAAACAAAAGATATCATGACTCATAAAAACCATTATTTCAAATTCTCAATTTATATCATTCAATATATTTACACTTCATTTATACTGTCATACACAAAACAATAACCTCACTAGAATTATCTCTTATCACACAAATGTCAATTTTTCAGCAATGTATTTCTCATCCAAACTCATACTGTTGGAAGTGGGCAAGCAGTGGAAGCCCCAAACAGGTGGGTTTTTAAATTTTTCCACTGAATATTGATGTAAACTCGTTGAAGTCAGTGAAGAGAATCCCGATTGGATCTGAGGATCTCACGTGAAGGGTTTTAAGAACAAAAATAAACCGTAAAAATACTTGGTATAATTCTGAAGCCATGCACGACGCCTGCTCGTCATTGGAGATCATAGCTTGAAGAATCTGAAGTCGAATTCCTATAGATCGTCCAAACATGCTTCGAGGAATCCGCAGGAGCATCAGTCTTCATAATCCAGGTGCTAGCGTGGAATTTCAACGACACCTTCAATGCTCCAACAATCACTAAACCGCTTTGCTGGTGATGCCTGAGAGAGTGCTTGATCCATGCTCCTTAGATCCAGAGCATATCTCTCTAGATTATGGGATATAGGAGAGGAGAGAGAAGAGCCATGAATAGTCATTAGGAATCTCCACTCCTCTAATATTTATAGTGGTTAATTAATTACCCGAAAATGCCAACCCGACCCCCGAATACTTAATGCACTATCAATGAAATTTTATGACTACTAAAACGAGTCATAAATATTATTATCACATACTTCTAATATATTAAAATATATTACATGATAATAATTAAGCCATTAACTTGGCTCATTGCTCTCATAAATATTAATTGTACCTTGAATAATTTAATATTCGTCAATTAATATTTTTTTCATGAATTTACTTAAAACTCGTAAATACATTTAATATATAAATTCAATACCCATTATTCTAAACTTGAATAATATAAATTTATTTATTTCTTTGGTGATCGTTTAATTATGGGCAAATCCCGGACCCCTGTGGCGGGGCCCACTATGTCCAAAAATCCTATTCGACTAAATAGGGTAGATTCTTGAATATGCTATTGTGTGTGACCCTCTATGCCCTCATTTCGACAGCAGTGAATAGTATTCACAGACCATGAGCGGGATCTAGAAACCCATCATGGCCCCTTAATAAATAAGGATTGTCACATTAATGACAACCTACCTGTGAACACACATTGTGTTATATAATCTCTTTGTCTGTAATATCTCATAAAGCATGACACACTCACGTGTCATCGCCCTTTTTCTTGCTTTATTATTTGTTGATGTAACTGGGTGGATTTACCCATGACTTCCATTTTCATGGTCTTACAAAGGTAATACAATCCATATCAACATGTCCTGAGATAGAATACTTCCATAACTCGGAAGCGACAAATCCTTTCTTGACCATTCAACCGATGTCATGCCACCAATGATGCACCCAACACAAACTACCTCACCGCGACTGAATTTCCATGGTTTTCATCTTGCATCAAAATATGAAATCCAATGAAATACATTGGTAATGATCTCAAGTCAGGAGACCATTACACATGATCGTAGATAGGAACTTTCAATGACACTCGAAACATGTGGAGTTCCTATTGGCAGGTCAATCCTCATGATCTCACTACTGGAGATCACCAAGTGCAAACTTCATGAGAAGAAGTCTCAATTCTTATGAGCCCCCAAAACCTGATAGTCAAACATCTACTGTTTCCAGTCAGTAAGATGCATCTAGACCATAGAATATAAATTTAAGATTAATGTCATAGTATCTAGAGGTTCTTATTATAGCCTGGGAACTGTTATAACCTTTCGATACGACAATTAGCCTTTGGACATTACCATTTAAATAGTGGATGCAGAAAATTTTACACTATAATGGTAAGATGACATCATGCATAGCTTATTGTATACATGATATGGTAATCAAAAGCACATAATAGTTGGGACTAGGGAACCCACTATTTCAACACATACAATGGCCACCATAGGCTTGATAAATTCCTACATCACCACTCGATGTGAGTCAAAGACATATGTTTATCATGAAGACATTTCAGGGTTATTCTATGGATTTCTGTTGGTAGGATTTAGATGTGAAAAATTCTGAGGCTAAATAAGAAGGGCATAAATCTTTTTGAAACAAAATTGAATTAATCTAATTTTCACTTAAATATGGTCTCCTCCTCAATCCCCATAGTATCAATGCAGCTCCATCATCATGAAAAGTCATGGAAAGTTTACACCATTCATCATTACAGCAACAAAAATTTCAATCTTCTCAAACATGATTTTCTTGAAACCTCCAGATATGCACAACTTTTCTACCTCTATTAGAATCTCCAGAAAAGGCACACCTTCACTTATCATGAAAGCTCAAGAAAAGGCACAGATTTTAATATAATGATTTTCTTCAGAAGAAAAAACATCTCTTAAGAATTTAATTTTCCACCCAAAGTATCAAAGAATGTGGTAGCACAACACAAGACAGCTTCCCCCACACTTAAGCTCAACTAGATTATGTAATTTCATGTCAAGAGTTGGTTGGATAGGGATAATTGGCTTGTAATGTGGCTAACCTAACAGGCTGTTCCTAGATTCTAAGGGATACAATGATTAAATATTTAAGGTTGGATATTATAAAAAGGATTATTTGAAATAGGGGGTTCAATACCAAACAAATGCCTTAATCATTCAAACATAAGTACCTCAAAACCTCATGTTTTTACAAGAATAAGTCAAATTCTGGTTAAATCATGCATGGTTTGGTTCTCTCAAGAAATGAGGTAATTGTGAAGAATATGAAAATAATGGTTCAGAAGCCTCACAAGAAAGTGATTTCCAATATAAAGACAGTGATATGTGGCATGGGATTCAAAATTCAGATTACTTTTCATGAAAATACTAAAGATTTTAACTTGAAACCATGTTATTTTCAGCATTCATTTAAGCTGAGTTTCATGGGATAAATTTATTCACTTATTGATATGGATTTAAAAATGGGGATTAGAATCATTTCAGCTCAAAAGTTTCAAAAACACACAAAAAAATTGAAAAATAAACACACAAAATTTGAAAAACACACATTTTTTTGTTTTTTTTAATCATTGAAAAACAGGAAAACAATTGAAATTACTAAACTAAAAGAATCCCACCCCCACACTTAAAATATTGTATTTTCCTCAATGTGAACCTGGGATATGATATATGCACATGAAATTTAGAATTTTAAATAGGAAAAATATTATAAAAGTGGAAGGGTTAGGAACAGCCTGATATGCTCAAGTGATGATGGGGTCATGCAGTGTGATGAAATCCACTGCATCTGTAAGAAGTCCCTCAATGTATCTCTTCAAACGTTGACCATTGATTTTAAAGCTCCTTCTAGTGTCCTCTTGCATGATATCCAATTAACCATAAGGAAAAAAATTAGTCACAACATAAGGACCTAACCACCTGGAACGCAACTTATCAGATATCAACTTCAGTCGTGAACTATATAGCAAGACTTTCTATCCAACATGAAACTCCCTTTTTTGGATCATTCTATCATGATATGCTTTTGATCCTTCTTTATAGAGCCTTTAGTTTTCATAAGAAGATAATTGAATCTCCTTTAGCTCTTGAATTTGCAGTTTCCTTTGGATTCCATCTTGGACCAAATCCATGTTACATTTCTTTATAGCCCAATAAGCCCGATGCTCAACTTCCATGTGGAGATGAAATGCTTTCCCAAAAACAATCCAAAATGGGGAAATACCAATGGGTGTCTTGTATTCTATCCTATATTCCCATAGCGCATCATGCAAGCACATGCTCCAATCCTTCATATTCAGCTGCATAGTTTTCTCCAAAATTTATTTCAACTCACGATTTGAAACCTCAGTCTGGCCATTTTTTTGGGGTGGTATGGTGTTGATGTTTTATATGTCACCCCATACTTCTGAAGAAGGGAAGCAAGATTTCAATTGCAGAAGTTCTCCCTTGTTCACTGATGATGGCCTTTGGTACTCCAAACCTACAAAAAAACTATTTCTTGACAAAGTACTCTACAACATGAGAATCATCAGTCCTGGTGGCCTTGGCCTCCACCCATTTACTCACATAATCGACATCAACAAAAATATAAACAAAACCAAAGGAACTAGGAAAAGGACCCATAAAATTGATGCCCCATACATCAAAAATCTCATAGAATAGTATGGGTTGTTGGGGCATCTCATGTCTCCCAGAAATTTTCCCAGTGTGTTGGCAATGAGATCATGATTTACAAAACACATGGGCATCATGGAATAAGATAAGCCAATATAATCTAGAGTCCAAGACTTTCCTAGCTATCTATTGGGGTCCAAAGTATCCACCACAAGCAAGTGTATGATAATATTGAAGAACAAACTCAAACTCATGATCAGGAACACACCTCCTAATAACTTGGTCACTACACGTGCACCAAAGGTATGGATCATCCCACACATAATACCGAGACTCACTTTTTAATTTTTGGACTTGATTTTTCATTAAATTTGAAGGTATTTCGAATGAAACAAGGTATTCCACTAAATCAGCATACCAAGGATGCGTACCTAAGATGGAATAAAGATTCTCATCAGGGAAAGTTCCCCGAAGTTGTACCTAGTACAAGGTTCCATCCTCTAGTGTGTGAGAAAGCCTACTCATGTGGTCCTCCACTAGGTTTTCCAACCCCTTCTTATCATTTATCTCAATGTCAAGTTCTTAATGAAGGGGCATCCATTGGATTAACCTGGGCTTTACATATAGATTCTTCAAGAGGTATCTTAGAGCTACATGGTTAGAAAAAACAACTACTTTAGATCCCAATAAATATGAATGGAATTTATCTAAAGTGAATATGACAGCAAGAAACTCCTTTTACATGGTTTTGTAGTTTTATTGAGCTAAATCCAATGTCCTCGAAGCATAGGTCATCACATGTGAACGTCCCTCCACCCTCTGTGATAAGACATCTCCTACCGTGAAGTTGGATGCATCACACATAAGCTCAAAAGGAAGCTCCCACC
The DNA here is from genome assembly GCA_963277665.1 of Viscum album. Classification (NCBI taxonomy): domain Eukaryota; kingdom Viridiplantae; phylum Streptophyta; class Magnoliopsida; order Santalales; family Viscaceae; genus Viscum; species Viscum album. The sequence goes on along the minus strand of OY728141.1, from coordinate 1,750,413,299 downwards.
ATGGAGGTTGTATGATAAGTGGAGTGGTCAGACACTTCTTTATCCCATCAAAGGAAGTCCTGCAAGAATCATCAAACACAAAATCAGATTTATCAACCTCTATCCCATGTTTTACCACTACATTCCCTAAGACAATGCCATGCTCTACCATGAAATGACACTTTAAGACCAGATTCTTCTCAATAAAATGATTCAAAACCTTTCCCAATCTACTTAGACATTCATCAAATGAGTATCCATAAACTGTAAAATCATCCATAAATACCTCCATGCAGGTCTCAATAAAATCAGAAAAAATAATCACCATTCATCTTTGGAAGGTACCTGGGACATTGCAAAGTTCAAATTGCAGCCTTCGGTAGGAAAACGTACCGAATGGACAAGTGAATGTTGTCTTCTCCCGGTCCTATAGAGAAATAGGAACCTAAAAATATCTAGAAAATCCATCCAAGAAACAATAATGTGTCTTCCCAGCTAGTATCTCAAGGATTTGATCAATAAATAGGAGGGGAAATAGTCCTTGTGGGTGGACTGATTAAATTTCCTATAATCAATACACATACGGAAATTGTTTTGTACCCTCATCGGAACTAACTACTCTTTATCATTTTTTACAACTGTAACTCCACTTTTCTTAGGCACAACCTGAATAGGACTCACCCACTAAGAACCTGAAATGGGATAGATTATACCTTCATCAATCAATTTTTCAACCTATTTTTTAACAACCTCCAAAAGTTTTGGATTGAGCCTATTTTTTGACTACCTAACCAGTTTAGCCCCATCTTCCAAAAGAATCCTATGCATGAAAATGGAGGGGATAATACCTGATATGTAATCCAAGGTCCACCCAATTTCCCTGATGTTCTCCCTCAAAATATTCAAATGTTTTTTTTTATGTTCAAAAGGGAGATTTTTATCAATGATAACAGGTAATTTCTCACCACTTAACAAGTATGAGTATTTGAGATATGGTGGAAATGGCTTGAGTTCTAGTGTAAGGGTGTGGTGTATGGATGGAGACATAGAAGGAACTGAAATATGTGCACAAAGAGCATCGGTATCAGAATATATATCATCAAAATCAAATAATAATGCATCAAATCCATCAGCATACTCAAAAACTATGTCCTAATAAGAGGTCAGATGATCAAAATTAGAATATGATTCCATTTCAAAATCAAATATAAGGGAGTCTTTTTCATTATAAATTGGTGTGGAAGTACTCTTAGACATCAAACTAGAACTAATACTCATAATCTTACTAAGCATAGAAAAATAAAATTCCATGGGGTTATTATTTGGTGGTTCAAAATGGGAGATAAAAAATGCAGAATAATCCTATGATGGGTACTTCACGGAATCCATAACATTAAATATCACAACTTCATCCACAAATTCCATAGAAAGTGTACCCTTGTTAACATTTATGATTGTTTTTGTAGTTTTGAGGAAGGGCCTACCTAAGATAATGGGGGAATTAGAACTTACCTGATCATACTCCATGTTAAGCACGTAGAAATCTGATGGAAATATCATGTCTTTTACCTAGACAAGTACACCCTCAAGAACTCCCACTGGATATGTCATAGCTCTATTCGCCAACTGCACCACTAATCTTGTGGGTTCATCTCACCGACCTACAAAGAACAGAATACATAGTGAGGAGTCACATTAATGGAAGCTCCCAAATCACAAAGTGCATCATAAAATTTCAACTCCCCAATGGTTCATGGGATGGTTAATGTCCCTGGATCCTTGCACTTTGTCGGAATTGCTAGAGTTGGTGCAATGAGTGCTGAAAAATTCCTTCCAAGATTGATCCTCTCATTTCACTCGAGCCCTCTTCGAGTGCTACAATGTTCTATTAAGAATTTCACATACCTTGGGATTTTCTTGATGGATTCAAGTAAAGGGATGTTGATCTCTACACGTTTGAATGTATCCAAATTTTCTTTTTTGCATCACCTCTACAACCATTTTATTGGTTTTTACAACTCTATTTGGAAATGGAAGGGGTTTAGGAGGAAAATCACCAATATTTTTCTTACCTTTATCTTTCTCATTGGATTTCTCATCAGTTGTTATGGAATCGGCTTCTCCAGATTTTAGGTGAATCCTGGTGGAATGATAGGTGAAGATGTATTAGTTTTCTGCTTCCCACTTCTCAATGTGATGGGCCTAAAATCCCCCTTGGGATTTGGAGTAGGTTGGGATGGTATATTTCCACAATTCTTACTTACCAGTCATGGAGGGAAGTGGTAATCTAGATCATTTGAGTCTTCAACTCCCTCAGCTATGAACCTTGACTCTTTAGCTCATTCTATTGATTAATAATTTTTTTTTAAAGTTCATTAGTGATAGAACATGCCTTGGGTGGGGGATTACCTTGTTGTTGCCCGAATGATGTTTGGGTTTCAAATATCCTTTGGGGTTGTCGGAAACCCTACTGGTATGGTAGAGGTTGCTGGAAGTTTTGTTGAAAAGGGGTCCTTTGTTGTTGTCTAGAGCCATACCTCATGTCTGATTGATCCTTCCACCCTTGGTTGTATGTTGGAGAAAATGGATCAAACTTCTTTTGGGGGTATGTCTATTGTTGCTGCTGATATGGTCTCCCTGGGAATACTGTTGTGCAATTCTCTGTCTCTTTTAGTTGTGGGAAATAGTCAGTTGGGAGGCTTGTCTCAGTGAAAATGCCACAAGTCCTTGAAGGATGGGGTTGGGATGTATTTTAGCCAAAGAAATCTGTCTCACCATAGTTTTCAATTCTTCCAACTTGGTATCAATCAAATGACTTTCAAGACAATGACTTACCTGATGTACTCCCCTGACATGTGATGTACCTCGATCGCCAAATTGCTGAGAGTTTTGGGCCATCTTGTTGATCAAAGCACATGCAGCTTCTGGTGTCTTGTCCATTAATGCTCCTCCATCGACAGCATCCATCATGCATCTCTTCATAGGTGTTAGTCCTTTGTAAAATTACTGGATGAGGAGTTTCTCACTAATTTGGTGTTGTGGGAAGCTTGCACACAACTTCTTGAATCGCTCATAGTACTCATACATTGACTCCCCTTGGGATTTCATTGTCCCAAAGATCACCTTACAAATGGAAGTGGTCCTTGATGCTGGAAAAAATCTCTGCAAGAGAAGACGTTTCAAATCATTCCAACAAGTCACATCTTCGGGTTGTAAATAATACATCCAATATTTCATAGCTCCATCAAGTGAAAATGGGAATGCTCTTAGTTTGATTTGATCTTCAGAAAAATTTCTTGGTTTTAAGGTTGATAAAACCACATTAAATTTTTTAAGGTGTTTATTTGGATCCCCACCAGATAATACATGAAATTTTTGAAGAAGGTGAATTAATCCAGATTTCAGTTCAAAGTCTGATTCGAGATTTGGGTATGCAATACAATTTAGTTGATAATTAATATCAGGTGCACCCAATTCTATAATGGTTCTATTAATTTCATTTCAATTATTTTCTACCATTGGTTCTTCTTTTTTGTTTGATTTTAAATTTATTCCAATTTCAATGATCTTAGAGTGGAGGAATTCTCTTACTGGTTGAATGTCGAAACTTCTCGTAGACTGAGAATGTCTGATTCGAGCCCTAAGGCTGCATTCAATATCAGGGTCAAGATCTAAGAGATCTTTGAAATTAGTTCATGTCATAAATCAGTGAAAGGTAAAATGGAAATGAAGAAAAGTGGACCATAAAAAAAAGAAAAGACATTTGAGTTGGTCTGATAAAAATATAATAAGAGAGTAAGAGAAAAAAAACTTGAGAAAGGGGAAAGAAGAAAAAAGTGGAGAAGAAAATAATTAAATGAAATATAAAATAAATACCTCAAATTGGTTGAATAAATTACTTTCCTCCCTGGAAAAAATGCCAATTTGAAAGGCACTGTCATGGGCTCCCTCAAATGATTAATGGTTTTTGGGGTACTTAGGTATAGCAAAGTGGTTGACCAAGGTTGTCTCTCAAAGAAGCAGTAATTGAAACAACTTCTTAAAGGTATTATAAAAATAAAATAAAAGAGAATAAAAATACTAATTGAAATTATGTGGGGTATTTTATCATTTATAAAACTAGAAGAATTTTTCTAAAAGAAGTTTTCATTTTTTTTTTGTTTTTAGTTTTGAAATGAATTTCGATTAAAATGACCCAACAAGAAGATGTTTTTTTAGAAAATATATAAAAGGAATAATAGATCTAACTCTACCTATTCACTCAATTATTTTTCATTATAATTTAAATTAACATCCATCCAATTATAATCCTCTAATTTGTTAACCCTTTAACCCTATGGGAGTTAACTTAACCACAAAGATGAAATTACTTAAACTCTAGTCTAGCTTCGGAACATGCAATCATAGCACCCTAATTTGATTGAAATTCTTAGGTCAGATTACAATCAGTGGTTAATTAGAGCACATATCTAATCTATAAATGATGATTAATTTAGTTTTGGGATTATATTTGATCTCTACAAATTTATCTCATGGGGTATTTTATTACCGATTAAGATCTCACAATCGCAATTTACACAACTTCCAACCTCGCGTGTTTTTGTGTAAATTGTTCAATTACTTGATTAGTTTCATTTAAATTAAAAACTAAATTAATATATCATATTATGTTAATTCCAGTATCCCATTGAATCAAAATAAATTAATTAAGAAGGTTATAGGTCGATCTATTACTAAAAAGAACAACTCTTTCATGGGCGGTGTAGTCATCGTAGAAACGTTTTGCATGCGAAAAGGTTTTGAAAGGGTAGAACCGAATAACATTTCTACACATGATTACAACACAATTAGGAAGATTAATAGAAGAATAAATTTGAACAAAACAGAAGAGAAGAGATAAAATAAAATAAGAACAAAGAATTTTATTATGAAAACACAAACATTACAACATAAGGAGAAGAATAGGGCTTTGACGAAGGGATCCTAGCTTCAAGAGATACCATTATTTAATTTCTTGGAGAATTCGAATGGAACCTCTTATCATCTTCCCTAAACTTCCTAATTCACGTCCCAACCCATCCAAATTACAAAAAAACTAATTTATAGAGTGGAGGGGAGGCTAGGTTACAAGTGGTTTCAAGTGTGAATGGGGAAATTCGACCAAATATTTTATTCCAAATTGTACCGCCCATTTGACCACCAAAACGTGTGAATAAGCTCTCCTTACATGAGGATAATTTGTGAAAAAATTCAATCCTAGATATCATCTAAAACTTTGGGCCTAATCCAAGTATGGATGAAGAAGTTATGGGCCAAATACAGAACCCATGTCTATTCTAGAGAGTCTAGACCACCATTGACTTAATGGCCCATTTACTCCATCAAAATGAACTCTTTAGCTCCGTGTCCTGAATAAAAGTTGTAGAAATTTAAGTTAGGAACATTGTTAAAAAATTTAAGTTCAAATAAGATATATTTAAATATTTATGTGCGAAATACTACAGTACATTTTAAAACGGTAAAAATGGAATTTTCATCAAATTTTCAAATGAATGATCTAATCCCAAATATGTCATAAATGAATATATTTAGCACAATGTGAGGAAATTATGTCATTTATTATCAATAAAATATTCAACAAAATAGTGTTTTATCATTGTCTCAAAAAATTATGAAAAAAATAAATGTTGGATAATTTTGACATTATGATTCCAAAAATAATATTTATTTTTCTAAAAATATCTAAATATGTGAAATTAAACTTTTAACCCAAAAAACTCATTTATTGAAAAAATAATGATTTCTTTGACAATAAATATTTTGGAGCCCCTACAACAATTACATTTGACTTAATAAAAATTATATTATCACTTATATTTAATAAAAATTATTTAATTGTATTATTTTATTAAAATATCATTTATTTTTAAAAATCGTGAATTCATGAGAAAGGAATGACTTTATTGAAATTTCATGTTATAAATAAATATAATTTTTGTTTTATCATATCAAAATCAAGATTATTTATAAAGTAACAGCTATAAGAAGTAAATATAGCCATTATTCTATTAAAAATAAAATATACATATTAAAATTATTATGGTCAAGATACATATCCCTTTATTACACTAGAAAACTCCCTAAGGGTAAGGGGTGAAATGGTAATATTTTCATGGGGTGGTTTGGCATACATGGTTTGGGCCATGATATCAACGAGCTTGAAATTATCTCTTAAATAGTTTCACTCGTTCTTTAGTTATTGGATATCATCTTGGGTTTAATCAAGGGAAAATCCAAATTATGATATATCCCTTGGAATCTTTGATAAATGAGATTCATAGTGTATATTCTACTGGTTAAGACTATCACTTCCTTTTTTGTGTCAATTCGACTTATCAAAACCCAATATTTATACTAATAATATGATCATTGTTCAATGTCTATTTTAACAATTGTTATAATTCTTAACTGTCTTTTAAATCTTATAGGATGTTATAAGACCAAATAAGTGCATGTATTTTTTATAACCATTATACATAATAGGTCATTTAATTCAATCACAAATGGAATTTTATTAATAAAATTTCAGGTCGTTATAATCCTACCCCCTTTAGAAATTCCACCCTCTAAATTTTCATTTCATACACTAAAAAAGATTATGGTAATTATGTTTCATCACCTCCTCTGGTTCCTACATCGCTTCTTCAAACTTGTGGTTTCTCTATATCACTTTGACCGGGTGAATTGTCTTATTCATTAGAACTTTTTCTATATGATTGAAGATCTTCACAAACAACTATTTATATGAAATATCATTATCTAATGGTACCACCTCTATATTCAGCACATTTTAGGGGTCTCTTATGTACTTCCTCAAGAGGAAAAATGGAACATGTTTTGTACTTGAGATAGGGTAGGTGGGAGTGATAGTTGATAAGCCACTGCTCTAATTCGATCAAGGATCTCAAAGGGGCCAATGTATATTGGACTAATATTTCCCTTCTTCCCAAATATCATTAATTTATTCCATGGAGATATGTGTAGGTATACTATATCTCTAACCTTAAACTCTAAGTCTCATTGATGATTGTCATCATAGATCTTTTTTCAGCTTTCAATATCCCTGATGTGCTGTAGAATGGTCTTGACCTTTTCTACTATTTCCTCTACCATTTTAGGACCCAGTAGTTTGAATTCACCAACTTCACCCCAACATGTAGGTGTTATGTATATCTTACCATAAAGGGATTCATAGGGATCCATTAGGATGATTGAATGTAAACAATTATTGAATGAGAACTTTACTATATGAAGATGATGATCCCTTACACCTTTGATGTTCATTGAGTTTACTCTCAACATATCCTTGAGTGTCTCGATATTCCACTCCTATTGGCCATCAGTTTTAGGATGGTAAGTTGTGCTGAAGTTCAACTCAAAATTTAGAGAATATTGGAGACTCTTCCATAACATGGAGTTAAATATTGTATCTTGATAAAATACAATCAATCATGGTGTTCCATGTACCTTTACCACTTTTATAATGTATATCCTTGAAATTTGATTGAGTGAGAAGTCCTATCAAATTGAAATGAAGTGAGAATTATTTGTAAGATGATCCACCACAATCTAAAGAGCATTATTTTTATTGATGTATTTGGAAGACCAGTGAAAAAATCCATATTTAGGTTTTCCCATTTCCATGTAAGTATGGGTAATGTTTTCATCATACCCCTAGATTTTTTCCTTTCATCTTTCACTTATTGACAATACAAGACACCTTGATGTATATTCCACGATATCCTTATTCGTATTTTCCCACCAGTAGTGCTATAATATATTTAGAGACATCATTGTGATCTCTATATGGTTGGAGAATGTTGAGATATGTGAATCATTTAATATCTCACTCTTTAATGCAGGATTTGGTTGTACACATAGTCGTGACCCGAATATTACAAATCCCTCCTCATTAATTTTGAACTCTGTGGATTTCTATTTTCTTATAGATTCCACATTCATCTAAATTTCCTCATCATCTCTTTGAGAATATTTTATCTTCTCCAGAAGTTATGGTTAATAAATGATTTGGGAAATTATTGATGATGTTCATTATATTATGATTCCCATTCCCATTCTTTTTAAGTATATTAATATTGGATCCTTTTCAATTCTCATCAATGATAAAATTATTTAATCCTTTATATATATTGTGTATACAACTTTATTTAATTTCCCATGATGGTTATGGATTGAGTAATCATAGTCCTTAATCAAATATAGCCTTCTTCACTAGTTCATATTCATCTCTTTATCTATGAATTTATACTTGAGGATCTTATAATTAGTATATATTTCAAAATTATCCCCAAATAGATAATGCTACTATATTTTCTACATGAATATTACTACATCCAACTCTAGATCATGTTTTTGGTAGTTCTATTCATGAAGTTTCAATTTTATTGGGGAATTGGCTATTATTTTGTCATTTTTTATTAGTACATAGTCAAACCCCTTCTTTCAAGCATTGTTTTATACCATGAAAAGTTCCCCACTTATGGGTAGCATAAGTACAAGTGCAGTGATAAGCCCATTTTTTCAACTCCTTTAAGATCTCTTCACATTCATTATTCCAAAAAAAACATGACCCGCTTCTGAGTTACATTAGTTTTAGGGTTTTTAAATAATGATAAAATTATTACAAATCATTGATAATACCCATACATCCCAAGGAATCTATAGATATCTATCACAAATGTTAGTCTCAACCATTATTCAATTTCTTCTGTCTTTTAAGGTTGCAAATATATCCCATTACTTGTGATAATATTCCCCAATAATGACACTTCTTTCAACCATAACTCACATTTTATTTACTTTTTGTAAATATTATACTTTCATAACATCTTTAGCACAGTGATTGGATGCTCCTCAAGATCCTCCTTACTTTTGGAGTGTATTAGAATATCGTCTATAAGGACTACAATAATTTTTTTGAGGTAATATATAAAGACTATATTCATCAATTCAATGAATATTTATATAGCATTAGTAAGTCCAAATGGCATTACTATGAACACATAGTGCCTTTACCTTATATATAAATAAATATTGGGGATATCCTACTTCTTCACCCTTACTTGATAATACCCTAATTGAAGATCCACCTTGGATAAGTGTTGGGATCCATATATCTAATAAAAAAAGTCATAAATATATTTCATAGGATACTTGTTATTTATCATGATCTTTTTTAGCTCATGATAATCAATGAAAAGGTGCATCAACCCATCATTATTCTTGACAAAGAGGACTGGTGCACCCCACGATGAAGCACTTTGAAGTATGAACCCTTTATCAATATTATCATATAGTTGCTTCTTTACCTTCTCAAGTTCCATGATATCCATTATATATGGGGTCTTGGATATTTTAAAATCTCTAGGTATAATCTCAATTAAAAAGTCAACTTGTTAGTGAGGAGGTGGACCAGGAAATTCTTTGGGAAACACATCATCATATTCCGTCATAATGGGAATGTCTTCAAGGATGTTCATTTACTTAAAATTAATCATTTTAGAAATATTTTCATAGTCTAAAAGAAATAATATCCATTATTTTTATGTTGGATGTAAAGGAGATTCATATTCTTCCTTTCACTTGTGAAAAATAAGAGGTTGATTCATGATATAGGGATTGATTTCCTTCTCGTGGAAATTTATGTTGGATCTTTATAAGGAATTCCAATACATACCTTGAATTGTATCAAATTAAACTAAATGGAGTATCTCAAGGTTTATTGGGATTTTAATCCCAAAAATTTTGATAGGGGAAGAGTTATATAGTTGGGATTCAATAATTTCCCCTTTTTTTGGTTTTCACTAACAACTCTACTTCCATGCTTTGTGGTGATGTTTAACTAGTTCTACTAAACTTTCTTAGTATGAAGGAATTCATATAAAAATAATCAAACAGTACATTCTCTATTCTTGAATGAGTATCTATCATACCTATCACCACATTGTTGATAGGATATACCTCAGTGATTGTGATGGCATAAGATCTCCCTAGCTTCCTTGGAGGTTCTTGACATTGATTGTCTCTGACCACCCTCATCTTAGTGTATTGGTTTGAAAAGTTCTATTTTTACTTGTAGTTTAAATAGAGAATGATACAATAAGTATTGACTAGAGAATTCCATTCCTACGTCACAATAATGGGATTATCTCATCAGAAATCACTAGCTAAATTCCCTTCCTTCCATCACCTAAATCATTTTCTCATCCCCTTTAGGCAATTTTCAGGGTGATTCTTTCCACACATTTGAAAAGTAGGATATTGAAATTTCTCACGATATTTATATTTCTCCATCACACAACCATAATTAACGTCTAATTTTTTATTATTATCCCCATGAGAACCTTGATATTCTTTGATCTCCATTTCATTTTTTGGTTATATCGAAAAATTTTCTCATAACTACCAAAGTCCTAGATTATTATGGATTTTCGTAGACTATGTTTTATCCCACCAAAAAAGTTGTTAAATTTTCATTCATGGGTAACAACAATGTTGGTGGTATATCGTACAAGTCTTGTGAAGTTTTCCCCATACGACCTGATGGATTCATCGTCATTTTTCTTGGGGGAAAGTAAATCCCTTTCCATTTTAAGTCAGAGGGTATGATGAAAATATTTTTTGAAGAACATTTTTCATAATTCATTATACTTTATCACTTTTATCTATTCCTCGGGATTTTTATTTTTGTTCAATTCCCATCATTGATCAGAGTCTAACTCTATACAAAAAAAACATTATGCCCTTATCTTTCTTAGAACAATGAAGGATAAATAAGATCTTCTAAGTGGAGTTGTTCTATAGTTCCATGATTAAGGGATTGAATGATCCATTGAATGACTGAGGCCTTTTTGCATAAATGTCTCAATTTTAGATTGTTCTTTATTAGGGGGATTTTTTTCATTCCTCCTAATTTAGGTTTCTATTGAGATCCTGATTCAACCAAGATAGTATCATTACAAATTTTTTTATTCCCTTCTTTATTTGGTTGGGCATCCCATTTGGGCAGTTTTCACATTTCCATTCACATTGGTTCTTTATTTTTTTTCTCGTATTTTCATCCATTGTCTAGAATAAATGTAAAATTAAGGATGGTTACTTTTAAACACACAAATGGGAATCCAATAACATTAAATGTATAATTTATAAATGGCATTAATTTTCATAACTTATGAATTTTGAGGCTTCAATTTATGTTATCCATGATATATTTCCGAACATATAATCTTATGAGAATTTTTGTTTTGTTAAATAATTGTTCATAATGAGCTTATAAATTTACCAAAACATAGTTATTTTTTCTTATGTTTAGTCTTATCCCTAAGGCTTTCACTAGATTTTCCTAATCTTAATCCCAAATATAACTAAACCTTTATCTAATACCAACTATAACAACCTTTTTATTTATTAAACATTAATTAAGGATTTATTACATAAGAATACACATAATATATCCCAAAATATTAATAAGTAAAGTGTTTTTGGGAAATTAGTAAATTACATAACAGATTAAAACATGGGTAAATTAGCATTATTGAAATGTTCCTTAACATGCTATATTTCAACATTCTTAAAACTGTATGGGATAACCTGGGGACTTACATAAGAAAAGGGTGATATATAAAGCTCAGTAAGGGAATACAAAAATCACAATATGAAGTAATTAGTCACAAGTTAGACAATTGGAATTTCATAAAATGGGTGAGAATCAAAAACATGAACAATGAGGTATGATATAAAATGATAACATAAAGGCTACATGGGGAAAGTGGAAACACCTTTGAACATGATATAATAAACATTGGTCAAGGATAAATTCTAAGACATCATCAAATGGTGGAAAATTTCCCATAATAGATTGTGTTCAATCTCTAATACCATAGATGGTATCTCATGAGACTAAAACATTACCCAATACCATGTAGCACTATATTATTCTGATCACACCCATCGCATTCCAATCATGTGCATGCATAAGTGTACCACATAGACCATTCAATATAAAGGTTTATTTTATCAATATTTACCCTAATATTAAGGATTGTGGGTTAAATAGAATGAATTCCCTAGTAAATTAAGGTTAGGTACATATAGGTGAATACCCATGAGTGGAAATGGGGGTGAATGTTCATGACACAATCTTTGTGTATGAAAAATCATAGTGAAATTTCAACAACATAATGATTGTACCTAATGGTTCATAAAATAGTTTAATAAGAGTGAAAGGGGTATATCATCATTTTAATATAAAAATTATAGTAATAGTGATTTCAAGAAAATACATATCCCAACATTAGGAACTATAAATCAAGAGGTATAAAATATAGAAGATTCTTAAATAAAAAAATAGAATAAAGGTTCTCTTGTAAACTTTTAGCATATTAATTGGTTAGGTAAATAATATAATGAGACGGGATAAATGATATCTCGTTATTGGGAAACAAATTTCATAGTATAGGTATCTTTATAAACTCATTACATCACAACCAATTGAGATTCAAAGGGATAAATTAAAAGAACGTTCCTAAATTGAAAAGAAAAGAGAGAGAGGTCCCTTACCTTGAGAGGGTGATTACAAAAGATTGGGAGGAGATTCATGAGAGATTGTGGAAAATCAAGAGGACTATATAGATGGTAGGGTAGCGTGAGGATATGCTCCAAGTTTTTTCAGATAATAATAAGGGGAGATTGGGTGGGTTTATATAGGAAATGATAGGGGAGTTCCTTATTATTTCCCAAACATAGGTTTTTGAATCTATATATTAAAGTAATAAAGAAACCATGGTTTCTTCCAAATAGAAGTGTTTTTATATATTTTATAAGGAAAACCTCCAAAATCAACAAAATATTACCTTTAGTGATGTAGAATTGAGTCATGTTTATAAATAATTGATTTCAAAACACTAAAATATAATATAGGTTTCATAGGATTCATAAAGGATTTATAAAATTAATAAAATAACCCAAAAATAAAATTATTATAAATTTTAAAAGTATATTTGGTCATAGATACAATTTAAAAAATTTATTCAATCATGTTTGGGTCATTATGATGTTATAATACACACCATATATTTATACTGTATTTAATTTTTACACGAAAATTCAACTATCTCAGAAAATAATGAAAAAATCAATGTTAGATAATTTTGATGTGAATATTCCAAAAATAATATTTATTTTATCCAAATAAATATATAATTATTATAAATTAAACTTTCAAATCAAAAACCTTATTCATTGAAAAAACTATTTTTTATAATAGTTTCATAACCCTTATAACAATTACATTTGACTTAATAAAAACAATATTATAGTTTGTATTTAATAAAAATTATTTAATTGTATTATTTTATTGAAATATAATTTATTTTCAAAATTTATAAATTCATCAATAAGTGATGTCTTAATTGAAATTTTATATTACAAAAAAAATATAATTTGTGTTTTATCTATACAAATCAAATTATTTATATAGTAACATCAATAAGAAGTAAATATAACCATTATTCTATTGAAAATAAAACCTATGTATTCATATTATTATGGTATTTATACATATCCCTTTATTACACCAAAAAAAACCTATGTTTAAGGTGTGTTATGGTAATATTTCCATGGGGTGGTTAAGCATACATAGTTTCAGTCATGATCTTGATGCTCTGGAACTTCTCTCGTAAATGATTTTTCTCATTCATTACTTGTTTGATCTTAGATTGGTTTTGGTCAAGATCAAAGCACAATGATTTTATCTCCCTCAAAAGCTCCAATAAATGGGATTCATAGGATGTGATCCTACTAGTTGAGGTCAATAGTTCCTTTATCAGTGTTAGTTGGATTTATCAAAACCCTATATTTATACTAATCATATGATCAATACTAAATGACTATTTTATCAATAGTTATGATTCTTAATATTATTTTAAATCTGATAGGATATAATAATACCAAATTAGTTCATTTTTTCTATATCCATAATACATAGTATGGAATCTAATTCTATCTCAAAGGGAATCTTATTTATAAATGTTCATGCCGTTACAGAATACTTCTCAATAATCACAATGCTAAAATTCCTCAAAATATTACTTGTAACAAAAAAATGATTATGAGAATTTGAAAATGGATGTCAAAACAACTTTTCTGAATGGTAAGTTGGTTCATTGTATATATATGACACTAAAAACAGGTTTATAATGTCTCAAAATGATAATAAAGTATGAAAACTATAGAGATCCATTTATGGATTAAAGTGGGAATCACTATCATGGAAATTTTGTTTAACAAATCTATAAGAAAATTTAGTTTCATTAAAAATTAAATTGATCCGTGTGTCTATAATAAGGTTAGTGGGGGTGTCATAATTTTAAAAAATAGTATATTATAATTATATAATATTAATGGGAATCAAAGTACAATTTCTACAATCAGTAATGACTTGGTTAAATAAATGATTCTATGTGAAAGACTTTTGTGAATTTGCCTATATTCTATGGATCAAGATCTATTGAGATACATCTCAAAGGTTTATTATACTAAGTAAACGTATTTAAATTGGTAAGGTACTCAAAATGTATAATATTGAACAATATGATAGAGGACCGCTACCAATGCAAAAAGGAATTAATCTCTCCAAAAAATGTTTCTACAAACATTGGAGGAGATAGAAAGAATGAGTAGATAACCTTATGCTTTGACAATGGGATATATCATGTATATCATGATTTTTACTAGGTTTGATACTACTAATACTTAAATCATTGTGGGAAGATATCAAGCTAATGTAGGAGAGATACATTAGGCATCAGTTAAAACTATCTTAAACTACATGAGATGTACAAAGGATATGTTCCTAGTGTATAGAGGATATGAGGAGCTAGTAGTGAGGGAATACACTAATTTCAGCTTCTATAAAGATAAAAATGATCTTAAATCACATTTTGGCTATGTATTTTTCCTAAATGCTGGTGCAATGAGAAATAAAAGCTCAAATAATCCCCTATTCATCGATTCTATAGCATAATTTGAGTATATAGTGACGTTTAGTGTAGCTAAGGAATTAGTTAAGATACATATATTTTTCTTATATCTTTGTGTATTACCATGTAGTGAAGACCATGTTACACTATACAATGATAACATTATAACAATGGTACTTTCTAGGGATCCCATGTCACACAAGAGGAAAAATAATATACTTTGAAAGTTTAATATCTTGAGGGATTTTACTCAAAGATGTAAATTCATAGTTAGATTAGTATCCATTGAAGATGATGTTTTTAAAACCCCCTGAGTAAATTAATATCTATGTAGTAGAATCATGATTCACATGTGAGAGATAAAAAAATATGAGTCGTTAGCAGTTTTCTCTATTACAAATGGGAGTGTTGTGAGAGTGGGTTCCCTAAAAAAACTCCTATGTGTACTTTGATTACCATTAAATGTATATATTTTGATATATACATGTGTTTCACTTACCATGACAGTAATATTACTTCTGATTGTACTATATTAATGGTAATTTCCTTATATTACTGGTCATACCAAAAGGTTATTGAAGTTCCTAGCTATAACGAGAACCTCTAAATATTGTAACAATAATATTTAACATATGGAATGTGTTATAGATACACAATTATAAAGGTATAGAGATTATGTTTAAATATCATGTGTTGGGGGTCATAATAATTGAGACTTATTCTCATGAATTTCACACTTGGTGTTCTTGAGTAAATGATATAATAATGACTATCCTGCTAATAAGAAAAATACATGCTTTAGGTGTCATTGGTTTCTCATATACAAGAAAATGTAAATTGGTCTCCTAGATTGAGATTATTATTAATTTATATAATTGATTATGTAATTTTATGCATGATGAAAACCATAGAGGTTTATGTCTATGGAGAGATTTCTACTGTCAAGTTTGTTATCCATTATATGGAATTGATTGAATAATAAAGAAAGGATTTTTAATTTCTAAGTAGTGGAAGAGATATCTCAGGCCGTGTTTACTGGGATGGTAGTACCTTTATTAAATACATGTTTATGGTAGAATAAGGTAATTCCATTTTATATGTTAAAAGGAATAATAAATAAATCATGTAAGGATGGTGAGATACGATATTCATCTAACTTTATGAGATAACATGATACAGAGATTGTATTACACAATGTATAACATACGAGTGATTTGCATTATTATAACATAACCTAATATATTTATAGAACATGATGTGTTTCTAAAAACCACTCATGATCAGTGATTTACACTCACTTCTATCAATATAAGGTCATATATGGTCTCCCACAAAGTACTTTCAAGATTTTGTCCAATTCTAATGAATTGAAGTGTATGATATGGTAGACTCGATGATAGGGGTCGGGTAATCCCTAAGATTGAAATATTTTTTTAAAATAAATAAATAAATATGATTTGACTATATAATAATAAATTTTGAATTTATTTTCTCAAACTATTCATGATTGATTAATTAAATACAAGGAAAATATTTTACAAATTCATATTCATTATTCAAGGTTTGTAAAATATTTTATGGTAGAAATGAGTTGAGGTAATGAATTATATTTTATCATGTAACTTAATATATATGCTAAAATTAATTGATAATATACTTATAAAAATTGTGACATGTTCTATAGACCATAAGTTTCATTTATGGTCTATTTAGAAGGTTAAAATTGTTAAAGTATTGAAGTGAAATTTTAAAACGTTACAACCTATCTGTATAAACCAAAAGAAACCAAAATCAAGTAGAAATGTGTCTAATAAAAATTTAAGAGCTTCTCCCTCATCTCTCCCACTTCCTTGAGTGAGAAAGGATATTTTTTAGCACCTAAATCCATGATTTCCTTCATGGATCGAGTAAATGGTGTTTCGACAATTGTTAATACATAAAAATCACATATTCTATCCATGTTAGCACTAAAATATTAAAGATCAATGTATTGTAATTATAAAACCTTAAGGTTTTAAATTATATTTCCCTTTAAGACCTAATATGTTTGATATTATGTTATACATACAACATCGAACAAAAACGATCCATGGAATAGTATATAATCATTAAAATGTAGTCATATAATTGGTAGGTGAAAATAAAGCTAACTAAATTATGAAATATATAGATGAATAAAAATAAATAAATTTCATTAATAATACCAATACATTGATTATAATTTAATTTGTGTAGCTAAATAGCTAAGAAAATTTATTTACTAATTAAGATGCAACCATTCTAAAAATGGGTATTATGTGCGTTATTTTACGAAACTAAATATATTATGGGTAAAAAATATCAATCATATTAATAATATATTAACACTAATTTGATTAATAATTTATAAGAAATAAAATCAATACCAACTCATATTTCAAGAAGATTATTTTCCTATGAAAACTATTTTCATTATATTTTAATTTTTTTATTTAAAAGCTTAATACCTAAATTTTAGAATTTTGATTTGAAAAATTAACTTCTATTTTGGAAATATAATAACAATATTATCTTAGGATAATTTTTTGGTATTCTTCTAAAATAGTCAATTTTTACATGAGTAGTGAGAATGTTATTTTTACCAAAACTATAACTTTATATGTATGTAATAAATACATATATGTTTTAAAAAATTTAATTGATCAAATAATTTTTTAAGGACTAAAAATATAAATTTATAAATACCATTATTAAACTAAAAAAATTATTTTTAACATTTTAGGAACTTAAGTAATATATTTCAATAAAAACTGTATTTGGTAATTTATTTCAATTAAATAATATTTTGGTAAAATTTGGTTTTGGCGTGATTTTAAATAAAAAAAACTTTTATGTGTTTTATAATAAAACAATTTTTATTATGAAAATAAAATAAATATAAAATTTCATCCTACACATAAATTTTATGTTTAAAAATATATTTTTTCTAAAAACAGATTATTACGTATTACATGCGCTAATATTAAATTTTGGTTTCCTTATGAATTTTTTTTTACAAAATAAGAAGGATTTAATTTTTAAAATAAATAGTCTCAAATTATATAATAAGTTACATTTTATTTTTTAGAATGAAAATGGTTTACAAAGGTAAAATTATATTACCATGGTAAAACAAAATGGTACAAGTGAAAATTCTAAGAGTAAAAGCCTTAAAAACATGTTTGAAACATGTGTGAAAATTAATGGTTGTCACGAAACAAATCTCGTTGCCATCGAATCCAACACCAAACCTAGCCAGTGACAATGAACGAAGGGCATTATTGAACCCCATGGGCTGTCACAAGTTCCTGAGTATCATAAAATGATAATTGGTAATGATTTACCTGAGTTTATAAACTTAAAACAAAAAAAGAATCCAACAAAACAAATATGGATTTTTCAAACCAAACAATCTTTTACAAAAATACATAACTGAATTGCATAGTTTAAAACAAATCAAAAATACTATAACAAAGGTAAAAAATAACAGAGAAACAGCCCAAGAACCCTCATGGAAAGGGGCACTGCCCTCAAACTATCTCTACAAGACTTCACCACCAATGACCTACTAGAAACTCAAACCACTAGAACTAAAAACTCTACCCACCCTATGACAAAAAAATAACAAAGTATACTTACACACAAGGGTGTATGTAGGGTGTGATACAATTCCCATTAGGATACCACCACTAAGAGATTCTATTAGATAATCATTTAAAGATGAAAACCATGCAAGTTTTCAAAAACATGTAATTTCTAGTTACAATTTCTAAAAGATGAAACTTAAAAAAAATAAGTTTTCAAGTGAGATAATTTAAAGAATAAACACTTTTAAAATAAATTCCAAATCTACTGAATTTTCCAGACAAATATACTATATTCTGATAGTAAGTATAAAGGATCTAGTGAGCACAATCAATAGGAAATAACCCCTAGGCACTAGCTAGTTGTGGGTCCGAGGTACCTCGTATCTCGGTGAGAGTAACCATCACAAATATCTGTTCTAATGCACGAGCCACTAGTAGTTAACATACCCATAACCTAGTGGTCCTTAATAATAATCATCATAGTTTATTTATAGTTGTAAGCATCAATCTTTCTAAGTTAAACTGAGCCCAAACCCCACGGATTCACTAGCATACTAGTACACGTCCACCCACCTAGATACCCGGGTTTTCCCCTTGTGCTCAAAAAAGTTCAAGAAGTTAATAAATATATTTTTCAAATGAAAATATCATTTACACATCACAAATTCACCAAACAACCCACTTTTATACCACACAAGTAAAAAAAGTCCACTTATCATTCAAATTGATTTTGAAATCCGACGCACACCAAAATAACCCACAACACTTTTCACATTTATTTAACAAATCCACAAATAAATTAAAAACTTTTATAAAACCATTAAAAGATATTCTAACTCACATAATATCCCACTCACAAGTTACATAATACCCATTTCATAACCAATATTCATTTTGCACATCACACTCACACAAAACATCCCACATCACTTTCACATATCTTACACACTTTAGTAAATCCTTCAAACATTTTTATAAAACATTGAAAAGTTATAAGACATCACAAAGTAGCCCCCTTCACATTTAAAATGTACCATTTAAAAATATAAACACTCTAAAACAGTTTTCCAATATGGTTTCACCTCTTACATAAATCATTAAATCATTCAAATCTTTCATAAAACAATTCTAAAGAGTATACCCAAACTTTTCCCATTAAACCATTTCATAACCATATTTCAAGGAAAAAACCAAACGAAAAAAGTACCAAAGTATAATTGGTATCCCTGTAGAAATTTATAAAATCACTTTCAATTGTTATAAAATCACTTTGAATAATACCACAGAAGATACAAATAAAAACACCCATTTTCATAAAATGTTATTGAGAAGTATAAAAACATTTTACACAACAAACCTATTCCAAAACCCCCTTAAAATTCCCACATGACACTAAGGAATTAAAAAAACCTAATTTTCATCCCCTTTTAACAACTAATAAATCAATTTCATGTTTTATAAAACTACCACAAAAGATACCACAATTGTTACATTCTAAAAGTTCACAACTTCAACAAAAGTGCAATTATAAAATTAAATTCTTAACCAAATCCCTCAAAAATTGTTTTCGCAACACACACAGCATATGGGGAACATGAAAAACTAGTAAAAAAATCAAACTAACTTATCAAAGAATGTTTAACAATGGAATCACCTACCTTTTGAGTTGAAACCCTCAAATATTGGGGCGAAACATCAACTTCACCAATGTTGCACCTCAAGGAAGTGAAAAGAAACCTAAAACCTCAATATTTCACCCAAAAGATAGTATTTTATACCCTAGGAATGAAACCTAACTTCTGGAAATTTTATAACTCAATAAAGGGTGAATGAAAACCTAAGGGAAGGGAATAAATCAAAGAGAGAAAGACTTACTTGCAGAAATATTGATGAAAACGCCCTAAATACACCAAACTCTGAATCTCCAAGTAACCTAAACTGGTATAGAGGCTCGAAGGAGTCATATTAGGTCATGTGGGGAATAAAATAGTGGGAAAAGATTGACAATTGAGGGAGTTATGAAAGAATCATTTTACCTCTTCAAATCTGTTCGATTTGAGAACGTTTTTGGAAAATCACCCTAATTTTCGGTGGAGATGAGCTCCAAAGAGAAATAATCGTCAGTGGGGGTGTATCTCATGTGTTTGGATTATATTGGGAGGTAGAATCACTGAAAAAAAGTTAAAAAATGAATAATTTATTAAATAAACAATAATTATTTTTAAAACTGGAAATGGGCTTCCGGGTATTCCCAATCTCTTAAATAAAAACCCAAACCCACCATGATTATGGATTCTTAAATGGTCCAAATTAATATGGTAGTGTTAATAGGTCATATGAGGCTATGTAGGAATTAAAATTGATGAAAAATGTTGAAAAATTAAGGAGTTATAAAGGAAACAATTTTTTTTCAAATTTAGAATTGGGCTCACGGTTTGGCCCAAATTTTGAAAACCCACCATTTCCATCAAAATGAATGGGAAAACCCAAAAACAAAGCTATAATTAAAATTAAATGAAAAATATACTTGAAAAAAAGTTCGTGGATGTGACAGTTCTCCCCACTATTAAGCTTTCCACCCCCGAAAAGCCACAGTAAGGCCAAAAGAAAAAAAACCCAACCGAAAAACCAAGATGTACTTCTTTGCCAAGATTTGCCCCTAAGGTCCAAAACACCTACAGTGATCAATTAAGGAAGGATTACTCTCACAACCCAAACTTACACCACTTTCCGGAAAAAAGAATCAAACAAATTCAGGCTTTTTCCCAAAAGAAAACTCATCAAACACTATTCGAACCAGACTCAAGAAATTCACCCAAACGAACAACAACATAGAACAAGGTTACACATACCCTACTATAAATAAACCATTGGGTGCTCTCCAATCCCATCGTTTACTCAAGTAAGATGTAGTTAGTTAGATATATCCAAACGAGAATATCTAATACCAATCCAAGACTAATGGAAAAGATGATTTACTGGTACAGGGAGACACAAATGGGCTCCCCACCATAAGAGACAACTTAAATTTTTTCCAAGATAGAATCAGGACACTAACAGGGGGAGTCCAGAACGGACTCCCTAATAAAAGGGGTATACATCCCTTAGACATTTCCAAAAGAATATACATGAGACCCAAGTTGGGTCTCCCCACCATAAGAACCAACAATCTTAACCGACCGGCACTGTCCGACACAAAAAGACCCCAAAATTAAAGAGTTGGGATGGCCGCATGGTTAGTCTGCACAATTTGGGAAACTATACGATAACCATGTGGATACTTATATATGCATGGTTTTATAGGGAACAATTACAACTAACCATGTGAAAACTATGCGCTAACCATGGGGATCATTCTATTTTCATGGCCTCCTGGCACATGATCACTACTAATCATGCACAAACCATTTGCTTAACTTGTCTAGAAAAATTCCAAACCATGCTCCTAAAACTCAAAGGAAAACAATAGGGAAATGAATGAAATCAGAAGATAACATGGCACAAGTCCCTCCACCTCTTTCCACCAAACAAGAACAACAGAAGTAAGATGATGACACTAGTGGTTTAAACTCTTCCCATATTTTATACTGATGATTGGAATTTGCACAAGGGTTTGAAAGACCTTGGGATTTCCCCTTACTACGCGCCATCTTCTCTCCGAGACCTATGTTTGGAGCTCAAATGATTGAAGCATATTCAGCCTCGCAGTTAGGTTTTGTAAACCCCCGAACAAAACATTTTTTACCAGTGCTACAAAAAAAACTACACCGTAATCCCTTATGGGTTCACCAATACATAACCCAATCCAGAACTCACTTTACCGAAACCTAACGTTTTAGTGAAACAGGGGATTAGAAGATGGACACATATAACACCGTGTTTCTTCATGTGAGAAACAACATAAGGAAAGGATACATATAAACACATTCCTCTAAGACAGATGATTTGATGTTTTTACAAGGGAGACATACTCCCAACATAACAGAGAATCTCAAAGGATTGTACGACCTTCGCCTCTATAGTCAAATGAACAAATGACATCACAAGGTGTCACTGATCATGACCATTGAAACTAATAGAAGCAATGCATGTAGAGGGGCCTTATGCAATATCCCCAAACAAAACACAATTCCAAAATGTGTTTATAATGGCCTCTCATGAACAGATCTCCCACACTAGTGGTTTAACGTAAACCCTTGCTTTAAAGATACTACGAAAGACCTAGAGGCCCTCTTAGACACCATCCACACTAGAAACCCTAGACTACATTCACCTTCGATGAATCAGGTAACTTAATAAACTAAGGTCTCTTTCAAACTTCCATAAAAACTCTCATTCTACAAGAGGTTTGACCAAACAAAGAGAGGAAATGGTGTAAAATTAATCTCCAAATCTAGATAAAATTATTTCTTACATTGATCAACTAGAGGATATTCTAATAGAGAAACAACTTGGGCTGCACTTCAGTTGTGCACTAACCCTTAATGGGGGCATACCTTATCCAAGGAGAGAACCCAAGGACCCAACCAACCTAGTCCATTAGTCAAGAAATTCCTCAACCAGATCCAAACAGATGAGGAGAACCACCATAAAGGCTTCCCAAACTTTTCTCAGAGGATACCACTAACAAGCCCTTCAACCCAGCTTACCGACAAAACACAAACCCAAAACACCATTCAAACAAGAGGGGTTCTTGGACTCAAAACATTACACAACATCAACATTTCCAAAAACACATAATAAACACCATCCCAAACCACTCATCCAGAAATCATGTTTTCCTTTTAAAAACATTTCTTTGAAAAAAACTGTTCAGCAGTTAGCGTATCCCCCAATGGTACCCCATGGTCCCCACACATGCATGTTTCCATGCCACACCGGACGCCCTCTTCATATCCATCTTGGAACTCATGCAGTCATGCTATTAACCATCCATCATGCCATACAACTCCATGCATGTGGTCTCTCCTGAAAATACCAAAGTTTAATACAAAAACTCTTTCCACTTTTCAAAACCAAAACAATCAACCAATACTTCCATTTTCTGAAGACCGCTAACCACGAAACCGAAGCCAAATTACCTCTTTAAAAAACCTTTTCATAAAGGCGCAATCATTACAATTAAAACTCACTTTCAAGTTATTCACATCAATTTCAAAACATCTCATCCCATTAAAACACCTTTCAATAGTTTAGAAAACTCTATTAGAAATACTTTTTCAAAACCAACCTTGACATTGTTCATGATTTAAAAAGAGTTGAAAACACACCATTTTACATTCCAATAATATTCTAAAAATTCATTTCTCCTATTTCAAAAATCTAACAGTTCCATCATTATTAGAAACTCATTTTAGAAAAACATTACACTTCTTAAAACCAAGTCACTTTAAAACCAAAGTTCCAATATTTCAAAACTAAAGAACACAAAACATTGCAAGAGAAAACTAGTTTCAATGGGTGACTTGGAAATATGGTTGGAGGACATATTCCAATAACTTCACCATTACAGAGAGTGTTCTAGTGAATATCCCTTGCTCTACATGGCTTTCTCGGCCCTGCGAGCTCACTGAGACCATTAACCCAACTCTCTTTTCATTTCCCCTAATAATCATCAAACCAAGAAAACCAAAGGACTCATATAAATCCTGAATTCCACTGGTGATTTGAATTCTATCATGAGGTGTGGTGATCAGGCACACTACCCATTACCAAAATAACAAGTCCTGACAATCCTAACTCTAGACTATCCTGATTGTTCCCCAAATAATGTGACCCAAAGAGTTAACTAGAACCTCCTCTGATTCTATTTTGTCACAAACCAAATCTGGTTTCCACCAAAACAGGCACCAAACCTAGCCTGTGACAAGGCCCAAAGGGCATTACCGATCCCCACAGTCTATCACAAGTGCTCGGGTATCATAAAAGGAGAATTGGGAATGATTTATCCAAGTTTATAAATTTAAAACAACAAAATAATCCAATAAAACAATTATGGATTTTTCAAACCAAACAATCTATTACAAAAATTCAGAACTGAATTACATAGTTTAAAACAACTCAACAAGAATATAACAAAGGTACAAAACCAAAAGTAAATATCCCATGAACCCTCATGGAAAGGGTCACCACCCTCGTATAATCTCTACAGGACTTCACCAACAAGGACCTGCTAGAAACCCGAACCACTAGAATTAAAAACTGTACCCAATCTGTGACAAAAAAATTAACCAAGTCTTCTTACACCCAAGGGTGTATGTTGGGTGTGAGACGATGCCCAGTAGGATACCACCACAAAAATATTCCATGAGATAAACATTAAAAGTCAAAAAACATGCATGTTTTCCAAAACATGTAATTTCTAGTTACAAATTCTAAAAGATGAAACTTAAAAAATCTGTTTTTAAGTGGGTTAATTTAATGAATAAACAATTTTAAAATAAATTCCAAAGCTACTGAAATTTACTTTAAAATATACCATATGCCGACGGTAAGTATAAATGATCTAGTGAGAACAATAAATAGGAAATAACCCCTAGTCACTAGCTAGTTGTGGGTCCCAGGTACCACGTATCTTGGTGAGAGTAACCATCACAGATATTTGTTCTTGTGCACGACCCACTAGTAGGTAACATACCCATAACATATTGGTCCTTAATACTCATCATCATAGTTTATTTAAGTTATAAGCTTCAATCTTACTAAGTGAAACTGAGGCCAAACCCCAAGAATTCACTTGCATGCTAGTACATGTCCACCCACCTAGATACTCGGGTTTTCCCCTTGTGCTCAAACAAGGTCAACAAGTCAAGAAATATACTTTTCACATGAAAATATCATTTACACATAAAAAATTCACCAAACATCCCACTTGTATACCACACAAGTCAAAAAAATCCACTTATCATTCAAATTGATTTTGAAATCCGACGCACACCAAAATAGCCCACATCACTTTTCACATTTCTTTAGCACTTCCACAAATCCATTATTTTTTTAAACCATTCCAAGATATTATAACTCACATAACAGTCCACTCACAAGTTACATAATACCATTATGATAACCAAAATCCATTTTTCACATCACACTCACACAAAGCATCCCACATCACTTTCAAATCTCTTACACACTTTAGTAAATCCTTCAAACATTTTTAAAAAACATTTATACGATGGAACACATCAAAAAACAGACCCTTTCACATTTTAAATATACCATTTAAAAATATACATACATCAAAACAGTTTTCCAATATAGTTTCACCTCTTACATAAATCATTAAATCTTTCAAATCTTTCATAAAACAAATCTAAAGAGTATACCCAAACTTTGATCATAAAACCCATGTCATAACCATATTTCATGGAAAACACCACACCAAAACACAACCAAAATATAATTGGAATCCCTATAGAAATTTATAAAATCACTTTAAAGTGTTATAAAATCACCTTGAATAATACAACAAATGATACAAATTAAAACACCCATTTTCATAAAATTCTCTCAATAAGTGTAACAAAGTTTTACACACCAAACCTATTCCAAGATCCCCTTACAAGTCCCACATGACACTAAGAAATTAAAAAACATAATTTTAATCCCCTTTTAATAACAAATAAATCAATTTCATAATTTATAAAATGACCAAAAAAGATACCACAAGTGTTACATTCAAAAAGTTCACAGATTCAACAAAAGTGCAATTATAAAATTAAATGCTTAAAAAATCCCACAAAAATGGGTTTTCACCACAAAAATTATATGTAGAACATTAAAAACAAGTAAAACAAGGAAACTAACTCATAAAGGAATGTTTAACCATGTAATCACATACCTTTTGAGTCGAACCCTCAAATATTTGGGCGAAACATCAACTGCACCACCGTCGCACCTCAAGGAAGTGAAAAGAAACCTAAAACCCAAATATTTCACCCAAAAGACATGAATTTAGACCCTAGTCAAGAACCCTAACTTCTGGAAATTTTAGAACTCCAGAAAGGGTGAATGAAACCCTAAGGAAAGGGAATAAATCAAAGATAGAAAAACTTACTTGCATAAATATTGAAAAAAACGCCCTAAATACACCAAACTCTGAATATCCAAGTAACAAAAACTGTTATGGAGGATCTAAGGACTCATATTAGGTCATTTGCAAAATGAAATAGGGTAAAAAGAGTAAAAATTGAGGGAGTTATGAAATAATCATTTTACCTCTTCAAATCTGGTCGATTTGAGAACGATTTAAGAAGATCACCCAAATCCGCGGGAGATAAGAGATCCAAAGAGGCAAAATCGCTAATGGGGGTGAGCCTCGGGTGTTTCGATTCGAGTGGGAGGTGTAATCACCAAAAACAGTAAAAATTTAATATGTTATTAAATAAAAAAACTTTTTTAAAACTGGAAATGGGTTTCCCGGAAGTCCCAATTTCCAAAATAAAAACTCAAATGCACCATGATTATGAATTTCCTAAATGGTCGAAATTAATATGGTGGTGTTAATAGGTCAATGGAGGCCTAGTAGGAATTAAAATTGATAAAAATGTTGAAAAATGAAGGAGTTATAAAGGAAAAAAATTATTTTTAAATCTGGAATTGGGCTCACGGTTTGGCCCAAATTTTGAAAACCCACCATTTCCATCAAAATGAATGGGAAACCCCCAAAACAAAGAAATAATGAAATTAAATGAAAAATACCATTGAAAAAAAAAGGTAATGCATGTGAAAATGGCTGAGGTATTAAAAAAATTATCTCATCTCTCACTCCATTATTATCCATTTTTAGTCTTTTTTACATATTTAACATTCTCCCTATTTATATTAAGTTTATATATTTACAAAAATTTCATTTTCACTACTTATAAAGGGGTCTCACACCACCCCTTCAAGACCAATCAAAAAATTAGGTTTCCCCTTAAAAATTTACTCTTATTAATTACCATATAATACTATTAATTTTTATTTATCCTTTCGTAAAAATATATTATACTAAGACCTCTATTTCCAAGTAGTTTTCTAAGGGAAAGCTCAAGTCCTCAACGTGAGTACTATTTTTCCCCTAAATTATTATCCTTTCATTCTTACTTGAAAAAATATAATTTTATAATTATTATATAATGAAATTTGTATTATTCTTATACTTAATTTTATTATTATCGGTTAATAACTATTAACCACATTTCCCATTTTCCATTAAGAAAAATGAAAAATGTTTTTCAGGCATTTTGTAGACTACCAACTCCATAAAGATAAAAAAAATTTATTCAATACCCCTTATCATCACTGATTATAAGTGTTAAACTGAATAACATGTTTTAAATTTATAATATAATTATTATTATTATGATAAAAATTATAATACACATTTTTTCCTTTCTTTTCTTTG
Source organism: Viscum album (assembly GCA_963277665.1). Taxonomy (NCBI): domain Eukaryota; kingdom Viridiplantae; phylum Streptophyta; class Magnoliopsida; order Santalales; family Viscaceae; genus Viscum; species Viscum album. The sequence goes on along the minus strand of OY728141.1, from coordinate 1,750,385,268 downwards.
AGAATGAAAATGTTAATAGTGTATTGTACGAACTACCGCCTCAACAAAGTAATGTATCTTAATTTTCATCTAATTTATTTATTTATTATTAAAATATATTAAAATATGATTCAAAGACTTAAAAATATCTAAATAATATCATTATTTTTCTTTAATAATATTATTATTCTCAAAATAAAAAATCTTCATAATCATAACCATCCTTTAATTATGATGTATTCAAGTTTGGGTTTGTTCAATCACCTACTTGAACAATGATCTAAAAAATATCATCGATGAATATGATAACTTAATTAATGATAGTATATGATATAAATAATCAAATAAATATTTTTTTTCTTGAAGGGTAATATTAATTTTAAACTCGTTAATTAATATATCATCGTTCGTTTGTTAAAAATATCCAATACATGCATGCAGCTAATTTCTTCTATAGGAACCGTAACCAAAACAATCAAATTATAAAATTATAAAATTATAAATAATTATAAATTAAGTCTATAAAATTTTATTTATAATAAAATGTTCTAAAATATGAGATTAAAATACTTATTTTCATTATACATAAGATTTAAGAACTTTTGTGGAAGTCAAGAATTATCGTAATGGTTTGTGCTTACTCAATCATCTTTTATTGTGTTAAAAATATGCTTATTGAAATATATAATTACAATGTTTATTTAATCTAGAAAAATAAATAATTTTAATAGTATTTTATATTTATTTTTTGGGTTCTACAATTCTTTCTTATATCCTCATTATCAAATGATTCTTACCTCAAAGATTATGTTACATAATAGGGGTTTGTTAGTTTCTATTCCAATTTCTTGAGTCATACTTATTCTTATGCACATATTTAATTTTATATGGTTCATATAATACATATTTTATATATTATATCATGAATTTTATATCATGGTATTTGAATTTAATTTTCAATCCATTTCTCTTTTAAGGGATTTCATTTAAATGATACTCATTTCGTAATGGTTTCTTCTCTAAAATTTTCACACCTTGAGACATATTCCTTATATAAATTATATTTTATTTGGAATTGTATATATATTTTACCAATAATATTTTTTATTAGGAACCCCTCGCTATTAATGGTATTTTATTTTTAATTTGATATCATATCGTTCAAGGGGTTTTGGATCAAATTTTTTTATGGTTGTAAGGGTTTCTTTTTCTCATTTTCAAATCCACGTGACATGTTTGATATTGTAAACCATTATTTATTTTATATGGTGTAATAAATGACCTATTTAATTCAAGTATAAATACTAAATTTTATTTCATTATATTATAATCTATGGTATCTATAACACCCTAATCTTCCATGGTACATTTCCTTTTGAATAATGCAATAGTTTGCATTGTATGCAACTTGAAGTTTTAACACACCACGACCAATAAACTAGTCGTTATGTATATTAATACCCACTTTTTAAAATTTTAGAAATTTTATTTTTTAAAATGGACTTCATTTTTGGATTCGGAATATCAAAATTAGCTTAGGGTGAAGTTTTTGTATTTTTCTAAAAACTTTTAATTTTTGATGAATTGTAAAAAACACTGCGTTATTGTTTAAAACAGAATTTTAATTTAAATAATTATTTATTTTATTGAAATTTATTTTAAGTCAAAATAGATACATAATACCTATATTAGTTCAATGAAATTCATTGGAGTCAATTTATAATAAAATGAGATGTATAAAATTTTATTGAATTTTTTTAACGTCTTTTACCCACTTTTTAGGCACGTTAGAAACTTTTCATAAAACATAATTTTACCACTTATATGAATTGAATTTAAAAAATATAAGAGACATGGTTGATATCAATCAGTATAATTTGGTTCAATAAGATGAAAATAATTTTTGGTGAATAATAACTTTTGATTTTATTTACCACGGTAAAAAGTAAATTGAGTAATTAAAGGTAAAAATGATATTATTATTACCCTAACACATATCCTAATTCTATTGGATAAGTTTATTTCGACCAAAAACAACCTTAGGAATAAAATATTATCCTTTTGGTCCACTTGGATTAGATTTGTACATTTATTATTATTTTATTTAAAGAAGAGTTAAAAGTGTTAAATTCAAAGTTTCATAACTAAAACATTTTTAATATAGGGTTTAACATAAAATAAATTCGCCTATAAATATTAATTAGAAATATAAAAATATTTCATAAATAATTTTATTTTATTTATAATTTTTATACATTCAATAATTAAATTTATTTATGACACAATGATGATGCAATAATTACCTTATTAATTAAAGATTAAAATAATTGATATTATAAATATCCAAATAAATGTAAATTGAGACTTTTGATGAATTAAAAGAATTTTATAGGTTAATATGACATTTTAGTGATGATTAAATGAATTTTTTTCTAATTAATAAATTTCTTAGGACTTTAACAAAAATTAGATACTAAATAGTGTCAAAATTGACATTAATGAGTTTTTAAAAAAACAGTATATTATTAAATAATATAATAGTCCTAAAAATATAAAGTTAATACAAATGACTTATATAATAATATATATGTTATTAATGAACCACTTGGGGTTCTCTTGGTATTTTATAGTATGTTTATTAACCATATAATATAAAAATACAAGGATACATAGTAAATGTTAAACTGTTTAACTAAGAGTTAAATATAAACGATAAGGTTAATATGGTGACCTAAACCTATATAAAACCTATTATTTGAAATTTTTTCGACCCATAACCACCTTATTCTTGAAATAAATCCTTTTGGAACCATTATAAACTGAATATTATTGTATAATAAAATAATAATTCGAGGTTTTCCTAAAGTGACCATCACCTCTCTTATAAAAGTGTACTTTATCTTCTCTCAAAATCACACCTCCAAAGCCATTTGGATCATCCAAACCCTGCTCAAATATCCACACAACTACACTAACTTATACCTAGAGGATTTACGTTGATCAGAAAGCCAACCTAAGGATCCCTTTTGATCAACTCAAAAGGAAACACCCGGAGAAGAGGTAATAATTTCACCACCTCTTTCAAAGTTCTTTTGTTCTTAAAAGTCATCATTCTTTTTTGTTTCCATACTAAAATAATAAATCCAGTACCTTATACATAATATGATGTTATTATAAATATGGTATAACCATATTAATTATTATATCCATCCTATGAATGACAAGTCACCATACGTGTGTACGTACGGCTTACTGTCTCCACGTCGTGGTGTAGTTTTTTATTCGAACACTTCATTATTTGGATGCGTATAATAATTTTTATAAATGATTTAAATAATAAATATAACATGTTAATGATTTTGTATATATGATATACCATCCAATTACATACAATTTCATCATCAATATAATGATATTGTCGCTCGTGTGTACGTACGGATTACCGTCTCCACGAACGCGATGAAATTTATTCCCCATCATAACCATCCAAGAATCATTTTCATTGTATGATTAAAAATAATGTTTAAGAACTTAATATAATTATATATATGAATAAAATACATACTATAAATAATAAATATGGCTTATGTAACCAAGAATATAAAGGAAAATGAATCAGTTAACACCGGAAACAATGATACTACTGAAATATTATTAAAAAATCAATTTTAGACGATCGTATATGATATCATATTTATGTATATGGTATTTTTATAATTTAATAAATATTATTTAACTATTATACAAATGTTTAATTTACCCTCAATCAAGTAAAATTACTAGGTAAGTGTTAATTTTATAATCTCTTTATTATCTAAGGTTGTTTATACATGAGTATCTACTGGGACCTCTTTATCATCCACATCTGTGTTTCTTAAAAATGTATTTCAAAATATTTTTACTATTTCCTAGACTATGGGTTAAATTCATTTATACCATTTTTTGACTTTTTATAAAAATTTTATAAAGTAATCTTTCCGTCGTTTTCCAAACAAGGTCCTTTATGACCTTTTCGACAAAATTAAGAAAATAATGTTTTTTAACTTATACGGAGAGTGTGATTATTTTCCGCCATTATAACATCTTTAAAGCTTCTCTTACAAGATTATAAGAATATTTTCAAAATAAATGATTTCTTTCATAATTATGTGACTCTTATATTATTTCAAAATAGAAAGAGGTATTTCTCTCAAATAGTTTTGATTTCATCTATGTCAACATATATTGATGGATTTTACACTTGTTTGAAGTTGCTTTATTTTTATACAATCTTCCATATTGTATTTAAGGTTTTGGGATATGTTTGACTATGGATGTTTTATTTTTATACCTTTAATGGTTTATGTTTAAATTTTTTACATTTTGTATGCTAGTCTTAATACAAATGTTTATGTTATGTTTCAACCTTTTCATATGAGGAATGCATTGGACTTAGTAAGTGACAGGTGGAGCCCGTTATAGCTCCTTGATGCATCGGTAGGTCTCATGAGACAAACTAGTGTCTTGTCATAAGGCATTCACAAAATCTTATTTGTAGTCTTGGCCCGAGGCCTTGTTTATGTGGTTATGATTTCCGGAATTATGAATTACATCATTATAAAATTGGCTATTGATATTGCATGTGATTATTCGACTAGTAGAATATCCATGTGAATAAGTAAATATAATTATTTGATTTATATTTTCCATATTATTCTAAATTTTATGTTTAAAAGGCTTATATTTTAGTCTTATAAATTTCCTTATAATGTTTATTCTTATTTATGAATGTTTTCGCTATATTATTATCCTTACTGAGCATCTGAGCTCACCCCTTTCTTATGTTGTATTTTTTCCAGGATGGGAAGATTTATTTTACCATTAACCTATGGGAATAGGCTAAGGGATAAAAGTGTGTTCAAAGGGGACATAATGATGTTGTTTTTCTTTATTTGGATGATGTAATGAAAAACTTATGTATGTATCTAGTACTTACAAGTCTTCTAAACTGATTGATATTTTGAGTCTTGATCTATTTTGATCATTCCAATGTTATGTAATAATGCACCGACTCTGGGTAACTAGGGTTGGGTAATTACCATATCCTTACCATTTTCTTTTGATTCTTACATAATCATTACCATAAGGGGATTTTCTTCTCAATTTTGATTCATTGAGATATGATTTATATCCTCTACTTTTCCCTTTTTGGGTTTAAATATTGGTCATGGATTACCTTTTAAGTCCTCCCATACCATTTTATTTTGGGGGATTAAAATCATGGAAATCCATAACTACCATTATTTTTCTACATACTCCTCTATTATTGGTATACTTTTTCTTCTAATGACTTTACTCTATGAACACTCCATATTTACTTCATTTGATTAAAGGGTGTCCACCTAGATTACATACATAAATTTATTATTGAAAGTATCTGATTATCCATATGACATTACTCCATGTAGTGTTAGTTTGAGAGATTCTAACATAGAAATATATTCAATTTATTTATTAGATAAATATTGATAATTTTTGTACTCGTTATTTCAATCTAAATATTTATTGATTACTAATTCAAGTTTGTTATGTATTTTATAATTTATTCATTCATTTATATTATTAATTCATTGGAGTTAATTAGTGATGGGTGAGGCCCATAATAGCCCCTCAATACATTGTTGTTTCCCATGAGACAAAATAGCTTCAGTATTTTAGAGTTTTTCAACCCAGAACAAAATATTTCCTATACACATATCCTTGATGATAATATCATGACGTCTAAGATCATGATACATTGGCATGGGGAATGGAATCATTTTTATAGAATTATGTATTTCATATCTAATAAACCAATTATTGTTATCTATATGATCTTTTAATTTACATTGCTATGAATGGATATAATATACTTTTAGTTTCATTATATTATCGAATTATTTTTGAATATCTATTACTACCATATTATTTATGCACATCATATTCTCACATATGATCTTTGATTTTTATCTATTACATTTACACTTACTGATTATTTTATCTCACACCTTATTATGCTTTCATTTCCCCGGGTTATGAATAAATGTATTACATATGATATGTCTAACAGAATAGCTTTTATGAATAATTTGTGGGAGATATTGAAGAATAATTATGGATTAAGTAGTTTCTTATATAGTTTAAAAAATATCCATTAGTTTAGAAAGACTTTGTATTTATTAGTTTATTATTTTTCCTAATTATCTAAATATATAAACCTAATAGGTCATGGGAATGTATTATAACGAAATATTTTCTTAAAGTCATGTGATTATGTGATGGTTATGTTTGGGAATCTATAGTTTCTTTCAATGATTGTATGTAAAGTTTGTGTTTTTAGCACCAAATATGGGAGTGTGGTTCTGAAGCATCATAGTTGGTATCAGAGTAGGTTTTAGATAAATTTAGTGGTTATAATTTTAGTTGAGGATAATTTAATGGTTGATTAGTTAAAATTTATCAAAAATTTAAAGGTATATACCCTTTAGGTTAGATGAAGTATTATTGAATATTTTAGGCATTTGGATAAGATAATTATAGTTAAAATCTTGGGATAAGTAAAATTATAGGATAATATCGTGAAATTTTGGTAATTTAGAAATTAATTGGTTCTCATAGAAATTAAATCCATGTATGGATACTGGAAAATGGATTCAATTGTGGAACAAATGCACCTATGGGTAATCACCCTAAAATTCCATTTTAGTATCAACTCAATTTTCACTCTAGTGCATGATGATTGGTCCTAATACTATACACCTAGCTTGACACTCCCAAAGAATATGATCTGGTTAATCAAATTCTCATCATAATCCATTACCTTGGATTTATTATGTTAAGGAATAAGGTTAAGGAATATGAGAAAACCCAACTTAAAGAAACCTATATTAAACTGAGATTGATTTATGTTGAACTAAAATATAATGTAATAATTTAAAAGACTAATAAATTTTGACGTTGAGATTTTCATAAAGTAATTATCATATGATGTTAATTGATCATCACTTATGATTAAATCCTTTTTGGTTTTCATAATGGATGGAGCCTAAAGGAAATAATTTAACAATAGATGTGAGGTATAATGTGGATATTTTCCTAATGATCAACCAAATGAGATAATAAATTAAGTGGGAAACATTTTGATTATTACAAAATAACTATCAAAAATTATGATTAACAACATGATAATAGTTAAGTTCCCAAAAACACCAAAAAATAGATGTTTGAAGTCGCATGTAATTTCATGTGGCAAAGATAAAAAATGAACAAGGGTTCAATTTCTAAAATGTAAAAAATTTGGGAAGAAACAAAAATGTTTTGAAGGAAATATGAACCAATCGATAGGGGAGAAAGATGTGCTTCCTATCCACACTTAAGATATTAAGTTAGACACAATATTTAATATTATATCTTGAGTTTTTACCATATTTTATATACCATTAACTAATTTTATTAGTATTTGATAATTAAAATTTTTAGGATGAAATTTATTTATATGGGCGAATGTCACACCCTAAAATACAAAATTATATATTTATTTAAGACGTAATATGTTTGATGCATGAAACATCGAACCAAAAAGAACCATAGAAGAGTATAAAACCATTAAAATGTAGCCATAAAATTATAAACTGAAAATATAGCTAAATAATTGATTAAATTTATATAGAACTAAAAATATAGGTCATTATAAATATGAATACATTGATGAAAATTCAATTTGTGTAACTAAAATAATAATAAGGCTAATTTATGCTTTAAATTTTGAATTTTCTAAAAAATGATTCATGTGATTTATTTTAAAAAACTAGATATATTAAGGATACAATATATTATTTATATTAATAATATATTAACACTAATTTGAGTAGTAATTGATAGGAAATAAAATTTATAATGGATCATATTTTAAAAAAGGTTATTTTTCTATAAAAATAGTTTCCATTATATTTGTATAGTTTTATCTAAAATTTAAAATTTAAAATTTCAGAATTTTTATTTGAAAATTTTAACTTCATTTTCGGACATTAAATAAAAATATTACTTTAGGATAAATTTTTTGTATTTTTCTAAAATAACCATGTTTTGGGTGAATAGTGAAAATATTGTTTTTACCAAAACTGTAATTTTATAAGTATATAAGAAAAAACTAGAACATTATAAAATATTTAATTGATCAAATATTTTTTTAGGGTTTAAAAATATACATTTTTAAATAAAATTATTATTTTATAAAACCTATTTTTAACATTTTTGGAACATAAGTAATATTTTCAACCAAAAACTGTTTTTTGGTCTTTTATTTTAATCAAATAATATTTTTTTTAAGTTTGGTTTAAGATTAATTTGAAAACCACATAAATTTTACTTTTTTTAATAAAATAATTGATATCATAAAAATTAGAGACATGGATAATTTTATCTAACACATAAATTTTATTCTTAAAAATAAACTGTTTCTAAAAATGGATTTTTACGGGTTACATGTGCCAATGTCAAAATTGATTTTTCCTTAATATATAAATATTTTTTGATAAAATTAATTTAATATTTATAATTAGTATGTATAAATAATTTTATATGTTTAATTTAATTTTTAGGCATAAAAAATGTTTTAATTAGGTAAAAACTATTTACTACAGTAAAACCAAAAAAGGTCAACGTGATAATTCTAAGAGTAAATGAATTAAAAACATTATTAGAAAATGTGTGAAAAATAATGGATTAGGTATCATCAACCTTATATCATACACAATTCTATTATTATCCATTTTCTAGTCTCTTTGGCATGTGAAACATGGGCTTTCTTTATATTAAGTTGAAGTATTTACAAAAATTCAATTCTCACCACTTATAAAAGGGGAATCTCACCACCCCTTCAAGACCATTCCAAAAAATACTCTTTAATAATTACCATTATTTATTCCCCTATAATTATATTTTTTTTTCTTGAGATAATTGTCACAAAATATTGTCATAAGGCCTATATTTCCAAGGAGTTTTATAAGGGAAATCCTAAGTCCCTAATGAGAGCACTCTTTTATCCTAACTTCTTATTTTCATTCTTAATTTCCCAAATATAATTTTATAATTACTATATAATTACATAGGTATTATTTTTACACTAAATTTTATTATTATAAGGGAATAACTATTAACATCCTTTTCCCTTTTCTAATATGAAAAATAAAAAATGTCATTTGTTTGTTATGTGGACTACAACATCCACGAAGCGAAGAATTCTATTTTCCACCACCAGATCTATTCACTAATTATAGGATTGATTTTTTTAAATAAACATGGAAGATAGAATATTATTATGTTTATTAAGATAAAAAATGTAATACATATTATTTCCTTCTCACTATTTGATAAATAAAAACCTTAATCATGTGTTGTGCGGACTGTCACCACCACGAAGAAATGTATCTCATTTTTCATCTAGATTATTTTTTTATAAAAAACTCCTCAAATATAATTAAAAACCTTAAAATTATATATATAATATCATTATTATTTTGTAATAATAATATTATTCTAAAAATACACCCCTTTAATAATCATAATCATCCATTAATTATGGTATGTTTGGATCGGTTCAACCACCTATTTCAATAATGATATAAAATAATTTCATGGGTGACTATGATAACTAAATTAATAATAATATATTATATAAATAAAAAATAAATAAAAAGTTAATTGTAATAATTATATTAAACTTATTAATTAACATACTGTCGTTCGTTAGTTAATAATTATCGAAACTTGTTTATCGCCAATTTCTTCTAAAAGAAATGTAAACTAAAATTTCATAGAATGAAATTATAAATTTATAAATAACTATAAATAATTATTTCTAGTACCTTTTATGATCATTAAATGATGAAATTTTGGATAATAATGAAGAACAACATCATTATTATGAAACTAGTTCAAAATGATCAAGATTACTCACACCAGGTATTAAAAATTGATAATAAATAAATAATATACATGTAGATAAAAATTAATAATTAATTATTTAAAAGGTTATATATTTGAAAAAGGTTCTGAGATATGTGATTAAGATAGTTATATTTTTTGTACGAGAGATTTAATCACTTTAGTGGAAGTTCGGAATTAAAGTAGTGGTTTGTTCTTAACTCGGTTTTATTTCATTGAGTTACAAACATTCTTATTGAACTCTATTGTTTCATGTTTGATTTATTCTACATAATGAATAAGTTTTATGTTATTTACTCCTTATTTAAGGGGTTCTAAAATTATTCCTCATAACCTAATTATCAAATGATACTTACCTCAAATATTATGTTACTTAAAAGGATATTTATTGGTCTCAATTACTATTTATTGAGATATGATTCTTGTTATACACCAATATAATTATATAAGTTGTATATAGTGCCTATTTTTTAAAATATATCATGAATTATCTTTCTTAGTATTTTAATTTCACTTTCAATATGTTTCTCTTTTAAGAGATTTTTTTTAAATGATACTCAAGTTATAAGGGTTTCTTATCTCAAATTTTCTCCCCTTGAGACATATTCTTTATTACATAAAATGATTTATTTTTAATGGTGTATCTAATTCCACTTTAATATTTTGTATCATGATCCTATAATTACTCATTATATTTTATTTTTTATTTTAAATCATATCCTTCAAGTGGGTTTGACTCTAAAGTTTCTATGGTTGTAAGGGATTCCTTATCTCATTTTCAAATCCAATATAAATGTTTGATATTGTTCACCATTATTTATTTTATATAGTGTATTCATTTTCCAATTGATTTCACGTATAATTAATACCTTTCATTCCACAATATTTTAATTTTATGGCATCCCTATCATGATCTTTTTATTCAAACCTTATCATTACTGTAATGTTTTTTTCTTCTCAATTTTTCTTCATTGAGATATGATTTTTCTTCACCACTTATTTCAATTTTTTGGTATATATATTGTTAATGGGTTAACATTTCATTCCATTCATACTATTTGATTTTTGGGGATTCAACTCTTGGAAATCCATCACTACCTTTGTCGTTCCAAATCCTATTTTTTATAGGCATGATTATCCATCCAATGCCTTTCCTTTATGAACACTTTATATTTCATTTATTTTATTAAATGGTATTAACCTAGATTATATACATTGAATGATTGGGGAAGTTACTTACTTAACCATATAACATTACTTCATATTGTGTTAGTTTTAGAGATTCTTACATAGAATGTAATTCTATTTATTAATTTGGAAAATATTGAAAATTTTTATACTTTGTATTTCAATACAGATGTTTATTGATAACTAAGGATAGTTGGTTATGTATTTTATAGTTTATTAATTCATTATTATAAATAATTAATTACACTTAACTAGTGATGGGTGGTTCCTATAATATCCCCTTAATGCATCGACAGGCCCAATGAGGCAAAATATCTTCGGTATTTTGGTTTATGTCCTCCTAGAACAAATAATTACCTAGACACAAGTCATTAATGGTAAGATCATGATGTATAAGATCATGATGTATCAGCTTAAGGTGAGTAATATTTTGTCAATAATTAGTAATTTAATCACTAAGGAAACATTTATTACTATACATGTGATATTTTCCTTTTTATTTTTATCCATTTATATATTATTCTTTCAATTTCATTATATTATAGAATTATTTTTGGTTATTTATTCCTTACATTTTATTTATGATCATTTAATGATCACTTGTGATATAACAACCTAGAACCCCCACTCCTATATTTGGTGCAAAATTCTTAAAATTTATATTTTATCTTTTATACCAAAGAATGTGAAACAATTTTCACCAATAAAAACCTAAAACATAAAAATGAAATATTATTTCACTTACATACCCATGGACCTTTTATTTTTAGTGTTTAAAAAATTAGGCATAACTCATATCAAATTGGGTTTATAAACAAATTTTTCATAAATATGACAATCATCTTCTATTATGGACATATTTTCTTATTTCACATTAGTTCATCCAAATCATCCATGTGAAATCCCTTTTGGGAATAATTCATCCAACGTCATTCTTTATATCATAGGGAAGTGGGAAACATAAGAAGGGTGAGCTAAAATTCTCAGTAAGGGAAAACATAAGCATTAACAACTGAATTTGAAAAATAATCACAATAAGTGCTTAAGGGTATGATGAAAAAATCATAGTGTATGAGAAAATAATAAAATAACTTTTACCCATTAATACCAGGATCATCAAATATGAAAACATGGAAAATTAGAGAGTCATATAAATTAATAATCTTGATCTATTTGATATCAAACTTTATCATAAGAAATATTATAAACTCATAACAAACAATTAAAACCCTTTTTTGGAAACTTGGATAATTATTTTCATAAAACCCTTTCAAAAACCATTTTAAATGGAATAAAAATATGAAGAAATTACAACATCATAATTAAATAATGAATTGGAGTTTTATCTGGGTTCACCCATTATTTAAGATATAACTGGCTTGCCTGACACTATCTAGGACACCCCATGTTAAGTTATAATGGGATTAACTAGAGATACCTTGGACACCCCATGTTTAAGTTGTATTGGGCTTACCCAGCATTATTTGGTTCACCCCATGTTAAGTTGCAATGGGATTACCCGACACTATATAGGCCGCCCCATTTTTCATGTATAATTTTAGAGAAACGAAAAATGAATAAATTACAAATATACCTCATCATAAAATTCATAGAAATTTTTTTTCTTATTTTATAACTTGGTCAGCCCATGGAAAATAAATGGGTTTCATGTAATTATTTTTGAAACATGATTAAATAATGGAAAACAAATGGGTTCCTTAACAATATCTTTGAAACATTATTATCTCATGGAAAAGAAATAGTTTCTATAACAATATCATTAAAACATGGTTATCTCATGGAAAAGAAACAGGTTCTATAACAATCTCATTGAAATAATTGTAATCCATCATTATAATAAATGTGGATGGTATCATTAAAAAATATCCCAATTAGAGCATAATTAAAAAAAGGGTTTTTGACATTGATGAATGGAAATACCTTTAAGATATCATTAAAAACATTTTTATAAAAATACCCTTTCCATTTTAAAAATCACGTTTTTAAAACATAAAACATTTTAAAAATAATTTTCGTTGAAAACAACCTTGGAAAAATATAAATGGAGCTTTAAAAATTATTTAAAAAATTTATTGTGGAAAATATCCATTTTTATTTGAAAGAAAAATTTTAAAACGTTTTTGAAAACATTTTAAAAAACATGGTTTTGGAGGAAAATAGACTTCTGACTAAAGAGATAAAGGAAGTCAGATTTTACTAAAAACATTTTATTGAAAATTTTATGTACCAAATAGTGAAAATCGTAAAATTAATAAGAAATATCATGAATATCCATATTATACTATTTTTCATGAGAATTACAGGATTCAAATATTGGATACTTAATCCCACACAATCCTGATACATGATGAGACTATAACAAAAGACTATTACCACTTTGGTAACTTTGAATCACAATCTACATGAAATAATACCATTAAATGAAACTTATAATATCATTAAAATAATTATATTCATGATATAACATTCCAAAGGGGTATAATATACACCTTATAAATGAAGATAGGTGTGTGACATAACTTACATCTCAAAGAATGAAAATTGAGACATTAATCCCTTAACGCATTGGTAACATTGAAACCATAAATCCCATAAAAGAGAGATTATAAAATGGATATTTAAATCCACATAAATTTAAGGATAATAATGTTAAAATAAATTAATTGGTGTTATATACACCACATGAAAAAATAATTGGATAATAAGGTATATATCTCACAAAAATAAACGTGAGACGAAAATACCCTTACCTTGAATCCAATTCTCCACAACTGTTATTTATAATACTGAATAAATAAATGTGTTCATTATTTAATTTGATTAGAGTTTTTTTAGTTTATTATCAATTGTATTTCATTTATTATCATGTTATATAAAATCACTTAATCAATTATGTTTTCATCGAATGTTTTGACCATATTTAGCTTATGTGTCAAAAATCACTTTGGTAGGATGACTATGGTAAAAGAGATTGTTATTTAAACATATAAATAATAATAATAATTAAATAATTTTCATATTTATACATAAATTATAATTTTAAAACCAATAAAATATGGTATTGAAAAATGAAGCAATGTTACAATCATGGAGATGGTAGGTCATCCGTACTCACGAGTAACATTTCCATTTTTCAATGATCATTATGGTAAGAAGTTAAGTAATATATTATATTTATAAAATGATAATTATATTATAAATTTAATTATATTATTTATATATACTTATATATATCATTCTTTTTATGTAAAAGAAATCACATCACTTTGTGGAGGCGATAGTCCACACGTCGACGAACGACGTTATCACTTTTTAATTGTTTAAAATGGTAAGAGAAAAATGATATATGATATTTCAAGAAATAAAATTATGTAATAAATATAATAATTGTTTCATTAATATCATATATTTTAGTTATATTTTGACTTATTAACATCCATGTAACATGTTAGTGAAAAACGCTTCACATCACTTCACGAGACGGTGGCCCACCGTACATACGAGCGATGTTATCGTATCCCTTACAGAATGAAATATAAAAAGGTTTTATATGATATAATGACTCCAGATATATTTTTATGTTATAAATATAATAAATATAATATATTAATAGTATTCATATCATTATTCCCATCCATGAGAGGTTCTAATGGAAAAACGAATGACATCATTTCGCGAGGCAGTAGTATGTCGTATACACAAACAATGACATCGTAACTCATTTGATGGAAATGTTTTAGGTGTAGGTCATAAAATTGACATAAAACATATCAGTATATTCATGATCATTATTTTATTTTATAATCATGGTATAATAAGTATTTAATGATGTGGGGAATGAAAATAAAATAAAAACGCTTTTAGAATAACATTAACTCTTCTTCGAGTATCCTCATTTGGTTTACAAAAAACCCATTAAAGGCTTATTTTTTTCTTAAAAGAAGGCATCTAGGATGAGGTTATAGAAGTTTTGAAGTGATTATTTCCGGTTTTGAATGACCCAAAAATCTATATAATTGTGAAGAAGTGGGTAGAGTGCGTGACTTTTTATAGTTGAGATGTGGTGGCATTCTTGGAAATACTCAAAAGCATTTATTATTGGGAGGTATACCTTACATCATGCGAATCCAACATTGAATAATAATATGGGGTAGGGATTATTTTTTTATAAACAAATCCAAAACACAAAATAAATATATTTTTTAAACATTTTGTTCCTTAACTCCTAAGTCTCCTTATTTTTTTGTTTTGGTTTTTCATTAAGGTAACTAGTTTTCTGAACTAAATTTTTAATTAATCCATTATGACTAAATTAAATTTATACTTATTAGAAAATTTATACCCACTAATTTTAAATATTAAATCCAAATTATAAAATAAATATCCTATGTGTTCTTGAAAATAAATTTAACAGAAGCACATGTAACATGCAAAAACACTGCTTTAACCCTAAGTGTGCCAGTAATATTTTTATTATTTAGGGGGTTCAAAATGTTCATTATAAAATATAAATTGGTCCATGATTGAACCATATTTTATATTTATTAAAATTAAAAAATCAATTTACATAATTTAGGGTTTTTAGTAATTTTAGATCATTTAATGAAATATCCTTAATTATAAAAAATTATTAATGTTAATTTTGACATTATTTATTTAATTTTAATTTAAAAATATCAATAAAATAATGTAATTCAAATATATTAATTTAAAATGTTATTATAATGATATTTTTATCTAAAAAAATAATTTAACCAAAAAAATTATTCTATTTACCTCACTTTTGATATTTTTTGTATCATTTATTTTATTTAATTATTAACTAAATTATCCATTCATTGGAATTTATTAAGAATTTAATGTAAATATATCATCTCTAAAAACTAAATACGAATTATTATGATAAAAAAATAATTTATCATTTAAAATAATAATTACAACTCAATCTATGTAGTTTTTCTCTATCTCTAAAACTTTATATAAATTAAATGGAAGAAAGGTACATTTTTTGTCTTTTTCTTTTCTTGACTTTTTATATGGTTTAAGTTCATATAAAATTACCAAAAAACTCATAAATTTTCTATACTAATATCATAAGGGTCTAAATTTGTCCTTCCAATGGGTTTTTTACAAATTTTGGGTCATTTAAGCACATTATATTCTAAGTTTAACATCTAAGTAAACTTATTTTTAGCTTATTCATTGTAATTAATTTTAATTGTTTTTACAAATAAATTTGGTAAAAAATTAATTTGACCTTATTGGATAATATAAATTATGATTATTTCAAATATGTAATCAATTTGGAAAAATTCAACTCACAAAAGTGGCATAATTTAATTTAAAATTAATCCCACAGACGTGATGAGAAAGCAATTTTTTAAAGTGAAAATGTTCAAAAGTTTATAGTGTTTTTATATGAAAATTATTTATAAAAATATTCCAAGTACATGAATTGGATTAATATATTTATATTTGACCAATTTTTACTTTAAAACCAATTAAAAATATAATTTAATATTACAAATTATTTATATGAAAAGGGAGTTTTCAATTAAAATTTAGTATTTCCACTATTCATCGAAAAAAACATTTAGTATAATTACAAAAATTAAAAATAATCTAATTTTGGAATTACAATTTCAAAAAATAAGTTTATCTTTTAAAATTAAAATTAAAGAAATCAAAAACTATTTTTTAAATAAGTGCGCCATAAAAAGGTGACAAAACTGATTTTTAGAATAAATACGATTTTAATGAAAAATTGGATTTTATTTTTATCTATTGTCTATAAAAAAACATAATATTAATTTTAGAAATTAAATTTAATATATTAATTTTAAATTTAACTAATATAATCCAATAATATTTTTTTATTTATTTTATTGGTTTAAGACACACTTGTGCGCTTTTAAATAGTTTTAAGGAAAATAATTTCCTTTTATTTTCAAAAGGGTTCTATTTTCATTTCTAATTAATTGGTCACTAAATAATTCATTATATATAAATTTTTAAACCATATGATCATAATTCAATTAATCCTATTCATATCCACTATTCTAATGGTTAGTTTATAATGCTAATATATATCATGGGTTGTTTGAGTTTAGTTTTGCGTGACGAATATGTTATCCAATAGAAAAATATTAGGGATGTGTGTAATGAAATCTAAATTTAGTGTTGCATTTAAAACTAGATAAAATAAATTATTGTGTCTTTTATGCTATCAAAATATTTTTTTCTTTTTAAATATTGGAGTGTTACATCCTCCCCCCCTTGAATTAATTTCATCCTCACAATTTGAACATTATCTTGGTAATCAAGGGTTGGACATTTGAAAATAATATTTTTATAATCCTGCATCATAAAAAGGATTACTAAAACATCCTCTTAATAAAAGAGAGAGGTAAGTACAAAGTTCATATGTAATAACAGATAACTAGGTTCCCAAATAGGATAACATAGGTGGAAATGGAGTAAAATCATAAATAATTATAGAGAGTAATTGAGGTCACTGATCAAAAAAAAGTGGGTGGTCAATGGAATGTTAAGGGCCTCGAATCCATAAATATATGATGATCTAAATGACCATCTATTCATCAAAAATGAAGGTACTAGGATAAATTTTTTTGTTTCAAGATTCTTTTCCAAGAGTTATATAATTTCTCTTACCACATAGACTAAAATAAAATTGAAATATAATTAATTGATTCATAGAATTTCATATTTTAATTACATTCCACCAAAAACTCATGTTTTTCTACAAAAGATGTATATTCAGGATGAATTTGTAATGTATGAAGCACTAAAATAAACTTTAAAATTATAGAATAATTTTCAAAATCATAACAAGATATTACACCTATCTTTAGACATTAACCAAAACAAAAATGGGTAAAACATGGTAAGATAATTCCCAAAAATAAATAAACCTTCATGTGATACACTAATGTTCAAAATTAAATTGTAATACTGTAGGGTCCTAAAATGATCACTAAGGGAAGAAACTAACATCTTCATCACTTTGTAGAAGGAATTAAGAAATTATACAAGTTTATCAAGGTGAAGGGACTCAAATAGAGTTGAATTTATTTTAAGGAACTTGAAGAAATTCATGTTTTCAAATTTTCCGCATACCATCACTAGGAAGGGTATGAGAAGAAGACGGTCTGCGAACTAATGGCCCGTACGGTGATGGCCAGCAGGCAAGGCAAACCACAAACTGTGAAGAAGACCGTCTGTGTATCATGTTTTGAGCCCCTCAGTTCATGGAATAAGCAGATAGGTAGGGTTCCACGAACCATTATCGCAAACCAAAGTCCTTGCGGATCCCGGTTGACCGAGTCTTCCATGAGTCAGAATAATGCTTCAATGGGCCTCCGCAAATGGTGTCACGTGCCCAGTAGATATGATCAATCTGATGCTCTATAAAAAGAACATAGTATAATGGAGAAAAGAGGAGGATAAAAGGGAGGACGGGTGACAATGTCATGAGGGAAACTCAAAGGTTACACTTCAGCTTCTGTTTCATTTCATCAGTGAAAGCACGGACCGCGAGCCACATCCTCCACAGGTATAGCCAGAATCAAACCATAAAATGGGGGAAATTAGTAAAAATTATAAAACTATGAACCTAACTAGTAAACCATAAACCAAAGGTTTCTTGTGAATGAAT